>OX638410.1:18284305-19607151 GCA_951813805.1 Limnephilus auricula
TACGAATAATGGCGATATTATGACAGATTACAAATACGAATAATGGCGTTATTATGACAGATTACAAATACAAATAATGGCGATATTATGACAGATTACAAATACGAATAATGGCGTTATTATGACAGATTACAAATATTAATAGTGGCGATATTATGACAGATTACAAATACGAAAAAATGAGATGGAAAGCTCTACAGGGCCAGGATACGTAGTAAAATTGTTAGATAACCCTCCGTAGCCACCAAATAGGCTTATCTGTAATAAAATTTACCTTCAGTACAAAGGTGTGTCGGCAGTTGAACTGTGAAGGTAAACACAGCGTTAATTGGCGGAAGGAACTGAAGGGAGACGAGGTGTATCATGAGTGAAGGTTGGGCTAAAACTAGTTAGGACTCAAAATAATCGCACCACCGATGATAATATGATTTTGGCAGTGTCCCAGAATCAAGAATCTCAAATACACCTAAACATAGTTATTTACGAATTTATTTTGATAACATTAAATTTTGCATGTGCACGTGTTCCATATTTTCTATAAATATTTAATGTGAACGATTAGCTTAACCATTTTTAATTTAATTAAAAAATGGTTAATCTTAATAAGATTAACCATTAATTCATTAACCATTTTTGTTTAATTGAGAAATTAATAGAATATGCATGACAAAAATCAATCAAACGACCAAAATTTGTATGGAAAGAAACTGGTGATGATTTGAGTTTTTTTGAAATATTGACTTCTGATTTAAAATACTCCGTAATTCGTCTCAATTATATCGGAGTATTTTGCAACTGAATATTTTGGATAGTCGATATTTACACACGATATATAAAGAAACTAGGAAAAAATTGGAAATAATAACAACAGCATTATATTCCTGGCTAAAAAACAAAAAAAATTGGTATTCACGACTCATTTTCAGCAAAAATTCATAAGGGAGGATATTGGAACTCAACTATTCATATCCGCGATACGCCTTTTATTCTGATTCTGCTTAAGGAATAAGGATGTAGGTTATAAAAAGTTTTAGATATTGAGTTAAATTGTCCCTTCAGTAGATAATTTATTTAATTGAGTCAACAATCTCCCAACCGAATATCCCCGCGATACGTCTTTTATTCTGATTCCGCTTAAGGAATAAGGATGTAGGTTATAAAAAGTTTTTGATATTGAGTTATATTGTCCCTTCAGTAGATAATTCATTTAATTGAGACAACAATCTCCCAACCGAATATCCCCGTGATACGTCTTTTATTCTGATTCCACTTAAGGAATAAGGATGTAGGTTATAAAAAGTTTTAGATATTGAGTTAAATTGTCCCTTCAGTAGATAATTTATTTGATTGAGTCAACAATCTCCCAACCGAATATCCCCGCGATACGTCTTTTATTCTGATTCCGCTTAAGGAATAAGGATGTAGGTTATAAAAAGTTTTTGATATTGAGTTATATTGTCCCTTCAGTAGATAATTCATTTAATTGAGTCAACAATCTCCCAACCGAATATCCCCGTGATACGTCTTTTATTCTGATTCCACTTAAGGAATAAGGATGTAGGTTATAAAAAGTTTTAGATATTGAGTTAAATTGTCCCTTCAGTAGATAATTTATTTGATTGAGTCAACAATCTCCCAACCGAATATCCATCAACACCAGATGAAAGGGCCTATTGCTAAAATTGAGATGAAAGCCTTATTTTATCCTTGAAAGTCTTAAACTAAACGTTGCGCGATAACTTTCCGAATTTGGCTTGCGGCGTCCATATTATAATTGGCTTATCCATACCAGCGAGCTAGCGAATACGCAGGGAATTCAGGTCAAATCCAAAATTTTCTCCAAAATTAGAAATTGTTCCACCAACAGCCTAAAATGGTTGGCTATAGATACTAAGAGATTTACTCATTTAAGGATGATCTCAGTAGGTGAGTAATAATTGTCATTGTCTCCGGATAAAGAAGAGTTGTTTAGCACAACGAAATAAAAACAAAATTTGAACAGAACTTTCATAAAAATTGAATTTTAGCTTTTAAACTTGATGAATGTTCAAATTCTGTGAAGCAACTGGAAACCAATCGAAATCGTCTCCTAATTATAAACCTATCTTTTTACGTGCGGAGCAAACAATAAAGCGTTTTTTCTTACTCATATTTTTATAAGAAAAACTCTCTTTTTAACTTTTGAAGGTTATTCCCATCAATGTAATATATCATTGAAGAAGAAGATAACGATAATAATCTAATTTTTAAAATATGAAAATGATAAAGACACAGAAAAATATTAAAAGATAACGGTCGCAACTGGGACTCGAACCCAGAACATTAAGTCTTACCGGGACATACACCTCTACCAATTGGGCTACTGCGATCGATTATGATCTATTTTTTTTAAATTAGATTATTATTGTTATCTTCTTCTTCAATGATATTTTTTCTTACTATTTTCAAAGTTAAAGAAATATCATGACACAAGCAACATTTTCTGCTTCCTGTGGTGGTAGTAGGAGATTTTCAAATATTGTCAAGTTAACCGTAACCCGGGAATGTTTATCTTTCTTTTAAAAAAAGTTAAGCATTTCAAAACCACATTACGTCGCGCCAGAGCTTAATTATTGTTCAAACAACCATTAGCGAATTTTACAGAAAGAGGAAATTTTCTTTCATTATTTCAATGATGCACTATTATAGGTGTTTAAGATGAAGCTATTTCCGTAAAGGTAAAGGTCTGATTACTTATTTTACATAGTTCTTAGTATAGTGACTAATCATCGATTTCAATACTTCCTCTTCTTCTTCTTCCCCTTGTCCTATTCTGGTCGGGGACCCACTGCATCGACATGGCTCCTCCATACGTCCCTGTCTTGCGCCGATCTTTTTAATACTTAATTTTTTTATTTTAAAATGGAGATTGAACAAAAACTAAAATGGTCGCTTGGACAATTAAGCACTCAGGTGACGAACAGTTCATGATGAAAATCATATAACTAGATGAGAATAGTTAAATTATTTAAGTTGTAAGATATAGAGAAGTCTGTGGAAGATTTAAGAGGCCAAAAATCAAAATGTATTGCTTTTTAATTGAGATCGCTACATTAACAGTTTTTTTTTAATATAAATTTAGGCAACTAAATTATTTTATTTTTTTTATAGAGAAACCTCACAAGAGTCCCAACTACTCCCTTATGGAGCCAGTGAGACTATGGCATCCCCAATTGGAGTATGTTGTGAGGCTGAAGGTAAGTGGGGAAGGGAAGGAGATGGGGAAGAGGAAGGTGGGAAAGTACCTGGCTATTCAGATCTAGACACTAAACACGGCTAAAGCCATTATTAATCAACGTTTCAATTCGGAATGGTAGTCTTACACCAAGGCGATACTCAGAGTATCTTCCACTCTGGAACGTGCCGCAAATATAACATATATTATTTTTATTAATTAATTGCGAAATAACACAAATTAATCAAATAAAATTTATTTGCGCACGCCGGGTTCGAACCCGCGACCTTCCGAATGGGAATCAAGTGTCTTACCACGACCACGGGCGGTCGTCGAATTATTATTAATGTACGACACATGTTTTATCAGATCTTAAATCTTCTTGTATTAACGTTCTTAATAATGTAATTAAATATCAATATATTTCTGTTTTAAATTTTTTATTCAATATCACCACTACCCACTCGAGCGCTTTATACCACATTATGGCACTATTTCCAAAACCTCGGATTGCTTTGTTGCCAAAATATGGTAAATTTTCAAAAAAAAATATATTAAAACGACTATATAATATATTTTACATTCAAAATATAACAAAATAACTATTCTCTAGATTATTTAAAATGTTTTAAGATTAAAGATTTAATTATATATTTTTTTATAAATCCTACAAATATGTGATAATAGATAAAAGAAAAGGGAATTCATTGGCTACATAGAACTATAATCAGTTTGTATGTCTCTATATTCAAATTTGGAGGTATGACTTTTTTAATGTGGGCGGAAAAATTTCCTTTAGCAATCCGAGAAAAAATATTTTAATTGCTCTGTCGCTCCAGTGGTTATTCTTGTCATGCTATCCTGTAATAACTGTTGTGCTGTGTGATATCTTAAGTCTTAACAAGGCGGGTATACTGCGTCCGAAGTTTTCAGGCATGAATATATAAAAATATACCAGTATATATTATATTACACCAGTATCGGCAAAAAAAACATGGCTAAAAGCCCTCGGTACCAGCTAGGAAGTTTACAAAAGGGGAAAATTGAATTCAGCGGCACTCTTTAGTACGTAGTACCTAACCGGAGGGAAACTCTGCCAAAATCCCAGAGTGCGACTTTCGCACAGTCGATATAAATCTGACTCTATCCCTAATGTCCTAATTTATCCCTCTACCCTTGCTCGTGCTTTCCACCCTCTCTCAACCGAGATACACAGTTAACTAGATGTGCCTTCCACTAATACACATTCTCCTTACGTCCTTACCCAACTTCAATTAATTTACGGTCGACTTTTGTAAACAAATCGATTATATAAAACAATTGTGCATACAAAATATAAAGGTGAATTTAAGTATATAATATATTGTATTTCTTAGTCCTCCTCACTAGGAAGTCCTGTGCCGAGGCGGACTAAAGTTATTTAATTATAATTTATTTGTTTTCTATGCAGTTTGTAGTGTTTTCTTCTACGTAGTTTGTAGTGTTTTCATCAGAATTTTTTCATTGACCTCTTTCAGCCATATTTTTATTTTTGATTTGTACTCATTAAAACTTTTAATCAGTTTTATGTCTTGGGGAAGAATGTTGTGGAGTTTTGTTGCAAAGTACGTGTGGTTTCTTTGTCCAAATGTGGTTTTATAGCTTGGAATATTTTTTATTTCATTTTTGTATGATCTAGTGTGATGGATGCACTGTCTAGTAGACGATTCAGTATTTTTGAATTGCTTCAATAATATATTTATGGCATATATTCGTTGTACATTTGGTACATCAAAGCTGTTGAAAATTTCAATCGAAGGCGTTCTGATGGTTACTTTTAGTATGGTCTTTATAATTACTTTTTGAATTGTATGCAGGTTGTGTATGTACTTGTTTGTAGCAGATCCCCATCCTATGATTCCGTATTCAATTCGAGAATGACATAATGCGTGGTACACTTTTTTCATATCCTTTTTATTTACCACATTTCTTAGATTTTTAAAGAAATATATAAGGTTTGTGAGTTTTTCTGTAATACTTTTGATGTGTAGAAAATGTCTTTTGATGTATATTGAAAATCAATCAAGAATAATCTGAAGATTATTATATATCTTCGATAGGAGATGGCACTAGATGAAAAAGTAGGACTTCAAATGTCACATTGTTTAATAACGAGCACTTTTTTTATTTATAGAGAAACCTCACAAGAGTCCCAACTGCTCCTTCTGTAGCCAGTGAGACTATGGCATCCCCAATTGTGGAGTATGTTGTGAGGCTGAAGGTAAGTGGAGAAGGGAAGGAGATGGGGAAGAGGAAGGTGGGAAAGTACCTGGCTATTCAGATCTAGTCACTAAACACGGCTAAAGCCATTATTAAGCAACGTTTCAATTCTGAATGGTGGTCTTACACCAGGACGATACTGATAGTATCTTCCACTCTGGAACGTGCCGCAAATATAACATTTATTATTTTTATTAATTAATCCGGGTTCGAACCCGCGACCTTCCGAATGGGAGTCAAGTGTCTTACCACTCGACCACGGACGGTCGTGGTAAGACACTTTAAGGGCCGGAATTCCGATATTCTACCAATTTATAACATATGTCCCCTGAACACTTTAAGTTTGTAAGTTCTTAAAAAAATATATGTTATTTTTAAAGATAATATCTGAAGACTTGTAGAGCCGTAACGTTAATTACATAAAATTCCCTCGATAGAATAAAATCGCAAAATATGCTCCAAAAATTATTATTTACGCGTTTTTTTCTATTATTTTACAAGTTATATGTATGAAAAAATTCACAGTGATTCTTTAAATGCTTTTTAAGGTGCTGAAGAGAGATTTTTGCTCTATTGTAACCGAATCGTGTTTTATTAAACATATTCTTAATTTTGGCCCCAATTTTAACGTTTTTAATATTGGCGCGCTCGCTCTGACTTTCGTATTGTCGTTTCTCTCCTTCTTATTCCTTTAGGGCGGGTACTACTGACCCTTAAGGACACGTAAGACCCGCCCAAAAAGAAGAAGAAGGAGAGATACGACAATACGAATGTTGGAGGGAGCGTTCTAACATTAAAAATGATAAAATTCAAGCGAAAATTGCGAATAATGTTTAATAAAACACGACTCGTTTGGAATATAGCAAAAATCTCTCTTTAACACCTTAAGTAGCATTTAAGGAAACACTGTGATGTTTAAAATAACTGAATCGTATGTGTTTTTTTTAATTTTCGGAGCAGATTTTGCGATTTTTTTCTATAGAGGGAATTTTATGTAATTAACGTTTCGGCTCTACAAATCTTCAGATATTATTTTAAAAAACAACTATATATATTTTTTAAGAATTTAGAAACTTTAAGTGATCAAGGACATATGTTATAAATCGGTAGAAAATCGAATTTCCGAATCCATAAATTTTGTACACCTCAGAAAAATTCAATACAATCCGTAATCTACGAGGTATTCATCAAGGCTTACAACTCGGACCATTATTATTTCGATTTGTGATTAACATACTTAAATGGAAACGATAAAATTGTATTTTATTATTTTATAATCATGAGAACATAATTTGGACCATAACTGTCGGCTGAAGAACTATTTTTTTTAAATTTCTTATATAAAGTTTAATGAAAAACTCAGACGTTTGGTGTATCTTGTGGAAATTAAGAACAAAATAATATCAATTAATTTGTTGTCACGAGAGTTAGTTTCAATAAAAAAATAAAAACAGATTAAGGTACTTCTGTTTTTTCCCCGTAATATAATGAATTCCTTAATAACTTATGTACCAAGATAACACATTATTTATGTCTCGAAATCAACTTTGTTTTAGAAAGGCCAATCTTTAGTGATCTAAGTCAGAGAATCCTCCGGTCCCCGACAGCACAACAGAAGTCGCTGAATTATGTCACATATAAATTTGTAAAATGTTACGGAATGCATTAGGAGAACATAAAGAATGATAAAAAATAATGGATGCTAATTCTCTGTCTTGAAATACCCACTTTACTACCATCTACGTGAAAATTAGCAGTATTTTTCGTTGCCTTTTCCTGAGGAAGTAATTTTGTATTAAGTATTAGTAATGCTACTAAAAAAAAATTTTGAAAAATTTGTTATTTTCTGTAGCTCCATGGTATAGTGTTATTTGATTTGACTCTCAGCCAAAGGTGACAGTTATTAACAACGCTCTTCTTATCCAAAGTTATCACTTCTAACGACAACCTTAAGGGCGCGCTACCCCGCTCAAAAAGAAGAAGATGGAGAGATACGACAATACGAACGAATGAGCGAGCGCGCTAACATTAAAAACCATAAAATTCATGCGAAAATTGTGAAAATGTTTAATAAAAGACGACGCGTTTGAAAAAGAGCAAAAATCCCGCGGGGGCTGTGTCAAGTAGTATTAAAAAAACATTGTAAATTTTTTTCATACATATAACTTGTAAAATAACAGAAAAAACGTATAAATAATTATTTTCGGAGCATACTTTGCGATTTATTCCTATCGATTATTTCAAATAATTACCGTTTCGGCGTATGGAATGTGTGGATACTATCTTAAAGAATAACATATATTTTATAAGAACTTAAAAACTTCAAACGTTTATGGAAAACATGTAAGAAATCGGTAGAAATTGCCATAGCGGCCCGTTAATAAAACCCGTGTACCATTTTGAATAAAAACATCAAATTAATAACAAAATTATTGTTCAATGAACAAGGGATAGTAAGCCATAGTTATCAAAACTCTAGTCAAAAGCTTTTAGGTAATGTGAGTGCATATAAAAAATATACCGTAGCCGCTCCGCCATAAGAGCCAAAATTCAAGTCAATCCAGTCTTTCTGTTTCTTTTATGTTAATATTTTATTTCAGAATATCCATGTTAAATATAAATTTTAAAAAATATATGTGTAGATTATTTTCGTAGTCCTCCACACTGGGAGATCCTGTACCGAGGATAACTATGATTTGGATAAGTTTTCAGGCACTTCTATGATACAACTTCATGGTTTTTTTTTTCAGAAACTTCTTTGACAATGTTTTTAATATACTAGAAAGTTGTTTTTCCTAAAGCCAAGATATGATGTTCTTAATATAGTTATTTTTTTCATTTTATTGGTTTGGAAGGTTGTTAAATTAAAACAAAAAATAGGAGATTGTTAAATTAAAACAAAAAACACTGTACATGAAATCTTCGCTTAATGAATTATCGGAATAGGAACTGTCTAGTTTTTTTTTTAATCGTCAAAGAATTTACTGAAGAAACCTTACCCGAACAACGAAGTTGTACCATAGAAATCGCTGAAATCTCCCTATCCAATCCTAGTCCCCCTTAGCACAAGGTCTGCTAGTATGGAGAACTAAGAAAACATTAGACATTTCTTTTATATAAATTACATATATATATATTTCTGAAATGTGAAAAATGTACTTCAGTAATTAAATTAAAATTTACATGTGAGTTTTATGAGCTTTTTAATTTCAAACACTAAAAAGCCTTATTTGATATCACAATATTGTCAAATACCACTCATACGTGTATGTTAATCATTTTACTTGCGTAATAAAAAAGGTTAACCTTATAATTAGCGACCGCAAAGCATTAAAAGAAATAGCACACTTCAAAAAAAGTATCATATTCCTGAAAAAAAATATCAGTTGACCTACTTAATCCTTCTGTTCGGATTTAACGACTGTTTATTATTTAAACACATTCCCTGGGCTCTCATTCGACCGTGTTTGCTCTTGTCAACAAATAAATTAAATTAATTACGTAAACATAATGTGTCACGTCTAAATGTCAACTTCATAGAATAACATTAAATTTTGCAATTACAAACCGCAAGTTCGGGGATGTATTTGGACAGGGGTGCTTCCGGCGTTCTGAATATTTTACTGTAGGGGTGAAAAATCAGTGAAATGATAATAAAGTATACCCTTGAGTATAAGATTTGGTCAGAGAATGGTGTTTCAGCGATACTCATTCCGTATAGTTACAAACATTCAAAAACGTAATAAAAATACGGTGTTACCTGTTTTAGCTGAAATAAAATTAAAATGTAATACAAAAGAGGACATTTGCACATAGGTACGAAGTCTTTTTGAGAATTGCGAATATATGTGTTTTGTTTTAAAATAAGTGACTATAAAGTATAATAAAGTATAATATTTTAATTAGTGAAGTAGCGAAAGTCAATCGAAAATCCGAAACAGAAAAACCAGAAAAAGATACGGATCCAGATGCATCCAGATGCGACCGTATACCCGTATCTTTTTCTGATTTTTCTGTTTCGGATTTTCGATTGACTTTCGCTAATATTACCTTCATTAATTAAAATAACTTCATAATAAATGATTTAACTCATTAAGTTAAAAAGTTTAAAAAAAAAAAATGTAAGTATTTTATTCACAGTCCTCCTCACTAGGGATTCCTGTTCCGAGGCACACTTTAGGTTGTTGTATTGGTATTGCATAATGATTTCCTTATAGCCATATATGTATGTAAGTTGATTTCCGCAAAATCAAAAATACATTAATTTAAATTCTTCATGTGTGTTGACTACAGGTTGTGTTTGTGTTACTTCATAATTTTAAAGATTTTCTCATATTCATGTTGTTACCTGTATTCCGATGTCGTTATTAAACTATTTTATTTGTTTGATTTAAATAAAATTATGTCAAAAAATTAAGTTTGCAAAGATTGAAGAAATATTAAAGGAAATTTTATAATTTTGTAGCACGGAAATTATGGTTTTTCTGATCAAAAGGTGTTTTTAATTTTGGGATGTTGAGTTAATTTGAGTTTTTCGTCTTAAGGTGTGTTGGTCAGAGTTAGAAAAAAAGGAGTTTATATTTTATATATTCCTTTCCAATTATTGTGTCAATAATATTTAAATTATTCAAAATAGATTTAATTTTAACAACGTCAAATTCACTTTAAAATCATTTCAACAATCAAAAGTTGTTTATAGGGCTGGAAGCAAAGATGTTTACTCGTTTTCTTGTTGAACTTAGTAAAAAGACCCCAAGAAATCAAGTAATCATTTATTTGGAATGATTTCTGTTTCCATTCTGCTAGGCTGAGTGTTTCCATTGTCAAAAAATTACGTTACACAAGTTTCTTGAACCAAGTCTTGGCGGAATAATTTCGCTTAAAAGTTTTAATTGGTTATTTTCTCTTTCTAACCAAGCCATCGTTCTAACAAGGAACGTCGACAATTGAAACAGCGACTTAACCTATAATTCCACGCGTTTTTCGGCAGTGAGAAAAGGCTTCAGGGCTTAGAAGCTTTTGGAAGCTTTCAGTTGGTGCGCGTAGGTGGCACCTTTCAACGATAAACCTTATCATTTCCGAGAGGATATGGCGTTGTCTATGAAACGTTTCTACCCGTTTGTAAATTCAATTGTGGGACAGGAGACCTGGATACAAAATAGGATAAAAGTGTTGTTCTTTGTCAAATACGGTGTAAACTTTATTAATGTGTGATATTATAAACCAATAAGATTTTTACATGGTTAGAGTCACATGAGGTAACCGCACGAGGAGTGTAAGTGTTCGCAGTTCTGTTTCCGACAAGATCGTGCCTGTTTCGCGCCCATAGCGTTTTGGTCGCATTGAAGCAGGACACGTGTACAGTAAATCCTGATTTGAAAATATTTTTTTTTTAGGTAAATCACTTTTTTTCGTGCTTTCTTTAAACTTTTCATTTCCGTTACCTATGTGTTTGCTACTATTATGTAACCAACTGTGTCAGAGCGATGTGTCAGAGCGATGATAATTTTTGGTGAAATGTTGTTAGTTACACGGGTGCAAAGTGGTAATTCTAATAAAGATCAACCACTTTTCTGATTTTTAAAGTTTATTGAATTCTGGTGTGATGGGGTAAGTGTACTGGGATAAGCGTACGCAGTTGGATGAGTGTAAACACTTTTCTCTCTACATCAATTGATTTTGTAGCAAAATATTTAAACTCTCAGAAAGGTAAGTGGTCAGGTCTCCTAAGAGCAGATTGAAACTGCATAAAGGTTTATGAAAGAGGAAAAGAGTCAGCGAGCTGCTGCAGATATTGTTGGGATCTGTGAAGCCATTCTGCTCATGAGAATGAGAACTGCACTGACTACGATAAGGGGCAATTTAAGTGTGATAATTGCAATGGGGGTTAACTGTTTGCGGTGCGAACACTTATCTTACGGTATGCAAATACTTACCCCGCACATGGGGTAAGTGTACACAATCGACATGCTTTTTTTTATATAACTTTTGGATTTTTTGGATTTGGATTTGTAAATACGTGTAATACTGGTAATATTTAGGATTGCGACCTTTATTCGGATTATGTTCCAAGCCGCGCTAAGCTCGACGTTCCAACCAAACCAAGCTTAAAATCAGCTGATATATCAAGCCTTAGACATCCATGTGGTGAGTGGGGAGAACTTTTAAATATTATATTGTGACAAAGTTCATTATCGTAAGCATTATTCTGTTCAACTTTGTTTGATGTGGTTTGTTAGTTGACTTTACGTTTGTCGTTAACAAGCTGGGGATGTTTTTTTTGCAATACGATAAATAATGTACACCGACATGTAAAACGATACTTTTGGAAAGATAATGATATCAACTTACATATTTTTTTTTCATTATTAACCTTTCCTTCTTTACAATAATTACATAATACGTCTTTCATAAAATAAAGCTGATTCTGTTATTAATTATTCGAAAAAAATCAGCCCTTTGAAGTTAGTAGCGAAATATATTTCTTAAAATTCCCAGAATTATATTTTGTAAACAGAACATCAAAATTTTGAACAAAACAAATAATTTAACATTATTAAAACCGTTCTACGATTTACCTCCAATAATTATTTGTCATCTGGGAAGACGTCTGTTTGAACTACTTACTATTCAAAGAACTATATAGGTACTACAGAAACACATTTTCATGAACATTTTTTATTTTTCCTGTTCCCGATTGAAAACTGAAATTAAAATTTGAACTTTATTTACACTTTCAGAAATTAAAAGGATTATTTTACAGGAAATTAAAATTATTCAAGAACTAAAACGTTGAATTCTAAATGTTAAAAAATTTATGTTAAATTAAAAATAATAAATCATAAATGTTGAATTATAAATTGGTGTGGGATCACAATTTTCATTTTCACGGCCAAAAGTATTTTTGTTGTTTATTTTTGAAATGTTATGCCATGTTATGCTAACTCCTTCTTTAGGCAACGTTTCGGACAATGTTATAGTGTCCATAATCAGGGCAGATGTTTTATTGTTAGTGGTAAAGTGTATTTTTTTACACGGAGAAAAATGTTATTCTAAAATACGAACATTTTATTCGTAAAAACGGTAAACAACGGGACTGAAGTTCTTACGAACAAATTAACAGTGTTTCAATGTTTATTGGCGGAAAAATGTAGGAATAAACATTGAAACCCTGTTAATTTGTTCGTAAGAACTTCAGTCTCTTTTTTAACCGTTTTTCGAATAAAACGATTATATTTAAGAATAACATTTTTCTCCGTGTATGCTTAAGTATGTCTAAGCGATACCGTGTTGCCATTGTTGATTCATTAAATACTATTTCGTAATTTTTTTTATAATATAACCTTCTGTTGTGTCCTTGGGCTATCTTTAAACAGCGACATATTTATTGACGTTATTTGATACAGACGTAATAAGATAGCCTTAATATGGCAGACGTTTAAAATGCTTGTTTTTTCGCTTCTTAGAAAGAATGCTTTGGTGGAATAAAAAGACTTTTATTTTCAGTTGAGAATGGAATTGGGTAAAAAAAATTGTCTATTTTTAACGCGAACTTACTAAGTAATTGCAAACAAAATGGGATATTCCTTTTAGATATTGTGGATACCATTCAAGAAAGCGTAATAAAAATTTGTCAAAAGGTTTAATTTGATATATTAAATAACAATCAACTATATTTACCCAATTTTTTGTGATGGGCGAAAAATTGCAGGACCACAAATATAGATTGATCATTTTATAGGTTTACCGGACAACTCTACAATGTACAACTTCATCACTCTTTCTAAGACATTAAAAATGATGAAAACAAAATCTTGGTTAAATAGGTTCCGTTAAGTTAGGTTATTACTATTTTTAAAAAAATATATTTCATCGCTTTAAATGAATTTTTAAATGGGTGTGGAAATGCCACTTTGTTGAGTTGTCATGGAAACATTTTATAGTGCCTTCCCGGCTCGACCAGTGTTTTGGTTTTGAAAAAAATAATCTTGCAGGAAAGAAATAATAAACCCAAGTAAAGCAAAACATTATCGCTGCATTTTGTTTTACAATCAGTTTGCGTTTTGGTTTCTAACTCTTGAAAACAAATGTTCTTTCTAATACGTTGGTGTGGGTATAAACAATTTATAGAGACTATGAAAAATAAATACATAATATATACTAGGGGAGGTCCAAAAGTTCGTGGAATGAAAGGGTTTTAAATAAAATGAAACAATAAATCTATTTTTCCTTTTCAATATAATCACCCTTAAGCTGAATACATTTATTAGATCTATGAATTAATTTTTCTAAACCATCGTAAAAATATTTTTTATCTTATACTGATTTATTACTGAAGTTCTTATGAACAAATTAACAGTGTTTCAATGTTTATTGGAGGGAAAATGTAAGAATAATTTGTTCATATACGTACGAAATTACGTATACCAACAAATTATTCTTACATGTTCCCGCTAATAAACATTGAAACCCTGTTAATTTGTCCATTAAACTTCAGTCCCGTTTTTAACCGTTTTTACTATTAAAATGATCGGTTTTTCGAATAACATTTTTCTTCGAGTGTGTTTATTTCCGTGCAAACTTAACTAACTAACCGTTACATGTTCCCGCTAATTAACATTGAAACCCTGTTAATTTGTCCATTAAACTTCAGTCCCGTTTTTAACCGTTTTTACTATTAAAATGATCGTTTTTTCGAATAACATTTTTCTCCGAGTATATTTATTTCCATCCAACCTAACTAACTAAACGTTAATACGAGTATATATACCGAACACCACCAAACTACCACATGATGGAATAGTAAACGAAAACCTTAAGCCTTCTAGTAATTGCCTAAGGCTCGTAACGCAATAGCCGGAATGTTCAGAAAGCTGCACATTCCAAAATGTTACCGAAACCTCGAGGCAATGTCCGTGAAGTGCAATTTGGTCTCCTCCAACTTTGGGAGGTAACAGACATGATACTAAGTGGCGTGGAGCGGGATTCAGTGGTGATCTGTTGATTAGACTACAGGAAACCAGTGTTGAGAGCAAAGTTCATCAGTACGGTAAATTGACTAGCGACTTAGTACCTTACGTACCTCGGATGTAAATAGAAATTGTTGAAAGCTCGGTCAGTTTCTATTAAAGTATTCATGTTGCGGAATAAGTAAATTACAATGTTGTTGTGGAGATTTATAAACTAATCTGTGCAGTTAGTTATTGTACAGTTTAGTTATTGAAGCAAATGATTTAATTTAATGAAAATAAATAACTTTGTATGCATTTATGATGCTCCTTTTAAATTTAGGCAGTGAATTTGAGAAAATGTCAATGTTAGAGTTTACCCAAACATTATTAAATGTATGAAGAGCACGGTTAATTGGCGAATTAGTTGCTGCATTTGTTTTGTAATTTAAGATGTGGAATAGTGCTTGGCGAGTACGTTTTAAATGTATATTAAAATTAATAAAGGATAAAAGGGTATGTTAAAATTAATTAAGACAGTCGATTTTGTTATTTAACTTTAACACTTCAAACTTTGTTGCAAAGTTTGAAGTGTAGAATCAAAATAATTGTTGAATTTGAAGGTAAGATATTTTATAAATTTGTTTTGAATATGTTCTATGCTATCTATGTATATTTTGTACTGTGGGTTCCACATTGGTGATGCGTATTCTAAAGTGCTTCTGACTAATGCAAAATATAGCTTTATTATTATCCGCGAGTTACTGAAAACTTTACTTATACGAAGAACAAAACCAAGCATTTTATACGAACTATGAATGATTGAGTCGATGTGCTTATTAAATATAAGTTTGCTAAAAGGTGCCAAGATCTTTGCAATCCGTGTTAAGGTGCCAAGATCTTTGCAATCCGTGTTAAAGATAACAGGTTTGTTGTGGATTGAATAAGAATACTTAATTATATGTTTTGTTTCTGGTAAACGTCACAGTGTGACATTTAGAAACATCGATAACTTAACAGTTAACTTTGCAATACTTGCAAAGCCTTTCTAGGTATCTTTGTAAAGCTTCACAATCAAAAAAAAAACACATGTTTGAATATTTCCATGTCGTCAGCGTACAGTTTTACACCGAATTTTGAAAGCAAGAACCAATGTCGTTTATATAAATGTTGAACAAGAGCGTTATGACAGCCCTTTTTCCCAATTGGACATTCATTTTGTTTGTCAAGACAGCTATTTTGTCAAATTGGAAATTCATTATGCCCAGGGTCCATTTTGGTTAGGGTCTAAGAATCGACACTTCGAAATGTCGAACGCCAAGTAATTACATAAATATATACATTGGCAATACGGGAAGATGCTTGTAGAACGGTCAACAGAACATTATTTACCACCTATATAATAGCAATTTAAACCGAAAATACAATTTAACACTATTTATTTGCTATAGACCATAACCATACAACATAATATACTTTTTTCAAGTTCCTTCTTCCGAATTCTTTCATAAAATAAATTTTCTGATCTATTTGTGTTTCATACGACATACAGAGACGGATGTAATTTTAATTATGTTCTTAAACTGTGAATTTTTAGAATGTCTACCGGATGTGACCTTGACGGGATGATCTTGAGTCGGGAATGAAATATTTTAGCATTGTAAAAGGTCATACAAAATGCTTTCCATGAATAACTAAGAAGTTACTTGATACCGCTTAGAATTGTCTAGTTACATCACGGCCCATTTTTGCGCTAGTTAGTCATGTAACGCAAAACGGTAAAAGAGATAGTAAGAAAGCTAGCGTGGCTTAATTATTACGATACAACCCTTCCCATTAAAATACGACTTTTACCGACCAGCTATCAGCCGGCGGGATCTTCATAGGCACAGTTCAAATCCGGCATGTGGAAGGGATAGGAACGGCGAGAACTTCGGCGATGCAACAGACGTAAAGTGGGACGAGCGGAACAGATAAAAATTAATTAAAATCAATTAGTTTATTGGGACTTTGACTGTTTTGTATTATTTTTTATTTGATATTGAATATTATTAATTGATAAACTAATGTTTAAAACAAGATTTTATGCACAGCACAAAGGGTAACAATTATTATAAATTATAAGCAATAATTATTATTTTAATTAAAAGACAAAATAACTTTGTTTTCATCACTTTTTATTTATACACATTCTACATGTTTCGTGAACGATGTTCACCTCATCAGGAACAAATGTATACTAAACTAAATGTATACTAAACTTAAACTAAAAATGTATACTAAACTTAGGGTTACAAGGCATCACAGATAAATAATTTAGAGATATTAGAAATTAGAAAAAATGTAAATAATAAAGCTGACATAATAAATAAGCAGAAAATTTTTATAAACCCTCTTTTGAACCTTTTCCCCCTTAACCGGTCTTTCCCTGCTAATGACTTTGAAATTCCTAATTGTAATTAACTTCCCCCACCCTTACCCCTTCCCCTTTCTTCTAGCCTTTCCTCCCATATGTAATCCATATTTAATTTTTAAGTTTAGTATACATTTGTTCCTGATGAGGTGAACATCGTTCACGAAACATGTAGAATGTGTATAAATAAAAAGTGATGAAAACAAAGTTATTTTGTCTTTTAATTAAAATAAATAATGACATCACAAAGTGAAAACCTTTCCGAAGAAGTTTTCTTCGAAAATTTAATAATTATTAGACTGAAACACTCATCCATATTGAAAAATGCTCCCGAGAAAGGATACATGCCGTTGATGGGACTCGAACCCGCGCCCCTCTGACTGCCGGTCAGGCGCTCTATCTACTAAGCTACGGCGGCTTATCTGTTACTCGCCGAATGATTCAATATATACTAGTGTTCCATTCAACAATTACCGCTTATTACATTTTTTTCACCTGCAAACAAACAACTTTATTTTTATATGAGAAAGGCATTGTATGTGCTAATTTTCCCATAAGTAAGTATATATTGAATTATTTGGCGGTTAACAGATAAGATAGTCCCAAAAAATCATCCAATATTTATATATTAAGTTATAATTAAATATCGTACGGCTTTCCAATTAACAAAATACGCTAAGTGTACGCAATTCACCCCTAAAAATACTTTCTGTTTTTGATATACAGAAGCCAATAATCCAATTTTCCACACAACTTGCTTAAATATATATTCAATAATAATATATCTAACCCTTCGCAAGGTGGGTGTGAACTTTTGACCCCTAAATCATTGGAACCGATATAGCGCGCGTTGTGGAATAAAACAATGTATTTTTTATTCTGTCGAAGTTTTATTTGCGCGCGTTCCTTCGGGGATGGAGGCTTTTCTGTATTTCCACAAAAAACCGTCTGCAAGATTAATGTTCTTTATTTTCGTCGATCCGTGATGAAAGCTTCGAACGAAACGTGTTTCGTGGAACAGAAGAAATATTGTTTGCAATATTTTATTTTTAATTGAATTTAAATAGAAGCATTTGTTTCATTGCGTAACTCGGGTACATTCACATCATGGCGGAAGAAATTTGTTTGTAATATTTTTTTAAATGAACTGTGCTTGTTCCGAAGTTACAAAAAAACGTGATGTTGAAAAAATAATTAACATCCTAGTAAGCTAATAATAGGCGGAACAGGCTGTATTATTTATTAAATGAAACAAATCACTTTGTGTAAACCACCATACAATCAAATGTTATAATATCTACATGTTTCAAAACCGGTTGTTTCTTTGTCTGGATATTAACACGAATAAAAATAACAAAAGGATCAAACAAGTATACACAAAATGAACAATAGATAAAATAATTGTATGGAGCGGCGATTAATTAATTTAAAATATCATTAAAAAAACAGATAAAATAAAATATAAAAATTATTTTAGAATATGTAAACAATACATTATATATTTAAATAATTTTTTAAAAAATTACAAAAATAATCAAGTTGTTTAAACAATAAAAATAAATTATTATAAATTAAAATTAAATTATTATAAAGTATTAACATGAGAATAAATTTAAGAGATGTCTATTTAAAAAAAAATATTTGGTTATTAATAATATATTTATATTTCTTTATTTCTGAGAAACAAAGAGTTTATATATTAAGTCAAGCCAAAGAAGTCTCTTATGATAATATGCACGGAGATGGAGTTTTATTGCGTTTTTAAATTATTTTTTTTTTTTACATTCCACACAGGAGGCCCTGAGGAAAATAATTTCCCTCGGGGCCTATGTCATCTTTGAAGATGCTGTGAGGAGGGTCTCTTTAAGGAGAGGAAGGAGTGAACGTGGGTCTTGAAGAGATCCATGTTATAGGAAGAAGGAAACACAGAGGCCGGCAAATCGTTCCACAGCCGAGCTGTTGAACACAAGAACGAGTCGTAGAAGCGTCCCGTTCTCATGTGACAAATGTCAACTGTGTACATATGTTGGGCTCGCGTTTGGCGTGTTTCCCGACTATGCACCGGAGCCGAGGGGATCAATGACGCTAGCTCCTCGGAGCATCTTCCATTGAATTGCCGGTAGAACAAGGAACAAAAAGAAGGTTAGGGGGAAAGGAAGAGGAATATAGAATAAGGATAGGAGATGCGCTCGACACACTCCACACTATACTATTTATCTTCGATTTTGCGGGTTACATTCGATATTTCGGAAGGGTATTGCTAAAAGTGTCTTAATTGTGAAATTTCTTATGAACTTGCACAGTTTTTGAGCAATTGGAACTAAGGCATCTCTAATTATCCAAATATAATATCTTACGAGATTGAAGGAAGCACGAGTGGGCGGGGTATGAGTGGGACTAACAGGCTCTTCAGATCTGGTCATAAGAGAAAGTTTATGCATTTCAAGTAGGTTCTAAATGGTACCCAAAACATTCGAATGATATCACCAGAGCGTGTATAACATTCTTGAACAAGGTGCAAATAAATATCCGAGATGAAAATCCGTACAAACGTAATTAAGGTTTTACTTACCGATTTGACCTCTAGAAACCAAGACACTGTTGGCTAAAGAAGGAGGTATCAAAACAAGGCATATTACCCTAAAAATAAATCACTATTAAAGAGAATGTGCTTTCAGATTTTTATTACACAAAAATTATTTTTTTACTTTTTATTTTCTATAGTTCTTAGGAAAAACTAAACCCTTCCACACACTTTTCCACAAATGATCATCTAGTCAATCCATGCTAAGTAATTGTACTATTTAAGTATAATAAATATAAAATAATACAAGAACAACCCGCAACCCACCAGAGACCAAATGGGAAAATAATTCACTGTCTCCAGATATTTTCATATCAGAGGGTTGGGCTCGGTAGAACTCCTAATTAGACCGATAAATCCTAAATAAATATAAATTATTTAAATACATAATATATATATATATAATGTACTATTTATAAAATTGTATTTTTTTAAGTGTATTTAAAATGATTGATTTTTGCATTTTTATGTACCTATAAATTCTTTGACAAATCTAATAAGCCTAAATTTTGAATGAGAAAGCTAGGTATAAGGCCAGTAGCCGAAATAATAAATGGTAAAAATTTTATAGTCTGAGAATGCCAAATTCTTTTAATCTCATTTCCTAAATGTGTATATTTTCTTATTTTATCAGAAATAAATTTTTCAATATTAGAGGAATTTGGAATAATCATCAAGTATTTTTTTTTTAAATTTTGTCATGTAAAACTATATCGGGTCAATTGTGACTAATTTTTCTATCTGTTAGTATAGTTTTATCACATTATATTTTTTTTAATTTTTTTAATTCCAAATTATTTTCATTTTCTAGGTGGCTATTTTGAAAAATATTAATAATTTTCAATTGCAATTTGTTTTACCGTTTTATAATTGCGTAATACTATCAAGAATTATAATAATATTAAAATTGATTTTCCAAGGAACAAAACGAAACTAATATAGATTGTGACCTAACCTGCATGTTCCCAATATATACGCTAGGCTCCGGATTATTTATGAATTAATGTGAAAATATTGTAATAATCCTCGCAAATCCTCCAAACAGGGTTCTTACCCAAATACCCTTTTCAGACCTCAAGAGGAAGGAAACTCCGGAATGATAAATGCAGAAGATTTGTCCTAAAATTAATTTTCAATGGAATAATAAAATGGAATGAACCACTAATCATGTTGAATAATAATCTTGATTGAGTGTCATATCCTGAGTTATTACTAGTTATTAGGACCGGTGGATATCTACCCTTCTTCTCTTCACCCTTCTACCCCTTCCCCATTCCCTTCAGCCTTTCAGCATACCCCAATTACGAATTCCGTAATCCCACTGGTTTCGGGCAATTGTCTGTGCTGTGTTAACATAAAAAAAAGTATTTACAAAATCACATGAAAACTTTTTATATCGATCAAACTCATTTGCTGTACCTGCAAAACTAAATAAATCATTGGTTGTACTTGTAAAACTAAAAAAACCTTTTGTTTTTAATTTTTAACTTAATGAGGTTAAACCTCAAATTATAATATTTTAAATTAAATTAAACAAATAACTTTGTATCAACCACATAAAATCACAATCACCTACATGTTTCGAAACCGATGGTTAGATAGGGTAGATAGGATAGTAATGACATTAAATAACAAAAGAAACAAACAAGTATAGACTAAAAAGAATTAATTATTAATTGATTACCTCTCTCTATAATATTTTTGTCCATAGTTCTTTTTAGTCTATACTTGTTTGTTTCTTTTGTTATTTAATGTCATTACTACCCTGAAGAAGAAACCATCGGTTTCGAAACATGTAGGTAATTGGGATTATATTTAGTTGATACAAAGTTATTTGTTTAAATTAATTCAAAATGACGCCACAAAGTGATTTTGCGAAGTTTGAAGATATAATATTTTAATTAATGAAGATAACATTAGCGAAACTCAATCAATAATCTGAAGTAGAAAAATCAGAAAAATATACGGATGGTAGGTCCCAGATGTATCCGTATCTTTTTCAGATTTTTAGTTTCAAATTTTCGATTGAGTTTCGCTAATATTATCTTCATTAACTAAATAAATCATTTCTTATACCTTTAAAACTAAATAAATCATTTACAGTGTCTATCATCAGATGTGTAGATACACATACACATCTGCCCTGTAATGTTGGCTACAGAAGGAGTTGGCGTAACACGGCATAACTTCCCAAAAATAAACAACAACAAAAAATACAAAAAACATCATTTATTGTCCCTGCAAAACTAAATAAATCATTTGTTACCCCTGTAAAACTAAAAAAAATCATTTGTTGTACCTGTAAAACTAAATAAATCATTTGTTGTATCTGTAAAACTAATCAAATTATTTGTTATTTCTGTAAAACTAAAAAATAGTTAACTAAATAAATAGTAAACTAAATAAATAGTAAACTAAATAAATAATGTTTTTGTCTATAAAACTAAATAAATCATTTGTTGCACCATTAGATTTACAGTGTGCAATTTTTTAGAGATATACAAATTCAAAATATAAAAAAACACATAAAAATAATGTTAATGTCTACGAAAATCGCTTTATTTATATTATCAGAGAATACCGGAAATTATTCCTTTTTAAATCAATTTTTTTACAAAAAAACATATATTGATTTCTAAAGATTGTTATTTTATCTGAACGCATTTTTTAAATTTTGAAAAACTAAGTTTAATATACTAAGGTTGTATAGTTGGTGGTTGGCAGATTTGTTCAATTTTCAAACGAAACATTGTATTATACAACACATATTTTAAATCATATAATCATACAACAAAATAAATTAATACATAATCTAGTAAACACATTTTTAATTATATTTAAATAAAAATCATTAAAAAATAAATCCGAGAACATGTTTTGTAACGAAAATACCTCAGTTTTTCTATTTATTTAAGGTCTTACAATCTAAAATATTTCAGATTTTTTTTACACACTTATTTTGTTTAGACATTATTGAAAAAATCGTAAATACAGTGGTAAAAATTACTTACAAGAAGAGCACGATATTCAATAATTTATCATCGTGCGTTTTGAGCATTTTTATTGTTTACTTTAATGTAGGTATACATTAAAGCAAGTTTTGAATGAAATAAATCGATATCATATTTTAAATTTAAAAATTTTGATACGGGAAATAATTTACCTTTCTCATCGGGACCTCCCTGTACAGTTGCAAGCATTTTTAAACTTTTATTCTCTGCCGCTGGTCAATGGCTCTTAATAGATAATTTTTCGCCATTATTGTTTAAATGTGGTTTCGCGCATATGAGCGCTACGGCTTACTCGAATGAAGCGCAATTATGAAGTCAAATTTTCGACAACAAAAAAAATTTGCACAATTTGCTAGCGCTGTTCTGAAGTCAGTCTATTCATGGTGAAATTGCAAAACGTACTGATTACAAATCAACTGTCAACTGTCAAATTGACAGTCTGTAGAAACGATGTAGCCAGTTTAAAAACCAAACCTTTTTAAAAAAACCCCTATACCTACTATTTTTGTCGAACGATTAATTTTATTTCATTGAAAAATGCTTGATTCATACTCTATAATGTTCAGATAAAGAAAAATATACCCTTCTGATTAGTGGTTTGAATTTAAAATTTTACACATATTACGAATAATAGCTTCATGTTTTAAAGTGGCAGATGTTAGTTAGTACAAGTAGTATTAAATTGATAATCCGCCGAATTTGGAAAAGGTCCCGATAATAAGATTTTGCCCATTTGCACATTTAAAAAAAAATTCTTACTGTATGCAAAATATCGTCAAATTTGTCCACTTTTTGGCAATTCCAATTTGGATTCGGTTAACTCCAATTTGCGAAAAATACGTAAAATTTCTCCATTTGAACATTTTGTGTTCAATCGGACACTTCCAATGTGCAAAATATCATTGAATTTGTCAATCAAAAAACCCTTAGATATTGTCGGCTGTAAAAAGCATGTACGGCACACAATAGTCTAATAGCGCGATCAGGTGTAGTTTTTGAAGTGATCACAACATTGATTTCTTTGAAAGCATTTGATCGCCCTTTTTAGTTATCATGAAATAAGCTAGTTGGTTTAATTGAACTACCAAAAATTATTAGAAATACACGAACCTTCCTTTTTTGTTTTAATAACTTAGAACCTTCGAGTGTAAGGTCGTCTTGTCCAGTTAAATATTCATTTTAAACATATTTTTTTAAATTATTTTTATATATATTTTTTAAAATTATTTATTTATCTTAAAAATGGTAAATGTTAATTTATACTGGTCTTCCATTGAAAGCATTTGCTTATGGAAATTAAACCTTTAATCTCAACGAACCCTTTTGATCTTATTTGAAAGTTTCTCAAAACATTTTAAGTAGAATCATTGAGATTAACAGATACTACAACAACTATTATGGTACCTTATAAAATAAACCATTAAAAGCGCCCTAGATTGAGCTTTAAAAAATGACGGAAATTATTATTAAAAATAAGATTTATTGTACAAGTCGGGCGATCGTTCTAGCACTTAAGGTAAATATGTTGAGATGACTTGGTCACAATTACTCTTGCTCTTACTTCCTATCATTATGTTTATTTCATCCCACGTTTTATTTGCGTCGGTAAAATTATTTTAGAAGAACAATGTATTATATTCTTACTGTGATCCTACAGATTATTCGTGGATTTCTACACTATCATCAGTAACGTAACATTGGCGCAGCCGGTGGTATGTAATATAACAGTTTCGGTTTCGCTATCACTCAATTATACTACAAGAATCGCAAAAAACTAATACATGTCACATGGTCTAACTACGTATATAAGTCAGCTACAGTAAGACGTAATCCAATCATGCATGTTTTATATTACTGGGGTACACATAAAAAAGTGAGATCTGAAGTTGGTTCTGCGCAATGTATGAAAGCAAATTGAATAAAAGATTCTACCAACTTTCGGGTTCTTTTAAAATTTCAATTTATAAAGTTTGAAACGGAACTTTATTGAACAATCATAATATTCCTCACATACCTATTCAAAACTTATATCACAGAAATCTCCAAACCAATAGAATATTCGAATATGATTGAGGATTTATGCTTTATTGTAGTCGAAGTTTTTTGGAATTTCTTCGATATATCCTTCAAACATTTTTTTCAAGTATGTTAAGAAACGAGTGTGAGAAGAACGGGAGAGGTTGGTGAAGCCCCAGGGACATAAGGAACGATGGAGTGAATCAAATTCATGTCAATAGTCAGTTAACATAAAATTATGTATGTAACAATTTGATTGTAAATTAAGTAAGGGGTTGTGCCTAGTCAGAAAAGATCTCTTCTCTCTGCCTCCCAGACTCAAGTATACCGATGAAGGTATTATCAATAACTTATCATTTCCGAGCACAATTTCAGATCGCCAATGAACATACCATAGTTCACGTCGAAGCCGTTCTACTGTAAACTTAAATATTTTTAGTAAAAACAAAGAATTTGTAATCCTTAAACAGCCATGTAACTGATTTTTTGTGTAAAAAGAATTAATCTCATATAAATATACATATCTTTCATATTCAACTGATGTATTAACCCAGTGAATAGAAAAATATTCTCGGGTCTAATTTGGAAGCTAATCTGTTCATTTTAATACAAATGATTCATAAATTAATATTGGACAGTAAATGAATAAGTGAAAATACAGACAACATTCATCGAAATATATCTGAAAATCATCCTTAATATATGTTCAGTCAGTCTGATGGTTTGGAAGAAAATGCAATGTTTGTTCTTATTTTAATTTTTTCGTTATTTATAGTATCCACGCCTGTTCATCTTCGACGGTTTGGCTCGATCGAACATGTTGACTTAGAACTACGCTCGTTGTTGCGTCCAAACGCTCGAACGGCGCGCGTCTCGTGTCGGCACAGATATGCTCAAATAATATTAGTGATTTATTTATGATCAAATGTCAAATCTGATGACTTCTTATTTCATAAGCACTCTTCTTCGCGATACAAATGAAAATCCAATTTTCTATGAAAATAATACAATAAATCTCCAATGACTAGGACAACATGCGCATCGGAGACTAATCAATTATAACCCAGATACTCTCACAAAAAAACTATACCAGGATTCGAACCTTCTGAAAATAAGAACTTTGTGCGAATATAACACTAGCCTTTTAATCTACAAAATATAAAATGGACTTATACATACAAACACAACATTTATAAAAACGTCACAAATACACAAGCATTATACTAGACCACATAATAAACTGTACACAAATACTGTTAAAAGGCCAAAGGCAAAATTGGCCACGAGGGTGTTCTAATTTATAATCTCCTTCCAGACTCCCTAAAAACGGAGAAAATAGAATATATATTTAAAAGAAAACTATTCAACCTTAAGTTAAAAGAACAAAATTAATACTATTACTTTATATCTACTTAAGTTAAGAAAGTGAAATGTAAATTTCTTTTAACTTAATAAATGAAAAAAAAGGAGCGTAAAACCTTCAAACATGATCGGGCGTGGGTTCTTATAATAATAATAAAATCTTTTATTCATCAACAGATTTTTTTTTTTCTAGGAATATTTAAAACTATTAGTTATCACCGTGCTTTCACACTTCAGCAAAAAAAACGTCCAAGGCGTATTTTCGTATTTTGAATTATATAAATATAAGTGTTTACTTTGAGATTGTCGCTATAAAATTATAAGGTTCTGCGTTTTCATGGCTTGGAGAACCTATGAAAGTGTTATTATCTTGTTCGCGATAAAATCACTTTCAAATTTTAATTACAGGGTTTTAATGCGTACCTGAACGCGAAAAGGATGTCCGCTTTTAATGAGTTCGCTACTAAATTATTTTATTAATCCTTAAAATTTAACAATGAATTAAATTTTACACTTTGATACTTTTGTTACACATGCAATTATTTTTATTGACCCTTTTACCTAGCGACGGCAATAAACTAAGAATTTAAAGGCTTCTCAAACAGAACACTTAACGGACCTCTACACCATCGACCAATTATTTGTAAACGATTTGCGTAACCGGTTTTTCAGGGGGAATGGGAATTATTTGTTGGATAACCAACACCTCTGCCACATGGTTCGCTACGTTGGGTGACTTCGCAGGGGTGCCCGGGTTTATATGAGTGAGGTTTGTGTGGGTCCTAGCGTTGGATGTGTCTGCCTACCGACTGCGCGTCAGGTCGGAATGGGAGAGACTGATTAAGGAAGACCTTTTGACCTCTCAGCAGGATTCTCTTGGAACAAAGCCTTGCACCGCAGTGGATAAGTGGATAGGTGTGTAGTGACCTACCTATCTACATTAGTACCTCGCACTGTACTACCTACGCCGAATTATTATTTCGTCACCTCCTTGAAAAGTCTAGAGCTGCAATCAGTAATTCACAATACCACGCCGAACTTTCGCGAAAAATCTTTTGTGTATTTTGCTTGCCTTTCCAGTAGCTACTAAACAAGTCGGCTATATAAGGCGTCGGCAGTCTCTTGCGAGTCAGTCTGTCAACACAACTCACACAGACAGTACTCTACAACCTAGAGACGCACATACCTTGGAACGCCGTTGGAATTTTTGTACTACGTTTGAAAAATCGTAAACTCAAAATATACTTTTCATCGAAATTTTATCCTCGAATATTGCTTCAACTAATACGCGCAAGGTACACAATTCCCGATACATTTTAATTTATAATGTTATTGCTAAACAAGAATTGGAAGATACTGAGAGTATCTTTGTCTTTGCAACATGCAAATATTACATACATAATAACCTACGTAATAATATAAGATCTGAAGAATCCCATATTAGGTAAAATTTTGCAAATTCTTTGCCACAGGGGTTATGTTGCTAGCCTGTCGCAAAAACCGTCAAACTTTTAATGTCTTTAAAAAATTTCATCCTGCTTATAATCATTTGATTAGTAAGCCAAATAATAAAAATAACATAAAACATTTAACCACTCGAATGCTTTTTGCCACGATATGGATTTCCAAAACCACGGATTGCTTTGTTGCCAAAATATGGCAAATATTCTCTAGATTCTTCAAAACGTTTTAAAGTTAACGATTTAATAATTTTTGTTTTTATAAATCCTATGAATGTGTGATACTGGACAAAAGATAGGGAATTCATTGGCTATATAGAACTATAATGGTAAATTCCGACTGGGTCGACGTTCGTATGCATCGCTACGCCTAACAATATCTGGGCTACTTAGCAACCATAGATTTTCAATGAAAATTTATGTTTTAGAATCACATTGGCCACACGCAGCGCGACGTGCGATGTCTGTGGCCATTTTCATAGAAAATGTATGGGTTGCTAAGCATTGTTTGGCGTAGCGATGCGTACGTACGTCGTCCAGTCTGAATCTACCTTAATCAGTTTGTATGTCTCCATATTCAAATTCGAAGGTGTGATTTTTTAAATGTGGTCGGAAAAATTTCGTTTAGCAATCCGAGAAAAAAAAATTTAAATTGCTCTGTCGCTCCAGTGGTTAAGGATAATTGGTTCATGGAATAATATATTTTTTAATAAGATTTTTAATTTCAAATCAATTGAAAACAATTGAACAATGAGATTTAAAAAAAAAACGAAACAGTCTACAAATATTGTTAAGAGCCCCCTAGAAAAGACTTCAATTATTATTTCGTAGATTTTCATTTCAATAGGCTTATCATGTTAAAAAAAACATTTGAAAAAATACCACAAAATATTTTCTTTAAAATAAAGGTAGGTACTTAATTCAGCTGTCTTATAACAAGCAAATTTGACGTGTTCGTGGTTATAACTTGTAGGAATTCATTCCCCCTGAATTTACTTTTAGCAAACTCTGAAATATCTGAAGATAAGGGTTTGGGGTGAATTTGTTTCTTCTGAACTTGTCAGTTAAAGGGGGAAGTAAAAACTTGCAGGTGCTGGATTTAAAGGTGAATAAAACATGTGAAATTTTTTAAAACTTTGTTGCAATCAAAAAAGGAAGGTGTTTGTAATAATATTTGATACCTGCGCTAGTTTTTTTGTTTGTCAATGATTGAAAACATCTTATACAATTTTTTATAAATGCATAATCTTTATTACTAATATTATAAACGCAAATGTCTGTATGGATGGATGTATGTGTGTTTTTTACTCTTTCACGCAAAATTTACCGAATGTATTTTAGTGAAATTTTACAATAATATAGCTCTTACATCAGAATAACATATAAGCTAAAATTTATAAAGCTAGCTATTTATTTTCAATATATTGAAAATAATAATTATTGTTTAATAGAAAATGTCAAAATTTGAGATTGACATTTTGCAAAACAATGATTATTATATCAAAATTCTATTTTAGAAAATATTTAAATTTGTGAATTTATTTTAAATACTCGCCTAATACTTTGAATCAAATCAATAATTATAGATATTTTTAAAAAATAGGTTAAGAATTTTGGAATAAACTTGGTTGGGACCTAGGAAAAGGAAATAAATCACTCATAGCTTACTAATCCTATGCAGTCGAAGTCGCGGGCAGAAGCTAGTAACTCTATATTCCTTAATGCAGTATAAAGATGAAATGGGTTAAGTACATAAATTTAAATGAAATCATTTTGTTATAATTTTTTGAGTTTAATTCACGGTTGAATTTCATTTTCATGTTGGTTTTTTATAGATTAAAACAGCTTTAAAAACTTTTAACGCTGTTTTTTTTTGTTTGTGACCGGTGTCTGGTGATTTCAGACCACTCTGTTTTTAATTTAACCATTTTGTGTATTTATTTATTCAATTTATAATAAAATTGTGCGATATTAATCATATGAATACATGTATTAATTAAAGCGCTAAGTGCCAAAAACTAGAACTGCTTGCTGTAACAAAATACTGATTTGTCTCATAAAATTATATGTGGCCTACCCTTTCTAAAAATGTTACTTAGTAGTATAGAACAATCTCGACGGCTTCCATAATTTAAAAGCATAAATTAATTTTGCATTTCTACAAAATAAAAGTTTAAAACGGACAACGACGGTTACGGTGAAGCTCCACAATCAGAATTTTATTTAATGCTCTAAGTGCCAACTCAGGGGCTCTGGCAGATCTAAGTGCACAACCTTCACATGGGGAATAGGGATGTGCATATAAATAAAACAAATCACTTATTTGTTTAATTTAATAAAAAAATATTCTGATGTACGAGTACATATTTATTTTAATAATTCAAACATAATAAAAAGTGTCGGTATGTAAAAATTAAACATAGGAATATAACTTTTCATAAAACCTATGGACATATTTTAAAAGGAATACAGTGTTTCACAAGTAGGTACCGCTCTACCAAACAAAATGCAAATTATAATAAACAGTTTAAGAAAATAATACAATACTTACCAAATTATTTTAAAAAGCAATAAAGTGTTTCACAAACAGGTACATCTTTACCAAAGAAAAAAATACAAATATTAATTAAAAAAGTGTTAAGAAAAATATACATAGTAACATGTAACCTATTACAAAATAATTAAAAACATTTTATATGTAATAAAGTGTCTCACAAGCAGGTAAAAAAATTAAAGACATAATTGAAAATATTACATCAATAAATTAACCAAAAAACTGATAACAAATATAAAATAAATAAGTAGGTATAATAAATTAAAAGTTACGAGTATATATGAAAAACAGTGGAATTAAAAGAATTATCTGTTTACAAAATGATAGGATTCGAAATTAATATTTACAATATGAATGAATAATATTATTACGATAGGCATGCACATCACTAGCGCGTCAGTACCAAAACTAACAAAATGTACAGAAAAATAATATTATACACATACCTCAGAATTTGGTGGTTTTTTGGCAGGAATGACTTTATTATTTAGTGTGGAATACTCTTGACCACTGGTTTTTTGTTTTTTTTTCGCATTTTGCACACTTCCTTTACCTTTTTGACGGCGTTTTACAAGCAAGCTCGCAACTGTCAACACACCATCGCCAGCCATTTTATATGGAATTTCAATGAACACTGTTGTGGCACTTACACCATTTTAAAAAATAACATACCAACGGAGTTACAGCGATGCCAGACTTCATCAATTTATTGTATTTTTTTGAACTACCTGAGGCACTTGAATCCTATTTAGGGTTATTGGCATCGGTACATAGAATACATTTCTGTAAAAATATCGTTTTCGATTTTTTGGGCACTTAGCGCCTTAATTAATACAAGTATTCATATTTTGGTGATAAATATTTAAACAATATTATTTAGCACTGCAGATTAATCAATCAGTTAATCAAAAAATATTACACCGTGAGTTACTTAAGTAAGTCAAAAAGTATAGTTTTGAGATATAAGAATTTGAAGTTACTCAATTACAACGCATTTCAAATATTTCAAGCAATAAATAAGACAAAAAATGCTGCATAAAACTGAGTTTTTAACTAAAACGATACTTTTTGCCGCATTATGGCACTATTTCCAAAGCTTCGGATTGCTTTGCTGCCACAGTGTGGCAAATATTCTCTAGATTCTAATGTTTTAAAAATGACGATTTTATAATATTTTTTTTATAAATTCTACGAATATGTTATAATAGACAAAAGATAGGTAAATTCATTGGCTATACATAACTTTAATCAGTTTGTACGTCTCCATATTCAAATTCAGAGATAAGATTTTTTTTAATATTGGCGGAAAATTTTCTTTTAGCAGTCCGAGAAAAAAAAATTATATTGTTCTGTCGCTCCAGTGGTTTATACTATAGTATGAAACTTAATATAGTAAGTATGGTTACTTAATGGTGAGAAATAATTAGAAAAATTTGATTTTAGACATTAATTGTAAAAAATTACATTTGAGTTATTAGTTTTAGTTTGTTCGGAAAACGTTTTAAAGATATGCTAGGATTTATTTTCTCAATTTAGTAAAGGCGTTCGTCCCGGTAAGACGGGATATTCTGGGTTCGAGTCCCAGTTGCTCGACAGATAGCTTTTTATTTTTCTATGTCTTAATCTTTTTCATATTTGAAATGATATATTACGTTGATGCGAATAACCTTAAAAATTTGTTATAAAAGAAAGTTAGAAAAATTTAAATCTTCATAGCTTATAATAAGACTAAAACTTCCATATATATCTGTTACCAAAGGTTTGTAATCATCGTGTCGATCAAAAAGTAAGAAAAAACTACAAATAAAACCTAAAATTTACTACAATTTCTTATTCGAACTTAACAAAACAGACAGTAATATAGTATGTTATCTCATTTTATTTCCGAAATAATATGTATCAAATCATCCCTTAGCAGTGATACAGCCTTCAGCCCGAGGAAAGTAATTCCCCAATGAAGGGATGTTTTTCCTGATTAGATAATGTTAGTATCGGGAGTTGTTTGTCTTGAGGGTTCCATAAATTTCTACCATCTTTGTTCCAATTTCCATCTCTTCCCTCGCAGCCGCGCCATAATTAATTTTCTTTTATGCTTTTGCGAATAATCGACTTTGTTTTTATTTGTGGGGTTGTTCTTAATTAAGTTGAGTTAAACTTTTAAAGGACTTATCTTGGCGTTGCAACACGAATAACATTTTGAAAATATTAAACTCGGTAATTTTTGCAGAATTTGACGTTTTATGAAAAATGAGATTAAGATAAAAAATGTTTTTAACAACTGAGAGCAACGAAGGTACCTTTTTCCTCAAATCCTCATTGTATACTTATACATAACTACAGGAAAATTGTAAGAAAGATTTCATTCTTTAAACTCTTAGAAAAAAATGCAAAATAAAATTTAAAAAATCGTGGTGGATCGTGAGGTTTTAAAAACAACCCCTCTTTAATTTTTCTGGAATATTTTTTTCACATTTTTTAGTCAAGGAGTGAGAAAATTAAAGGTAAATTATAATATTATGTGGACCACATTCATCATAGCCCCTATCCAATAAAGAGCACACGGAGAAAAATGTTATTCTAAAATAGGATAATTTTTTTCGTAAAAACGGGACTGAAGTTCTTACGAACAAATTAAGAGTGTTTCAATGTTTATTGGCGGGAAAATGAAAGAATATTTTTTTGGTATTATTACGAAATTACGTATACCAACAAATTATTCTTACATATTCCCGCCAATAAACATTGAAACCCTGTTAATTTGTTCGTAAGAACTTCTGTCCCGTTTTTAACCGTTGTTACGAATAAAATGATCGTATTTTAGAATAACATTTTTCTCCGTGCCTGTTCTATAAATGTCCTGTTTGGGTCTCAAATCTATCCTACTTCTCTATTAAAGCATTTATTGTAAAAGAAAAAAAAAGTTATTTTAATAATGTTTTTAGTTTGGCAATGATTAGGAAATGAAAACAACAAATTAATAATATACTTGATTGCTAATTTTCGCCTGTAATACGATAAACTTTAAAACCGAAAAGTCATAATGTACGTTTTTGCTTAAAACAACTCAGCTATCAAAGAAAAACTTTTCTATTTCAATTTGTGACAGATACACATAATATCATCTATAAAATACACTATGAACCTAAAATTTCAAATAAATGAAAATAGGAAAGACATAGACATAAGCAAAAACTAATGTTATTTACCCGCATAGAAATGGGAAATAAATGATGTCGATAAAGATGTGAATTAGTAAATTTAAGGTGGCTCAAAGAATCTTTGGATCCAAAAACATTTTATTTTATACAAGCTGATACCCGGCATGCGTTTTTATGCCACCTAAATAAAGAAATTGTTTCTCCCTGCGTGTCCTTTCCCATTCGTCCCCATTCCCCTTCCGCCACTTCTTCCCCACCTTAGCCCCCTTCCCCTACCGTGTTTCACCTTCTCCGCGTTCCCGCTCTCCTCTCCCTCTGTCCCTTTTCTCGCGAACCTCCCCTCATGAATTCCCCTTCCACCTTCTCCGCCTTCCCCCTCCCTCGTCCTCCCTCCCGCAAACCATCCCTCCTTCATTCCCCTCCGCCCCTCCCGGATTTCCTTCCCCTCATCCTTTTTTCCCTGCCGCTAAACTCAATAAAATACACTCTATTTTCAAACAACTCGCGTGCGCCCTATTGCAGTTTTTTTTTAAATTTCATAACTCCAGAACTCGCCAATATAGAAATATTGCTATATAGAAACCTTCACGGGCATGTCCACAACAACTCACCAAATTTTTATCGCAATTGGATAAATAGTTTATGAAATATCTCTAAATATATCAAACGCGCGAACTGTCAAAAGTACGAAGTTAAAATAGTCGTTAAGTTTTCTGAAATTATCCAATTTTCTTCGCAATTTTGTTAATTTTTCTTTCCGTAAGAACCTTGTACAAAGTATAAGAAATATTTTTTAAAAAGATTAATGAAATAGGTAAAGTGGTTCCGAAGTTATGGCGTAACCAAGGGAAAAATGGATTCATTTTTATATATATATATAGATATGTCAGGGATGAAATGACTAAAAGCGTGTTTGTACATATACAAAAGGATCCTTTAGAGTAGAGATATCAATCCAGTTCCGGTTGGGAATTGTCGATTGCAATTTTTGTTTTTTGGAAAATAAAGTACGGGGTAAAAACTTGGACCCTGATTAAAGCAACATACAAGGAAGTAGAATTCTTTAAATTTTGTTTTTATATCGTGGAATGCTGCGACTTCCCACGACTGGGTAAACAAAGCAGAGGTCAAGTATAGAAAGTCTACAGAAAGAAATAACGAACACAATCAATTTGCACAAAGTGAAATAACTGAACTTTGGACACACAAAGAAGAATATGTGTACGCAATGATCATTCAATTCCAATTAACCTTCTTATAGCCACAACCCAAGCGTGAGAGTGTAACAGAATTAATAGTGCTGAGTTGGGATATTGCAGGTTTTAGTGCCGGTGCCATAAAAATTAAACAATTTATGAGAGCCATCTAGGTTACAAATAAATTTCTTTGTAGAGCTTTGTAATCATTCAAAAAATTCTGACAAAAATATGCCGAAAATTAGTTGAGGATAAAATTGTTCATTTTGAATTTGAATTATGAAATCAACAAAAAAGTATGAATATATAAATTAAAAAATATATACATTTTGTTTTGAAGAGTTTTACTACCTATGTACGTTTAATTTTAATTTTTCTGCTACCGGTTTCGACACATCCATGTCATTCACTAGCAAACTTAAAACTAACTTAAAATTTATAAAAGTACAGAAATGATTAGATGTTATGAGGTGGGGGTAGTGGACTGACTACAAAACTGTGAATTTTATCCCAAAGTAAGAAAAGGGAATAACTTTTGAGAAAAAATATAATTTTTTGAACTATTGGAACATTTTTTCCTTTCTCTAATTCTTGGAACATGCTTTGTTCTTTGGCCTTTAATAACTACATACCCTTGTTAAATTGACATGTATTTCCTAAACTTCCCTAGCCTCAAATCCTCCCCCTTTCCCGACATGGCCAGACTGAAGTATCCGATTCCTTTGATCGTGCGATGTCTTTCTCGAACGTCTCGGACTTCTTCTACAATACGCTCCCTTCTTCATTCATTCGCTCTATATTCCACTTACTAATTCTCGCGACATATAAAACCGCTGTATTTGAGGGTAATTTCAGCTATTCATCATCAAAACTATGGAATGAAATACCACTGTCTATTAGAATATCAACATCTTTGCAGAGCTTCAAGAGGCTTTGTGGCGAATGGTTGCTGACTACACAGTTAACCGCACAAAATTTTAGTTTTAATTAATAAAATTTACAATTGAAGGAATACTTACTTGTGTTATTGTTTTTGATTTGATTTGATAAAATTATTTATTTTGACTGTATTTTATACTTGAATCTATTTTATTTTGTTTTTGAATTGATTATATTTTATTTGATTTGATTTTATTATTAAGGTTAGTTTATGTATTAAGATTATTGGCTTTAATTTTAATTCCAATTAACGTTATTAATATATGTTTATGTTTATTTGTATTTCTATTTTATATCACCAGATTTTATGTCCGGGTTAAATCTTCCCCACAGAAAAAACTTAACCCTTCCACACATTTTCCACAAATGATCATCTAGACAATCCATGCGATGTAATTGTACTATTTAAGTATAATAAATACAAAACAATACAAGAACCAAATGGGAAAATAATTCACCGACTCAATATATTTTCATATCAGAGGGTTCGGTTCGGCAGAACTCCTAACTGGACCGATAAATCCTACTGATCCCTCAATATAAATATTTAAATAATCTTTCGTAATCCTACATGTACTTAAAATGACAGATTTTTACATTATTATGTATAAATTCTTTGACAAATCTAATACGCCTAAATTTCTAATTAGAGAGCTATGTATGATGCCACTAGCCGAAATAATAAATGGTAATATATATTTATATTGTATTATAATATTGTGCGTTAAATTTGATATTTGGATTGATTATTTTGTGTTATTTAATTTAATTGTATTTATTTTATTTTCTGTATTTCATTTGAGGCACTGCCGAAAACCAGCTGCATTCCAGGAGAAATCCTGGATTGCAGCTGAGCAGTTTCGACAATTTTTTTTACAATAGCTCCACACAATAATTCCCTTCAGGGTTTATGTCATCTTTGTGGAAGTTTCTTTTTAAGAAAGGAAGGAGAGGATGTGTTGGGAAGGAAATAGGTACGAGGGGTAGGTAGGAATCTGGGGGTTAGTGTGTCTAGGAGTGATGGACGAACAAATCAATCGGTCGAGAATCCGGCTGGAGAGGTCTAGGATAGGTCTCCCTCAACCAGTCTCTGCCACGCAATTGGTGAGACCCGGACAAACCTCATCTGAACCCGGGCACCCCTGCTAATAAGAACCAATTATTAATTAAAAATGTGTATATTGTAAAAAAAAATATATTGTTATAATTATATTCTCCATAATATCCCGCATAGCAAAACTTCCAAGTAAAGTTAGGATGAAGTGGTTTGCCCGGACGTTCAAACATTGGGTAGGTATCGTAATGCACAAGTTGGCAGGCGTGGCGTCTCGTAAACCATGTTCGCTGTTGACTTATAAAGGGAAAGGAAGGGTTGAATCCTCGGAACAAGTATTTTATAGACGGAACGAAGTGTCTGTAAGAATGTTAACTTTTTATGGGTTGTAAAAATACGACGGATGGTGAAGGATGACCGCAGAAGCACAGATAGTCTTCGACACCGAGCAGTGGTCCTGCCTGTATTTGACTACCACTGGATATTCCGTAGAAGTATGAAATATTGTCCCAGATTTACTCAGTTTAATTATTTAGAGTTGACTTATTTAGTGCTCCCACTTTTGGAATTGGCAGCCACCTCTGGTCTGGAACCCTAAAATACCTTTAAAAAAACCCTTGTTTTGGTGCAGAAACGGACCATTTGATATATTCCCCTGTCTTAATAGATACTTTGCAATCTTTGGAGCACGAAGTCAGGTAGTTATGCCATCCGATAAACACGCCAAACATGCGCCCGACATATGTACACTGTTGAAACTGTCATGTGAGAACGCGTCATTTACACGATTTGATTCAACAGCTCGGTTTTAGAACGATTTTCCTGCCTCTGTGTTTCCACCCTCCTACAACAAGGTTTCTTCAAGACCCATATGCACTCTTTCTTCTCCTCAAAAAGACCCTCCACACAGCGTCTCAAAAGATCACATATGCTGTTTTTGTTTAAACAGGGTGTTAAGGGACTTACTTGAGTTATTCCTGACATTATTTTGTTTAAAAAATGTAAATGGAATTTGGTCTCCGGTGACTTTTTCATGTCTTTTATATTTTAAAAAAATCTTTCACACTAGTCACTCAACCGAGTAAACGCCCAACCCCTCACTTCGACCCCAGCTATCCAATACCTACTGATTTTTTAATGTTATAGTAAGTTTAACATCTCACCAGAAACCATAATTTCCCTAACATTTTTTACTTCACATAACGTAAGGAATCATTGTTATAGTAAGTCAAGGACTTCCCTTAACACCCTGCATAAGCAGGACAGTAAAACTCCCCGTAATAAAAATCATATTTTCTTTTTATTACCGGAGTATGGCTACCTATAATAACGTCCACTAAAACAAAACATTAAAAATGTGAAAAATCATAGACTCGAGGAAACACTGCCACTTTTCTATCACAAAATATTCAAATAAAATATAACAATATTATTCTGTGTTAGGCTTAGGTCTTTGAATATCTTAAAATCACAAAACAGGAAAATATATGGAGGAGTTTGAACTTAAATCTAAATTATACTGCCCTCTAGGAAACCACTTTGGCGTTCAAACAAAATATTGTATTTTATAGTTATTATAATTTTCGTAGCAAGAAATTCTTTTGGATACTCGAAACAAATTGGAATCTTGGACTAAATACAAGTTGTTTCCTTGTTGGGTAATTTTTTCTTTTAAGAATTTGTATTTTACGACCAGTGGGATTTTCAGAAAGCTTCCGTACACGATATGTGTTCTTTCGCTAGCGTTGAAAATCATACAATTATACCTAAGTATATACATTATACATTTGTTGAACCAACATTTATGTAACCACACAAAATACATTTCAATATTTTAGATATTAATTAGTAGGCAATTTGTCTCAAATGATATATCTTTGTATATAAAAATCTCGCGTCACAATGTTAGTCCAAGGTAAACTCCGAAACCAATTAACAGATTTTGATGAAATTTAGCTTACTGTGTGTAATTTCGTTCAACTTAAAAGATAAGATAGTTTTTTATCTCGATTATTGATCTCAATATTTATTATTGAGATTTAAATGTTTTTTATGGGACAATTATTTGAAATTATTTGTAAGTTCCATAAGTTTCTGACGGTTGGAGGTGTGAGTTAATTTATTAACACAATACTTGGTTATCTAGCAAATGTAACAAAGTTAGGTAACCATCCAATAGAGGGCATTGTGTTTCATTAGCCACAGCAACGCAACGGGTCAACTAGTAATAATATGTATTTTTTGCAAAAAGAAAGTTACGAGTAATCTGACAACATTTTATTTCTTCCTACTAACATCATTATAAGCGGAAAATAGTGTTTGTGTAATGATGGAGCTCTTTATTAGCAGACGATCAATCAGGCTACCAAATCAAGTCAAGTAATTCAAACATTGACGGCCTCCATGGTCGAGAGGCAAGGCTCTCGACTAGCGATCCGGAAGAAGCGGGTTCAAATCCCGGAGAGCACAGATACATTTTATTTGATTCATTTGTGTTTTCACAATCTAATCATTTACTATAACATAAGTTATATTTTATTAAGAGTATTTATGAGAAGATGTATGAATGTGAATAAGGCAAGGAGTGTGTGCCAAGACCGAGTTGTTTGGCGGTCCGTCCTCTCTGCCTACCCCTGCGGGAAAACGGCGTGATGGTTAGTTACTTAGTTAAGTTATATTTGCAGCACATTCCAGAGTGGAAATTACTCTCAGTATCACCCTGGTGTAAGACCACCTTTCAGAGTTGAAACGTTACTTGAAATGGCTTTATCCGTGTTTGGTGATTAGATCTAAATATCCAGGTACTTCTCCACCTTCCTTTTTACAATTTTCTTACCTTTATGATCACAGCATACCTCAATTGGGGGTGCCCTAGTCTCGTTTATTAATTGCGTTACCCTGCTGTAGTGAAACGGATAATTTACACTTCTCGACGAGTAGCGCTAATGCCTTGTTCTGACTAGGAGAGTATTTTAGTCAAGTAGCCAATATTTTAGTAACTAAATGAGTCCGAACACCACAATTTTAATAGAGTAGGCTAGTCCACTCTTTAGTAGATTCAATCCATTTTGTTCTATTTTTTCGGCGAGTAGAGTCCCCCTCCCCTGCGCACTGACATGCGCAGTTCATTCGTAGACGCAAAATGTCGTCCCGTTAGAGCGAAAACACTACTCTAAAATTCTTTATTTTTGCGGCTATTAATCTATTTTCGTGACCAGAGTTTAATTATTTTCATCTCACTAATTTTTTCTGCAACCTCATCTAAAATAAGCATCACAATCAGCTTAATTAGCTTATTTACTTTATTGCGTTGCAGCCAGTAGTCATGTCGCGATGCGTCGCTTACTAATGAACTCTACTTGACAGCAGTGCGAACACTTTTTGGTGAGTAAAGCCTCGATTACATTGAGCGAGTTTACAAGCTACTAGCCGGTGAATTCACTAACGTAATCATATTTACTAGCTAACTAGCAGATTGTGAACAATACGAAGTTTACTAGCAGTTTGTGAATTCGCCGGTGAATTCGCAGGCTAGTAGCTTGTGAACTGGTCACGTGCCATCGATGCTTTAGTCTCGCTTTAGTAACTCGCTACTCGACTTACTACTTGTCAGGTCAGAACAAGGCATAAGCGACAGTATACTCAGAGCTGGTAAAAACTAAATACAACTACCCCCTAAAAGCAATAATTTTTTTCTCAAAAAAAAGAATGCTTTTAAAAAAATAACTTACATTCCTCGCTGCAGCATAGAAAAACACACATGTTTAGTTTCCACCCTTACTGAAAACCAGTTCTCGGTAAACGCTGAACGAACTGAACGCGGCAAAGTTAAATACCAAACGTATAAAAAGTTATCGCGGGTAATGAACCGTTCAGACTGTTTTTCACCCATTTGCGAGTGCTCTCAGCGATAACGACTAAATATAATATATAATTTTTAAAATAACACCTAAAATAAACGACATAATACTGTTAATTAAAAACCATTTAATATTTTGACGATCGTTCAGGTAATAGGTGATATTTGCATACAAAATAATGTACAATTTTTAAAACGAAATATCACTAATTGTTGCATAATATAATTTAGATTTTTTTTTTTGTGTGTGTATTTTTTTTTTTTAAAGCCTGTAACCCGGGCGTTCGTTAACATTAAAGCATATTTACAGATCATGTGCGCTACCCGACTCACTAGAAAATATCTGTTCCGAGCCGGGTAGCAGTATCATTTCGTATATATTTAAATATATATATACAATATACATATATATTTATTTTTTATTTTTAAGATATGATATTGAGATGGAGAACCCCATAAAAACTTTAAAATAAAAATATGTAGGGAAATTAATTTAGCAATTGCATTGCATAACAAAACAAAAAAATTAAAAAAATATATATTTATATATATACATATATGTATTTAAATATAAAAACGTATACAAAACTAGCACGGACGGTTTGCGAGTAGCTTGTTAATGCAATTTCTTTTTTAGTTCATTAACCATGTATTAAAGTTTTTATTTGTACGTTTTCTGTTGGTTTGAGTAATATGTTGTGATTCTTTTAAGAAAATGTTGAATATGGAAGGTGCGAGGTAAGATTCATGTTTTTTAGCAAGAGTGGATTTAATTTGCTCCCTTAGGTCTATCTTAGATTTACTTACTCTAAGAAGCGTATACTTTGCCCTTTTTCAATCTGTAGCAACATATGGTATAGTGGGATGGGGCGGTTGTGCTGAATCCATTATCTATCCGATTATTACTGTACAAAAACTAATTTTGAGAATTATATTTAAATGCCAACCTACCCATCCCTCAAGTGAACTATTTGATAAAATAAGGGTCTTAGATATTCGTCAGCTATTTACTAAAATAAGCTTATGTTTTATACGGAAAAATAACTTACTGGTGGCTCCACAACATCAAGCACACACCCGCTTTTCATCAAACCTGGGATGCATGGTCCCAAAAACTAAAACCACATTCGCTCAACGACAATTCTGGTTCATAGCTCCGAAAATATTTAATGCATTGAGTACCGATATTAAGTCAAATAATTCAGTATCCACCTTTACCGCCCGTCTACAGCATTGGATATTTGAAAAGGGACGAGCTTTCTTTAAAGATTACATGAGTTCTTAACACTTTTAAAAACAAAACAAAAAATTATAAAATTTATCCTGTCACAGCTTTATTCCAACTTGTTTCACATCACTGAAATTGAATGTGACCATAAACATAATCGTCTTGTAGATTATATCTACCACAATTTAACCTGCGTTCAAAACAATATAATATATAATTTTATTTGTTTTATAATCTTAATGTTTATTATTTTTAATTTCTATTTCTTTCTTTAAAATATTTATCTCTCTTTATTTTTCGGCTCACTATTATTTTAATATTTGTATTTACTTTTATTTATCTTTAAATATCTTTTTTTTTCTTTTCTGCATTCTTATTTCTCATTATTTATTACCTAGTTTTTATTATCTGCTTATGTAAAAAACGTATTTTTAGTTCATATATTCATTATGTATGACTACCACAACACGGGCAGTAGCCTAGTATGGTAGTTAAAAAAAATGTCAAAAACTGTAACTTGTAAAAATTTATTAAATAATAAAAAAATAAAAATAAAAATAAAAATTTTTGGCACTTCTAAATGATTGTTAGATTTAGCTCTAGTGTTCTGGGAGTGAGATATGTGGGAAGGTGACGATTTTATGCAATTTATATGGATAATATTTTTTATGAGTAGCTTCCTGATATCAAGTATTTTATTTTTAATTAAAAGATTTTCAGTGGTGTGAAGATATGGTTTTTTTAACATAGTTCTAATAAGTGATTTATGAGCTGTGTTAAGTAGCATTCTTTTCACACACTAAAAATAATTCCCCTCGGGGCCTATGTCATTCTTGTGAACGCTGTGGGAAGGGTCTTTTTGAGGAGATCAAGTTCTGGAAAGAAAAAGGTCTGGTAGGAACGTGGAGGTCAGTTTGTCCAGGAGTGACGGACGTATGAATCCATCCATCCCACTGGGGTTCGAGGATATGTTCCGAGAGAGTCCTGCTGGAGAGGTCAAAACGTATTTCTCAACCAGTCTCTTCTGATCTGGCCTGCCACGCAGTTGATGGGCAGGCGCATCCGCTGCCAAGGCCCGAATAAACTTCACCCCTTTAAACCCGAGTGTCCGAGTCAATATTATTATTGGATTTTATTAAAAAATGTAAAAATAATGTTTCATTAAAAAAATACGAATTACTTACATAACTGATAAATTTTTTTTTAAATTATCAGTTTAATCCTATTGCTCTTTACAAACGGAGAAAAAAATTTGACGTATTGTTTCTGTATAAAATTGTGAACTGCCTTATTGACTCCCCAGCCCTGATACAAAAGATTGCATTACATTGCCCTGAACGCAATACCAGATCGAATACCTTATTTTATTTACAACATTTAAAATGGAAATACGCACAAAACTCCTTGCTCGGGCGTATCTGCGCATCTCAAATGCCTTAACCGTTATTGGCATCTTCCACTGTACCCTTAAATCATTTAGTACCCTTAAGTCAAACGGTAGAAGAAGCCGAGGACGCCCAAGGAAGACGTGGCACGACCAAGTAAATCAGATACTTGAGTCGGGCTATGTCAAGAGTCAGAATAATAGAAGAGTATGTATGAGAAGATGTATGAATGTGAATGAGGCAAGGAGTGTGTGCCAAGACCGAGTTGTTTAGCGGTCTGTCCTCTCTGCCTACCCCTGCGGGGAAACGGCGTGATGGTTAGTTAGTTAAGTCAAATTAATCTTAGAATGTACCAAGATCAAAAATATTACTTCTGTATTGTTTATGATTTTCTTTTTAATATTTGTTTTCTTAATTTGTAACTTTTAATTGACTATTTACTTCCTAAATATTACAAATAATGGAACTTAAATTGTTTATATTGTTTCTTCAAACTTCGCAAAATCACTTTGTGGCGTCATTTTGAATTAAATTAAACAAATAACTTTGTATCAACCACTATTATTTAATCACAATTCTTCGTCAGGGTATGATAATAAGGGTAATGACAAAATGTCATAATGTGATTACTTGTCATTAATTGTCTGAATGTCATTACAACCCTGACAAAGAAACCATCGGTTTCGAAACATGTAGGTAATTGTGATTATATAATAGTGGTTGATACAAAGTTATTTGTTTAATTTAATTGTTTATATTGTGTTCACTATTTTATGTTTAATAATTTATTATAAAACTGTACGTTTCCTAAATCAACTTATAAAAAAAATACACTATTAGATGTCAATGTATGTAGGAATCTTCGAAACGTGCCATTTTCACAAAGAAAGGCCAAGCTTTGTGTCTCACACTTCCTTTGTTAGTTACTTTTGAAACGGAGACTTTGACATTATATTCGAGTGAAATGTCAATTTTCGAGGAAATACAAATTAAATTGAAATGTAGCCATTAGATTCTGAAGGTATAATATAAATTATTTTTAATATTCTCTCTAAGGAAGCCTAGCTTTGTGTCTGCACACTCTTTGTTGGCAAGTTTACTGTCGGGGCTCCATATTGAAGTGAAGTGTCAATTTCCTTTGAAACACAAAGTAAATTCAAATATTAGCTTTTCATTCAGAATTCATCGTTGATGTAAAATATTATAATTCTAGCGCTGATCCATGAAATCCACGGAATATTATAATTGTAGAATTGGTGAAGCTTAAAATATTTGCCTCATGATCCATGTCTTTCAAAAGCAAACATTGTCACCTTCCTTTAAAATATATAATTTTTATTATTTTTATAACCACGGAGCGATTTTTGGCCGAAATATGCACTATTTTAAATGCCTCCGATTGCTTTTCGATTAAAAAAAAGAATTATCTCTTTATTCGGCAAATTATTAGTTTTTTAATATTTGTAGCTGCCACGTTTGTTATTTTGGTTTTAAAATGAATGCTTTATCTATTATGAACATTGTTGTCACAAATCCGAACTCCGTAAACTATTGTAGAACTATGTTAAATTTTTTTTTTTAATTAATGAAGATAATATTAGCGAAAGTCAATCGAAAATCCGAAACAGAACAGAAAAAGATATGGATACATCTGGGACTCGAACCCAGGACCTCTGGCAAACCGGGCCAACGCGCTATCCACTGCGCCAACGTATCCCTATCCGATTCGGTCATTTTTAACTGTATCATACTTCGACTGAGAACATCCAACATTATTTTCATTTTCTTAACGCATATTTTTATTGGCTGCTATCTGTATGTATGGTTGCAAGATTCAACTCGAACTAAATGCCATCTAGATAATGTCAGTATAAATTTTATCACTTTTTATTAATTAGCGACATCTATTGACTTTTTCTGCAAGTCTAGGATGAAATATATATATTTTTTTTTTACTTTTTAACTTAATGGATGTAAAACTAATTTATTTCTGAGCAGCTGTTTACGGTTAAAATTAGGTCCTTCTTCCATAAATATGTACCTTTTATTATCAAGTATACCACAGACAATACATATAAATCGAAAATATTCGAAGTAATAAGTACCTCTTACGGCAGTATCAAAGTAACAAACACGCAGGATGAGCGCGGTTATAATTTTTAAGATTTTTTAAATATTTTTTTATAAATCCTAAAAATATGAGATAAACGGTAAAATACAGGTTAATTCATTGGTTATATAGGATAGCACTTTAATAAGTTTTTATGTCTATATGTTAAAATTTGAAGGTATGATTTTTTTTAATGTTACGATTAACCGTCTGTACATCCACCCTACACCTACGATGGTCTTAGCTGAGCAAAATAATATAAACACCGGAGACCACATTATCATAGCTGTGTTTAAATACAAATGAAACGTTGAGTTCTAATATGCTCCCTAATGATGTTTTTTTTTTTTTTTTTTAAATATGTTTATTCAGTTTTAATTTTACAATATTTTATTTTACAAATCTTACGAAACTGATCAATCAGTTTGATTGTAAGAAATCTCTAATTTTTTTTCTAATTATTTAATACAGTATATTTTTCAGTTTTACATAGTAAATACTAAATATAATACTTAAATACAAATTATTACGACAAACTAATTATTATAACGGTTATGAATTGCGTTGTAGTAAAAATATTTTACACAGTACAAACATAAGGCAAGAAAAAAAATAAAATAGAAAGGAACTATATTATTTGATTTCATGTTCTTCGGAGGTAGAAAGATTTAACTTTTGTTTTGATTTTTGAATAAGATGTCTCATTTTTGATATTTTCAGGTAATGCGTTAAATATTTCAGGAATTTTATGCCTTTTTGTTCTATCTCCGTATACATTTTGAGATTTATTAATAATAAACATTTGTGCTTCTCTATGCCTAGTAGGGTAGTTGTGGTTTACAGGTTTTTTGAATTCTGTATTCCAGAATTCATCTAGCGTTAATTGGTAATTTACCTTACTGTGTATAGAGAGGACATTACACAAGGAGAACACTTTTTTATAATCACCTTCACATAACTGGACCTTTTTTTTGCCTGATATCAATTTTAGGAAACGAATTTGTAATTGTTCAATTTTATTTAAGTATGTTTTGTACGTTAATCCGTAACTATTTATTCCGTATCCTATAATTGATTCTGCTAATGCGTTGTATATACAGTATAATACATTTTTATTAACAAATTTTTTTAGGTGGTAAAATTTTCCTAATATGGATCTTAATCTATTACATACATTTTCAATGTGATTTGACCAGTTAAAGTTGACATCTATTGTAAGACCAAGGTATGTATATTGGTACACTTTTTCTATATTCGGGCAATTACACTGCTGGAATTGATTTTTTGTGTGCAAACAATCATATGAATGACTTTTTATATGCAATTCCTTTTCCTGACAATTTGCATATGGTGAGTGTATAAGCATATATTTGTTTTTTTTTGCGTCATTATCATGGGACCATTTAATTATGTTATTTAGGTCTGTTTGTAAAATTTCCTCAATTTTTAGAGGAGCTTTGTCAGCACATATAATGCAAGTATCGTCTGCAAACATGTAGCATTTACAACGTTTTATTACGTTTGGTAGACTGTTTACTTGCATTATATAACATGTAGGCCCCGATATCGAACCTGTTGCTACTCCGGTATCTGTTAACATTTCATCACTAAAAATTCCGTCAATTTTAACTTTAATTTTTCTATTTAATAGATAATTTTTAATCAATATTTTAAAAGACCTCTAATACCACATTCCTCCATTGCCCTTAATAATGTTTCGTGGTCCAATGTGTCAAAGGCCTTTTTAAAGTCTATAAAAATTATACCAACATAATATTTTTCATTTAAATGGCAATTTATATGGTCAGTGAATTTAGACAGTAATTATGTAGTACTTTTTTCTTTTTGAAATCCGTATTGTACGGGATTTATGATTTTATTTTTTTCTATAAAAAGTTGTATTTGGTTAAAGATAGCTCTTTCAATAATTTTATCAATACATGAGAGAATCGCTATTGGTCGATAGTTTGTGAAATCTTTGTGGTTTTTTTTCATTTGAAAATGACTAATGAAATATTTTTTTGTTTTCTAACCAGGAAAGTAATGTTGTTGTTATTATTTCCAAATTCCTCCTAGTTTCTTTATAAATCATGTTTAAAATAATATCGACCTTCAAAAATTTTCAGTTCCAAAACACTCCGTAATTGAGACGAAATACGGAGTATTTTTAATCAGAAGTCAGTATTTCAACAAACTCAAAATGATCACCAGTTTCTTCCCATACAAATTTTGGTCATTTGGTTGATTTTTGTCACGCTTATTCTATTAATTTCTCAAAAAAACAAAAACAAAAAAACTGGAATCTTAAAAACTCATCAGCCCATTTTCTAGATTTACTCAAAAGTATGAAATTCTATTACGGAGGTTTTTGGAACTCAACGATTCAAATAACCTCAAGAATCTCTTGTCAAAATAAGTCCGGTACTACTCTTACGTACCCTGTTACTGTATATAATAATATATAGGTAGTATTAATATTCTGGGTCGCTCCGTTGCGGCTGGCGATTGTACCCTTGTGCCCGACTACCCTACTTTACCTCGATAACGACAGGCAAAGTGGATTGGAAACTCGTGTTTGTCCATTGGTAAACATCACATTGTCTTATGGAACAAACATTGGAGCCGCGTAGAGCTTAGTCCACACTGTATTACTCAATCATTTTCCTGCTGAGATAAAGGTGTTTGAAATAATGTTCAATTACGTTTACATTCAGTTGAGTTCAAAAATACTATTGGGAAATAATTATTCTTAATTTTTTTTAAAGTAAAACTTCTTTACGACTTGGGGAGTAAGCTAGCGAATGTGTGACGAGAGCGTTACGAAAAGTGTAATCGGGCGAGGCGAACGGAAGTTGAGAGGGAGATATAAGTTAGTGATGATAGAAAGAGAGAGAGTTACGTTTCGTACTGTAAGGGCAAGAGAAAGCGAACACACATATTCTTTCTCTCTTTCTCTCATAGCCAGTTAAGTTTCGTATATCTAAGACACAGTGCAAGTCTATTTTCTGTATCACACTGTAGGATCAAGAGAGAGCAGTGCGCGCGCACAAGTTTTACTTCAGTCGTATGGTCTGAAGCACACTCGTTTTTTTGGTGATTGTGACATATTTGAGGATGCCATGTGTAAAAGTAAATACAGGAGAGGAATTTCTGGAAACGAAAAAGGTATGCGCTGTAGATAGGAATTTGAAGGATCAGTGTGTCCAGGAGTGACGGATGTATGAATTCATTCCTCCCGCAGCGGTGCAAGGCGTTGGGTCGGGAGAGTCCAGCTGGAGAGGACAAAGATCTCCCTCAACCAGTCTCTCCCGATCCAGCCTGCCACCTGCAGTTGATGGGTACATCAGCCTCCAAAGCCAGTTTAAACCTCACTCTATGAACCCGGGCACCCCTGCTAAATCATCAAACAGTAGCCATAGTACTGTACTTCGCATCACAAACGTACCTACATTAATCATTTTCCAAATGTCCTTTACGAAAATATCACACGTAATTAATTCATTATGTTGTATTCATTATTCATAATTATAGTTTAATAGGATTCAATTTTTGCTAATAAATGTGCATTCTTCGCTCATTTCTCTAACATGATCTCTTCCATATCTATTATTATTTTTAAATGAAACAATATAACTTTGTTAAAACCACTGATTTATTTAATTAATGCCGGCCGGTTTCGAAACAACCGTTCCTTCCTCAGGGCAAATATAAAATTATTTGACAATCTGAAAAGAGTGGGAGGGTACAATTTATCACAGTGTTGCTTAGTAACTAATTAAATAAATCAGTAGTTGTAACAAAGTTATATTGTTTCATTTAATTATAATGGAAAATCACAAAGTAATAGCTAGTTTCAAAAGTCTTACCTATCTGTATATTGTTTTTTGTTTAATTCGTGGAACTCCATTTATTTTTTTAAAATTAAATTTAAATTAAATATAACAATGTTTATTAAGTTCTGCAAGTGTATTAGTTTTTGTTATTGTTTCAGCTTTTTTGGCTTACAAGGCCATGTTCAAACGGAACTTTTTAAAATGGCCTTGTAAGCCGAAACATCTTACATATCTCTTTCTCATAAACAAGTTTTTTTGGCCAACGAAATTTTCTAAACTTTTTACAAAACTGTGCAATGCCCAGGCCACTATGGGGCCGACATACACAGCTATAAAAGCGCTAGCGTTATTTGGTTTGGTGTATTTCGGCATATCGGTTGCCGTACATTCCTAATGGAAATGTATGACGAGCGATATTCTGAAATAGGCCAAGCCAAATAACGCTAGCGCTTTTATAGCTGTGTCTGTTGGACCCATCAGACAAAATTATTCTTAATATAAATTAGACCCCAAGTCTTGGATCATCGGCCAAGACAGATCAAACATCAACAATTTTATAAAAATCTCTTTATAAGCATGTATTCCTAATGGTACGATGTTGATTTTTTAAATTTTATATAAACATGTTGGTATAAACAAAAATTGCTCTCAACACAGTATTTTTAATAAAACAGTCACAATTGTTAGTGTTAAGGAATTAAGTGAAGATTCGAACCATAGTGTTTTTGGTTTGGATGTTAGTAATAACAAATGGTTTATGTCTTCTGGGACAGATGTCAGGCTATGCCCATGCATAGTAATTTTGATCAATGTTCTCCTCTCTAGCGGACTGAGGTTAATAAATTCATTGTTTCACAGTAATTACTTCTCTTCTGCTTATAATTTCCTAGAAAGGAACAATATCCCAGTCCGCTGGCTGGGAATTAATTATTGGGAGACATTATTGTACAATAAAAAACATACTTGTCCGAAATATAAAGTGTCTCATTAAAAGTATCCGTTCTATCATCCAAGTTTAAACTCTAAAATATTACAGTTAGCACAACAGCAATCTAATTCTTTTTTCAAAAAAATCAACGTCTCTTCAGAATTTTTTTGTGTCGCATTTTATAATTTTACAGTAACAATTCTTTCAGTTTTGGTAGTTTATACAACCGTTATTACTAATAATATTATTTAGTAATAGAAACTCGTAAACAAATCATGCTAAAAATATATAATATAATATAATTATTCATTTCTTACGAACTCAAATTTTATAACATTTCTTTTGTGATATATTACAAAAATTACATCAAAATAATGTAGATAAAATGAACTTCCTAATAATCACCCAAATCTATGCTTTTCACAATGGATTTATATAAAAAAACTTTGAATAAATATAGACTTCGAATACGACCATATCAAGCGGCAGCCATTTTGTCCGCTATCTTTGATGCTTGGCGTGTATGCATTGTTAATTAATTTGAATTATTTGGAGTGGCTAAACGCTATCCAGTATTTCGTTATGTCAATAACGAGAATGGCCCAAGCGATTCTGACCTTGTTCTTCATACAATTTCTTTATACATAAGGGACAAAATCGCTTCAAACTTTTTTTTTAATTTTCACCGAAGGGCAAACGGCCAATTAGAGGTTAATAAAGATGAATCGATTAAATTAAATGCAACAATTTTCAAATCCCAAGAAAACATGGATCTAAGTAACAATATTTTCGTAAATGTCTAGGTAGATAAATTTCAAACCCTCGTTTGATTTAAACCGTTCATATTATATACATGCAGGTATAAATTCCGTTCCGCTCCCTGATATCAACAATTCCATGTCCACCTAAATCAGAACTTGTGGTCAAAAGGTCAACGGGTGTAATATAAATCATGTCAGAACTCTATTTTACAATACATAATTTAGTGAATCATTAGAACTCATACTAAAACTAACTATTGCTTTTAAATAATAAACAACTCCTCCTTTACTTCTGTTTTCAGAAACAACATAGGAATTTGATCGTTTTACCCTGTAATATGGAGCCCATTAAAAATATTTTAATGCCTAAGGCCAATCAAAAAAAGAGTGCTGTAGATTTTTATATATTTTATTTGGCCAAGTGGTTAATATGAAAATGACCCGGTTTTGCATAGATCATATTATGAGGAATATATATTTGTTTTCATTATTTTGTCGACGAATTGTTTTCCAGATAAAGGTGGTCTAGCATGGACGATCGATAAAATCTTACATCCATACGATTTTGACCATATCCGTCATCTATAGTCAGTTATCAATATTTGCGAGCACGGTCAACGAATGTTATCAGATATTCCGACAGACGATTGATAAGTTTTAGCGCTGCCCCCATAGTAAGTATAAGTTTCGGGTAACTGTCAATATATACATTTTTTAATAATGTCGTTCGTTACGGAAAATTACTGGCTTATTTAATAAACGGATTAAACTAACGAAGCTCTTAGAATTGAAAGAAGTCGCATAAGTCGGACATGATCCATAGTCTTAAATAATGCACCTAAGATGCAATAAATTTATTCCGTTCAATATTTGAGAAAGGAAAACGGTTGAAATATGACTAAAGACCTCATCAAATAATAAACTCCCGTTTGTGTTAAATGTGAATGCGGACTACCATTATGTATTTAGGTTAGTACATATTTCAATTCAACGTTGCGAAAATATTAATATTTTTACGTAATTGATTGGCTTTTGACGTTTCAGAATGTGAATTCCTAGACAGATCCGCCAGAGTTGCCAGCGTATATTGATTTCTTTTGTACTCTCTGTCAATATCGGTTCGACTGTCAACAGTTTAACCGTGCTCTGTATATCGATATAACATCGTCAGAAGTTACGCCTATCGGTCCGATATTGTAAAATTATCGATTTCTCTGGCTTGTCCCCCAGAGAATAAGACTTTTAAAACACATTGGAATAAATACCTCTAAGAGCGCAAATGTCAAACGACAAATATTTAAAGCAGATTATTTAAAAGTTTTAGTTTACTTGCACTATTTTGTTATTCTTGTATTTCTTATTAACACTATAAAAAGAACCTAAGTGCTAGTCAATATCTTTTAAGTTACCTAACGCGGTGTTAAATAAGTCACATGTAAAGTACACACTGAGAAGAATGTTATTCTAAAATACGATTATTTTATTCGTAAAAACGGTTAAACACGGGACTGAAGTTCTTACGAACAAATTAACAGGGTTTCAATGTTTATTGGCGGGAACATGTAAGAATAATTTCTTGGTATACGTAATTTCGTACGTATACCAACAAATTATTCTTACATTTTCCCGCCAATAAACATTGAAACCCTTTTAATTTGTTCGTAAGATCTTTAGTCCCGTTTTTAACCGTTTTTTACGAATAAAATGATCGTATTTTAGAATAATATTTTTCTCCGTGCATACATACATAATATGAAGGAGGCGCTCAAAGGGATTTAAACAGAAAATTGGTGAAAAAACAACTTTAATAAAATCCATTTTAATTGAGGGTGGTTTTATCAACAATGCTACCAAAGTTATATCCTGAGTATTTTATCTTTTAATGTAATTTCACTTCTTCCCTAAATCAGCACTTAAACCAAATCCACCCTTGCATTAAACGGATACGCCGATGGGTTTCAAAACCTTTAGGGTTTATTGAGGTATTATTTTTTGATGTAACATGATGAGCTCGGGGCTGATTTACAAACATTTGGGGGCTTATGTACTTTGCAGGCGAAATACCTTCCGAAAAGCTTTTATTTTTCATCAATGTTCGTTTCAATCTTGTAAGAAACGTACCTAATCGAATAAAAAATTACTTTTCAACCTACATTAGTCGTTTTTTAACGTTTTTATTATCTTACTAATATTATAAATGTGAAAGTTTGTATGGATGTATGTGTGTTTGTTACTCTTTCACGCAAAATTTACTGAATGGATTTTAATGAAACTTTACACTAATATAGCTGATACATCAGAATAACATATAGGCTACAATTTATAGAGCTAGCTATTAATTTTCAATATCTTGAATATAATAATTATTGTTTAATAGAAAATGTCAAAATTTGAGAATGACATTTTGCAAAACAATGATTGTTAAATCAAAACTCTATTTTAGAAAATATTTAATTTACTGAATTTATTTGAAGTACTCGCCTAATAATTTGAATCGAATCAAGAAATATATATATTTTAAATAAATAGGTTAATAATTTTGGTATAAACTTAGATGGGACCTAGGAAAAGAAAATAGATTACACAAAGTACTCAAACAAATCCTACGCAGACGAAGTCGCGGGCAGAAGCTAGTAGATTGTATTCAAAGAATGATTTTTTTTTACTACCTTATATTCCGCCTCTAGAAAGTGCAAATTGAAAGGACTGCTTAACAAATCTGTTTTAGCACACACGCTTTGCTTTAATCGCATTCATACACTTTTTTATGTACTCTGGTAACAGGACAAATCAATAAAGTGTCACTTCATCACTCCTTTCAAAAGTCATTCCTCTTGCAGGCCGCAGTCCCCCCGGCGGGTCCGGATTTTTGAAGCGATTTTACCCCTTATGTATAAAGAAATTGTATGAAGAACAAGGTCAGAATCGCTTGGGCCATTCTCGATCTTGACCCAACGATATACTGGATAGCATTAAGCCACTCCGAATACTTATTAATTACCAATGACGCGCCGGGCACCAAAGATGGCGGACAAAATGGCTGTCACTTGATAATATGAACGCTGTCATATTCGAAGTCTATATTTATTCATTGTTTTTGATATAAATCCATTGTGGAAAGCATAGATTTGAGTGATTATTAGGAAGTTCATTTTATCTACATAATTTTTGTAATATATCACAAAAGAAATGTTATAAAAATTGAATTCGTAAGAAAGGTAAGAACTGTCAAATATTTTGCGTCGTATTGAAAAAATTTTTTTTTTGAAAAAAAAACTATTATTTTAGGTTAGGTTATGGGCTCTTTTTTCTTTTTATCACCTTTAATGTATTTTCAAAGGGGTGTTGGAAAGTTGGAAAGTCACTTCGTTGTCATGGAACCACATACAATTTTGTAGAAAACAATATTTAGATTTTTAATTAATATTAATACGGGGAAACTTGTGATTCAAAATTATATATTTTGTTGATTTCGTGGTATAACATTTTTTGAATTATGTTTTCGTTTTCGAGTAAATCAAGTCCAAGAATTTTTATGTCAAATTTGAAAAAAATAAATCGCTAGGGAGATAATACGTCTGCATAATTTCTTTTAAATAAGTCGAAATAAAGTTTTTTTAAACTTTTTTTTTTACGTGTTTTAACAACCTTAAAAGGGTCCCAATTGCTTCTGTCTGAAGCCAGCGCGGCGGGACTAAGGCATTCCCTATTGAGGGGTGTTGTCAGGCTGAAGGTAGTAGGAGAGGAAGGAGATGCGGAATAGGAACATGGGGAAGTACCTGGCTATTCAAATCTGGTCACTAAACACAGCTAAAGCCATTTCAAGCATCTGCCGGCATAGTCTAGCGGTAGGGCGTTAGACTCCCATTCCGAAGGCCGCGGGTTCGAACCCGGCGTCGGCAAATAAATTTTATTTAATTTATTTGTGTTATTTCACAATTAATTATTTAAAATAATATATAGTATAATATTATAATAAAACAAATTTAAAACTTTTTCCACTTTAATTTAATGACCGTAACCGGTTTCAGCTTGTCAAAGCCATCTTCAGACTGGTGAAAAATATTCTTAACCTAGGGATTTTATACAAAACATATTAGGGAGGGGGAGGAGGGGGCGGGGGGAGGGAGGGGTGGTCTACAGGGATTTTATTCAATTATGGATTTTATTACATTTGTTGTTAAGTGGAGTGTCCAACTATCTAATTATTTTTTTGGTTATTCCCAGTAGGCTAATTACATAGGGTTGGTAGCTTACATACTTTAGTATTGTTTGGGAAATACCTTACAAGTAATGTGAATTATTAGCACCTAATTTTATTGTTGTCAAGTCTATTATTAATTACAATCTTTATTATATTTATGATGTTATGGAATTTTTTGATTAAACAATTGATTTTATAAAGGGGGATACGTTGGAGTAGGATTATTCTTATAATGGACCTAATACAAACAAAGTACATATTTTACTTGGAACATATATGATAGAAAATTACAATGGATACAATAGTGGAGATTTTGCAAATGATTCTAATTTCTTATTCATTACAAATATAGGGTCATTATATTATATATTCATTACAAATATAGCTGAAACCGGTTACGGTCATTAAATTAAAGTGGAAAAAGTTTTAAATTTGTTTTATTATAATATTATAATGGAATTCCACCACGAATTATCAGTTTCAAAAATAGAAATATTAATATATAGTATGTTTGCGGCACGTTCCAGGGTGGAGGATACTTTTAGTATCGCCCTGATGTAAGACCTCCATTCAGAATTGAAACGTTGCTTGAAATGGCTTTAGCCGTGTTTAGTGACTAGATCTGAATAGCCAGGTAACTTCCCCACCTTCCTCTTCCTCGTCTCCTTCCCTTCTCCACTTACCTTCAGCCTCATAACATACCCCAATTGGGGATGCCATAGTATTCTTGCTCCAGACGGGAGCAGTTGGGACTCTTGTGAGGTATTCACTATAAAAAAATAAAAAATAAAAAAACAACGTTTCAATATTATGTTACATTACAGTTATATTATTATTGTTATATTATTAATGTTTATCACCAGAGCGATACTGAAGATTTTATATCGAAAAAAAAATGAATAAATATAAATAAACCAAGACGTTACAATCCAAATAAAAAAAAACATTGTTGGGTTTTCTCTGTGTGCTATAGATTCACGTGCGTATTGCATATCACGATTAGTGTATAATATTTAGCATTTTAAAATAGAGTCATACAAATAAATCTTCAAATCCCAAAACTTATTTTTATTCACTCCTCATAAAGCCATAAGGTTAATTATCGTTTAAAAAATTACCACCTCTTTTTCATAGAACTCCGTTTATTTAAATATGTTTAATTTTCTTTTTAGGTCAATAACCATTATCATTTAAATTATAAACGATTTTTATAAAAGCTCTGATTATTAGCTATGTATGCGCGACAGCTGTTTCTCCGTACAAGGGGATTGTCAGACTTAAATTTACCGTAAAACCTTTTTACAAACGTGTTTAAAATATCATATTACTTAATTGGTTAAATAATTACCAATTACATTTAAAAAAAACAACCCAAGTGTAAATTGTTAAATGGAAGGTACGAAGGAACGAAGGTAAGGAAAATTACGAATAATTTTGTAAAAGGAATATTTGAAATACGTAGATATGAAATAATACATTTTAACCTATTGAGGGGGTTTCTCACCATCCTCTTCATAGCTTATCCAAAGGATAAAGTTTATTTTCCATTTATGGCTTATTTATTTAATATGTCGGAGTTTATTATTCGGTACTCGAACCTATGAATAGTGGTTATTTATTTGATATGTTAGCCGAGTTTTCTTACTATCGCGAGTATTTTATTTTTAATAATATTGTTATAGTGTGGATAAGCTATTAGTAGGATGGTGAGAAATCTCTTGAGTAAAATAGTGTTAAAAAATAAAATCAATGTTTGTCAGAGATCTGTTAAGAGGGTATTACCAGAGAATCCCGGATATTAGTCCCTTTTAAATCAAATTCTAGAAGTATTGACTCTTTTTTACAAAATACTTAATTTATTTTTAATACAGTAAGGTTATACCGTTAGTCGTAATGAAATATTGTATTATACAGCACACATTTCAAAAAATATAATCACACAGTAAACATAAATCAATACGTAATCTAGCAGAGCTATTTTTCAGAATTTTAATTTTAGTTAAATTAATTAAAAAATAAATCCGAGAACGTGTTTTGTGACGAAAATACCTCAGTTTTTATATTTATTTAAGGTCTTAAAAACTAAAATATTTCAGCTTTTTTTACACACTTATTTTGTTTGGACATTATTGAAACATCATTAATACTTATGATCAAAAAATACTTACAAGAAATTTACGATATTTAATAATATATCATTGTGCGTTTTGAGCATTTTTATTGCTTACTTAAAGGTATATATTAAATTAAGTTTTGGATGAAATAATACGATATTAAATTTTTAATTTTAAAAAGTTGATACGGGGAATAATCGATCTTTCTTATCAAAACCACCCTGTACAGTTGCAAGCCTTTTTAAACTTTTATTCTCAGCCGCTGATTATTGGCTCTTAAAAAAGCTTTTCAAAGCAGATTTGAAAATGGTCAATAATACAAATATCAATGCCTGTATTTGTTTTATTATCATAAACATATTATATGTAGTTAAATTATCAGGATTCCTGGGTATTGGCGAATGAGCATTTATTGGCATCTACACAATAAAAATAATCTGATAGCTATCTGAGTAAATCTATCGATTTTAGGTTATTAATTTGAGGAAATCTAATATAATTTTATAAAGTCAAATCACTTTTACTAAATTATGTATTTTATCAGCACTAATATGTAAATAAAATTTAATACGTTTCTAATACATATTTTTTATCCTTGGTGATTTACAGTTTAAATTAAATCATGAAAATATACATTTAATGTTTATTATTTTTAATGAAAAATTACTTACTTTTAAACCACTATTCATTGCATTATATTGTACATCTAGTGAGTTTGTTTCGGTTATAACTAACCTTCTTCAGGTAATATTAATCATAATATGTTATTATATTGTTTTATTATATTATTTGTAAAATTGTATGATAATGTAGTTACAACAACTAATTATTTTTTGCATTTAAATTATATTGTCAAGCTTTGCCTTCTTCGGTAATATAATAAATATTATTGGTTTGTTTTAATATAAATAAATAATAACAAAAAATCACATTGTTTTAATCACTTCAATGATGGTTAAAACAAAGTGATTTGTTATAATTTATTTGAAATGATGCCAAGAAGACGTTCGTTTTTAATTATTAGTTATTTGAAATGATACCACAAACTGGTTCGTTATTATTTATTTGAAATGATGCATAACATTAATTTGTTATTATGTATTTGAAATGATGCCTCAAAGTAAATCGTTATTATATATTTGAAATGATGCCTCAAATTAATTCGTTATTATTTATTTGAAATGATGTCACAAAGTTGTTATTATTTATTTGAAATAATGCCACGAAGTGATTGGTCATTATTTATATAAAAACTATTTATATAAAAACTAATTTTATAATAATTATTGAAGAAGTTTAGTAAAAGGTTTTTCACATGAAATACAAAAACTAATGGTTTAATATGAAATAATGTGTTCATAACCTACCTTGTTTTCAAAACACCATCAGGAAATCCAAGACTAATCATAGACCAAGTCACGTGGCTCACAACCAAAAACCACTGACAAAACCTACTTCCTTTAACCATTTCGCGAAACTAACCTCAAATAAACCCTTCAAATTTCCTTAATCTTTAAATTCATCTTACATTTGACAAGAAGTCTGGGACTAAAATTAAGCGGGCCTATCTTGAAGCTCACATCTTAAATACAACCGATTATTTTGGCACTGATCTTGATTAACATGCGTGAATATGATTTATTAACCTTTACCACGAGTAGTTTTTGAAAACAACGTTTCATAGATTTATCGTCACAAATGTGCGTTCACTGGTAGTAATTTCTGATTACGTCAAAACACGAAAATTTGAGCGCAGCCCGGACCGTCGTCTGCTACCCACGAAGGTTCGCGGCGTACTGAAATTTCCATTCAAATTCCATCTCTCAGTAAACACCCTCTCGCGGCCACCTCGACGCGATTTTCCGGAAAATCGAGGAGCCGTTGAACGTTGGTACGGAGATTTTCGAACTCGGCGCTAAAATTTGGCTGTTTTGTATCCAGATGGCCGCTGGAAAGCCGGTGAATCGATATGAAGTGTGAAGGGGATGGAAACGCGAGATGTGAGAGACGCAGCATCCCAACAGTGATGGAAGATACGCGAAAACGTATTTCAATATTATTATTTTCGCCAAATCAAAAAAACATTTATCCAAATCAATTCAAAACAAACACGCCGTTGAACAAACAAACTGAAACAATTTACAATATGTACCATTTATTTCGACAAACATATTTTCGATTCACATCCAGTTTTTTTTTTCAGAACATGCTGGAATCGCTGTATCATTCTAAATTTTCCATATTTTATATGGTCGAACAAAGTCCACAAAACCAATATTTTTTAGGATAGCGTTTTCAGAGGAAGAGAAAACAGTTTTAAAATTCACCTCTCGTCGTGAATAAAATTAATGGTTGACGAGAACTTCGCATATTCGTAAAGGTAGCGACAGACTCGCAGCTCACATCAAAAAGATATTTATAACACAATACCACTCGCCATACAATCCCATGAGACCCGCCAGACGTAAAAACATCATGTGTTATAAGTTTGGTTTACCACATATAACCCAAACAAAGAAGCTAATTACTAACTATATAATACGTCATTGAAGAAGAAAACAAAAAAAATAATCTTAATTAAAATATGAAAATGAACGAGACGCAGAAAAATAATAGTACATAATGGTCGCAACTGGGACTCGAACCCAGATCTCTAGTCTTACCGGGACGACGCTCTACCAATTCAGCCATTGCTTCATATTTCAAATATCAGAATTAACAATATTATCTTTGACTAATGTTTTTTCCATATTATTGGCAGCTAACTTTTTCATTGGAAACAAGTATTCAAAGAATGTATTTGTTACCTAGATAGTGTCTCGGATAAACATATCCGATTTTATTTTTTTGTAACACCTATTCACTTTTTATAAAAGTCTAATAATAACATAATATGTTTTTCAAACTGCCCGATATAAATAGTTGTTTCTTTTACTAAGTTGAAATGATGTGATGAAATAAGATAGGACAAGAAACCTATCTTATTAAATACATTTTAATGACATTTTTAATAATTAGGAAGTTTGATGCATGGTAATTTTCCACTTCCGGCCCTGCCTAAGTTGGCGGGCAGCAAGAGACATCTGTCCACGTTGACTCCAACCTCCGCCATGTTGGCGCGTGCGTGGAGCGGCCTCCTCTACCGCCCCCTCCCCCCCTCGTCGCCACCCACACCAACCAGGACACCTCCTCAACCGCCCACATCAGCGCGTTCAGAGTGAGGAACACTCAACACAGTTAGGGGTGCATTGAAAAATATGTTGTCGATGGCCTGCGGTCAATGCGGTCGATGTCTGTATCTTAGGGCTTTATTAAAACAGAACGAAATATATATTTATTTGAATGCAAATAACTTTGTATACACCAATAAATTTGACAACCGCCGTGGTCCAGGGGATAGGCTTCTGCCTAGAGATCCGGAGGTCGCGGTATCAAATCTATGTGTAGAATAATAAATAAATTAATTTTATTTGATTGATTTGTGTTTTCACAAATTAATATTTTAAAATAATATAAGGAATATAATTTAAGTATCGCTCTGGTGTAAGACCACCATTCGGAATTAAAACGTTGCTTGAAATGGCTTTAGCCGTGTTTAGAGACTAGATCTGAATAACCTGGTACTCCCCCTTTCCCCATCTCTCCCCCCCCCCCTTACTTTTAGTTTCACAACATATCCCAATTGGATATACCATATTCTCACTGGGCTCCAGACGGGAGCAGTTGGGACTTTTGTGAGTTATTCAAATAAAATAAAATAAAAAATACACCAGTATCAAAACAATTGACATGTTTTGAAACCAATGGTTTCTTATTCATTGTTTTTGTGTTTAATTCGTAGAACTCCATTTAATTTTTTTAAATTTAATTTAAATTAAATTTAATTTAAATTAAATTTAATAATGTTTATTATTAAGTTCTGCAAGTGTTTTAGTTGTCACAATAATAAAAACTAAAACACTTGCAGAACTTAATAATAAACATTATTAAATTAATTTAAATTAAATTTCAAAACAATGGTTTCTTCGTCAGGATAAAAATTAATTAAATAATAATACCTCAACAAAGCAACCGTTGGTTTCGGAAAATGTCAATTATTTTGATTAAACAGTGGTGTCTACAAAGTTATTTATTTTTATTAAATGTTCGATTATTGAAAAACATGCATTAATTTATTTATTAATGTTTTTTGCAATGTACCTGACAACATTTTTTTCTATATATATTTTTAATGATTTGATATTTTTTAGCACACTGGAGTATTTGTAATATTTTTTTTTTTTTATTTATTTAAAAACCTGAACTCAACCTCGAGTACCAACTGCTTGGAGTTAGTGGGACTAAGACTGACAGGTTGTGGGGCTGAAGGGGTGAAGACGGGAAGGATATGGGTAAAAAGAAATTTGGCTATTCAGATCTGGTCACCGAACACAGCTAAATAAAGTTCAAGCAACGTTTCGTTTTGGAATAGTGGTCTTTCACCAGAGTGATACTGAAAGTATCCTTCACTCAAAAACGTGCCACAAATATACGTCTGTTATGGCCGATTTTATTATTTATTAATTATTGTATTATTAGACCTAGACAAGAACGACAAACGCATTGAATGAAGTCGTATACGGATGCTTTTGCCCACCTACTGCCAGCAGGATCGGGAGATACTGGTTAAAGGAGACCTTTTGACTCTCGACCTATCGCACCACAGTGCGAGGGATGGATTCATACTTTCATCAATCTTTGGTACGTTTTTTTTATTTTTTGTAGAGAAACCTCACAAGAGTCCCAACTGCTCCCTTCTGGAGCCAGTGAGACTATGGCATCCCCAATTGGAGTATGTTGTGAGGCTGAAGGTAAGTGGGGAAGGGAAGGAGATGGGGAAGAGGAAGGTGGGAAAGTACCTGGCTATTCAGATCTAGTCACTAAACACGGCTAAAGTCATTATTAAGCAACGTTTCATTTCTGAATGGTAGTCTTACACCAGGGCGATACTGAGAGTGTCTTCCACTCTGGAACGTGCCGCAAATATAACATATATTATTTTTATTAATTAATTGTGAAATTACACAAATTAATCAAATATAATTTATATTTTTATAAGAAAAACTCTCTTTTTAACTTTTGAAGGTTATTCCCATCAATGTAATATATCATTGAAGAAGAAGATAACAATAATAATCTAATTTTGTTTTAAATTTATTTGCGCACGCCGGGTTCGAACCCGGGACCTTCCGAATGGGCGTCAAGTGTCTTACCACTCGACCACGGTCGTCGGACGTAGCACGGTCGATCGATAAAGGATTTATCGATGGTGTCGGTAACTTCTCATCGTTCCAAAGCACGACTGCAGATTATCAACGAACAAAAAACACTTCACATCACTTTCGTTGTTTGTTTTTGGGGTGTTATGCCAAAAAAAAACGTATCTGACTTCATATCACATACATTAGGAACACTTAGTCGTTGTGAATTGTTATTTGTTCGTTAGTAGTGCTCAGGAGTGAAGACAAGTTACCGACATTTTCGATATAACCTATATCGATCGACCGTGCTAAGTACCCTGAACACTTGACCTCCAGATTCCCATCCATCCGTCATTCCTTTTTCCTTCTCACGATTTTCCCTCCTTCCTTTCCTTAAAAAGATCCTTCACACAGCATCACCAAAGATGACACAAGCCTTAACAGGGTATAACCAGACAATACCAGAAATTCGTCATTTTTAAATCAATTTCTAGACGAATTGACTATTTAAAAAAAAAAAAACATAATTGATTTTGAAATATTGTTATTTTATCTAGTGAACGCACTTTTTAAATTTTGAAAAACTTAGTTGGTTTTTAATATACTGAGGTAATACCGTTGGTCGTTGGCAGATTTGTTCAATTTTCTTACGAAATATTGTATTACACAACACAAATTTCGAATCTTACAATCATACAGAAAAATAAATCAATACATAATCTATCTAGTAAAGACACTTTTCAGAATTTTAATTTTAGTTCTATGTTTTGTGACGAAAATATCTCAGTTTTTCTATTTATTTAAGGTCTTACAAACTAAAATATTTCAGAATTTTTACACACTTATTTTGTTTAGACGTTATTGAAAAATCATAAATACTTATTATCAAAAAATACTTTCTCATCGAAACCTCCCTGTGCAGTTGCAAGCTTTTTGGAACTTTAATTCTCATCCGCTGTTCAATGGGTATAAATTTCCTCAGGGTTTCCTGGTGCAGTTATAGTATCTAGTCAATGATGTTGTACTAGAAACGGCTATTATTATAATGTAACTTTCCACACATATTCTAAAACATCATTATATTATTATTAACAGATAATATGTATATTCACTGTGTGGTTGATAGTGTGGTCCCACCAACCCCGATACGTTTCTGGCCTGGCTAGCCGGTGGCCATACATTATGCGCAGTGTCGAGCCGAGACGATGCGCGACGAAACACTTCCGCTCGCTTCCGGCGGAACCGCGAGATCTGACCACGCAGCCACATGACCACACGACCACATTACCATACGGCCGATATAGCCATAGATATGCAGACATAGTTTTCGTGGGTATATAATTATGATGGACTATGAATGGACTACATTATGCGTGTTAAAAAAAATAGGAGAGACATTGCGGATATTTCTTTCTTACACAAAATATTTTCAAATCAGGTATTTTGTGATCAATTAATCTCGACTCTGTTCAGAAACGGGCAGTCCGTTTGACAGTCCCATCTTCACACACGGATTGCAATCTTTAGCGCACAGGCGTCAGGTGGGAATTCTATCCTTGTTCTACCGGTATTTCAACATAAGATGCTACGAGGAACTAGCGTCATTGATCCCCTCGGCACCGGTGCATAGTCGGAAAACACGCCAAACGCGCGCCCAACATATATATACACGGTTGACATTTGTCACGAGAGAACGGGTCGCTTCTACGGCTCGTTCTTGAGTTCAACAGCTCGGTTGTGGAACGATTTTCCGGCCTCTGTGTTTCCTCCTTCCTACAACATGGGTCTTTTCAAGACCCATGTGCACTCTTTCCTCTCCTTAAAAAGTCTCTCCACACAGCATCTTCAAACGTGAAACAGACCCTGAGGGAAATTATTTTCTTCAGGGCCTCTTGCGTAGAGTTAATGTAAAAAAAATAATAATAAAAAAATAAAAAATCCAATCCCAAATAAAAAAAACTAGAGACAAGTCTGTAGTCGCTTTTATATTGTTTGCAAATCAATGGACTGTAATCAAAAATATGTTTTTTTTTAAGTGATCCAACTATGGCTTGTAAACAAACATTCAACTTTGAGAGGGAATCTTACTAACCTTATAGGCTCTCATACCCTTAACCGCTTGGGCATATAAGCTTGTTTTCACGACAATTTAACGTAGGTAGACATAGGAATGACGCATGCCCCGGACATGAGTTATTAAATAAAATATATCTATTTGAGATCATCATTCTTGTATGGCATATAAGTTTCTTCTTAGATTAACATTCTTACACATCAATCTGTCTCTTACCGGGGGACGAATCACAATTAAGATGATAAATATTTTATAAATAATAAAAATAAAACCCTTTTTTTTATTTTAAAACCATGATATTTATTAATTTACTTTATTGACAAACGACATACAAAATGAGTGTGTATGTCTCTCTCTATATGTATATAAGCCCACATTTTGTAGTTATTGTTTAGTATTAATTTTTACTCTGAAGATGCTTGAGTAAAGCGAAACCGGTCGGTAAAGTTAATTAATAAATATCGTGGTTTTAAAACAAAAAAGTGTTTTATTTTTCTTAAATATTTCAAACCACAAAGTGATTGCTTTCTATAGTAAGATAAATATTTTAATCAAATCCTTGTACTATTGTACCGCCCATTATAAAATTTTACCTTTCCCAAACACTTTAAAATAACTCAGGTCCAGAGCATACGTCATTCCTATGTCTACCTACGTTAAATTGTCGTGAAAACAAGCTTATTTGCCCAAACGGATATCTTATTATTAAAATTTATACAAGGATTAAATAATAGCTTTCCAATAAAAAGGGTTCCGAATCATCTAAATTTCTTTAAATAAACAATGTTAACCTCAAGTGACCTACGAGGTAAGTATGGTGTGTTATTTCCGCCTTTAGAGAGTATAAAAAAAATACATGTACATTTTTACGCAGCATGCTCTTTCATTGGTAAAATGCATTCATTATACAACTGATCAAAGAACCGGTGGATTTGCATCCATTGTTTTAGCCATAGGTTTTTTATATTTTCTAGTGTGTAGTTAGAAGTAAGATTGTAGAAATTATTGAAATTTGTACAGCGCCCTTGAGGTGATTTTTCACAAAAACGGCGCTATACAAGTCATCCAATTATTATTATTATTATAATGGTTTTGTATTACTGATCGAAGAACCTTACTTTAACGATATTTTTATTGCCTTTATTAGATGATCGGTGTACAAACCTTTAAGAAACTTATCAACTCCTACTGTCTCCTGCTGTCTTTATCCAATACTTTATTCCTTTTGTTATGGAGAAAATTGGAGTAAAATAAGTTAAAAAGACGCCGCACTTTTTGAACCATAATTAATTATCCGGCTCGAAGGACCAAATTTTTTTATACATCTTTCTATATTTACAGTAAGTTAGGCGGCTTGTTATTACTACTATTTTTTTTAGAGAAGAAAGACGATTGATATGAGTTGGGGTTATTTACAAAATTTTATAAACGACAACATATAAAAATGACTATGTCCATTTTCGTGATAGCGTTAACACTGAGAATTCTATCACAAACGTTCTAGTCACATGCTGATTTATCCTGAAAGGATTGAAACAATGAATAATATTAAACGTAAATAAACTGATATTATGAAACTGAGCACATCTTCTTTGGTTAAGATCATCAAAATATTTGCATTTTTTCTATTTTAAGGTGATCCACTAGTCCTAGAAAAATAATAAATCTCTTTATTTAAATGCATACTAATTTTGGTTAATTTAAATGCATTTTCCGCATCTTATAATAACAAGCAGATCATACATTAACATATATAAAGAGTGATTGACCAGCGGCTGAGAATAAAAGTTTAAAAATGCTTGCAACTGTACAGGGAGGTTCCAATGAGAAAGATTGATTATTCCCCGTATCAATTTTTTTTAATTAAAAATTTAATATGTTCTTATTTCATTCAAAACGTGCTTTAATATATACCTACATTCAAATAAGAAATAAAAATGCTCAAAACGCACAATGATAAATTATTAAATATCGTGTACTTCTTGTAAGTATTTTTTGATCATAAGTATTTATGATTTTTCAATAATGTTTAAATAAAATAAATGAGTAAAAAATATTTTAAAAGATTTTAGTTTGTAAGACCTTAAATAAATAGAAACTTTGAGGTATTTTTGTAACAAAACACATTCTCGGGTTTATTTTTTAAAGATTTTAATTTAACCAAAATTAAAAAAATTAAAACTGCGTTGACTAGATTATGTATTGATTTATTTTTTTTGTATGATTATATGATTTGCAATGTATGTTGTTTGATAGAATATATCGTTGGAAAATTGAACAAATCTGCCAACGACCAACGATATAACCTTAGTATCTTAAAAATACACTTAGTTTTTTAAAATTTTAATACTGCTTGTCCCAGATAAAATAACAATCTTTCAAAATCGATTTTTCTTTTTTTTTTAAAGAGTCAATTCATCTAGAATTTGATTAAAAAATGACTAATTTCTGGAATTCTCTGGTAATACCCTCTTAACCAAAAGTAATTAAATAAATCATCTAATAACTGAATGTACCATTTCCAGATCTTATTTAATCAAGTTACTCCATCAAGTATATCACCACTTAATAAGACCTAATTTTTACCTTTTACCCACTTTCGTTCCTTTATAGTATTTATCATTCAAATTATCTAAGTTATTTAGGCCTAACTTATCTCCTTATTTTGAAATTATATTTCTTGCTTCTTACATAATAATTTATCAGAGAAAAGTTTACGAGCTGAATATTAACGAAAAGATATTAAAACACCCTTCAGATAATCTGGTATCAAAGATAATATTTTAAATATTAATTATGGAATCACAGTTGGGAAAAGTAACTTTTTGGTAAACATCTTTTATGTGTCGGAGAGTAATAAACTTACCAAAGTATTTTCGTTCACGGAAAGATATCGTAAAATTGATGTATTCGTGTTCGAGCATAAACATAGTTCGGACACCAAATCCCATTATGATTTTACTGCTAAAATAAAAAAAAGAATCTACTGAAAGATTGTGACATATTGTCATTGGTAAAAAAACTTTTGTAATTTCAAAAAAGTCTCTTGAGAAGAACGAATTTTTTTTATTTTTATGAAGCAGAAATAATTTGACTTTCAAATTGTTTTTATCTGTCATTTCCTTTTGGTTTTGTGCTTGTTTTGTGGTCGGTAATTTCTTATGTTATTTTTTTATGAAATAATGCAAAAATGCATTTAAAATTGCGTATAAAATACCAGCGGCAATTCCAGCGAGAAGCCAAAGTTGGAGAAAGCAACTCCAGAAACTGTTGTATGAGATACTGGGCCTGCATTGAAAGCGAACAGTGAGAGTATCTCGTTCCGGAGTGATCGATTCAAATGAATCCGATTCCGAAGGCGTTTGAAACACTCCGAGTTCGCTAAATATAATGGAACGATTCCGGAATCACTCGCATTATTCCAAACGTACAATTTTATTTTTATTTATTTATTGATACAATATTTTTACATTTAATAGTAAAATTCAATAATGTTGGCCTCACTAGGTGGTTTACCCGTGCTGAGGCCTCCATTTTATCTACAATTAAATTTTTACACAGTACATTTAAAAATATATGAAAAGCATAAGATTAAGATAAATTAAATTTAAAAAACAGAGATTTGAAATTAAACTAAAATTAAAAATAAATAATAGATATTATATAAGGTTTAAAATAGGTATATTTATATTATGTGTGTTTGTGGGTGATTGTGTTTTATATTGGTTTTGTGTGTTACTTTATGTTTTATTATTTTATGCTATGAGATTTTGGTAATATTGTCTTTTTTGTTCTTTAATCCATTTTGTAATTTTGTGTCGGAATTTATTTTTGTTTTCCTCAATTCTATTTTCGAGTGTTAGACTGTTGAATGCTTTTATAGCGTGATATTGGTAGTGTCTTTGTCCAAAGCTTGTATTTACCGTCGGAGTTTTTATGTTTTCTTTGTACGCTTGTCTAACTGGTCTGTTAGTGATATTTTGTGTTTGTTGAAATTTGTTTTTTTGGTCAAAAATGTAGTTAAGTAGTGTTTTAACGTATAATTGGCGTATGTCTAGTACGTCACAACAATTGAATATTTGGTCTGTATCAGTAAGTCTATGTTTTTTAAGTATTACCTTTAAGATCGCTTTCTGCGCAATTTCTATGTGTTCGATAGCTGAATTTGTTGCTCCTCCCCAAACAATTATTCCATATTCTATTATTGATTGACAGAGTGCAAAATATATTGTTTTCATTTGTTTTATTTTGTATATATTTCTTATGTTAAGGAAAATATGTATTGTTTTGAGGAGTTTATTTGTGATTTGTTTGATGTGATGTGTCCATCTAAGGTTATGGTCAATTACAATTCCTAGATACTTTATTTGTTCTTTTTTTTCTAGAGGAGGGCAATCACAGTTATTGGTGTTTGAACATTCGTGTATTTTTATGGTGTTTGTGTTATTTTTTGGCTGTCCCGTGCTATTTATACTGTACGTTGTATATTTTGTTTTCGATATGTTTAATGTAAGTATGTTTGAGTCTAGCCATGTTTTTACTTGCATGATTCCTAAATTCGCTATGTTAAATACATTTTTCCAATCCTTAGATTTAAAGAGTAAAACTGTGTCGTCGGCATAACTAACTATTTCACCGTCTATTTCCATGCTGCAAAGTTCATTTATATAAATAGTGAAGAGAACGGGCCCTAGTATGCTTCCTTGTGGAACTCCATATGTGATCGGCAGTGGTTTGCTAGTATGGTTGTTAATTTTGACTTGTTGTGTTCTATTACTCATATAACTTTTTAATAGTTGGAGTTCCTTGCCTTTGATACCCATGTTTTCTAATTTTTTAAATAGTGTTTGGTGGCAGATTGAGTCAAAAGCTTTAGCTAAATCTAGATATATCGCTATGCATTTATACCCTTGATCTAAGTTGCTATGTATATAATCTATTGTACGCGCCAAAGCTTCTTTTGTGCCTATTTTTTCTCTAAATCCATATTGTTTATCCGAGATTAATTTGTTTTCTTCCAGGTATTTTATAATTTGGTTTTTTACTACTCTTTCGAAAATCTTTGAAAGCGAGTTTAACAATGTGATTGGTCTGTAGTTAGTTATTTCCATTTTGTCTCCAGATTTATAAATAGGGATCACTAGTCCTTTTTTAAGAGTACTAGGAAAGCAGGAGTGTGTTATACTAAGGTTGATTAAGTGTGTTACGGGTTTTAAAATTTCGTTTTTTATTACCTTAATGCAATCCGTTGTTATCTCATCTAATCCAGGAGCAATTAGGTTTTTTAATGTGTTTATTATTTTGTCAATTTCCTCTTCCGAAGTTGTTTTTATTTTAAATCTGTGTTGTGACGGTTGCGTATTTATGTTTGTTTGTGTTAGTGTGTTTGTGTTAAGAATTTTACGGTTCGCTAAAACTTTTCCTATACTTGCGAAGAAGTTATTCACATGATTTGCTATAGTTTCTTTATTTTTATTGGTATCTATTTTTTTTGAGTTAATGTTTAGATGTTCGATTGTATTTTTCTGTTTGAATTTTTGTGTGTACGTAACTTCTTTTAATATTTTCCACATTTCCTTTGGGTTATTGTTTTCTTTTTTTTCAAGTTTTTCTCGATAGTACAACTCCTTAGCTACTCTAATAATTTTCGTGCAGATGTTTCTATATCTTTTATAGTAATTAAGTTGTGTTATGTCGTACGGCGTATGTTTAATTTGTTTGTGAATTTTGTCTCGTTTACGAATACAGTTTAATATTCCCTGTGTTATCCATAATTTAATTTTTTTAGTTTTGTGTGTAAGTTTTACTTGTTTTAGATTAGTGTTATTATTTATTTCTTGCGCTAACATTGTTGTAAATTTATCCCAGGCCTCTTCGACATTCTCTATTCGGTATACTGCACTCCAGTCCATTTTTTTGAGTTTTTCTTTTAAGTTTGTGTAGTCAATAATTTTTTTTGTGATTATTTTATGTTGGATAGGTTTTGTGTTTTCGGTATCAATTGCTATCATATTCATGTAGTGATCTGTAATAGTGCTTTCAAGTACTACGGTTTTGGTCTTTAGTTTTGTTTTGATCATTATATGATCTATACAACTTTTTGTGTTTTGTGTGACTCGTGTCGGAACATTTATCGTTGGTTCCAGTCCATGCTGTGCTAGTATTGTAAGGTATTCTAAGTTTTGTGGGTGTCCGTTTTGTAGAGTGTTTATGTTTAAGTCTCCAATGATGATGATATTTTTGTTTTGGTTGAGATCATTTAATGTATTGTTAAGTGCAGTTTGAAAATTTGTAATGTTGTTTTTGGATGGAGATCTGTACATTGCAAGAATACACGTTTCTTTTTCACATGTTATTTGTATGCAGTTGGAGTCTATGATATGTATTTCTTGGACGATTGTGTTTATTTTATCATTGATGTATATCACTATACCATCATTTTGATTTTTGTGATTCTTTGTATGGTGTGTTTTGTAGTTTTCGATTGTTTTTGGTATATATTTTTCATTCAACCAGCATTCTGTCAGCACAATTATATCAAAATTATTATCAAGCTGTTGTAGGTATATAGTAAATTCATCAAAATTTTTATTAATCGATCTAATGTTTTGGTGTAGTATTTTCACTTTATTTTTTTCTTTTGTGATATTGGTCCATATGTTAATATCGTTTGTAGTTATACAGTGGTGTTGGTTGTCTGAGTCTATATATTCCATGTAATCAGCCATGTTGGTGAGTATTTGTGTAAGTATATAATATAAGTATTAAAATATTTAAAATTAAATTGAGTAAATGAACATATATAAATTTAGGGAATAAAAATAATATAGATCCAAAGGATTAATAATTTGGATAAAAGTTGTCAGTACTAAAGAATCTAAAGTTACTACAATAATTAAAAGAATTATGAATAATGCAATGACAAAACGTGTCAGGCGAATTGGAAGAATTAAAAAATAAAAATAATTTGCGATAGATAAGTTAATAATAAGCATAAGAATATTCAAAATTAATAGATAGATTATATTATGTTTTATAACAAGTAAAATAATTGTATTAAATATGAGAATTAATTGGGACGTAGAAATTGAAAATTTTACAAGTTTTGCATAATTAGAGTGATTGGAAGGATTATAATAAGACATTAAAATTTTAAGGATGAAATTGATTGAAATAAGTGAAGGTAATGAATTGATTAGGAGAGTTACAAAAATAATGTTAAAATAATTAAAATAATTTTGATAATGAAAACATTTCAACCAAATAGTGTAAATTAAATAGTTTAATGTAATTGTGGAAATAAGATTTATAAAAGAATTACCTAAATTAATTAATAAAAAATTTAAAAAAATATATAGCATCGACTGGAGTAAGTTTGGATAATAAAAACATTTAGAAAAGTAATTTTTGTTGGTAAAATAGTTAATATAATTTGGATAACAAAAACATTTAGAACAGTAAAATTTTTTGGTAGAATAATTAAAATAATTTTCGTAATAAATACAAGTAGAATAATAATATTTGAAATATAAAATACTTTGTATAATAAGAACATTTATAAAAATTAGTGTAAATAAAATCATTAAAAATAATTAAAGAAATGATAATTTTAAGGGAATTACATAATTGCAAAACTATAAGAATTAAAATTAAATCTAGTAAATGAATATAGATAAGTATAGAAAATATAAATAAATTATCAATATGATTTACAATTTGAATTAAATGTAATATGTAAATTGAATAAGCTTTGCTAAATGAACAAAGTAAATTCTTTTTATTGAATAAAATTAATATGTTTATTAAAAAAATCACTTGATTTGTAATAATTTGACGTAGTATACAGTGCGCTATTTTTAAAGTGATAGCAATAATTATATGGGTTACGTGATTTTTATAATGAAGTAAATGTGTTGTTTGAATAATTTTAAGGATATTAATCAATATTGAGAGTGTTAAATAAATTAGAAAAAAAAGGTACTTGAAAGAATAATAATAGGTTAATAAATAATGTAAAAAAAATACTGTTTGTGGTATAAATTTTCTTATAAATAAGAACTTCCTAAGGTTTGTTATAACATCCATTTTTAGATAGCAAGTTTAACGACAGTTTGGCACTCGCAACCATCGGTTGAAACTATTTTTAGGTAATAATTATAGTACGTACTGACTTCTTATATAGCTGACAGCCGAAGGTGCGAGTTGCCGTATACCGTCTAGATAAGTTTAGATAGATCATCCGAATGCTTGATAAAAATTATTTTTTCATTCGGTGATTTACGAATTAGTATTCTATTCTCTTTAAACCAGACAAACATGTAATTAGTTTCTTTTGCTTTCTGTTTCGCTTTCCAGAGCAGTTCTTTGAAGTATGGGCAAATGGTTTCCCCTATGTAGATTTTTTCGCTCCCCAGGGCTGATGCGGTTTTGGCGTCAATATTCTTCCGTAGTGTTAGCATTTGGTTGCGCTTGTAGATATCGTGAAATTTGACTTGGATTCTCGGGTACAATAAACAGTCGCGGTAATCTAAAGGAGTTTTCCTTTTCCGTACACGTCACAATTTTGTATAATATTGTATAAATGGAAGACAAAGGTTTTGAATCGGATTCATAAAACGATTCCTATCGCATTCAATATTCCAATATGTGCGATTTTTGCATCAACCCCCAGAGCACCAACAGAAGAGCTTAGTTCTGTTGTGGGCTCCGTTCAGAAAGATACCTGTCCTCACAACATAGGAATTTCAAAACATAGTATTTTGAATTCATACAGATGAAATGTACATAATACAAATATTATGAGTGTTGTCATTTGTGTGTTCTTAATAAATATAAAAAAAAAAACAAACAAATCATGAAAAGCAAGTGAGGTTAATTATTATTTAAGTCCTACATTATGCAAAGTACTTAATAATGGACAGAGTTTATTTTTTGATGGAGCATGAATCAAACAATTATAAGTGTTTGATATTTTATAATTATTACTCGAAACAACACCGATTAATGAATTATTTCCGATTTCATGTGTTTTAAGTAAATCTGATAAGTTCTTTAATTCTTAAATTCCTATGGAATCACTCCTGAACTGTGTGGCAATTACACACGGTGAGTTTCACTCGGCGTTTTAAACGGAAAAGAAATGAACGAGTTCGAGAAATCAAGTCCGTTTGGTTGAACTTGGAATCGGAATCAAGTTCGTAAAATAAGTGGAACTACACATCTCTAATATTTTAAAAGGTTTTAAAACAATATCAAAAGATGAGGAAATTAAAAAAATTATGAAGTGACACCAACACACAACATGAAGACAAGATCAATAAAAACTAAGACAAGAAAATTATAAAAGTTATAGAGTAACACGAGTTATACGAACACAACAACCAATAGTCCAGATTGGAATAGAAATCACTAGTGAGGTGGACTGGGAATATATAAATTATCTTAAATAGTCATTAATAAAAAATAAAACTCATCGAAAAAATGAAACGCTCAAGGCGAAAATATACTTCTATTTTATTTTAGTCCAGCCTGCTAAATTTCTAGTGAATGCTCTTGTGGTCCCTAGTGTGGTCTACCTACAATAGTTTGTACGCTGGTTTATCTAAAGTGCATTTGAAAGCACTGCACGGGGTACTGGGATGGTGTCCCCGACAACTTCTAACATTCGATTTCACGTTATATTATCATGGCGTTCCTTTCCCCGTTCATTCCCTCTACATGTACAAACTATAACGTGAGAATCACTGTACTAATCTGTATTCTTTCCGCACGTCCACGTTATTTGTATCACGTAACATTTACTACTGGAACGTCAAAGGACTTCGGACAAAACTCAGTGACTTTAGAATTAATGCACTCACTATCGCACAGGACATCATCATACTCTCCGAAACCTGGCTAGAACCATATAGGTTTTTAGATTTTCACGGCCAAAAGCATTTTCGTTGTTTGTTTTTGAGGTGTTATGCCGCGTTCCTCCTCTTGATTTGGAGCCAGTATTCCGACTTCGGTCGACTCGGTAGATATGGTAGTTAGGTAGAATGAGCTCCGCTGAGTAATATTGACGATTCCAGCCAGTTTTCGTTGTTTGTTTTTGGGGTGCTATGCCGTATCTGCCCTGATGATGGACACTGCAACGCTGTCCGAAACGTCGGCTAAAGAAGGAGGTAGCGCAACACGGCATAACACCCCAAAAAACAAACAACGTAAAAGAGTAATTTGTGTTGAAGTTATTGTTGCATTTAAAAGTAGCTTTACTGCGATTTTGTCTAGCAGGTATATTAATGCAAATTAGTTCCAACAAATTAGGGCTGTCAATGAAAGATTTTATAATTCTATCTAATAACTGAAGAAGTCTAGTTTCGGCACGTAAATTATTATAATTTATACATTCAATTGGAATTTTCATTTTAAAATTGATGTACCGAAGGAATTTGTTTTGTACCTTTTCTAATGATCGAGAATGGACTTTGTACTACGGTGACCATATGTTAGAATTTTACTCTAATCTGCTTCATCGTAACGAGAAATACAGATGTTTTAATGTTGACATAGTTTTTAAAAATTTTCCCATTCTCAAAATAAAACCTAGTATTCCCATTGCATCGCTTATTATTTCATCGATATGTACTTTAAATTGTAGAATTTCATGACTTTTAACTTATTCCACCAAATTGATAAAAAAGACGTTGATAAAAAAATATGTAAACCATTTTATATAGATGTCGCGTTTTAATGAGATGTCTGACCGACATCTCATTAAAAACGTAGAAAGTCAACTTCTCCAGCTACTGAGAAGAGCGGCAACATCGCAAGTCTTGTTATAAAAGCACATGCAATTGTGGGGTATAAAAGCAAAAATGCCACTCTCCAAAAATAAGAAAAAAAGCTGGTTTTTGAGATCCCTAGAAAAATCAACCGCAAATCATGGAAAAATCGAAATGAAAATAGGGTCTAGATGAAAATCACCACTCTCCACAAAAGCCAATCAAAAGCCTGAATTCAAAATAAATTCAACATAACCCATGAACACATTTTTTTATAATATTTTTTTATTATAATAATTTTCTTTGGAATATACTTTTAAAGTTTTTACTAAAAAATCACACGAAAAATGCAATTTATTCTTTGATCGGTTTTTTGTGGTTTACCGAAAACAGTACTTTTAAAGAGTGGCGTTTTTGCTTTTAAGACATGGCGGGTCATTTTGACGCATCCCCCTTGACGCCGGGTTAAATATGTGGCACCAATTTAAAGTGAAATGATGTCCAAAACAATTTAATAAAATCGCATTAAAATTAACAAAATCAAAGTTTCTAACTAATTATTATAGAATCAGGATTTATCCCACTGTGCGCCGCCGTAGCGAATGCCGTAACCCTGTTCAATTATCCTTTGCAATAATAATCAACAGGATCTAGGGGCCTAATTCTCAATTCCGATTCGCTAAGCTCAGTGTGGCTCCGGCATCGGCGGTTGCAGCAGTGAGGTAGGGCGTGATTTGTGCATGATAATGGACCACTTTAAAGTGAAACCAACAACTAATCTCATAGTCCTATCAGGTACACGGAATACCAAAGATTTACTGGTGCGGAGTTCACTAGATTCCTGCCAGAACCACTGAAGGGATATAAAGATAGAATTGTGTTGACATATTTTGTCAGAAAGTCAAAATATCTCTGCTTTGGAATAAACTAAGAGGGAGTAGTCTTCTGGTGTAAATAATGCAAATGTTACATTTTTTGTATACATCTGACTAAGAGAGAGTAGTCTTCTGGTGTAAATAATGCAGATGAAACATTTTTTGTATAGATCTGACTAAGAGGGATAGTCTTCTATTGTAAATAATGCATATGTGACATTTTTTGTATAGATCTCACTAAGAAGGAGTAGTCTTCTATTGTAAATAATGCAGTTGTGACATTTTTTGTATAGATCTCACTAAGAAGGAGTAGTCTTCTATTGTAAATAATGCAGATGTAACATAGTTGTATAGATATCACTATTAGGGATAGTCTTATATTGTAAATAATGCAGATTTTACATAGTTGTATAAATACCACTAATAGGGATAACCTTCTATTGTAAATTGTCCTCTGGTGTAAATAATGCAGATGTAACATTTTTTGTATATATCTCACTAAGAGGGAGTAGTCTACTGGTGCAAATAATGCAGATGTATCATTTTTTGCATAGATCTCACTAAGTCTTCTATTGTAAATAATGCAGATGTAACATAGTTGTATAGATATCAATAATATGGGTAGTCTTCTATTGTAAATAATGCAGATGTAACATTTTTGTATAGACCTCACTAAGAGGGATAGTTTTCTATTGTTAATAATGCAGATGTATCATATTTGTATAGATCTCACTAAGAAAGATAGTCTTCTATTGTAAATAATGCAGATGTAACACAGTTGTATAGATATCAACAATATGGGTAGTCTTCTATTGTAAATAATGCAGATGTAACATAGTTGTATAGATATCACTAATAGGGATAGTCTTCCATTGTAAATAATGCTGATGTAACATTTTTTGTGTAGATATCAGTAATAGGTAATAGGTATAGTCTTATATTGTAAATAATGCAGATGTAACATTTTTGTACAGCACGTACCGCGTAGTTGGACCGGGTAAATCATCAGTTAATTTATTTATTTCGTTGTTTACGAGACCCTTAGGGGTCATTAGCAAATTCGATTGCATTACACGCGTGAGGGGATGGAGGGTTGAAAGGTTAAACGACAACGGAAGAGCTACTAAAGTTTCACAGTACTCAATCTGTAAGTTTCCGATTTACCTATTTTAACCACTATGACATTGAAATAGCTCTAATTAACAGGCGGCCTCCGTGGCCTGGAGAGCCTTACACACGAGGGGAAAACCAAGACGGAGGTCGTAGGTTCAAATCCCGGCATGCGCAAATAAATATTATTTTATTCATTTGCGTTACTTCACAATTTACTCAATTAAAATAATATTTCAGAAGTAAAACGTTGCTTGAAATGGCTTTGGCCGTGTTTTATGGCCAGATCTGAGTGGATTTTTTTTATATATTGTGAATAGAGTCCTAACTGCTCCCGTCTAGGGCCAGTGAAACTATGTCATCCCTAATTGGGGTATGTTGTGAGGCTCTTGTGAGGGGAGGGGAGGGAGATGAGGAAGAGGAAGGTGAGGAAGTACCTGGCTATTCCGATATAGTCACTAAACACGGCTAAAGCAATTTCAAGCAGCGTTTCAATTCTGAATAGTGGTCTTACACCAGGGCGATACTGAGAGTATCTTCCACTCTGGAACGTGCCGCAAATATGAAATATATTATTTTTAATTAATTCATTGTGAAATAACTCAAATTAATCAAATAAAATTTATTTGCGCACGCCAGGTTCGAACCCGCGACCTTCGGAATGAGAGTCCAAAGCCTTACCCCTGGACTACGCCGACTAGCTAGGTACTTCCCCAGCTTCCTCTTCTACCCCATGTCATTCCTCTCCCCACTACCTTCAGCCTCACAACATACCCCAATTCGGGATTCCATAGTCTCACTGGCTCCAGACGGTTGGGAGCAGTTGAGACTCAAAAGACTATATTTAAAAGCGATTGACCAGAAACTGAGAATAAAAGATTAAAAACCCTTGCAACTGAACAGGGAGGTTCCAATGAGAAAGATCGATTATTCCCCGTATCAAATTTATTAAGTTAAAAATTTAATATCGATTAATCGCATTCAAAACTTGCATCAATATATACCTACATTCAAGTAAGCAATAAAAATGCTAAAAACGCACGATGATAAATTATGAAATATAGTGTACTTCTTGTAAGTATTTTTTAATCATAAGTATTTATAATTTTTTAACAAAATAAGTGGTTAAAATTTTCTTTTTATATTTTAGTTTATGAGACCTTAAATAAATTGAAAAACTGAGGTATTTTTGTCACAAAACACGTCTTCGGATTTATTATTTAATGACTTTAATTTAACCAAAATTTAAATTTTTAAAACTGTGTTGACTAGATTATATATTGATTTATTTTCTTGAATGATTATTTGATTTGAAATTTGTGTTGTTTAATAGAATCTATCGTTTGAAAATTGAACAAATCTGCCAATGTCCAACGGTATAACCTTAGTATATTAAAACACACACTTAGTTTTTCAAAATTTTAAAACTGCGTGTACCAGATAAAATAACAATCTTTCAAAATCAATTTTTTTTTTTTGTAAAAAAGAGTCAATTCGTCTAGAATTTGATTTTAAGAGACCATTTCCGGTATTCTCTGGAAATGCAATCTTAATCTGTCGCATAGTGTCCCGGTGTGGGTTAGGTTTTTAAACAAATCTACTTTTATTTCCCGAGATTGGTGAAATATTACACATTTTATCTTAGGACGTCCGGAAAAAAGTCGGAAATCAGAAGAAAACATGACTGTTGAAGAAAAAAAGAAAACATTACTTCTGATTTCCAAAAAAACGTCGGGGATTTCTGCTAGTTTAACAATAAAGTATCATTTGCCTGTCTCTTTATAATGTTTTGATGCACTAATACGTATTTTCAGTCCGGAGACTATAATAGTAACCTTGAAGTAAATTTATATGAAGATTGTATGAATTGGATGTGATTTTAAGGAGGATTTTTAGAGAAATTTTTGTCCACTAGTTCAAAGCGAAGAATCTAACCGCTTTATCACAGAATATCTGCGAAAAAATTATATGTACAAGTGTACCCTCTATCTGATACAATGCTCGGATTACTCATAAACACCGCCAAATCAAATACAATACGGAAAAATTTGTATTTTTTGTTATTTATGTATTAATTTCTATGCTCTTACATAGAGTTTATAAATACAATAAGTGGAAGTAAAACCAAAAATATTCTTTATAAAACATAGTAGGTAGTAGAGTGAAGTATGTTTGGCAACTGTATGTAAATGGTTAAAACGAATGTAGTTATGCTTTTGTGAACACCTCACTGGAGAACCTGTGCTGAGGTGTTACATATTGAAGAAAACAAAATGTTATCTGGTTCACAAGTAGGATGTTTCAAAAGGTGATTCTAATGTATCAGAAGATTATGTCTCACTGTGTTGTTTTATAGCACACTTTAAATGTAAATCGCAGATATGTGTAAATAGGGTATTTTAACAACCGAGGGATTCTGTTGAAAATGTATGGAATATTTAAAGATCACGGTCGAACATGGAACTCGAACACAAACCTCTCGTCTTACCGGGACGGAAGCCTCTACCAATTCAGCTATTGCCACCAATTACTTAAACGTCATATTTCTCAATCTCATATTTCAAATTTCAGAATTAACAATGTTATCTCGACTATTGTTTTAATAATAATAATAATAATAATAACAAAGCATTTGTATAGCGCAGTTTTGTGATGTTTCACTTCAAGTGCGCATAACTATATCAAAATTTAAAATATTCCTACAGTGCTCCTTACAGTCCTTACAAACCACAACACGGGCATGTGCCTAGCGTAGTGGTCGTAAAATTCTCAAAACATGTAACTAGCAGTTTAATAAATAAAGAAAAATATTGAAAAAAAAAAAAAAAGTATTGAAAAGTAATTTTAAATAAAGAATATACAGAATACGAGTATACAAGGCAATAACAAGGGAACAAAATTAACAATAATAGTGCTGTTATAGCATAGGACAATATTAGTAAAAAGTAACGGTGCTATTATAGCACAGGACAAAACAAAAACATTAACGCCGTTCTTCCATGGAGCTACCTTCAAGCGACGCGATCGCCGCTCGTCTGTGTTTTCCATACTATTATTAGTGTTTGAAAACGCCGCTAGGTGCTACACTGGCAAATTTGTTTGACAGATAGCGGTAGCGTCGCATGTGAATAGCTACGTGGAAGAACGGCGTAAAACTAAAATATAGTATAAAACAGGTGTAAAAATAAGGTTTTCCATATTATTGGCAGCTACCTTTTTATTGGAAACAAGTGTTCTATTAACGTGTTTGTTACCTAGATAGTGTCTCGGATATCAAACCCGTCCCGGTAACTCGAGAAGTACCGAGTTCGAGTCCCAGTTGCGACCGTTACCTTTTATTTGTCTGTCTTGTTAATTTTTATATAGATTAAAAATGTTATCTTCTTCTTCAACGATATATAACTTTTTTTTTGGTACAATATTTTCTATTCTATATTACAATCATGTAATGTTGGCCTCACTGGGTGGCTAACCCGTGCTTGAATTTTGAAGACCTGAATTTTGTAATACCAAAAAATATACATAATACGTTTAAAATTTATGTAAATATATTTTTTTTTTAAACATAAGATTAAGATAAATTTAAACTAAAAGTAAAGATTTTAAAAATGAAGTAAAATTTAAAAAATTAAATTATATAAATTTTAAATCGGTAATATTGTGTGTTGTGTGTTTGTATGTGATGTGTGTTTTATATGATATTTTGATAATATTGTCTTTTTTGTTCTTTAATCCATTTTGTAATTTTGTGTAGGAATTTATTTTTGAGTGTTAGACTATTGAATGCTTTTATAGATATGAAAATGAACATTGATGGGAATAACCTTTAAAATTTATTAAAAGAGAGTTGTGCTAATATTTTTTTTTTAATATATCACGCTGTAGAGGCAATTATTATTGTGCGGTGTAATAATAATGTACTTTATTCGGCGTTTAGAATTTACAGCTCGCTGAAAATACGTGATTTCATGTTAACACCATTATTCTACACGTTTCCGGATAGGGCTGCCGTAAATTAACGAACAAGCGCATAGGAAGCGAATTACTCGCTGCATTACATAATGCACGTGAGGTGATTTATTACAAGGGAATCATATATCAAGCTGTGTGTTCTAAAAGTCGCGAGCATTCAATTACATTATTGCAATTCGGAATATGCGAGAAATGCAATTTGTCAAAGTAATGCGATATCAACGGTAAAAATATACCATAAACAATAATTACTTGTCACAGTTAAAATTATAAGAAAATATTAGATTTTTTTTTTTTTAAATAACAATTAATTGTGGCATTTGCTTGTGAAATGACATCAGAGATATAAGTAAGCGCCTCCGCCCACTGAGGCAACTGAAAACAAACTAAAACTGGCTGGTTTCTATGTCTTGATTGGTCAAAAAGCTTGGTTAACCATAGATGAAGAACAATCAGCTGACAGCTGGCAACTAGCAATGGCCGACCACCGCAACCAGCAGTGTCAGTTGCGAGTTACCATGGAGTTACCGCTTGCGTTACCATTGACAACGAGGTTTTGTGTGATTGTGAAGTGTGCGGGCCATCACATTGTCATACAAAGACAGTTGGCAGTTGAGAATTTTCAGTTGCCTCAGTGGGCGGAGGCGCTAAGGATACAAGAATATACAAATTCTACGTCTTACGATTTTATATCCAGGTAAAATCTTCCCCATAGGAAAAACTAAAACCTTCCAAAAACTTTTTCACAAATGATCATCTAGTCAATCCATGCTATGTAATTGTACTATTTAAGTATAATAAATACAGAACAATACAAGAAAATCACGTCAACCCACCAGAGACCAAATGGGAAAATAATTCACCGACTTCAGATATTTTCATATCAGAGGGTTCGGTTCGGTAAAACTCCTAACTGGACCAATAAATCTAGACTAGATCTGAATAGCCAGGTACTTTCCCACATTCTTCTTCCCCATCTCCTTCCTTTCCCCGCTTATCTTCAACCTCACAACATACCCCAATTGGGGATGCCATAGTCTCACTGGCTCCAGACGGGGGCAGTTGAGACTCTTGTGAGGTGTTCACTATAACTTTTTTTTTAAAGTAAGGGGGGAAGGAGATGGGGAAGAGATAGAAAGGAAAGTACCTGGCTATTCAGATCTTGTCACTAAACACAGTTAAAACCATTTCAAGCAACGTTTCGATTCTGAATTGTGGTTGTAATTACATAATTAGTGGATTTTATGACCACTATTCTATTAAAGGTACATGCCCGTGCTGTGGTGGTCGATTTTATATAAAGTGCATACAAAATATAAATTAACATAAAATAATATAAAAAACCTACGAAAGAATACAAAATAACATAAAGTTAAAGAATGTAAAGGATAGTAAAAGAATATAAAAGAGAATGAAAGAATATTATAGAGATAAAGGAATATAAAAAATATATTATATGAAATAATATAAAAATGATCTAATTTAAGAATATAGAAAATAAAATAAGTACTTTAGAGTAAGCAAATAGGAACGGATTATTATAATGTGATATGATATATGTGCAGATAAAGTTACATTGGTAGGTACATTATTTTTCAGTAATTTTTGTACAAATGAATTCATGTTTGAATAATATTGCAGTGGACTATTATGGGGCCGACAGAGTGGCAGCTCACATCAGAAAGATACTTATAACACAAAAGCGCTCGCCATACAATCCCATACAGATCCGCCAGACGTAAAAATATCATGTGTTTTAAGCGCGGTTTGAATCTTCGCTAATCGGTGTTATTTTTCGTATTCGCTACCGTCGCGATATCAGAAAAGTTATACGACCCCCCATTCGCCGTAAACAGGAGAGGGGGTCATTTTGAATACACGGAGCATGCACGGAGCCATCATGTTGACATATCGACCCTTTGGAATAACAAGGTTCCATCTGTTGCGGAAACGTCATGCGGTTATGGGATCTATGGTAGGCTACCTTAGAGTTCATTATCGCATGACGTTCAACAGATGGAACCTTGTTATTCCAAAGGTCGGTATCCAGTACAAAGAAATGATATTCTCTCGACGCTTCCAATTCATTCAATTGAATTCAACTGACCCCCTCTCCTGCCGTAGGAAGAAATCTTTTATAACATAGTGTGTCAGTAGAAAAGATACTTGATAACACAGTAACTTTTTATGTGAGCTTCGAGTCTGTACCGTGCTTTATTGTTACAGTGATTTTCTGGTGAGTCACCGGAGAACATCGAACATTATCAGTGGTGTGAAGACGTACTATGGGGGTTTCTCACCATTCTCCCAATAGCTTATCTACACTAATAACGAAAATTATTAAAATCAGTGGTAAGAAAACTCGGCCAACTTATCCAATATATAGCCACTATTTATACGTTCGAGTACCGAATTATAAACTCCAACTTAATAAATAAATAAACCGGAAATCGAAAATATTCGTTATTAGTGTCGATAAACTTTTATGGAGGATGGTGAGAAGCCCCCTAAGACTTCTAGTAATAATAAAATAATAACTCACTGAGCATAGTGAAGTCCTCTACTTCTTGTCCCCGTGCTTCTAGTAGGATAAAGTACTAGATACCATATCTTAATCATTCACCACGGCCACTCAAGTTCTACTTCCTAATTTGCTAATACTAGCTGCACTAAGCTCGCCAACGTCTCTACCATACTAACTAGTCTCCCTTAATCTGTGCACTACCCTCCGTACTAACCGCACGGCATTGGGAAAGCCTAGTAAGGTTACTGAAGGTACAGGATGCATGCTTGCCGTACAAAAATTTACACTTGATGAAAATATTTGTCTTTTTTAGTTCCATTCAAAAGGCTCTGAGGAAAATAATCCCCTCTCAGGATATACGTCATATTTGAGGATGATGTTTTTTTTTATTTTTTTTTTTTATTATTTATTAACCAAAAAATACATGTTATGTACATTCTTTTAGGTATATGCCACCTCACTAGGCTGAGCCTGTTCCGAGGTGGCAGTAATTTAATATTTTTTTATATCATTTTCAAAAGAAAGAATAAAATAAATTATTAATTAATAAATAGAATTTACATAAAATGAAAATAAACATAAAATGAAAATTAATAAGAGAAATAGAAAAGAAAAGAAAAAATGGAGAAGAGATGATATAAAAAACTTAAATTATTTGAAAAAAAAGAGAGATAAAATTTAATACAGGTAGCTATTATATTGAAGAAGTTATCATATGTCCGCAGTCTATAATGCCCTTGTTTACAATCCATGTATGTATTTTGTGTTTTAGATTTACGCTTTTTATCAGGTGAATGTCTTTAATGTCTTTTTCAATTAAATTTGAAAGTTTTGGAGCCAGATTACGGTAATGTCTTTGTCCATAGGTGGTATTTATCTTCGGAGTCATGTGTTGATGTCTATGTCTTGTACAGTAGTTGTGTTGTACAGTATGTTGGTTTAGCTTGTCTTTTTGGTAATGTATAGATATAATTTTGATGTACAGTTGCTGTATGTTCAGTACTGCGAAGTCCTTAAATAACTGTATTGTAGAGAATCTATAAGGTTTTTTTGTGATAACTTTAATTAAGGCTTTTTGCGCTTTGACGAGAGGGTCCATGATAGTCTTAGCAGCACCACCCCAACCAATCATACCGTGGGTGATAACCGATTGGCCTAACGCGTAGTATATAGTTTTTAAAGTCTTCATTGGCATTATGTGTGGAGGTATTTTTAGGAAAGGATATAAAATTTGCTTTAATATATACCTACACTCAAGTAAGCAACAACAATGCTCAAAACGCATGATGATAAATTATTAAATATCGTGTTCTTCTATTTCTATTTTGATCATGAGTATTTATGATTTTTCAATAATCTCTAAAAACAATAAGGACCAGTTGTTTCGGAAAATTTCACCTTTGAATTTCCTTCAAATCGACATTCACCGAAAAATTGGGTTGTTTCAACCTCCGTCAGAAGAAATTTCATCGAAAATTCCATAGGACCAGTTGTTTCGGAATTCCCTTCAAATTTGAATTTCCTTCAAATCGTCATTCACCGAAAAATTGGGTTGTTTCAACTTCCGTCAGCAGTAAATAGCAACAAATAACGTTCGATAAATTTGAAAATTTTATTCAAGTGTTCCACGCCGAATCACAATTTTGACGTCTGCGCATGCGCCTCCCATTATTTCGCTAACCGTCCGGACTCGGCTGATCAAATTCACATCACATTTCTATAGTATTTTCACTGCTGACGGAAGTTGAAACAACCCAATTTTTCGGTGAATGACGATTTGAAGGAAATTCAAGTTTGAAGGAAAAAATTTGAAGGGAATTCCGAAACAACTGGTCCTATGGAATTTTCGATGAAATTTCTTCTGACGGAGGTTGAAACAACCCAATTTTTCGGTGAATGTCGATTTGAGGGAAATTCAAACGTGAAATTTTCCGAAACAACTGGTCCTTAGTGTGTAAAAAATATCTGAAATATTTTAGTTTGTAAGACCTTAATAAATAGAAAAACTGGAGTATTTTCGTCACAAAACACGTTCTCGGATTTATTTTCCTTTAATTGGCCGTTGGCCCACCGGTGGCCACCAATAAAAAAAATTTATATTTAATTTAATTACAAAATAATATTATTAGTAACAACAGTTGTATAAACTACCAAAATCTGAAAGAATTGTTACTGTAAACTTATAAAATGGACACAAAAATTTTGAAGTGGCGTTTGATTTTTTTTTTTTTTTAAACTGGCCTACCAAAGGTTAATAGATTTTAATTGAACTAAAATTAAAATTCTGAAAAGTGTCTTTACTAGATTATGTACATATGATTTGAAATTTTTGTTGTATAATACAATATTTCGTTTGAAAATTTAACAAATCTGCCAAAGACCAACGGTGTAACATTAGTATATTAAAAATAAACTTGATTTTTCAAAATTTTAAAAGTGCGTTTACCAGATAAAATAACAACCTTTCAAAAGCAATTTATTTTTTTTTGTAAAAAAGAGTAAATGCGTCTAGAATTTGATTTAAAAAGGACAAATTTCCGGTATTGTCTGATTAAACCCTCTTAACGAGAAATATGGAAAATTCACTTAAATTCTGGCACCCAATCACTAACATTTTTGTTCTATGTTAACTCCAACACAGAAGGCCATGCGGAAAAAAATCCTCGGGACCTATGTCATTCTTGAGGATAACAATGATGTATAAGCTTAAAAATAATACGCTCCCTAAATTATCTGCAAACTAATATTATGCACCATGAAAATCTCAAAATTATCCTACGAGAAGTTGCCGAGATTTTAGGCTTCCCAAAACTACCACAAAACAGCGTGTTTCATAAAGGGTAAAAACTTTATAATAACCTACCGAAAGCCATAAAGGAAGCCTCAAGTCTTAGCACTTTTCGTAGGACATATGCTATATAATGTCTAAATATATCGTTGTTGCATATAGAATATGAATCAGAAAATCGATAAAAACTGTTTAAAAAATAACGAAACGGAAAATAACAATTCTATTTATGGACAAAGTAGGAAAAATATATTTTGTTCATTATAAGAATACATTTATGGCTAACATAAATTATTTTATTCTACAAATTGAATTTTAACGCGTTTTTCTCGCATGCTTCTTATTCTATGCACAGTTTTTCTCACATGGTTCATATTCTATATGGAGCTTTCCTCATAATTTTATATAATAACATATACGTTCTTTGAACACTTGTTTCCAATAAAAAAAGGTAGCTGATGATTATATGAAAAAAAAATATTAGTCGATGTTAATTCAGAAATTTTAAATGTGACTTTGACAATAACGGCGGTTTTATAATAGATGGCAATGGCTGAATTGGCAGAGAGCACGTCCTGGTAAGACGAGTGATCTGGGTTCGAGTCCCAGTTGCGACCATTATCTTTTATTATTTTTCTGTTAATTTTCATATTTTAATTTAGATTATTATTGTTATCTTCTTCTTTTATAAACAAGATCAAGTTTATAATACCTACTGTCACAGAATTTTATGGTTTCAGGTTTTCTGTCATTGTATTATTATGTTTTCTCTGTTAATTATTTCCGCTATAAATAAGGTTCTACTTACAGTCCCACTCTAGAATTACGCCTGACGGATATAGTTGTGTTTACATAAAATTACACGGTGAGAGATGGAGGGAATCGAGCCTTCTCAGAGGCTTTAGTCTTCCATCCCGCGTGCGTCATTTCTATATAATTTGGGCCAATTTATCTCCCACACCAGAATAAGTACATAGTTCATATGGAAATTTGGCAAGACGTGCTTGCCTAATGAATGCTTCCGTTTTCTGTATCAAGCACTTTGATATTTCCCAAAAAATAATACGTGGAATTACATATGTAATATTTCATTGTTGATTGTAAAGCAGTTTCTGAATATTAATGTACCTTCCTATTGAATAACCATTAACTAGTAAGATATTCTCTCCAGAGAATATTTTCATGTGGTAAGTACTGGAATCTATATTCTCCGTTGCTTATTATCCTTACAAACTATAGGATGCTTGATTGAAAATCTTACGAGTCTTTAATAATACAGTGACTGTTTATTGTCGTATTGTGTTTATTGTCGTATTGTTTAATACAGTGACTGTTTATTGTCGTATTGTTTAATACAGTGACTTTTTATTGTCGTATTGTTTAATACAGTGACTGTTTATTGTACTATTGTTTAATACAGTGACTGTTTATTGTCGTATTGTTTAATACAGTGACTGTTTATTGTCGTATTGTTTAACCTCTCGACTGCCGTTCGCCCATCGGTGGCCGCGGGTCGAAATTTAAAAAAAAAAATTTGATGCGATTTTGTCCCTTATGTATAAAGAAGTTGTATGAAGAACAAGGTTAGAATCGCTTGCGCCGTTCTCGGTCTTGACATAGCAAAAATCCGCATAGCGCCAACCCATCTGAATAATTTATAATACATATCTATGGTCAACTTGGCGTCACTTTTACAAACGGTTTTCAACTGTCATTTCATTTTCAAACAAGTATTTATGTCATTACTTCTTCGAAAACACCTTTGAATTGGTTTTTTCATGTAGGGTGTCTATTCAGGTTTGTAGAGAAATAAAAAAAAAGATCATTTTAGTATGAATATATTATTTACATTTTTTTTGTCGAATGGGAAATATTTTCATACATTTTTTTGTTTAAAATAGCTATTTTGGGAAAACTTGTAACGATATTATCATGAAATATATATGAATAATTAGGTACATTATCTGGCAAATAGAAAACAATCACAAAAAAAAACAATTCCTTTGTTTTTATACGATATTTGAGCAAAAGCCGGGAAGATAATTTCGCGCGATTTTTTCCAAATACACCTGGCCTTCGAGAGGTTAATACAGTGACTGTTTATTGTCGTATTGTAATTGTGATAATACTCAAAGGACAAATGTCCTTTCAGGCTGAGACTAGTGTTGATCTCAAGAATTCCTGAAAACTTAAAGAATATAATACCTAAATCTACGTCGGTAACCTTGTACACCATGATATTCGAAAGGTCCATAGACAATTAGACATAGACTATTATGATTACTTGAATTTTTTTTTGGTTATCTTAAAAGAAAGACAAAGATTCCCGGATTACGAATAACCAGACAATCTTCTTAATATATAAAACAAAGTCGGGTTAGTTACACCATTTATAACTCAAGAACGGCTGAACCGATTTTTATGATCTTTGATTTGTTGGATTTGTCTCCGTCCCGATTAACACAATAACTATTGAAACATCGGAAAAAAACACGGAAAAAATAATTATGAAGAAAATAATTTTTTTCATATATTTTGTATGGAACGGCTTTTCAAATAATGTGCGTTGGTCGACATAATTTGAATCAATTCGAACTGTCAATGGTGTAGTGTGCCGAACATTTCGTGCTTAGTCAACAGCTTAATTTAATTTTTTTTAGTTTAGAGTATTTATTAAAAAAAAAATTTTAGAGCATTTATTTTAACATAATAAAAACTTCAGCTAATAAATTAAACACAATATTTATTGATTCTGATGCGGTACGAAGTTTGCCGGGTCAGCTAGTGTTTAATAAAAAGCATATCCTTATAGGCGGAAGATGCTGCTAATGCAGTGATGGAGGACTGAATTAGCAGTAAAATTTAACAAACGCATTTGCCAGGCAAGATAGTTTGTAAGATCCTTGGCTATTTAGAATCAGGATGTCGCGGGTTGAAATCCCGGCATGCGCAGGTAAATTTATTTTATCAACTTGTGGTATTTACACAATTTAATAATTTACAATAACAAAAATATGTATGTTTGTTCCATGAAAATCAAATCAACACACATTTAAAAAGTGAAATGGATTCATTAAAAGCGATGAAAAAACAACCTCTAAACCTCACGATTCATATTTTATTGCAATAAATCAATTAATGGGCACTAATTAGATAATACAATCATTAATTCGCGATCTAAACACAATTGGTAATAATCATCTTCCATCAATTTAATTGTTTGCTCAAAAGCGTCAGCAGTATGTTAATAATTTGAACTTCCTTTCGACTTTAAAGCTCCTAGGCGCTTCCAACCCCTGCATTAGTATTCAATACGCGATCTGTAAGAAAATAATGTTAAAGTCCGGATTCTGTACACGTTTCAGTGGCAAGTTATTTGAAGGTCCCCGGCCTCGGATGTGTCCATAACCGAACCACAAACACAAATATAATTATTTATAAATAATCTTCCCCTCGCATTATATCAGTGGGGAAATATGTCATTTTGGAAGAGGGGTACTCACCCCTGGAGGAATAAGGGAGTAAATTATTTCTTTAAGTGGTCCCGGGGAAGAAAACTATCTTCTCTATTGTTTTACAAGTCGAACAACTCGTATTGAGCATACTTGATTTTTCTACGAAGGTTTTATTTACTTATTTACTAGAAGTCCCCGGCGTTGCCCGGACTTTACACGGAGTTTTTCAAAATCAGATTTAAACAGTGACGGATACGTTTTTAGATTTTCACGGCCAAAAGCATTTTCGTTGTTTGTTTTTGGGGTGTTATACCGTGTTGTGCTACCTCCTTCTTTAGTCGACGTTTCGGACAGCGTTGCAGTGTCCATCTTCAGGGCAGATCCGGCAGATCCGTCGATGTGAATTTGTTGTGTCCAAGTAAATAAGCACACACTTAACACAACAAATTCACATCGACGGATCTGCCGGATCTGCCCTGCTGATGGACACTGCAACGCTGTCCGAAACGTCGGCTAAAGAAGGAGGTAGCACAACACGGCATAACACCCCAAAAACAAACAACGAAAATTAAACAGTGACCTTCGTCTTGTTTTAAAAGTCAATTATGCAAAATTTCATCAAACTCATCAAGCTTGAAACACTACAGATATTTTTTTAACTGCTACAATTTTAATTATTTATACTTTTGAAGTCTTTAAATTCATGGTGGAATAATGGTTATAATATTTTTCATTAGTGTTCGGATCACTTTCACCTTATAGCGGATATCTTCAGACCATTCTGAAACCGATAAAAAAAATTTTGTGAAAAACATAATGATTTTTAAATTTTTTATGGTGAACACCTCAAAGAGACCCAGCTGCTCCCGTCTGGAGCAGGTGAGACTATGGCATCCCTAATTGGGGTATATTTTGAGGCTGAAGGTAAGTGGGGAAGGGAAGGTATCCTTCCAATCACAATCCTTCCTAAACATGAAATCACAAGCACCATCCTACAAATTACCCAACAATCAACTCATACTAACACCAAGCCAATTTACAATCAAGACATCCACAACCACAATACTCGAAATAACAATAAAATCCGCATTCCTCAAACACACACTACAAAATATGGGATAAAATCTCTGAACTATATTGCCTATACACTTTATAATTCGCTTCCAGATATGTACAAAAACATCCAGCATAATAAAAAATTGCAAAGCAATGCTTTAAAAGAATATTTTTTAACTACATTTAAAAATGAAAATATGTAATCGTCTTGTCATTTTTTGTTACATCTTATATACTCGTATCAGTTTTCCCTCTCTTTACTTGTTTTCTCTTGTTGTTTGTTCTACTTAACCTGTCTTTATTTTTATTTTTATGCTGTACTGAATGTAAAACTTATATTATGATATCAATATACCTTTGTAAAATTGTAACTACTACCTCCTACCTATGAATTGTAAGTTCCTCCTGTCCTAAAATGAGTTTTGTAACTCATCTGGTATGCTCTAGCAAGAAATAAAAACAATGAAAAAAAAAAAAAAAAAAAAAAAAGGTGATGGGTGGAGATGAAGAGGAAGGTGGGGTAGTATATTATTTTTAATTAATTAATTGTGAAATAACACAAATTAACCAAATAAAATTTATTTGCGCGTGACGGGTTCGAACCCGCGACCTTCGGAATGGGAATTTCCCCGGATCTTTAAAGTTACTTTTATATCCAATTTCTACCATAAAGTAGTTTTGCGCGATAAAGCAATTTTCTCTGCAACTGCGTTGAGAGGAGAAAAAAAATGTATTCCCCTAAGCGAATACAAAGTGGACGTCACAAAAACACATTGAACGCACAAAAAATAATAATACGTCAAAAGGGGGAAAAATCACATAAAAAATGCATTCAATACACAATTCATTCCCGTGATATTTTACATCGTTTCAACATTCGAATTTTCCACCCAGGGGCGCTGTAACCCGTTGTGGGATATGTGCGGTGCACACGGGCGCCCGAATCAAGGGGAGACCAACCTGAAGTTGCTTCTATTCTCCTTCCGTCACTTGATTCATCGACCTCATGACTGATTCATTCATCATCGTTCATTAAATTTACTTTATCTGCAAATATTAATTTAAAATGGTAATTTATTGTACAGTGTAATGCGAAATCTTACATCAGATATTGGAATTTTTCCTTAGATGAAATGTGTTACGAAAAGTGTGTTCAATTCCGTATAATATCCCATATAAAATACCTGGGGGTCCTAATTGATCATCATCTTCGTTGGAATCAGCACTTAGCCACCCTAACTCCCCGAATTCGCAAGCTCTCTTATGTCTTTCGAACACTACGAAATATCCTTACTCCTACAATACTGAAAACAGTTTACTATGCTCTCTGCCAATACTCCTCCACTCGACTCTTCTCTGAATACAACGTCTCAAACATACGGCAACTCCATCTAAAATTTACACTAACTCATTTCTTGTTTAAATATACGAAAAAAACCCTCTTACAACACAATTACACCACCAGAACAATAACAAACCGAAACTACAATGTACCTACACTACATACCACGTCAGCTCGAAGACACTTCACGTACCTAGCTCCAAAAATATTTAACCTTCTCCCCGACAATTTAAAAACTGAAACCCAACCCCATAACTTTAAAAAACAATTATCTCTATGGATCGTCACACTTAGGAACTATGATATATAATCTTTTTTTTTACTTAAATTAATTTGTATAACTCTAATATCTATCAATATTATAATTAACCTATTAATATAAATTATTATTATCAAAATATTTAGAAACCTCGATGTATATTATTTGTAATTTAATTTAATTTAATTTGTATAATTTAGTAAATTATAATTCAATTTATCAACCATCATACTATGTAACTTATAAATAAATTATTATTTATCTGTAACCCACATTTCCATAAATTCATTGTCATATTATCCGTAAACTACACTATCATCAATTATTTTATTATCTGTAACTTCGTTAACATAAATTCAATGTTATATTATCTGTAAATTTCATCTATCAATTATTATTTTATCTGTAAATTTCATTGTCATAAATTCCTTGTTATATTTATTACCTGTAAACATCACTATCATCAATTACTATATTATATGTAAATTTCATTATCATAAATTCATTGCTACATTAACTGTAAACCTCATTATCATAATTATTATATTATCAGTAAATGTACTTCATTACCCATATAATCTGCATACTTCACCCGCCATAACATAGGGACATCCCTAGCATGGCGGGCGAAATAACACAATATGTACACTATGTATAAAATTCTTTAATAAATAAATAAATTCCTCGGCCGGCTAAGCCCTCCATCACGACACAAGCATAATATGTTAAGAGTTGGAGATTTTCAAATATTGTCAGGTTATTCAAAATCCGGGAATGCTTTTCTTTCTTTTAAATTTATCAACATTTGAACGGGGAACAGCAATGTGCGAATGCGTTCATTATCCGGCGGGATTGATGAGGTCCACAGGGCGACGCCTGAGGCCCTAGACTGGCTCGCAGACCTAGATGTCCCCATCTGACCCCCCACCAAACGAAAGAAGATTTAAGAGCGATTGACCAGAAGCTAAGAATAAAAGTTTAAAAATGCTTGCAACTGTATAGGGAGGTTCCAATGAGAAATATCGATTATTCCCCTTATAAATTTTTTTAAATAAAAAATTTAATATCGGTTTACTTCATTCAAAACTTGCTTTAATATATACCTACATTCAAGAACGCAATAAAAATACTCAAAACACACGATGATAAAATATTAAATATCATGTACTTCTTGTAAGTATTTTTTGATCATGGGTATTTATGCTTTTATTAAATGTCTAAACAAAGTATGTGTGAAAAAAAAAGAAATATTTTAGTTTGCTAGACCTTAAATAAATAGAAAAACTGGAGTATTTTTGTTACAAAACACGTTCTCGGGTGTATTTTTTAATGATTTTAATTCAACTAAAATTAAAATTCTTAAAACTGTTTTGATTAGATTATGTATTGATTTATTTTTTGTATGAATATATTATTTGAAATTTGTGTTGTTTAATAGAATCTATCGTTTGAAAATTGAACAAATCTGCCAACGACCAGCGGTATAACCTTTGTATATTAAAAATACCCATCGCTACGCCTAACAATATCTGGACTGCTTAGCAACCATAGATTTTTAATGAAAATTTATGTTTTAGAATCACATTGGCCACACGCATCGCGACATGCGATGTCTGTGGCCATTTTCATAGAAAATGTATGGGTTGCTAAGCATTGTTTAAATAGCGATGCGTACGTACGTCGTCCAGTCTGAACCTACCAAGAGATTTTCAAATGTTGTTGGGTTATTTATAACCCGGGAACGTTTGTCTTTCTTTAAAAAAAAAAAAAAATTAAAACTGCATGTACCAGATAAATTAACAATCTTTCAAAATCAATTTATGGTATTTTTTGTAAAAAAGAGTCAATACGTCCGGAATTTGATTTAAAAGGGACTAATTTGCGGTATTCTCTGGTATTACCCTCTTAATGTTATCATTAAACTATTTCTAACTTAGGGCGGCTGCGCTTTCGCGACGGACCTGTCTCCACCGATACACGGCGGTAAAAAAATCCACCTACCATTTTATGTGCATGCGTTATAGCGGAACAAAGGGCTCTATTTGCCGTGGAAATAGTTGCATTTTCTGCACCACGTCGCTCGGGTAACCTGCAAAGAACGGTATCGCAATTGATTAATTACGGTGTCATATTTTTTTTAACAGCCGATGTTTGGGGTGATCATTTTTAGTATTTAATGGATGCTGTGATTTACGTGGTAGAAAATTTTAGTTTCATAGCCATATCAAATTTCATTGAGATTCGCGATTTCAGTTTGGGATTTACGGAAGCTACAATATTATTTTAGAGTTCTTTTGTGTGATGTTATTGTATATATGTTAATGTTTTGTGCAAAAATGTATAAGCTCGCTTTACGGATAATACGGAATATTTCTTGTCGAAGTTCGATACACGGATAATACGGAGCGTTCCTTTTAATGAATATACAATCAAACACAATCAAATATGACATTTGCTGAAAGCACCAACCCTTTAAAATAAATTCTTGTCAACGGGTCAAGGTACAGTACCTACCTACTTTCTGGTTGTGCTAATTAATACAATATAATCGTAAAATGAAACATATTTTTTATAAGAAAAACTCTCTTCTTAACTTTTTAAGGTTATTCCCATCAATGTAATATATCAGTGAAGTAGGAGATAACAATAATAATCTTTTTTTTTAAATATGAAAATGAACAAGACACAGAAAAATAATAAAAGATAATGGCCGCAACTGGTACTTTGTTTCCAATAATAAAGGTAGCTGCCAATAATATGGAAAAAAAACATTAGTGGAAGATAATATTGTTAATTCTGGAATTTCAAATATGACGTTGACAATTACGACAGTCTCATAATAGATCGCGATGGCCCAATTGGTAGAGGTGTATGTCCCGGTAAGACGTAAGGTTCTGGGTTCGTGTCCTAGTTGCGACCCTTATCTTTTATTATTTTTCTGTGTCTTGTTCATTTTCATATTTAAAAAAATGAGATTATTATTGTTATCTTCTTCGTCAATGATGTAAAATTAAACACTTATATATAACATAATATAGATTTTGAGTTTTTAAGTAATTTAACGGCTACGCTAGGTTTATGTAACATGGTTTGTGATACAAAAATGAATGTATTATTTGTTAAGAATCGATTTTTTGTAGTATGGCAATCTTTTTAAATATTCTAGCTATTGGTGCCGTGGAAAATGTGAAGGTTTGATTGTCTGTGAAAATATAAATAGAATATGGCGAAGAGTTAGTATACCGCGAGTGAATTGATTTAAACAAAATTTAAATGTTAAAGGCACATTTTTTTAATGTTTTTTCGTCTCCCCCTACATAAAAACTCACATTTCTAATAAAGCTTAAATCTAACTATTTTGACTAAAAAATATTCCGTATTAACTGTGAGGCGGTAAGACATAAATAATAATATAACTTAACAGCGGGAGGAAAAATAAGACGATCGAACTAGGTAACCGATGCAAGAACCGGAAAAATGCGTTGTCATCATCTGTGCCGAAAGACCGCTCTCGATAATACCAGTGTAGAAAATTTATCTGCAGTAATAATTTAAGGTTATTCAGCAACAATATATATACAATTTAAGGACTGTAACAACAATATAATAGGTACATAGTAGTATATTCATCTTATTAAAAAAATAAATGTTTTTAAACAACTAAATTTCAAATTCTATTACGAAGAATATACCAAATACAATTCTGCCAACATTTTACGCAAATAATAAACTAAAAATATTATCTTACTAATATTATAAATGCGAAAGTTTGTATGGATGTATGTATGTTTGTTACTCTTTCACGCAAAAACTACTGAATGGATTTTAATGAAACTTTACAATAATATAGCTCATACATCAGAATAACATATAGAGTATAATTTATAAAGCTAGCTATTTATTTTCAATAGATTGAAAATAATAATTATTGTTTGATAGTAAATGTCAAAATTTAACAATGACATTTTGCAAAACAATGATTGTTATCAAAATTCTATTTTAGAAAATACTTAAATTTGTGAATTTATTTGAAGTACTCGCCTAATACTTTGAATCGAATCAAGAATTATACATATTTTAAATAAATAGGAGAACAAACATAGATGGGACCTAGGAAAAGAAAGTAGATTACTCGAAATATTAATCCTACGCAGACGAAGTCGCGGGCAGAAGCTAGTCTTACTAATATTATAAATGTGAAAGTTTGTATGGATGTATGTATGTTTGTTCCTCTTTAAATCAAAATTTAATGAATGGATTTTAACGAAACTTTACAATAATATAGCTCATACATCAGATTAACATATAGACTATAATTTATGAAGCTGGGTATTTATTTTCAATGTATTGAAAATACTAATTATAGTTTAATAGAAAACGTCAAAATTTGAAAATGACATTTTGCAAAACAATGATTGTTAAATCAAAATTCTATTTTGGAAAATATTTAAATTACTGAATTTATTTAAAGTACTCGCCTAATACTTTGAATCGAATCAAGAATTATAGATATTTTAAATAAATAGATTAAGAATTTTAGTATAAACGTAGATGGGACCTAGGAAAAGAAAATAGATTACTAGAAGTACTGATCCTACGCAGACGAAGTCGCGAGCAGAAGCTTTTATTAAATAAAAAAGAACACCGACTTAAAAGTGAAAAAATCTGGAGTCCAAAAATGTATGTTTGTTACTCTTTCACGCAAAAACTACTGAATGGATTTTAATGAAACTTTACAATAATACAGCTCTTACATCAGAATAACATACAGGGTATAATTTATAAAGCTAGCTATTTATTTTCAGTACATGGAAAATAATAATTATTGTTTAATAGAAAATGTCAAAATTTGAGATCACATTTTGCAAAACAATGATTGGTAAATCAAAATTCTATTTTAGAAAATATATTTAAATTAGTGAATTTATTTGAAGTACTCGCCTAATACTTTGAATCGAATCAAGAATTATACATACTTTAAATAAATAGGTTAAGAATTTTGGTATAAACATATATGGGACCTAGGAAAAGAAAATAGATTACTTTAAGTACAAATCCTACGAAGACGAAGTCGCGGGCAGAAGCTATTATTAATATATTTATTTATAAAATAGTTATCAACCTATTAAAAATACTATAAATTATATCCAAAAAGGACATTCACATACATAATGCAAGGACGTGCAAGGAAATCAGGCTACAAAAATGGATAAAGCGAACACACAGAATAATCTACTGTATAAAGGGATGAAGTGTTATAACACACTACTAGAAACTATAAAGTCCGCACCAATTGGAAAAATCAAGATATATTGTAGGAGAAACATGAAACTGGAGAAAATTTAATATAGAATGCAATATGTAAATAATTAGCAATTTGTATTGATCAGTGGCGATGTGTGGTAGAATTATTATTGTTGAGAAAATATAAGACAGCAAATTGACATTTTTCATTCCAAATATGTTCAGGAATCCCGGGTATGCGCTGATACGCCCTATATGAAATGAAACAAAAAATATATAATACTTACATTTGACTAGAACTAGACGACCAAACATATTTAGCGTAGGTGTTAGTGAACAACCAAATAAAATAACATATCTATATTGTAGAAGCAAAAATACAAAAAGGATAACCAAAAATTGATCGATAAGACCGGTCAGTGGTTCAGTGGGCATCGCGTTTGGGTCCCACCCAGGCGTTCCGTGTTCGATTCCTCGGCTGGCTAAGTCCTCCACCACAACACAAACAACATCATCCGCTTAGTGTGGTGGTAGTAGGAGATTTTCAAATGTTGTTGGGTTATTCGTAACTCGGGAATGATTGTCTTTCTTTTTTAAGAAAAAAAAAAATTCAAATTTTACTTCGTAAATTGTTAAATTTATATGTATTGTTATAAACTAGCAAACCGTTGTCCAAGGTTTGATTCGAGAACCGAAAAAATACAGAGAATAGACGCCTAGGATGAAAAAAATCAGAATTTTTTTATTTTTATTATTTTTAAATAGCTGTGTAAAAACAATGTTCAAGGGAAGAAAGTTATTTTAGTCCATTCGACTCCACTGAAACATCAAACATATTTTTTCTACTCTCGAATCAAACGTGATCGTACTTTTTAGTCTAACTTGAGTTTTATCCTTGGATTTATTCAAGTCCTGAACTTTTGATTGAGATAAGTGGACTGAGCTAGAAATATCAATCATTTCCCTACTTAAATTTAGTAGGTACTTTGGGCAGAATATATAATTTAATCCTTGATTTACATATTTGAGTGATTTATAAAGAAGTTTCCGAGTTTCTTAAATGTGTAAAATGTACCAAGAAAGGTAGATTTATGCTGAAAAGGGGTTATTCATTATTATCGTCGTAAAATGAAACTTGGTTGGGGAATTTTATCGAAATTATGACAGATTTGCAATGGCGGGATTTAAGTGTATTGGTGATTTATAAGTTGATAATTCGCTTTAGGAACACTTCCGTTTCTTCAATTTTGTATTTATTTTATTTTATTTTTGAAGTTTAATACTTCTTTACGCACGCTTGACTTGAGGGGTAAACTGGCGAATACGTTACGGAAATTACAGCGTTACGAGAGACGTAATATCGGGCGTTACGGAGGCGAACGATAATAAATTTAAATCAAATTTGAGGTTCATTCCTTACAATCTAATCGTAACAACAGTGCTCAAATCCATAGTAATGACGTTTGGAATGGGTACTGGCATTTATTTTAAACTGTGTAAGAATTAAATCAACAATCCCATTCTAAGCGTAATTCCCATAATAAAATTAATCAAAATTTTCTTTTAGAGTGAGCGAACTGAGTGCATTGAAACGACTGATTTGTCACGATGATTGGTAACAATCCAAACGAATCTTCAATACAGATTCTTATACACTGATGATTGGAATGGTTTTATTCGATTCCAGAAAGAAAATTAGATTAGACTACTAAAGAAGTATTAACTTCAGTGGTGTGGTCTAAAGCACCCTCGTATTTTTTTATATAGGAAGAGATAATATATTACAAAATCATAACAATAACAGTTATAATACATTATTTCTAATAAGTTTAATAAAATTAATTTCCGGGTATAAAATATTATACAATTAAAATAAATTTATTTTTCCACAATAATACGAATTTAAAAGGGAGTTCAATAAATAGTTTACAAATATTTTAAAACAGACGCGACACACTTGATACAGAATATATCATAAATAAATTAAAAAAGATGTACAAAATTGGAGAGTTCCAAAGGTATTGGTTAATAAAGCTGCTGAGAAAATATCATTTAAGAACTTTTGCCAATATTTTTTTGGTTTTTTGCTAGAAGTTTTAAATTATTACTAGGTAATGCGTTATATTGCGTAAATGCGATGTATTGTAAGGAGTTAATTCCAAATGTAGTCGTATAATTACATGACGATAAGTCTACATATTTTATTTTGTGATCGTGTTTTGTGCTAGTGAATGTCGAAATAAAGGCTGGTTTAGTATTAGTATTTAGTGGTATTAGTGTGAGTATTAATAGAATGACAGTAGTTGTGATGTTAAATTTCTACAGAATCATGAAATGAAGTATTTGTGTCTGCGAGTAAAAAGTAAATAAATAGATAATTCATTTTTGTTTCATAAGAAAAACACTCTTTATAACTTTTGAAGGTTATTCCTATCAATGTACTATATCATTGAAGAAGTAGATAACAATAATAATCTAATTTTTTTAAATATGAAAATGAACAAGACACAGAAAAATAATAAAATATAATGGCTGCAACTGGGACTCGAACCCAGAACCTCACGCTTTATATTTTATATTTACAATACTTGTTTATACTAATGTCCAATGAAAAAGGTAGCTGCCAATAATTTGGAAAAAAACATGGAAGATAATATTTTTAATTCTGAAATTTTAAATATGAAGTTGACAAATACGACAGTCTCATAATAGGGTGCAATAGCAAAATTGGTTAATGTATATGTCCCGGTTAGACGTGAGGTTCTGGGTTCGAGTCCCAGTTGCAGCCATTATATTTTATTATTTTTCTGTGTCCTGTTCATTTTCATATTTAAAAAAATTAGATTATTATTGTTATCTTCTTCTTCAATAAAATACATAATTATTTTTCGGTTTTCGAATCTTACCTTGGTAAAACATCGCTGAACAAATCATTATCAAGTTCTTTTGGTGTTTGAGTATCGCCCTCAATGCACCGTATTTGATTTACGCAGTACGTTAAAAATTGTGAAGTGCAAATAAGTATTTGTAAGTGCAGATACCGAAAAAAAACCAAACGTTTTTAATGCGAATTTTTCAGGTCAACTTGTTTATCCACAGTTCTGCCCGGGCGGCTATGTGCGATAAACCACTTTACCATTTTAAAAATTCATGGAGATTTTAACGCTATTTTTCATTCATAAAAAGTTAAGTTACTCGTGTAAAAATCCGCTCTGAGTGCACCAGTTTAACTGTATACATAAACAAACCACAGAGTGTTTTCAATCTATTCAACCAGCCGCACTGGCTGATGAACTCATTGGCGTTTTGCTCTCTGCAATTAGTTACTGACCTATTTAAATTGTAACGAATGGAGATAAATTAACATTTAACTTTTGCTAAATCTCGTTTTTTTTACAATCTATAACTTTTAACGTCTGCACAACTTAGTTGTACCTAATGGTTTGAATATGGTGTAAAATATAACCTGGCAGAAGAAGTAAATATTTTTTATAAATATCAGGCCAATAATAAGTTAATAGTAATTATAAAATTACACCTTTAAATTTATACGACGAGAATGCCAACATTTTTATAAATACCAACCAGGAATTATTAGATTCCTGGTCAAATAAAATTATTCACGTAAAACAATTCAATTAGCTCAACCAAACGTAAGTTGACAAACTTTCGTCAAACAAGTGGTTGAATATTGGAGAGTTGAGCGCAGAAATATAAGGATTTATGCTTGCCATTCAAGATAAAGTCATTAGTACTAAAAATTATAGGAAGCATATAATCAAAGATACAAATCAAATTGATGATTTATGTAGAAAATTTATGACTTTTCCAGAAACTATAAAACATAATATATCGGGATGTTCTATATTAGCGCCGTCCGAGTATACACTTAGGCACAATCAGGTTTTAAAAATAATTCACCAAAGTTTGTTAATTAAACATGTCTTTATTGACTGTCATAATATAGTACCATATTATGATTACGAACCAAATTCATTTTTAGAAAATAATTTCTTTAAAATATACTATGATAAAACTATACTAACAGACAGACCAATTAGTCATAATAGACCCGATATAATTTTACATGACAAAATTTAAAAAAAATAACTAATAACATTGATGTAGCTATTCCAAATTCCTGTAATATTGAAAAATCTGTTTCTGAAAAAATAAGAAAATATACAGATTTAGGAAATGAGATTAAAAGAATTTGGCATTTTCAGACTATAAAAATATCACCATTTATTATTTCGGCTACTGGCATTATACCTAGCTCTCTCGTTCAAAATTTAGGTTTATTAGATTTGTCAAAGAATGTATACATAAAAATGCAAAAATCAGTCATTTTAAATACATGTCGGATTACGAAAGATTTTTTAAATATTTATATTGAGGGATCAGTAGGATTCATCGGTCCAGTTGGAGTTCTTCCGAGCCGAACCCTCCGATATGAAAATATCTGGAGTCGGTGAATTGTTTTCCCATTTGGTCTCTGGTGGATTGACGCGTTGTTTTTGTATTTATTTTACTTAAATAGTACGATTGCATAGCATGGTTTGGCTACATGAAAATTTGTGGAAAAGTGTGTGGAAGAGTTTACTTTTTCCTGTGGGGAAGATTTAACCCGGACATAAAGTGATAAAAAATAAAAAAAATTTCTAGAATGTATATGCAGGGGTAGTGAAATGCAAAGCATTCCATATTTTAAAATAACAAATTGTTTGTCAAAATATGCTGTTTTTTATGCTATCTGTAGTTCAAATTCTTTTTCAAATTATTTATTTTATGTTTTATTTCTCTTCTATTGAATATGATTAAAATATACATTTAATTGCACCTCTACACCTACCTCTAAAACTTGTTTTGACCTTTTCCCTCAAATCGTAGAAACTTTATAAATACGTAAAACCTCAAGGCGTTGATGATTAATAAAATAAATAAATTAATACATTAAAAAAATAAAAATACGTACATACATTAAAAACGGAAAAGAAAAAAATGTACAAGAGGCCATTTATGGAGGATATTTGATCCAGTCTCCAGCGGGCCATCAGGAAGACTCCATCCAGGCAATCATAACAGTGATGATTCTATTATTCATTTTCTTCTGCGCTTCTATTCTGCGCCACAAGCTTCACATGCGGTGGAGGAGAAGTGCTCTGAAAGAGAAAAACGAGGAAAATTTCCATAGCGCTGCAGTATCTCGGTAGGCAAAATAGAATAGTCATTGGAATGCAATGTAATCTAATTACAGTTCTACCGTAACAGCGATGTGAAGATACTAGAAGAACAATATCATGTAATTTATATTATTTACATATACTCCTTGAACATGGCAACATATTTTTATGCCACGAAATCCCGTCACGCCTAGCCACGCTGACCCCCAGATTCCTACTCATCCCCGCCCACCCTTCGTAATTTTCTCCTTCCCAGAACCTCCTCTAATTTCTTTCCTTAAGAGAAATATAAACGCCAGAAATATTCGACTTCTTACCCCTTGAAAACTCCGCTTATTTTTAGTATTGCCTGCGCGAGGAAATTAGTGCCAAAGTTGTTTTTTTTTTTGTTTTTATTAATAATTTTACAAGAACGAAAAAGTTAGTTAATCAATAAAGTCAAAAATAATCTTAGCCATAAAGGGGATTTTTAAAAAGTTGTATCTAATATAACTTCATATTTACACGGAGAAAAATGTTATTCTAAAATACGATCATTTTATTCGTAAAAACTGTTAAAAACGGGACTGAAGTTCTTACGAACAAATTAAGAGGGTGATACGTTTTTGGATTTTCACGGCCAAAAGCATTTTCGTTGTTTGTTTTTGGGGTGTTATGCCGTGTTGCGTTATCTCCTTCTTTAGCCGACGTTTCGGACAGCGTTGCAGTGTCCATCATCACACATCGTCGGATCTGCCGGATCTGCCCTGATGATGGACACTGCAACGCTGTCCGAAACGTCGGCTAAAGAAGGAGGTAGCGCAACACGGCATAACTCCCCAAAAACAAACAACGAAAATTAACAGGGTTTCAATGTTTATTGGCGGGTATTACATGTAATTTCGTACGAATACCAACAAATTATTCTTACATTTTCCAAGTTAACTTTAACGATTCTTAATAAACATTGAAATACGTAATTGATAATTTTATTTTAATTCCATTCGTTGAAAAGGTAGGAAAAGCTTCAATGTATGTCTTATGTGTGGAGTTAGTATACGTTAAAATAAAATAATAAAGAAGAAACAACATGTTTTCCCTTGCCGAATTTCGAACCCCTTACCTTTGGGTCCGGAGCCACGGAGATCATCGTAACTGATTTTGTAATTTTTATATTCACAAACTTTTCGTATTACTTTTTATGATGAAGTTTTCGCGGTGAGAGAAAAACCCGAAACAAAATAAATAACGTGGAACATTGAACTTTCTGCTATTCGAGACTTAGTACTAATTGGAACCATAAATTTTACCGCGACACATTTACGTGGAAAAGCGAACAATCACAAAATTTTCATCGAAAAATCCACCACTCGTCCGTCCTGCTCTGGCGTAATGAATTTTCTAGCAGTGCAAAAGAACAAAGTAAAATTTTACAGGGTGTTTTTTCTCCGAATGATGTACAATAATAAAATTGAAAGGAATGGTGTAAAAACCGCGAATGTACCGCTTTTTACTATATAGTATTAAAATAATTATTTTTATTATTAACTTCCTCAAATTAAAGGAAAAAACGTTGATACTAAACCTTAGACTAAATAATAACCCTCTTGCTCATAATCGCAGTAATCCTAATACTCGTCGTATTAGTGAACAACTTGACGTGTTGCCAATGAGTATGCATGGTTAAAACGGCTTTAAACCAGGTTTAGGGCTATCTTTACAAAACCAAGGATGAGTCGGCGGATACCGCAATTATTGGTAAGGGGGTTAGAGAAGAAATATCTTAATACAGGGTGAGAATACAAGTAAATTGATTTTCGTGAATACCGCTCAAGACTACCAACTGCTCCCATCCGGAACCAGTAAGACTATGGCATTCCCAATTGAGGTTTGTTGTTAGGATGAAGGTAGTAGGAAGGGGAAGGAGATGAGGCAGAGGAAGGTGGGAAAGTACCTTGCTGTTCAGATCTGGTCACCAAACACAGCTAAAGTCATTTCAAGCAACGTTTCAATTCTAAATGGTGGTCTTACACCATTAGCCGTGCGGGATAGACTATCGATCGAGGATGCGCGATCAGGCAGTTACTTGCAATCACAGCCCGAATCGACAGAAGGAAAAAAAATTGGCGGCTCATCAAAACCCCGGTCTTACAAACAAATATGTCACCAGTCGCGGGTTAAATAAAATTACAAACCATATTTACACAACTTTTAAATAAAAAATTATAAACATGTTTCAAAACCAGTGGTTTCGTCATCATCGGTTTCTCCCTACCCGGACAGCCTCACCCCCATGAACCTGGGCACCCCTGCTATTTTTACACTTTTTAATAGCACTAGCCACCATTTTTGCCGTGTTATTTCGGATTTTCGGATTGCCGTGTTAAATGGAACCGCTATTTGGAAATAATACGCTTTTATCACTTAGGGCAGGTATTGTTATATTTATATTCATATGTCTATGGTTATTAGCGTTTTTTAATAACAAAACTATAATAAAATCGATTTGTGACACGTGCTGTTTTCAAGGCAAGTCATTCAATTGTAAACCCCCGTGCGACGTCAGTTTTGAAGGCTTTCGCTTGTAAGTGAATGCGGGGTTTTGTTTCAGTAAAATTGGATTTGAAGGGATGAAATATTATTCGCATGTTTTGAATAAAAGCGAAACGCATAATGGAAGCATGTGAACCGTGTTTTTACAAATCATATCGCATTCTGAATTAACTCATAATTCAAATGAAAATGCTGGTCTTTTACGATATAAATAAAATGGATTGCAACAAACATTGGACTGATGGAACCACATTCCTTTTATCTATGCGTTTTGTGGCTGCAGCAAAATTGGATAGTTTTAGGTTTCTGTAGTGTATCTAAAAGCTTCCGGCTTGTAGACATAGATGGCAGTGCTAAGAGCTGTCCTTAGATTCCGCTAGATGGCAGGTAGGTTAGTACCTGTGGGAACCAAGAGAGGGTCAAAGAGCTCTGAGAGAGCGTTCACTTGTACACACGGCTTAGATTCCATTTAGCCAGCTTCTAGTTATAATCGATTAACGAGATCTGCATTGTAAACCACGAAGTGTATAATAAACGCAGATAATAACAAAGTATCTATTATTCCTAAAAGTAATCTCCATCCAAAGTATTGGAGAATCTGTTAGTGTCTGTAGTAAATAACAGAACGCTACAGTTTCAAAAATGTCGATTTTAATTTTTTTTAAATTTGAATACTGCATAAGAATCTGACATCCCTGATAGAGGTATGTTTGAGGCTGAAGATAGCGAGACGGGGAAAGAAAGAAGACATATAATATATTTCATTATTAAAATTATGAAGCAAAGATAAAATATAACCACTGGAGTAACACAGATAATTATAAAAAATCTCACTTTCGAAATATATTTGGAAAATTTCCCGCCCACATTAAGAAAATCGTTATTCCCCATTTTTTAAGATAAACATATAAAAAAATTATAGTGCTATACATCCAATGAAATCACCTATATTTTACTAATCACCTATATTTTTAAAATAGATATAAAAATGAGTAAAAATTCTTTAACTTTATAAATGCGCCGATTTGAAATTGCCGCCAGTGGATATTGTTAAATATTGATTATTGTTCTATTATTTTATGTTTTCTTTGGCCTTTTTGATAACCGCAGATGCAAATATGTACTAGAAAACCAAATTTTTACATGTATACATCAAATCAAAAATTTGGTTTGAAAATTATTTTGAAGTTCATTTGTAGAATTGAAGCTTTCCAACTGCCAAAATTCATTCTAGAATAATTCAAAGACAATCGATAAGGCCTTAGACATAAAGTCTATTTTATCAACTATTTGATAGAATAAATTGCTGGCCATGAAAGTGTTTCAAATAATTACAATAAATGTTTTACGAATGGTACGCAAATCGGTCCATTTTTGGATCGAATGCAATCCTAGAAAAATTAAAGTGGTCCAAATTTGTGATAATGATATGATCTATAACATTAAACAGCTAATTTATTTACCCAGTTAGGAGAGAAATATTCTCAAGTCTGACGGGGGAGAGTCTATTTACTAAAACATACTTAAACATAAAGTCAGCCTTCTACCATTGATACCTTGATTATACACAAGTGTTTGCAAACACGTAATTGCAACCCCGTAGAATATTTAGACAATATGAAATACCTTGGTGTAAAAATGGATACATTTTTAACATGGAACCATTATGTCGAAATGTTGATAAATAATAATAGGAGGTTTTACTAAATTTTTAGAGAACTGAGACGTAGACATAAGGAAAATTTTAAAGCTGTTTATTTTGCAGTAATCCTCCCACTACTTTATTGTTATATAGTGAGCGTAGTAATTCAGCCTAAAAACTAATATAAGATTTTTCCAAAATAATTTTGTAAACTTTTATAAATTAAGAATATTGCTCATTTTTTTTCTTCTCTCTAATTGTAAAATAATGTTCTCATTTATATATTTTTTTCTTATTATTTATAAGGAAAAATATTTTTATCTGTTTTTATCTGCTGTTAAAGTCAATTAGTGAGAAATAGTTTGGGTGCACGTTAATTCTCTAGTTGTTGTTTTTATGAATTATGAATTGACATCTGTATCTGTATTTTCTCCTTTATAAATAAAAAAATTAAAAAGGTATTGCCCAAAAACTGATTCTTAGTATGTTCTAGAAATTTTTTTGATTTGTTAAGTAAAAATGTTAAACAGGTTTTTTGTAATAATATTAACATTTCAAAAGAACACAGCAAATTCGTACAACCAGAATTGGCTCTGGTCTGAACTTTGCGGCATTTCCAACTAAATCTTACTTTGGTCAAAGAAATTATTTGAATCAGGCTCCATTTACATATCACATTTAATTACATGTGGAACATATCAACTCATCTAATTCCTTGAGTACTTTTGCAAATATTGTTAAATTATATTAATGTTATCAAGTATTGCGAACAACAAGTTTGTCCAAATGGACTGAATTAATGTCCAAACGGATAACATATTGCTACTGATTACTTTTCTAAAACTGCAGTGAAGAACTTTAATAAATCGATGCTATTTTTAAACATCTGTCGAAAAAACTTTGCCACAAAAGTAATGTCAAAAATAAAAATGGACACGATTTTTTTCCAGCAAACAACAATGTTGACGTTTTTGTTCGCTAGAATTAGACTTATGTTTCAATTACATAAAAAGATAGGTACATGAAAAAACAATATACTTACTGATTTATAACGGAATCCACCACGAATTGTTTATTTCAAAAAGACATATTAATAAATTTACTATTATTTATATTGCAAGTTTCATGGTTGTGTAATGTTTTCTTACTACGTTTCCTTTTTTACATGAGTACCGCTCAAGAGTCCCTACTACTTCCAACTGTCTGGAGCCAATGAAACTATTGGAACCCCAAAAAAGGGGTTAAAAATATTCACTTCAACGTACTTCAATTTATAGGATATTTTGTGAGTAAGTTAGTGAGGAGGGAAGGAAAAGATTAAGAAAAAAGGAAAGTTAAGTGGTTAAAGCAAAGGCTAAATGAATTAATTATAACCAGCATCTTGTAGATCTGCAACTACTTGTGCTGTCGGGGCTTTGTAGTGTTGACAATTCGTCTATTAAAGACACTTTAACACATTGATTAAATTTTAGTATTTTTGTAGCAAAAGTCTCGATAGTGTGTCGTGCAGGGTAGATTATAGTCCTTAAGCTGTTAGCAGTGCCGAGTTATAAAATATTTAATTGTGCCGCAGCGAAAATAAGCCAAGGCACAAAAACCGCAAACATTCGGTAAAAACCAAGGCAGTTCGCATACATTGTATCGATAACAGCCTCAGAGATTTATTAGAATATCCTTTGTATTCGTTTTATGTGCGGCCTAAGACTAATAAAGGCTGGGAATGATGGGCCCTAAGTGGATCAGTTCATTAGATCGGCAATATATTTACTGGTTTTTGCTGAACAAGTCTAAGAAACCCCACTTTCACTATGGCAATAAATTATTCGGAATGGATTCAGATAATTTATCTGTGTATTGCATGATGCTGCGGACATAATATATTATGATGGTGAAGTTTATTAAGCTTTTAATCAAATAAGTAGGACATTTTTTTTCCTTTTATCAATCTTATGAACAATATATATAGGCGTTGTATAATAATCCCGATTAAGTCCTACCCAATTCTGAACTAAAAATTTCCCAATTATGCAAACTGTATCTAAATATCTATAAATAAACAATGAACCATGTTATTCTCAAGTGAGCACACTTACCCAGGTAAGAATGGTCCTGTAAATTTTCTGCCTGTATACAAAATAAATAAATATATTCTTATAGGGAAACAATTATTATAAAGCAATAATTATCAGCCTGAAACACTCATCCACATTGAAACAATCTTCCGAGAAAAGATACATGCGGCCGACGGGACTCGAACCCGCGCCCTTCTGATGTCCGGTCAGGTGCTCTTAATCCACTGAGCTACGGCGGGTTACCTCTTACCCGCCAAATGACTCAATATATACTGGTGTTTCATTCAACAACTACCGCTTATTTGTTTGTGTTTGATGAGTGTTTCAGGCTGATAATTATTGCTTATAGTAATTGTTACCCTTTGTGTTATGCATAAAATCTTGTCTTAAACATTAGTTTATCAATTAAAATTTATTCATATTCAATGCTCATTTTGATCTTTGATCATCAGTGATCTTTGAACCGATGCGATGGATGCATTTTTTTGACCATAAGTTGTTTAATGCTTTGTCTTGACTGCAGTGCCAGATGCCAGTGCTAGATGGCAATGCGAGACATCAATTTCATTTTTCAAAATTAAGGCGATCCGCTCACTGAGGCAACTGAAAACTGCCAACTGGCGACTGTCTTTGTATGACAATGTGATGGCCCGCACACTTCACAATCACACAAAACCCCGTTGTCAATGGTAATGCAAGCGGTGACTCGCGACTTGCACTGCTGATTGCCGTGGCCGGCCATTGCTAGTTTCCAGCTGTCAGCTGATTATTCTTCGTCTATGGTTAAACAAGCTTTTTGACCAATCAAGACATAGAAACCAGCTGGTTTGAGTTTATTTTCAGTTGCCTCGTCAGCGGAGCGCCTTAAAAGAAAAAATAGACAACTAATAAAAAAGGAAATAACAATGCATAAATAAAATAAGAAAAAAACATATAAGCATGAAAAATAAGAAAAATTATAGATACTAAAAATTAATGTAAGAAGCCATTCATTGCGGATATTTGAACGTCTCCAGATGGTACTCCATCCAGGCAATCGTGGCAATGATGATTGTAATCTTCGATTGGCGTAGTCTGCGCCATAAGCTGCGAGAAGTGCTCTGAAAGCTCGCACTCGTCCTTCCAGGAACATATCCGTAGCGCTGCAGTACTTCGGTAGGCGAATTAGTTGGCGATAAGCATTACTGAAGGCAACTTTTAGCCTATGCCATTGAGATACGGTATAATCTAGCCACAGCTCTGACGTATACAGCGATGTGCAGAAAGCGTATAATTTTTAGACGTTTTGTACATTTTTGACGTTTTAACAATTTTTAGACGTTTTGTTTTTCGAAGCATTTTATTTCACATGTACAGATTGGGAGGCGGGAATGGGTACCGCTGCCTCAGGAACCATTTATTGGATAACCAACACCTCTGCCATGGGTCACCTCAAAAGTTTCGCTACGTTTGATAACTTAGCAGGGGTGCCCGGGTACATGGGGTGAAGTTTGTCTAGGTCTTGGTGGCGGATAATCCGGACACACTGAACCCAAGATTCCTACCCAACCGTCATACATTTTTCCTTCCCAAAATTTCCTCTCATTCCTTTCCTTAAAAATACCCTCCACAAAGCATCCCCAAAGATGACAGACCCTGAGGGAAATAATTTTTCCCAGGGCCTCCTGTATGGAGCTAATGTAAAAAAAAAGTTTAGACACATCCGTGTCATTCAATAGCAATCTTAAAAATAACTTTAAAGGTATACAATACAAGTAGCATGTGTGAAATAAAAATCCTCAAAAACAAATTGCTCATAAGGTTTCTTAATTTCAAACTTAGAACCGAATTCCAATGTAACCATCACAAATCTATTAAAAAGTTTGGCGTACATTCTCTTAAAGAAAATTTAACGACCTCGAACACTTAAAAGTTTCGTCTTATTTGAGTGTTTTTCTAATTGATTTCACCGCGTCCAATAGCACAATCTGCCAACCAGCGAGAAGTCCGCCGTAAACAGGGTCGAACTCACCAAATTTTCACCCGGTGGGGTTTCGTATACATATATTGTGTGGATGAAAAAGTGGAAAATGGAGATGGGGGAGAGGATGGTTGAAACGCTTTCACCAAACACAACAAGCCATGTCGAATCTTAGATGTGAAATTTTTCTGTGTGATGCTGAGAGTACCGAAAAACTCTAGTGAATCGAAAAAATGCCAACAATTATTTTGATTAAATTATTTTTTTTTTTTTTGAAAAATTTTTGATACAATGGTACATAAAATAATAAAAGGTATATAACATACTTAAATATAATATTGTATGAACAAAAAAAATCCCACAAAGGCAAATGCCTGAGCGTGGGTATAATATTGAATTTATTATAATTTTATGGTTAACAGGAGATTTAAGAATTTAGTTTATTTTTAGGTATAAAAAGAGTAAAAGTAAAAGAGTAAAAGTGCCTTAAAACATAGAGCAAAATAACAGCATTTGTTGTTATTATTGCATTTGTAAAATTTAATGAATAATTAATGTTAAAGGCGTAATTAAAAAAAAAACAAAAACATAGCAAGCAATATAATATTTCTACTTTAAAAGTTGTCTAACTAACCACGCCGTTTCTCCGCAGGGGTAGGCAGAGAGGACGGACCGCCAAACAACTCGGTCTTGGCACACGCTCCTTGCCTCATTCACATTCATAGATCTTATCATACTTGCTCTTTTATTATTCTGACTTGACATGGCCCGACTCAAGTATCTGATTCACTTGATCGTGCCATGTCTTCCTCGGGCGTCCTCGACTTCTTCTACCATTCACATTTGCGTCATATATTCTCTTGACACTCTTTTATACATTCATTCGCTCTACATGTCCAAACCATCTAAGCGTCCCTTTTTAATCTTACTTATTACGCTCACATCGGTATTGCATTCTTTTCGGATCTCCACATCCCATAGGGATCTCATTTCTACAGCATTCAGTCTTTTTTTTTTTAATGTTTCTTTAGTCTTTGAATAGTAAATATAACATTTGTGGAATTTATGGCCGCCATACTAGGCACATGCCCGTGTTATGGTGGCCGATTTTTTAAACAGTGGATATAAAATATAAAAGAACATAAAATAATGTAAAGGAAAGTAAGAAGAACTATATAATAATACAAAATGAAACAAAATCAAAGCATATGAAGGAATGTAAATGAAAAAAAAATTATAATAAAAGAGTGTTTGGAAGAATACAGCAGAGATGAAAGAGTATAAAAAGTATAGTAGATGTAAAAATATAAAGAGGATGAAATATTAAATATATATAAAAGCTAAATTAGCACTGTAGAGTGGGCAAATAGCAAAGGATTATTACAATGACATCGGACGTTACAAACGTTACGGAGGCGAACGATAATAAATTTAAATTAATTTTGCGGTTCATTCCTCACAATCAAATCGTAACAACAGCTCTCAAATCCATAGTAATAACGTATGGAATGGGTGCTGGTATTTATGCTGACAATTCTTGTGTTGTTTCTCACATTCTAAACGTTAAAATCTAACTAATAACTAGCAATTTTTCGATTGAAATTTATTGAATTTCCTGCTGCAAATGTGTATAATTTTAAACTTTGTAAGAATTAAATCAACAATCACATTCTAAGCATAATTCCCATAATAAAATTAATCAATTTTTCGTTTAGAGTGTGCGAACTCAGTGCATTGAAACGACTGATTTGTTATGATGATTGGTAACAATCCAAACGAATATTCAATATAGGTTCTTATACACTGATGATTGGAATGGTTTTACTCGATGCCAGAAAGAAAATTAGACTAGATTACTAAAGAAGTATTTACTTTAGTCGTGTGGTCTAAAGCACACTCGTATTTTTTTTATATCGATGTGCTTATATTATGTAAGTGTCATGTATGTAAAGTGGTCGTCGTAAAATAAATTAAATGTGCATATTATATTTCATTCTTCCTCTGGTGCGTTCGTTTCCTTCATTTTGTGCTTTGTGTTTATAGATGGAAATAGTAAACGCTTAATCTGCATCCATGGGGCATTCCTTGGGGATTCCAAAATGGACAAAAAAAGGGCTCTGTATTAAAGAATTTTTGTTATTATCATCCGGCACTGCAACGTTCTCGTATGACAATACATCTCATTTTACTACTCTGCCGCACGGTTACCCTCGGTTTAACTTAATTTCCTTGCAGTCTTGCTTCAGACAAAACTATTTATTTTATGTTGAGTCGTATTTCGCTGTACCAACGTGTTTTAATGCATGGTTTTTTTCCATCGCATAAGTTTTATTAGAAAATTATTTTAAAAACACTTCATATTGGTTTAATTACAAATGAGGAGCTTATATTTCAGTTGCCCGAAAAACAAAATAATATAAATAAATTTCGTTCAAATTAAAGTTGAATGTTCTGTTGGCGGCCTATATAAATTATAAGAAAATAATCGGTAGGCATATTTTTTCTTTGTGATCTCCGTATTTTTTGTTTCCAGCTTTCTTAGAGGGTGGAATTTTGTTGTAGAGTTTAGTACCAAAGAAAAATAAGCTTTTTTGTCCAAATGTTGTATTTGTAGTTACTTGTCGGATATGTTTTTGACCCTGGGATCTAGTTTTTCTATAATAAACGTGTTAGTTGTTATTTCATGTATTCTGTGTTAATGAATGTAAATGATTAGATTTTAGATAAGCGTTGTTTTTAATTGTTAAAATTTAATTTAAATTGTATTTCAGTCTGATTTTCATTAATGCTTTTTGGATTTTAATTAGTAGATTAAAAATATTTTCATTTGCACTGCCCCATCAGATAAATACCATAACCTGACTATGATTGGCATAGAGCCATGTATTATTATTGATGTGACAACCAATGCTAAGAACCTAAGAACCGATTTCGAATGCAATCGTATGAATAGTATAGCTAATAATTTCATAACGCCAGAGCTCACTATCCTATAACCATCACGGGTATGCATACTTAAATTTCTAAAAGTTTCATCGCAATCGGATAAACGGTATGGCCGCGCATAATGTACGAACACACAAACAAACAAACATTTATTTTTATGTTATAGATTATAGATTATGACAAAGCATGAGATGCACAAAATACTTTAAATCTTTAACGTTTTGACGTGACTGAGAAACAGAGATCACCCACAAAAGGTAGAATCGTTGCTTCGTAGGACAAAATTTAACATTCCAGCAAAATAACTTCTCGTCGATAACTTCTCTTTGAACTTCTACTTCCCAGAAGTTTACCTCTCTCAGCATACGAACTAACTCGCATATATAGTCTAAAGCGAGAATCCGTCCCGGCTCGGTGGTCATGATTTCGTCCATAGGTTTTTATTCGCAATAAGGGAGTTCGATGCACCATTAACCCTGCCCCATCCTCTGTTCCCCCCACTACCCCCACTATCCCCAACCCCGCTCCTAATCTAATACAGCCGTTGTTCACGCTACTTGACTCACTCTGAGTTTTTTGCAACACTTCTTTAGCATGTTTAAGTACGTATAGGAGATCGATTATTTCAAATAAAGTAAATGGTGCATTGACAGAATAATCTTACTATATAATATTATAAACGCGAAAGTTTGTATGGATGTATGTATGTTTGTTACTCTTTCACGCAAAAACTACTGAATGGATTTTAATGAAACTTTACAATAACATAGCTCATACATAAGAATAACATATAGGCTATAATTCATAAAGCTAGCTATCTTACTAATATTATAAACGCAAAGTTTGTATGGATGTTTGTTACTTTTTCACGCAAAAACCACTGAATGGACTTTAATGAAACTTTACAATAATATAGCTCATACATTAGAATAACATATAGGTTTATAATTTATACCCAAAGCTTGCTATTTTCCATTTATTACAAATAATAATTATTGTTTAATAGAAAATATAAAAATTTGAGAATGACATTTTGAAAGCAATGATTGTAAATCCAAAATTCTATTTTAGAAAATATTTAAATTAGTGAATTTATTTGAAGTACTCCCACTTGAATCGAATCAACAATTATAGATATTTTAAATAAATAGGTTAAGAATTTTGTTATAAACATAGACGGGACCTACGAAAAGAAAATAGGCTACTCGAAGTACTAATCCTGTGCAGACGAAGTCGCAGGCAGAAGCTAGTTTTCCATATATTACAAATATTAATTATTTTTTAATAGAATATGTCAAAATTTGAGAATGACATTTAGCAAAACGACGGATAAATCAAAATTCTATTTTAGAAAATATTTAAATTATTGAATTTATTTGAATTACTTATACTTAGAATCGAATCAAGAATTATCGATATTTGAAATAAATAGGTATTAAATGACTTTTGGTATAAACATGGAGATGGGACCTCGGAAAAGAAAATAGGCTACTCGAAGTGTTAATCCTGCGCAGACGAAGTCGCAGGTCAGAAGCTAGTATATTATATAATAATAATATATCTTTTAACGGAATTATTAAACATTGGGGGTATTTCACCATCCTCTTGATAGCTCATTAACAGGATATCGTACATCAAATAAACTCTCACAGTAGGTAGAAAGCTCGGCTATCTTAACCAATGCTGGAGGTATTTCACCATCTTCTTGATATCGTGAATGGTATTAGAATTAGTAACCATTAATTTATGTACATTTAAACATAAAACAGAAAATTAGCATACACACAATTCACATATTGACACATCATTCTTAAATTAAACATATTGATACTTGAAAATCCATTGCGCGCAGGTATAGTCACTTTACTACGTTACAAAGATCGTAAGCGAAAAAGAAAGATGCGTAAAAACATACGTCGGACAGAAAAGGCACGGGCGGGGAGGCACGTCACTTTTCGTACCTTTATCTCGACTATTGCGACGATTTCTGTATCAACATCAGACCGGTTAAAAGTTTTGCCTATACTATAATTCCCAACATTCACCTTCCCCTGTTAAAATTAATGAGTTTGGTGACCTCGAAAAAATTCACCTCGCTTTAAAATAAATGAATTTCTGAAGTCCGGGTATAATATTACAAAACAAAGAACGTAATGCCCAGCAATAGGAAATCTTCTTTTAAATTAAATGTAGACGTCAAGTGTGCAAAATTTCGTCAAGAAATATCAATTTTCTGGTTTAATGGATGGGAAAGGATATTCTCAAACAGATACCTTCATCTTGTTTTGAAGGTCAAGTATACTACCTTACCACGTTGGAAATTAGAAAAAATATGTATATTTTTTACACCATCGTATAGAATCAACTCCCGAGGTTTGTGTTCATTACCCCCGGATACCTTGTATGTAAATAGATAATATATTATCCAGGGTGTCCGGAGGTAAAGTGCATTAACTTCGGGAAGTGATTCTACATGATGGTAGCTATAAAAAAGTTGAATATCTTTTTTCGAAAATCGTACTTTTAGGGGTACTTTTTCAGTATAAAGGTAAAATTAGTCCGAAGTGTGCGGCCTGCATAATTAATTTGCGTTATGGCCAAATCTACCATTCCGTGCCCCCGTACTATTCGATTCCATCAGCCAGTGTAGATTTTGAATGCAACTGTCATATTACTGTTTATTCGCAAAGCAGGTAATTTAATGTATCCAGCAGTATTTGAATTTAAAAATTGTATTATTATGATCAAACCTCGTTAAATTTGTGTTTTTTAAGACTCAAGAGTAAATACTTAAGAGCGATTGACCAGCGGCTGAGAATAAAAGTTTAAAAATGCTTGCAACTGTACAGGGAGGTTCCAATGAGAAAGATCGATTACTCCCCGTATGAAATTTTTTTTATTAAAAATTATTATCGATTTATTTCATTCAAAACTTGCTTTAATATAAACCTAGATCGAAGTAAGCAATAAAATTGCTCAAAACGCACGATGATGAATTATTAAATATCGTGTACTTCTTGTAAGTTTTTTTTATCAAAAGTAATTATGATTTTTCAAAAATGTCTAAATTAAATAAGTGTGTAAAAAAAAATTAAAATATTTTAGTTTGTAAGACCTTAAATAAATAGAATAAACTGAGGTATTTTTGTCACAAAACACGTTCTCGGATTTATTTTTTAATAATTTAAATTTAACTAAGATTGAAATTTTGAAAACTGTGCTGACTAGATTATGTATTGCTTTATTTTTTTGTATTATTATATGATTTGAAATTTGTGTTATTTAATAGAATCTATCGTTTGAAAATTGAACAAATCTGCCAACGACGAACGGTATAACCTTAGTATATTAAAAATACACTTAGTTTTTCAAAATTTTAAAACTGCGTGTACCAGATAAAATAACAATCTTTCAAAATCAATTTATGTTTTTTTTTTTAAAAAAGAGTTAATACGTCTAGAATTTCATTTAAAAAGGACTAATTTCCGGTACTCTCTGGTAATAAAATCTTTTTTCAGTAAGTGTTTAGTTTGTTGTTGTCAATGTTACAAAGTTACAATACATCGTCATTGGTTCTTGTCTTTATTTAATAAACTAACCTTACTGATAAAATTGTGTTTATTTTGTGCGTGAACGTCCCCGGCGTTGCCCGGGTTTTACCGGGCGGGGCGGCACACAGTGGGCTGAAAATCGCCTTTCATAGACATAGAGACTTGAATTTTCAAGGCGCTTTTTTTTGGCTAGAAATGGATTCTGCTGATCATTACTATGCTATAAAATTTCGTATGAAGCAATTGCGTGTACAAATGAAGGAGTTATCATTTTTTGAAGAAAAAATTGTATGGCACTGACATTAAAAATGAGGCTATCTCTGGAATCATAAGGTTGGCCATTATATCCCTACCATATACCTATCCACACATATACTCCTATTTATTTGTATTTTTTTGACATACTTCGTATTGTGGTGCAACTTGCGCTTTTTTTTAAATCCTCAATGTTGAAAAAAAAACTTTTTTATGTTGATGATTCATTTAAATGCAAAATATTGTTTTATAGTGTCAATAAAATATTGTAAACTAGACAAAGCATACTCATATGTAAAGCATTTAAGCATTAAAATGAATCATCAACATCAAAAAAATTTTTTTCAACTTTGAGGATTTAAAAAAAAAACGCAAGTTGCGCCACAATACTAAGTATGTCAAAAAAAATAAAATAGATAGTAGTATATCTGTGTGTTAGGATATAATGGCCAACCTTATGATTCCAGAGATAGCCTCATTTTTAATGTCAGTGCCATACAATTTTTTCTATAAAAAATGATAACTCCTTCATTTGTACACGCAATTGCTTCATACGAAATTTTATAGCATATTAATGATCAGCAGAATCCATATCTAGCCAAAAAAAGAGCCTTGAAAATTCAAGTCTCTATGTCTATGAAAGGCGATTTTCAGCCCACTGTGCGGCATCCCTACCACAGACATTCTTTTTTATAGGATAGATAAAAGATTCTATAATAACCCCAATATCCCTTGTAGTAATATATAACCAAACTAGGCCATAGAGGCAGCCTCTGTTTAAGAGGGTGTTCCAATGTCTCCGAGCATTAATTAAAACTCACTTCCAGTTAAGAAAGACATCGACATAAATAATTAATTCACGCTCAACTCAGTTGACGCCCGACTCCATCTTCAAAGTGCTGAATATTTCACAAAATGTAATAGAAATTATTTTAACAATTTATTTAATGTAAGATCGGGGACTTCTTAAGGCTTTCGGTAAGATTAAATATTAAATTCAAAATTGAAACCCGTGCAGATTTTTATAAAACGGAATTTAATCCTCGATCTTTTAAAAATAAAAGCTTTTTAAAATGTTGTATGTTTAGAATGGATTTGTGATACTTTGTAGTACTGGTACATATCGATGGCGGAAATTTGAAGTGTTATAAAGCAGTGTTTCCCAACCAATAGCCCGCTAATCATTCGCTGAACCTTCTGCCGGCCCATTTCCATTTAACATTTGTCTTGGTATTTGAAATAAAATCTTCCTTTGTTATTTCTATACCTGTTATAATATAATATTTAAAACCAATAAAAGAAATACTACATGTATATGTAAGGCGCTCCGCCCACTGAGGCAACTGAAAACCAACTAAAACCGGCTATTTTCTCTGTCTTGATTGGTAAAAAAGCTTGTTTAACCATAGATGAAGAACAATCAGCTGACAGCTCGCAACTAGCAGGGCAATCAGCCGTGACAGTCGCAAGATGGTCGCAAGTCACCGCTTGCGTTACCATTGACAACGGGGTTTTGTGTGATTGTGAAGTGTGCGGGCCATCACATTGTCATACAAAGACAGTTGGCAGTTGAGAGTTTTCAGTTGCCTCAGTGGGCGGAGGCGCTTAAGGAATCAGAGTACCTACATAGAAATATCTAGGATTCCTTTATATTTGAATTATGAATTTTATTTTATTGTCGTTTTTTTTTTCAAATGTCATTACTTTGGTTACACTATGTCATGTGGTTGATATTTTTGAAACATTATAAAAACAACCTCTATATGACAAATAAACTTCAATTGTCGTTTCTTTATACTCCAGAGCAACACATTGTTTTATTTGTCATTTAAAACCTAAAGACAACAAACAGTCTTATAAAACGACAATTTTTAGTGAAGAGAAATGGAAAAGTTACGATTCACATTAAGCGCCTCCGCCCACTGAGGCAACTGAAAACTCTCAACTGCCAACTGTCTTTGTATGACAATGTGATGGCCCGCACACTTCACAATCACACAAAACCCCGTTGTCAATGGTAACGCAAGCGGTGACTTGCGACTTGCTCTGCTGGTTGCCCTGGGCGGCCATTGATAGTTGCCAGCTGTCAGCTGATTGTTCTTCGTCTATGGTTAACCAAGCTTTTTGACCAATCAAGACAGAGAAAACAGCCGGTTTTAGTTGGTTTTCAGTTGCCTCAGTGGGCGGAGCGCCTTACAGTATTAGCAGCATCGGATGGAAAAACCAATGTGATCTGCATAACATCAATCGAGACACCCGAAAAATATATATTAAAATATATATTAAATAAATATATTTTTATTCGTGCGTTACCGGTCCGCAAAATTTTCCTCATATTTTTACCAGTCCGCAGGGTTAAAGAAGTTGGTAAACGCAAAAAGGACAAAATGTTGATTGTTCGGGAGATTTTTTTTCTTCTTTTTCTTTATTTGTACCTTTTTTGTACAGTTTTGTTTACATGCTTTTCGACTACCACCCTAGACACATGTCCGTATTATTAGAGTGAAAAGAAAGATTTAAAAAAAATTATATCTCCTGTTTTGTAGAACTGTGATTATGTTATTTTTATTATAAAATTACCTGATTAATAGTTTTTTTCAGAATAATTGTAAATTGCTTTAATAAAAAAATTTAATTTATTTTTAATTTTTCAAAAAAAAACTGCTTGAAATTTACGTCGTAAAGTACACACCTAGAATCGCAGATCGAAAGAGAAAAATGTATAAAAAGACATGAATTTAACTAATTTTTGTCCTGCATTTCAAATTTCCAGTTATTTTTTTTTAATAGAGTATCCCCAATTGGAGTATGTTGTGAGACTGAAGGTAAGTGGGGAAGGGAAGGAGATGGGGAAGAGGAAGGTGGGAAAGTACCTGGCTATTCAAATCTAGTCACTAAACACGGCTAAAGCCATTATTACGCAAAGTTTCAATTCTAAATGGTGGTCTTACACCAGGGTGATACTGAGAGTATCTTCCACTCTAAAACGTGCCGCAAATATAACGTATATTATTTTTATTAATTAATTGTGAAATAACACAAATTAATCAAATAAAATTTATTTGCGCACGCCGGGTTCGAACCCGCGACCTTCCGAATGGTATCCAGTATCGACATGTACCCCACTGTTGCTACATGTGGCGCTCATATGCACGAAATCATATTTAAACAATAATGGGAAAAAAAATCTATTAAATAAAGCCAATATCATAGACATTAACATTATTTTAATATTTTTTTTTATCATTTTGAATTTGTATACCTCTAAAAAACATCCTTTATAATAAATAGTTTTTGGTTGTGAAAGTGTCAAATTTAAGACATACAGACAGCCGAAATTAGTACTAATTCATTTTTTAATGATTATTTCTACTCTAACATATATTAACCAGCAAGCCATTGTTTATCGTACTGTCTTACTTTCCATAAATTGCTATAATTTTGTGAAAAAACAATCCTTTCTTTGAATGATAAAGTCATAAAAATATTTTGCTTTGCTCTAAAAGTTATTTGAAATTTTTATCTTTCGAAGTATATATCGACTCTTTGGAATAACAATGTTCCATCTGTTGCATTAACGTCATGCGATAATGAACTCTAAGGTAGCTTACCATATATCACATAACCGCGTGACGTTTCCGCAACAGATAGAACCTTGTTATTTCAAAGGGTCGATATATCAATGTCTTTCGACGTATTATTTTATTGGAGCGCAACGCAAAATGGGAAAGGCAACGACATCTAGCGAAGCGAACTAGAAGTATAACTCCCACGAACAACGCTAAGCAAAGACCGAGTCGATACTCAGAAGAATTCACAATCTACTCTTTCATAGATGGCGCGCGTATAATAATTTTTACGGAAAAACGCTTTTTACAAATTATGCTTTATAATATTAAGAAAAATTAATTACAAATTTAAGTACACAAGCAATGTGAAAATAAATAAATAGTTTGGTCAAAATAAAAAAACTGAAATCTTTCAAGAAAGGGGTAACAAATACAATATTTCATCAGTTATTCAATCCAAGGCCATTATCGAACTGTTTGAAAAATGGCCTTGTAAGTCAAAACAACGGTAATATTAATAAAAAACTTAATTGCTTGCAGAACTTAAGGTGAATGTCAAAATAATTCATATTCTACTTTTTCGTAAATGGCGCGCGTATAGTATTTTTACTTATAAACGCTTTTTACAAGTTATGCTTTGAAATATTAAGAAAATTTTATTGTTCGCGGAAGTACACAAGCAATATGAATATTAACAAACAGTTTAGTCAATTAAAAAAACTCTAATCTTTCAAGAAAGGCTAGCAAATACAATATTGGATGGAATCACCGATGAAATTATGTTATTACATTAATTCTAAAAAAAAATATGGAGTTCTATGAATTAAACACAAAAACAATAAATAAAAAAAACAATACCTATAGGTACTACGATTGGCATATTTGGGCACGTTCCATAGTGGTAGATACTGGTGAAAGAACAACGTACAAAATAATTTGTTTTAAAAGGCTTTAGCAGTGTTAGGTGACCAGATCTGAATAGCCATGTACATCCCAGCTTTCCTCTTTTCCATTTCCTTATCCTCCTGCCTCCCCACAGCATTATGATACGTCCTTGTTCTGAGATGCAGAACTAATCTATAATTAGACCCCTATTATATAAACTATTATATCTTCAAAATCCTTCAGCAAGCTTACATCTTATTTTACAGCCAAAATTCATAGTTTTGAACATTGTTCAATCATTATTAATTTTAAACGGTTGATCCAAATCTGCCCCTGACAAAAGCTCTTCCAGAAAACTTAATTCAGAAATGAGGAAATTCATAATCGGGCTGATATTTCACCGAGCCCCCAAACGCCCTGATTTCTGCGGATAACTTAAATAGCCCAGCTAAAACATTTCTGCTTTTGGAACTTCCCCAACACTTCCGATATAATTTAAAACGCGCAGTTTTCTCGGCTATTTCGGAGATTTACGCAGAGATTTATTTTTATTTATCTAACAAAGTATTGCCCTTTCGGTAATTGACAGTTTAAATTTGATTTTATAACTCTTAGCAGATATAAAATTGATCACGGAAAATAAACTTTTGATATTGTGAAGTATCTCTGAAGTCCTCTCCATACAGTATGTCTGGGGGTAAATTGCAAGGTTTTTTTCTCATACAAAAAGACGTACATATTAAAAATCTTTAGTGTAAGGTACAAACTTACCCGATAAATTTGCTGTGAGCCTGCCGACCGCGATTGTGGCGACTTTGGAAGATTGTGATTGGGCAGTATCGTAACTGTAGAAAATAATAGTGCTGACCGCACACGCTGGACTAATTTTATCTTTTTACCAAAAAAGACCCCTTTTTTTAATAGAATTTCGAAAAAAGTTTTTAGTCTAATGTTTCCAGAAATCAGTTTAGTTAATCACAAATACGTACCTCATCCAAAATCCTTTTTTTTGTTTTATTTTAAATTCATATTATTACGCGATAGAGAAATTAACATGGAAAAAATATCTCTGTATTGATGACAGCTCTATTCAGGGATTAAAAAAATATGTTCGTAATAAGCATTAACCTTGTGGCTCGCCATAATTTACAATAAAAATATAGAAATTTGTTTTAGACCACTTCAAATTTTAATTAAACTCTGCCGGTTTCGGAAGAACGCTTCCTTCGTCAGGAGAATATTAAAATTAACTCCAGAAAAGAGTTAATATTAAAACTAACAAAAGAGTTAGTTTTAATATTCTCCTGACGAAGGAATGGTTCTTTCAAAACTGGTAGAGTTTAATTAAAATTTAAGGTGGTCTAAAACAAATTTATACATTTTTGTTGGAAGAAAACATGTTCTGCTTTTTTATATATTGCCGCACTTTTGCAATATAAAATAATTAAATAAAAAAAAAAAATTCCATATAAATTATTTTTAATAGTTAAAAAAGTATAAAATTTAAGAAAACACTACGCAGATCCATTCCAAAGTTAAACCACTCTTGTGATCATAATGCAAATTCCTGTTGCGGATTCATCTGCTTTTGACACTTTTCGAAGGAAATTATCGATGTGTTCCAATTGCAAAAACCGGAGGAAAAACATGTTCGTGTTCTGGGTGTAGTATCAATTAAAACTGGGTAAATGATAATATTATCATGCAAATCGATAAACATGATGTTTTTAACATGAAAAATATTTATTATATATTTTTAAAATTATATAGACTTAGTATTTATCAAAATCAAACCGGAAATATTACCTTTTTCTAACCGCCCTTGTAAGTTTTACAAAATATTTTTAAATGTGAAATATCGTCAAAAAATACCCCGAGGGTTTTTCTTTACAACCACCAGAAGAAATTTAAAAAATTAAATAATGTATGGTCGTAGTTAAATTTTTTCCATAACACTAACTTCCATGTTTTTTAAAATGCTGATTGAAAAACTTTGGTGGCCTTTATTTTAAAAAAAACGTTAGGAGGAAGAATTGTTGTTATTTTTCTGATTTTTTAAAAATTATTTTCATGTTTTTAAATTGCCATTTATAGAAGATTTTAAAGTATATTAAAATAAGTAATTATCTTAATTAATCTTGCCGTAATATAGCGCTTTTGAAATTCCGGTGGCATGAATTCGAACTTAAAGCTTTTTAAAAATATGTCAGATGTCGTACGTAATACGGCAAAAAATAACAAATATGGTCAACTCCTACATGCACCGTTGCCGTTACTCTACCTACATTTCTCGAGCAAACTGGGGATATATAAAACCTGTCTTATGTTCTAAACACAATGTGAAAATTTGAAGTGCGAAAAACTCTACTGACGCAATTCTAGGATTACCATTCTCGATTTCCGAAAGCAGTTATAAATATAAAAAATGCGACAGACGCGAAGTTAAAAGCGCTAGCGGTATTATAGCGTTATACAACGCTTATATTTTCTACCAATACACTACGTTATAAAAGATTTCTTCCTACGGCAGGAGAGGGGGTCAGTTGAATTCGGGAGCGGGAACGGAAAACCTTTCTATCTACTGTCAACTTGACGGCTGACAGCGGCTCGAGCACGGCCGCTGCATATTTAAAAATGACCCCCTCTCCTGTTCACGACGTCAAATATAGCGTCGGCAGCGGTTATGGAGAATAACGGCGAATAGCGATGATCCGAACCACGCTTATAACGCATCATCTTTTTACGTGTGGCAGGTATGCATGGGATTGTATGACGAGCGATATTGTGTTATAAAGTATCTTTTATGTGAACTTCGCGTGCGTCCCATGTTCTATGTGGATTTCTCCCCCCGCCCCGCACCACGCTTGGAAATCTATGTGCGGCCCACGGGTGATTATCATTATTATTTATTTATTGTTATTTTATTATTATTTTATTAGTATCTACTGGGAACTTCCTCTTCCTCATCTTGTGCAAATAATTCATTCATCTTAATATTAGGTCCTTAGATATGAAATTGGCGTTTTGCCGTACTGGCAACTTTGATCTCAAATATCTTCTCTTTGGTTAGGAATTCCAAATTCAAATTTATACAGCTATTTACTCATGTATTTGTGTTTCGAAAATTATAATTCATTTGTTTTTTCCTTCATTTTTTTTTCTCTGTGTCACTTAGTTTACAAAATGGAAAACTTGAAATATCGCTTTATTTACGAGTACGAGTTCCACCGTGGCACCGGTGCTGCAGAAACGGCTCGAAGGATTAATGATATGTATGGCGACGGTGCCGCTTAACAAGCTAGGACAGTGCGTTTTTGGTTCCAACGTTTTCGTTCTGGAAATTTCGACCTGCAGAACAAGCCCCGTAGACGGTCGGAGACCAAAGTTGATAATGAAGAATTGAAGGCTATTGTGGAAGCGGATCCATCGCAAACTACGTCCGAGTTAGCTGCAGGCTGCGGTGTTAGTGATAAAACTGTTTTAATCCTTCTTCTTCTTCTTCTTCTTCGATGGCGCTACAGCCCATATCGAGCTTTGGCCTCCCGCAACATTCGCCTCCAACTCCTCCTGTCCTCAGCAGCTGACTTCCAGTTTGTTATCTGGAGAAGCTGTGCTGCATCCCCTCTTACTTCGTCTTCCCACCTCAGTCTGGGTCTTCCCACTTTTCTCTTTCCACCTGGGTGTCCAGCCATAATTCTTTTTGGGACGCGTGTGTCCGGCATTCTCTGCAAACTGTTTTAATTCACCTGAAGCAAATTGGGAAGGTGGAAAAGCTTGAAAGGTGTGAGTGAAGCAAATCAACAAACGCGCGTTGACTGCTGCGTTGCATTACTCAACCGGCACAATAATGAAGGGATTTTAAATCGAATCGAATTACCTGTGATGAAAAGTGGATCCGGTACGATAATCGGAAGCGCTCATCGCAATGGCTGAACCCTGCCGAACCAGCCAAACCATGCCTCAAGGGAAAATTGACTCCAAAAAAGTTAATTGTGAGCGTTTGGTGGACTAGTGCTGGTGTCGTTCACTACAGCTTTCTTAAATCTGGCCAGACGATTACGGCAGATGTCTATTGTCAGCAACTGCAAACCATGATGGAAAAGCTAGCTGCTAAACAACCGAGGCTGGTCAATCGCTCTAGGCCACTGCTGCTTCATGATAACGCTAGACCACACACTGCACAACAGACGGCTACCAAATTAGAGGAGCTTCAATTGGAATGTCTAAGACATCCACCGTACTCTCCGGACCTTGCCCCAACAGATTACAATTATTTTCGAAATTTGGATAACTTCTTGCAAGGGAAAAAAATCAACTCCGATGGGGGTCCAAACCGCCTTCAAAGATTTTATTGATTCCCGTCCGAATGGTTTTTTTAGTAAAGGGATCGATGAACTACCCATGAGATGGCAAAAGTGCATAGATAGCAATGGTACATACTTTGATTAAATAAATATATTATATTTTTAAAAAATCGACTTTATTTTCCTCCCATACAAAACGCCAATTTCATATGTAAGGACCTAATAGTTCCCCTGTCTTCACACCGTACAAACAGGTATGCTCTTGTGAGGTGTAACATTAAATAAATATCTACTGGTAAATAACCATTTTATTGAAAACAAAACAAAAAATATTCTAAAATATATTGATTTTAAAACTATTTAATTCAAACGTTAAATGTGTAGATTTGTACTCTGACTTTGTAAGGGTAACGTTATCAAATTTCAAAATGAACAAAAAAACGACAAGTTTATAATTTCACGGAAGATTAAATTATTTGTCTTTCAAGATATGGAGACGGTGGGTGTTTTGAAAACTAATAAATTTTCTAGAGCGACATTTTAAAATGCGTGACATTTTCTTTGAATTACCGTCCATTTGGTTTGAGATCGGAAAGTAATATTTTTTAAAAAATTTCGGAAAATGTAATCTTTGACAAAATTTACAACAACACAATCTTGCACACCGATTTATATAGCACTATTAAATAATAAAAAAATTTCAAATTATTTTTTCTCTTTTTTTAAAGAAAGACAAACATTCCTGGGTTACGAATAACCCAACAACATTTGAAAACCATTATACCACCACACCACCACACCAAGCGGAAGATGTTGCTTGTGTTGTGGAACTAGTTTGAAACATCTTTTCACAGTCCCCTCTTACCCTTCAAATACCCTGAGATATTGGGTCCGTAATGACGTTATGAATACCGTCAAAATGTTTTTTTTTTATTTATTTTTTATTAATTATTTATTAACTAAAAAATACATTTAAGTGCATTTTTTTTAGCCTACAGGAAAAAAAATTATTCAGAAATGTATGAACTGTATTAGAAATAATAATTTCGGACTAATATTTTTTACGACGAAAGAAGGCGAAACAAAACATTAACAAGATGCATTTCCAATGGAAATTTTATTGTGCATTCTACCATTTAATTTAAATTTTTCTTTGTATTTTTAGGTAATATTATACTTATTATTTATATTGGGGATTCAATTAAGAGAATATTACGAATATATTACATTAAATGTCTGTGTCCGGAATGGAATGCCAATGAGAATTGTAATCTACAAAGGACGAGGAGTTACAAGAATTCATCTAAATGGGTTGCACACATTGAGTTGTACAAATTTGCACACGTCAAAAGCTTGATGTAATTAATCCATATTTTTCATTTATTTCTATTTTTTTTTAAAGAAATGTCCACCCCTATTATTACGCATTGGAACACAAGTTCTCCCAATCTAATGGGACAATGGGTCCATAATCATAATGGGACCTGATGGGGCCGTTTTTTCAAACCGTTTTGCGGCACCCACGCGGCACCCCGCACCTTCCGGCAAAAATCTAGCGAAAACAACACATTTTCGACGAACCTTGGGATAATGCACATTTTGACAGCGAGATGGCAACATTACTAAACCATAGATGCCATAGATTCTTGGTTTACTCAAAGCGGGAATTGGTTTATTGTTTGTCTATGCTCAAAGCAAAGCCTTCTCGCCATTTGTTTATGGTCTCGCCGTCCTGTCAAAGTGTCAAATTAGGTGTTTGAAACTGAATTAACTTCAACTAACCGTTCCTATTGTTTTATTGACATTTTCGACTGATTTGATGAATAATCTCTCAGAGAAAACACTTCTGTCCCCTGCAATTTTGTGAGATGGCCGGAAATTTTTGGCAAAGCTCACACCATCAGCAATGGATTTTAGATAAACAAGATTTGATCAGGGACCGCCAACACGACTTGGCTCTCCTCACGGAAGAAGAATACCAAAAGATATTTAATTTTTTCGCTAGTCTTATTCAAATTCTCGGGGAGCAATTGAAACTCCGTCAACAAGTTATAGCCACAGCCACAGTGTACTTCAAGCGATTTTACGCCAGGAATTCTTTAAAATGCATCGACCCGCTTCTGCTGGCGCCCACTTGTATATTCTTGGCATCAAAAGTAGAAGAATTTGGTGTTATTTCTAATTCTCGCCTGATAACTACGTGCCAGACAGTTGTGAAGAATAAATTCGGTTATGCCTACGGGCAACAGGAGTTTCCTTATCGAACTAACCACATATTGGAGTGTGAATTTTACCTTCTGGAGAATTTAGATTGTTGTCTGATAGTTTACCAGCCGTATAGACCTTTACTAGTGTTTGTTCAGGACATTGGACAAGAGGATCAATTATTGACTGTTGCATGGAGAATTGTAAACGATTCCTTGAGGACTGATGTTAGTTTGCTGTACCCTCCCTATCAAGTGAGTACAAACGTATTAAGGGTGTCCACTCTTCTTCTTCTTTCGTATGGTGGGGGGTCAGAGGGAGACATCTAGGTCTGCGAGCCAGTCTAGGGCTTCAGGCGACGCCCTGTGGACCTCATTAATCCTGCAGCGGAATTAATGGAGCGGGCATTCGTTGACCACATGTTCGGTGGTCTGCACCGCACCGCACAGCGTGTCCAGTGATTTCGAAAGTTGCAAACCTCTTGCCACCTTTGAAAATTGGCGCTTCCTACTCACACTTTCAAGTATACTAGTACAAACACTGTTTGCATCAATGTACAAATTGAAAATTAAAATTTTTACGACAGATATGCAAGATTGTTCAAGTATACTTGAAGATGTATAGAGACGATAAGTACATCTGTTTTCGCATGTTTGGTACAAAATCACTTTCATTATTTGAATTAAGGATCTCAATTTAAAATATTCAATAAAATGCCAATGCATATAAGGAGTTAATCAAATTGCACCACCGAACTGTAAAAAAATTGTTCATAGATGAAGATTTTTATATTGATATTGTTTCCGAGCATTGGTATCACTTGATTCTACACATGGAATCTTATGTATAAATATGCCTATGAGCAGAGGCAGCTCTAGGGGTACAGAAGTGGAAGGTCATTTTTTTTTAAATTGTGCAATCAAAATTTATATAATATTGTGATATATGCTGATATTTATTTGTAGGTACATCGCGAATTAATAATTACATAATAATAATATTAATAATTAATAATAGTAAATTATTTCATGCGACAAGCGTGCAATATGCAAATTCAACCTACGTTTATCAAAGCATCTCTTTCAAACGCATAATATTCATCATGCTCTCTCCCTCACGGCAATGACCCAAGCTCTCTTCAGAATGCGAAAGCATTTTTACTAGGCGAAATAGTGCCATCTCGTTTACAGTAAGAGACAAGATATGATATTGGGACAAATAATAAATTGCCAATCATTGTGCATGGGAAAGGAAGCTTCCATTTGAGACGTTAGATGTCACTATTCGCCGCTGCCCGCTAATGTAATAAGCGTGCAATATGCAAATTCAACCTAGGTTTATCAAAGCATCTCTTTCAAACGCATAATATTCTTCATGCTCTCTCCCTCACGGCAATAACCCAAGCTCTCTTCAGAATGCTAAAGCATTTTTACTAGGCGACATAGTGCCATCTTGTCTATTGTATGGCGCGTAAAGAGACAGAAGATATGATATTGGGACATTTGATAAATTGACTCAGTTAATCATTGTGCGTGGGAAAGGAAGCTTCCATTTGAGACGTTAGATGTCACTATTCGCCGCGGCCCGCTATCTCGTCCTACATTTTCAAATCTGTTAGAATAATATCAGTTGTTTTGATTTGTATGATATTTCATAATATTGTTTTATTGTCATCTTATAATTTTTGGAGGTCATTGACTAATTGACATAAGGGAAAGACCGCCACTGCCTTTGAGTATGTTTAAGTATGAGTGTGTTTACCTATGAGTATGCCTGTGTTATATCTTATCTGTCTATGTATTTTATGCCTTTGTATTGTAGTTACTTGAAATTTTATTCTTCTTTATCTAGTTTCTGTATTGTGGTTTCTCATTATGTGAGTGCTTTAATGTTATATTAATATTGTTAAATTGACCCGCTGACAAACTGCTTTGGCAGTTTAGCGGTTGCTAATGATGAAGAATAAAAAAATAAAATTCTGTCAACAATGGATACATATTATTAGCAGAATTGACTATGTTACTGTTGGCATTACTGTATAATTAATTGTAATATTACAACCCGACTGTTCTAGATTGCAATTGGCTGCCTCCACATAGCGTGTGTTATCCTTCAACGAGACAACAAAAGTTGGTTTGCCGAATTGACTGTTGACATGGAAAAGGTTTTTATATTTTTGATCATTCACCTGTTTTTCTAAAAGTGTGTTATTGATACCAGCGAGAACAATTGCTAACATAGTATATTAATAATACACGTATCATCGCTTAACGCATAATACCTCCAATGTGTAAAAGATATACAGGATGTCCGGGGAAAGTGTATTAACTTCGGGAGGTTATTCTACACGATAGTGTAAGTAAAGAAGATATATAACTTTTTTCGAACTTTCAACTTTTAGGGGTACTTTTTTGGTAAAAAGATTAAATTAGTACGGCATGTGCGCCCTGCACTATTAGGTATTTTCCGCTGTCACGATACGCGCCAATCAAAACCAACGTCGCCACAATCCGCCCGGCTTACTCACAGCAAATTTATCAGGTAAGTTTGTACCTTACACTAAGGATTTTTAATAGGTATGTCTTTTTGTACGGGAAAAAAGTTCTAATTTCGAAAAAGTTGTTAATCTTTTTTACTCCTACCATCATGTAGAATCACCGCCCGAAGTTATTGCACTTTACCCCCAGACACCCTGTAATTTTTACAGGAGAGTGAAAAAAAACGATTTTGTTACAGGAATATGAAGGTGGACGTCTAAAGTGTATTTATTTATATTAATAATGATTATTAATGTATGCAATTAATCTTAATATATAAAACAAAGTCGGGTTAGTTACACCATTTATAACTCAAGAACGGCTGAACCGATTTTTATGATCTTTGATTTGTTTGATTTGACTACGTCCCGATTAACAGAATAACTAAAAAAAAACTTGAAAAAATTATTATGAAGAAAATGATTTTTTTCATATATTTTGTATGGAACGGCTTTTCAAATAATGTGCGTTGGTCGACATATTTTGAATCAATTCAAACTGTCAATGTTGTAGTGTGCCGAACATTTTGTGCTTAGTCAACAGCTCAATTTCATTTTTTGAACTTAAGAGTAATATTTATTTTAACTTAATAAAAACTTAATTTATTTCAGCTAATAAATTAAACACAACATTTATTGATTCTGAGGCGGTACGAAGTTTGCCGGGTCAGTTAGTTAAAAATAAATCTAAGTCTCCCTTCATTTTTCTGCTTGAAAATAAGTTTTTTCACTCTCCAAAATATTTAAAAAAATCACATTAGAGATATTACATACCCAGCAACGATATGTGAGTGATATCAATCCCATATTGAATATTTGATTGATGTGATTTTAACTATAAAACAGCCGTAACTCATGCCGGTGAGTTCTGGCTTCATGAAAGACCAACAGCTTTTTCCATCTGGGAATTTTAATCAACACAAATGTTTTCAACGCTCAGCATCATTTCCACCGTGAGCAATAGAGCTTTGAAGTATTTAATTGTCCAAAATAAAACAAGACATATTATATCGTCGGTCCAATTTGTCCAGTCGCGAATCTGCAAAAACATTGTTCTGGTTTAAAAACATATTTTTTATTATTATATAAAAATGGCATACAATGGGTGATGCGTGTTTTGTGTAGTTTTTTAAAAGAAGGACCTTGAAATGTGTATGTTATGTGTTTGAACCACTGCACAAGTAGAAGGTAAGCACACAAGGAAAAGGAGAGAATTACTCACTGCGGGACTTGTACTTTCTTCTCTGCGGCGGTCAATAGCGAAAAAATGCGGATGCGATAAATAATGTTGATGTTCACAGGTTGATGGTCGATTATGGACTGATGTGGGTAACAGGAAAGTGACAGGTTTATAGGGAAGGGTAGGAAGGAAATGTGACAATACTAGCTACAAGTACAGCAGTTCATGTATGTGTATAGTTTTGTATAGATGTATGTATGCAAGTGTAGCTGTGTAAATGCCCAACCATGCCCCCCGCCTGGAAGGGGATGAACGAATCCACTTCCATAAACCTTAAGAGTGTAGTACTAATCACTTTATAAACAAAATTTAAAAATTGGTGAAAGTTAAAGCTAAAAGAAGGGCCATAGATGCAATATCTGATGGCCAAGTCAACGGACTATGTTATTGCGAAGGTAAAGGGCAAAGTTTAACCACTGCCCTGCGGTATGTACCGGTGTTTGTTTTAACGTCGGCAACGCGAATCACTCCGTCTACACCGGGATAAACATTGAATATTATGCCGATGGGCCATTGAAGAGGCGCGATGTTGTCACACTTGATGATTACGACAGTGCCTGTAGTTACCGGATTGGCGCTCGTGTTCCATTTTTGACGAGATTGTAAAGTATTTAGGTACTCCATGCGCCAACGATTCCAGAAAGTCTGGACGAGATGATCCACGATATGCTTCCGTTGCAACAAGTTTACTGACTCGTTGGTTAAGTCAGCAGCGGGTAGAGATTTTAACGGAGTAAGAGTTAAAAAATGTGCAGGAGTAAGAGGCAACGGAGCTGAGACATCAGTAACACTCAGTACGGACAGCGGACGTGAGTTTAGAAGTGCTTCTATTTGAGAAAGCACCGTTTGCATCTCTTCATACGTGAGTAGACATGTACCCACTATTTTATTCAAGTAACTCTTCACACACTTTATATTACTTTCCCAGATTCCACCAAAGTGTGGAGATTGAGGAGGATTCATTTTCCATTCGATGCGGTTTTCCCGTAGATTATCTGAGAGTTCATTCTTAAAATTTGGTGACTCTATAAGTTCGAATAGAGATCTTAACTGGGACTTAGCGCCCACAAAGTTCGTTCCGTTATCAGAGTACATAACGCTCACAGGACCACGACGTGATAAAAAGCGTTTGAAAGCATTAAGGAAGACTTCAGTGGAAAGATCTGAAGCGAGTTCGATATGAACAGCACGGGTCACCAAGCAAATAAAAAGGCAAATGTACGCCTTTTGACTTCGAACACCCCGACGTCTATAAGGGTTTATTTGAAGCGGGCCCGCGTAGTCAACACCTGTGTGTAGAAAAGCTTTGGCTTCGCGGACGCGGCATGAGGGTAAATCTCCCATTATTGGGAATTGCGGTTTGGGATTAATCTTGAAGCACGTATTGCACTGATGCACGCGCTTCCTAACCAGATTACGCGAGGAAAGAATCCAGAACCTTTGTCTTAGCAAAGACATGAGTAAGGTAGGACCTGTATGTAAGTTCTTGATATGATAGTAATCTATTATTAAATTGACTACATGAGCACGTGGGGGTAAAAGAATAGGATGCCGACTGTCAAATTCTAATTCAGCGTTTTTCAACCTGCCTCCTACCCTTAGAATACCTTCATGAAGAAACGGATTCAATTTTGCAATAGCGCGCCGAAGTTTCTTCCCGTCAGTCATTGCCTTCATATCTTCGGAAAAATGTTCTTGCTGTACCGATTTTATAACAGCGAGTTCTGCAACGGTAGTATGACTTAATTCGAATGTTCGCGGTAGTTTCTTAATGAAACGAAAAATAAAAATTACAATTCGAATTAATTTCGGCCAAGAATTGACACGAGAAGCTAGTGCGCATAATAACGGTGGTGCAATCGTTTTGAGGCGGTTATTGTTTTGAACTGCCATCAAAAATTTTGTTTTCAGTTCGGGTGGTTCAGATACAGATTTTGAATCAAAACGTTGTAGAGGCCAATCACTTTTAGGTAACTGAGCAAATGCGGGGCCGTTAAACCATAATGGATGGTCTATTAGCTGAGCGGGGGTTAGACCGCGCGACAGGCAGTCAGCGGGATTGTCTTTACCTTTTATATGATGGAAGCATTCAGCCTGCAGATGATCTTGTATTTGTGATACGCGGTTGGCAACGAATGTCTGCCATCTAGCAGGTGGTGAATTTATCCATGCTAGCGCAACCGTGCTGTCACAAAAGGCTAAAGTCGTATGAACTATCGAATTTGATGCGTAGGTGTTACTGACCGTACGCATTAATCGCGCAAGTACCAGCGCTCCACATAATTCTAGACGCGCAAGTGAAATCGTCTTCGCAGGAGCGACCTTGGATTTGGCGCATAATAAGCTAATTGTGATTTTATTAGTATTCGGACAGTAAACGTGTAAGTATACAATACCTCCAAATGCGCGTTCGCTTGCGTCAGAAAATCCGATGAGTGTTAATACACATTGGTATTCGATACCTAAAAAGCGAGGAATTCTAATAGATTGCAATAATGGCAATTCCTTTTCAAACTGGCGCCAAAGCGTGACCACGGTGTCAGGAGGAGTATCGTCCCAATCCAGGTTGTACTCCCATAGAGATTTAATTATAAGCTTAGCTAATAAAACAACCGGTGCGACGAAACCCATCAAATCCCAAAGACGAGCAATCGTCGATAGGATGTTTCGTTTGGTGCAAGTTTTTTCGTTAGCGTTTACAACAAATATAAAATTATCAGAAGCGGGTATCCAATGAAGCCCCAGTATTTTTAGGTTTTCATCGGGATTAAATTCCACATGTTCCTTGACACGACGATCTGAAGGAATTGTGGACAAAAAAAAACTGAGAATTACTAGAGAATTTTACAAGATCAAATCCTCCCGCGGCAAATAGTTGAATCAATTCCGTAGACAACTCGGTAGCTTCCTCGACCGACGAGCAACTGGTGACAAAATCGTCCATGTAGAATGAGCCTTTTTCCACCAGGTTTGCAGCAAGTGGGAAACGAGGTTGTTCATGCGACGCAAGTTGGCGCAATGTACGCATTGCCAAGAATGGACTACAAGACATGCCGAAAGTGACGCGATTAAATTCAAACAATTGCAAAGGGTCACTATCGTTAAATCTGTACAGCATGCGCTGAAAACGACGGCATTCTTCTTGCACTACAATTTGTAGATACATTTGTTTTATGTCAGCGGTTATAGCTATGGCAAATAATCGGAAATTGAGGATAATGCGAAACAAGTCGCCTTGTAAATTCTTACCGGTGTGTAGAATATCATTAAGCGAGTAACCAGAATCGGATTTCATACTCGCGTCCAGCACCATGCGAATTGTAGTAGTCAATTTATCCTCGCGAACTACGATATGATGCGGGATTACGTAATGCGGTAAATCAGAATTGTCGACCGGGGAAATGTACCCTTTCTGAAGATATTCGCGCAATATTTTGTCATATTCTACTTTTATGGCGGGTTGGGATTTTAAGCGGCGTTCGAGAGATCGGTACCTCTGCTCGGCTGTCGGCAACGACGCGCCAAGGACAGATGGACTTTTTCGAAACGGCAACGCGACGATATAACGACCTGTCGTGTCACGAGAAGTGGTGAGCTTGAATTGGTTCTCACATTCTTGTTCATGAGGCGTTAAAAACTTCTCATCTGGAATATCTTCCAATTCAAAGAAGCGTGAAAGACAAAAATCCTCATTTTCAGCGAACGTACAAAATGATTGCGTGACGTAGTTACTTGGGGTTTCAATCATCGTCGGAGCAGTGCCTAAGATTAAATACCCTAAAGTAGTTTCAATAGCAAATGGCTGACCAGGGGAACCTGATATTTTGTTGGTCTTTAAAATGCGAGCAAACATGTCACATCCCAAAATAATATCAATCTCACCAGGCGTACAGATAGTTTTGTCTGCTAAGGGTAAATTGTCGAGATATGATAATGAGGCGCGGTTTATGTTAACGGTAGGCAGTTCATTAGTGATATTTTCTACCACGTACGGTTGAATAGTATACGAGTGAGCGTCGTTATAATGGGAGAACAGTTTGAGACAAGTCATTCCCTTTGTTAGATTTCTTACGTCACCTATTCCCGTGACGTAAGTGCTGGGAGATGATTGTACCGTAAGATTCAAACGTGAACAGCATTTACGCGTAATAATGTCCCTTTGGGAGCCGCTATCGATTAGCGCACGGATAGATTGAACCTGTCCCTTAAGATCTCGAGTTAAACAGATGGCGGTTCCCAGAAGTACCGTAGAATTAGCACAAGAGTTTGTGTTTGTCACACACAGCGATACTGGATTTGGAGAATTTGAATTATTATTATCGGTACCTGCTTGTGACGCGGAAGACGGTATTGGGTCTGACTGTGGTTTTCGCATATCAGTTTGCTTGAAATGCAATAAGGTATGGTGATTAAGAGCGCATGATTTACACGTACTCTTTGATTTGCATGATTTCGTGTTGTGCCTAGTACTGAGGAAATTTACACAAACTTGCGTATTGGATGACTTAATGAAATTAAATCGATTGCGTGGTTCTAGACTAATAAATTTAGAACATTGATATAAAAGGTGCGATCCCTTTTGACAACAAAAACAAATGTCAATGGAGTGATTGTCACTTTTCTCGACATTCATAAATGTCTTTGCGGAATTTGTCCTTTGCGGTTTAGCAGAAATATTAATATTTGAACCGAGGCGGCTGGATGTTGCTGGCGTAACTTGCGCACGAGTAAGTATCCTTTGCTGTCCTCTTACGAATTCTATTAATTCTGAGCTCGACGGAAAGCTTTCATTGTCTCGAATAGAAGATTCGAAAGCTTTTACTGTCTCTATATCAAGGCGTTTAAGACCCAGATGTAGCAACATAAATTCTGCGAGATCCTTGATTTGCAACTGTTTCAGCGCGGCAATGTTTGTCGCATACGTATCTGCAAAATTTTCTAAGGAAGCGGGAGTGACCGAGTTAACCACAGGCATTTTCAATAACCGGTCAAAGTATGATTCTGCGAGTACGCGATGATCGTTATATTTATTACATAAAGCGTTCCAGATCACCTGGTAATTTGTACCAGTGGGTGTGATCGTCTTACAAATAGTCAATGCCTTTCCCGTTAACTTGGACATGAGATATTGCATCTTTTCAGTGTTGTCTAATGAACTATTTAAATGAATAACGGAGACATAGGTTTCATAAAACAGAGGCCAATTTTCCAAATTTCCGTCAAAACATGCAATTTCTAAAGGCGGTAATTTGATTTGACGGTGCGGTTTCTCTACTGAATTTGACAGCATGCTTGACTCGGTAAATTTAATGACACCGTACATTTCCTCAAATGCGTTCAGTTGAGCGTACTCGGCGACCGCTTGAGGATTGATCTCAAGTTCACAATCGATCTTTTCGTCTAGAATGGTGATAAACTCCGAACGGATTCTCTCTACGGTGCCAGCGCCCGATAAAAATGCTTGACGATTTGTAGCGCTATCGGAAGATTTCTTAATTTTGTCAAAGACTGACTGTAATGTCGCAAAACTTGAAGCTAATTTGGCATTTAAACGTTTTAAACGTCTGTCATCCCGTGACGACGAACCAGACGGTGCGGTAGCCATTTTCTTGTTCCGATTATTTATTAAATGTAACAAGAATACAGACCAAGAATGTGCTTATAATATTTATAATAAAATAATTTAATTAATATTCAATTTGCGCGCAGTACTCAGTGGGGTTATCTTTGACCCCGACAACCGTGAGGGGTTAACAACACTGAATTAAATTTAAAATTAATGTTTGCGGAATAACAAATTTATTATTTCAATTGATCTATCCAGTACTGGGAGTAGATTAAACAAAATAACATATTATTAGTAAAGACACGAGGTCTATGAACAATATACAATGCGGGTAGAAAAAATTTAAATTGCGGGTGAGCGTAATACACTCTGAAAGTTTATAAGAGATATTGAAATAAGAGTTATATATCTCCGGCTCGTTTTGGACCATGAATGATGCGTGTTTTGTGTAGTTTTTTAAAAGAAGGACCTTGAAATGTGTATGTTATGTGTTTGAACCACTGCACAAGTAGAAGGTAAGCACACAAGGAAAAGGAGAGAATTACTCACTGCGGGACTTGTACTTTCTTCTCTGCGGCGGTCAATAGCGAAAAAATGCGGATGCGATAAATAATGTTGATGTTCACAGGTTGATGGTCGATTATGGACTGATGTGGGTAACAGGAAAGTGACAGGTTTATAGGGAAGGGTAGGAAGGAAATGTGACAATACTAGCTACAAGTACAGCAGTTCATGTATGTGTATAGTTTTGTATAGATGTATGTATGCAAGTGTAGCTGTGTAAATGCCCAACCAATGGGAATTTATACCCGCTAAGCTACTGTAAGTAGCTCATCAGCACTTGTCATAACATTTATATTGAGGTTTGAAGTTTAGAATTGATATCATAAATCGATTTATATTATTACCACTTACACATAGTAATGTGTAATAAAAAATAAATGACAGGGTATGAAAATGAAAAATTTTAAACACAGCATACTTAAAAACTGGCAAAAATATGGATTCATGACTTTGGCTTTGAACCGATGATATGTCAGTTAACCTGTCATTGGCCCGTACGTACTCCGGTGTACCATCTATTTTGGGAGCGATTTTATCCCTTATATATAAAGAGATTGTATGAAGAACAAGGTCAGAATCGCTTGGGCCATTCTCGTTCTTGATGTAACGAAATACTGGATAGCGTCTAGCCTCTCCGAATAATTCAGATTAATTCACGATGACGCGCCGGGCATCAAAGATGGCGGACAAAATGGCTGCCGCTTGATAATATGAACAAAGTCATATTCGAAGTCTATATTTTTTATTGTTTTTGATATAAATCCATTGTGAAAAGCATAGATTTGAGTGATTATTAGGAAGATCGTTTTATCTACATTATTTTGATGTATTTTTTGTAATATATCACAAAAGAAATGTTATAAAAATTGAGTTTGTAAGAAAAGTGTAAAATGTTAAATATTTTACGTCGTATTGAAAAAATATGTTTTTCCTATGCTGGCTTTCAACAGGTTAAACAACTCTATTCTAAAACAATTTTTTTTTATCTTTTACATTACCTCCACAAAGGAGGCCCTTAGGAAAATAATTTCCCTCAGGGCCTATGTCATCATTGGGGATGCTGTGTGGTGGGAAGGAAAAAGGTATAAGGAGTGGGTAGGAATCTGGGGTTCAGTGTGTCCAGATCAAAAGACGTAGACAAACCTCACCCCATGAATCCGGGCACCCCTGCTAAGTCACCAAATGTAGCGAACCACTTGGGGTGACCTATGGCAGAGGTGTTGGTTATCCAATAAATGGTTCCCGGGGCGGCGGTACCCATTCCCGCCTTTGCCTTTTTTACCTTTTTTTTTTAATTCTGACTTTAAGCCATATGTATAAAGAAACTGTATGATTTGACCAGAAGTCATCAAGGTAATTTCTGCGCAGTTTTTCGAAATATCATCTGACATTCAACAGGTTAACAAGTATAATCCAAATTATTATAATGTCATGATTTCAGGGTTGTGGTGATTTGCTTGTTAATCATTGTGGAGAGTGGTGATTTTCATGTAAACTCTATTTTCATTTCGATTTTTCCATGGTTTGTGGTTGATTTTTCTAAGGATCTCAAAAACCGTTCTGCAGCTACGGACATTGCGCATAGATTGACATTTGTAACTCTTGTTTTTGCTTTTATACTCCATATTTGCTCCATTTTTAAAATAGTTTAATATTGTTATTTTTGTTTACAGGTTCAAGAAATAGTCCGTGCAATCACAAACCTGTACGAAATGTGGCGGAGTTACGATGAAAAGAAAGAGATACAGGCCCTTCTCGCCAAGATGCCCAAACCAAAACCTGCACCGCAAAGATAGTACAAAAAGTCATCACTGTCATTAGTGTTCATGGCAGTAACAAATCTACTACTTTGGAACCACCTCCAAAGTACATTCAACTATCCACATGATTCAAAACAGACAAGAATCAAGGAATTTCTTTAAATTGTCATTCCATCTCATCTGCTTGATTTAGGTGTTAGAAATAAGTTTTTAACTATTTGTTTACCCCAATGACATTACAAACATGTCAACGCGTTACTGTCTCACAAAATTAACACAAAATGTGGCTGGAAACCAACACACTTACGTTTCCGGTAAATTCATTTCAAAAACAAAGACATACAAAAAATGTGAGTGGGTGAATGAAATAGATAAAGGACCGTACGACATATACTTAAAAGATGCGTTGAATACTACATTCTGCATCACAGAGGTGATTGAGATGACAATACACTTGCTCACTTACACTAAAGACGAATACGGAAAGCTGTTTGAGACAAGCTATTGCCAGTAGGTTGTCCTTCTTATACTTATATGTTGCTATTTTTGCTATCTCGCTTTTTCTAAAGAGCGCTTTAAATCTTTGGGAAATAATTGTATTATTTGTAATAATAAGTAATTGGCATGTATTTACGAATGAAATGTTCTTTCATATTTGTAATAAACATTAACTTTGTGGCTCGCCATAATTTACAATAAAAATTGACAAATTTGTTTTAGACCACTTTAATTTTAATTAAACTCTACCAGTTTTGGAAAAATTGTTAAAAAAATGTAATTCTTTGGCTTTTCTTTTTTACTTTTTGAAAAAATATATTTTTTTTATTTTCTCTACATATAATCATACATAGGTATAGTAAGTGCCAAACTTTAATGCCGACCAGATGTTGATACAGAAATCGTCGCAATATGTGAGTTTAAGGTCCGAAAAATGGCATGCCTCTCCGCCCACGCCTTTCTCTGTCGCACACCCGTTTTACGCATCTTTCTCTTTCACTTACGGGCATTGTAAAATGTACTTGTACCTGCGTGAGAATGGATCGTATCAAGTTCAGGTCGGCATTTAAGTTTGGCACCTACTACGTATATCAAGACTGACTCATAACATAATTATATCATTCGGTGAATTTTCAACGATTTCTGGAAACCTTTTCCATTGTCCCAACATAAACATCTATTTATAATGGCAATATTTCAAAACTTTACTGGGATTGGTGATTTTTGACTGAACAGTGAAAATATTATATTTTTAAGTAAATGAGTAAATACAAATGCTCAAATAATTTTCTAAAGAAATATTTGATCTAACTTTGGTAATGTTATTAATAAAAACTTTTTTTCTGTAACTAGCTTTATTATTTTTTGCGATACATAATTATTTTTTTGAAAAATTACAGCTATTCATTGTTTTATGTACATAAAGATAAGTTAACATTTCAATATGTAGTCTGCAACTTGTTGGGGTTAAAGTAAAAATCCCAAAATATACACCTCTGACAGCGATGTCCATGCGGAAAAGTCTCTGAGAAACAGCATTTTCTTTTGCTCACTTGGTGTTATATAGTTCTGATTGTTATTTTATTTATTAGTTTGAAAAAAACTACAATTATTCTTATTTTAAGTTGAACTTTTTTCGATTTCACTTGGATATTATTTTCTGAAGTCAAACAAGTTTGAAACCTGCTATATGCAAGAAATATATATGTGTTGAACTCAAAATTCTCTATGATAATTATGTGTAGGTAATTAATATTATCGCAATATTTATAAATCTACCCAAGACACAAGACATAGGTAAAGTTTGTAAAGCATAATGTTTTTAAGTTTATTTTTATAAAACTTTATAAATTATTGGATAATCACATGAAACGTGTATAAAATTCAGACATTTTCATTTCTTGCAGTGTTCATATTTATTTTCAAAATGAGGTATTTCTTTTAAGTGTGTATCAGTAAAAACTGATGTTATTCTACCAAATGTTGATGGCAAATATTGATACGCCCAAAGCGAATATTGCAGGCAACTGCGTACTACAATCAAAATAAGAGATTAAAATGTACTACATATTTACACAAAATTGATTGCCACTAAGCAATGGCTAGATCGTTGCTTGAAAGATAAAATCATATCTTTGGGCATATTCATGGCTTTCTTCCATCATTTTGACAAAATGTATGCGTTTAGTGAAACTGTATGAATCACGTGTGCGACGCTTACAGAAATGGAAAATAGATGGATCATATATTCCACAACCACTTAGATCATGTTAAAAAGTGTAAGTTGACAATAATCTTATCTTTAGTGATTTTCTGCTTTTGCTGTACTTTGCACATAATATCTTTTGGAGTTGAAAACACAAACAACATGTATTTTGTTTTATACATACGACGTTTATACGGCGCGTAATGCCTCCAATGTGAAAAAATTAATATTTTACAGAAGTGAAAAAATCTATTTCTATGCAGGAAAATGAAGGTAAACCTTCAAACAATATTTCTTTATATTATTAATAATGATTATTAACATACACAGTAAACAAGTCTCCCGTCACTTTCCTGCTTAAAAATGAGTTTTTTCCATAGACATATGAATATGTATAGACCTGCCCTAAGTGATAAAAGCGTATTATTTCCCCCTCCTTAATTCTGGGTTCCATGGAACCGGCCGGGCTGGCGTATAGGTTCGCGTGAATCTAGAAAATGTGACTTCATCATTCTTGTGCGGACTAGCGTCGAGCTCTTATCGGTACATTTTACGAAATAACACGGCAAAAATGGTAACTTGTGCTATTAAAACATGTAAAAATAGAAGTGAAAAAGAGTATAAACCCAATTGTCGTATTACCTTCCATATGCAGGCATTATTTGTCATTATTTTAAGCTTATTTAGATCATATAATATGATCAGTTTTAGACATGAACCGAAATTCCCGGTCCCGTCGTGTGCACGTTGCAGTTTACTGGGATAAGTAAATTATGAAACATTTGTAAAAGTGTCTTAACTAAACACGGTAACAAAATATTCGACTCTCAAAACAAGCGAACCTTTCTTCATTTTATATGGATTACACAAGTTTGTTCACACAAGTTTGTTCAAACCGGGCGAACAATTCGCACTCCCATGTAAAAAAGGTCTATTCATTCAAAAGCAGATTTTACTTTTAAGAGCTAAATGGTGATATTATAATGCGTGATGCCTATATACTGTCATATTGAAGTATTAACGAATCACATATCGTTACCGTCAACTCATCACTCTCCGCCCCGCTATAGTTGATTCTTACCCCTCTCCCTGATTCTCTAGTCTATAAATAATATGTCTGTGGTTTTTTCACTCTCGTGTAAAATTAAAAAATATTTCACATTGGAGGCATTACGGGCCCAACAACTGTGTATATCTTCAACTGTCCAGAGTAAAAATACTGAACTTATATTATTTGTATTTATTTTTCAACTTGTTTTATCATATTTTTACCTTTATAATTTATTACCATAAAAAAAAACTTTAATGCTGGATTCAGATATAAAAATGCTTTCTTACACGGAATATATTTTTTAATTTATTTTCTCTTAGTAATTATGTTAATTACAAATAATCAAAACCGCTTTATTATGTGTAATGCTTTTGAGATGTTAATGCAATGCAATCAGGGTCAGCCCTAAGCCAAACGGCGCCTGGCGCTGGTAAAAACCTCAAGGGCGCTGTATTAGGTATTATCAGCGTCTTGGCTCCTTGGCAAGTCGGCACCCGGAGCAGTCTACTCAATTTGTGCCTGCCCAGGATCTAAATTAATTCGAATACGATTGTAAAAAAAGTGTTTAAAGTACTTAAAACACAAACAAAATCAAGCACTCGTTGCGATAGTGGGTCAATAATGTTGAATTCGCACTCGACCCCTCAAACCTGTTTTGATTTATGCAAAAAATATATATTCAGTATTTTCTTTTGACTATACTTTTTTCTTATTGAGGTTATTCTGGCAAAACATAATTAATATTTTTAATAAACTATCATTATTATAAATAAAGAAGTCCATACATTTCTTTCTCACTTATTAAACACAAATGCCTTTTCTAATGTACCTAAAAAAACTTTGTCTTATAACAACTTTAAAGTCATGAAAAATTATTGCAAATATTATGTATGAAATTTGTACTTGCATTTAGTAGATCTATTAAGGCCCTTCGTCCACAGGAATAGACAAGTATTCGATTCTTATGTTACATTCAACTTGGCGCGCACTAATAATCGTTGAATTTTAGAAATGTCAAAACTGGAATGCCAAAACCCCACTAACAACAAAACAGTTGGCGTAGCTGTCTATATCCCGTCATTCTTTGTCGAGTGTTTTGTTTCTACCATTGATCTATAATTGTTACAGTCCATTTGAATAGTCAAGACATCTCCAAACTTTTGAGATAATGAGAATAGTACATGTATACATATAAATAGCAGTACAGTATGCGTTACATCCTCCTCGGACCCAGCATCTTCTGTGGGCGACATAAAAAAAATTATGTGACCCAGTGTCTCCTACAAGAGACATCCCTTTGGGAAAAAACTGAGCATTAAAATTTTTTTTTGTTTTGTAAAATTAATTTATGTAGTTTTTAGAATTACGAATGCAAAAAACAACAATTAATTTAAAACTCTTTTTTCTCTGGGTCCGAGGAGATTAACAAACAGGTATGAATAAACAGTGACATCAGTAAGAAAAGCAGTATTCGAATGCTCATCATAAACCAAATATTATTTACAAGTCGTCGCTAAAGTTCGTTTTTGTCCAACGGACCATTTTTCATGAAATTTAGTTAAGTAAGCAGTTGTTCTCAAAAAGCCTTTATTTATACAATATTCGATCAAAAAAATATTTAAGCAGTTTTCAAAATGCACTTTGTCTTACGTCCTCCAAAATGTATGTGCTTTATTCGTAAAAAAAACTTTAAAGCGCAATTTCTCCCGATTTACGTTTTGGTCTGTTGAATAAAAACGAACTGAAGCGATACAGTGTCTTGCAATGTGTTTTATGTATTAAATATGCTATAAAATAATACTGGTAGACACAAAGGTTCGGTACATTAGTATGACATTTTGAAAGATCCTATTAGTGACCCAAAATTTTTATTTTTACGTTTAATTCACTAAAAGTTTTTCTGCATTATAATTGATTTGGTGGTCTTTGTGAGTAATCTGAGTATTGTACCAGATGAAGGGTGCACTTTTACATATAATTCAACTCAAATTTCGATTTTTCAGAGAGGTCTAAGTTTTGACTGTTCAGTGGCCGAGTTGGAATCGCGTTTGGGTCCCACCCAGGTGTCGGATATTCAATTCCTCGACTGGCTAAGTCCTTCATTACGACACAAGCAACATTTTCCTCTTACTGTTGTGGTGGTAGATTTTTAATTATTGTCGGGTTATTCATAACCTGGAAATGTTTCTAACCTAACCTCAACCGGCTGGTCGCTGGAGATATGCGTCATCGACGAGTACAAAATATCGGCAACATGTGCCTGTGTACGAACCTCTGCAGATGTATGGCAGTAGTCTCCAGGACATATCGGATACTGGCGTACGCCTGTGGACGAAGGGCGTATGTCAACAAAAGTATTTGTTTTCTGACCACATTACATGATGTTACCCACTGAACGAATAATCTGTAGACGAGTATTCTATAATAATAGATAGGTGATGTCGTTAATTTACATAATTTCTTTTGACTCCTCGGGCAGGACAATGTTTCATAAATTTCGGCAGAAGTAATTTAAAAGTATATTTCTATTGATTCATCTCTTCAGTGAAACAAAATTTTATATTTTCTCTGAGCATGTGTCCGTAAAAATATTTGTACAGAAATAAATAAAACCAGATACATATAAATATATTATTGTTACTTCTCATTATTGGCAATTACAGTAAATACCCCGGTTAACCAAGTAAAACTAAAACTTATTTTCTTTGCGTTTTTTTTTTTTAACATTATTTTCAAACAGGAGACCCCGAGTAAAAAAATTCCTTACGGCCTGTGTCATCTTTGGGGATGCTGTGTGGAGGGTATTTATATGGAAAGGTAATAATCTGGCATCAATGTGTCCAGGAGTGATGGACATATAAATCCATCCCTCCTAATGCGGTGCAAGGCGATGTGGTGCTAGCGTCACTTATGTAAGTTGTTTTGCTAATCGCATCCGCGAAAACTTCCAGCCTTCTCACAGCTTGTGAAATCATTTTTACAATTTGAAACGCTTCTTGTAACGAATGCTACCAAAATGCGAGATGTCAAAAATAAATAGATTTTTTTAAATTTGTATACATATTGCCAGTGAGACTACGGCATCCCCAATTGGGGTATATTGTGAGGCTGAAGGTAGTGGGGAGTGGAAAAGGAAGGTGGGGAAGTACCTGGCTATTCAGATCTGGTCACCAAACACGGCTAAAGCCATTTCAAGCAACGTTCCAATTCTGAATGGCAGTCTTACACCAGGGCGATACTGAAAGTATCTTCCACTCGGTAATGTGCCGCAAATATAATACATATTATTTTTAAATGAATTAATTGTGAAATAATACAAATTAATCAAATAAAATTTATTTGCGGATTCGGATTGGGAGACGAGACCCCCGACCACGCCAGCTTTTTCTTATAAAAACTAGTATTTTTTATTATTTAAACTAAAATCTGGTTAGGTTAGGTTACATTATTTGGTGATATTTATCCCAAAAACAATATAAAAATAACTCTACGTAAAACTAAAATAAGCACTCCCCACGAAAACCAATGTAAACCGAAAGAATGTTTTCCGATTCCTAAAACCAAAGAGATATCATTTATTTTTCAGATGGAAAAAAGCTTTCTGAAAATGAGCATCCTTCAATTTAACTATTGGTCCAATCCTTTCTAATCTCAATGTTTCTGTTTATTGTATGACGTATTTGAATTCATTTCCTGTCATTTAGCTGTCATTCGGATAAAATTAAAGAACTTACGTACGTTAAACTTCCGAAAAACTTCCGTGAGCACTAAGTACCATAATTAAGCTCCCGTGTATACTTATCAAAATCTTACATAAGTCATAAATTTTACTTTTGAGTGTAAAGGTAGCCTATGAACAAAATGTCTGAATGTGTGGCGATGCACCATCTCTGTCTACCTCCTCGGAGAATCAGCACAACGATTAGATAGATAGATATGTAAAAGACTTATACATGTAACCCCATGTTTAAGGCTGCCTTTACACACATAAGTTTTTTCCCGTAAGCGACTTCTGGCTAATGGGCACATTGGTTTTTGCTTACGTGAGTAAAAGCAGCCTAATAATGAGGTTTTGATTACGGGTATATTTAACTGCATATATTATTTATTGATTTTTGGCATCTCTAATTTAATTTAGCAATAAATAAAAAATTATAAATATATTTTTGTACAAAAAGTTACAACAACTAATGGTTTTAAAATATTTTCAAGTATTTTCGATAAGTTCTATGTTTTTATTGCTTCAATTACATGGGAGGTCACTGCTATAGGAGATTATTCATTACAACTAGTTGATAATACAGTGAAACCCTCTTAAGAAGTTTCCCAAGGGACGGGAAAACCTTAAGTGGGAAAAATTGGGCCATTCAGTCTTCAAGGGACCAAAAAAACCAAACTTCTTAAGCAGGAAAACTTCTCAAAAGATAACTTTTTAAGAGGGTTTCACTGTGTTTGGATATTACACATAATATGAGCAACAAAAAAAGTATGTTGATGGTTGGGTTTGTTCAACATTTATTGAAGATTAGTGCTATTTTGAACTGTCACCATTTGAGTGTTTCCCGTTAAACACCGACTATCAGCCCATTTCAGTGTTTGATCAAAAGCCTAAATGGGCCCAAAAATATGGCGGGAATGGTGAACTAGATTATTTAACCCCTCAGGCTAATTTTGTTCATGCTAATGGAACAGCTCACATGGGTCTCATAGAAATCGTAGTGTCTACCTTACTATAATGGTGAGAAATATGATCTAAATGGTGTTAGAAAGGGAAAACACCAAGCTTTTTAATCTTAACTACAAAATAATTAAAATGTACACCTTTATGAAACCAAAGTTTCCAACCGTAATTTAAAAAAAAATTATGAAACTTTATCTTTTAACTTATTATTTTTACATGAAACGGCAAAAATATTATATTTCAAAAATTATGTTTATTTTGAATTATTCATAAATATTCTATTTATTTGTATTTTATTGCAAAGCGGAAATATTTTGACCTTCTGACAAAATATGCTTGTGGTTTTACCTATGTCGATGGTTGGGTTGGTTCAACATTTCGAAGATTAGTGCAACTTTAAACTGTCGCCAATTGACACCAACTGTCCGCCCATCTCAGCGTTTGATCAAAAGCCTAAATGGACCGAAAAATATAGCGAGGATGGTAAACTAGATTATTTAAAAAAATAAAAAAGGATTTTGGAAAGATTTCAACATGATCAACATAAAAACTTTATTACGAATTACGATTCTTTTGATTTATTATTAATGCCTAAGTCGTTTTCATTTTTTAACATAATACTATGGATCTTAATATTTACACAGCAAAAATTTTTAAATACGTGTAAATTATAAGAATTTATTTTCTCCCTTGGAGAATCTGGTATCCAGCAACTGCGCTTTCTTCAAGATGGACTTCTTGGCCGCCTCATCGAAGCGGTTGGCCTTCAGGTCGATGTCCCGGTCAAACGGTCTCCGCGTCGGCTCACCACTCTCCTTGTCCTTCTATAAGAGACATAATATTAAGAGATTAGTTTATGAAATAGACATGATTCCATGACAAAACAGCAAATTGTTTTTTTGTTTTGTTTTTGAATCTTTAGTTAGATGTAAGCAAATTTTTTCATACATCTAGTAAGAAAAATATAAAAAATACAATTTAAGAGATACAGTTACATTTACAAATAGGTTTTAAAACTTGTTTTAAGGTTACTAAAATAATATCGGTGAGTATGTTCGTAATCAAATCAAAAATTATTTTTCTTGAAAAGTGCTAAGGCTTGAGGCTTCCTTTACGGCATTTGGTAGGTTATTATAAAGTTTTCGCCCTTTATAAAACACGCTGTTTTGTGTGGACGAAAGTTTGTTTTTTTTTTTTCCATTACTTTTAATGATTTTTCAAAGGAATAATGAAATTGCACATTGATGATTTGTCCGGTCACCCAATTCAGAGCTCAACTGTTGCGAACTACCGAGGCTAGTCAATTTTAGAGTATCGACACACTAGGCATAAGGACCTATTTCAATGTCGCCAATCCAGTTGAAAGAAGTTGCTAATACGTAAGTTGTGTCCAAAGAAGCGCTGCTGGCAGTAACATAATGGAGTTCTAATACCAAACCCGATGCATGGCAGAGGAAGGCTTACCTAACTAACCATCACGCCGTTTCTCAGCAGGGGTAGGCAGAGAGAACGGACTGCCACACAACCCTGTCTCGACACACTCCTTGTTTCATTCATATACTGTCTCATACTTTTTTGTCTTCTGTTATTCTGACCCTTAGCATGACACATATCATATTGCATTCTTTCCGGATCCAGATTACAACATATACACCTCAGAGATCTCAATTCAACCCTGGTAAAAGACTAACAATCAGAAATGAAACGTTCATTGAAAAGGCCTTAGCCGTGTTTGGTGACTAAATCTGGATACCTTACATTATACACCTTCCTCTTCCCCTCCCCACTACCTTCAGCCTCTCAACTTACTCTAATTGAGAGCTGTTGGGACTCTTGTTACATTAAAAAAATTATGTCTAGGAAGACTATCTTCAGGAAGTATTAAAGACGATTGAATGCTGGTAAAATGTGATCCCTGAGGCATATGTGTGGTAAAACAACATATTTATAAATAAATATATGATTAACAAAATGATTAATTGGTAATTGTCTGCAATTTGGACTAATAAATGTTTGTAATTTGGAAACTTTTAAATTAATATCAATGAAATTATATAGAAATTTTTACCTTTTTCTTTTTCTCCAACTTCTTTTCGTGTATTTCAAGTAAACTCTTATCCCTCTTGTGTTTCTTTTTATGCTTTCTGGAAATAAAAAGAAGGACTAAATAAATAACTGAACTGCTTAAAAAACCCAACATTATAAGAAAAAAATTGAACTCCACAAAGGAGGCCCTGAGGAAAATGTTTTCCCTCTGGGTCTTTCATCTTTGGGCATGCCGTGCGGTGAATCTTTTTGAGGGGAGGAAGGAGTGAGCGTGGGTCTTGAAGAGAAGGGGCAAACCGTTCCACAGCCACGTTGTTGAACTCAAGAATGAGTCGAAGAAACAATCTCATATGACAAATTTCAACCGTGTATAAATGGGCGAGCATTTGGCGTGTTTCGCGACGAAGGGATCAATAATGCTAGTTCCTCGGAGCATCTTCAATTGAAATACTGGTAAAACAAGCACAGCATTCCCTCCTGCCGCCTGTGCTCTAAAGATTACAATCCATTTGTTAAGATGGGGGAATCTATCAAATGGAGCGCCCGTTTCTGCACGGAGTCAAGGGTTATTATGTATTTTCCTTTACATATTTCCCCCAAGGCCTCCAGTGTGGAGTTAGTGAGTAAATTATCTGCACACACACAGACGCACAGACAGAAAGAATGGATGACGAAATAATACATTAATTACATTAGTATTTTTTGAAGATATTATTATTGTGACTACATTCCATCCAGTTAACCTTTTTACGATGAGCGTCATTTATACATGCCAACTGATCGCTTGCCTAAAATACGAGCGTCATCTATACATGACGCAGCGTTAAACTGAATTTTGTACCTTAACCTCTCGTAGGCCGCAGTCCCCCCGGCGGGTCCGGATGTTTGAAGCGATTTTGCCCCTTATGTATAAAGAAATTGTATGAAGAACAAGGTCAAAATCGCTTGGGCCATTCTCGTTCTTGACATTACGAATAACTGGATAGCATTTAGCCACTCCGAATAATACATGTTAATTGCTAAAGACGCGCTGGGCACCAAAGATGGCGGACAAAATGGCTGCCGCTTGATAATATGAACGCTGTCATATTCGAAGTCTATATTTATTCATTGTTTTTTATATAAATCCATTGTGGAAAGCATAGATTTGAATGATTATTGGGAAATTCGTTTTATCTACATTATTTTGTAAATAATTTATAATTCTACAATGTAATTTTTGTATTATATAATTGAATTCGTAAGAAAGGTGAGAACTGTCAAATATTGAATGTCGTATTGAAAAAAAAAAATTTTTGTATGCTGGCCTTCAACAAGTTAATATCTCAGTAAATTCACAATTCAATTGAGACGAAAATCGTATACTATGTCCATTATTCTCCTTCGCAATGTCTGTCAATTTATCAGCTATACATTTATGTTAAATTCTTATAATATGTAATCTGTGAATATTACTAAAATTGCGCAACTAATTTAAACTCTCGCGCGCTGTACGAGAATCTACGACGCATGTGCGTAGCAATGTTGGATGATGGCACCGATTCAATGTTTGAACTCGGTGATTGTAATCAAACGTCGTCATCTCACAAACGTCTCACAAAAATCTGTCATCGGCGCACATTCCTTCTTTGTTATGATGCAGCTCGGATCATGTGACCTATAATGGCTGACGCAGAGGTCGGCACTTTGTTTTTGTATGGGATATTATATTACGTTATTATAATTGTTTAGATAATGAAATGTTTGATTCTTGAATTCGATTTGTTATCTTTAAACTGTTTAGATTATATCTACGTCTTTGAATATTTTTAAGTGACACTATATTCATTTAACATTATGTTTATAAATCTGGAAAAATCTACCTGTCCACGGGTATTGCAAATTCTTTAACCACATCGTTCTAAAAAGGTTAAATACATCAGTATTTGAGACTTACCTAGATATTTGATATTCTTCTCACATTCCAAAGCTTCACAGTTAAAGTCCATATTATAGGAAATACAATTTGTCTTATGTGTTTTTATTGTACATATATGATATACTAGGTTTTCCCTTAATAGTTGAGCTGATACTTATATGTTTAGTTTTTGCTATATTTAGTGTTAGTAGATTTTTGTCAAACCACTTTTTTATCGCATTGATTCCACTTTCAGCCTTTTTATGAGTTTCAGTCAAATGCTCTCCTTCCAATATAGTAATAATTTTTCCGCCAGCTGGTAGCTCGCATAACTCATAAATGTAAATTATAAATAGAAGAGGTCCCAGTGTGCTTCCATGTGGTACACCAAAGTTGGTGTCTAGTGAGTTACACACTGTTTTGCCTATTTTGAGTTGCTGGCTATGTTGAGTTGACCCGTTGAGTTGAGTTGACCCGTTAAGTAAGTCTTTAACCTTTTGTACGGCATACTACAACACTAATATTTTTTAATCTTTTGAGGAGTAATTTATGAGAAATTATATCGAAAGCCTTGGCTAAGTCTAAGAACAGTGCAATGTTTTTTTCTTTCCACAATCTATGTATATGTTCTGTAGCCGAAAGCCGAACTGATTTTTACTTAAAAGTTTTCTATTCTCTACATAATTACTAAATCTATTTTTAAAGATTTTTCTATAATTTTTGAGATTGCACTCAACAGGAATATTGGCCTATAATTGTCCACTTGGTTTTTGGATCCACTTTTGTAGATTGATAATAATATAGTTTTTTTTTTAAGATGGTCGGGGAAAACCCCTGAAGAAAAACTACTGTATTAGTAAATCTAGTTAGTAATTAACGCTTTATTGAAAATGAAAAAGGGCAGATACTGTACATGAGCGAAAAAGAATGTAATATGTAATACTGACTTGGCAGCCTCCTCCTGCTCCTCGTCTCGCTGGGTGATGAAGTGCAGCTCGGCCTCGCGTTTCAGGTCCTCCCGCGCCTGCTCGTCCTCGTCAACCTGCGGCACACCCAGAGCCTTTAGCGCCTTCTGCTCCGGAGTGTCTGTCCAGCTGGATCTGCAAAAAACAAACCATTCACAACTAAATTCTACACAAATTTGTATTCGACTTCCGTCTCCTTTAGTCTGTCTCAGGCACAACAATACTTTTAGACCATATCTCAAGTATATTTGAAAATATAAAATTTTTCCTTAATAATATTTTGTTTATTTCAGCTGAACAGAGCGGTGTGTGCAATACTCTGCCTGCCATATAAAAGTTTACGTATAAATAAAATACATAATGTGAAATTAAATATACAAATAAATAAAATAAAATGGTGACCACATTAGGACTTTAATAATAATTGAATAATTTGTTGAGTGCCGTTTTTGTTTTTTGTTGAGAAATCACTTCAAGGCCGCTTTAACTATAGTGGCTTGAGGAAAATTCTCCATCTATGGTGTAGGGGCGCTCCCTGCCACTGGGCGATGACTCGTCCCGGCTACTCTGTGGCGCATCAAAGCAGCGAATCCATGCTCCCTTCCCTCTGTGAACATCTGCGAGGCGCTGCATCGCCAGGGGAGGCCAAACAGGGCTCTGTATGCGTGGTTATACTGTACTCGGAGTGTGTTCATGCCGCCTTGCATGTATCTCATCCATAGCTCACTAGTGTAAAAGCTCATTCATTATGTCTGGAATAGTTGCTTCTTGACCGAAGGCTGCACTTCTTGAATCACCTGGCAAGCACGTTGGCTCGCACGCTCAGTACTCTTCTTTGGGGTTCTGTCATTTTTATCGTTTATGTCATCGGTAACGACATGCCCTAAATATTTTAAATAAAGATTTGCAGTTTTCATTTTTCGATTGCAATTTCAATAGTGGTTTGGCGCACTCATTGGATTTTAGTCACTGGTTCAGACAGTAAACATGTGTAAATATTGACAGGTGTTTTGTTTAACCTTTATGTGCGCACCATGTAAATATAGATTTGATTGTTTTAGTTTTATGTAGGTTAAACCAGACCAACCTTTCCCAACCCACGGTACCGGTCTGCGGAGATTTTCTGCCAGTCTGCAGAGATACTTATATTTGCACTAAAATCGTAACTTCTTATTTTTATATCTGTTATAATATAATATTAAAAACCAATATGTACATAAAATACTACATTAATAAAAGACTTTATTCCTGCGTTTACCAGTCTGCAAAATTTTCCTCCTATTTTCACTGATCCGCAGGCTGTCATTAATTCTTCAAAAACACCTTTGAATTGTTGGTTTTCGTGTAGGGTGTATATTTAGGTTTGTGTAGAAACAATAAAATCAGTTCATATTCGTATACATAAATATATATTTTTTTTATTTCTGTTTGCTGAATGGGAGAATTTATTTTTGTTGTCGAATTTATTATTACCTGTCGCTCATATCTGGTCCGGCCTTGGCTCTAAATTGACGGGGCCCCAGTCCGATGATCTTGGCCTTGGCATCGGGCAGTTCCAGCATCCAGGCCTCGCGAGCTTCCGTTTCGGGGACCGCGCCGGCACCCTCCAGCGAGCCTATCTTCATGCGGAGCGCCCGCTCCTCTAACCGCGCCTGGGCCTCCGACAGCCCCTGCCCTGGGGCCCCCGCAGGCAGAGGACCCACTATGTCCCCCCCGTCGTCCGAATCGGAGCGCTCAGGAGAGGGTGCGCGCTTGGCGAGATTCTCGCGCATCTCCGCCGTGAGAGAAGGCCCTGAAATTAATATTAATTATAATAATTAGTCATTGTAATATCATTAGGCAAAGGTCAAACAGACAAAATACCACCAAGTTTTGAGAAAAATTAAATTTGAATTTTGATGAAATCTTTTATTTATATGCTTTTTTACTATTATTAGGAAGATAGATAACACTAAAGAATTTAACCCCCAGACCTCGGGGCATATTTTGTCAGGTTAGCAAATTTCTGCATAGCAATAAAATCCAAATAAAAGGGATATTTTTAAATTTAACTCTAATCGAAAAACTGTTTTTGAAAATTTCATCTTCATAAAAATTTCCTATTTCATAAAAAAAATCACAAAGAATCATACATTTTTCTCAAGATTGCAGTCAGAAACTATGGTTTCATAGAGTTTTTTTAATTTTCCTGGGGTTAACTTCTAGATTCAAATATAAAGAAAGCATGGTGTTTTCTCTTCCTAACAACCGTTTAGATTAAATTTCTTACCATGACAGTAAGGGAGATGACAACGATTTCTGTAAGTCAATATTTATTCATTGTTTTTTTATATAATTCCATTGTGGAAAGTATAGATTTGAGTGATTATTAGGAAGTTCGTTTTATCTACATTATTTTGATGTAATTTTTGTAATATATCACAAAAGAAATGTTATAAAAATTGAATTCGTAAGAAAGGTGAGAACTGTCAAATATTTTACGTCGTATTGAAAAAATATTTTTTTTTGTATGCTGGCTTTCAACAAGTTAAGAGACAGTGCGGCCGTAGCTATTGCTTCGTCCTCTGCCATGATAATGTACAATTGGAGTTCGGAGTTGGACAGTTGACCATGTAATGGAGCCACTACACGATCGTCCAACGCAGAACCGAGTTCTAGGTTGGACGGTTGGACAATCGTGTAGTGCCAAGCATCATTACATTTAGTATGCAATGAGTTTTTAAATAAAAGATGTATATTTTGTATACATGAAATATAATCAGGGGAACATGAGTCAGATGGAGTTACAGTTATGTAGTTGTTAATACCTTGTTCAGGAGCAGATGCATTTGGATCTGCAGGAGGTGGGGTTGTCTCCTTGGTTGGAGATCCTATTATTCATAGGAATTAGTTTATTAATATTTCATTTGGGCTACCCCGGAACTTTACATGATAGAAAAAAGATGATAAAAAGAATCAGAAAATGAGGAAATTGTAAAATCGAAATCGCCACAAGCTATATATACATTATGGAGGATTGCAGAATATATGTAATGCCTGCTCTAAGCGCCTCCTACACTCCGGAGGTTGGGCTTCCTGGAGTAGTCTGGCCAAGAATGTAAAGCAAGCATTATTGAAAGAAGTCCATTCATCAATTGAATAAGATCCTAAGAACGGATTGTTTCGCAGAATTTGAAAAATTCATCAAATTTCAAAGTTAAAATTCATCATGGTCCGGTTGCTTCACAGTTCTCGGATAATAACAGAACTTAAATAAGACTTTCACAAAACTTGAATATTAACTTTGAAATATGATGAATTGTTCAAATTCTGTAAAACAACTCGTGCCAAAACAATTCAATGATAAAAAGGTAATGCTTGACTGCCACATTGGACATGGGCCAACCACTTTAGATAAGATAAGGAGAATGTTAAAATTTAACTCACCCATATATTTGGACTTCTCCGAGAGATTCTTCTTCAGATGTGGCGGAAGAGCAGGACCTTCGACAGCTGGATTGTTCCCATCGTCAAACTGTACCTTCTCCTTGGTACGCGTGTGCGGCGGCATTGTCGGGCCGGGCGTAGGCGTCTCCTTCCCGTCCACTTTCACAGAAAGCTTGTCCCTCAAGTCCGGAATCTTTGACTTGTTCTGGGACATGCTCGGAAGCATGGGACCTATTTGTCTGCCGAGTCTATGTCTCAGATCCAACGAATCCATTGCTATCTTTTGATCATCGGAATCGCTCACGATCTCACCTTCCTCGTTTGATTCTTCCGATTTAACCTTTTTGACCGGAGAAACAACATCAGTCTTTACTTCAGCAACAGCCTGTGTTACTACTCTTCTTTCTACTATATCCGTCGCCGAGCTTATTGTAACTTTCATGCTTCTAGATTCGTCTATGGAAAGTTCGGCTTGTCCGTCGGATTTTTCACTGTTGCTCACTGTCGGATCGCTGGTGCTTTTACTGACTTTGGTTTTTTTGCGTTCCTTCTTCGCTCTCTTTTCCTTTTTTTTTGTTTTTTTCTTGGTTTTTTTTAATTCGTCTTCAAGTAATAAGAGCTTTCTTCGTAGTGCAACTTCATCTTCCGACGAATCTGAGACGGCAATGGGTTCCTCTTGAACGGCTTTAACGCTTTCATTGTCAGACACGTGTGGAATATTACTAATCATGTTGTAGTAAGAGACTGGTTTAGGTTCAGAATCCGATATATCCGGTACGGGACTCTCACTCTTTCTTGTAATTTTATTGTTGCTTTCTTGCAACGGAGGCAAATCCCCAAGTGGGCTCGCTTTTCTTTTCTTATCTCTTTCTGTGTTAACAGATTTTACTCGAGAAGAATGCCTCTCTGCATTACCAGAATTCTTACCGAACCTGATGGGACTGATGGTTCGAGGTCGACTGGAACTCACCGAATCTCGTTCTCTACTAGTAACATCAGCTTTGATAATTTTTCTAATACCTTGAAGAGCTTGGCGATTGATTTGGCGAGGTGGTGGTGGCGTTACTCTATTCGACTTTTCGCTGATCTGTCTCTCTGGCTTGAGGTTGAGTCTATCTTTGACTTCTCTGGGATGGCTTCTTTCTATTTTTTCCTGGTGCCTTCGAGCATCATATTCTCTTCTTTGTTCCAATTCTTTTGGATCAACCCTTTCAACAACTTTCTCACGCGGTCTGAACGATTCACTATTTTCTCTAGAATGGCTGGTCCTTTGTTGCGAGTCTCTTTTAGATCCATTTCTCTCTGGTCTGTCGTCGCGGTTTGAGGTTCGTTCGTTCTGGATATCTCGTGGTCTTTCCTGATTGGGGCTGGTGACTCTCTGCCTGGAGAAGTCTATACGGGACCGCTCTTCCCTGGGTCTTTCCTCTCTCTGTCTTTCTTCCCTTTGTCTGTCATCTCTGGGCCGTTCTTCTCTAGGTCTCTCTTCCCTAGGTCTTTCTTCCCTAGTTCTCTCTTCCCTAGGTCTTTCTTCCCTACCTCTTTCTTCTCTAGGTCTTTCTTCCCTAGGTCTCTCTTCCCTGGGTCTTTCTTCCCTACCTCTTTCTTCTCTAGGCCTTTCTTCCCTAGGTCTCTCTTCCCTAGCTCTTTCTTCTCTAGGTCTCTCTTCCCTGGGTCTTTCTTCTCTAGCTCTGTCATTTCTGGGAAATCTTTCATTATTAAACCTATCCCTATTGCGTTGTGGAGACCTATCCCTGCCTTTTGGGGGAGACCTGCGCTCCTGTCTGTCTCTGTTCCCAGGGAAGAACCCTCCGCTTCGACCCCTGCCGGGAGCGGCATCAAATCGGGGGTTATTCCGTCCCCCTTTGTTGCGATTTAGTAGAGCCACATCGCTGGTCTGTTGACGTCGCGTCGAATCAGTTTTGAATCGGACGCCGGAATCCGAATCTGATGTTGAATCATCGGACAACATTTTCAAGCTGAAAGTTAAAAAAAAACTATACGGTTAGAAATGTTTACATTTTGAAACAATAAAATAATTACTTTCCAAAATAGAATCACTTTTGTATTAAAACCCATTAACCAGCGACCGAGAATTCAAATTTCAACTTGCGATCGTGCCCTTGCAACTGTACAGGGTGGTTCCGATAAGAAAGATTGATTATTCTATGTACCCAAAAGTTTAACTAATAACTCAATATTGACTTTATTCCATTCAAAATTTGCTTTAATGATACATTTTTAATATAGTGTGTACTTCTTGTAAGTATTTTTTGATCATAAGTATTTAAGATTTTTCAATAATATCTAAGCAAAATAAGTGAGTAAAAAATATGGAATATTTTAGCTTGTAAGACCTTATAAATAGACAAACTGAGGTATTTTCGTCACAAAACACATTCTCGCATTTATTTTTTAAAGGTTTTAATTGAATTAAAATTCTGAAAAGTGTCTTTACTAGATTATGTATTGATTTATTTTACTGTATGAGTAATGATGATTTGAAATTTGTGTTGTATAGTAAAATATTTCCCTTTAAAAATTAACAAATCTGCCAACGACCAACAGTATAACCTTAGTATATTAAAATAAACTTAAAGGGTAATAATTATTAGCCTGAAACACTCAACCATATTAAAAAAAACCTCCCGGGAAAAGATACATGCCGCCGACAGGACTCGTTTTTCAAAATTTTAAAAATGACTTTACCAGATAAAATAACAATCTTTCGAAATCAATTTATATTTTTTTGTAATAAAGAGTCAATATGTCAAGAATTTGATATAAAAAGGACAAATTTCCGGTATTCTCTAGTTATATCGTCTTAATGAAATAAGGGGTTTTGGATCACAGAGCCCCATCTCTGCATATTTTGTGTTTGAAATAGAAAACTGTTAAATTTAAAAGCTGTAATAATTTATTAATTTTCATACTATGGTACTATCTTCAATATAATTTATGTTAAGTCGGTAGACCACTTCCTAGTTATTAGATAAAAATATAAATTGTGGTGTAAACAAAGTTAGTAATTTTCATTTAAATTAAAAATATAGATGACTAAATAAATGAGATCTCATAAATTAATCTGAAAAATGTGGGTGCAGCTCAAGAACACTAAAATAATAATTTAATTTTAAATGTCCTCTACAACACAGGTGAACTCCTAGCGTGGAGGACAATACACTATAGCTTTGTAACATAAATAAATTTAGTACATAATTCTTGCTGGAGAGAAACAAAACTTTCATTTTTTTAATCCATGTCAATTTTCATCAACTCTCTATTTGTGCCACAAATGTGAAAGGATAAATTTCATCAACTCTCTAGGTATTTGTGCCACAAATTTGAAAGGATCTATGGCTTATTTTACTGAAAGGTGGGGATTCATAAAAAAATATATATTAAAAAAAGGTTTATAAATGAAACTTCTAAAATATAAGCATGTATAAAAATATTTATTATCTTCCAACAGTGTAATAAAAAAATGACAAAAATCACAAAATTAACAGTACGGAAATAGAAAATTTAATCACAAATTCATCTACAAAATAATTAATGGCAAACTTAAATTAGTAAAAAAAGATCATAAAATTGGAGTTTTTATCTTATTATTTAAACATTTTGCCTATTTTTCTAAAGCTATAGTTGAGAGATTTGAAGAGTCCGGCAGTAAGAATGCCTTTGATAGACTGTCTGACACTGGACTGCCACACGATGGTGCTGAGGACCTTCTTCAGGATGTCGCCGCACTTGGGGTCGTGTGCCAGATGGTCCAACACATCCCCAGTTCCTGCATCCTTTCCCATACTTTTCTTAAAGTGGAAGATTTCAATTAGTCGCAGCGGGTTGGACGGCAACTGAGACAGATGGTAATGCTTGGCTCCTGGTGAAATATCTTGCTGACAGTTCCCATCACCGCCTGCAGGAGCAAAGTGAACCAGTGTCTTCAGGTTTGTGATGGTTGGAGTGTACAGATGCCTAAATTTAGCAACTTGCGGCTCCACAATGCTTTTCACTTTGTTTTTATCTTCTCCGAAGATCATCCTGAAGTCACCGGAGTAGCTAAGGTTGGATATAGCGTGGAAAAACTCGAACTCTGTAAACTTTTCTGGGAGTAGTAGGAGAGCAGAATGCACGGCGGATGTCAGGTTCGCCTGGAGAGCCGTGTGAAGGCGAGCATCTGTTTCTGTCAGAATTACTTCAACAGGTTTGTGCAGCCTTCCAGCCAGGTAGAGATAGTCCCAATCCAGCAGATCGGCGATGAGATCCTTCTTCGACACAACGCCATACTTTATGAGGACTCCTTCTTCTTTGATTGGAACTAGCGTGTTGAAGTACACTTGGGCACCGAGACTCTCTTGGTACTTGGTTATGAGCCCCCCACCTAAATATTTGAGAAAAGAGTAGTGATTGCCGTTGGTCTTCAGGTTGTCTGCGTGCCACTGCAGGGAGTCCTCCGTGGAAATGATGAGGTCGATCATCTGTTCACTCTTAATGGTCCCCGTCTGCGGCTTCACCCCCGAGCCGTAAGCGAAAGAAAAGCTACACGATTTGGGAAATTTACACAGAATTCGGGAGTACACCGGAGAAACTACACGGACGGTCGACATGGCACGGGCCGTTGCCATTTTTAAATATCGCATATATATACTTAAACACGGGTGCAATCGGTAAATTATGTTGGTGACCTGCTTGACCTAACCTGAGCGACGTCAAATATTGTGTGAATCCTGTGATGCCATTGTTTGTGATAACCCTTTTCCAAAGTTTTAGTTATCAATCCGGCTTTGATTCAGCCGTACAAAGAGTCAAAACAATGCTTTGAATGCGATTATTGAGTGATACGCAAACATAACCTTTCCGCGTTCAATCATAGACAATAAACCATAAATAAACCCATAATAAATTAACCAAAAAAAATCACAGACAACAAAGACCGAGGTTTTTTTATGGTCACGTAGGCACTGCAAACGTGATGTTTTACACGGATCAATATTGAAAAATGTTAACTGTAAAAATAAAAATATATTGACGAAATAACAATATTTTCGAACCCAATAAGACTCGAGCGAACAAAAGCGCAATTAATAAGTCCCCCAAAAAGTAGGTAATAATGTCGACTCGTGTACTTCATGATGAATGCAGGGCCGAAATTTCAGTTGCTTTATAACCTCGCTATGAGAGATATTTAATTTTATCAAGTTTGTCTGTGCAAGAAACCCTGACAAGATAAACCGACTGATGTCATTCCTAATTCCTAAAAAATACATAGGCCCTATGTTGTTTATGACAGCGTTTCCCAACCTTTTAAACCTGCGGACCGGCAAAAAAATTGTATTATTTCGCGGACCGGCTGCCACCTATTTAATCGGTTTCCTCGGACCATTCTCATGTTCTGACTACAATTTTTAATTACACGAAATACGAATGTAAACGGCACTCTATATATTATCAGAGCGCATATAAACCATTCTCGCATTTTGTCTGCAGAATTTGTGTTCATGAAAATCGGATTAAAAAACGCGCATTCGGAACAGACTTTGTCTAGTGAGGCAGGTAAAAGAACAGAAAATTGTAAATCAACCAATTTATATTAAATAAACGCCCGGGTTGCCGCCACTGAAACTGAAACTGAATTCACTGCGGAGAACTAATGCATTATAGTGTTGTGACTGCAGCTATTCGTGTTTTAAAAATATGTATTTGCAAAGACATTACAAGTTCTATTTTATTATCTTTAGATAATCTTAATATTCTTGCGAGTTCTGCAAAGAGACCATTCCCTTGTTGCGAATGAAAGGTTTTGTCAACTCTAAAATCTATTAAATTTATTTAGAAATATGATCGAGGTTATCGGGGCAGAACCCATTTCCATATTCTGAGTGCAATAAATAATGTTCTATTAAATCATCTCAAATTAATCGTACTAACATTTTCAGATAAGATCTTCAAACAAACTATGTGCATGGTGCATGTCTGAGTGCAAAGCATATTTTTTCTATGAATCACATTCTAGCGAGGACTGTGAAAGAATATATTCCCACTGGTTTTCCCATTGTTAACGTTAAATAATAGTTACGTCAGCCTTAGGTTTAACAATAGGTGATAATAAGTTAACATGTCAAGTTTTTGAAGTAAAATTTCTTTACGCACGCTTGACTTGGGGGGTAAGCTGGCGAATGCTTGACGAGAGCGTTACGAAAAGGTGTTATATCGGGCGACTGTAGGAGCAATAGAGAGCAGTGTATGAAATATCTCAGTCAGTATTTTGAAATACAAATTGTGCTTTCCAGTACCTTCACGCAGTGACGCGCCAAACGCGGGGGAGAGCGGGCGTCGATGCGCACGGCTTAATCGGGCGAGGCGAATGATAATAAATTGAAATAAATATTTGTAGAAAATTAATATATGTATGTACACGTATATATTTTACACCTATAAACACACATATAGATGGAGCTAAAGAAGTTTTACTTCAGTCGTGTGGTATAAAGCACACTCGTTTTTTTTTCTCACTATTTTGACATGACTCGACGCATAATATTTACACTGAGTCATATGCGTGCATCAGTACCATCTTTCGGACACCATGGATAGCGGGTGAACCGTTGACAACTAGCAAGTAAACTAAGTAATTCTTAAACATAGGTGAGAGGGCCTGAATGTATTATAAGAATCACAATTGATTTCAAACACTTTATTTTGCCTTTTTGAATGCTTAATTATTTGTTTGCTAGTTGTGAATCGCTCACGTGCATTGTGCAGGCTGTCTGCACTCTGGACGAAGCTGAGAAGTGAGTGGTTCATTATCTGTAGCGTCCGAATCTTTCGCGGACCGGCAGAAAATCTCCGACGACCGGTCCGCGGACCATGGGTTGGGAAACACTGGTTTATGACATGACGTTACAGTCGTTTTACATTTTAAATGAAAAACTGTACCTGCCTATAATAGTATGTTGTTCTATATTATTAATTCAACACAATTCTTAAGGGCCGATAGCACCCGCCCGCTAGTATTAAAAACCAAAAAACTCAAGCGAAAGAAAATATTTAATAAAACACGACTCGTTTACAATAGAGTAAAAATCTCTCTTCAACACCTTAAGTAGCAGTTAAAGAAACACTGTGAATTTTTTCATACGTATAACTTGTAAAATAACAAAAATAATTTTTGGGGCGTACTTTGCGATTTTTTCTATCGAGGGAATTTTATATAATTAACGCTTCGGCTCTACAAATCTTCAGATATTATTTAAAAAAATAACATATATATTTTTTAAACTTAAAGTGTTCAAGGGACTGAATTCCGGCCTTTAAGTAGAGCAGCGATTTACGTTCATATACGTTTTTTTCTTATCAGTAGTCAAATTGTTTTGATAACATATTTTATCTCCTACAAAAGCCTATAGGTACGTATATCTTATGAAAATTCGGCACTATTATAATGCCCTGAGCAGGGTCAATACTAAATTCGGTTGATCGTGCATGGGTAAGTTTTTTAAAAACTTTAACTCCACACGAGAGGCCCTCACGAAAATAATTTCCCTCGGGTCATATTTAAAGATGCTGTGTGGACGATCTTTATGGGAAAAGAAAGGAGTGAACATGGGCCTCGAAAATACCCATGTTGCAGGAGGGAGGAAACACAGAGGCCGGTAAATCTTTCCTCTGCCGAGTCGTTGAACTCAAGAACAAGTCGTAGAAACGACCAGCTATTTTCATGTGACAAATCAACTATGTACAAAGGGCTGCGTTTGGCGTATTTTCCGACTCTGCAGCGGTGCCGAAGGAATCATGAAGCTAGTTCCTTCGAGCATCTTCCATTGAAATACCGGTGGAACGCGAACAGCTTTTCCATATTAATTGCAAACAAGATGGGATAATCTAATGGACCGCCTGTTTCTCAATCTGTAGTCGATAGTCTGAATTGGTCTGAATTCTTGAAAAATCAGTTTCAACTTTGAAAATGACAGTTCCTTGGGATGAAATGTCATGAAAAAAAAAGAAACGGAATAAAAAAAAAACAAATATTATTAAATATCAAATTGGTGGGTACTTTATTGCTTGTCTGAATTCTTCACTCAAAAAAAGATACTTAAATTCAAAGCAACTTTGAGTTTATTGAACCAGAGTTACATAGGATGCACAGACAACCGAAATGATTATTTTTTGATGATTTATGATAAATCTAACATGCTTTTTACTGCAAGTGTGTCAAGCCATTGGAAGGGTTAAAATGTATGAAATTGACCTAGAATTCGTTCTTCGCACACCGACATAATTGTTTCTCTGTTTTCAAATTCGTAATCTCCCTGAAATACCAATCACAAACGAGAATTTTTGTGATTCTTGTCTGTAATTGGCCAAAATATTAACATGGCGGCTTCTTAGCGGAGCATCGAACGGCTATGATCGCACGTGAAAACGTACAGTAATTACCTGGGTGTGTTGTCATCGAAACTGAATGTCAGTGCCAGAAAAGTAATTTAGGCGGGTGTTTTTACGCCGAATTCTCAATATTACAATTACAAAATTCATTTGTGAGTGGTGTGATAACTTAAATTAACATTTTTTATGGCGAAAGATGTAATTTTGAGTGTTTGTTTTATTAGAGATCAATGACTCCCGTCTGTGGGTGGGTTTGTGTGATACGACCCTTTTCAAATGGAGGCACGTCCCATAAGTCCGTCCCGCTCGCACTTGCATATCTGCAGCGAGAGGCGTGCACCGTTCCGTGTCGGATCCTGTAGCTTCGTGTGGGTTGCATTGACATAATTTTCTCTTCCTACTAGAGAATTTCCTAGTTGGTCGTAAAACCTGCGAAAACCCGAAAATTCTTCTCTCTAAACCGCTAAATAATAAACGAATAGTATAATTTCTTATTGAGTCAATAAAACTCTTGCGGAATTAAAACAGGAACCGGACTCTCCTCCAAACGGGATAGGGTACCTACACCCGCCCTTACTATGATATTTGTATATTTACGTTTCTGAGAAAAAATAATGCGAGCTAAATAAAGTTAATTTGTATTGAATACGATACGATAAAACAAAGTTATCTCGCCGTGATTCCTAACGGTCCATCCATAAATACTTAATGAGAAGTTCGTACGGGATTATTGAATTTCTTCGTGGAGACAAATTCCTGTTATTTGTGGGACGATCTGGTCTTGTCAATCTGTGGCCTGTGCTAAAGTTCTGTTACGAATATTATCTAAACATGTCTAGATAAGTGCGCAAGAAACCATTGCATATTATCCATTATATCACGACCTTACAATTATATTATAGTCTACAGTTTCTTCCCAAGGGATTATTGCGCAATTGGCATTTGAGGTGCGTATTTTCTTTACCATTTTTTTTTATTGCTAACTATGTGCATTTCATTTTCTTGTAAATGTTGTTTTCCGTCATCGTTATCATATTTGCTGTATGTAATTTTTCAATGACTAATTTTGCTTACTACCGTATAACTCTCAAATAATTATTTTTATTTATTTATTATGTACACGCCCATTGGATTTTTATAGTGAAATTCTAGAAAATATACATAAATTATGAATAATTAATAGGTTAAATACAATTTGGGTATAGAAAATGTATTGTACAGTAGAATCTCATATCTGACACTATAATAACAAACCCAAATAATCAACAAAACAAAACTACTGAATAGTTTTATGTGAATATCTTAACTGCTCCTGTCTGGAGCCAGTGAGACTGGCATCCCCAATTGGGTTGTGTTGTGAGGCTAAAGGAAGCGGAGAAGGGAAGAAGATGGAGGAAAGGAAGGTTGGGAAGTTCCTGGCTATTCAGATTTGGTCTCCAAACACAGCTAGTGCCATTTTAAGCAAAGTTTCCAATTTTAATGATTATCTTTCACCAGAGTGGTACTGAGATTATCGACCACAGTGGATAGTAGCAAAACATAATGATAGATAGAAATGTCAGAGTGACATTTGGAGTGTCACACCCTCCACTCAGCAGCCTCAAAGATAACATAGTCCCTGAGCAAATGATTTCCCCCAGAGCTGTGTGGAGTCAATGTTAAAAAAATTTATTTGTATCACTGATTTGTAGAATCAGTGAAAATCTATTGTAGTTCTTCCATCTATCTCTTCGTCTTATTATAATATTGTGGGGTAATTAGTACAACCATTGAGTTAAACAATTAGAGGAGCAAACTTCATTACCGCGCGTGAAAAAAAGCATAACCAATATAAAACCGCGAAGACGTAGCTTTGAACCCACAAAACATTTTAAAGTAAACATATATTTATCTCACTTACACAAGTCGCAAAACCAATACCGCCGCCAATATTAGACAAAGACAGATACAGAAACTTGAATTGGTGGGTTGGTGTTTTTTTTTTTTATAGAGAATAAATACCTCACAAGAATCCCAACTGCTCCCGTCTGGAGCCAGTGAGACTATGGCATCCCCAATTGGGGTATGTTGTGAGGCTGAAGGAAAGTGGGGAAGGGAAGGAGATAGGGAAGAGGAAGGTAGGAAAGTACCTGGCTATTCAGATCTAGTCACTAAACACGGCTAAAGCCATTATTAAGCAACGTTTCAATTCTGAATGGTGGTCTTACACCAGGGCGATAATGACAGTATCTTCCACTCTGGAACGTGCCGCAAATATAGTATATATTATATTTATTAATTAATTGTGAAATAAAACAAATTAATAAAATAAAATTTATTTGCGCACGCCGGGTTTGAACCCGCAACCTTCCGATTGGGAGTCAAGTGTCTTACCACTCGACCACGGACGGTCGTGTTGCTAATCATATAAAAAATTTCCCAAAATAAGCAATAGAATAGGGTGTTTTTAACGTTAGTTTAAATGAAATAAACTAATTAATAATGTCTATGTCTACCTACGTTAAATTGTCGTGAAAACAAGCTTATGTGCCCAAGCGGTTAATTCCACAAAATAAGTAATAAGATTCCCAATACATCAATCCACAATTTAATTTAATTTATCAGTATACTGAGATTATCTATATATACAACAACCGATTTATCAGATTGATTATGATCTTATAATTCAATTTCAGAGTTACCCAGTTGTAGCAATTACCCCACAATATCATCCTTGTAACATAACTACATAAGTTACGCATCTTGACGAACTAAACTTTATTTTCATACCAAAAATCCTTATTTTATTATTAAAACTTGAACAAACTAATTAGGTACCTCTACTTCATCCATAGAAAATATATCCAGCAAAGATTTCGAATGTAATTAGGTAAATAAGTACATAACCCTTGCGACAAAATTCCGAAATTTGATGGACCACACTAGTAAAGCTCATAATTTATGATCCCATAGGGTTAGGCGACCCTACATAAGCAGCTCCCGCACGTTCGATCGACTCCGGTTCCGTTCCCAAAAACAGATTTTTTTTTCTGTCAGGATTTTTTTCAAATCAAACTCGCGATCGTCTGAAGCCGTTCGGAAAGGGTTAAGTAATGTTTGTCGAGTCTTTTGATTGGTCGATAAGCCTCCTTATCAATGTTTTTGGTTTTTAAAATGGGTAGGTAGGTACTTTTGGTACAGTCAACAAAGCATTTAATGTCAATATAACTGACTTCATAGTGGGCTTAATCTCATGATATGATGTAGATAAAGATAAAATTCTTTATTTTAAGGTTACAGATCGATACACATAACTTTGCAGTCGGTGGCGTCACTATTGTAGATGTTGGGGATAACAGTAGTATTATTATACACTTGATCAGGCCATTCCTTCATTCTTTCTCTACCATTTAGAGTTATATATTCTCCTGGGACTCCTGTCGTCAGTGGCGAAACTACACCATCGGGGGCCCGTGGCAAATTCATTAAATGGGGCCCCCCCGACAAAAAAAAACAGCAACCAATGGATGCGTTCTAAAATCATTGGATGGGGCCCCCCAACAAAAAATTCAGTAACCAATGGATGAGTTCAAAAAATTGAACGACATCCTTTTCTTATGAATGCGTTTAAATCTTAATAATTTATTTGTATTTGATCTTTAGTTGTGTCCAACTTTATAATTTTTACTAAAAGTTGATAAAAATGTTAGGATATTTCTGAGCTCGCGGGGGGCCCCGGCCCACTGCCTTTCGTCGTTCTAACCATCCCTTTATGAATCTTGTTCATTACACTTTATTCTGTCTTGCATTCTTACATTTGTAACACTGTAAAACAAGTTTCACTGCAAGTACGCTGCAGGGATCTCATTTCTAGAGCATTCAGTGTACTTTCATCCACGAATTCTTGTCATTAGAATAGAAATTATGTACAAAAACAATATATGAATCGCACATTAAATATCACATGTCAAAACTGTAATTTCACCGCGCTTGAAAAAAAGTTCAACTTTGCCAACATAATAATGACATTTTTTTATTAGTAATAATCCGAAAAAGAAAATGTACAATCTTTATATAATGTGTAACAAAAACATTATTTAACGGTTGTGAAGTGTTTTTTTTATCGGTAAGGATGTTAGGACCAGCAGTTAAAAACCTGCTCTGCGGGTTTTTGCAGCTAGGCCCTACGGGCAGCGGGCGACATAATGGTAGCTTTGTAACAAACTTCACGTATGAAGATGGTTTTGCATAAAGCGCGGCGTCAGAGATATACCAGAAGTCCGGTTCTTAAATTTCAACCGTACAGTCGCTAGGGTAATAATACTATCAGATGGAAAAGACCAACATAGAATTTTTTTCATATCAGAGGGAGTTTTCTTCTCCCTTTTTAATCTTAGATTGAACTCCTAAGGCCATTGTCCAAGAATCGCTACTGATGTCAACCAACAACAGACATAGCAAAATAAAATTGCAAAAATGTTATCTGTATAATTTTACAGTTGTTTAGAAAAATCTCATGAATCATTCATAGAACTTGTTCCACATTAGTTTTCCTAGAATAATGATATTATCTTTGTAAGTGGTCATGCTATTAGTACATATGTACTTGGGAAAATTTTCTCACCATTATGTCTGGGGAATTTTATAAAACTAACTAACTGACTATCCATCACACCGTTTCTCCGCGCAGGGGTAGGCAGAGAGGATAGGCCGCCACATGACTCTGTCTCGGCACACACTCCTTGCTTCATGCACATTCGTACATCGTCTTTTTAAATAATTGAGTGTACATGTTAAAATCAGATACGTTTTTAGATTTTCACGGCCGAAAGCATTTTCGTTGTTTGTTTTTGGGGTGTTATGCCGTGTTGTGCTACCTCCTTCTTTAGCCGACGTTTCGGACAGCCTTGAGGTGTCCATCATCAGGGCATGATGATGGACACTGCAACGCTGTCCGAAACGTCGGCTAAAGAAGGAGGTAGCACAACACGGCATAACACCCCAAAAACAAACAACGAAAATGTTAAAGGTCTGCTAAAAATGTTACCTCATGAATGATATTTCTGATTCATTTTACTTTTTTATATGAATACCTCACAAGAGTCCCAACTGTTCCCGTCTGGAGCCAGTGAGGTCCACATCCCCAATCTGGGTATGTTATGAGGCTGAAGGTAGTTGGGAGGTGACGGAGATGGGGAAGAGGAAGGTGGGGAAGTACCTAGCTATTCAGATCTGGTGACCAAACACGGCTATTCAAGCAACATTCATTTCTGAATGGTGGTCTTACAGTGGTACTGAGAGTATCTTCCACTCTGGAATGTGCAAATGCAAACAAGATTATCTATCGTGCTGCCTTTATTTGTAAGCAGATAAGATTTAGTGATTCATATTTTTATACACACATACTAAGTACTAAAGTAAGTGGGAAACTGGTGAATTTTTTTGTTTCAGTGCCCCCTGGTGTACCAGTCTCTCCGGGACACGAGTACTCCTGGCTGGGGTTGTACAATCGTATCGTATTGTTGGTTTCCATTTTATTCGGCAATTAAAGGGTTAAAAAAAATTTCAGCCAGGTCTAAGATTCAAAACATTGAACATTTTACGAGACGTTAAACTGCTGATATTAACCTCCTAGCAGCCGATTTTAAAAAAAAAATGTAACGTAAAAAATTTGAATTCACCAAAAAGCTCAAATAAAAAAACTATCAAATAGCTATACTCGAAAACGAAAGCTCAAACCACAAAATCAGCTTTAAATGTGATATAGATTTACTGATTCTAGTTCCTACTATGAGTTTCCAGTCACCGTGTGTACATTTTTTTACAATCCAGATGAATGTGATTTACAGAGGAAAAATAGGATTAATTTGTGACTGTTTTTTAAAATTTTATTACTGCTGTCTCAACCACCCACAGCCGTTGGGAGTATCGCAACCCCGATTTGGGGTATGCTGTGAGGCTGAAGGAAGTAGATGAGTAGAAGGGAGGAGATGGGAAGAGGAAGGTAGAGATGTACCTAATCTAATTGAGAAGTAGCCAATCTGATATGGTCACCACCACGGCTGATGCCATTTCAAGCAACGTTTCGATTCTGACCTCGTCAGTAATACAGAGATTCTACTCTGGAATGATGTGTTTAAAATGGATTTAGCTTTGTTGTATTCCTACCTTACTTCCTACAGCCTCGCAGCATGCCCCACATGAGGATGCCACTGGTTCCAACAAAAATTCTAAAATAATATATACACTCATTAATTCTGCTACAAGCAATCCTACTAAATTGTGATTATGATATAAAATTTTATGATATTAATTATGCTTTTTTTTTTCCTTCTTTTCAGATCGTGTCTATAATAAATACCACGCATAAAAATCAATATTATTTGTAATTAATAATAAATTTTCTTCATCCTCGTAATTCTTTTGCGAAAGAGCAATAAATTTTAATTAAGTGTCCATAGACATAAATAATTATTGCAAAGCAATTATTTCGAAATTTAAATTCTACATACTTAAAAAAAAAATCATTAAATCATCCCATATTTACAACATCCAAATGCGAGATCTTGGCGTAATAATGGATGAGAAACTAGATTTCACGGTCCACATTCAACAAACTGTAAATAAAGGTATGAAAATATTAGGATTTATTTTAAGAACAATTAAAAACTTTGAATCTTTACGAATCGTAAAATTGTTGTACATATCCCTAGTACGAAGCCTAATCGAACATAACTCAATAGTCTGGTCGCCCTTCTACAAAATTCATATCCATAATATTGAAAGAATTCAAAGAAAATTTCTAAGATTTGTCAATTTTAAACTTAACATCCCTTTAGAGCACATAAATTACTTATCATTAATGAATATTTTAAATATTCCAACTTTAGAAAACAGACGAAAAATAACTGACCTAACCTTTTTATTAAAATTATTAAACTCTAAATTTGATTGCTGTGAACTCTTGCATTTAATTAATCTACATGTACCTACACGAACTACTAGACAAACATTAACATTTTATATACACACATCTCATTCTAACTATAAATTGCATTCCCCAATACAACGATTACATAGTCTTGGTAACCAATATTTAAACAATATTGATGTATTTGACAATAATTTAAATTTGGCAAACTTTAAACGCCGTATGTGCTAACTATTTTTACTTAATTCATAAACTATTGTAAATACCAATTTTATACATTTTTATTAATTCCTATTATTATTGATTTGGAGGATATTGGCAGGCTATCTATTTTTACTTTATTTATATTCTGTATTACCTACATTTTGTCAACTCATATTTTATCTAACCTATATTATGTGTCTTTATATTTTCTGTTACTTACCTTTATTTTATTCACTTCTAACTCTTCACTGTAATTAATCGAAACATGTATTGCTTTATGTATGTAAAAGCCCTATGGGCGTTTAAATATAAATAAATAAATAAATAAATCTATAATATCACCAAATATTCCTGTTGGACATTCAATTTCAAATAGATTCACTGTTTTTCATTTTATATAAACATAATTATTATAAAAATTGGCAAATTTTTGATTGGGTGAACTGTTTAGCGATTTTCTGTTTTATACAATTGTTTCAAATTGTACAGGCTAGCTATTCTCCAAGCCTCGTCGCTCGCAATCGCCGTCGAAAGTATGTCCGTTGGTCGTCTTGGTTATTCTTGATCTTGGTCGAAGGAACATACTTAGATGCCAAATGTCAAAAGTCATTCCACACAACAACGAGTGGGGCAAACCTGTAGAAACAGAGCAGCGAGTGGTGGGTTGTTGGCTTATCTATGCAATGGGCTGTCAAAATCTAGAATCTAGTATTACTGTTTTCCCGCGCGAACTTTCGCACCCACAAAGACGTCGTCTATTTTTATAAAGTCAAATTACAATCATATTACAATTTCACAATGGTATTAATGTATATTATCAATATAAACCATTTCATTGTTTGACAGTCACACCATAGAAATCTCAAAAACATCAGGAACATAGAAAATATTTACAGGACTGCCAATGTAATCATCTCTTCGACCGTTCGACGTTCAAGAATACGTAAAATTGAAACATTCGACAAAGTTCGTCGCGACGATGAGTAATTTTTCGCTCGTAGATGGCGCATAACGAGCAACGATTGATCGCTGCTCGGGAATAGCTACCCTGGAGTGTCTATGGTAAACATTTAAATGCAAAGAGAAAGCTGAATTAGTTTATATTATAATGCCTGACCATTATAGAACTGATCTGACCATTATTGGTCACGTTAACGTTAACTTGTTGAAAGCCAGCATACAAAAAAAATATTTTTTCAATACGATGTAAAATATTTGACGGTTCTCACCTTTCTTACGAATTCAATTTTTATAACATTTCTTTTGTGATATATTACAAAAATTACATCAAAATAATGTAGATAAAACGAACTTCCTAATAATCACTCAAATCTATGCTTTCCACAATGGATTTATATCAAAAACAGTGAATAAATATAGACTTCGAATATGACAGCGTTCATATTATCAAGCGGCAGCGATTTTGTCCGCCATCTTTGGTGCCCGGCGCGTCATTGACAATTAATTTGAATTTTTCGGAGTGGCTAAATGCTATCCAGTATTTAGTTATGTCAAGAACGAGAATGGCCCAAGCGATTCCGACCTTGTTCTTCATACAATTTCTTTACACATAAGAGGCAAAATTGCTTCAAAAATCCGGACCCGCCGGGGGGACTGCGGGGCCAATTAGAGGTTGAATGTTTCAATAACTGAGAAAAGTTGACTTAATTGTTAAATAATTTGCAGGAAATTTTAATAAAATTAAAATCTGAAAAATTGAATATTGCAGAAGCTAAAAATAGTTGCAGCCAGTGAGCGTCATTAAAAATTGCCAAAATTAACTTGGATTGCAATAGTGTCACTTAAGCAGTGTAAGATTGTCAGCAGAGTTAGTAGTGTAAGTGACATATTGACTGTCAATAATCTCAGTGTAAGTGACAAGCGGGTTGTCGGTAATCTCAGTGTAAGTGCTAGAGATTGGCAAGGAGCAGCGGGGCAGCGGAGAGTGAAGGAGGCGTCGTCAGAGATTTCCGCCAGCCATGCTAGCGGGGGACGGGATTCGCAAGGTGGTGTGGTGACCCGACGCGTCGAGAGGGGGCGCCATGATGGATAGCCAGCTGCCCCCCGGGGGCTCTAGCTCCACGGGGCACCTGTCCTCGGCCGGAGTGGCCTTCACCAGCGCCGGGACCGGTAACTATACCCATTCACTTGCTTTCTTTAATTAACTAACTCACCGGGTTGTCCAAACTGCTTAACGATTATAAGAAATGCTTATAATATCGCACATCCCATAGAAAGTGCCGTAAGTCAAATTTTCTATTTTATCTTTGAAAAGTAAAATGTGCGATATTATAAGAGATGCTTATATTTACAATCAAAGTTTAACCAACATTGTTCATATAATATCTAAAAATAATGCAAATTCCTTGGCAGCTGTTTTTATTAATAACAAGTGATTGCATTCTTTGTGCATTTATTATCTGTTGGGGAACACAAGATGTTCAAAGAATTATTTATTACAAGCTTCTGCCCGCGACTTCGTTTGCGCAGGATTAGTATTTCTATTAACCTATTTTCTTTTCCTAGGTCCCATCTATGTTTATACCAAAATTCTTAACCTAATTATTTAAAATATCTATAATTCTTGATTCGATTCAAAGTATTAGGAAAGTACTTCAAATTAATTCACGAATTTTCTAAAATAGAATTTTGATTTAAATGAAATTTGATTTTTTTGCAAAATTTCATTCTCATATTTTGACATTTTCTATTAAACAATAATTATTATTTATAATATTTTGAAAATAGCTAGCTTTATAATGCCTATATGTTATTCTGACATATGCGGTATATTATTGTAAAGTTTCATTAAAATACATTCAGTAAATTTTGCGTGAAAGAGTAACAAACACACATACATCCATACAAACTTTCGCATTTATAATATTAATTAGATTTGGTGCTGTTTGTGATAGAGGGTAACTTCTACAGATAACTGCTTACTCAACTCAAATTTAGATTTTTCGGAGATGTCTGACTAATCAACTGTATGATCAATTTCACAATAACAAAGAAAGATAGCTATTTGCTTGCATATTTAAAAAAAAGTTAACATTTTAGTGTTTTTCCATTTCAAAGGTATTTACAGTTCTAAATTCTTCTATATTTTTCTCACAGATATTTATTTATTTTTTCATGTTCTCTATAAAACAGTTATACACCAATATATATCATAGAGAAGATTATAAATTACAAAGTACACAAGGGCAGTTTTACTACTTAGTGACATTTGCTAAAAGATAGTTGCTGAACTGTCTGTAAGTGACATTGAAAATGTCGATGGTCAATGCAGAATCGTTAAGCAGTTGAGTCGCTCTGTTTATTGGCGCGTTCTGATATGTAGAAGTCCTCACTTTCGGAGCATAAAAAAGTGCATGGGATTTACCACGAGTATACTTGTTAGGGACGTAAAAATTAACCTCTTTTAATATAGGCGGATTGAGTATGATACCAGAGATTAGCTTAAAAAAGTGTTTACCTAAAAATATTTTTCTGCGGGCTTCTAAGGTGTTGAAATCGAGCATCCCTGTTAAGAACAAGGATGGATAAAGGAATGGATAGTACGTATATTCCCTCATATACAGGTAACGCAAAAATCTTTTTTGTACTTTTTCTATTTCTAGGATATGGTTTTGTTCAGAAGGGGCCCAAATAATGGAACTATATTCCAGGATGCTACGAACAAGTGCTTCATATGTTCGACGTATTGCAATTCCATTAGTAAATGATCTCGCATTACGAAGAACAAATCCAAGCATTTTGTTGGCGCGGGAGACAATGTCAAATATGTGGGATTTGAAAGAGAGATTTGCTTCAAAAATCACGCCAAGGTCTCTAATTTCATTTTTCCGTGTTAATATATTTTTATTAATCTGGTAGGGGAATAGAAATGTATTTTTGGATCTTGTAAATGTAACGACATTGCACTTCTGGATGCTGAAGGGTAATTTGTTCAGTTCCGACCATTTGACAAGATAATCAAGATCATTCTGTAGAATAATGGAATCTATGTAACTTTTAATAGCTCTGAAAAGTTTGATATCATCAGCGAAGAGGAGATATTTTGAGCGGTTAATGGTCTTGCCTATATCATTAATGAATAAAAGAAAGAGGAGGGGTCCTAAATTTGATCCCTGGGGGATCCCGGAGTTGGTTTTGTATTCGTGAGAAAATTGGTGTCCGTAACTGACATACTGACGACGATTGAGTAAGTAGCTAGCTACGAAAGCGAGAAAATTCTGAGAGAATCCGATGTCACTCAATTTTTTTAATAAAATATCATGGTCGACTTTGTCAAATGCTTTCTCGAAGTCTGTATAAATCACATCGACATGTACAAAATTTTCAAAAGATTTATTGATATATGTAGTAAGATTCATTAGGTTTGTTGAGGGTGATAGAGTAGGGCGAAATCCGTGCTGATTCTCGTTGAGTGAATGTTTTGTTTGATTATATATTTGTGAATAAATTATGGTTTCCAAGAGTTTTGCGGGTGCTGATAAGACAGCTACAGGTCTATAATTATCGATTGCTGACTTTTTGCCTTTTTTGTGTATAGGCGTGACTTTCGTTACTTTCCATTTTTCAGGAAAGATATTATTACGAATTGAAAGGTTAAAAATGTGCTTTAGAGGTTGAATAAAATAATTTGAATATTTTTTTAGTGTGATGGGTGGTATAAAATCTGGGCCGACAGAGTATTTAGGTTTTAGCTTATGAAAAGCGGCAACAATATCGACATCGCTAATTTCGTGAATTTGTATAGGTAAAGCATTGTGTGACGAAGAAGCTATAGAGGAAATATCAAGTTTGGGAATACTGTCGCTAAATACTGATTCAAAATATTTTGCGAAGCCTGCTGCTATTTCAGAATATCCGTTATATTGATGTTCGTTAAAATTCATGTGATTTAGTTTGTCACAGCCGCGACGTTTATCTTTCATGTAAGTCCAAAATCGAGTGGGGTCAGTTATAATACTATTCTCTGCCTCTCGTGTAAAGTCAGTGTAGGCCTGACCAATTAACTGCTTGATTAAATTTCGTGTTTTTTTGAAGTTCGTTAAGGCATGTTCAGATTTTGTTTTTTTCCAAAGATAGTGCATTTTATTTTTCTCTCGTATGTGGTGAATGATCTCTCCAGTAAACCATTTTGGATATTGTTTATCATCTCTGAGCAAATGTGTGGATCTTTTCTTTAAACAAAGGTCGAAAATGTTATTAAGCTGCTTATAAAACATTTCGACAGCCAGGTTTACATCGAGGCAGTCATAATGATTCCAGTCGTGTTGTTCTAAGGCATTTCTAAGTGTATAATCTGAGCTTTCGTCGAAAATCCAACCCATGTTTATGTCCGGAGGTAATATGTCATGTATTTTATGTGATTTTGTTATGTAATCGAGTGTGAATGAGAGTGAAGGGTGATTGATGTCTTCTTTGACTAGTGGAGAATCATGGCGATGGATAACAGCATTTTCAGGATTTATATTACTTAATACTAAGTCTAACATGCGGGTATTAATGTTATAAACAGTGTTTAGTTGTGTCAGATCATAAAAAGAACAAAAATATTCAAAGATATCACTTGGGTTTTTCCCTGACGAGAAGTTAAAATCACCGAATATAATAATATTTTTTGATAATAGTTTTGCACTTTCACTTATGATTTTGTCATAAAATAATTGATATTGCTCTGATTTTGTATTTGGAGGAAAATATACTACACATATATACATCATGATATTTTTATGCGTTACTTTCACCCATAAGTCTTCACCTTGGGTTTCTATGAAGTCCAGTCTTTCTGCGTATGAGTGGCTGTCAGCTCGGAGGGCTAGGAGAGTTCCTCCTCCACGACTGCCTCTATCTTTTCTGAAGACGTGGTACAGATTTCCGAATAGTTCCGACGAATAGGTGCTAGAAGTTAGCCATGTTTCCGTGAGAGCAATCAGAAGTGGTTTCTGACACATTACTGTAGTCATAAAATCTAAAATTTTGTTATTAAGGCTTCTGACGTTTTGATAAATACCATTAATTTTTGTTTTTTTGGTTTGTGCCGGTGTCGGCCGTCTTGGTTTGGGGTCGTGGCTTCCGAAATGACCATTCTTTGAAGGCCACATTCTTGGGCCAGATCGTGGGGTCCATGAAAAAATTGAAAGATTTTTCCGGAATCCCTATTTTAAATGAAGCATAACGATCGTGCCTCGTAATAAGTTTTTCAACTGTAAATTCTAAATCGGGCTTCTTCTTTTTAAGGAATGAAGATATTTGTTCTTCCTTGGTAGTCCTATGAAACATGAAAACATGTAAATGTAAGTTCTTCGGGATGGTTACCAAGTTGTCATCGACGGATCCTGTCCCTTTGGAGATTGGTCGAGACTGGAGTCGTCTACCATTGACGAGGGCATCACTGTAGGATTTTATAGGCTGGGTTAACAGTTCGGATGTGGGGGGTAGAGCAGTAAAAGAAGAAGATGCTGCTGCAGCAGACGTGGAAGTATCTTCCTCCGATTTACCTTTATCAGCATTGAGTGGGGCTGGTGGATCCACCTTAGATCTGCCGGACGGCTCCATTCTATCATTACAGAATAATGCAAAGACAGACGCTGTAGAAGTTGATGCAACAGGGGTTGGACTCTTATTAAAAATTTTCCCACTATTTTTCCCGCCTTGGGAGCCTTTCGTAGCTTGTGAGCGGGTTATTCTTCTTCTGGTGTTCAAATTTTCGTCTGCATCATGAGTAGAAGCCGGCTTAGAAGACGGGGTGACGTGTGACGGTGTGACGTGTATTATCACTAGACCGCAAGCAAAAGAATGCGGTGTACAGAAAGTACGTGATTTATTAGTAGTTCGCTGGTGGCTTGCCACACTCGCCTCCCTAATCACGTTTCATTCCAGACAACACAATGGAATGGTTTTTTTCCGTTTTTGTCAAACTGTAGTTTGATAGTTATAAGGACATTGTTAAAGTTTTTTTGTCTCTCTGTCCGCAGGGCGCATGCACCACTCGCTGAGTACGCCCGCCGGCGTGGATTGCGGGGGCGGCGGCAGCTCTGGAGCCCTGTTCCGCACGCCCCCCGCCACCCCCAAGAAGGGCGGCAAGATGCTCGCTGTCAGGGTGCAGATGCTGGACGACTCCATCACCATGTTCCAGGTCCAGGTGAGTCTCGCCTTCACCTTCCCTTTATTAACCTCTCCGCGAGTATCGCCGCAACGTTGCGGCGAAGTGAAAACTTGCCCAGAATAGTGTAGCTGCAACGTTGCGTCCACGCCTATAATTAAAACACCATAACAAAAACTCACTCCCCACGTAAAGTTATGTTCACCAAAACTCACTAGCCGAGAGTTTAAGTTGATAATTATGATATTTTTATACTCAAACTTACTTCACCCGGTTCAAAATAACAACATCTACTATGACATCTTTCTCAGTGCCACAGGTTATAGAAACAGAGGGAGGTTTGGCATGGAAGCACGCCGACTGTCACCGAGCTATGACCACTCGCACGTGCGATCAAAATGGTGGAGCCAATATATGTTGTGCATTTGGTCTTTATTTTTTATCGGGCTAATTTGTTTGCTTTTGGGAACAGCTCATATAGGTCTCATAGAAATCATGGTGTCTCCCTTACTGTCATAGTGAGAACTACGATTCAAACGGTGTTAGAAAGAGTAAACACTTCGCTTTATATTCAAATCGAAAAGTTGATCACATAAGAATTCAAACGTACCCATAGATATATAAAACCAAAGTTTCCAACTGCAATTTGAGAAAAATTTACGAGACTTTGTGAATTTTTAATTAATTATTTTTACATGAAACGACAAAAAATTGAGGTGACGGTAACGTATATCATTTCTGTAATTAAATAGGTGTGTGTAAATTCTTTCCTTATCAGTAATTTTAGTTAGTATTTTCATCACCTTTCAAAAACAGTTTTTAGTTTTTGGATACATTCAGAAATATTCCATTTAATTGGATTTTATTGCAAAGCGTAAATACTCTGGCCTTCTGGCAGAATGGTTATATGGTGCCTTCTTCTTCTTCTCGTGCCCTGTCCGTTCAACGGACATTGGCTATCATGTTGGCTATGCGGACTTTGTTTACTGCGGCCCGGAACAGCTCTACAGGCCAAACCACTGTCTCAAGTTTTTCAGCCACGACGTCCTCCTTCTTCCAGGGCCCCGTCTTCCGGCAATCTTTCCCTGCACTATGCGATGCAAGATCTTGTATTTCTCCGGATGTCTCATCACGTGTCCTAGATATTGAAGTTTTAAGGATTTTTATTGTTTTAATAACTTCTTTTTCTTTATTCATTCGAACCATAACATCTTCATTCGTAACTCTGTCCATCCAGCTTATTTTGAGTATTATTCTGTAGATCCACATCTCGAATAGCTGAAGTCGCCTTATCAGTTCTTCAGCAAGTGTCCAGGCTTCCATTCTATAAAATAATACTGAAAACACGTAGCATCTGACCATTCGCATTCGTAATCCAAGGTTGAGATCACAATAGTATTTTGAGTTGAGTATACAATACTTTGTACCTTCTCTAGTTTGAGAATGTACAAAGATACGGTGCCTGAGGAGTTAAAAGGAAAATCTTATTGTTAAAAATTGACACGGCAGTTCATTCTCTCATAGAACAAAACCCCAGCTTTCTGTACTAGCCCCTTACAACACAATTCAATCTGTAATGGTATGAATGGAGTTTCCCCTGTGTGATCATTTATTCATATCCAATTATGGAGCTTACTTGTCCCTTTCTCAGCCTGAGCTAGTTACCGGCAAAGTTTCACTGCTCCCACTGGGGTAATTTTTGATGATAAATTTATATTTAACCAGTTTATAGCTCAGTGGTGCAAAGCTATGCATTGAAGGTTCAATTCTCTGCAAGCTAAGTCCTCCATCATGACACTAGCAACAATTTAAGGTTTTTATGGTGGAAGCAGGAAAATTCAAATGAGGTCGTCAGCGCAGAAGTGACATAACCCTCAAAAATTCCTAAATAAATTTAACAATCGGAAAGGGCTTTAACCCCCAGGCCTCGGGCATATTTTTCAGTGGGTCAGAAAATTTCCACTTTGCAATAAAATCGAAATAAATGGAACAATTCTGAATGTATCCGAAAACTAATAACGGTGAAATATGCTTCCAAATTTTATTATTAAAAATAAACCATATATCTTTTGAAATATTAAAATTTTGACTGTAAACATAAAAAGTTTTAAAAATGGCTCATCGTTTTTTGTGACTAAAATTTCAGATACAATAAAAAAAATAAAAATAACATATATTTTTTTAGACAAATAAATGTGTATTTTAAATAAACGTTATCTTCATCTCACTTTTTTGTCATTACAGGTAAAAATAATTAGTAAAAAATTCCCAAAGTATTAATTTTTTTCAAATTGCGTTCGGAAACTTTGGTTTCATAAAGGTGTACATTTTAATTATTTTGTGGTTAACTTTCAGATTTGTATATAAAGCATGGTGTTTTCTCTTTCTAGGACCATTTAGATCATATTTCTCACCATGATAGTAAGGAAGACACAGCGATTTCTATGTGACCTATATGAAGTGTTCTTAAAAGCGAACAAATTAGCCTGAGGGATTGACCCCTCGCACTGGATGGGGTAATACCAAAATCCCCCAAATGAGAATTTTGTGCAATATCCAATTTTTTTTTTTACAGTATATACTTTATAATTTAGTTAGTCTTATAAAAACTATTCGGTAATCAATCTGCATTTCAAATAAAATTATGCGGTTACTATTTTTTAAGATATTATATAATATCCATCTGATTCCGACAAACTTATTCTCTCTGGAATATTAAATTTATATTTTTTTTTTAAATATCTCTTAATTACATAGTCGTCTTTGTAGTCGAGGGGTAAGGCTCTCGACTCGCAATTTGAAGGTCGCGGGTACGAAACCGGCGTGTACATATAAATTTTATTTGATTAATTTGTGTTATTTCACACAATTAATGAATTAAAAATAATATATACGGGTGTCCGGGGGTAAAGTGCATTAACTTGGGGGGGTGATTCTAAAGGATGGTAGGAGTAAAAAAAATTAATAACTTTTTCCGAAATTCCAATTTTTTTTCCCACAAAAAGACATACCTATTAAAAATCCTTAGTGTAAGGTACCTACAAACTTACCAATCAATTTGGTGTGAGTCAGCCGGCGACGGCGAGTTGGAAGGTTGTGATTGCCTGCAGCATAATAGTGGAAAATAATAGCGTGCAAATTTTATCTTTTTACCAAATAAATTTAAAATTGGAATTTCTAAAAAAGTTATTTATCTTTTTTACATATACTAGAATGAAGAATCACCTCCCGAAGTTAACGCACTTTACTCCCGGACAAAGTATCCTTAAAAATTGGAATTTCGAAAAAAGTTATTTATCTTTTTTACTTTTACTTTCATGTAGAATCTCCATATATTTGTGGCACATTCCAGAGTGGTAGATACTCTCAGTATCGCCCTGGTGTAAGACCTCTATTTAGAATTGAAAAGTTGCTTGAAATGGCTTTAACCGTCTTTGGTGACCAGGTACTTTCTCACCTTCCACTTCCCCAACTCCTTCCCCTCCCCTCTACCTTCAGCCTCACAGCATACCCCAATTGGGAATGCCGTAGTCTCACTGGCTTCAGATGGTGCAGTTGGAACTCATGTGCGGTAAAAAAAATTAAAATTGTTTTTGAAGTTGATTGCTTTTAATGCGACAACTGCTGCAGTATGTTATGAGATCAGACCAACTAGAGTACCTTGTGAACATAATATGTCATGTTCAAGGTCAGTCTAGTAGACTTTTCTGTTCTGGTTACCACAATATATACCTAGTGTAATGCTCCGCTTAACATGATTGTTTTCACTTTCTTTGGTTCGTTTTTAAGCATTAAATTACTTTATTATGGTAGGTTTAGTCTGTAGGTCTGGCTTCAATAATGATGGGTCGTTGAATCTAACATTTTTTATACTGCTAATTAATCGTCACGCTGTATACCGCACAGAGGTAGTCAGAGTGGATGGATCGCTACACAACGTTTTCTTGGAACACACTCCTTGCTTGCTTCATTCGCATTCATGCATACTCTTCTGTTGTCCTCTTGACATAATCCGACTTTAGTGTTTGATTTTTTTTTTTACATTAACTCCACACAGGAAAATATTACCCCCAGGGCCTATGATATCTTTGTCGATGCTTTATGTAATGAAAAGAAGTTCTGAGGACTGGGTAGGCATCTGGTGGTCAGTGTGCCCAGGAGAGTCCGGCTGGGGAGGTAAAAATGTCTCGTTCAACCAGTCTCTCCCGATTCGGCCCGCTATGCAGGAGGTAGGCAAACGCAAGTGCAGCCAAGACCTAGACAATCTCGTTTCCACGCCCTTCCCTTATCCACTCTCTCCAGCCTCACAGTATACCCCAATAGGGGATCACATAGGCCCACTGGCTCTGAACAGTTGGGACTCTTACGCGATATTTGCATTTAAAAAAAATATATATATCAGTATTGAAAGTATTTAAGGTTTAAAATTACGACACAAACTCTCCTGTACCACCAAATTTAATTATATGTACCTATTTCATATATTTACGAAAATTATACTTGAGAGTTTGGTGTAAATGCCACTAAAAGGTCTTTAAATGTCAGTATCATTGAATATATCATCTTACTAATATTATAAACGCGAAAGTTTGTATGGATATATGTATGTTTCTTACTCTTTCACGTAAAAACTACTGAATGGATTTTAATGAAACTTTATAATAATATAGCTCATACATCAGAATAACATATAGGCTATCATTTATAAAGCTATCTATTTTCCATATATTACAAATAATAATTTTAATTGTTTAATAGAAAATGTCAAAATTCGAGAATGACATTTTGAAAAACAATGATTGTTAAATCAAAATTCTATTTTAGAAAATATTTCAATTAATTTCAATAATGACTTTTCCAAGAACATGTGTTCGCTATTATGTCCTCTGCGCGCAAACTGTATATAAATAAACACCTTTTATAAAATAAATAAAAAATACATGTACATTTACATTTTTAGACAGCACCGCGCTAGTTATTCAGATGCATTGTACATATAGTTTTGTATCGCTGATCAAAGAACCGGTGGATTTGCATCCATTGTTTTAGCCATAGGTTTTTTATATTTGTCTAGTGTGTAGTTAGAAGTAAGATTGTAGAAATTATTGAAATTTGTACAGCGCCCTTGAGGTGATTTTTCACAAAAACGGCGCTATACAAGTCATCCAATTTTTTTTATTCACCAGATTTACAGGAACGGGTTTAGTTTTTCCCATAGGAAAAACTAAACCCTTTCATACACTTTTCCATATAAATGATCATCTAGTAAATCCACGTTATGCAAGTGTACTATATAAGTATAATTAATACAAAACAATACAAGAACAACACGTTAATCTACCAAACTATTAAATGGGAATATAATTCACCGTCTCCAGATATTTTCATATCAGAGGGTTCGGCTCTGTGGAATTCCTAATTTGACCGATAAATCCTACTGATCCCTCAATATAAATATTTAAAAAATCTTTCGTAATTCTACATATTTATTATTATTATTATTATTATTAGTGTTTTTACTTTAAGAACTCGCCTAATAATTTGAATCGAATCAAAAATTATAGATATTTTAAATAAATAGGTTAAGAATTTTGGTATAGACATAGATGGGTCCTAGGAAAAAAAAAAAGGCTACTCGAAGTACTAATCCTGCGCAGACAAAGTCGCGGGAAGAAGCTAGTAAGTATATATATCATTGTAGAAAGAGCAAATCCCAAATCACACTTTTACAGGAGAATCTTGTAAATAAAAACAACCAAAGAAAAAACTAGCAAAGGTCAATGACATAAAAAAAATCTTATCCGAATGAAAATACATTAGAAAATACTGTGGGGATCAGTATTGAGAACTTTATTATTTAACTTAACCGCTTGGGCACAAAAGCTTGTTTTCACGACAATTTAACGTAGGTAGACATAGGAATGACGTATGCCCCGCACCTGTGTTATTAATTACAAAGAAGAAAATCAATTTATCTGAAGAGCAAAAACTCCTGAAAAGATGATGCTGTATCTTTTGTGTTAAAAGACAATTTTTCCCACAACTGATATCTCTTATCCGAGGATTACATAGCAAACATTTCATTTCAAATACATCATCTCTGACATTAGGGTAACTACTTTTAAAAGTTAGTGTCGTGTAGTATATAACTCGTTATTGTCTTTACTGTCGCAAAATATACACAATTACCTTTCTGGCTTAATTTGAGTATTTATTTCTGCCTGTCCATTTTTAGATTTTTTTATCCGCTCGAGCGATTGTTCAATTTTTGATTTGGCCATCGATTTAAGTAATATTATTCCTCAAAATATTAATATGGAAACATATTAACTGTTTTCTATGGTTTAAAGCTAATGAATCCATCGTTTATCTCATATTTTTAGGTTCGTTAAATGTGGTCCAATTTAGGACTGATATCAATCGCAGAAAAATAAAAGTGGTACAAATTTGGATCTAAATCGCTCCCAAAACATATTTTTTATTGGGGGGAGGGAGTGGAGAGGAGGTAATATAGAATTATATATGATTTGCATATTATTTCAATAAGGAAGTTGAGTGAAAAATATTTTGACTAATAAAAAATATGTTCATGTAGATGACATGCAAACTTTAATACCAGTATTTTTTTTTTAAAGTTCGTTTTCATGATTAAATTAATTCTACAAGTTATTAAACCCGCCAAAACGCCCGCTAAGAGTGTGACGTCATCTGTACGCTTGTTTGTATGAAAAATAACGGTAAATATTTACAAAACCGGGACATGCTTTATATGGACTAAAAGATTAATTAATTAATAAGTTTGAAGAAATAAAAGATCAAATTAAAAAAATTGTAATAGTTAGATATTAACTAGTACTAATCAATTCAGTTACCGGAATTATGAAAAAAGTGCATTTTAATGGTTATTTTTAAAATTTAAAAACACAAAATGTAATTTTTACCGACCGCTATGTTTAAAATTAAATAATTTTTTTAGTCCATATTAAGCGTGTCCCGGTTTTGTAAATATTTACCGTTATTTTTCATTCAAACAAGCGTACAGGTGACGACACTCTCCCGCCTCTTACCGGGCGTTTTGGCGGGCTTAATAAAATTCAAACTTGTGAAATTAATTTAATTATGAAAACAAACTTAAAAAAAAATAAAAATACTAGTATTTAAGTTTGCATGTGAAAATCGATAAAAGAAAAGAAAATGGACCTAACTTCCTTATTATGTAGATTGGTTCATCAGAAATATTGTATTTAAATTCACACTACAACAACAGTTTTGCTATTTCATTGATTAATAATAGATTCAAATAAATTCCTCCAGCTGTGGTATGTTAAGTGATAGATCGTATCACAGCCCATTAATAATTCACTCCAAAACGATTATTCTAATGTTCTCATACCAGCATAGTTGAGCTCTAAAAGGTTGCAGCTGAAAGAGTTCTGCAAAAATATATTCCCTGTATGTAAACACAAGGACGTTTTACTTTGGACATTGAAAGAAATTATGTATTGACTTTAACACTTTGGAACCAAGACTAACGGCCGCTGTTTCTAACTTTTAAATCGATTCATCTGAGGCCGCGATCAGCGAAGCATTTTGTAGGGCAGCCCTCGATTTATGTTGTCCCTAAACATCTTATGTTATCTGGCCACGCCCACTTTCATAGATAATAAAAAGACACCAAAGTAAGAACTTTCGAAGTTAAATTAATATTATAGAGTTAATTGTTGTATTTATTATTAACACGTAATTTAAAATTTTTTATCCATAAACTGTCATTTTATATTTTTTAAACAAACGTATATAAAATAAAGTGTCAGCTTGACCGTAGGTACTGGACTTGACACTTGCCTTGGCGAATATTCGAAAACGACATAGTTTTTCGCATAAATTAACCGTTTTTCGTCTCTGCTCCGCACGCATCCGAACTTCTTAATCCATATTAATTAAATTGATAAACGCAATACAACAGAAGTGAAATGTCTTCTCTGTCAAAGTGATATTTCATCGACCATTGTTTACGCGGTATTTTTTCTACTCTGTTGACACATTTAAGAACTAGTCCAAAACTGAGTCGGCTGAAACGAGTTTAATCCACTAGTCTGGCTTCCTTAGGTTAAGATAAATGCTTAAGCGATACTTGTGTGTTGGAAAAAGCGTAGTTGTGCACTGATCAATTACTAAGCCAAAATTTTGGCTTAGTAATTGATTGGTAGGATTGGGAACAGCGGCCGTAATTATTATTTTTATGATTAATTAATGATAATTATGTTTAAAGATTGACACAACAATTTAAAGCACATATAGAGAAAGTAGTTTGTTCTTTGTGACCAATTATTTAATATATTTTTTAAATAATTTAAATTAAATCAAATTTGACAACATTGTTAATAAGTTCTGCACGTATTTTAGTTTTATTAACGCCATTTTTAGGGGGCTTTGTGACAACTATTCCGGCATTAAAAGCTGCCAGAAATTAAACTGTCAGACATACAGACAGACTGTTTGATGATGGCTGTGAACACCGAAACAACTGTCACAATAATAACAAAACTAAAATATTTGCAGAAATTATAAATAATATTATTAAATTTGAATTATAAAAAATAAATAAATGTAGTTCTACAAAATAAACAACACAAATAACAATAAATAAATTTCGAAACCTAAATTACTGAATTATCTAACAATAGTCTTACCATTTCCTAATGGAAACCAAGTTAGCGGACCGTCGAACAGTGAAGACTCGAACCTTCCTTAATGGAAACCCAAATCACTGAAGCGTTTAACCCGTCGCAGGCCGAAGTCCCCCCGGCGGATCCGGATTTTTGAAGCGATTTTGCCCCTTATCTATAAAGAAATTGTATGAAGAACAAGGTCAGAATCGCTTGGGCCATTCTCGTTCTTGACATAACAACATACTGGATAGCATTTAGCCACTCCGAAATATTCAAATTAATTGCCGACAAAATGGCCGCCGCATGATAATATGAACGGAGTCGTTGTCGGAGTCTATATTTTTTCATTGTTTTTTATATAAATCCATTATGGAAAGCATAGATTTGAGTGATTATTAGGAAGATCGTTTTATCTACATTATTTTGATGTAATTTTTGTAATATATCACAAAAGAAATGTTATAAAAATTGAATTCGCAAGAAAGGTGAGAACTGTCAAATTTTTTACATCTTGTTGAAAAAAAATATTTTTCCTATGCTGGCTTTCCAAAGGTTAACAGTAGAGACTGAAACCAAAACGATTGTTAAATATGTAATATTTATTTGCTAATTTTTTAAAGCTCTTATGGATTACATCCCCCAGTGCTCCATCATTGCACAAGCAACATTTTCCACTTGTAATGATGGTACTACTTTGAGTTACTCAAATATTATCAGGTTATTCGTAACTCTGGAATTTTTCCGTTTTTTAAAGAGAAAAAAAAGAATCATTTTTCATGCAGTTAGGTGCTGAAAGAGTCAAAACACTTAACTAATTGTGCCTGAACCAATTGAGCTAGAGACGAGACAATAGACGTCTATTCCTCTGTGACCAGCATACTAAATAGTAGGTAGTTGTAATTTCGCCAATAATACATTATGTGGCCACTTTGGGGGTTCCGTTGCTGTCAACACTTCGTCAATTTAATGAAATTTCAAAAACATTACGTTAACAGAATGTTTACAACCGTTATGCTAAGTGGTTTGTCAATTGAATTTCGGATCCCTTTAGAATCCTGTTTAAATTTGATTTGTTATAACATGATTTTTTCCCATTTATAAATACCTATATTTTCACAGGCAGTGGTGTACATTCCATAAAGACTGAAAAGCTGTGCATAGCTTGAGAAATTCTCTTACCATTTGCCACGACCTACTTATGCGAATAGGGGTTTTCAAATCTTACTATGATTAAAAAAAAAAAAATAGAGAACGCCTGAGGATGATTGTCGAAGAGATGAGAGCAGCATTGTCAATGATTGCTCAAAAGTTTCATCGCCTGTGCTCAGTTAAGCAGGCTCACATTTCTCAGAATAAATGTTTAAAAATGCTTGCAACTGTACAGGGAGGTTCCAAAGAGAAAGATCGTTCATTCCCCGTATCAAATTTTTAAAATTAAAAATTTTATATCGATTTATTTCATTCAAAACTTGCTTTAATATATACCTACATTCAAGTAAGCAATAAAAATGCTCAAAACGCATGATGATAAATTATTAAATTTTGTGTACTTCTTGTAAGTATTTTTTGATCATAAGTATTTATGATTTTTCAATAATGTCTAAACAAAATAAGTGTATTAAAATTTTTTTAATATTTTAGTTTGTAAGACCTTAAATAAATAGAAAAACTTACGCATTTTTGTCACAAAATACATTAATATTTTTTAATGAATTTAATTTAACTAAAATTAAAATTTTGAAAACTGTGTTGACTAGATTATGTATTGATTTATTTTATTGTATGATTATATGATTTGAAATTTGTGTTGTTTAATCGAATCTATCGTTTGAAATTTGAACAAATCTGCCAACGACCAACGGTACAACCTTAGTATATTAAAAATACACTTAATTTTATTTCTCATTATACTTAATTACTCAATATATTGATTTTAATAATAAATATTATAAAAAAAATTCTTTGGTGAACCTGCAAAATTTCTTGATTTAGTAGGTGCATTTTGAACACGAAAAGTTTGCGGAAGACTGAGATAGAGGGTACACTTTTACATATAACAGCATACCAAACTCAAATTTTGATATTTCAAAGATGTTTGACTGGACGGTCAACTGGACGGTCAATATCTCTCACATTTTTCTATTATCTATGGCTTTACCCAACTAACTAGTAAACCATTACGGGGTAGGCAGAGAGGACAAGCTGCCAAACATTTCTATCTAAAATTTTCTGTGTAGTATTTTAACATATGTACTTACTTTATTTCAAACTCAACCACGTACAATGTGACCTTAGAACGGGGTACCCCAGTAATGACACATCATCTTATTAAAAAAAATTAAATTAATAAAATAAAATAAAATAAATGTTATTTATTGTAATTTTTTCAGGCCAAGGCTTTGGGAAGAGTCCTGTTTGACCAGGTGTGCCGCCAGCTGCACCTGCTGGAGTCTGATTACTTTGGACTGGAGTATCAGGAACTTGGCGGAGCTAAGGTACTACATTATATTATTCATCACAACTTGTGTTCGCCATTAATATATTTCTGAAAGGTGTGGGATTGGGCTCATAAATGAGCAATCTGAAAGTAAGTTGCCTGTTGTATGCTGATGATACTGTGCTGATTTCTAAAAGTACGTCTCTCGTGTCTCCAGGATGAACGAAGTATGCGCGCAGCTATTTTATGGCCTCTGGAGGTGACCTTTTAGGTTGTCTGCCAGGTTTTTTTCATAAATAATTAGCTGTCAACTTTTGCCGTTAGTTACATTGGTTGCTTTGTTGCAAAATGAAGTGGTCCCTTTCCAGGATTCTTTGCGAATAAATTCTGGGAGAACGCGTTTCTTTTTTTACTAATCTTATTTGCTGTTAATATCCAATAATCGTTTTGTCGAGGTAACTTATTGGTTAGGTTATTCTCTAGTCATCGCTTGGACTAGACGACACAAAAAACATGGGTGTCCAAATTGTTAGTTACACATGTAAAAAATTACATTATCAGTTTGAAGCTGTATAACATTTTTAAATAGTCAGTATTTATATTTTTATTTAATTTTTTAGTTAAATTAAGTACTTCTTTTCCAATTAATAATAAATAACTTTTTCTTCAATCTTTGCAAATTCGCTTTGTGGCGTCATTTTTAATTAAATGAAAACAAATAACTTTGTGTACACCACTTATAAAATAACAATTATAGATATGTTTCGAAACCAAAGGTTTCTTTGTCGGGATAATAAGAACATGAAATTATTTTATTGAAATTTTTTTTAAAAGAATGACAAACATTCCCAGGTTACAAATAACCAGACAGTATTTAAAAATTTCGAACTCACGATGCCTGAGCGGGACCCAAACGCGATGCTAACTTTGCCACTGATAATACTTAATTTGAGAATAGTACAATACAAAATGTTTTGAAAAATCTCTTAATATTTAGTAGATAATTTGTTTGGCTTCAGTTACAGCTTGCACATTTTTTGGTGCTTTCTAGCAGAAATATTAACTTGGCTTCATTTATAATTTTCATCCTCGCACTCCTAAATAGCGTAAGTCCTTTGTATATTTTCTTCTGTTTTCCAGGCAGATGTCACGAATTTTTCGTTCAATTCAAGTGTCGTGAAACACTTACCTTTTAATTCTCTGGTTTTCTGACTTACTATAGGTATTTTTTTATACAGTTTATTAATAAAATTATCGTTAAGTTTGCATTAAAATCGGTTAATATCTTAAGACTCTTGACTTTGTTTTGAAAGCTCCAAAAAGACGTCAATAATTTAGGCACATTTAACGTGTTCTATAAAACCTGCCATCATTAAAGTAATTGTTTTATTTTATTATTATAATTTTTAATTGTATGTATGAGATAAAAAGGTGAGGTTACAGTTTTGTTGCAAATTGCTTATTTAAAAGGTCTGTGTTTTTGTAATTTTGAATTTTATGAAAATTTTCAATGTTTTGCTTAACCCATACTAACTTGCAATAAATAATAAGAAAAAACTCTAGTGTATCTAATGATTTGGACACCCACTGTTTAACAGTTTTTAACGTAATATTGTTGTCCCCAGTACTGGCTGGATCTGGAGAAGCCGGTATGCCGCCAGGTCGGGCTCTCCCTGGTCGACCCCCTGCTCCGGTTCTGCGTGAAGTTCTACACGCCGGACCCCGCCCAGCTGGAGGAGGAGTTCACCCGCTACCTGTTCTGCTTGCAGATCAAGCGGGACCTCGCCCACGGCTGCATCCAGTGCAATGAGAACACCTCCGCGCTCATGGCCAGCTACATCGTGCAAGGTTGGTGAATCACAGGCAGATGATTGACACTTCTGTTACTAGTTTAAAAACCATTTCATTTGAAAATGTTTGTTCCTCAATAGACTACAATATTGGGCCCTTATCCTCGGTTCTCAGAGGATATTTCAACTTTTATTTTCTTTAGTAGTCATCCTGATTTTATGAAGGTAACTTATTTCTTTTATAATTTTCCTCTCATCCACTCTCTTAACAATAGCATCTCAAATTTGGGTAACAGCTTCATAGCCCTGGGAGCCCCCAAATGGATAAGGATTCCCAACTCCACAACGACTTATTAAAAAATATGCCTTATAAGTCTTGCGGAAACATTTTGAAATCTCTTCTATAAATTGCCTCGCCCGGTATGATGAAAATGTACATACCAAACATAAAAAATCAAAGCAAATCCTCGGTAAAGTTTAACCTCCACATATTGCAGCCATGTCCCCTTGCAAATGATTTTTAACAAACTCCAAATTATATCATTTTCCAACAACCAAATATAAATTTGATGAAAGAGAAAGCAGCCTTTTTGGCCTGGAGCTCTGTCATTACATCAAAAGTCAAAAAGTGGGTAGCACCGCTAATGTCCTTGAGTTATAGCTACCCTAATTTAGCAGTAGGTAGGTCATTTTTATGAATTAAAATGAATTGATTTTGAACTTTCAACAAACAGCTAATATTATATTTAGTCGCTAGCTTGATTAAGCTTCTATATACATAATACAAAAGATATCATAAGTGTTTTTCTCGTGGAATATTCTAGATAATGTTTTTTGCCGTATAGTCTGTCACTTAAGGCTTTTTTAAAAATATACTATCGCTTGAGTGGTTACTTTGCAAGAGGAGCAAGGAATGGTCAGACATGAGGAATTTATTTAGACAGTCAACACTCTTCCATGCCATGTCTCCTATTCTTTCTATTATCTACAGCTGTTGTGTGAGATTTGCCGAGTTTCAAGTGGATCCGAAATTCTTCAACAATTTGCAGCCTTCATGACAAATTCTGCTAAAATTGTTTTTCACCTAGAATCATATTTCTCTCCTCTTTTTCAGGCCATTTTCTTAAAATTACTAGAGGTTTGTAAACCCCATATTTTTATTTGATCATTTTATCTAGCTATAGATTGTCTCAAGGATTTATTTTCAGATAAAATATAATTAGTAATTGGAACCCTGATGATACTTTTCTCTCTAGAGACTTGGGGGCCCAGTTGTTTCGCAGAATTGGAAACTTGAGTAGAACTTTCACAGGTCTTGAAAACTTACTTCAAAATTTGATGAATTTTTAAAATTCTGTAAATTCTCACGCTTAGTTACTCTCTGTCACACATCTTTAAATTAGTCCTTCTTTCCAGCGGAGTGTGGTGACTTTGTTCCCGAAGACTATCCGGACCACACCTACCTGAGCAGCTACAAGTTCTTCCCGCTTCAGGACGCAGACCTGGAGAGGAGAATCATGGAGAACCACAAGAAACATTCGTGAGTTATAATTCCCTCCATCCCAATAATAGTAGCATTATAAAATAGAGTAGACAGTACAGATGGAGTCTTGAAACTGTGTTCCATTTGGAACGGTGACTTATATAACAGGTATGACAGCGTTCATAGAGTGAGATTTGTCCAGGTCTTGGTGGCGGGTGCAACTTCTCACCAGCTGCGTTTCGGACAAGAAATGAGCAAAAGAAATGGTTTTGCATTCAAAAGCCATTTTTGAAAAAATGATAGTTTTCATCTGTGTCCAGATATCTACGGAAATACGACACTGGAAGCTTTTAAAAAAATTTTTGGTTATAGAAATGAGCAAAAGAAATGGTTTTGCATTCAAAAGCCATTTTAGAAAAAAAATATTGTTAGAACCTTGTCCAGGTATCTACGGAAATACAACACTGATGGCTTTTAAGATTTATTTTGGTTATAGAAATGAGCAAAAGAAATGGTTTTGCATTCAAAAGCCATTTTAGAAAAAAAATATTGTTAGAACCTTGTCCAGGTATCTACGGAAATACAACACTGATGGCTTTTAAGATTTATTTTGGTTATAGAAATGAGCAAAAGAAATGGTTTTGCATTCAAAAGCCATTTTAGAAAAAAAATATTGTTCGAACCTTGTCCAGGTATCTACGGAAATACAACACTGATGGCTTTTAAGATTTATTTTGGTTATAGAAATGAGCAAAAGAAATGGTTTTGCATTCAAAAGCCATTTTAGAAAAAAAATATTGTTAGAACCTTGTCCAGGTATCTACGGAAATACAACACTGATGGCTTTTAAGATTTATTTTGGTTATAGAAATGAACAAAAGAAATGGTTTTGCATTCAAAAGCCATTTTTGAAAAAATGATAGTTTTCATCTGTGTCCAGATATCTACGGAAATACAACACTGGAAGCTTTTAAAAAAATTTTTGGTTATAGAAATGAGCAAAAGAAATGGTTTTGCATTCAAAAGCCATTTTAGAAAAAAAATATTGTTAGAACCTTGTCCAGGTATCTACGGAAATACAACACTGATGGCTTTTAAGATTTATTTTGGTTATAGAAATGAGCAAAAGAAATGGTTTTGCATTCAAAAGCCATTTTAGAAAAAAAATATTGTTAGAACCTTGTCCAGGTATCTACGGAAATACAACACTGATGGCTTTTAAGATTTACTTTGGTTATAGAAATGAGCAAAAGAAATGGTTTTGCATTCAAAAGCCATTTTAGAAAAAAAATATTGTTAGAACCTTGTCCAGGTATCTACGGAAATACAACACTGATGGCTTTTAAGATTTATTTTGGTTATAGAAATGAGCAAAAGAAATGGTTTTGCATTCAAAAGCCATTTTAGAAAAAAATTACAGTTCGAACCGTGTTCAAGTATCTACGGAAAAACAAACCGATGACTCGGAAAATTATTTTGGTTATAGAAAAGAGAAAAAAATATGGTTTTGCATTAAAAGGTAATTTTTTTAAATAATAACACTTAGAATCTTGTCCAACTGACATAGCGATAGGCCTACGTCAAACTCCGACAATGGTGGCAGTTTGACTAAAATGGTTAGACGGACATGACTATTATATTATTGTTATTTTGTTTCCACAGTGGCCAAAGTCCTGCAGAAGCCGACCTGAACTTATTGGAGACAGCGAGAAGATGTGAATTATACGGTAAACTATATAATATAACTTGACAGCATGGTTACTCCATTATGTAACAAAAAAAATCCTTGCTAAGTAGTCATTCTCTTCCAGGCATGAAGATGCACCCCGCCAAGGACCACGAGGGGGTTCCGCTGAACATCGCCGTGGCGCACATGGGCATCGTGGTGTTTCAACACCTCACCAGGATCAACACCTTCAGTTGGGCCAAGATACGCAAAATCTCCTTCAAAAGGAAGCGATTCCTGATCAAACTGCATCCCGAGGGATACGTAAGTTGCAAACATCCTCTAGCCATTTATGGTATAAAGCTTATATTAGTTGTTCTGTGAACAGTAGACCTAGCATCCAAAAAACGTATGTTTCTAATTTTCTATTATTTAATGAATTGAAACCCAAAATTTCCTCTGAAATCATAAGATTTGGAAGTAGGTATTTAAATATGGTTCCATGTCTAATCGGACTGAGATCTCAGCATCTGAATTCCCATAGTCAATTTATTTAGACACGATACTTCCTCACATGATAATTCATCACATCATAACTCACATTAACCTACCCTTCCATTTCCCCCCCCCCTCACCTAACTTAACCTAACCTAAGGTTAAAAACCCCAATTATCAGTTTTCGACGCTTCGACGCACGGTCGCCTGAGCTGATATTGATGTTGAAATAAATAAGAAATCATCTTATGACGGCAACACTGGCAGGTTTTGTCTGTAACATCAAATATAAGAGAAATAAATTGACAGTGTAGAATTGAAATGCAATCACTATTATATAATATATATTAACAGTCCACGTGTTCTTTTTGACACTACAAAGGGAGTTGATTGGTCAATGAGGTCTTTAGCTATAACTGGTGATATTCTGAACATCTATTTGAAATAAATAAGAAATCATCTTATGACGGCAACACTGGCAGGTGTTGTCTGTAACATCAAATATAAGAGAAATAAATTGACAGTGTAGAATTGAAATGCAATCACTATTATATAATATATATTAACAGTCCACGTGTTCTTTTTGACACTACAAAGGGAGTTGATTGGTCAATGAGGTCTTTAGCTGTAACTGGTGATATTCTGAACATCTTTCTCCAAGCTCAAACGGATTCAATTGATCGTGTATACAATGTCTTTTATTTCTGTGAGCTTCGTTAGTCTGCCTCCGTTCATTAATAAGCCTTTGCATAACGAACGAAACTATTCAAAAAGTAATGTTTATTGACAGCCACCTCGGAACAGGCTCAGCCTAGTGAGGTGGCATATACCTAAAAGAATGTACATAACATGTATTTTTTGGTTAATAAATAATAAAAAAAAAAAAAAAAAAGTTATTTTTTTAATAGAGAAACCTCACAAGAGTCCCAACTGCTCCCTTCTGGAGCCAGTGAGACCATGGCATCCCCAATTGGAGTATGTTGTGAGGCTGAACCGAAGTTCAGTGATAGCCAAGACACCACGCTTAATTAAGCAGCTTTTATCTACCGGCTGTTGGAATCAATTGCTCACTTATACTGCCTAATGCCTCCTAATAACCGTAGATGGCGGATATAGTCAATATCTTATTGATACAGGGTTTTATCCATCGACTGTTCTAGATACCCAGAACAAGTTCTTAACAAATATTTTGTTTTCTCCCGCAGGGCTACTACAAAGATCTGGTGGAGTTCTTCTTCGAAAGTAGGAACGAGTGTAAGAACTTCTGGAAAAAGTGCGTTGAGAATCACAGCTTCTTTCGATGCACAACTGTGAAACGGATGCCCAGACATCGGACCAGGGTGCTCTCTAGGGGATCCTCTTTCAGGTATAATCTGCAACCTACTTTATTATAATGCTGTATCACGATAGAAACAAGTTAGAGAGGCCCATACCATTTGTAGTATGTAACCGCACGCACTAAAGTGTCGCCAACACCGTACTTCCATATTACTGAAAATCATATCTATGCACAGCGGCTTCCCGCCATCGTTTCTATTGACACACCAAATCCGTAATTTTCATTGGCTCTGTCGCTTTGATAATTCATACAGATTGGTGACAGTCAGTTGTTTCAATGCCATATCTCCATTTTTTCTATTAGATAAAACTGTGAAGTTTCCTTAGTAATTGTTTTTATGTTTAATCCATAAAAATCCCATTTAATTTTTTTTTGAATTAATTTTAACCAAATTTAATAACGTTATATTTTTATTTATTCCGGGGCATACGTCATTCCTATTGTCGTGAAAACAGGCTTATGTGCTCCAAGTGGTTAAGTTGTGCAAATATTTTAATTTTTGATTATTATTTTACTTTAACCGCTTGGGCACATAAGCTTGTTTTCACAACAATTTAATGTAGATAGACATAGGAATGACGTATGCCCCGTACCTGAGTTATTAATATTTGAAGCAAATATTTTAATTTTTTTATTATTGTGACAACTGTTTCGGCTTAGAAGGCCATTTTCAGTCACAATAAAGGCCGGTCTCTTGCGACCAATTTTACAAACAATATCTCAAACATTACCATAAACATGATGCAGGACCACAACGTTTGTTGTTTTTTTATGGGCCACGGAAAGCAAAAACATTGTGGCTCGGACCTAACCATCCACAAAATGTGTACACATTTTTGTCGGAGGAGACGCCGCTTAATAAAAACACTAAAATATTTGCAGAACTTAATAATAACATCATCAGACTAAATTAAAAATAATAAATATAAAAAGTGAAGTTTCCATTGTCTTACATCGTAATATTATGAAAAAAAAAATCAGCGCAGTTTGGTGCTAAAATTTTTTTTTTTTTAATGGAGAATACCTCACAAGAGTCCCAACTGCTCCTGTCTGGAGCCAGTGAGACTATGGCATCCCCAATTGGGGTGTGTTGTGAGGCTGAAGGAAAGTGGGGAAGGGAAGGAGATGGGGAAGAGGAAGGTAGGAAAGTACCTGGCTATTCAGATCTAGTCACTAAACACGGCTAAAGCCATTATTAAGCAACATTTCAATTCTGAATGGTGGTCTTACACCAGGGCGATACTGACAGTATCTTCCACTCTGGAACGTGCCGCAAATATAGTATATATTATTTTTATTAATTAATTGTGAAATAACACAAATTAATCAAATAAAATTTATTTGCGCACGCCGGGTTCGAACCCGCGACCTTCCGATTGGGAGTCAAGTGTCTTACAACTCGACCACCGACGTTCGTCAGTTAAAGAGACAGAATTACTGTCCAGGAATAAGATAAACGTATGAAATAGCACGATGATCTGATCATCTTCAGATCAGTAATACTAACTTCATCACTGAATGAGAAAAGACTGCTAGATCCTGTTTTGTGTAGTACGCTAATATTTGCACCAACTCTGAAACACTAACATTATTGACTCTTTTGATATCTCTTTCCACAGATATAGCGGAAGAACCCAGAAGCAGATAGTAGAGTTTGTCCGAGAGAACTATGTGAAGAGACAAACGTTCCAGAGGTAAGTTTGATGTGCCGCTTTGCTGTAGTTAGTTTAATTTCTCTTTTAAAAGTTATAAATCTTTTTAGTCATATCTGACTTCATTTTATTTTAAGCTTCAAATCCTGCTTTATTTTTATTTATTGGTTTCAAATTGGAAATACTTTTTCAACGAGATGATTTTTTTTAAAACTATTTCTGAGTGTTTTGAGTTCTTAGGTTTAAAAAATTCCCATAAAAAGGAAAGTTTACTAAAATCATAGAATAATAACTTTGCTATTGCAACTTGAAAAACTTAAATTGAAGAATTTTGAGAAATCATAATTAGCAGACTTTTTTGAGAAATCTTTCATAGTTCAATAGCTCTTGATAGAAATAATGTTGCGTGCTAAAAAGAGTCATCCTGACCTCGAAATTCCAGATAGAAAAAGCTGTGGAAATTAAATGTAGCCTGAAGTCACCATTCAAATTTTTTTCTATATGCAAATATACTGCTTCCGACATTTAGTTTAAGATAGTTAAAAAAATGAATTATTACACAATCGTGAATTATGTATCTAATTTTTGTGAAAATAATATAAAAAAATATTGTTTTGTCAAAATTTCGAATGAATGAATGAAAAAATGTCACAAAATTTTATTTAACCCTTTGACAGCCGTTGGTTGACATCCTTGATCTCACTCTTTTTAATGATAATGATTTCGATTTTAGGTAATCAGTTTTAGCTAATTATTGTTATTTGGTTCTAAACTGTTTTCACTGGTCACACATAGATGTCAGTGCAAATTCGCGTGTAAATTGATATATGTATGTGAAATTGAAGTACAAACAAATTTACAGATAGACCAAATGCTCAACGTAAAACAGGACTTCACTATGTTCAGTTAATTATTATGATATCTGTAGACTTACCCTAATCCAGAAGGTGGATTATTATACGTATCTAATTGGTATGTGACACACGACATCACACACACATACAAAAATGGATGTCATGACGTCATTGGAATGGGTTAAAGAATTAACGCTCTCTTATTCTTCCTTAGGAGTTAGATAGATTAGTTAAATTTTTATCTTCTTGGTTCTCTCTAACGAATTGAACTCGTACACAATTTTTTTCGGAATGTTTAAAAATTTTTTTGCAATTTTTACTAGTATAGTTTTATTCTCAAATAGTGTTCTTCTGATAGATGCTTTTGAATGCACCAAACTTCAATTTTTTTTGTTTATCTTACCCCGGATCATTTTCTCTGGAGTCTTAAGTCTTTATCTTTTAACACCAACATGTTTTGAGACTTCTAATTTTTGAAGTCTGCCAAAATTTGCAGAAAATGGTCACAGTTACACTGCATTAAAAAAATTGACTTAATTACCTGTTTACATATTTAATTAGCTCAGGTTTTTCAATGCCCCTTGTAGAACATTATTGGTAACCAAAGTGACAGCCGCGTATCAAATGCTGATTTCTCAGCGTATCAATTGTTGATGTGATCGCGTGCGAAAGGTTAAAACAAAATAGAATTTTGTAAAGAGTGTGTGGAAAGAGAGAGAAGTTGAATTGAAATATGCCTAAGAATTCGTTGTAATCAATCTTTTTTTATATTCAATAGGTGCTTTTTGATATTTAAAGTGGTGCACAAGAGATGAAAGAAAGTCTCCCTGTGAATATAAAATAATAATAATTTAATTTAATTTAAAAACCCGGGCGTTTATTGAGATAAAATATTATGATAATGCAAGTAAGTTACACCCGCCTCACTAGAAGAAATCTGTTGAGACGGTTTTGGGATATATACCATAGCGTAGAACATTGATGTTACCTTGTCAAATCGATACAATTTAATGTTTTCTTTAGCAGTACAATTATTTTCTTATTTATTTTGGCACTCTAGCTTTTTATTATTGTTTGGCTTGAACTATTCCAAAATTTACACATGATTGTATATTTTTTACATATTGTGGAACCGTCGAATCCGTGTTTCTAGTTTTTGTTTTTTTATTTACCACCATCATTCATCCATTGTTTTTTTGTTTTGGACTAATTTATTTACCTCATTTCGCCACGGCGTAACTGCGGACAAGCGATTCGGGATGGTTTTCATATTGACATACATATATATTGTATTTGGCACTAAAACAATATCACAGTGGGGTTGGTTGGACAAAAATACATGTTGGTTATTATTCATGCTAAAGCCTGAAATTTTTAGGTCTATGTGAGCTTTTAAATTCTGTTAAGTCATGGAGCTGTGTTACTCGGCAATATTTCCAAATTAGTCATTATCCACAATAATATTATTATAGGCCAGTTTTTGTATCCACATTTGGCAGATAAGGTTTTTTCATATCGATACTGGAAAGGAAAAATGACTAAAGCGCTATGCAACTGGGACATTAAAGATGAACCTATACAATAAGCTATATTGTTTGTTTTAATGAAGACAGCATTAGCATAACTCAATCGAAATTCTGAAAAAGATCGGGTCACATCTGGGACTCGAACCGTTTCCGTTTCCCAGACCATGTGAAAAACTCTAGAAAACTTGATTTGATCAAACAACTTAGCTGTTTGTTTCAGTTCATCTTCATTGTCACAGCTGTATAGCGCCTTGGCCATTTTTCATTTCCATCGTCGATAGGAATCCTTTTAATCTCAGCCATTTTTTGGGATGAAAAGAAGTTACTCTGTTGAATTTTTTGTTTCGCAATTCATCCTATGTTTATATATTACTATTGACAATGTCTGGAAACTCGTAGCACAAACGGAAAGGTGATGAAACTACATTACATTTGAAGTCAATTTTGTGGTTTGACTCTTTTGATTTGAGCTTTCATTATTGCGTAAATTATAAGATAAATTGAAAAAAAAAACGTTTAGAGGGTTAATAACAGCTGTTCTTGCTGCTGTTAATGTCTTTTAAAATGTGTTCAAGTGTAGACTTGGGCTCCAAAGGTTTTTTTAACCCTTTAACTGCCGAAAAAAAGTTAAAATTGAATATATGAAGTTTTTTTTATTTGTCTATTTATTTTTTATTTTTTTATTAGAAGAATTTTATACTTAGTATAGATTTTTGTGTTACTTCATCCGCCATGCTAGGGATGTCCCTGTGTTATGGCGGGTGAAGTTTACAGATTGGAAATTCATAATATGGTCTATGTGATGTCGATTCATTAGTTTTCCGCTTATGCTGCGAGTTTCCAGACACCGTGTATGCATACATGATACACTTTGCGACATCAGATACTGAGGTTTTAGCATGGACTAGCTGCTCCTGTAGATGTGTACTCTGAGGCTAAGAGGGTTACTTATACCATAAGATTGGAACCTTATTTTTTAGTTTATCTTATTTTTTCTCGTTCATAACTTTATATCACTTTTTAAGAGTTCTGATTTGTCTAGTTACCGAATTTTCAGTTATTAGGACAAATTAACAGATGTTTTTCTAGAAGTGTACTTTAAAATGAAATAAATCACATAAAAATCGTGGTTAATAGCCAAGGTATTGGCTTTATTTGATAGATAAATTTATGACATTAGTGTGATAAATTTAAAAAAAAAAAAGTTTAAATATGACTTAGAGCATATGGGCGCCGCGGTCGACTCGAATAAAGAGCAATCTGGATGTCCAATTTTTAACCGCTTTTTAAAGCAGCCGGGGCCGTATATCGGCAATAATGCGGCGAATGTTGGCTTTCAAGTCGTCTGTCTTCTACTGTTTATTGGCATGGTCTAGCGGCTTCACATATTGCAACAGAAAATAATCGAAATGTGTTATCACACGATCTTGGAGGTCAATTCGCAGATCCATAGCGTGAAATTATGTGCTCATCGAATGTTTCCTTCAATAAATCGATCGTCAAGTTTATCAGTCTCCGAAAAATCGAAATTTGATTTTAGTATATATACAGTTATATGTAAAAGTGTACCTTATATCTGGTACACTACTCAGATTATTCTTAAAAACACCACCAAATCAATTATAATGCACAAAAACTTGTAGTGAAATAAAAAATAAAAATGTTTTCTGGGTTACTGCACTGGGTACTGGGTACTGCACAGGGCCCGCAGATACTTTAATAGTGCACAACTGCTAACCCTGTACAAAACGCAAGTGCGCCCCGCGGTTGAATTTGGCAGCCATCTCTGGTCTAGTTGTCCCTTTCTCTACGTATTTTGGGTAGTAAGAGTGACAGTGTCATCAACAAATTGTTAAAATACCTATTGTTAAAATTCTCTCGCGTTTCCTGTTAAGCTTTAAAGCCTCTTTGCTTTCCATTTCTCAAATCCTTCACACGGGAATGACTGAATTCCCAGAGAAGGCTTATGGAGCCTGTTTTTGGGATTATTTATAGATAAGCAAAATGGAACAACATTTATATTTTATTGTGTTATTAATTCACCAAAGTACCTGAAAAACACCCTCGACTCTGTGCAGAAACGGGCGATCCGTTTGATAGATTCTCCCGTCATAACAAACGGATTGCAATCTTTAGAGCACAGGCGTCGGGTGGGAATGCTATCCTTGTTCTACCGGTATTTCAATGGAAGATGCTCTGTGGAACTAGCGTCATTGATCCCCTCGGCACTGATGCATAGTCGGGAAACACGTTTGTCACATGAGAATGACAATATTTGATTTATGGCGAGCATTCAAATATCGCTTTCCTCATTATCTCAAAACTTAGTATTTTGTGATGCCTGACGAATCAACTGAACGATCAAAATTGATTGTGGCGCGCGCTGTGTGGCGTATTGTGCCTTATTTTTCAAATCAAAGCTCTTCCACATTAACCTGTCACGTGCCAGGCGTATTTGGAAAGACTTTTTGTCAAATATCCGTATAAAAATAAAGGAATTGTTTTTTTGCGATTGTTTTCTGTTTATCAGATAATGTATCTTATTATTCATAAATATTACATGATAATAATAGCTAACTTTAGCGAAAAAAAAATCTCTCATTCGGCAAACAAATATTAAAAACATATATATTTACACTAATATGAACTGATTCTATTATTTCTACACAAACCTGAATACACCCTACATAAAAACCAACAATTCAAAGAATTTTTGAAGAATTGATTACAATTATACTTCTTTGAAAAGTTGACAGCTCATTTAGCGTTAAAAAAATATGAGAGCTGAATGTCATAGATAATTACTTTAAAAAATATTCAGAGGGGCTAGATTAATAAAATTAACTGTTACATCGAGAAATATAATGGCGCAAGCGATTCGGACCTTGTTCTTCATACAGTTACTTTATATATAAAAGTTAAAATCGCATTTAAAAAAAAAAAAAAAAAATTAGTACAGGAATGTTCGAACTGAGTGCAAATTAGCTATCAGCTATCGCTGGAAAAATTGTTACCAATTTGATATACAAACAAACAAAAAAACACCCATTATTAGACATTTCTGGACATGTTCACATGACAACTAAAAAAAATAAAAGGTTCAAACTTTCTTAACATAGGCTTGTCTAAAAGTATCTATTTTTAAAATATCGATACGTAGGAATCTTCACCATAATCGAAATATTGCCGTGTTAAGTACAAAATTGTAATTTGGTTTTTATTTATTTGTTATTTTCTGTTAATTTAAAAAAAATCATTGTTTTAATAGATTTTTCATATCATTCACTTTTTTCTGTTCCATGAGCAATATGCTTCATCTATAGATTACCTAAATGTTAAGTCATCGTTTTTGTTTTATTTATATTAATATCGCCGATTCAATTTATTATTATTACTTGCTCAAATTTTCTTCATTAATTTTACCTATGAAAAACATTTATCCTTCTTTTAATGCATGTTTGTCATTCAAGTTGCATTCTCACCACTTTTGTTTTTTAATAAAACACATATTTTATTATCATTTTATTTTGTAGGATAACCGACACGTCTAAACATAAGAATCCCGATCGATGTTGTAGTCTACTTTGTAGATGATTGTTAATTATTTGCACAAATATTTAAAACGAGTGCCAAGTTATTCAGAGTTTTTTTTTCTTTTTGATTTCCAGCACTATTTATATAGAAAATATTTTCTTGGCAGGCTAGATGCCTAATTTGCGAGTTTTTGTTCATTAGGTTTTCTTCCAAAAGTAATTTCCTCAATTAACTTCAAATTTGTATGAAAGATAATATTATTTATGGAAGCAATTCTTTTTGTCGATCAATCGAATTAGGACTCTAATCAAATTCATTAACCTTGTGATGTCAGATGACAGTTAGAGGTTAAGGCTGTATTTATAGAAAATAAATATCAGAGCATTCAGAGGAGCTAGAGTGCTCTAATAAAAAGCAAAGTCTGGAATGATATTGGCGCAAGCGATTCTGACCTTTTCCTTGTACAGTTTCTGTATACATAAGGGTTAAAATAGCATTTTATTTTTTAACCTCTCAGCTGTCACCCGCCCGCGGGCTTACGACAGATAACTCGTTAATTGTATGAAGGGATAAATTTGATCAGCAGCAACTCTCTCTGGTATCGGTACTGTTTGAGATTCCAAATTGTTTTTCCTTTTGCCAAATTCACTTTCTCTGTAAGCTAACTTTACATGCTCAAAACTTAGGATACTCACAGCTTTGAGTGAAATACATATAAGTATATCACTTCTCAATGGGTTGTACCAACTTCTTATTTAACATGGATTAATATAGATGTTGATTTTAAGGCGAGTTACATAGAACACAGAAGACAAGGAGCAACACAAGTCTATAATATAGTAAAATAGTATAATATAATAGTCTTATAGTTGCATAACAAAGCTTTTGTTACCATAAGGGGTCACTGAGATACCCTAAGCATTTTATTATTATAATGTTAGGTTTTGAAGGAATACAAAAAAATAAATTCACTAATTAAGCTGGTACCCCCGTTGGCAACGGGAAGTTTAATATGATTTAGTGGAACTAATAGACATTGCCAAAATATCATCTGCTGTCAAGGGAGTAAAGGGGAGATGGGTTCGATAGGCACAATTAGGAGCGCCTAAAGGGAGCTTTGCAGACCCTCCATTGTTAGTGCAAAATAATAATATGGATTCGGAGATGTTGATATTGATGAAGGGGAGTCACTGGTATCTGGTATCGGCTGCCATGTTTGATGTGGTGGAGTAGAGTGAGAACCGTCCCGTGTCGCTTGTCCGCAGGTCGCAGTCCTTCCGCGTGAGCCGCTCACTGCGCTCGAGCCGTGCCAACGTCAGCTCGGGCTCTGCCACCCTGCTGGGGCCCCCCTCCCACCAACACCCCAACGCCGCTGCCGTTTCCGCGCACCCTTTGCTGCCTCTGCCCCCGGGATCCAACGGTTTGTCTCATTTCTCTATCACTTCATTCACCCACTCAATCACTTCATTCTACTTACTTCTACTACCTCTTCTTCAAGCAAACAAGCCGTGGAATCCTCTCTCTTTCCCTTTCTCTCTCTCTCTCTCTGCTAAAGATAACTCCATTAACCTCCCGGTCATTGACTTTTTGCTTACTAAACTATATCAGACGTTTGCCTACCAGACTTATGAGGCATCATATAATATGAAAGCGAGCGCGGAACTGCCAAGAGACTCGCTTAGCTAAATAGCTACGAGAAGCAATCCATTGAAGTTTCTGAAAATAATATTTTTTCAAATAAATCTGAACAATTATAGTCGCGGTGGTACAGTATGTGCCAAACTTAAATGCCGACCTGAACTTGATACCATCCATTCTTGCGCAGGTACAGTCACCTTGCTGACTTTACAATGACCGAAAGAGAAAGATGCGTAAAATATAAGTGCGACAGAGAAAGGCGAAGGCGGTGGGGCATGCTGCTTTTTAGACCTTAAACTCGCCTATTGCGATGATTTCTGTATCAACATAAGGTCGGCATTAAAGTTTGGCGATCTTTAAATCCATTTTTCATTTGTTAGGATAAATAAATCTGTTACACCATTATTTACACCAAATTCTTTCTATATTAAGGTCTAGAACAGGGCCTGGGGAATCTGTTGCCTTATAGGCAGTTGTCCTTTTGAATGAATCGAAATTTTGCACAACAAATTAAAAAATAATTATACTGAAATCACTCTCCAACTTCTTCGTCATTTTTTATGACAAAATGATTCCTATCGCACTCTAAATTAAAGGCTCAATTCATCTAAATCTCTATTCTTCATGCTTTTTTTACTAGTGGTGTCCTTATAACCCAAAGATCCACTAATTTTCCTAAATATGTTTGCTCTTTAATTTATTATTTGGGACGCGAATATTTATTAGTTGTATACATTTTTTATTCACCCTTTCCAATCATGAATGCACAAGTAGAAATTAGTCCTTATTTTATTGTTTGTGTGTAGAAATAGTTAATTTATTTAATTTTGCTTTTTAATTTTAACCTACATCTCAAAAATGCATCCAGATGTTTCGAGATATTATTTTCTGATCCTTTGTGTTTATTTATTTGTTTACATTTATTTTTTCTTTTCAGTTAAATGTTTGGTAAAATTTACTGCATAAACAAGTTTTAATAAAAATAATAAGTTATTAATAAATAATTAATACATTAGTTGGGGGATCGAATAAAATTTATCATATCGATGGTGGAAAGGAAAAATGGCTAAAGTGCCATACAGCTGTGACATTAAAGATGAACCTACACAATAAGCTATATTGTTTTTTTGAGATTGTGTTCATCAAATCAAGATTTCTAGAGTTTCCCAGAACATGTGAGAAACTCTAGAATACTTGATTTGATGAACACAAGCACAAACAAACAATATAGCTTATTGTGTTGTTCATCTTAATGTCACAGCTGTATGGTGCTTTAGCCAATACCTGATTTGATGAACACAAGCACAAACAAACGATACAGCTTATTGTGTTGTTCATCTTAATGTCACAACTGTATGGTGCTTTAGCCAATACTTGGTTTGATGAACACAAGCACAAACAAATTATTGTGTTCGTCCATCTTAATGTCACAACAGCTGTATGGTTCTTTAGCCATTTTTCCTTTCCAGTGTTGGTATTTCCCAATATAAATAAACAATTAATGTCTAGTGAGGCAGGTAACATTATTTATTTATATTATACGCCCATACGGGTTTTTACAAACATTACATGACATGATACGTTTTTAGATTTTCACGGCCAAAAGCATTTTCGTTGTGTGTTTTTGGGGATCTGCCGGATCTGCCCTGATGATGGACACTGCAACGCTGTCCGAAACGTCGGCTAAAGAAGGAGGTAGCGCAACACGGCATAACACCCCAAAAACAAACAACGAAAATTACATGATATATATATATATAATAATTTAGTGGAACAGCATTCAAGAAGTAAAATTTGTTTAAGAAATTTTAAAATAGAACCCATGCAAAGGAATGATCTAGCTAAATGTTGGCTAGATCATTCCTTTGCATGGGTAATTAAATATTATTTAAAAATAAATACACACTGATATCTGCAGGGCCGGCCGTTAGCCAAAAGGTGCCAGTAAAACCCTCAAGGGCGCTATATAAAGTATTATCAACGCCTTGGCAAGTCAGCGCCCAGAGCGGAATACTCCAATTACATTCCACAAAGCCGGCCCTAGAATCTGACCCGAACTTTTGAGGAGTGTTTTCGACCTTTTGGAAGAATTTCTAAACTTATACATAATATCTAAAACACCAAAAAGATCAGTGTTTCTTAGAAAGGATTAATTACCATTAATCTACAAAACAAACCAATACTTAAAATAAAGGATCACATTTTATGTACTTCTAATTATCTTAGATGTAAACAGATTTTGGATTTCAGTAGGGTACTTAAGCTATAAAATTATTTAAAAATTAGAATACTTTCGTGTTCTGCAGGGATCTGTTTTTTGTTATTAAATAAAAATTCAAAGAATTTTATGTTGGGCTGTTTCACAGAAATTCAAGTGTAACACACACAGTCTTCAAATGGTGAATCAGCACCATTTTTTTTTTTTTTTTTTATAATTGAAAGGTCCCCAAAACGCTGATTCTAGGTCCATTACAACCCCCGGTCGACCTTGTCGGTCTTTTTAACGCAATTAAAAACAAATAAACACGGTAGATTTAAATGACTACCCGTAGCGTTCTGCCCGCTAGATCCGCTCCCGAGAAGTGAATTGCCGCGAGCCGTTTCCCGTCCAGTTGTACCAAAACTCCCGGTATTTCCGGTGTTCCCTGCTCTAAAAATGCCAAAGACATTTAATATTTACTATTTTTGACAGTACTTTTTACCGAACAGCATTAATTTATAAATGAACAATATTTGATTGGCTGATTGATGATTATGTTACATTTGAATTTCTTGAAATACACCATCCTTGGTGTTTTATTACCGACATTTTTTACATGGTGTTTTAAGAAATACACCCAAAAAGACACATTGTAATTAAGAGCAAGGGAATTAAGCAATCGGTGTTGTGATTCCAGCAATATCCCTGGAATGGGACCAGCAACCTCAGTATCTGGAGGCTTCTCTGATGATGAAGGGCTACACGGGGGAAGCAGCCAAGGAGGTCTTGGGGAGGAGGAGGTCGGAGGGGGCTCCTCGTCGCCTGCCCGCTACTCCTACGAGCTCTGCTGCCACGAAAGACCAGGTATTTTTTGATCTACTCACTTTAATTTTCCTACTTTTAACCTTTTGAAGGCCAGCATAGGAAAAATATTTTTTTTCACTACGAAGTAAGAAATTTGACATTTCATACGAATCCAATATTTATAACATTTCTTTTGTGATATATTACAAAAATTACATGAAAATAATGTAGATAAAACGATCTTTCTGATAATACCCGAACTATTCTTTCCACCATGAAGTTATATCAAAAACAATGAAAGAATATAGAGTTTCTAAACCAACTCCGTCCATATTTTGACGCGGCGGCCATTTTGTCGCCCATCCTTCTTGCCCGCCGCGTCATTGACAATTTATTAAAATTATTCCGAGAGGCTAGACGCTATGCAGTATTTCATTACGTCGAGAATGAGAATGGCTCAAGCGATTCTGACCTTGTTCTTGACACAATTTCTTTATACATAAGGGACAAAATCGCTTCCAAAAACCGGTGACATTTAAACAATGTTTTCTTTTACATGAGGTTTACAAATTTATACTTCGTATATCCCTTTAGAATATGTTGGATCTCTTCATCACCCTGGTTCACACTTTCCTTTCCTTGAAAAGACCCTCCACACAGCTGGCTAAAAGATGATAAACCTAACCTAACGCAAACCTTGGGGCCTCCTGTGGAGAATTAGATGTAAATTGAATGGCTTCTATTAATATGTTTTGTTTGCATTATGTAGGTTACCGGATTAGTGACTCACGCGGAAGTCAACCATCACCCTATGGAGGATGCGTCTCCTCAGCGTCAGATGACGACACCGCTGGTCAGTGCCTGCTTTTACAATTTATTTCCATGTTTAATTTTAAAAATTTATTTAGTGGCTAACTATAGTTGTATCTTTTAGGCTTCTCCGGGGAGTACGTGGAGCCAATCGACCTCGCTGCACAGCACGGGCGCTCCCGAAGCTGTTCCGCATCGGGAGGTTGTCGCCCACCTGCCCCCCTCAGGTGCTCACACCCCCATCCTCCCTGCTGCCCGCCCCCCCACCCCACCCACCAACACTGGCCCCCCCTCTAGAGCCCGCAGTGCCAGCGCCCGCGACCTGCACGACTTCAGCTTCGACGACACCGGTCAGGCCAAGCGCACCCGCCGACCCAAGACCGCCTCGCACTCTTCCCGCCTGGCCGATGCCTGCTCCTTCTTCACGCTGGAGGGGGAGCGCCGCATCGACTCGCCCGTCACCCGCTACGACGACAGTCACCGCATCCTCGCCAGCGCCACGGCATCCCGCAATCACTCCGTGGACCTCGATCGCAACACCTTCTGCCTTTTGCAACAACAGGTATTCTCTTCCAGTTACCCGGGTACGCTCAAGACCCGCCGCAAAGAGCCCTTTGTAGCGCTCGATCTCGGCGTGTCTCAGGATGATATTTCCCACGACAGCTACGAACTCATCGAGCGGTCCGACGACGAATGCTTCGACAACGTTGTGTACGATCGGTACAAAGGTTCCCATCACAATGTCAATACGAGGTCTTGTTCCTTAGATTCAGGTAATTATATCCCTTCGGATGACGATAACTCCAGTGCCCACTTAGGTTCCGATTATGAAACCCACCACCAACACGTTCCCAAGTCTAGAGTAATTAGCTACATTAAGTATAAGAGTGATAACGATATTCAGTTTGATCCATTCCTAATGGATGATCCCCGAGATTTACCCCGTGAAAAAATGTGTGTTAGGTCTGACGGTAGTTTTTATAAGGAAATTAAAAGAACCATGGGTTCCCGAGCCTCGAGCCAGGAATCCAAAAGTGATATTTACGATTCTAAGATCTCTAAAAGTAGCGGTGATTCCAGCAAAAAGTCAAAAGATAGTGTTTATCACACCGACAGTAAGAAATCTAGAGAAACTATTAAAAGCAAGAGCTCTGATAGGTCCGGCGGTTCACGAACATCTAGTCAAGAATCCAAATCTGACTATCACGAGTTCAAAAAGAATGATTATAATATAGAGTCTGAGCCAAAAATCAGGAAAGTGATCACTCCCATGTATGATATTAACACTAAGAGTCTACCTCCTGAACCCATTTCTCGCGCTTCTAGTCAGGAGTCCAAGAGTGAATACTACGACACTCACGATACGCAAGCTAACTTCGTCGTCGCAGAAGACACTTCTCCCGATGACATTAAATCCAGGCAGGTCAAGTCTCACCAAAGTCTTATGATCGAATTAAATACTAAATGTGCCAAATCCAACTTCTACGATATCCAAAATCCTTATTCCACCTTCCCTAGTAACGTAAGACACAAGGAACCCTCCCACGTTCATTCAATAAGCCTACAAAATGTTGAAACAGAACAGAATCTTCGTACTTATGCTAAAATAGCCGAAGAAAAACTCTCACCTGCCAAAGTGATCTCTCCAAAAGAACAGGATAAAAAATATCAAAACACAACTCACATCTGGCCGGAGCAAATAGCTGGCATCAACACTGAGATAGATAGCAATAGAAGTGCTAAAGTTCTCGCGTATCAGAGGCAGAGATCTTCTGATTCGGAAAATATATTCAGCTTTGACAAAGAGAAGATAGAATCTATGACAAGCTCCCACCGAGACAACGGCCTCATGGTGTTAACAGACTCTTCCAAAGATTCCGATGTGCCAATGCCGAGCAAACTTCCCGCTATGGACAGCATCGAATATGCCAAGTCAAGGTCACACAATTCAGTGCTTCAATCTGAATTCGATAAAACCAATACGTCCGATCTCTTGTTGTTTGGTAAATTGAACTCCAAAAAGGATACCAGAAAGGAAGAACTTATTGCCAAAACACACTTTGACGAGTATAATCCTAAAGTCATCCTCGATACAAGCTCCAGTAGCCGGATTTGCGATGCTCAGATGACCTACACGCATGCTACAGTTGAGAGGACCAAGAGTGATCCAAATAGTCTTGCTAACCGGCAGAGGTTATGTTCCACTTCCCGTCGGCATGTTTTGATGCATCAGAAATCCATAGATTTAACTCCGGCAGATTCAAGTGATGAGGAATACATTTTCCGGCAGATTCCCAGCGCACCACCACTATCGTACAAATTCAGCCATTTTGAAATGCCTCATTTGGAAATGGGAAGACCAGGACAAGAGATTTTAAAAACAGGCTTTGATCTGCCCAAAAATTACTTCAAAGAATTCGATGACCTGAAAGCAGGCTTCAATAAAGATTACAAAAAGTCTCCTGTTGAACCTGAAAAAGATTATGATATTCCGTATGTCCTTCACAAGATCCATGTTATGAATGGCACTGCCCCCACACCCACAACAGGAAGACCAACTATACATTTGGACACAGGATTTATCAAAAATCAGAATGGAAAATATGGAAACAATGGATCACGTTGTCACCATCACCCTCCAAGGTCACCTAAGTCGCCAAAATCACCTAAATCTCCTAAATCTCCCAAGTCCCCCAAATCTCCCAAGTCCCCCAAATCACCAAAGTCACCCAAATCCCCCAAGAATATGTCTGAACTCCTTATTGCAAATGTTCATTCAGCTTTCCTGGATGTTGAACCACCCGGATTTCTTTTCACACAAAATATTGATTTGTCTAAAATTGACCCGGTTACTTTAGAAGTAGATAAAAATGCAACTTCAATCCACCACATGTCAAGCCCTAAACGAGATATCACCAAGTCTATGGATCCAGCACTTTTGGAAACACTCAACTCCAAACTCAGCCAAATTGAAAGTGATTCAGCCACAAGTTCTAAAACAGAAAGCATTCCCGACAAAATGAAGTTTAAAGTTCACATAGATCCAAAATCAAATATCAATACTGCAGCCAATAAAGACCCGGCAACTATGACTACCATAGAGAAACTGAAGGCTGATGCCAAAAGACAAGAGAAACCAGTTCCACCAAAAAGAGTCATCAAACCTAGGATGACGCCAAAGAAAGGAAGTTCCTTAAAACCAAAGGGTAAACCAAAAACACGCATCACTTCCTTTTCATCAGATGATGAAAGCTTGGACTCTGATGATGTATTTGGTTCAGCGGAAGCAACTCCAACCAAATTAGAATTTTCACCTCCTCAGTCTAGAAAGGATATGGAACCAATTCTGCAGCTGGAATATGACAAGATAACATCTGGAGCCTGGCACAGAGGGCAAACTATGAGTTCTACTGAGATTGAAGGTTCTCCCCCGCAGTGCCGTAGACTGGTAGAATTGGAAGCTAAATACACCCCACAAATATTAGATCCTAATTTTGGAAATGCAACCGAACTTCGAAGGATTTCTGAACGTTCTATTTCGATTCCCAGTTCTGAAGATGATATCATTATAAAGAAATGCGAACCTTCAAAAACAGAGGTGAAGGAAAAGGAGCATACAACTTGGGAATATCACCTAACTGAGAACATTCCCTCACCCATCCTCGAAAGCTGTGAATTTCTCAAGTCTGATGGAGAAGATGACTTGAATGATAAAGAAGTTGCGAGAATGATAGCGGATGATGTTGAGTATCATCTCAAGATAATAGAAGAATCTAAGAACAATGAATCTGACGAAGCCAAACTTCAAGCAGAAAAAACTGCCAACGAACTTCAAATAGCAAGAGACAAACTAAGAGATGAACTGATATCGCCCATGCTCCGCACTAAAGGGGGTACTCCAATTCTTTTCGCTCATGCGCGACTGAACCTTTCTGAGGGTTCTGTTTTATCCCTTCAGAGACAGACAGCTACCCAGGAGTCTCCCACCGCAGGAAGGCGAGCCAAGAGTCTCGATACGCCCGTTATATCTGTCCATAGACTTCCAGCTGTCAATGCCTTTTCTTCCAAAGATGACACAGTGGAAAGTGTTGATGAAGAAGATCTCTTAGAGAGAACCCTCATGGAAGAAAAGTCTACTACTATTGAAGAAGATTTTAGAAGTAACAGTATCCATGTAATTGAGGAAATAGATGATGAAGTAGCTCCAAGTAGTATCAAGAAACTTAAAGAAATGGAAAACATTACCATAGATAGTGAAGAAATGGCTCTGCTAGAGTGCCTTACTGAATTTAGAAGACCAAGATCATTTAAAAGAAAGCAGGATGTTGGAAAACCAAAGGGAAAATCTCCCAACAGATCACCAACGTCCAAGTCTCCTCTTTCTAAGTCTCCATCGCGTTCTCCATGCTCCTCTCTCAACTCTCCCAGAGATAGTATTAGAAAGTTTTCAGACTTGAGTGAAAATGACCAAATTGTCCCAGACATGGAGAGAATCAAAAACAAAAAAGAAAAGAAAAAACCAGCAACTAAAGAAAAGGTGGCAGAGAAAAAGATCAATGATGAAGATTTTCAAAGTATTTCACCCCCTAAAACATTTCAAAACAAATCACCTGAACATCATCAGAAAGGTCTGCCGCCAAAAGGCAAGTCTTTGGATAAAACAGAGTCTAAGAAACCCAAATCTCAAATGTTGCAAACTCAAAAATCTTTGCCATCCACACTCAAAGACCGACCTGATTTCCTGACTGTTCCTTCATTAGATATCAAACGCACCAAGAGTCAGGAGCTAGAGCAGGTCAAGAAATCTAGCTCCAAAGAAAAATCTAAATCAATAGAAAAGATGGAATTAAAACGAACTAACAGCAAAGAAAGAACCAAATCTCAAGATGAAAGTGATACTGAAATAGCTAAAAGGAAAGAAAAGCAACAGATGCTCTTTGAAGCAGCTTTAAAACAAACCAAAACTCTAGTCAGTCCTGTAAAGGATTCTCTGCCGCCATTTCCAGCTCCTGAAGATAAGATTGTTGTTAAAACTGAAGGAGATAAGATTATCATTGAAACAGAAATAAAGAGCAAGGTTGAGGATCACGTCTTTATTGCCAAGTCTCCCAAGAAACTGGACAACACTTTGGGTGGCATTATCACCAGGAGTTTTGAAGAACAGAAGAATATCACCAAAGCTGGAAAGGGTTACAAAAGTTTTGACGATAAAAGTAAGTCTTTTGAAGATTATAAGAAAGAAGAAATTGAAGCTCTACAAAAGTCGCCCAAAACTTTGTCGCGGAAACAAGAACTCAAACAGCAGATCGAAGGCAGAGTTGTTCACAAGAATATCAAATCAAAAAGTCTGGAAAGGAATGTAGATTACCATATGCCCATAGAAGCAAAGTCTAAAAGCCTCGACCGAAATTTTGAAATGCCTGATGACGCTTATCAGGATTCATCATCGGATTACAATCAGGACACAACGGCTGATGTACATTACCGCAATACGGAAACTGAAGAAGTCCAAGATTTTCTGATAAACAATAGGAAATACGGTGTCAGATCACCTAAGTGTCGATCACCCATAAAATCAACTGATAGTGAGAAGTCTGATAGGGAAGAAAGAGTGGTCTTACAGGGAACAAGCTTAGACATTTGGCTTTCGGTAGATGAAGATAAACGTGGTGATAAACCAGCCAAGTCAAAAGGAACAGAAACACCAAAGGAATACTACGGCAAGTCTTACAACGAGTGTGTCTCTCCTCAGCCTTTCTTCGATGACACTCAAAACATTATTTTGGAACGCAGGCAAATGGATATGATTAACAAGCAACGGCAGCTTTCAGAATCCTCTGATAAATCTAAAACAGAAGTTGATGTGCCCACAGAAGATAGCGACATTTCTAAAACAGTTACTATTGCTGAACAGTCTCCAAATGGAGGGAACGTTTCAATCGCCAGAATAATCAGTGAGGAGGAATCTCTCACTGAAGTCAGCGAGTTAAAAATATCAGATGACAATAGTCCTTATGTAGTGCCCATGCAGTTTGTTGACACGGAGAGCTCCTCAGAAACGCAAGACATAGAGTCTTTGCCTAGGCAGGTTACAAGGAAAATATCTGACTCTGCTAAACTAAAGTATCTCAACTACACGGAACTGGAATCAAGTCAGGATACTGGCAGTTCTAATGAACCTCTACCACAAAAATCTGTGGAGAAACAAAATACACTGGAAGATGCAAGTCTGGCAGAGTTCTTAAAGAATGAGTCCTCTGTCCAAGTTCCTCCAGAATCCGATGTGGAAACAGATCCTTATAAAACTACCACAAGAGATCCTGCTGGCATCGATTTGTCATTGAAGTGGAAAAATAAAATTATTGTAACACCTCCTCAAGAAAACAGTCCTACGGTGGAGAGTATTGCTCTCTTTGGAATCAAATCCAATAAACTGTCTGATGATCCAGAGTATGATTATGCTGAGCAAAGATCACCCGATGCAAACCTTCTGACTACCACCTCAAAACGAGGTGACCTACTAAAGGCCCAGGATAGGTCTAGAAGCTCAGAATCTACATCATGGACCAGCGTAGAGAAAGATCTAAGCCCTTCTAGTACCAACAGAGATATCAAAGGTAGTTCTATTGATGATGAGTCTAGCGTCAGTTGTTTAATAGCTAGGCCTCTTGGCATTTCCCAAGATATGGAACCCTCGCATAAGAAAGACAAACCGACTAAACCCGATGAGTTGAAATTGTCTGTTGATTATAGTGATGAAAATCTGAAGAGGATATTTTCTAGTGAAACTTCCAAAACTCCATCTCCCTCCCCTTCATTGACGGATTTTGGCGCAGGTGATGGTCCACGGAGCCCTAGAATAGTCAGATCATCACCCACACCTACTCTAGAGAAACAAGGTCAGGTAGATTCTCAGAAAGCGCCTTCTGATTCAGATTCAAGCTCTGAAAGTCATCATAAAATCACTGAAACTATGCGGCAGCCACCAGACAGAAAACCGTGCCTAGATAAAGTAGATAAGGTCGTTGAAGACTCTGAATCCAGTTTGTCAGGAGCATATAAAAAAGAGACTTTTACCAGCACCACCAAACCTGCTAACATTTCCAAAACTACCAAAATATCCATTACTGTATCACAAGATGACCAGACTCAGCAAGTTAATATTGATGATAACATTACAGATTCCAAACCGATTATTAAAGATGTTGTCAGGAAGAGGTCACTGAAAGATGCCGATCAGAAAAGTTCTTCCAAGTCCAGTTTGGAAACAACATCCAAAGGATCTCTTAGTGTGGAGGACTCCAAACCTAGGAACAGGAAAGGTAGGTTGAGAGATGACCAAAAGAGCTCTTCCAAGTCGAGTGTAGAGTCAAGAGGCTCTCTGAGTGTGGAATCAAGAGGCTCCTTTGAAACTGAATCCAGTTCTGGTTCTTTAGGAGCCGCGTACAGGCGAGGAGACGCTGAAAAAGAAATCAAACCCACGTGGAGACCTTTTTTGGTTGGTTCAGGCAGTGAAGGAAGTTCCAGCATGGAAGAAGGATGGATCCCTCCTGATGCCGATGGCTATGATGCCACCTCTTTCAACAAGGAAGCGTATGACTTTACTAACCAACGAGCCATTGATGAGTTCCAAACCTTTTCTTCAATGAAAAACCCATCACTTTCAGCTGGTACTAGTAAAGATTCCACTGAAGCCGATTTTACCGATGACTTAAGTGATTTTCCAGTAAATTTCAATTTTCCTTCGTCCAGTGGCTCTATGAGTGGAAGCACACCTGATTTAGTTGTAAATTATGGGGGTACCTTTGCTGTGTCAAGAACATTGTCGCGCATATCTGAGCGAAGCACAAATTCCGAAAAGTCTAGCGGAGATGATGATTCCACAAAAGCGACATCTCATTCTGAAAGTCTAAATGATGAATCTGTAGTTTCTAGTGACCATCAAGCCAGCCTGAGTTCCGATCCTCCCAGCCATACGAACTTAGCTTACATATCAGACACGGATCGCAGAACATCTGCGGAAATGCCCGACATACCCATCGATCAAGGATTAGCCGACAAAATATATGAAATGTACACGAGCCAAAATGGCGACTCCAAAAATCGCTTCACTGTTGAGCGTGTCAATGAAGGCATTTATTTCCAAACCCTGCATGAAACCAAAGAAAAATGTGCAGAGAAAAAGGACCCACCAAAATCATTATTGGATAGTAACAACACCAGCAGTCAGGAATCTGAAGATTGGCCCTTGCCTGAGTTGCCCCCGAAAGATGCACCCATCCCTCATCCGACCCAACTACCGCAGAAGAAACTGTCCACTGATATGAAGAACTCTAAAGTATTTTGGAAAACTCAACCCTTGAAGTCTGTTGATTCCGAAGGATGGCCTTCTCCCCCTTCCAGTTTGTTGGAAACTCCCATTGTGGAAAACATCCAAACATATTTTGTGGATAATAAAAGAGAAGAGGCTGACAAGGTTCTTCTCACCGATTCCAACACGGACCAAAATACTATTGAAGGCCACCATGAGTCCGATGATGAAAATAATACTCTAAATAATGACGATGACTTTTACAAAGATGATGACCACGATATAAAAGATGATGTATTTGGTTCCAAAGATATTTCCTCGGAAGGATTCGTAGATGACAATGTGAAAGTAAGCACTGTCAGTAAATCAGTTGAAATGAGGGAAGCTGCAGATGCCAAGCAGAAATTGTCTAAGCCCATTTCTTATGAAGAAACCAGTTACATGGTTGACCCTTTGAATCCCAGTAAAGATGATTCTTGTCTAAAGACTGCTATTACTCCTAGCTATGATCAGTCCTGTTTGGAGCACACTGTCAGCTCTGCCAGCTGTTTGAGAGGTTTTGACATTGGTGCCTGTTGCTCGCAAAACCACATGAAAACACAGAATTCAGAAGCTAGGGATCAGAAGGTGATTGTTGCCCAACCGACCCGCTCTCCGCAAAATCAGAGCCCTGTCTCAGAAGATGATATCTATTTCAACGATGAAGTATTTAGCATTACTAAATCGGGGGCATCCCCCGAAACGGAGAAGTCGCTCCATCCGTTTGTCTCTCACAAGTATTCTCATGGATCTAATAATTCCGATACTTCTATTGACGATATGTTGTCGCAAAATACTATCGAGGAACTTCCAGGCTCCAGGTTGAGTGTCACTTCACACAAGCATTGCAGTCATAGTAGTCACTCTGAAGAAGAAACCAGTTCCTTGGGAACAGACTTGGACGGAACAGTCAAAATGGGTGTTCAGCCTAAGAAATGTACACACAGTTCGCATTCTGAGGACACTTCGATCGGATTAAGTATCTCAGAATGGTCGACTGGCACCAACACCGTGAGACAGTACGCCAATCTGTCAGCTTCTGAGAGTTTGTCCGGTGTTTCCAACCTGTCCGGGGCCAAAAGTGAAAAGTCCACCAACAAGAGCAGTGATTTCTCTTCTAATCTTAGTTGCAATAACAAGTCAACGGACAATGGCAAGTTTATAATGCAATCTAACAACAAAAGCAGTTCTGACAACTTATCCTATGATATCAATAATTATGACAAATTGTGTAATTCTGAAACACATTCCATATCTAACAAGAAACAGCCGGCAAACGATAATTCCAGCTCCGGAACTAAGAGTGATAGCACCTTGACTCTGGCTCAGTCCATATCAGAGTGGTCAGCTAGCACCAGCAATACTCTGGTAGCCACAACTGTGGAACCACTCGATCCCAACAAACATCCTGAGGTGGATAACATAGAACCAGCCAGAGTTCACATATCTTCCAAGAAAGGTAGTCAATCGCTCTCCCACATTGAAAAGAATATTGACCATCTTGTTAATGAACCACCCAGAGTCAAAACCTCAATGTCAAAAAGACCTGTGGATATTCGGTACTATTCTCAAAGTGAAAGTGATAAATCCAGCAAATCAGATAAGTCAAGTTCCAGCGCAAACTCTAGTGATAAGAAACCCAAACCTCCCGCAGTACCTGAGAAGCCATTGAACCTTCGTAATATGAAAGCTTCTCCTTATGGGAAATCTTTTGACAGGCCTTTGAAGATCTCTCCCAAGAGTCTCAGCTGTGAGGAAAGAGCTAATGCCAAAGAAGTTACCACCTTCAGCCATCGCTGCCAGAGTGAAGACAGTGCAGTTGTAGATCAGTATAATTTAGCTTCACCTCTAGGGGAATTCTCTGGGCGAGCAGAATCGAAGCTTTATAGCCAAGAGGAAAAGTTATCATTGAGATACCAGAGCCAAGACTTTGCCAACTTTCATGATAACAACCAAAAGGTTTTCATTCCACCCGAATATAAACCTCTGACTAAACATTCTAGTTACGATGACAAGACACTCTCTAGACATCAGATCCGAGAGTACAAGTCTTCCCAGCATCACAGAATTAAAACTAAAAGTAGATCGTTCCATGAACACTTCCTCTTATCACCAGAAGGGGCAGGGCTACCTCTGGAGGTCACTCACCATTTGACTAAAGAGAATGTAACAAATCTTCCAGAAAACTTGCAGGCTGTGGACAGGGCTTCTAAAACTCCTATAAAACTGTCTAAATGCTCTCCATACTATTCTAGTAGCTTGAGCTCCGAATCTCCTCCAATTCAAACATCCAAGGTGACAGCCAAGAAGTCTGTTCTAGTCCGTAACTTATCCATGAAGAGCCCACCCAGTGGAAATGATACCGATAGCTCTCTTGATCTAATGCATGATCCTAAAGAAAGGATCAGGAACTACCGGAGAAGGCGTCAAGTCTCGGCCAAAAAGAATAAGCTAGATAAAGACAAGTATGAGATGAAAGATCGAGATGGCTGTATGCACGATCTGATGGAGGAAGATACTCCCAAGAGTCAAAACTCTTCGGAAGGCGATAGGACATCGCATTCTGAAAGGTGTCAAATGGGAAGAAAGGGAGCTGAAAGTTCCGAATGCTCCGAAGGATACATTCCAGAATTTGAATCAGGCTCTTCGGAATTATCCAAAACGGACTATCAGGAGTGTCAGAGGACTATTGAATTTGAAGACAACCAAGATGGTTACGATGATCTTTACGCTAAAATCCCCAACATTGGATTTGACGAACCTTATCCGCAGTTTGACGACCAAGATCGAAGGTTCAGAGATCTGGATGATAATTTCCCCCACATAACGGAAACCTTTAACCCTGGCTTTGAGGGTTTCGGGGTTTCGGCTGATGAAGACGAAATGGGCTACCCGAGGTTTGACAGGCTGGGTCGTTTGAGGCATCCTTATCTAGACAGTGAAGATCGCAACACAAGCGTTCCTTACCCGCCACCTCCAGATGACAGATGCGACGAGATGGGATATCGTAGTGGGGGAAGCAAACGATCTTCCGTCAAGAAGAAATCAGGAAAAAACGCTTACATGAGTAGCCCTCCACCAGAATCATCATCCTATCAAATGGAATCTTCATTGCATTATCCACAGGAACAATGCTCACTGACCGAGCTTCCCAGAAGACAATCCCACGACTTTGAAGACGACGAGGAAGACAATAATGAAGATGTTCCGTACCACTTGGACTCGTTCGTTTACACGGCAACCACAATAAAGAAAGCCCCGTCATCCAAAAGTGGAAAACGCATGTTCACTCGTGAAGACTCGATCTCTGCTTTCGCTGGCTATGACAGCCCGTCTGATTCCAGACTAGGTTACGATCAACTCGGCAACCGAGGCAACTTCCCAGAGAGCTACGAATACAGCTCTTCTGGGATGTTCAAGATGCAAGAAGTATATCCGCAATACGACGATACGTATGCCCTGCCACAAGAAGCTAATCCTTACTACGGATCCGGGGAGCGTGGGCCCATGGAACTTCCTCAAGAAGTGGACGAATATGACGATGATTCAAACCAAGACCCTAATTCCCTTCCTGATATGACTCGGTTTGCGGTCAGACCCAATTACACTTCAGAGCCAAGTTTTGAAGGTTCGGAACACAGTTTCGATGTGTCCACTATCCCGCCTCCTCTCTTTTCCGAAGAAGAGGACGAGGTACAGAATTAAGACCAATTATTGGAGCACTTTTAAATTAATAACATCGCACAAAATTATACTTCCACACCGCTGATCGTTAATCTAAAATTACCATTATCGTATTTGTCACTTTTGGCAAATTTTCAGGCCCATGCGGACTATAAAAAAAAAGTTTCTCGCTTCTTTAGTCTCCTGGAAGCGTTAAGAAATGATCTTTTCAATGTTTGTGATTTGCACGAATTCATTATTATTAATTTAGATTAGCAATATTTTTCGCAATACCCACTCGACCTGACCCCGTTTTTAGATTTTAATTATAGTCACTTAGAAATTATATTAGATACATTCATTAGAAATTAATTCTTTTTAACGACATTTTCAGTATTACAGAGTAACTTTGCCCTTAATGCCAAAATTTTTATGACATTAGGAAAAATAATAATGTTGCCATAATTTAATATAATGTTTTTTTTTTTACTTTACGCTTTTTAAATATGGAACATGTTTTTGGCGATTATTCAATTATAGGGACGTATATAAAAATAGTTTCTTTTCATTGAGTCTTCCATTTTTGTTTAAATTTGATTATGTATGCAAAAAAGTAAATGATTGTTTGTTAAAATTATTTGTTTTTCAAAGACAATGAATGACTTTATTTCTAGTTAAATATTTTTAGTTGTTTTGTAATAACAATTTTAAAATCGCGTTTATTTGTACGTTTCATAGATAAAATTATTAGTAGGTGCTCCTGTTGATAAAATTATTTATGGGTATAATATAATATAATAGATTAAATTTATAGGATTAATATTTTACATCTTAGATAAATAAATTTTAGACATTAAGCATTATTTTCAATAGTTTGCAAAGCTATACAAGTCTTACGACTTCAAATGACACACAAAATAACTTAATGGCTGTGTAAAAAAAATAACAGCTTTTTACTATTGTAATATTGTATTTACTTAGGATATTGATATTATCATCTTAAACGCATCATTACCCTTACACTTATTAGTTTCTCCCATGTATCTATAAAGAAAGACCAACATATTATGGATGCGTATTTACAATAATTATTGGCATTGTTGTACAAATGGATTGTACAATCATATTAACCTTTATAACTGAAAGCATTATAGATTCATCTTGATAAATATCTATTTGTAATACTATAATAAGTACGGAGTGGCTATTGCATTTAATAAAGCATTGTTGGACGAATAGATTGTACAATCATACCAATCTTTATAAGCGAACGCATTATGGATTCATCTTGACCAATATCTGTTTGTAACACTGTAATAACTAGGGAGTGAAAATCACATATAATAAAGCAATTTGCAAACGGATATTTTAAGTGCTTCTAAAATGAGATCACGAAATTCTGTGCAAAATGGTGAACCGGTCAAAAGAAGTTTATTTTCTGTCACATCGTCGCCTATTTTTGCGATATAAAAGGCCGCAACTAAAATGGTGAAGAAAAATAACTTAATGATCACTCTCAATTTATTTGTTGTGAATTTTTCCACTTTTTTGTTGTTTGCAAGTACATTACAAAAACATTCATTGTAATGCGTTCCCTAAAACCATCGATGAAATGGATATTTCATGTATGAAACTAAACAGTCAAGAAAAGGCCGGTGAGATTAAAATGAGTACTAAGAACTTACTAACTCCTAACGATGCGTACTTATTCTTCCATTTACATGTAATAATATCCACTTAAACACGAATACTTGATGTATATATTATATAATTATTATCGTATAGATGAAGACCTGAAAATTTTCACAAGAATAACACAAAATTCGCAATTTTTCAGGCAAATAATGAGAATTTTTGTATTCCCCAAGAGATTTTCTGGTATTTTAAAATAAGAAAGTAACATACTTTCTAAAAATTTATTTGTCTTGGTTTTGACGAGCATGAATAGCCATAAAATAGAAAGCAGCAAATTTCTCATCATAAACAAAGCATACTATCATTATTTTTTTTTTTGAATTTATAAAAACATCTTTGCCATCTTTTTGCTATATAAATACCAAATAGCTGACATAACACTTTGTTGCAAAATACCACTGCTTTTGTTGACAAAATAAAGCAGATTTTGCCAGAAATAATGCGAATTTTGTTGGGAAATAATGAGAATTTTTCAGGTATCTGTTTTGCAGGTAAATTCATAATGTTTTTTTTTAATTTTAATATTTATTTTTTACAGCATTTATTTTGGTAAGTTTACATTGACATTATAATTTATTTGTGTTAAAAATAATGACATGGCGTGTACAATGCTGTCCAAAAATATTAAAGTCTCCTAATTTTAAATAAAGATTTTTAGATTGTGCCAAATATAAAGTCATATCTAGTCAATTATTGTTTGTCAATATAACTTGTGTGCCAAAAATAGTCGTACTAAGGACCTAATCAACCTTCATTCCAGAGTTTATTACTCTTGATCTTATAATAAAGTCAATTTTTCAGTCATGGCACTGTACGGTCATAGGCAATAATACTTCCTAAGCATGATAGAAAACAACCGTTCACTATGTACGAAGATCAACTGTTGTCTAGATATTGCAAAGAAAGCTCTCAGACACACATTGCCATTAGTAAAAAATTGACCTGAATAAAAATTATTCTATATTGACAAGGGGCAACACTAATTGCAATTTTTTAAATACTTGTCTTTATTTGAACTGAAGTGGTGTTATTCCGTGGGTACTTAAAAACTGTCGATAAATATCCAGAAATGATCCTTAATATGAACAAATTGTTTTGAAAACACTTTCTATCAGTTTAATTATAAAGAGAAACAACTATTTCAATAACTAGAGAAGCTAAATAATGCGTTTAAGGTGATGCAACACGTCGTGTAAAATTCGGGATCAGGCCGCTAACAATACCACTCCTTAGGTAGATATGGTGATAAGGTTCAAATTCCCGTTTAACACCAGCCGCATGTTTTGATTTATTCGCGTTTTATTTTATTTTGAGAAGCTCAGGCACAAGTAATTGTTTTAAAATCATTTTCTAAAGAATTTAATTTTCCACAATCTTCTATATATATAAAAATGATTCCCTTGGTCACGCCATAATTTCAGAACGACTTTACCTTTTTCATTTCATCTTTTTTTAAAAGTTTTCTCACACTTTGTAAATGGTTCTCACGGAAAGAAAAATTAAGAAAATTGGATAATTTCAGAAAACATAACTATTTTAACTTCGTGCGTTTGGCAGTTCTCGCGTTTAATATATTTGGAGATATTTCCTGTACTATTCATTCGATTGCAATAAAAAATTGATGAGCTGTTGTGGACATGCTCGGGAAGGTTTTTATATAACAATATTTCTATATTGGTGAGTTCTGAAGTTATGAAATTTGCAAAAAAAAAATGCAATAGGGAATGTGCGAGTTGTTTGAAAAATGATTGTATTTTATGGAGTCTAGCAGCTGGGAAAAAAGGCGGGTGGGGGAGGGGAATCCGGAGGGGCGAAAGGGAATTCGTGAGAAGGGGGACAGCGGGAGAGGGGAGGGGTAACGCGGGGAAGGTGAAAAGGGAATGCAGGAGGGGAAGGGGGCAAGGCTGGGGAAGAGGTGAAAGAAGGGAACAGGGACGAATGGGAAAGAACACGCAGGGAGAAACAATTTCTTTATTTAAGTGGCATCCCTATGCATGCCGGTTATCAGCTAGTGTACAATAAAACCATAAACGAAAAGCGGTTCGCAAGTAGGAGATTTTCAACTTTAAAGTAGTTTTTATAAGCCAGATACTTAATTTTTTTCTGGACTTATAAAAGGCTAATAAAAAAATACTCAATTATGTATTTCAATGGCAAATATGTGTTCTGCTCGTAGTATTTAATTAAACCATCAAAAATATTTCTAAGCAATCGAATTTTAAAATCAAAATTGCATGTATTTGCATTGCTTAGTAGTGCATCACCTTAAATGCCTGTTGTGTTCAAATTAATATTTGGATAATTTTACATATTTTGTTCACGCCATGTTTGTGATTTATTAAAATAGTTTTTTTTTTAAATTTAAACTCAAAATAGGAACCTATTTTACAAAATAGATAAAGAGTTTTTTTTAAATAATTTGTACATATAAAGGATGAAGAGCGTATCTAAATATTTTCCAAACTGTCTTATAATTTTTAAATTGTTTATTGGATTCAAAGGGTTTGTTTAAAATTTTAAATATTTATTTAGTTAATATGTATTACTTACTTAACACTATCATTAACTTATTCTAGGAAATTATTTAATCAACTTCTTAGCATAGGAATAGTGCGAATTAACCTTCAGTATTGCATTCGAATTGAAAGTTATGTAAGAACAATCATTATATTGTATGTTTTAGGTTCACAATATGATAAGACGCATTCAAGTCAACAATTATATTCACTTAGTTTGTGTACATCGGTTATACCTGTTATACTTAGGGACAATTAGGATTAACAAGTATTAAAGGTCAAAATGAATATTTGAAAATTATGCGCTTTTAATGAAGTAAATTTATATAAAAAACTATTATTATCAAAAAAGTTTTAACCCCATAAATGAATGCGCCAAATTCTGTAAGTGTAGGCCCAGAAAGCATTAAAAAAGGTTATTGTCGAGTATCATACAAATGCGAGTTGCCAATGTTTAATTATTTTAGTTTTTTTAACCTGTTAACCTGCTAATGCCAAATTTTCTCTCATCGATACTTCCGGTCATTATTAGTATGAAACTGCGCGGAAACAAATGGCGCCAGCATCATTTACCCATAAATGCAAATCACATGTACGCACAGCGGTTGTTTCTATCAACGCGTCAAACGCATAACTTTCATTAGATTTGATGGTCCATGCATTTTGGATGTCGTTTAATGTGTGAGTAATGTTAGCTTTGGCTATGTCTGTCTATAAGATAATGGCAGTCAACAGGACATGGTTAAATTCACAAAACTGACGTTTTATGTTCTTTCAACTAATAAATACTATTGAATTTAGTGTTTATCTGTAATGTTCTGTTGAAATATTGAAAGGGGAAAACTCCCACGGTTTTATTCCAGCCAATGACAACTGCTGTTGTATCACTGGCAATCATTTTAAAAGGCTGTTGAAAAGGGTACCCGGAGCTCTTTGACTCCGAGTGTAAATAATAATGTGATGTGGTTTTGTTATACTGTGAAACCCTCTTAAGAAGTTTTCCAAGGGACCGGAAAAAAAACTTCTTAGGCGGGAAAACCTTATAAGTGGGAAAAATTGGGCCATTCAGTCTTCAAAGGGCCGAAAAAACCAAACTTCTTAAGCAGGAAAACTTCTTAAGAGAGAACTTTTTAAGAGGGTTTCACTGTATATGAGAAAAAGGGAGAGGTTATAACTGAGCAAACGGTGGTGGTGATACCTTTATCTTGTGGTTTGGTTGATATGTCTTCCAAAATTGCCACTCTGTATTAAAATAATTTATCTCCTGCATTTATTGATTGATTTTCTTTGCTCATTTGTTGCAAATTTTGTTTAGAATCCAACACCAACATAATAACAAATATTAATTTTGCTTAAGATTTTATCAATTTCCAACTAATCTAATATAATAGATTTATGGTAGGTAAGGATGGCTATTGACCTTAAAAGAAATGAAGAAATCTTGCATTTTCTTTGCTTCACAATGAATTTCATTTAAATTAGCTTATTATTCACTAACGATTTACAAATATGTATACTTCTTATTGTAAACTAACGAATTTAAAAGTAGACATACATAGATACTATCGACCCTCGTAAAAATGCTTCAAATCATGAAGGTACAGCACATGAAAACTTTTTTAATGTAATTTGTTCATCTGGCAACCCAGTCAAGAATTAGCTAGGGACTTCATACATACATCACTAACTAAGTATCAATGTTTTTTACAGATTTCATTTATTCCTGTAAATAAGAGCTTCGTCTCTCCCGGTAATTTGCTTTTGGACTAGTATCCTCAATTGTTAGATGTGATTTAGACCCCCGTACATAAACAAAGAATAAATTTTTAATCATCCGGATGTAAAAATAAACCCTTTTTCCTACATATGACCCCTTCTAAGAGAGTTTGGCAAAACTATATATATTCTCTCTAGGTCATTTTAGTAGGTATTGGAACCCTCTTAACCATAGAAATTAAATCTCAACCGTCTTTGGTTTTAAGTAGCGATGGGCACAATTGAGAAATCCATTCCGGAATGATTGATCATTTTTTCAATCGTACCTTTCCCAATCATGGTCATAGACAACCGATTTTAGAGCTTTAGTTGAGTTGAAACAATCGATTTTTAACTCTGAGAAACTCTCAAAACTCTCTAAAATTTGTTCGAAGAGATTAATAGTGCCCATCACTAGTTTTAAATAAATTTTTAAAATTTGCCAATCACCCATCTCCCTTCAGTAGTCGTCTATGACATTTGATTGAATTAGGGTTGTCCTGTGCAAATCTTCACAGTCAGTATAGTTTCCAAATGTCATTTAGTACCTGTTAAAATTTCTTTTGGTATTTAATGCCCCCTCTAATATTATTAAAATTAACAACTAAACAAAATGTTATAAATAAAAAAGGATACATTGAATTCCTAAATAACTAAGACTTGGGAACGAAATGTTCCATAAAATCTAACCACTCATTATTGTAGTTTTATACAATTTTTTTAAGTATCCCTAAAATTAAATTTTTTAACCATTCGGGACATTATTGAATGTGTGCTTTTTAATTCAATATTGGCATTATTTTATTTATAACATTTTTATAAGGCAATATTGATTTGCATTTGCAAAAACATTTTTAGATACATTTATTTAGAAAAAAATTGACTACTTATGTATTAAATTTATCATTGCTTGTAGTGTATTTTTTTCATTCTATGACTGAGAATATCTAACGAAATGTTAGTCATAATATATTATGTAAATAATTTTCTTACGTGTTATTTTAAAAGTGTATAATTATTATTTTACGTATTGTTATCATAAAGCACATTGTTTTGATGGATTAGAATATAATGATATATATATATATATCTATGGTTTTAAAATTAATAACATTTTATTATATATGTATTTGGTAAGCCTGGATAGAAAGTAAAATCAAACTAACCTAAAAAAATAATTACAAAGCTAAATAGAATTTATCTGTGAATTTTTTGCCAGAAGCTATGTTTTTTTTTTTTTTAATCAGAGGAATTAAACGAATAATTAAGAGATATTACTGCCGCAATGACATTATGCTTCATTACATTACTTAAGAGGACAACCTCAGTACAGACCCGGCTATCTAGAACGATCTATCGGTAATGTCAGTAACTTGTCATTGTTCCCGAGTATGACAGCAGGTCAAAACGACTAATAATAACCTAACATTTGTATAGCGCAGTTTTGTGTTATTTCACTTCAAGTGCGCTTAACTATAACAAACTTTAAAATAATCCTACAGTGTTCTTAATTTATTTGTACGCTAGCGATCTGCAGTTATGCTCTAACTTAATATATTTGTACGCTAGCGATCTGCAGTTATGCTCTAGAACAATGACAAGCTATCGACATTATCGATAAATCTGTTATCTATCGACTGCGCTACAAACCCTGGGCAGGTAATTTAATCCTTTTTGGCCTCGGCATTCGCAGTTAAAAAAACCTTACAGCCAAACCCTCTTATAAGGTTTTAATATATTTTTTCAAAACGACGTAAAATATTTGACAGTTCTTACCTTTCTTAAGAACTCAATTTTTATAACACTTCTTTTGTGATATATTACAAAAATTACATCAAAATAATGTAGATAAAACGATCTATGAATTATTTTACGAGAATTTGAATTATTCGGAGAAGCTAGACGCTACCCAGTATTTCGTTACGTCAAGAACGAGAATGGCCCAAGCGATTCTGACCTTGTTCTTCATAAAATTTCTTTATACATAAGGGACAAAATCGCTTAAAAAATCCGGACCCGCCGGGGGGGACTGGCCTGCCAGATGGTAAAGCTGTTTTTATAGGCCTAATACTTTATTTTTTTCTGGGCTTGTAAAAAGACCAATAAAAAAATGCTGTATATTTCAAAGGCCAAGAAGTGTTTAATTCGCAGTATTTAATTAAAACATCTAAAATATTTCTAGGCGATCAAATTTTCAAACCAAAAAAACACAATTTTGCATTACTTCGTAGTCCTTCACCTTAAGCCTGAAACTTCTTAGGTATAAAAACTTCTTATGTGGGAACTTTATAAGAGGGTTTTGCTTTATTTTAGTTGCTGAGAGACTTATATTATTATGATGTGTATATGTTTTGAGGCGGTGAATATCCAGGCTGTATTCAGCTGCTCAATATAAAGTAAGTGTATGACTTGACACAAGTATTATTGTAAATTATTGTTAATTAACCTTTAATGGAAGTGTAAACCCTGTTGTGTCTCGTTTTATTAGATTCACGTTATTTGTATTTTATAAAAGTATCTAAAATTATAAAAATGTTATTAAACGCTGATAATGGCATTGGCTTTCGTAAATGAAAATGGTGGTACATATTCAAATGAAAGTATTTCATTTTTAACCTTTTCAACGCTGTCTGTCCCGGCTATCGAAGAGTATCTTTAAGGATACGCTGGAGTTCAAGAGGTTAAAGGGCTTCTTGAAATAAAAACTAACCGTCACGTTAGAGACGATTCTAAGTCTGTTTCAGCTTTTGAACACTCGTTGTGTTGTTAAGCTTGTCTTGTCAGCTTATTACTATTTCATATATTGTTGAAAAGCAGCTAGAATCGGCCTTTAAGAGGCTAGACTTTGCACCACACTCGGAACACATGCGTATGTTATTCTGTCCTGCTGACATTAAGCTCACATACACTTATGAAATGTGCGAATGGGACAATGCTGATATTTACCTACAGAAATCGCTCAAAAAAGGGTTTAGGGAGAAAACATTTTTCTTCACTCAAACTTTCACGAAATTGTAATTTAAAAACAAAAATGTGTTCTCAAAAGAAGAAGCTATGTCGGTATGTTTTTATAATTTTGTAATTCATTTTGAGAATTAAGTTAGCAGCACTTTTTCCTTAAGTAATATTTCCCGATAAATTATTGATGTTTGACAGTGAATGTTTACGTTAATATGAAATGCATCAAAAATTTAAAAACATACAGACATAGCTTTCACCTTCTAGAAGGCAATTTTAAAAAAATATATTAATTTTGTGCATTTTTCGAGGTAGAAAGTGTTTTTTCCCGGATGTCCTTTTTACGTCGAAAAGCGAAGTCTATCGTCTTAACGGGGACCTTACAAATGTCAAAACAACAAAATGGTACTTAATGGCCATTTGATGACAATGATACATTTGAATTTCTGTGAAACAATTGGTTCTAAGAATTGCATAATTTCCACTGTCACATTTTGTAGTCACAATATTATTCTAAATCGGAAGTTATTGGTAAAACAATCTGAAGCAAAAATATGGATCATTTTACCACCGTTTTCATTATGAAATAACTAAAAATCTTTTTAAAAATATAATAAATGAAAATTTTAATGTATTTCTTATAATTTAAAATGTTGTTATGATATTGATTTATTCATAACACAATAATAATTATTAATTTATTTCCAGTTAATGATCTGATTGTGATAGATTAAAATAAATTCCTAGATGGTATTTATAAACATTATTTCATACGTATAAACATTGATTAATCTTTATAGGTTGGTGGAAAATTGACAAAATAAAATAACGAATATAACCTCTGAGTTCTTATTGTTAAGTTTGTTATTTTTTTTCAGTATCATTTTAAGCAATACAATAACAAAGCACCACTGAACCAATAATCCAAAAATTGATGTGTTGCCGGTTATCATAAGAGCTTTCGATTCTAAGAGCGCCCTCAAACGAGAGAGACGTTATTTGCAAAACTATTCCAAATTCAAAAAAGTCTCTCTTGGCACACTTCCATATACCTTAATGGGTTTTTATGCCTGCAACTGTCTCAGCAACTTAAGTCTCTCATCTGTGAAGGCTCTTAGGCTCAAGATATGCCAGTGAAATTGGCAGAATTTCGATATTTGAAATTGTTTGATCACTTCACTTTCATGCTTTGACCAATTTGGGAGGCTGGTATGGGTACCGCCGCCCCGGAAACCATTTATTGGATAACCAACACTTCTGATATAGGTCACCCCAATGGCTACATTTGGTGACCTAGCAGGGGTGCCCGGGTTTATGGGGTGAAGTTTGTCCGGGTTTTGCTGCGTGACTGGCCGAATCTAGAGAGACCGGCTGCTCTCCAGCCGGACTCTTTCGACCCACCGCCTTGCACCGCATTCGTCCACACCGATCTCCAGAATCCTACCCACCCCACATACCTTTTTCCTTCTCATAACTTCCTCTCCTTAAAATGTCCCTCCACATAGCATCCCCTAAGGTGACATAGGCCATGATTGAAATTATTTTTCTCAGGGCCTCCTGTGTGGAGCTAATGCAAAAAATAAAGTAAGGAAAAATTGGACTTATTTTGGGCACACAAACAACACAATTCTATTGGTTCAGTGGTCAAGGCGTATAGTCCTGCCGCTGAGAGCCCTGTTGTTATCTCTCTTACACGCGTTGTTTATGAGAAAGAGAGAGAGGTTACAACGGATCAGCGATATGCCATTACCATTTTTTTATATTCCCCGAATTATTATGATTTAATTGTAAGCTTTGACTATTATGTATAAAACAAGCATTTCGATTGGACAAAAATGTAAGTGTGCACCAAATATAATGTTAGATAATAGAAACAAAAGAGATGGGCCATTGACCATTATTAATATGAAACCATTCACCCGTATCTCTGCAGATCGCATCTACAGCACAGCGGCCCCGTGCCTTTGTTTCTATCTACACACCAAAGGCATAAGTCACATTGGCTCCGCCACTTTGTAAACTAGGCGACAGTCGACATACGTCGTGCCAAATTTCCCTTCTGTTTCTAATATCCTTAAACAAATTGATCGTCTGGTTGATTAGTCTTACATCTCCAAATATTAAATTTTGAGATAATGAGGAAAGCAATATTCGAATGCTCACCATAAATCAAATATTCTTTACACGTGTCTGTGTTTTACATATTTAAAATGCTATAGAATAACACCGGCAGGCATAACGGTCCGGTACATTAGTATGAATTTTTTAAATATCCTACTAGTGACACAGAAAAAACCAACATTTTGTTGAATTCACTACAAGTTTTTCGACATTGATTTATGAGTAATCTGAGTATTGTACCAGATAGAAAGTACACTTTTTTCATATATATGCATACTCAAATCAAATTTCGATTTTTCCGAGATGTCTGACTAATCAACCGATCGATCGAAATATGCATGATTTTAATTATGTTTTAACTCCAATCAATTAAAATTTATTCACCTTTTTTCTATTTTCAGTTTACAATTTCTTTATTTGTTTTTTGTGTTAAATGTTTTTTTCAGTTTAATTTTCCATTTTTTTTCAGCTTAGCCCTTTCCCAAATACCCTTTATTTTCTTTACCCCAATTTATTTTTACTATTGTTTTTATTATTTGTGTGTACTTATAAGATTGTCATTTACAGGGGGGTTGATTATGCATTGCGCTGTATTTGCGTGGGGACAAATGCGATATCATTTTTTTTTTTTTTTATAGAGAAACCTCACAAGAGTCCCAACTGCTCCCTTCTGGAGCCAGTGAGACTATGGCATCCCCAATTTGAGTATGTTGTGAGGCTGAATGTAAGTGGGGAAGGGAAGGAGATGGGGGAGAGGAAGGTGGGAAAGTACCTGGCTATTCAGATCTAGTAACTAAATACGGCTAAAGCCATTATTAAGCAACGTTTCAATTCTGAATGGTGGTCTTACACCACGGCGATACTGAGAGTATCTTCCACTCTGGAACGTGCTGCAAATATAACATATATTATTTTTATTAATTAATTGTGAAATAACACAGATTAATTAAATAAAATTTATTTGCGCACGCCGGGTTCGAACCCGCGACCTTCCGAATGGGAGTCAAGTGTCTTACCACTCGACCACGGACGGTCGTCAAAATTGCATTCTCTACTTGTTCAAATCATTCCTCTACTTCGAACAAATTCAAATAATTCATACAAATTCATATAATTTATATTAATTCAAATAATTCATACAAATTCATATAATTTATATTAATTCAAATAATTCATACAAATTCAAATAATTCATACAAATTCAAATAATTCATACAAATTCAAATAATTCATACAAATTCTAATAATTCATACAAATTCTAATAATTCGTACAAATTCAAATAATTTATATGAATTTATATAATTCAAGCAAATTAAAATAATTTATATAAATTCAAACAATTCATCACACACATTCAAATAATTCACGCAAATTAAAATAATTCATATGAATTCAAATAATTCATAAAAATTCAAACAAATCTTACAAAATCAAATAATTCATACAAATTCAAACGAATTTAAATTGAAATCGCTGTCGTATGGACTCCATCCAAACTCTTTACGCCATTCTTCCATGGAGCTACCTTCAAGCGACGCGATCGCCGCTTGTCTGTGTTTTCCATACTATTATTAGTGTTTGAAAACGCCGCTAGGTGCTACACTAGCAAATTTGTTTGAAAGGTAGCGGTAGCGTCGCTTGTGAATAGCTACGTGAAAGAACGGCGTTAGGTTAATGCGAAAGATGCAGAATCACCCTCCAGGTGAATTTTTTTGCCATGTACCATTTTGCACGTATGACAGTGAGGCACGGAACTGGCAGAGGAAGAATGAAAGTAGACCAAATGCCGTAGAAATGAAATCCCTGAGGCATATGTATGGCAAAACTGTATTTTTCAGTGATACAAATGTGGAATGAATCCAAGGTATGGTGAACAAGATTAAGAAAGGAAAGATTAGAATGTTTTGCCATGTGGAATGGGTGAACGAAGACAGGGATGCCAGGTGAATTTTCAATGCGAAAGTGAATGATAATCGTAGAAACAAATATTCTTAAAAATATATCAGAAATATAACAATCTCCTCTTGCGTAGGTACCGATGAATCCATGATGGACATGGACAGAACCGACTCTTCCACAACTCAGGAGAGCTTCTATCTGCGGCCGGGGAGCCCCGCATCCCGCCAGGAGCGCTCCTTCTTTTCCTCCACACCGCGGGCGGACTCCAACGCGGGGCAGCGACTCAGTCAACAGGCCCCCCCTAGCCCCCTCACCACCAGAAAGGCGCAGGAACACACCGAGGCACTTAACGGAATAGGTAACCAATACTTAACCTTCACCATATTCTAGCAGTCTTACTAATAAATGTATTTTAAATTTAATATAACTTTTTAAACAACAAACTGAACGAAAGTAGGTCACCTCTCTCCTTCCCCTCCCCACTACCTTAAACCTCACAACATACCTCAATTGGGGATGGCTCCAGACAGAAGCGTGGGACTCTTATGTGGTGTATACAAACAAAAAATAAAAATAAAACTCTTTCACCTGCTCCAAGTATTCATCATTCACAACAACTATATTGCACACTGTTTTCGTACTCTCTCTTGCAAACACCACGAATTTAGTTATTAATAGATAATTACTTTGATTTCATTCCACAGATAAAGCTCCGACCCTGCCGGTGCCCGGACGAGGCCAGCTAAACAGCGACTCGAGTTACAGTATAGACGTGCTCAGCGGCGGAGAGAGCGAATGCGAGAGCCTGCGGAAAAGGAGGGACGACACGTGAGTACCGCAATTACCTAAAACTAACTTCTTATCCTCAATGTCGAAGGTCTCCATGCAGGACCATGTCTAACTCCACCAAGTCAAATTTGCATGAAAACTTAAAGGGAACGAATGCGCGGCCCGTTTCATACAAATCCTAATTCAAACTTTAAGGTGATACTCAAAAGAATTCTTAATCTGTTCTTTCATAGATAGCGTGCATATAATTATTTTAGGGAAAAATGCTTTTACAAATTATGCTTTAAAACATTAACTTGTTGAATGTCGGATAGTATTTCGAAAAACCGCGCGGAAATTACCTTGATGACTTCTGGGCAAATATCCCTTAAAAACAAAATAATTGTTTTTTTTTTGCGATTGTTTTCTGTTTCCCAGATAATGTATCTTATTATTCATAAATATTACTTGATAATATCGTTACAAGTTTTCTCAGAATAGCTAACTTTAACTACGGCAGATGTCACATACTAAATAAAATGGATACACTATCACTAACACTATCTAGGTGGCATTTATTATTATTTATGTAATGAGGAATGCAAAGTATCTCGCGCACACGATCCTCTTGTCAGCGAAGACTCGCACCACCCATCACTTAAAATTATGCTACAAATCGATACACTTCCTATTATTCACGCCCCACCCAAAGAAATTTATCAATTTAAAAATGCCAATTACGATTTAATCAACCAACATCTGTCAATGACAGACTGGTCATTTACTCGGGAGAATGCAGATGTCGACGTAGTAGTCGATTCTTTTTACAACATTTTAAACAAAACCATTAACCAGTTTGTCTCTAAACGTATCATAAAAAAGAAAAAAATTTCCAAACTGGTATTCAGCTCAACAAATTAAAATCATTAAAGACAAACAAAAACTTCATAAAAAATGGAAATCCTATAATAATCCAGTTGACTACATAGAGTTCTCAATCAAACGTACGCAACAAAAATACTTGCAGAAACATTGCTATAATCAATACATAAGTTCAGTTGAATATAATATTCTTATAAATAATAAACAACTTTGGAACTACGCTAAAAACAAAAGTAAAACAAATGGCATTCCACAAATCATGATGAAGACGAGTCAGGCACTGGCGCTCATCAAGTGTGCCAATTATTCGCGAAACATTTTCAGTCCACCTACGTAAACGATAATGACACGAATGATCCGAGAATAAACAATAGTTTTACCTATATGAATAATCATAACCCGATTGGGAATGTAGAAATAAACAATTTATTGATCAATAAATACCTGAAGAATAAGGGTGCTGGCAGTGATGGTATACCACCATACTTTGTCTCAAAATGTGCCAAAAATCTTTCATACCCACTAACTAACATATTTAGAATGTCACTAGAAGCAGGAAAATTTCCTACAAAATTTAAAGAAGCAACTATAATCCCTATTCATAAAACAGGTTCAAAAAGCAACATTGTAAACTATCGCCCAATCTCAATTCTAACAGTATTTAGTAAACTCTTTGAGAAAATTGTCTACGATCAAATTTATACAACAATTGTTCGCAACATACAAAACCAACAACACGGATTTCTACAAAAAAGATCGGTACTATCAAATTTGGTAAATTTTACTGAATATTTAACGAGCAATATGGACAATAGAAACCAAATAGATGTAATCTACACTGATTACTCTAAGGCCTTCGATAAGGTAAACCATTTCATTCTAATTAAAAAATTAAATCAATTAGGCATCCATGGTGACTTACTTCGGTGGCTCACTTCATACCTTCGGAGTAGACTTCAATGTGTATCAGTTGAGGGAACTAAGTCCAGCTTCTTTTTCGTGCCCTCCGGTGTCCCTCAAGGTTCTCATTTAGGGCCATTATTATTTAATGTATATATATACGATATTCACAAATGTTTTTTACACGCCAATTACCTAGCATATGCAGACGATAAAAAAATATATCTAGTTATAAAATCAATCGAAGATTGCATTAAACTTCAAGAGGACCTAAATCGTCTTTTTGACTACTGTGAATCAAACAAACTTGTAGTTAATACCTCAAAATGCAATAAAATAACATTTACATGTAACAAAAATAAAATTCCCTTTATGTATACATTAAACGGGACATATATCAAAGAAGTAGAATCTATCAGGGACCTTGGGGTAGTACTGGATGTTAAATTAAACATTATACAACACACTGATGAAATCATTAACAAAGCCAACAAAATGCTAGGATTTATCATTCGAATAACGAAACCTTTCCGCAACCTTAAGACTCTATATTCCCTTTACACAGCGTTCATCCGTCCCCACTTAGAACACTGCACACCGATTTGGATTCCTTTTTACCAAGCTCATATTGAAAGAATCGAAAAAATTCAAAAAAAGTTTTTTAAACACATAAATTATAAAAAAAAAAAAACTTCTCAAATTACACCGAATCTATTAATTAGCATAACTTCGACTCCCTTCATACACGACGTTTAATTTTTGACCAAATCTTATTATTTAAAATTCTTAATAATGGCCTGGACTCGCCAGAACTAACCAACTTAATAAATATTCATATTCCGACAAGATCAACACGGCAATCCCATTTGTTTCATTTGCCTACACATAGAACTAACTTTAGAAAAAATTCACCAATTCCCCGTATATGTGCACAATATAACACAAAATTTCAAAATATTGACATATTTAACAATACACTTCACAAATATCGATTAGAAGTAACACGTACGATCGAAAATTAATACAAGAGTGTGGAATGTATTCGGAGCATCTCCTATCCTCATCCTATATTCCTCTTCCTCTCCTTCTCACCCAAAACTAATTGTATGTAATAAAACTCCATCTCCATTCAACTTTAACATAGGAGACTTTTTTGGCTTGACTTCATTTAACAATGTATATATTTATCTTTATATTTTATGTATAAGCTGTCTGTCTCTTACCAATAAATAAATTTTGTTGAATCTTGCCATCATACATACGGATAGCAAGCAGCCAATAAAATATGCGTTAAGAAAATGAAGATAATGTTGGTAGTTCTCAGTCGAAGTATGGTACAGTTAAATATGACCGAATCGGATAGGTAAACATTAGCTCAGTCGATAGAGCATCTGCCAGAAAAACCGAAGTCCCAGATGTGACCTGATCTTTTTCTGATGTTTCTGTTTCAGATTTAGATTGAGTTTTGTTAATATTGTTTTCATTAATTAAAATGTTATAAATTGAGGTTTTACCTATTAAGTTAAAAATAAAAATCAATGGTGTTTTTTAACACCTATTATGTGTTATTACAGGTGGAGGTTTTCTCTGCTACTCGCCTTTGCAATTAAACACTCTTTAAATATGTATATAGTCGTCCTTTTTTTTTTTTTAATTCAATAACAATTTCCATTGACATGCTTTACAACTGCAGGTTTTTTCTAGAACGTTTTTTCTTATCAAAATCAAGTCTGTAGACTTCTTTTATTTTGGAATTATTTGAATTGAATGATAAATATTGGAAGTACTTACTTACTACTAGCCATAGGTAGGTACTTTAAAAATATGATATAAAATAGTACCTACCTATGACGGCATTATGAATTTTAACCAATCAATATTCAAAGATATTAATTTAAAGAACATTCCGAGTAGCTAGATTACTCAAATCAACTGTTACGTCAAGGAAGATATTGTCGCAAGCGATTCTGACCTTGTCCATCAAACAGTTTCTTTATATATATGGGTTAAAATCGCATTGGTTAAGAATAATTAATTGTTTGCGCCTGTACACACGCAATATGAATAAATAGTTTTGTCAATAAAAAAAAACTCAAATCATTCAAGAAAGACTAACACATACAATATTGGATTGAATCACCACCGATGCAATATTGTATTTGTTAGCCTTTCTTGAAAGATTAGAGTTTTTTAATTGACAAAACTATTTATTCATAATATGATATATATCAGGCCCCCAACATCTCAGCCCTTATGAGACTCCTCAGGTTGGGATGGGCTGGGCATGTACAGAGAATGCCCAACACACGTCCCAAAAGAATTATGACTGGACACCCAGGTGGAAAGAGAAAAGTGGGAAGACCCATACTGAGGTGGGAAGACGAGGTAAGAGGGGATGCGGCACAGCTTCTCCAGATAACAAACTGGAAGTCAGCTGCTGGGGCCAGGAGGAGTTGGAGGCGAATGTTGCGAGAGGCCAAAGCTCGATATGGGCTGTAGCACCATTGAAGAAGAAGAAGAAGAAGATTTATTCATATTCATATTGCGTGTGTACAGGTGCAAACAATTAATTATTCTTAATATTTTACAGCATAACTTATAAAGACCGTTTTTTCTGTAAAATTATTATAAGCGCGCCATCTATGAAACAGTAGATTGTGAATTCTTTTGAGTATCTCCTTAATCAAACTTTAAATTATTTTGGTAATCAAAAGGTATATTGAATATCTAGTATGGATATGTGCTACTTTATTTATTTGTGTTTTAACCACTGGAGAGACAGAGCAATTTAAATTTTTTTTTTCTCGGATTGCTAAAAGAAATTTTTCCGCCCACATTAAAAAAAATCATACCTCCGAATTTGAATATGGAGACATACAAACTGATTATAGTTCTATATAGCCAATGAATTCACCTATCTTTTTATTTTATTAAATAATTTTTAGTGCCTAATTTATTGCTTGTCTGATATGATAAGTAGTGAACTTGAATAATGTCATGCATTACACAGGAATATTTCTAATTACTTACCCATGCTCCAACAACCGTAAGTAGAATATTTAATTTTACAATTTTTATTTTTTAATATGTAGTCTGGGTCGCCTCCTGCGAACGCCCGCCTCGAGCAACGGCGTGATCAACAGCGTGGCCGAGTACGCCAACATCGGCACTGGCACCGGCACTTTCGACGGCAAGCACGGGCGGCGCGGGCACGGCGATCGCCAGCTCTACATCGCCAAGGAGTTGCTCATGACGGAGCGCACCTACAAGAAGGACCTGGAGGTCATCACTGTGGTGAGTTCGCTGAATCTGCAACTTGAAAGAAGGAATTTTCCTTCTTCCGATGCCCTCTATCTGAGGACAGCTGCAGACAGTCCTTTAAAATACCTCACCTCTACTTTTGCCACTAATCTTTTAAAAACAATGTTATATCAATAGCAAATGTAAAATCTTATTAACCTTTTGAAAGCCAGCATAGGAAAAATATACTTTTTCAATACAACGTAAAAATTTTGACATTTTTCACCTTTCTTACGAACTCAATTTCTTTTGTGATTTATATCAAAAACAACGAAAAAATATAGACTCGAACTACGACTCCGTTCATATTATCACGCGGCGGCCATTTTGTCGGCCATCTTTGATGCCCGCCGCGTCATCGTGAATTATTCTGAGAGGCTAGACGCTATGCAGTATTTTGTTACGTCAAGAACGAGAATGGCCAAAGTTATTCTGACCTTGTTCTTCATACAATTTCTTTATACATAAGGGACAAAATCGCTTCCAAAATCGATGGTACACCGGAGTACGTACGGCCAATGACAGGTGCCCAAGAAATACGAAAAATAACTAAAGTAATTTTCAGTAATCTTTAATTTCTGAATGGTTTTATTCCATCAAGCGGATGTCGGAGATCAATCCCAAACATTACCACACATTCAATTAACAACCCCCTTTTTATTCTGCAGTGGCTCCGCGAAGAACTCCCTCTGGAGCTGGAACTGGAACTGTGCGGCAGCCCCCTGTGGGCCCCCCTGGAGGGGGTGAGGGCCCTGCAGGACCCCGCCCTGCGCGCGTTGGAAGCCCGCCTGCTCGGCCGCCCCGACAACAACAACAGGGAGGGGGCCCCCGAACCCCTGCGCACCGGGGGTCTCATGCTGGCCTACCTGAAAGACGTCATGCCGGTGAGATAAAATATGAAGAAGGAGAGAGAGAAAAATGGAAAATTTAGTTAGACACTAAGGTGGGTCACGAATGTATGGGGAAAAAAAAAATCTTGTTTTGATTTGTCTAATAGTGATAAAAAGGTGCTAAATGACGATGAAAAATCATGTAATTTTTTTAATAATATTTGGATATCATCTTCTTCCTCCGGATTGACTTTGAAATTTCACATATTAGAGAAAAACCCACCCTTGTTAAATCATAAAAAAATATTAGATAAACAAGTAAAAATTAACTATTTTTCAATAAAACGCAAAATAGATGGAATATTTCAAATTATTTACTAAAAACATATATGAATATAAATCAAATTATCTCAAGGTAGTGTATTCAAATACCAGCAAAATCCTTCTTACTCTCAAATTTCGGCATTATTTTGCGAGACTCAATCTTCACCTTCTCTTGCAGACTTCATACATAAAGTAGTCAAGGCTTCAATAACAGTCGTCACACATCTTTCAACTGCTTGAGTATGACATGGCAGACGCAGAAAAGGCAATGTACCTTCTCTCCCATGAGCTACAAATAATTGAAGATCGTCATCCGATATATTCTTCAGTATTGGGGGTTCGGTTACATTTTGCTCCCAAATAATATGATGGATCGAGGTTTATGTTTGGAAGTTGGAACAGCCCTGTTTTACTTAGTTTCTTACTGCGTGCTTTTAGAACACGACGCGCAGCTAATTCTCAGATATGCTTGTGAGGGTCAGTCAACATTGCAAGCAAAAAAATTTCGGGGTGTGCGAAGTAACTGTTTCTTTCTATAATTGGACCAATTATAGTTTTTTAGTTCAGCTGATAAGTATCTAGGCGCTGAGCTTAACTAATACAGGTGATGTGCTCCATCTTTACAGGTGGTATGAGTTTTAATGCTCAACCAAGCCGGGAATACACTTTAACAATGTACGTTTCTAAAATAATAAGATTCTCTGAAGGAGCTTCCGTTGAAACATAAAGACGAAGAATTCGGTTAGTACGAGCAAGCTATTTGGCATGAGACATTTTTTCAGGAGATTTGTGGCATAAATCTTCAGGTAATTCCCCCAACCGTAACTGCAGATACTATTTTATACAAATATAACTGATCTGTATCCACGTCTTTAATAAATAATTCATGCAACTCTCCGTCAATTTTCTGAAAATGAACCATAGGCTATTTTTCACAGTTTTCCAAAGCTAGTCCTATTGTGCCTAAACGTGTTTGAGGTCCAGATTTACCGTCAAGATGTGCGAACAAATAGTAACTCGTTCATGTGAAGCAAGCAAATTATTCATTGCAATGGTTTATAACTTTCGACGTGTTAGAGTTTGGTGCAATAAAACCTAAATATATATTGAGTCAGGCCCTTTTATCAATGAAATATGCTCATTAATACGTCATTCTATGAATTGCGTCCCCTACCTTTCCCTGATTATTAATGTTTTATCTTTCCGGCCATCAAAATATATTATGGGTTTTTATAAAACTATGTGTTGTGCCCTTAATGTGTTTTCTTTCGTTCTCTGCGAAGTTTACTCTTGTCAATAACTGGAATATTAGACTTGATGTCATACAGAACTGATACGGCAATGGCTGCCGCTGCCGACACTCTTATCCGACACTCTATATCTATCACAAGTTTTAGGCAGTGTGGGATGATCAATATTGACCGCAGCCTGCTTCTGAAGCGTTTGAGATACAACATTAGTTTTGAAAACATCGTTAAAATCGGATTCATTTGATGCAGAAGACGTGGAAATATCGAGTAGAGAGGTATTTGGCTTACCTGTGCTTTCCTTTTTAGACGGGCACAAGGATTTTTGCTTCAAAAGTTTCCCCTTCAACGCAGTTTTCATTTGTTTTGTTGAAGCGATATCCACGTTTCCTATTATCATTTTTCGTGTAGTACGTTGGTCAGTAATGAAACTCTATTCATTTACAGGTATTTTTTGATCTCTAAGACAGTCACATTTACTGAAATCATTGTATCTGCAAGACGAAATATCAAACAGCACTTTACTTTTGCGGCGGAATTTCTCCATTTTTTCTCCGGTATTAGTGCAATCGGTGCTCCCCTCGCCCTCACCTCACGCCTCCAATAATCAAAACTGGGACTTTTTGTAAATGATTTCGTAAATATATTCTACATTTGCTACGGAAGATTACAAAACATATGGTTAAAAGGATTCATAGTAACTTTTATACACACTAGAAATAACCTCTAAAATTTAAAATTTTCAAAACTTTTAAGTGAATCCGGAGGAAGAAGATCGTATCAGAAAATTTTAAAATTTTAAACACGTCGTTTTGAACCCATTTAGCACCTTTTTATCGGTCTTAGAATTTGAAATTAACACTTTTTTTTAAATGACCCACCTTATTAGACACCAGAAAAAATTAGATTTAGAAATTGTTACATGGCAAATGATTATTTATTAACATATTTATTTACAGAACTCTCTCACTAATCCGCCACTCCAAAAACTGGGCAAGCGTCCAATTATAAAAAGTGCAAATACATATACAGGGTGTTAAGGAACGTACTTGACTTACTTTAACCTGTATTTGGAGTAAAAAATATCAATAAAATTTTTGTCTCCGGTGACATTTTTAAAGTTTTTTTTTTATCTACAAAACATAAATAATAGTAGGAATTTGACAGCTAGGGGTGGGGTAAGAGATTGGTCGGTTACTCAAATGAGTGAATGAGTTGTTTGATTTTTAAGAAAAAAAAATTGAAAAAAAACAAGTCATCGAAAAAATCACCGGAGGCCCAAATTCATTTACATTTTTTACTCCAAATAATGTCAGGAATCACTGGTTAAAGTAAGTCAAGTAGTCCAACCGGTCAGTGGTTGAGTGGGCATTGCATTTGGGTCCCACCCAGGAGTGTACAAACAAGCACTATCAATGTTTTTGATGGGTTTGTTCTGCTTCGCGCCAATGGCATAGCCAAGATTCAACCAGTAAGGCTTTGGATCTGCGTAATGCGTATAATCGATCGCCGCTTGCAGTCAGTATTGAAGTACTTCCCGTTCTGTTACACTTTAAAGCTCTTACGTATGAATTTTCCGCCAAGTATTCACACTGTTAAAAGTACTAACTCTTGCCCTGACATAATATCAAGATTATGACGTTCTATTAGCTGAGGTATAAATTAAATATCGCTTTGGAGCTGACGGAGCATGGAACTGGGAGAAGAAGGATGGAAATAAGTGTTTAGTGTTGAAATAACTTTAGGACATTAATCCATTATACCCATGTTCCTTACCAAATATTCCTTCCTTGTGATTCCCTTCCTTTCACAATAAGGCCCTTACCCAAGAAGCAAAGAAGATGATTTAAAACACTTGAAAAAAGAACACTTTTGGACTTCCTTGTTTTGAATAAAAACATTCAGTTGTTATCTTGAAAAACTCGACAAAGCTTGTACAAGCATTTCGCAAATCTCGCAAATACCAATAATATAAATATATTATAATTGTCGTGAAGACCATCGGGTCATCATCATTGGAAAGTGATCATAAAGAAGAACTGGGAGCTGTCACCTCATCATCAAGGTAAGGGCCATTCCTATCGTTTCCTTCCTCCCTTGTCGATTTAAAAACACAATCTAATACACTCGTAATTTCGCCACATAATTTAGTTTTACAGTCCACACGGTGTCATCGGACACTTAACAATAAGAGCCTCTCGTTGAGAAACACCGAGACGATTGTTGTGAGTATAACTGTTGGTTTGTTCTGTTCTCAGTTATACTTGACATGGGTGTCCTCGCACCGCGACAGTCTCCAGCGGTTGGAGCAGGCGTGCTCCGTCAGCCCCACCCTGGAGCAGGTGTGCCGAGAGGTGGAGCAGCAGCAGCGCGCCTGCTATCTGCCCATCACCACCTTCCTGCTCAAGCCGCTCTACCGACTGCTGCACTACCAGCAGCTGCTCACCAGTAAGAGTGAAAAATATTATGGCCTAAAAAAATATATATTCATATACAATATACATAGATAATCAAACATAAGATTCAAAAGTTGGTACATAATATTAGTTTGCGGATAACTAGGGAGCATGTTATTTTTAAGCCTTCAGGCTAATTTTAATTTGTTTGCTTTTCGGAAGAACTCATATAGGTCTCATGGAAATCATTGTCTCCCTTACTATCTATCTAAAAGTTAACTACAAAATAATTAAAACGTACACCTTTATAAAGTCAACTGTAATTTGAAAAAAATTAATGAAACTTTGGGAATTTTTTATTAATTATTGTTGACGATAACATTTATAATATATTTGCCTAATAAAATATGCATGTGTTTTTTTAATTATTTTTATAGTTTAGAAAAAACGTATGGTTTTTTTTACTAGGAGCCATTTTTAAAACTTTTTTATGTTTGCATTCAAAAAATTTATATTTCAAAAATTATATGTTAATTTTGAAATATTAAATTTGAGAGTATATTTCATCACCTTTGGAAAACAATTTTTAGTTTTCGGATGCATTCAGAAATATTCTGTTTATTTGGATTTTACTGAAGGTTAAGCTTGTAGATCATTGTTAACATACTATATATTGTTTGGTTGTCACTGTACTTAAATTTTGTAACATTCAACTAGAAATATTGCATTTCAAAATCATCCTCATTCCTCTATTTTGTATAACCTATTTTGGATATTATTATATTGGGCTTCTGTGTTATAATACCTGAAAAATATAAAAATTTAACACATATTAGCAACTCCTATTTCTTTATATGTATGTACTAATTTAAACAATCAAATTCCCAGGATTGAAAGTCCTAGCTCCAAAAAGATTGTGACGTGGACTCCGGCAGTATTCTTTCTTATTATTAATACAATTTAATTCTCATTTCAGGAGCCATAGAGGTTTCTTCCAATGATGAAGAGGAATATAATGACCTGAAGGAGTGCCTGAACATCCTGCAGCCAGTTTGCAATGTGATCGAAGACGACCTCCCCGACAGCCTCAACTACTCCCATCTGTGTCTGTTGCACAGGGATATTGATGGTGAGCTATATGGCACTGACGACACACATGCTCATAAATGAGCATGCTCATCTGTACATATTTGCTCATAAATGATTGAGCTTATTTTGAGCATAATCAAGAATAAGCATGCTCAAAGCCTTTAATTGAACATATGCTCTTGTCAAATAATAAACATAAACAAATGGAGTCAGTTCCATTCGCCCAGAACAACAAATTGCACAGAAAAATCTTGTGGCTTGGGACGCAATTATTTAAGAATCTTTTTATGAAAGAATAAAATGGTTGATTTGGGTCCAAGATATCAACGGGGGACGCTCATATTATTTAATAACTTTTCATAAGCGTTATTTCGTAACATTTGTGACTACGATAGCAAATCTGGAAAAGCAAAGTTTTTGTCTCCCCAATGGGCCATCTTCAATAATTTTGCAAAGAATGCGCGCACGCTCAGCTGCAGCGAAATGAGCATGCTCATAAGCAAGCCTGTTCACACATGTTTAGAGCAGTAGCATGCTCTCAAATCAATCGGCTGACTTATGAGCATGTTCATTTGAGCATGCTCTTTAGTAAGTTGCATTTGCTCACTAGTGGCATACTCTCATACTACTAATGAGCATGTCTGTCAGTTTGATTATACTTTTATCCATAGATATAAAAACAATGGGCCACGAACCATTATTATTGTGAAACCACAAGCAAACGAATGTCACCAATATCATTTGCACATACTACTGAAAATCACTTTGCACGGTGGCCCCCGCCTTTATTTCTATCGACACACCAAATGCTATCTTCCATTGGCTCTGCTGCTTTGATAGTTGGTCGTTGCTCGACTCTTCCATGCCGTAGTTCCCTTTGTTTGTATTATCTGTGTTTAAACCATATAGAACTAGATACTCCCAGTATTACCCTCCATGGTACATCTATATATCTATCTGTCAAAGTTCATTAAACGCTACAATTATAACGACCTAGACCCTAAATCTACTTTTTTTTTTTAAGTTGTATAAATTGAATAAATAAATGAAAATATACTGCCAGTTTTCTTAAGCGCATGTTATAGCCTCGGAACAATCCATTTTCTGTCAAAATGTCTTTATTTTTACATCGCTAGGTGGCAGTAATAGTCCCTTCTCACACTTGATCCTTCTCAAAATTCGACATGCGTTATTGCAATGCCTTGTGGTACAGAAGGCATTGCAAATTGCCAATGGTTTGATTTTATAAACGTCGTTTGGAAACTCGTGCTTCACATTTAAAGCCGATTTAATGTTTTTTTTTTTTTTTAATGTAACTTCTAAATATTCAGCCTTTTATTGTCTTTTAAACTATATTTTCTAGAACTCATCATTATGATTAATACAGTAGAAGCTAGTTAATTCGAAATCCATGGGATATCGAAAACTAAAGGAAACCGATACCGATTTACAAAATAATAATACGAATTGTGATTATGTCCAATTGCATAAATCCACATTTAAGCGCGTTTTACTGCTACGGCTGTCTGTCAGATTCCGATTGATTTTTTTTGCAAAAATCGATGTTTTTCGAATTGCACGAACAAATTTTCGTGTGCGGACAAAAATAAATTTCGAATTACGAATCTCAAATTAAAAAATCATATTGAATGAAAAAAATTTTGGTGATTTTTTTTGAACTGTACATTACATACATTGGAGTTGTTTAAAAAAAAAATCAAATTGTACTACTCTCCGCCCTTCTATTAAAAAATCATCGCTTTCTTCTACCACCTTTTCAACAGTAAGCTCCTGCTCTGATTCTTCACAGCTCCATCCTTGGTCTTCGGTTTTCGGTAATTTCACAAAAGAATTGCTGTTTTTTTGCTCCTAAACAATGTAGAGAAATATATTTTATGAAGGCTAACGCATTTCGACAATATATTTTATGAGGGCTAACGCAGGTGCATGTAACAAGTGTTCCGATATATTAGAAATATACTTAAATAGGTTATGAGTGCGTGTCTTATCAAACTTTTGACACCCCATATCTCAGAACAAGTTAATTGAAGATATATCAGTAAAATATATTAGATTATATACAGAATATGTTTTTAAAACATCTCGCATTTACTATTCGTCACCTCATTTTTATAGGGTTCTAAGTGGAATAACTATAAAATTACCCTTTCAACAGTAGTGGCTGATGAACCAATAAGAATATCCTCGTGCTCTAAATCTTCCAAGTTTGGTTCTTCGTGTGGAATATTTACGGTAGGCACATTTGGTTCTATCGTATGTTGGTGTTCTTGCTGTATTTTTTCCTAAATAAAAAAGCGAAAAAAACAACAATAAGGAATTAAGTTGAAAAAGTCACCCCCCCCCCCCCCCCCGTGACTCCAACGCACTCAAATGCATTCGCTACTTGAAGCATACCTTGTTTGGAGTATTTTTTCCGGCTGCCATGGATAAATCATGTACTGATCTACAAAGAGAAAAACAATATTATTACTTCTTCAATCTTCGCAATACTTTGTAACATAATATTATCCTGACGAAGAAACCATCGGTTTTGAAACATGTAGATATTTTAACATGTAATTATAGTGGTTTACACAAAATAATTTGTTTCATTTAACAATATTATTATTATATAAGTGAATTTGCAAAGATTGAAGATATAAATTATGTATTACCAGACACCGCGTACACTTTGCCCAACGTAAGAACCGCTTGCAATGAATTCTCGCTTTCAAGAGACCTGAACTTGGTAACAGACAGTTCTGAACAGACGCATGCGCATTGTGACACGTGAAAAGATGCTAGTGGTATATTTATATGAAATAGCAGAATTAGTGATACTCACTGTTTTTGTAGGTTTCGTAAATTATTCCATTGCTTTAAGTGAGTTGGTATCCTTCTTTTGGACCCATTTATAAAACATTTTGACGGCATTTTCGAAATATATGTGCTGTCAAAGACGGAGCCCGTAACCTCACTCTCGACAACGGGAGGTTCCAGCCCGTAATAAACAAAAGCTCTGAAGTATGAGATAATGTGATCCAAAATGAAGTATTTATTTAATTTTTAATATCAACAGATATCATTACGACAATATGAAACCGTACATCGACAGATATGTGTATTACGTACATATTTTAAATTAAAGATATTGTGTAAAATCATTATTTATACGATAATCATAAATCGAAGTTTGAAAAGTGGGTTGTAAGGTGTATCAATGCTTTTATTTTTTATGATCGAATGCTTACATCAATTACAAAAAATATTCAGCAGTTTAAAAAATAATAGTCCATTATTTGGTAACAAAAAATATCAAGTCTGACAATGACATACGAAAATATTCAGCTGTTTTAGAGGGCTGTTTTGCAGCAAATCACCTTTTTGCCCTATAACCTACTCTTAAGTATCCTATTTTTGCAGGTTTTGATAATCTGGTGTTGCCTGGGAGACAGTTCATCCGCCAGGGATGTCTCTTCAAGCACTCCAACAAGGGTCCGCAACAGAGAATGTTCTTCTTGGTGAGTACCAACCCTCATTAAGCTCTTCGCTAGCGTATCCTCGAGGATACTATTCAAAAATCATTTCTCTGAATATTTATTTATTAACTATTTATTCTGGCGAAACTACTTATGATAGATTATTGTTATACTATGTAAACACATTATCTAACAAGACAATACAATTTACAAAGACATAATTTTGCTTAAAACAAGCAAATAGAGTCAGCTGAAAAGCCTTACAGCTCAAAAGAGTCAGCCGATGCTAAATTATTACAAACTTATGTTATTATTTTAACCACTTGGGCACATAAGCTTGTTTTCACGACAATTTAACATAGGTAGACATAGGAATGACGTATGCCCCGGACCTGAGTTATTAATTGATAAACTAATATTTAAGACAAGATTTTTATGCATAGCACAAAGGGTAACAATTATTATAAGCGATAATTATTAGCCTGAAACACTCATCCACATTGAAAAAATCTCCCGAGAAATGATGACGCCGACGGGACTCGAACCCGTGTCCTTCTGATGTTCCCGTCCCGTCGGCGTCATGTCCATTTTCAATGTGGATGAGTGTTTCAGGCTAATAATTATTGCTTTTAATAATTATTACAAATTTATGTGTTATTATTTGCACAGATTTCAAATTTATACAAACGGTCTGTTGTTGTTGTTGTTTTAGTTTTCTGATATCCTGGTGTACGGGAGCAAGTGCTCTAGCTCCCAGCAGCAGTTCCGGGTTCATGGAGTCATTCCACTATCTTCTGTTCAGGTGGAGCCAGCCGAATACATCAACTCCTTCACTCTATACGGTCAGCATCAATTACTTCAACCTTGAAAATAACAACAAGTTTGAGGATCAATTTTCTTTAGAATGTAATTCTGAATCATCTCCTTTCAGGAAGTACCTACCATTAATTTCTGAACACCATTGATGTGATAAATATTCCTTTTTTAAAGTTACCTTATTTTTCCTTTCAACCTTCGCTGTGGTGCCATTTCAAACTATTTAAATTATTGTAGTGCTGAAATTGATGGTATTACATTTATAATATTATTGTCATCTTTATAATGTGTTATATATTATAGTGTGTTGATTTTTATGTTAGGCGGAGGGCGAGCAATGACCCTGAGCGCCAGCAACCCGGCGGAGCGGGATCACTGGCTCACGGAGCTGGACATGGCTGCCGAGGAAGCTAGGAGTTCTCCCCACGAAACACCGCCCCTCTCCCGCTCCATATCCACCTCTGTGTCTGCCGAGGAGTTGTCAGACGGAGGAGATACAGTCAGCTCTGCCCTGCAGAGAAGCAATACTCTCTCTCACGTCTGCTGGCACCGCAACACCTCCTTGTCTTGGAGGCATCTGTTCTCTGCTATGGAGGTTAGTATTGTTACCATTTATATACAGGGTGTCCGGGGGTAAAGTGCATTAACTTCGGGAGGTGATTCTACACGATGGTAGGAGTAAAAAAGATTAACACCTTTTTTCGAAATTCAATTTTCTTTTCCCATACAAAAAGACTTTTTTCGAAATTCAATTTTCTTTTCCCATACAAAAAGACTTTTTTCGAAATTCAATTTTCTTTTCCCATACAAAAAGATTAGTAACAGTACGTCTTTTTGTATGGGAAAAAAGTTGGAATTTCGAAAAAAGTTGTTAATCTGTTTTACTCTTATCATCATGTAGAATCACCTCCCGAAGTTAGTGCACTTTACCTCCGGACACCCTGTATGTAAAAGGTTCAAAGTGATGTTAGAAGCTAATAAAACAAATGGAAGCTTTAAAAACTTGATGTTAGAACCAGTGGCGGCTCGTGACTTTCTCGTGCTAAAATTTAAAAAAATAGTATTACTGTATTGTACAGTTGTTGTAGCCGAATAATTTTTTTTTTCCCAAAATTGGTTTTTTGTATGAAGATTTTCAGGAAATTTCAGTTTGGCCGTGCGTGCACATGGATTTCCTAAAAACAAAAATCGAAATTTAGATATATTTTTTTTTTCTACAACACTAATAATGCCATTTTTTAAAATATTAGTCTTCTAGCACACCAAGTCCGAGCCGCCTCTGGTTAGAACTTTGTCATACAAGTACCTACGGAAATTCAACACAAATGGCTCTGAAAATTATTTAGGATATAGAAATGAGCAAAAGCAATGGTTTGGCAATCAAAAGGTCATTTTTGAAAAACATTTCAGTAGAACCTTATCCAACTGAGGTGACGACACGTTGCCGACATTTTGCCAAATCGTCGGTAACGCTAGTTCCCACGACCAGCCGGGTGAGATTGTTTCCACCTAAATCCTCCAGACCAGCATGGTGTCACCTGTATCAGACCTTCTGTAACAATGCGTGTGCTTTAGATCAATGCTAGGAACAAAACAGGAACAAAGAATATAGCAATTTCTAAAAATAACGGCTTCAAAGGTAGAGACATTGATAAAATATATAGTCATAAAAAACACAAAAATAACATTAGTTTGAATGTGGATATTGATTAAAAAAATGGACTCAAATTCCTAATTGAGTGTGGAATTAATACTATACTATTAACCACTCGAGCGCTTTTGCCACATTAAGGCACTATTTACAAAACCTCGGATTGCTTTGTTGCCAAAATGTGGCAAATATCAAAATTAGTTTTTTTTATTAAAACGACTATATAATATATAGTACATTCAAAATATAACAAAATAAATATTCTCTAGATTCTTCAAAATGTTTTTTTATGTTATAGATTTAATAATATATTGTTTTTAATCCTACAAATATGTGATAATAGATGAAGATAGGGGAATTCATTGGCTACATAGAACTATAATCGGTTTGTATGTCTCCATATTCAAATTCGGAAGCATGATTTTTTTTTAATGTGGGCAAAAAATTTCCTTTAGCAATCCGAGAAAAAATATTTTAATTGCTCTGTCGCTCCAGTGCTTAATACATTAATTACTTGTAATCAGAACCAGCTGTCGGGCAATCTGCTGAGGAAGTTCAAGAATTCTCTGGGCTGGCAGAAGCTGTGGGTGGTGTTTGCCTCCTTCTGCCTCTACTTCTACAAGACCTGCCACGATGACTACCCTCTGGCATCCCTCCCCCTGCTTGGGTAAATATATCTCATTATTGTTGTGATCAGAACCAGCTGGGTAAATCTATCTCATTATTGTTGTAATCAGAAACAGCTGGGTAAATCTATCTCATTATTGTTGTAATCAGAAACAGCTGGGTAAATCTATCTCATTATTGTTGTAATCTGAACCAGCCGGGTAAATCTATCTCATTATTGTTGTAATCAGAAACAGCTGGGTAAATCTATCTCATTATTGTTGTAATCTGAACCAGCTGGGTAAATCTATCTCATTATTGTTGTAATCAGAAACAGCTGGGTAAATCTATCTCATTATTGTTGTAATCAGAAACAGCTGGGTAAATCTACCTCGTTATTGTTGTAATCAGAACCAGCTGGGTAAATCCATCTCGTTATTGAAACATGCCACGATGCTACTGAACTTTGTAAAATTAGCTTAAAGTTAGATGATAAATCAGGTAAAAACGCATGCTTTTAATAATTTTTAAAAGCAGTAAAAAATCTTGAGTTTACGTAATTATTCTGTGTCCATTATCAATCTGTCAAATTTGGAAGTCAAACATAACCCTACATTTGAATCTAATTTAAATTTGTTCTAAAATCGGTGTCACTCGTAATTGTCATTGTTGGGCAGTTAAGAATCTTGTTAATCAAAAAATTAAAAAATTAAAAAAATTGTTCTATTTTATTATTTCCATATTTTTTCGACACGCTGTAATTTGTGTCAAAACTATAGAATAAAGAATAACACAAGAAGTGCCTTGTTTTTAATCAAAATATGATTTGCCTAATCGAGGCTTAAATTTTTATTTTGTTTATGAAATTCAAATGGAATAGAGATCTACAATGTCACGCGAGTGTAAGTGAGATTGAGCGCTGGGCGGGGTTGAGCTAAATGGAACATTTGTTTCCATTCAAATTCGTATGAAAGGCACTTCTAGTGTTATTTTTTATTCTATGGTCAAAAACATAATGGAATATGAATACATATATTGCTTTGAAAAGACCAACGTTGTAAGTGTTTTAAAATATGTAGAATTTAATTGAAATTAATTAAAAAAAAAATTTTAATGTTTGCAGATATGTGGTAACAACACCAAGTGAACGGGACGGCATAAACAAGGACTATGTCTTCAAGCTGCTTTTTAAAAATCACATTTACTTCTTCAGGGCAGAGAGCGAATATACATTCAAAAGGTGGGCATATATAATAAAAATCGAAATTATACAATAAAATCTCCCCAGACTTAAATATTAAAAATTGCAAAATGTCCTGCATTGGTTCAATAATAACTAAATGGTTGATTGGCTTGGGTAGGGAGGAGTCTGAAAAACTATTATATAATGTGACTTAAAATGATACATGGTTACCTATGAATGGCACATTTAGTAAAAACTTAGTACTTAATTAGGTATTAATTTAAAAAAATAATAATAATTTAAATTGCATTTGGCACTTTACACACTTTGGTTCCTTAGAACAGGCAATCTGCCTAGCTAGGAACTAATATCGACCTAAAACAACGTAATAACACTTGTATTCATTTTAAATATATTCTCTTATTATGTAATATTATTTCTGTTATTTTGGCTTTAAATGTATCAAATGTAAATAAATAAATAAATTATTTCTTCTTCAAACTTCTCAAAATCACTTTGTGGCATCATTTTGAATTAAATTAAAACAAATAACTTTGTTTAAACCACTAATATAATCACAATTACCTACATGTTTCAAAACCGATGGTTTCTTCGTCAGGGTAGTAATCATTCATTAAAAACAAATAAATAGTAATCATTTAATAAACAAATCATTCTTTTGATATAAATAAAGGGTTAAAATTTTTACACACAAACTCAACAGATTTACAATTAGCAAACTTAGAAATTTTAGAAATTAGAAAAAGTGTTAATAGCAAATTAAATATTATTAATAACCAAATATTTTTTAAAAATAGCCATCTCTTAAATTTATTTTCTTATTAATAATTATATTTAAAATAATTTATTTTTGTTGTTTAAACATCTTTATTATGTTTTGAAAATTTATATAATGTAATTTTTCATATTTTTTAAATAATTTTTATATTTAATTTTAAATAATTGTTTTTTACGATATTTTTTATTAATTAATCACCTCTCTCTAAAATATTTTTGTCCATAGTTCTTTTTAGTCTATACTTGTTTGTTTATTTTGTTACTAATGTCATTACTACCCTGACGAAGAAACCATCGGTTTTGAAACATGTAGGTAATTGTGATTATATTAGTGGTTTAAACAAAGTTATTTGTTTTAATTTAAATAAATAAATATTTATTATTATAAATCAAAACAAATGCTGCAGCATGATCGGCATTGCTGCCATTCCTGCAATATTTTATTCATAATTTGGCAGCCACCTCTGGTCTGGAGCCTCAAAATACCTGAAAAACCCCATTGATTCTGCAGATACAGGCGGTCCGTTAGATAGATTCCCCAATTTTAACAAAAGGGTTGCAATCTTTGAAGCGTGAATGTCAAGTGGAAATGCTGTCATTGTTCTATCGGTGAATTTGTTTCTATCAATCCCTGGAATCCATTATAGAGCTAGCTCTTTCGCACTTTTTTATTTCCGTTTCGCTTGTGTTTATTTCCTATATCCTTTTATTCGACTTGCCACACTTTCTTTCTCTGTTAGCAACACTGTAGTGATTTCAGGTCACGTGATATTTTTGTGTTCATATGAAGCTGTTTCTTTCGTGTCAAAAGTAGTTTCATGTTTTGCTCTGCTTAAAACCAATTTTAAGTCAAAAATCATAGTTTGTTCCATGCGATTTTCATTTTACACATAAAATGAATATACTGTGACAGAACATCTTCCGTGAAATTACTCATTATATAGAATTTCACCACATATTAATTATTATTTACAGATGGATGGAAGTCATCGGAAGTGCCACAACTCAACCTCCGCTGGAAGAATAATTTAGTTATTAAATAATAATACATAGTAACTAAAGGGATATTAAATGTGGCAGCATTAAACAAACCTTTGCTAATAAATTATTAAAAGTTAACATTCTGACGACGGAAAAAATTATATTTTTGTATATTGTGAAAGTTTTTATAACAAATATTTATTTTAAGTTTTTAGATGCAAGACCCAATTAGATAAATAGGAATATTTTACTTTTTTCATCATGGCTTTTTAATGAAAAATGTGTATTAGTAATTTATTATTTTCATGAAATTGATAGACAAATTATTAATAGCATAATATTATCTCCCTGTCCCTACGTAGGCAGAAAAGATGAAACACCCTTAGCAAATTTATAATAGGGTACGGTAGAACCCCCTAAATTGAAACCCTGATTTTTGAAAAAATGCATAATTCGAAATTTATCATGAAATAATAAAGATGAAATGAGTCAAACGCCGTTCTTCCACGTAGTTATTCACAAGCGACGCTTTTTTTCGATTTACTTGGAAATATATTGTATTTTTACGAATTTTCTTCGAATATCTGAGTTTGAAAAGGCTGGCCGCGGGGTAAATCGAATGCGAAATATCGATTTATGTGGAAATATGTCATATTTTTACGAATTTACTTAAAATATCTGGATATAAAGGGGCAGCCGAAAAACTCCATTTTTGCAATTTTTCTTAAAATTTTGAAAATTTGGTTTTCATGGAAATATGTTGTATTTTTACAAATTTACTGCGAAGAATCTTTCTTACTCTGAATTTGAAGGGGGGCTGAGGAACTTGATTTTTCTTAAAATTTTATTTTTATGTGGGAATTTGTTAATTCGTAATTTGTTTTTTGATGTCGCCTGGTTTTCAAAATGACAAAATTCTACTGTATTTAGTTTTGTTATCAAAATCTTTATTTTACACCCAGGCAGCTTCTAATATTTTCCCAACTATTTTTTTAAACTTTTAATGTAATTTTTCATCTATTTTTATATAAGCTTCTAGAGCAGTTGTGAATTGTGATGGCAGCTTTGTATTCAGACATTTTTACACAAAATATAATATTTTCTTTTGATATTCTATTTAAGTTGTGTTGAATATTAAAAAATAAAGTTTGCATATTTGATAGCAATGCGTCCAATTTATTTTTATATAAAATTTTTGCTAATAAACCTATCCCTGGAATAAAGGTAAACTTATAAACAAATAGTACAAGAATATTTTCTTAAGTGATGAATAATAGACCTCTTATGTTTGTATCATATTTAAGCCTTAAAGCAAAATAAAATGATAAAGTAACTATTGGATTAACGTTAACGTTAAAAAGATTAATTAATATTTATTTCTACATTTATAAAGTTCATCGTATTATAAGGGATGGGTATAGGCAGGTATATAATATATATGTATAAACAAATATGCAGTTTTAATTTTTAGTATTAAGATATTAATTATTTATAACAGCACCAAATAATAAACTTATATTTTAAATTATCTAATGTTTGTACTTCAATATTTAGGATTACTGTTTTAGATATTGTGACAATAATTTTTATTTATCTAAGGATCTGATGGACCAAAATTTATTAAAAGCAATAATTTTCCCGCACAATAAATTATAATATAGTTTAGATGTATGTACGTTTATTACTATATAATTTATTTAAAATAATAAATCTGTTATTTTTTTGCACTGGTGATTTACTAGAAAAATATTTTTAGATTCAAATAAATATAATTTTTTTGAAAAGTTTAATTTTAGTTTGGTTGGAGTGTGCAGATTTTCAAGTGTAATATTGTCATCAAATGGCCAATCAGCACCATTTTGTGTTTTTTAAACATTTGAAAGGTCTCCGTTAAATGCCAATTCTAAATGATAATTTTACAAAGCACTCTTTTTAGGGTGAATTGCCTATTTTAAAAAATATATTTGATAATTTTATATGAAGAATGTATCTTTCCAATGTAATATTAATTTTTTGTGTTAAATGTAATAAATATTTGAATCCAATAATTTAATTTTTGACAGTTAGCGTAGTTAAATTTTTAAACTGCTTTCAAAATAAAAAGTTAAAATTTTGTTCTCATTTCTGTGACCATAGACAAAATGGTAACATTCAATATTGCCCCACACAAATACAAGGTAGTGCCGTTTCTGGTAATTAAAATACAAATTTTCACACATTTGTAAATTTAATATATACGTATTTTATATAACCTACAAAAGTGGGATAAAAAATGAAATGTAGATGGATTCTTTATTAGTTTTAACCTCCAAAATGCCAAGCTCCTGCGACCAAATACCTCTGTAGTGTGCCGAGGGTAAAAGCCCCACAAACAGAAAATATTGTTTTCAGATTACCAATTGGATACGCTGGCACTCAACAGATACAAATTTTTCATATCCAATGGGCACTTTAAGCACTTGAGAAGATAAACACAGTAATAACTGGAGGAATGATTTTTTTTTTAATAAGCGTGGACGAATCCAAAACCGGATGCCTGAAGATATCCCTCAAGTGGTGAACCTTTCAAATGCCAATAAACAAAATGGCGCGGTTGATATTTGATTACAATTTAACATTTCAATTTCTGGAAAGCATCCCAATTTTAGCCACCTTTTTTACTCTCTCCAAAGAGCCTTAAAAATATTCATAATTGTATGTATTTTTATTATTATGTATTACAAAGACTCCTGTATTAAATATCTTTATGTACAGTCGATTCCCCTTAATTGGTACGCCGGTTTATTGGGGCAAATCCTAAGAAACAGAAACTGATACTAAATTACTTAGGTTATCTGGGACACTTTTCCGTTTAACCCCTAGCCCAGTACAAAGCACTGCAATTGCAGTGTTGACCTTAAATATTCTTTTTGCCTTCGGATATTACCTCTACAAGGTTAATTAAAGACAAAAACAAAAGTGCCACCTTATCAAGTATGGTATTTTTACGTCTTTGGTTTAACAAAAAACCTTTTTGTTTATTGAAGTTTCTTGCCGTTCCCTTTTTTTTTTTTTTTTTTTTTTTATAGAGAATACCTCACAAGAGTCCCAACTGCTCCCGTCTGGAGCCAGTGTGACTATGGCATCCCCAATTGGGGTATGTTGTGAGGCTGAAGGAAAGTGGGGAAGGGAAGGAGATGGGGAAGAGGAAGGTAGGAAAGTACCTGGCTATTCAGATCTAGTCACTAAACACGGCTAAAGCCATTATTAAGCAACGTCTCAATTCTGAATGGTGGTCTTACACCAGGGCGATACTGACAGTATCTTCCACTCTGGAACGTGCCGCAAATGTAGTAAATGTGTCCCTACGGGTTAATTGGGACAATTTCTGATCTGAAGTCGATACAAAACATTTCTCAGCAAATATATTTTAGTTAAGAAGGGCAGGCGTGCGGTATGTGCAGGTACCTGTAGTTGGTATATAATTATTTTTCTGTAAGTAAATACATATCTTTTAAATTTAATGAAGTTTAAAAATATGTATATATATATATATATATATATATAAAGCTGTCGTAAATGAAACTTAGCTAATTTGGGACACCCTCTGGGCCCTGACGTGACCCAATTAAGCGGAATTGACTGTATTATGAAATTATTTTTTTTTTAATATTATGCATTAGAAAGACTCTTGTAAAACAAAAATATCTTTAACCCTTTGGCCCCTGAATTGTTATGCTATAAAATTTACCCTTACTCCTAAATTAATTTTGTATAAAAAATTGGAAATCTGCATTGATGTACTAGATCTAAGGCCAGGGGCGTAGCTACCGCCGTATCAATGATACGGGGCCCCCAGGTTACAGAAATATGGCTATAGAGTTTTACCTTTCATTTGGGCCCCCCAACTAATTTTGATATAGGGCCTCTCCAAGGCACGCTACGCCACTGTCTAAGGCCCAGTTATTTTGCAGAAATTCACAGGTGACGAAGTCATCAAATGGCCATTCAGCGTCATGTTGTTTTTTTTTACAGTTGAAAGGATCCCTTTAAAAGCCGATTCTAAGTCCGTTACAGCTTTTGAATAAATTGTGATCAGCAGAAGAGGACAACTATCATGTTGTTAAGCTTGTCAGCTTATTACAATTTGATAGAAAGCTGAAACGTACCTAGAATCGGCGTTAAACAGGGACCTTTCAAATGTCATAAACAAAAAAGCAGTGAAAGACATTTGATGTCATGTCAAACAGAGAAAATATTTTTTTTTTTGCCTGTTTTATATATTACTAGTTGACCCGCCCACGCGTTGCTGTGGCTAATGAAACTGGATGGTTACCTAATCTAGATAACCAAGTGTTGTGTCAATAATAATAATAATATAAATTAACTCACACCGCCATCTGTCAGAAACTTATGGAACTTATGAAAATGTTTAATTTAGTATGATGGTCCTCAAAGCACTCAGGTATGTGAAGGGTCATGTGTTTTGCATTCCCAATGCCATTTTTAAAGAAATACAATAACCACCGGCTGCTGACAAAACTTTGAGTGTAAATATCAGGGAAAAAACTTTACAAACATAAAATTTCCAATATTACGTTATTCGAAAGCTTCTTTATCTATGGAGTGATTTGAACTTATGATTCTATTGTCAGATGCCGCCTATTTGCAGACCGCCATGGAGGCTGGGATTTGGGTTACACACCAACGAGGTTACGGGTTTGCAGGGAGACGCGAACCCGCCTCGTTGGCGTGTTTTACGGTCAATGGGTTAAAGCGATTATATTTCTTTGGAAGTAAATTATTATACTGACCAATTAATTTAATTATTTTAATATGAATTAAATAATTATACTGATTCTTGATGAAATTAACAAACCAACTTTAGATAAAATTTATAACACCAAAACTATGCACATGTATTATGTTTGAAAGTATTTTAATAAATAAGTTGTGTTAAAAAATGTACCGAGTTTTATTGTTAACACTCATTTTTATATTAACTTGTAAGCGAATCAAATACATGAGTCGTGATGTGTCAAGATTCTAAATGAATACCGCACAAGAGTCCCAACTACTCCCGTCTGGAGCCAGTGAGACCATGGCATCCCCAATCGGGGTATGTTGTGAGGCTGAAAGTAAGCGGGAGTGGAAGAAGATGGGGAGGAGGAATGTGGGGTAGTACCTGGCTATTTAGATCTGGTCACCAAACACGGCTAAAGCCATTTCAAGCAGCGTTTCATTTCTGAATTGAGGTCTTACCTCAGGGCGATACTGAGAGTATCTTCCACTCTGGAACGTGCCGCAAATATACTTTATATTATTTTTAATGAATAAATTGTGAAATAACACAAATTAATCAAATAAACTCTATTTGCGCACGCCGGGTTCGAACCCGCGAACTTGGTATTGGGAGTCGGGAGCCTTGCCCCTCGACCATATAAGGCGGTTATGTTACTGTGTAATTAATGACGAATGTGAATGAAGCAAGGTATGTGCCTAAACAGAGTTTTGTGGCAGTCCGTCCCCTCCGCCTTATGGAGAAAGGAGTGATGTATTTCTGCAGGTTGTTTTTATATCTGTATAGATCCACTTTTTTTTTACTTTGCAGCAGTGACGTCATCTTCCAAAAAAAAAAAATCATATTTTATCATACTTCGAAGAATAAAAACCACGTTTTTTGTAAGCTATTTATTAAGAAAACAAATAAGAAAATAACGGTACCCAGTAAATAATCTGTAATGCTCCATTAAATATTATATGTATTGTTAAATCAGATAAAGAGATATTGTGAACCCGTGCTTAACTTTAAGAACTACTTTCCCGATTTCAGGATGTCCCATGCGACACAGGCAAAAAAAAAAAAAACGTATTCCACTCAAAAGTAAACACTTTTGTTCACCGGTAAAAAAACGATGACCAGAATGTTCATCAAAAACTTTTTAAGTGTATGAATATTGAGTACAAACTTTTTATCGGATGTTAATTCCTCACATGATAATTCATCATGTCTCGAAGCGTCAAAAAATGATAATTGGAGTTTTTAACGTTAGGTTATGTTTTTGGGAATGAGACATGTTTTTTTTGGTTCCGTGTCTAATCGGAATATGAGATCTCAGCGTCTGAATTCCCATAGTAAATTTATTTAGGCACGATACTTCCTCACATGATAGATAATTCATAACTCATATTAACCTAACCTCAAAACCCCAATTATCCGTTTTCGACGCTTCGAGACATGATGAATTATCATGTGAGGAATTAACATCCGATGAAAAGTATGTACTCAATATTCACACTGTTTCCACTGAACATTCTGGTCACCCCAAAAACAATGAAAACATGGTAAAAACAATGCATATGGCAACACTGGGTCGGTGGAATGCCGACTAGTGATGGGGACGTTATTGTAATCGATATTTTTTTATGATTTTGGATGGGGCCGTTATTTTAATCAATATTATTTTATGATTTTGGATTTTCACGGCTTAAAATATTATTGCGATTTTTTTTGGTTTTATGCCGTGTTGCGCTACCTCCTTCTTTAGCCAACGTTTCGGACGGCCTTACAGTGTCCATGCATCATCAGTCACAGTCACCAGTTAGTGAATAATATCGTTGAAACACCGCATGTAACGAATTGCTTTGTTACATGCCAAAACTTTATAAATAAACACATGTTTTTATTTATTTTTTATTATTTAATCTATATAGTACAATTACAAGTGTTTCAATGCCTGTCTCACTAGATGTGTCGAGACAGACGTCAAACCAAATATTTATTTACTTATTTGTTTATGTGTGCATTTTTTTTTTTTTTAATAAATAAATAAATGTATTAGTGCGTTTACGTGGTTGTATGATTGTGTGCATGTACACGTTATATATAATACAAATATGTACAAATCTACTTTAAACTAACTATGTATAATAAGTATTTTCGACTTGCGAAAAGCACCCACTGACAAATTACAAAAATTAGTTTTTTGGGACTTTTCTCTTTTGTTTTATTATTTCTTTCTTATTATATTAGATTATGTATTTCTTTAAAAAATATAACGGACTAGAGTGTCAATATTTATACCATTTTACCATTGATGCACCAGGTGTGCTAGCATGGTCGATCGATATGAAGTTACCGACCGATTGTCGGTAAATTCTCATCAACAGCCGATCGCTAACGTACAAACGATGGTTGATATCGAATATATTAATGACACTTAGTCATTGTGAACTGTCACATATTCGTTTGCGATCTGCAGTTGTCCTAGGGAACGATGAGAAGTTACCGACAATCGGTCGGTAACTTCATATCGACCGACCATGCTAGCACCCCGAGCTCTGAGTGTGACCACCTGCACGAGTACTAGAATACTGCCTATTGTATGTTCAAGCAGATTGATGCGTGCATCAAGCAGCTTGACGCGTACATCAAACGACTTGAAGTTTCATTTAGATTTAGAGAACAAAATTACATGCTTGTCTAAGCCCCTCGATCGTGTCGGAAGCCCTTATCGTCTATGACGTAGATACGATAAAAAAAAAAAGGAAAAAGTAATGTCTTCCCTCTGATAGTCTGAAAACAATGTAGACTCTGTGGTGAGATCGGTTTTAATTTTCAACATTTCGATTAAATTATTTCGAATAATTATTTATCTCAATTATAAATTACATTACACCGCCATCGCTATTTAAGTTGTTGGGCGGATTTCCAAAAAAATCCAAAGACACACGAAATACGTTGACGTCTACGATTTGCTGCTTTCGGCCATATTGAATATTAGGTCCAATAACAAACATCGCGTGTTTTATCCCAGGCTTGCGATTGGTAAACTGTATGTCTGTACTTCTATTGCTATTAAACTGCCGTAGAAGTTTACCCAACATGAGAAATAAAAATGTCACTTTTTCTATGTAAATAGTTTGTGGTTTTGCCACGCTGATGTTTGTAGACCGGCTTTTCGGCCGGTATTTAATCGTGGATAAATTAATAAAAGTAAGCTAAATAAATATTTTTATTTTTGAATTATAGATAATTCCGCTGGGGAATGATTCCCACATAATCACAGTGTCCTCGCGTTATTTTAATGTGAAGTTTATGTTTTCAGAATCCCTGGAATGACAGTTGAAGTTACTTCGAAGCCCAAAGGGCTTCGAATGTCGTCTGATAAACAAGAAACGCTCCTCAAACTATCTATTTTATCTATAGCGGCGATATTATGTGAGTACAGACATTATTGAAGCGGTTTATAATGTGCCTGCATCCTTTTAAAATATTCATTTAAAACTGTGGTTTCGTGGCGAATAAATTCTACATTATACAATCACAAGAGATAATCTAACTAGATATCAATTAATTTGTTTCTTGTGTCTTGTTTTCTAGCGTTTGCTACCAGGCTGTTCTCAGTGTTGAGGTTTGAGAGTGTTATTCACGAGTTTGACCCCTATTTCAACTACAGAACCACCAGATACCTGGTGGAAGAAGGTTTCTACAGTTTCCACAATTGGTTCGATGACCGAGCATGGTACCCCCTGGGGAGAATCATTGGAGGTTTGTGTTTACATTTTTAATAAAAATATTTCATAACAATGCCAATAACATTTTCTTTTCCACAGTATTTATTGTGTGGGTAGTCCAATTTGTACAAAACATTTTTGTGCAATTTCAAAAATTCCCTTGGTGTTATTTTAGAATATTATTCAGACCAAAATCAATATATAAAATTCACTTATAAAAATTCTGACAGAATAGCTGGGACTAATGCAACATATATTTTATTATGAAGGTACAATAATAATTATATTCTTATCAGAAAATTTATCGAGTTTTCCAAACATCCATGCTATCAATAATTTTAACTAGATTTGGAATGGTGTAGTAATATGATTATATGTAAATGTATAATTTTTTACTTTTATTATGTGCATACTGGAAGTCATCAAAATATTTATTTGCTTGCTTTTTGGTATATTTTTATTCTTATATTTTTAATAATAATAATAACTAGCAGGTAAAAACTTGCTTCTGTGTGTTTTTTGCTGCTAAACCTTCTAGGTGGTATCAGTTGGGTTTCGCCCAGTAAAGAGATGCTCCCTGTTCATAGAGGTTTTCTCCTTTGTCTCCTACAACTGCTAAAATGTTGTTGTCTGTGCAAAAATTGACCTATCACAAACCTAATAATTTTTCTATTAAAATACAAATACATTATATACCTAAGCCATATTACTTCAATCATTTGAATTGCATGGGAATTATGAGACTATGTAATTAAACATACAACTTTCGTTTGTCTGTGATGTGAAATATTCTTGCATAATGATCTCAAATTTACTTTTAAATTTTCTAAATTGGAAATGATTATTTTGTGAATTCAGACAAGCAATGAATTTGGTACCCACCTACCTTTAATCATAAAATTATTTTATTTCAATGGCAAGTTAACTATTCTATATTTGAAATGTCTTTTTTAAATTTCTCAAGTTTACTAACGGTGTTCATTCGAAGGGTAAATTTTCGATGTGTCTTTAATTTATCAAAAATAAAATTTCCTATATTTGATTTTGAGGCAAATATTTCAAAACCGTTTCAGCACCGTAATTCCTACAATTATAATATCCTGTGATTTTTCACGTGTCTGCGCTAGTAAATATGGTAGACTTGTAACTGTGTGTGTGAATGTGTCAGGAACCATCTACCCCGGGCTGATGGTGACTTCGGCGGCTCTGTACCACATGATGTGGGCGCTGAACATCACCATTGACATCAGGAACGTGTGCGTCTTCCTCGCTCCATTCTTCTCCTCGCTGACCACCATCGTCACCTACCTGCTCACCAAGGAGCTGAAGGTATAACTCTCAAGTCTGTGTTACACAGGGTCTACCAACTCCCGGAAGAACGAGTTTCATTCACATTCATTAATACGTACCACACAATATTTGGGTACAGATATTAGTGCTGTTTTTTTTTTTTTTCAAAATTATGAAATACCTATTTATTTTGAAAAAGTGTCCTTTTTTGGAAAGTCAATGTAGTGTAACCCCTTAACAGGGTATAACCAGATAACGAAAATTTGACAATTTTAATTCTTGACGTATTAACTCTTTTTTACAAAAAAACATAAATTGATTTTGAAAGATTGTTATTTTATCTGATCAAGTTATGTTTTAAATTTTGAAAAACCAATTTTATTTTTAATATAGTAAGGTTAGGTCGTTGGCAGATTTGTTAAATTTTCAAACGAAATATTGTATTATACAACACACATTTCAAATCATATAATAATACAGTAAAATAAATCAACACATTATATAGTAAAGCCACTTTTCAGAATTTTAATTTTAGTTAAAAAAAATCATTATAAAAAAATTCAAGTGTGTGTAAAATCTTATTAACCTTTTGAAAGCCACCATAGGAAAAAATATTTTTTTTCTATACGACGTAAAATATTTCACAGTTCTCACCTTTCTTACGAATTCAATTTTTATAACATTTATTTTGTGATATAATACAAAAATTACATCAAAATAATGTAGATAAAACGAACTTCCTAATAATCACTCAATTCTATGCTTTCCACAATGGATTTATATAAAAAACAATGAATAAATATAGTCTTCGAATATGACAGCGTTCATATTATCAAGCCGCAGCCATTTTGTCCGCCATCTTTGGTGCCCCGCGCGGCATTGGGAATTAATATGAATTATTCGGAGTGGCTAAATGCTATCCAGTATTTTGTTATGTCAAGAACGAGAATGGCCCAAGCGATTCTGACCTTGTTCTTCATACAATTTCTTTATACATAGGGGGCAATATTGCTTCAAACATCCGGACCCGCCGGGGGGACTGCGGCCTACAAGAGGTTAAGTTTTCATATGAATTTAGAATCAGTTTGTATTGGCTGTGTGGAGTTTGACATAGTCCTGCATGGAGACCTCCCACATTGAGGATAAGAAGTTAGTTTTAGGTAATTGCATACTCGTGTGTCGTCCCTCCTTTTTCGCAGGCTCTCACATTCGCTCTCCCCACCAGTTGCAGGGGTACGATCGCAAGTTGAAATTTAAATTCTCGGCCGCTGGTTAATGGGCCTTAACCGCTTGGGCACATAAGCTTGTTTTCACGACAATTTAACGTAGGTTGACATAGGAATGACGTATGCCTCTTACCTGAGTTATTAAGAAGCCCCCAATCTTACACGTAAAATTAATTCAAAATCAGACTTTGTTTATATTGAATGTAGAAATCGGACATGGTAAAAACCTTTTCCTTTTGATCTAAATAATTTAATAAATTATATACAGGTTCGACAGTTGTATTTGATTAACTAAAAAGACAAAAGTACAAATGTTGACAAAAATACCCACATACTTTGTAAAGAATATTATGCCTATTTTGTAATGTACCTTCCTCCTAGATGAGTGGCAATAAGAATAATGGCTGGTTAACTGTATAATGTGCGCAGGACTCTGGTGCAGGCTTGGTGGCGGCCGCCATGATCGCCATCGTGCCGGGCTACATCTCGCGCTCGGTGGCGGGCAGCTACGACAACGAGGGCATTGCCATATTCTGCATGCTGCTCACATACTACTTCTGGATCAAGGCCGTCAACACCGGCACTATTCTGTGGGCCACCATGGCAGCCCTCGCCTACTTCTACATGGTAAACATACCACAAACATTATAATTATCAACTAAGTTGTCATATACGAGTCATATTTTACGAGTTATATTATTACGAGTTATATTATTTTTTTAACTACATTTAAAAATGAAAATATGTAATCGTCTTGTCATTTTATGTTCTATCTTATATACTCGTATCAGTTTTTCCCTCTCTTTACTTGTTTTTTATTGTTGTTTGTTCTACTTAACCTGTCTTTATTTTTATGCTGTACTGAATGTAAAACTTATATTATGATATCAAAATACCTTTGTAAAATTGTAACTACTACCTCCTACCTATGAATTGTAAGTTCTTCCTGTCCTAAAATGAGTTTTGTAACTCATCGGGATTGCTCTAGCAAGAAATAAAAACAATGAAATAATTTCAAAGGCAGCATCTGACGTTTTTAAGAAAAATCAATTTTGAATGTGGCAACATTGAGGATTTCAAACTCTAAGTGCTTCCGCTCACAGACAACTGAAAAAAAAAACAGTTTGCAACTCAATTCGCTATCCTGTGTATGTAAATATGATGGTCCGCACACTACACAACTTCTCAAAAACCCGCAACTCGCCGTGCTAGTTGCCACGGACGGCGACGCGCAAGTTCCTGGTTGCCATGGATACGCCAGTTTTGTCTTCAGTTTTGTTTTGTTTTTTAGTCCCCAGCGCCAATATGATAGCTGAAGTGTTCCTTGTCTCTATGGTTAAACAGTAAGTACAAAATATTGAAGATGGACAAGTTTGTCGCGATACCCTTTGGTATTTTGTAAAACAGAATGGAAACTGTCAAATATTTTAATTTGATGGTGCATATAATCCGATGTCTAATTATAATGTATATTATAAGATCTAGATTCACGAGCAAGTAAAGAAGGTGACTACAATATTGTGCCTTTATCCTCAGTTCTCGGATATTTCAACCCTTATTTTAAGTACTTATTCTGATTTGATGTAGGTAACTAACTTATTTGTTTAATTTTATAAAATATATCATTGACATATTTCTTTTACAATTTTCTTTCCTAAAAGCTTTGGAAAGAAGAGCAAGGAATGGTCAGACATCAATTTACAAGGAATTCACGCCGGATTGACTTTTCTAGTCTCTCTAGCTTTTGCGTCTTTGTACAATTATTTTCCACAGGTGATTGAAAACGAGAGAGATGAGTCGTAAACCATCGGATGGACTCACCAACGTACCCTTAGGTCACAGTCAGCATGCTTCCATGCCATATCTCCCTGTTTCTATTATCTGTGTGATAGAAAGGTTATTAGCCAATATGAATATGTATTTTGTTTGTTTAGGTGTCTTCGTGGGGAGGCTACGTATTTCTCATCAACCTGATCCCGATGCACGTGCTGGCGCTAATGGTGACAGGGCGATACTCACATCGCCTGTACGTGGCGTACAGCACGCTGTTCTGCGTGGGCACAATCCTCTCCATGCAGATCTCTTTTGTTGGCTTCCAGCCCGTCCTGAGCTCTGAGCATATGCTGGTAAGAGAATATTTTGGAATCGGACAATATCGGGATAATCGGGTGACAATGCGCTATTATTTGGCCTATTTCGGCCTATCGCTCACCATACTTTCCTAATGGGAATGGGTTATTAGCGCAAGCAATTCTGATTTTGTCCTTTATAAGGTTAAAATTGCGTCGCAATAAATTCCAGCTTGGATGGTATTAGAACAGTCTACGGATCGCCACAATAGTAGTAATAATAATAATTGGATAATTTGTAGAGCGCCGTTTTTGTGAGAAATCACCTCAAGGGCGCTTTACATTTTATTATGAATTTCTAGGCTCTTATCTAAATCTATTCTCGTTAAACGAACTGTCAAATGTGGATTGTGCAAGAAATATTTTCTCATTACATTCGATCTCAAATATATTAGCTTCTTGAAATGTTTTTCATACTGTTTTTGAAAGATAATGAAAGACTCTTTCAGATTTTAGTATTACAGATTGATTATGCAATTAACTATTTTAAATTTTTAACGCAAACATAGGTAACGTTTTTGAAAGTAGCTTTCCGGTTTTTATCCTAATTACCATTTTAAGCAAAACTAAAAGAATAATTAAAGAAAGGGATTGTAAAAGTTGTTTTCACTTTACTTTTTTTTCATTTTGTATAAAAATATAAAATTTAAGTATAAAATTTTAGGAAAAATTGCTTAAATTGGTTACGTCAAGTTATGAGCTATTTTAAAAAAAAAAATTCATAAGTTTTCAAAGGGGTTGAAATGCCACTTTGTTGAGTTGTCATGAAACAGCGAGAAATATTTCCCAAAAAGATTATGGGATTTCGATATCTGGGAGAAATATTTCCCAAAAAGTCTGGGTATTTGATATCTGGGAGAAATATCTCCAAAAAAGTCTGGGCGTTTTGACATCTGGGAGAAATATTTCCCAAAATTCTGGGTATTTGACATCTGGGAGAAATATCTCCCAAAAAGTCTGGGTATTTGATGTCTGGGAGAAATATCTCCAAAAAAGTCTGGGCATTTTGACATCTGGGAGAAATATCTCCCAAAAAGTCTGGGTATTTGACATTTGGGAGAAATATCTCCCAAAAACTCTGGCCATTTTGACATCTGGGAGAAATATCTCCCAAAAAGTATGGGCATTTTGACATCTGGGAGAAATATCTCCCGAAATTCCTCTAGGGGTTAAAGCTTTACAGTTCTTATCTCTGAACATGATGGTACCATTATATTACCATATAATAAATGATGTCGTGTTACTTGTAATGTCCAGGCCCTGGGTACGTTTGGACTCTGCCAGCTGTACGCCTTCTTCGAGTACGTCAAGTCCAAGGTGTCGCAACAGAACTTCGAGGTGCTCTTCAAGGCCACCGTCACTGCCCTGGTGGTGGTACTGGGCTTGGCAGCCGTCATCCTCACCATCTCTGGTAAACAACCAACCACCCGCTAACCTAACTTCATTGCAAATGTAACCAAACCTAAAATGTAATCTATAATACTTATAGAAAGTGTTGTCTTTTAGAAAGATTGGATTTTAAAAACGAGTTCATAATATTATCAAAAATACCACTTTAGGTTGTGTGATGTTAACTATGGTTCAACGAACTCAAAAACTCAGATTTGAGTTTGAATTTAAGAGGTAATATCCAGCAATCCATTACTCCGTTTTTGTTAACAGCACTGCGCGTGGATGTTTTTACAACCATGAAGCTAAACAGTATTAGTTTTAAAATTAATGCAAAATTTGGTCATGAAGAGCGGCGCAAACACAGAACCTTGCACTGCCGCATCTCAGCGGCTAATGAGTCGCGAGAATTTATGTCTCGAACTGCCATAAAAATGTTCAAACGGGAGATGGTAAATGAATGAAAATTATATACTTCTTAAAATTAACTTTTGATCAAAATAATTTATAATTTTTAAAAATTTAAAATTTAATATCGATGAATGCTCAAAAAGCACGATGATAAATTATTAAATATCGTGTACTACTTGTAAGTATTTTTTTGAACGTAAGTATTTATGATTTTTCAATAATGTCTAAACAAAATAAGTGTGTAAAAAAATCTGAAATATTTTTGTTTGTAAGACCTTAACCCTCCAAGCCTCGAGCTTATTTGACTATTATATCTCTTAATTACTCTGTCAAATGCCGGAGAATTCTCGAGTATTTCCGCATCACAATAAAATCAAAATAAATCGAATATTTCTAAACGTATCCAAAAACTAAAAACTGTTTTCGGAAGGCGATTAAATACGCTTTTAAATTTTATTATTACAAGTAAACAATTTATTTTAGAAATATTAAATTTTTTAATGCAAACATAAAAAAGTTTTTAAAATTGCTCACCTGACATACTTTTCTTTAAAAACGGAACGAAATTAACTGATAACGACCAAACAAGCACATTTTTTAATAGTCGAATGTATTATGAACATTATCATCACCTCACTTTTTTATCGTTTTATACGAAAATAATTAGTAAAAAATTCACAAAATCTTAAAAGTTTTTCTTGTTCGTGAGTGTTTGTATATTTTTTTTAGAAAATTTCAACACACGATTTTTAATGATTTTATTACGCAATTACTGTGAAAATTGATATAAATCGATTCATTATGGTTTTATATGATCTAAGCACATCATTTATATGACAATTTACGAAACCGTGAACCATATTTTCGTTAAAAACTGTCACATAACCTCAAACTATTGCTGCACGAGGCCTACAAGAATCACCTAGAAACACACGCTAAACCACTATATAACAATGTTTTATTTATGAAACACTATAATGCATACATAATTTTATGTGTATTCACTAAAAACCGGCGAGTTATCACAATATTCAATACTATTATAACAAATATAAAGCAGCCGAATTGAGCGAATTTCGCGACCATTCTGCAATGTAAACATTCGCAAATGTATGGACTTCAGGGATTCCCGGTTAAAATGTCAATTCGCATTAGTGATGGGATCGCGAATTTACGATAATGATTCGAAGTACGTACTTATTACGAGTTTGTTATTTATCGTAAAAATATTGAGATTTAATTGAAATAAATATAAAATATTACGTGTTTATAATATAAGAATTAAAAAATAACATTAACTCAATTTTAAATTATATTTATTTACCTTTATAATAAATTATTCCAATTTTTTCGTAAAATATTCAATATGAGGTAAAGTGGGTGACACCATGGGTAATATACCGCACTTAGATGTTATCCTTCTAATTTCGATTGTTTGTGTATTTCTCATATATTATACAAATTAATGCTACGCAGCAGAAGGAATTATGCAAATAAAACACATTAAAAGCACATATGTATGATTTAGCAAGTACTTTATGCAAAATATGTACCAAATGTATCAAACATCTTAATGGTCATACGAATTATCAGATAAGGTGCTCCGAAAATTATCGAAAGTATCGAAAATTTCATTTTTAAATAAAAATATTATCTTAAACAGTTAAAAAAATTTAAACCAGAGTAGCAAATTGGTTCTGTGAAAAAATGGTGATAGTGGAAAAGGTTTTAAGGAACACAAAAATAAAATCCCATGATAGTTTTTATTTACTTATTTATTATAAAATAACAAAAAGTAAACAAAAATAAATGAATAATTTATACCTATTACAATAATATATTTTTAAACATTGGGTGCACGATTGTCACGCGGCGGCATAAGTTAAATATACCGCATTAGACCGCCACTCGCCAAAACTCTCCATATATAATCAAATGACAATGTTTCGATTTTCGGAAGCCGGAAGTCGAAACTCGGAAGTCGGAAGTACACATCTCTATTGTTTTAATTCGCACATCTTTTTGACTGATTACCAGAATTAGATAAAACGTAAAGAAATCACATTTTTTTTATGGAATTGCTACATGTTTTTACTGAATAGAGAATTAGAATGTATGTGTTAATGATTTTTCATTAAAACACATTCAAATTATACAATTTTGTGGGGCAAAATGTCTTTCTAAATTGACAATGACGCTCGATAGCACGACACTCGTATGTGAAATGTAAGATTTACGAGAGATAAACCATATAAACAAAGAAAAAATAATACAAATGAGTAGGCAATATGTTGTTTTACAATAATCAAATAGTTAGCTTTCCATTTTTTTCGAATTAACTCAGAAAACTTGATAATTTTCCGATGACACATTGCGGTCGTAAAGCGCATTACCAATAATGGCGCATCGATTTCGCGGCGCAAGTTTGGTTTCATAAAGTCGTACATTTAAATTTTTTCATGATAAATTTGAATATGTAAATACGTAATGTCATCTTGTCTCTTTCTAACGCTGTTTAAATCAAATTTCTCATTACGAGAGTAAGGGAAATAAGATGGTTTTTATGAGACCATTCATATGGTACTCATGCTGGTCGATATATCGTACAAATTGACTTTATGTCAATTTTATTTCGGTACGATATATCGTACAAATTAGCCTGACCGGTTAAATAAATAGAAAAAGTGAGGTATTTTTGTCACAAAACACGTTCTCGGATTTATTTTTTAGTGATTTTAATTTAACTAAAATTTAAATCTTGAAAACTGTGTTGACTAGATTATATAATGATTTATTTTGTTGTATGATTATATGATTGGAAATTTGTGTTGTTTAATAGAATCTATCGTTTGAAAATAGAACAAATCTGCTAACGGCCAACGGTATAACCTAAGTATATTATAAATACACTTAGTTTTTCAAATTTTTAAAACTGCGTGTACCAGATAAAATAACAATCTTTCAAAATCAATTTATGTTTTTTTGTAAAAAAGAGTCAATACGTCTAGAATTTGATTTAAACACAACTAATTTCCGGTATTCTCTGGTAAAACACTCTTAATTGTCATTTTCAAAATTGGAACTGATATAAACTGTAATAAAGAGATGAAACGATTGTCTACATAATATTTGTATCAGATAATTATTTTAAAGGCTATTTTCAAAATTCAAAATTGGAACTGATTTTTCACAGGTCTTCGCTAGTATTAGAATATTTATTTAATATTTTGTACCCGCTTATTTGCTTTTCATTACAGTAAGCACACCTTTTTTGCATATGTTATTGATTTTTTTCCCCATTATTTAAAAATGTGTTGCGGAATTAAAAAAAAAAACAAGTATAATTCTAATAAAGTAATGTTATATTTTTCCAGGCAAGATCTCACCCTGGACCGGCAGGTTTTACTCCCTGTTGGATCCTTCCTATGCCAAGAACCATATTCCCATTATTGGTGAGTCTAATTAAATTTATGTTAACTTGTTGAAGGCACCTTATACACATAGGTGATACAAAAAATATATTTTTTCAAAACGACGTAAAGTATTTGACAGTTCGTCGCTCTAGTTCGTTTTTGTCCAACAGACCATTATTCGTGAAATTGAATTAAGTATGCAAATGTTCTCAAAAAACCTTTATTTATGCGATACTCGTTCAAAAAAAATTTAAAACAATTATTTAAGGGATTTTCAAAACGCACTTTGTCTTACGTCCTCCAAAATATATGTGCTTCTATCGTAAAAACAAGTTTAAAGTGCCGTTTCTCCCGATTCGCGTTTTGGTCTGTTGGATAAAAACGAAGTGAAGCGACGAGTTCTAACCTTCCTTAGAAATTCAATTTTTATAACATTTCTTTTGTGATATATTACTAAAATTACATCAAAATAATGTAGATAAAACGAACTTCCTAATAATCACTCAAATCTATGCTTTCCACAATGGATTTATATAAAAAAACAATGAATAAATATAGACTTCGAATATGACAGCGTTCATATTATCAAGCCGCAGCCATTTTGTCCGCCATCTTTGGTGCCCCGCGCGGCATTGGGAATTAATATGAATTATTCGGAGTGGCTAAATGCTATCCAGTATTTTGTTATGTCAAGAACTAGAATGGCCCAAGCGATTCTGACCTTGTTCTTCATACAATTTCTTTATACATAGGGGGCAATATTGCTTCAAACATCCGGACCCGCCGGGGGGACTGCGGCCTACAAGAGGTTAAGTTTTCATATGATGTCAGTAGACGTTGTGCCATATTACATCTATAAAATGACATCAATAGACGTTGTGCCATATTACATCTCTAAAATGACATCAATAGACGTTGTGGCATATCCCGTCTCTAAAATGATGTCAATAGATATCATGTCATATCACATCTCTTTTAAATTGATGTCAATAGATGTTGTGTCTTGTCACATCTCAACTAAAACAATGTCAATAGACGTTGTGTCATATCACATCTGTAAAATGTCATCAATAACTCACATCTCGTCTAAAAAGAAGTCAATAGATGTTGTGTCATATCACATCTCATCTAAAACAATGTAAATAGATGTTGTGACATACACGTCTCCTCCATAACGACTTTGTGTCATACCACATCTCGTCTAAAACAATGTTAGTAGATATTGTGTCCACAAATGTGCTAAAAACGGAATTGACTGTATGTAGTTAATAATTAATAATTGTAATTTGCTAGCTTCTGTGTCGGAGCACCAGCCCACCTCCTGGTCCTCGTTCTACTTCGACCTGCAGATCCTGGTATTCCTGTTCCCGGCCGGCCTGTACTTCTGCTTCTCCAAGCTGACAGACGCCAACATCTTCCTGATCCTGTACGGAGTGACCAGCATCTACTTTGCGGGTGTGATGGTGCGCCTCATGCTGGTGCTGGCCCCCGTCATGTGCATCCTGTCGGGCATCGCCGTCTCTTCACTGCTGCTCACCTACATGAAGCAGGTGGACCGGCCCAAGGTGCAGGACAAGAAGTCCAAGAAGAGCGAATCCAACTACGTCATGAAGAGCGAGGTGAGTTAACTTAGTCAGTTCTACCTACCGCCACACCAAATTAAATTGCCATCATTTCATAATTTGAATGATTTCCTCCTCCTTATGTTTACTTTTTTTTATGTATTTTGTTTTTAAATTTTTTTATCTCCATTGTGTTTTTAATTTCATTTGGAAAAGCATTATATAATTTCATAGCAAGAAATTTCTGGTTTTTCTGGCCAAAAGATGTGAGCCAAAAGAATTTTGGGTTAAACCTACTTGGGTGTCTTTGAGCCAACGTAGTACATAATTTAAGATGAAACCCGGTGGTGGAGAAATTTGAAAAATAGATTTTACCAAATTGTTGCTGTCACTGTTGCTCTTACTCCACCGGATATTGAGCGAAAGGGACAATGCACCTCGGGCTACTAATACCTAACTAAAATCGAGGTTTTGTATTCCCCACTTTTCTCCTCCAAAAGAGGACTGATTTTCAATTTTTTTTTTACCAACTACATAAGAAAAAACTATTCTATGTCTGTACGTTTTGCTTTTTTTTTTTAAAAAAAACATTGTCTAGCTTGTATACTGAACGTCTTTTGAATGCGTTTAAACCAGTCAATTTTATTGATTTTCGGAAGGTCATAACTTCTATAAAAAGTAACTTATAAAAAAAAAACAAAAAGTACCGACACGCTAGTAGTTGATATATATTTTATGTAAAAACAATATTTTCTCTAGGGTTAAAATCCAGAGAGATAAATAGGGAATACGTTTGTATGGAAAAATCACCGCCGGGTATCCCCTTTAGGTTACACGTCAACTCAATAAAGTGGCATTTGAACACTCCTTAGAAAAGTCGCCCATAACCTAACATAAACTATTTAACCAACTTATTTTTATTTTTTTATCACTTTTAATGACTTTTCAAAAGAGGTGATAAAGTTGCACATTGGTCATGTCCGGTTACCATAATTTAAGTACTGTGTAGTGTCTGTTGGTAATTATATTTGGAAGTGTAATTGTGTTCTAAGAGAGTTTTTATACTTTAATTGCTATATTTGGGAATTTAGATTTTTGCCTAAATAGGGGTGATATATTAGATGTGATAAATACCTAAATGCTGATAATAATACGGAGGGTGTGTGTGTTTGTGTGCAGATTGCCCTGGTGTTTGTGGGCGTGATGACCTGCCTGCTAGTGTCATACACTTTCCACTGCACCTGGGTGACCAGCGAGGCGTACAGCTCCCCCTCCATAGTGCTGTCGGCGCGCTCCCACGACGGCGGCCGCATCATCTTTGACGACTTCCGCGAGGCCTACTACTGGCTCAAGATGAACACTCCTGAAGTAAGTCCCTCCAACTGAATATCTGTTACCGCTACATCCTACACCCTTGAACTATTACCCATACGGCTTTCACCCTACAAGTAAGTTTTATGAACTGTAATCATTTTTAAACTAATAGTATTACCAATGTTCATTGACATGATAATTTGCACAATGATGAAATCATTCTATTGTTGAAAGTGTTGAGAGCCAAACCAGTTGAGGCTGCTGAATCTGCTGTCTCCTGTTAGGCGGATTCCGTTTTGTGATTTTTACACTTTGATCGCTGATGTGCAAATCATACCATTATATTATTACATAGAATCATTCTTCTTCTTTTACCCTCTCGTATTGGAGGTTGGCCATCATTAAGAAAATCTTCAACCTACAGGCTGCAACCCAAAACAATTTGAGAGGCAGATATGGGTACTGCCGACTCGGGAATAATTTATTGGATAACCTGCCATATTCACTCCAAGTGGTTCAGTTTGTATAGGTCTTGGAAGCGAATTTGTTTGCCTACCTACTGCGTGGCGGGCCGGATCAGGAGAGACTGGTTGAGGAAGACGTAACCTAGACCTCCAACCGGACTCTCTCGACCCATCACCACCCATTGGAGGGGATGGATTCACACGTCCGTCACTCCTGGACACATTGACCCCCACATTCTTACCCGCCCTTTATACATTTTTTCTTCCCAGAACTTCCTTTCCCTAAAAAGACCCTCCACACAGCATCCAGAAAGATGACACAGGCCCTGAGGGAATTATATCCTTCAACCTATGTGGTGCTAATGTAAAAAAATAAGTGAATAAATTTTTTTTTTAATTCTCAAAACTTTGCTTGTTACGCAGCCAGTTATGTTGATTTAACCTTTTGACTACTACATCGAGACCGTCAATCTACATTGCTTACTCTGTCTTTCTTTGACTGCCTCTTTGACATTGTAGTCGCCATTTCATTTGCACTGAGACCGAATTTCTGGATTTGAAATTTAAGTAAAGAATGATCTGACTTTTAATCACGAAACATGCCCACATCGCATTTCTTATGTTCTTCTTTAATCTAAACATTGATGTCATTTAAATAACTAAACTTTAGATTTTGTGTTGTTGTGGGTGGTTTAGGACGCACGTGTTATGTCCTGGTGGGACTACGGCTACCAGATAACGGCCATGGCGAATCGGACCATCCTGGTGGACAACAACACGTGGAATAACACGCACATATCACGCGTGGGGCAGGCCATGGCCAGCTCCGAGGACAAGGCGTACGAGATCATGCAGGAGCTGGACGTGGACTATGTCCTCGTTATATTCGGCGGACTAACTGGCTATTCCTCTGATGGTGATTATAACATACATTTTTCTTTAATTTCGATTTCCAAAGGCAGATTATATTGGCAACCCTGTTTGTGAGATGTTGTATGTCGTCAGGCTGAAGGCAATAAATATGGAAGGAAGATGGTAAAATAATTATTTGGCCTTTCTGTATCTATATTTCATACAATACCAGAATTTAAATCCAGTGAAATCTAGCGGCGTGACGCAAGAAACAGCAAATGCAGTGATGCCAACCTAGCAGAACTTTTTAAAATATATATTTTTTTAAATATGTATTTAGGTTACTCCACATTGCTTAGAAAACTTTTTTTTTTTACATGAATACCACACAAGAGTCCCAACTGCTCCCGTCTGGAGCCAGTGAGACTATGGCATCCCCAATTGGGGTATGTTGTGAAACTGAAGGTAGTGAGGAGGGGAAGGAGATGGGGGAGAGGAAGGTGTGGAAGTACCTGGCTATTCAGATCTGGTCACCAAACATGGCTAAAGCCATTTCAAGCAACGTTTTAATTCTGAATGGTGATCTTACACCAGGAAGATACTGATAGTATCTTCCACTCTGAGACTAATGAAGGGAAATAATTATGCTGGGTCACAGTGGACATCTTCAATTTATCACTAAATAAATACAAAAAAAAAAAAATTGTTGCTGGGGCAGTTCAATTATGTATAAAAAGAAAGAAAAAAAAACTGTATATTTTACTATTCCTACGTAAATTAATTAATGAAATAAATAGAATCAGCATTTAACGGGGACCTTTTGAATGTCAAAGATAAAATGGCACTGATTGATCATTTAACCATGTTAGATTTGAATTGTTAGGAAACTCCCCAATTTTTTAAATTTGAAATACATAGGTACATATATTTTACAAAAGAAAATCATGGGTCTTAAAAGCTAATTACAATAAAATAGTTTGTTAACGAATCTACCCAATTCAAAACATTTCTCGTGTTTGAATTGGGGAGTAGTGCCATTACAAAGGTAAAAGAAAAATAATAATCTAAGTAGAATGTGTGTTGTTTGTTTGCCCTCAGACATAAACAAGTTCCTGTGGATGGTGCGCATCGGGGGCTCTACAGAGCGCGGGGCGCACATCAAGGAGACGGACTACTACACGGCGGGGGGAGAGTTCCGCGTGGACGCCGAGGGGGCCCCCAAGCTGCTCAACTGCCTCATGTACAAGATGTGCTACTACAAGTTCGGACAGGTCTACACCGAAGGAGGTTACAAACTACCCTTTATCTCATATACTCATACCATAGACATCCAAATTGATAGACTTGCCCTAACATGAAATCTGTTTTATCATTTCGACATGCTGGAGGCAAACCAGGTGACCATATTTTTGGCATCAGGAGGATTCGAGAATGCTTTGAATAAACTACGACATGAGTCGTACATTGACCACCGAAGAGTGCACATTGAAATAACCTGACCTTGCGCAGAAAAGAAACGTAAATTTTAATTTACATCAAGGAAAAATATAGTTTACTAAAGTAAGGCAATCCAGTTATTATGAGACTTTTCTGCGTAGTATCTGAATGTTGATTTTTAAACATGTAGCGATGCTAAAATTGGGGTGGGTATAACACGTTTGTAAAAGTGTCAAAAATTAAAATTATGTATTGTAACAATATATTAAATTTTGGGAACAAGCTCGATCTTTTGTTTACCTGTTTTGGGATTGCCGTTGTAAAAAGAACTAGTTGTTCGTAAGCAGATTTCATTTTCAAGGACTGAATAACGATCTTGCAATGCAGGCAGGTTGCCTGTATACTGTCAGATTCATTATTGACAAATCACAGAAAAGGGGACGATGCCTCCTGTGCTCCTCACAATTATTTTTTTTCCTCTTGTTTGGCTGGTCTCTGAATTTGAATGTCTACAGTACATACCATATTTCTTACTTTTAAACCTATAACATCATTTACATGAATATGGAAGTTGGTTCCCGATTAATATAATACTGTATTTCTTCAAACACAGAACACTAATTTGGTGGCACAATTTTAATTAAAAACCATAATCACTATTGTTTAGATACAACCGACATGTTTAGTGAACAATGCTCACCTCATCAGGGTTTACTTAAAACTATTGAAACATGCTTAAGAGGGCAAACCTGTATTTCCATCTTTCATTCATAGAAAATAGAAAGAAAGGAAGATATGGCATGGAAGCCTGTCTATTGTCTCCATGCAAAGACTCCACACTACACGAACTATCAATGTGGCTATGCAAAGAATGTTTTGAGTTTGGTTTGTAGGCAGAAACAAAAGTGGGCCACTGCTTTACATTGATGCAATTTACATTAGTATAGGTGAATGGGTTCCACGACAACTCAACAAAGTGGCATTTTCTTTTGAAAAGTCATTAAAACTTGTGAGGAAAAAAATTGAAAAATTGCCTTTAACCCTAACGTTAACTTAATTAACTAATTTTTAAAAAACCATCACTTTTAATGACTTATCCAAAGGAGGTGTTGAAGTTGCACGTTGTTGAGTTGTCCGGACACCGGGCGAATGGTGTTTCCCACACTTCTAACAGTGGTTCATGGCCCATCTCCCTTGTTTCTATTATCGATGGGTAGATAACTCGACCAGCAGTTGAAAGTCGGGCGAGTGTTGGTTTACCTAATTCCCTGTGGTGTTATTCCAGGACGCCCCCCGGGCTACGATCGCGTTAGATCGGCCGAGATTGGCCACAAGGACTTTGAGCTGAACGTGCTGGAGGAGGCATACACCACCGAACACTGGCTGGTGCGGATATACAAGGTCAAGAAGCTGCGCAACAGGGGCGTGTGATGACCGCCAGCCCGCAGCGGTAACCCAAGGCGGACGTAGACACGCACACGATACGCCCGTATCGGCTCACAAAATACATTACTTTTAAAAAGACTGCGTCACAAATTCTAACTTGTCATTTTTTTGGTAGGTACTTTACGATTATGACTACTGCTATCAATGACGAAATTGGCAACAATATGGTAAATGAGGGAATAGAAAAACAAATTTTCAATTGACATCAATCATTTTATAGCGTGCAACGATAAGATTTAACCTTAAAAAAAGTAAGACGTTAAACATAATGATGTATATAGTTAAACCAAAAACAAAAGCAGCGTTATCTAGAATGAAAGGGGGTACGAGAGTTACCAAGAGAAGGTAGTAAACTACTAATAAATCATGCCCTTTTGCACGTTTCTGAGCAAGAGTTGTGCGTCTGTGCACCTTCTTTTGTTTGCGATCTAGTTATAGTTCAATATGACTTGAGTAGATTTATGTCTTCAACGGTAATGGACTCTGATACGTTTTTAGATTTTCACGGCCAAAAGCATTTTCGTTGTTTGTTTTTGGGGTGTTATGCCAAGTTGTGCTACCTCTTCTTTAGCCGACGTTTCGGACAGCGTTGCAGTGTCCATTATCAGGGCAGATCCGGCAGATACGACGGATCTAATCAATTTAGATTTTTAACAAAATAAATTTGGACGACTAAGTTAAGTAAGGGTTAAGGATATTTTTTTTTACATGCGTAGTTGCCAGAATAGAATTAAGTCAGGTTGCCAGTCTCTAGAATAATAATAGTCGTAATGTACAAGTACCTACTTTTTTATTATTATAAATTTAATATATGATTGATATTTTCTGTCGTGGAGCCGGCTGAAAAGGCATTAAGTTTTTAATTTTCAATGCATTAAACATTCCTCGTAAGTTAATCTAAATGTTTTAACTTGAGTTTAGTGAAAACACGGCTCGTTTTAATTGTCACAAAACTTTGTCACAACTTGCTTATTGTATTATTTTTTTAAGATTTAATTCATTACAATTTTATATATGAAATCGATTGAACCCTAAAACATAACATACAGATTTAAACAGGTTATAAGGAAATCGATTGCAATCAGCTGTAATGTGTTATTTTGAGTTTTATTTTTAATTATGTTTGTACAAAATAAATTTTACAAATGTATAAGTTTTAATATTGCGTAGTTATTGTGTTGTTGTCACAAAGTTAAACCTATGCTAACAAAATACACAATTAATTAAAATATGTTAGACATCCGTCCCAATTATCAATTCTAAGTCACAAAATCATTGGGCAATATTTGTATGTGAGGAGTTTTTTAAGTTCTGCTGGTAATGTAGTAACATAAAATTAACAGTCTAAACAGTAAAATAATTCAATACCGTTTTGAAAGGTTGCAGCAATTAGGAGTGGCCATCTTGGATTAATTGGGCATTTCTCATCTGTTGAGTTTAAGCTCACGTTGTGAAGACTTCCCTTTTCTCATCTGTTGAGTTTAAGCTCATATTGTGAAGACTTCCTTTTCATATGAATGGTGTTCTGCTAGTTTTTATCACTCATTGTGGTCTGACCAAGTGTTTATTATCAAATTGTGTACATATATATTCTAACCAATTACATAGCAATTGATCTAAAATAAATAAACTGCTTGTAAAAGAAATCTTCGTTTTTACATTTGAAACAATACAAAAATATGTATGTAATAGGATCATTTAGCTCCATTTTCTTAGGCTAGCTTTACACTTGTAAGTTTTTTGGTAAGTTTAGGACTTCTAGCCAATGGGCACATTGGATTTTCAAAATACAATATGCCCATTGGCCAGAAGTCGTAATCTCACGAAAAAAATTACAAGTGTAAAGCTAGCCTTAGGATCGTCTTTTTTTTGTTGTATAAAAAATGCTGCTTCCTCCTTCCCATGCGTAAATATTAATTAATTTACAAATAATTATAGTTTAAGCAAAATAACAAGTTTTGACAAGCTTTATTTTGTTTTATGACTGTTTTTGGTGAAATCCTGAAAATTTTTCCTTTTTTTTTAACTTTTTAACAGTTCTTAGATATTTTATATGTAGATTTTTTTTTGCCCCTAATTTATTATTCCTAAATAAAACGGTGTAATTTGATATCTAGATTTGTCGATCAAGTCATTCGTACTGTTATTCCTATGAAATAAAATATAAATTAAAACATTTTTTTTATTATTGAAGAAACTGTGTATTAACTATTTTTATATACATTTCTTAGTTTTGCAGCAAAAGGTATAAATGAAAATTAAAAAATCACTATCACAGCTTTACCAATTTTTTGGAAATCAATAAAAATTATAAAAGTGTAAGGGCTCTGCTGGACAGGACATGCAGCCAGATCGGAAGAAGACTTGTGAAGCTGCAAGTCCAAGGGGTGGCCGGATGTTATGATGATAAACAATGGAGCTTTATTTTTTGTAATTTGCATTCCCAGTCTGCCAATATTACATGAGATATTAACAATTAGTACATTTTAAGAGAAAAAGGTTTACTGGGTAAGTAATGACAACATAAATTAAAAATGTAATATAAATAAATAAAATTAAAGGAAGGTTATTCCCATCAATGTATTATATCATTGAAGAAGATGATAACAATAATATAAATTAAAATATGAAAATGAACAAGACACAGATAAATAATAAAACATAATGGTCGCAACTGGGACTCGAAAATTTGACCATTATGTTTTATTATTTTTCCGTGTCTTTTTCATTTCCATATTTTAATTTAGATTATTATTGTTATCTTTTTCAATGATCTATTACGTCGATAGGAATAACCTTCAAAATTAAAAAAAAGAGTCTCTTATAAAAAAATTAATATTCTTTTAAACTTTTATAAAAAATTCTGAATTTTGAAATATGACTGACAATTACGGCAGTTTTATAATCGGACGCAATGGCTGAATTGGTAGAGTGCAGTCCCGGTAACACGTGAGATCTAGGTTCCAGTCCCAGTTGCGACCATTATGTTTTTTTGTGTCTTGTTCATTTTCATATTTTAATTTAGATTATTATTGTTATCTTCTTCTTCAATGATAAAGTTAAAGAAACTTCCGTCGGGGAGGTTTCCGCATCATCTAAATCCAATGCTCACTGAGTGGAGAGTTGAGCCACTCGGATGCAGCCACCACAATGATGTTGAGGCATCAGCCATAAGGAGTGGACATATATCTATTGCCAAGTTGATTAGTCAGACATCTCCGAAAAATCCAAATTTGTGTTGAATATGCAATTACATATATGTAAAAGTGTACCTCTATCTGGCACAATACTCAGATTACTCATAAACACCACCAAAATTAATTATAATGCAGAAGAACTTTTACTGAAAAAAACAAACAGTTACTATTAGGATATTTGAATCGTTGAGTTCCAATATCCGCCCTAATGAATATTTGTTGAAAATAGGGTGTGAATGCCATATTTTGTGTTTTCTTACCAGGAATGTGATGCTGTCATTATTATTTCCAAATTCCTCCTAGTTTCTTTATAAATCGTGTTTAACGAGTAAGCCTGCCGGCGGGCGGGTGACAGCTAAGAGGTTAAAAAATAAATGCGAATTTAAACCTTATATATACAGAAACTGTATAAGGACAAGGTCAGAATCGCTTGCGCCAATAACATTCCAGACTTTGTTTTATTAGAGCGCTCTAGCTCCTCGAAATGCTCTGATATTAATTTTCTATGAAATACGGCCTTAACCTCTTAACTATCATCCAACATTCAGGAGGTTAAATATCAACCCGAGTTCCAAAATACTCCGTAATTAAGGAGTATTTTGAATCAGAAGTCAAAATTTCAACAAATTTGAAATGGTTACCAGTTTCTTTCCATACAAATTTTGGTCATTTAGATATTTTTTTAAAAATTTTTCTTTATTCATTAAACTGCTAGTAGGTACATGTTTTGACCACCACGCTAGGCACATGCCCGTGTTGTGGTGGTAAATTATTATGGTTATTTTCGGTCATGCTTATTATATTAATTTCTCAATAAAACAAAAAAAACTGGAATCATGAAAACTCACGTTTTTCTTGATTTACTCAAAAATATGAAAATCCATTAGGGAGCGTATTGGAACTCAACGATTCATTTCAAATGGCATACTAATGTACCGGACCGTTAAGCTATCTACCCATTGTTACTTTATAGCATATTTAATATGTAAAAACAGACGTGTGTAATAATAGCATTTGAATTTTGCTTTTCTAGTTATCTCAAAATCTTTTACAATTGAATTTCCAATTCATCTATCTACATTTACCATTACCGTACTGAATTTTGGTTCCACATATTTATTAAATTTCATTAAGTTTTTCTTATTTATATTAGCTTTACACGGAGTGCCCTGAGGAAAAAATTTCCCTCAGTACCTATGTCAGCTTTGCGGATGCTGTGTGGTTTACGCAGTGGTGTCGCTACGTTTGGTGGCTAAGAAGGAGTGCCTGGCTTCGTGGGGTTAGATTTGTCCAGGTATATTGGCGCGTGGCGGGTCAGATCATCAGGAGGGACCAATTAAGGGAGACTCTTTGATCTCTCCAGTCAGACTTTCCTGATACATCGCCTAGCACAGCAGTAGGAAGATGGATTCACTCGTCCATCACTCCGGGACACACTGACCCCTCCTAGATTCCTACCGACTAGGAGAAATTATTTTCCTCATGGCCTCTGTATGGAGATGTTAAAAAAGTGAAATGGTCAAGATTAACTAAATTGACGGTCCCATGTATTCATGAGACAATGCTTGAATGTGTATGGGCCAACAGAGTTGTGCAGTCATCAATAATTATCTCTACCTACTGATGATGGTGTTAGTTAGTTAGACTACTTTTATTTGGCTGACACGCTATACTCTCATGGCTTGGCTTATTTCAGCATATCGTTCGCCCACGAATTAGGCCAAGCCACAAGAGTACAGCGTGGTCTGACACAGGCATAAACAACTGAAATGTCAAAAATAGAAGGAAGTGAATCAAAATGAAACAAAATTGTACAATAATAAATTTTTTATTCAAATTGAAAACATCGTAGTTCAGTTAATAAATCTTCAATACCTTGTTCCAACACAGCAAAAATATAATACAGCGATTCAATAGGTATAGTAAGCACCAAACTTAAATGCCGATCTGATGTTGATACAAATATTGTCGCAACAGGCGAGTTTAATGCCTCCCTGCCAACGCCTTTCTCTGTCGCACATATGTTTTTCACACATCTTTCTCTTTCGGTCATTGTAAAGTCAGTAAAGTGACTCTACCTGCATGGGAATGGATCGTATGAAGTTCAGGTCGGCATTTAAGTTTGGCGCGTACTGTTCATATTCTTATACAGTAAACAACGTAATACAATATTTTAATAATAAATAACCGTTGTCAAGAATAAAAGTGTTTATGCATTTTACCAAAACCTCAAAATCAGTGGTTCCTACAGATTCGGAGGGTTCCTCGTGACCGCTGACGGGGTCTGTAAAAGATTAGGTTTACATTTGTGAGATAGGATTCACCTTGACTTCCGTAGTAGTTGACAGAGACGGAAGATGAAGAGAGACAGAGTGTCTATATAAGCCTTGTAACTGATCAGTAGCGCCCTCTGTTCCCAGCTAGCAGTTTAGACTCAACATACTGTATATACTCGTAGTTACAATAAACCAACATTATAAATCACCGTGTACCATTATTATAAATAATCTATAATCATTCTAAGATTAACAACATTTATATGCCAAAAATCTTAGTGAACGCTTTGCACGCCTCACAGATAATAATAATAATAATATTTGGCTAATTTATATAGCGCCGTTTTCGTGAAAAATCACCTCAAGGGCGCTGAATGTCATTAAAGCAGAAACTTATTAACCGCTCATTTGTCGTAAGCCCGCCGGTGGGCGGGTGACAGTCTAGAGGTTAAAAAATAAAAAAATTAAAAAATTGCGATTTTAACCCTTATGTATAAAGAAACTGTGCAAGGACAAGGTCAGAATCGCTTGCGCCAATATCATTCCAGACTTTGCTAAGTAAGTTTTTTTAAGCTAACAAATACAATATTTCATCGGTGATTCAATCCAATATTGTATTTGTTGGCCTTTCTTAACCTTTACCACTCTGTAGGCCAGACATTCTGGCCGAAACAATTTTGGTAGGGAGCTCCGTGGGCCAGAGGTTCTGGCCCGGCGCAGAAATAAGTTTAAGCACCGATTTCTATCTACCTAGGTATATTGTTCGATTCCTTGTTTCCGAGAAGTACAAAGAGACGTCGTGACATGTTAGATAAATTAAAATTTCTTCATTTTAATTTACCCTTAATTAGATATACTCTTGGAAACATAGATGTATCATTTTTAACTTTTGGATTATTTGTCATATTCCAATATTTTCGGATCAGTCAGTTGTCCGTCCTACATTTATGACGGTTCTCCGAGGCTACTCCCACCTCCTGTGACCATAGTTTTTCGTTTTGTGGAACTATTACATTTCTTATCGCCCCAATATTGATATTAAGTACTTGAAAATAATAAAAATAGTAATCTGTAGAATTTTTTAATATGCATAGATAGTTAACCATCATGGAAAATAATGAAATTTTTACTTCTAAGTTCAATTATAATGACGAATGTAATTATATAGATAATAGTGATGATGAAGACCTTTTTGCATTAATAATATTGATTTCAATGACAATGATAGTGTGATAGTAAGTGATAGTGAAGAAGACGTTAACAATCCAAGTGATAGATATAGTGGAAGTGACGTTATCCCGCCGAAAAGAAGATTTGCTTATTTCAGCGAAGATGGTGATAATAGTGATGAAGAAAATATTGTGAAAAAAGTGGAGAGATTTGAAAGAGAAAGTATTCAATGCATTTTATGGTGTTATTATTGATAATAAAACCTCATCCTCATCTTCAAGATTTTTTTTCGACATACAATGGTGGCGCAGCTTTTTTTTAGGGGGTTTAGAAGTTTCGGTTGTAAATTCATATATTTTGTACAAGGAAAATAAGATTTAAAAAACAATGAAAATCCAATGAGTAATCTTCAATTTGTGGATAGGCTAATTATTTAGCTGGTTGGAAATCATAGAGAAGGTGTAAATACAAGAAAAGAAGACATTCGGTAGACCCAGAACAGCGGTTGAATCATGTCATAACGCCTAATGCGTAGAAAATATATAGGGATTGCGTCGTTTGTGGTTCTGATAGAGAAGGAAGGCAAAGAAAATGAACAATGCATCACTGCAAAAGTTGTGACAACAAACCGGCAATTCATGTGGGAGAATGCTTTGAAAAATATCATACTCTAAAAAACTGTAAGTGATAATACAATACATAAGTAAGACATAAATGAGTCTAGTTTTTTAACTGTTAATTCATGGTGAAATTCCATTGTAGGGTGCGCCCCTGCCTAAGTTTGTATAAATTCCGTAGCATAAGAATTTCAACTACCAGTCTGAAAATGTCCGTAGTAGGACGAAACCGGTCCTGGTGTAAATAAACAAGTGGAACAAAGTGAAAAAAAATTGTTTAATTTCATATCTAAGACATAAATATTTAATAAATAAGTGGACCGAATCGTCAGCTTATTTTATTGTGATAAAAATACTCAGAAAGTGACATTGATGTGTACACAGTTTTGCACACCTTGTAAACGCCGTGTAGAATGTTATCGAAACTTATTATTTATTGCATGTCTTGTGGGCTGGTCTATCTTTTGTTTCCTGTATGAAGGTCGAAACCTAAACTAAAGTCACCAATGCAAAATAAGATCCCGTTTACTCTCGGTTACTGGCCATAAAACCTAAGCCAATCAATTGTTCACGAGTTCAGGTAGACACCGGTCATCCCCTCTGCGGTACAGGATAATTAGAAAGGAATGAATACCAGGATTTACATTAGTTTGTTTGTGTATTTCACCTATATTATACAAATTAATGCTATGTAGCAGAAGAAATTATGCAAATAAAACACATTAAAAGCACATGTATTATCCTTTAGTTACTTTATGTGTGATTTAGCAAGTACTTTATGCAAAATATGTACCAAATTTATCAAACATCTCAATGGTCATACGAATTATCAGATAGGGTGCTCCGAAAATAAAGTATCGAAAATTTCATTTTTAAATAAAAAACTTAACTTAAACCGTTCAAAATTTTAACCAGAGTAGCCAATTGGTTCTGAGAAAAAATGGTCAGAGTGGAAAAGGTTAAAAGATTAAAGTTTTTTAATTAACAAAACTATTTGAGAATATTCGTATTGCTTGTGTATTTTCGCGAACAATAAAATTTTCTTAATATTTCAAAGCATAACTTCTAAAAAGCGTTTATAAGTAAAAATACTACGCGAGCGCCATCTACGAAAGGGTAGAATATGAATTCTTTTGATATTCACCTTAAAAATAAATTTTTGCCTTATACACAAAAAAAATATTTTTATTTTTTATCGCAGAATTTCTGATCAGCTATTTTATCATCGAGCTCAGAATGTTCGCGGCCTAAAAACAAAAGGCGCGAAAAGAGATAGCAAAAGAAGATGCTCAGAAAATTAGCGCGTCAGTTAAGCGATCTGCAGTGCTTTGTATTTAGGTGAGATGCTGCCGGCAATTCTGACGGAAGCGAGTTGGAGGGCTCGGAAGATTTTGTCCCTTTGTCAAACACCATAGAGGGCACAACTGGGCCTAGTACTAGTGCCGGTACATCCGCTGCCCCAGTCTTCCAAATGCCGGATCCGACAGTGATTTTAAAGGAGCCGTTGATGGGTGCGCCGACAGATGCTATGTTGAAGACGGTGGAGTGCCTGCAAAACTTTAACACTCCTGGTTGGTGTAACGTGCGTTACGCCAAGGCACTGAAAGAATACGCAGCAGACCCAGGGTTTAAGGAACTGGAAGCTAACTGCAAGCTCAATTCCCTCACGCCCGCAAGTGCCCAGCTCATGGGAATGGAGAGGGCGTTTGCAGCAATATCCCACGTGGCGCTTTAGCAAAAGCAGGTCATCCAGGACTCTATACAGAGCGTTCTAACCTGGAGCTGTCAGCCGGACACCGAACTTTCTCCGGAGACCCTTGGAGAGAAGTTTCAGGAGGTGTTTGGGGGAAGCATTTTAAAAAACGATGCCATTCTGCAGATAGCTCGTGGGAAGCAAGACAGAAATTATTGAGCATCGAAGGGATCGAATCCTGGAGATGTGCAAGAATCCAGCGGATAAATCAGCTCTAACGAAAATTCCCCCAACAGTATCTTATTTATTCAATGAAGACCAGCTTGTCTCCCAGTTGCAGAGACTTGGTGGGGCAAGCAAAGTCTTCAGGGCTCAGTACTCGCAAACCCCAAGAACTTGCGAACCATTAATAACTTCAGCAATAATACTTCAAAGTGACAGCTTGTTATGAAGCGATTTTATTTTATTATTTTATTTCATATTTTATTTATCGAGTAGTTAGGTACTATCGTTATTTATTGTTAGTCGTATCATGTTGGCGGCACTTGTAGATTTTATTCGGCGCGAGCGTGGGCAGCCTGGGGGCGTTTTCCGTTTCCTCACGCTGGTTTTGGGAGCGACATTGTGCGACTCGCTTCGAAAACAACAGTCACTTCTTTCTAAGTTTTAAAATGGCATTTATTTATTTATTTATTTGTTTATAAGATTTACACAGTACATTAAATATAAGTTGTAAGGTATTTTAAATAAATTACATGGTTTTGTACCTATTACGTAAATCTGTAAAATATCAATAGGTAATTTCGCCTGGGTTTTAAAACTATATTATGATGAAACTAATGAAAAGAATCAAACATTGGTTGACTAATAAAACATAAATGAAAGAGTATGGGTGGAGAAAATTTTACATTTTAAAATCAAAAATTATTTGCTCACTAAAGTTTAATAAAATGATAAGAAATTTAATAATTTTGTTTTGTATGTTCGCAATGAATCGTGAAAAATGTCTAATTGTAATAATTTTTCATAATGGGTATAGGTTGTGATTGCGCGAGTGATTGGTGAGTTATTTGCTGCATTGGTGTTGTGGGCTTCTATATGAAGAAGAGAAGTGTGCCTGGTACGCCTCATTGGAGCATTTAAACCAATGACGGATAGTAATTCGGGACTATCAATATTATTATTAAGCAGGTTATACAGAAACAATAGATCCGACAATGTGCGTCTTTTTTGTAGTGTTAACATATTATTTGTAGTTTTGTTGTATTTTAAAAGTAAATTTTTCGAAAATTTATTTTGTATATTTTCTAATAAATCTATGTATACCTTATATTGAGGATTCCATATTGTGGACGCGTACTCCAGTGGACTTCTGACTAATGAACAAAACAACATTTCTAGTGTCTTAGCACTTTTGAAAGCTTTACATATTCTTAATAAAAAACCTAGCATCTTGTAGGATTTTGTGATAATTTTTTCGATATGCTTATCAAAAATTAATTTGCTGTCTAAGTAAACACCTAGATCTTTACATATAGACATAGATTGTAAAGGTTTATCATTCAAGTTGTAATGATAGTTGATTTTATTTTTATTTCTAGTAAACGTAATAGAATGACATTTAGAAATGTTTAAGGACAATAAGTTTGATTCACAGTATATGCACAAATTATCAAGATCGCTTTGTAATTCCATACAATCGGATAAAGACTGTACAGGTTTAAAAATTTTCATGTCATCCGCGTATAACACAAAATGACTATTTTTAAAGCATACATAAATATCATTTATGTAAATATTAAATAGGAGTGGTCCGAGATGCGACCCCTGGGGCACACCTGAGACGATTTCCATTAAGCAGGATGTGAAGCCATTGACAACCGTAATTTGGTGCCGATTACTAATATATGATGCGATCCATCTATAGAGATCACCGTGAATTCCTAGACCTAATAACTTCTGTAAAAGAATATAATGGTTAACACGGTCGAATGCTTTGGAATAGTCCGTATAGATGGCATCTACTTGGCATCGCATATCCATTTGAGCATGAAGAAAATTTATAAAAAATGCAAGATTTGAGGTTGTGGAGCGATTTTTCATGAAGCCGTGTTGATTACTTAAGAGTGAAGGTGAGATAGTAGAATATAATTGATCATAAACAATTTTTTCCAGTACTTTACTTAGAATCGGTAGTTTGGATATAGGTCGATAATTGGATACATCATTTTTACTGCCATTTTTAAAGATTGGGGTAATTAAGGCTGTTTTCCACTTTTCGGGAAATGTTCCTTCAGATAGCGATAGTTTGAAAATAGCAAAAATGGGAGGAGTCAATTGTTTACTACAATAATTTATAAATATCCCTGGAAGTTGATCATTCCCTGGTCCCTTTTTGATATCAATGGACTTAAGGTATTTGAAGGTGATGTCTTCATTGATCTCAATTGAGTTAATTACGCTATTTGAATTTGAACAATCACTGGTATTGCTTGTATGAGTAGGTTGAACATTCGAAAATACAGATCCAAAATATTCAGAAAATAAATCAGCTACTACTTTACTGTCCTTAGCAGTTTTTTCACCTAATTAATTAATTTTTTAGCATAATTGAATCCTGAGGTTGGATTGATATCATACGGGCGTAGAATCATGTCAAAGTTATTAATTAAAAGTTTCTTAGTAAACATCCGCGCGTAAAGCGAGATTTTTAGTTTCGGAAAGAAACTCGAACATAGTGCCGGTCGGCTTGTTTTGTGGAAGAGTTTATTCCGCAATAATCGAATGAATCGTTCTATGGAAGAAGGCGACACGCCCGAGAGTAATTAATCCGCAGCGAGTGATCTCCGGTCGGGATTATATTTAAAACGGAAGCCGCCGTGCTTCAAACAAAGTGCCGCTAAAATGATACGAGTCTCTCATATAAATCTTCCGTTATAAAACGGCTGGAAGCCTGCATGGTCTTCCCGGATGCAGATGGATAAAAGGGTCCCTTTCTGCTTGGCGACCGAGACAGAGGACGTAACTTCTGGATGCCACGGATGTGGAGGCGATGATGTCACCGCGTGGAGGCGAGATGGGCCTCTCCTCTCTTCACCAGCAGTTCTTCCGCCGTGCTCGTTTTATAGTTAGATTAGCATAGGGTAAAGAGTACTATGGTCCCGGGGGTGAGTCCTTACCGTTATAATTATTATTATGTTTTTTTAACCGCACAATACAGTGTATATATTATCTACCTACCTTGGTTTTATTTGTAGAGAAACCTAATAACATTTACAGGGATGGCATGGCAATGTATGACCCATGCTCTGATGATGGAGTACTTGTGCTCTCCGCATATTGACATACTCTGACTTTGCCAGGGTTTGGCGTCCAAGACTTCCCATTACGGAAGTCTAAGTTAATTTGCGGGACACAGTGCCTGACATTGGCACACACCATCAAAATAACAACCTTTTCTATAAGTCTCATTTACATTTATCCCATAACAAGCTGTCTGTTTTTGTTTGCTTTCGTAAATTTAATGAAAAATTATATTAAAAGTGACAGAAATCATCAAAAAAGTGTACTAATTGCTGCTAATATTTTAGCTCCGTGTTTTAATTTCAGTTTCTGTTGCCCTGCGGCTCGCACGCCCAGAAATTGCCAGTAAACCGCTAAATACAGTGATACGCATTTACAGATATTGTTGTTGCAATCGTAGCAGGCTGACTGTTGTTTACTCGCCAGATAGCCCACCAAAATAGTAACTGATTATGGACCGGGGCGTCCAAGGATAAATTGACTCAATTAAAAATGAAATAAAAAAAATTATCAAGGCCGAAAGGCGGAGCACGGGAACAGACTATGTATCCGCATGGAATCTATGTTCCACCCAATTCTCAGCACAGTACCGGCAGGCAGACCCCGGTCATCATTCTGGCCCTTTCTCCTCTGCCAGCAGAGGACGGAAATTTCGGAGGCCGACGGGGCGAGGGCAGACCTCGCACCGTCGCCCCCGAAATAATTGACAATCAGCCCGGGCGATTTCGGGGAGGGCAATTGCGAAATTTTTTAGAACAATAGCGTATCGCAGATACCTCCGACTTCGCCCTAAAAATCCTCAATGGCTATCGGATCCCATTTTGATTGAGACAACCATTGAGCAGACCTACTCGGGTGGGATTGCGCAATTTTGGAACAAGGCACACACCCGATATGGACTTGCAAATAAAGGAGTTGTTGAAGATGGGAGTACTCGAACCGGCACCCATGAATCGGGGTTTTCTCTCCCAGATGTTTCTGGTGCGGAAGAACGACGGGACCCATCGTCCTGTCATCAATCTAAAAGTGTTGAACAATTTTGTGCGAGAGAAAAAGTTTTCCCTAATCTCCCACTTCAAGGTGTCTGACTTCTTGCAACCCGGAGACTACATGACCAAAGTAGATCTGGCACATGCGTACTTCCATATACCAGTCGCAAAGACCCATCGCCGTTTTCTGCGGGTCGTGTACAGAGGTCAATGTCTGCAGATGACTTGTTTGCCCCAAGGTTTGAGCAGTTCCCCTCAAATTTTTGCGGCAATAACAAATTGTTTCGCAGAGATCCTACGAAAAAAGGGCATTGGAGTCTATTTGGACGATTTTTTCCTGGCTCATCAAAGCCGAGAAACTCTTCGACTGCAGATGCTAGAAGCGTTGGACTTCTTACAGTCGCTCGGTTGGACCATCAACGTAAAGAAATGCGTCCAACTTCCGACACAGGCAATAGAGTATCTGGGGGTATCATGGAACACTGGCTTCAATCAGAAGACATTAACTGGGAACAACTGCCGGGCAATACGGCAGTCGTCGCAAAACCTTATGACAAGAAAGAGACGGTCCCTGAGGGATGCGCAGAGCGTCATAGGCCAGCTGAACTTTGCAGCGTTTGTGGTTCCCAGAGGTCGCCCGCACTACAGACAGATGCAGCTCCAGTCAATTGCCATGGCAAATCTCCCGCCCCGGAAGAAGGTACCTGTAAACCTTGCAGTACTGGACGATCTAGAGTGGTGGAGGCACAATGTGAGTACACAGTCCCTTATTCCCTTCCCCAAAGCATGCCACTTCATTGCGACAGACGCAGCAGACAGCGGGTGGGGAGCACAGGTACTCCACTCTCAGGCTGTTGGACACAACAACAAACTAAATGGCATAGCAACCTGAAAGAAATGTTTGCTATTCTCCACGCGTTGAAGTGTCAGAAAGCCAGTTTGAGCAATTCACTTGTCTCATTCAATCGGACAACAGAACGGTACTGGCGTACCTACGAAGGGGGTACGAAATCACTGAGCCTCCTTCAGTTGACGTATCACGTTCTAGAGGTAGCGGATGCGCTCAACATAAGGATGGAAGTATATTACCTTCCGGGACGATACAATGGACTTGCCGATCACCTTTCCCGAGGGACCTCGCTACCCGAATGGCACCTTCTACCTCCAGCGATCGACCGGATATTCCGCTCACGGGGCAGACCCAATGGTGTGTAAAAAATAAGATTAATATAACTAATTCGTCGGGTTCCCACTTGGCAAGATTTTTGGCCAATTTAAAACTTAATGAAGGTTTGGCTCCTAGTACCTGCTCTTCACAAATCCGCCATTTCAACATTAACTAATCCAGAGTGTGAATCGCTAAGCAACCACATCTTGGTTCAACAAGTAATGAAGGTTATAGTTAATACTACCAGAAAGAAGTATTGCCTATCTGGGATCCGAGACAAGTGAGCATCTGGTTGAAAAAGAACCTTCCAGAAACTATTACTATTACCACTCGCCAGCAGTCGGGATGGAAGCAGACCAGGCTACGGACCCAGTATATTGGCTCCGTAAAGTATGCTCTCTATCTAGAGTAAGAAGACAAGAATCAAATCCCATACCAGATTTATTTATTTCAACGACGGACTTGCCAAAACAGGAACAAGAACAATAATTGGAGGATGGATAAAAACAGTACTAAGAAGTGTGGCATTGATAGATCAGCAGGAAGTACAAGGTCAAACACAGGAAGTACAAATTCCAGTTCAAAGGAAAAGGTACCCCAGGACTTAATTTAAAAAATCTTCCGTAACAGCTTCTTCATCGGCTGGGTCTTCAAGAAAGTGCAACGAAGCTTTTGTACATCCTCCAAAGGAAGATTGGATTCAATGTTCTTCTTGCGAAGAATGGTGCCACGAAAAATGTTGAATGACAAGAAAGTGATTAATAAAGTTTTTATTTGTGCGGTGTGTAAGCTAGAAAGAGTGTAAATAAGTGTCATGATACTTTCATATAAGTTACGAGTTCTAAAACCTATTTACAACTCTGGAGATGAAAAGACGTAGGCGTAATAAGAATTGGGGTGACTTTGAAAAGGTTTGTTAACTTTTTATCTTGGCTGTAATGTTTTGTTTACTTGTTTTAAATTAGTGTTTTAATGATTGTTTTCCTTCAGGGCCTTATTGAAGGACTGTGTGGCGGAACATGTCAAGACCATAGAAAACAAGAACTCGGATACTAACATATTAGTTGCCAAGAGGGACGCTTGGAAGCTTATTTTAATGAAGTAAATATACCTCCATAATATATATGCATTGTTAACTTTTCTACAGATTAAACTTTTAGTTTATCGCTTCTTAGCTTTGGCATCTTTTTTAAATTTAAAAAACGATCATAGTATAAAATTAATATTCGATTGGTAAAGGTAAGCATACCACACAAAATTAATAGCACACTATTTTCAGATTTAACACACTAAATGACCTTCAAAGAGAACTTGGTTAAATCCAAGCGCAATGGAAGATGATAAAATTGGCATGCAAAACCAATTTGAGCCGGTACAGGAGTGAGCTGATGGCAACAGGTGGAGGGCCCCAACTTCCAAGTCCTTCACAGGATGTATTATCTATTGTCGATATGTTGCCCAACGAGTTTGTGGTAGACATAAACCTCTACAACCAAGCACAATGGAAGATGATAAAATTGGCATGCAAAACCAATTTGAGCCGGTACAGGAGGGAGCTGATGGCAACAGGTGGAGGGCCCCAACCACCAAGTCCTTCGCAGGATGTATTATCTATTGTCGATATGTTGCCCAACGAGTTTGGAGGGCCCCCAACCACCAAGTCCTTAGCAGGATGTATTATCTATTGTCGATATGTTGCCCAACGAGTTTGTGGTAGACATAAACCTCAACAACCAAGCGCAGTGGAAGATGATAAAATTGGCATGCAAGACCAATTTGAGCCGGTACAGGAGGGAGCTGATGGCTACAGGTGGAGGGCCCCAACCACCAAGTCCTTCGCAGGATGTATTATCTATTGTCGATATGTTGCCCAACGAGTTTGGAGGGCCCCCAACCATCAAGTCCTTCACAGGATGTATTATCTATTGTCGATATGTTGCCCAACGAGTTTGTGGTAGACATAAACCTCAACAACCAAGCGCAGTGGAAGATTATAAAATTGGCATGCAAGACCAATTTGAGCCGGTACAGGAGGGAGCTGATGGCTACAGGTGGAGGGCCCCAACCACCAAGTCCTTCGCAGGATGTATTATCTATTGTCGATATGTTGCCCAACGAGTTTGGAGGGCCCCCAACCACCAAGTCCTTCGCAGGATGTATTATCTATTGTCGATATGTTGCCCAACGAGTTTGTGGTAGACATAAACCTCAACAACCAAGCGCAGTGGAAGATGATAAAATTGGCATGCAAGACCAATTTGAGCCGGTACAGGAGGGAGCTGATGGCTACAGGTGGAGGGCCCCAACCACCAAGTCCTTCGCAGGATGTATTATCTATTGTCGATATGTTGCCTAACGAGTTTGTGGTAGACATAAACCTCAACAACCAAGCGCATACCACACAAAATTAATAGCACACTATTTTCAGATTTAACACACTAAATGACCTTCAAAGAGATCTTGGTTAAATCCAAGCGCAATGGAAGATGATAAAATTGGCATGCAAGACCAATTTGAGCCGGTACAGGAGGGAGCTGATGGCAACAGGTGGAGGGCCCCAACTTCCAAGTCCTTCACAGGATGTATTATCTATTGTCGATATGTTGCCCAACGAGTTTGGAGGGCCTCCAACCACCAAGTCCTTAGCAGGATGTATTATCTATTGTCGATATGTTGCCCAACGAGTTTGTGGTAGACATAAACCTCAACAACCAAGCGCAGTGGAAGATGATAAAATTGGCATGCAAGACCAATTTGAGCCGGTACAGGAGGGAGTTGATGGCTACAGGTGGAGGGCCCAAACCACCAAGTCCTTAGCAGGATGTATTATCAATTGTCGATATGTTGCCCAACGAGTTTGTGGTAGACATAAACCTTAACAACCAAGCGCAGTGGAAGATGATAAAATTGGCATGCAAGACCAATTTGAGCCGGTACAGGAGGGAGCTGATGGCTACAGGTGGAGGGCCCCAACCACCAAGTCCTTCGCAGGATGTATTATCTATTGTCGATATGTTGCCTAACGAGTTTGTGGTAGACATAAACCTCAACAACCAAGCGCAACGGAAGATGATAAAATTGGCATGCATGACCAATTTGAGCCGGTACAGGAGGTAGCTGATGGCAACAGGTGTAGGGCCCCAACCATCAAGTCCTTCGCAGGATGTATTATCTATTGTCGATATGTTGCCCAACGAGTTTGTGGTAGACATAAACCTCAACGATAGTGACTCGACATTTAAAGCAAAGGTAAACATCCATTTTATAGCATTATTTAAAGGAGTAAATTTTCAGTTAGACATAATCTTATGTTTATATCAACAGGAAACGGCATCATGCAGCAATACCGCTGCTTCAGAGAGAGACAGGAGCACGACATTTAAAGCAAAGGTAAACATCCATTTTATAGCATTATTTAAAGGAGTAACTTTCCAGTCAGACATAATCTTATGTTTATATCAACAGGAAACGGCATCATGCAGCAATACCGCTGCTTCAGAGAGAGAAAGGAGCTCGACATTTAAAGCAAAGGTAAAAATCCATTTTATAGCATTATTTAAAGGAGTAACTTTCCAGTCAGACATAATCTTATGTTTATATCAACAGGAAACGGCATCATGCAGCAATACCGCTGCTTCAGAGAGAGACAGGAGCTCGACATTTGAAGCAAAGGTAAACATCCATTTTATAGCATTATTTAAAGGAGTAACTTTTCAGTTAGACATAATCTTATGTTTATATCAACAGGAAACGGCCTCATGCAGCAATACCGCTGCTTCAGAGAGAGACAGGAGCTCGACATTTAAAGCAAAGGTAAACATCCATTTTATAGCATTATTTAAAGGAGTAACTTTCCAGTCAGACATAATCTTATGTTTATATCAACAGGAAACGGCATCATGCAGCAATACCGCTGCTTCAGAGAGAGACAGGAGCTCGACATTTAAAGCAAAAGTAAACATCCATTTTATAGCATTATTTAAAGGAGTAACTTTTCAGTTAGACATAATCTTATGTTTATATCAACAGGAAACGGCATCATGCAGCAATACCGCTGCTTCAGAGAGAGACAGGAGCTCGACATTTAAAGCAAAGGTAAACATCCATTTTATAGCATTATTTAAAGGAGTAACTTTCCAGTCAGACATAATCTTATGTTTATATCAACAGGAAACGGCATCATGCAGTAATACCATTGCTTCAGAGAGAGACAGGAGCTCGACATTTAAAGCAAAGGTAAACATCCATTTTATAGCATTATTTAAAAGAGTAACTTTTCAGTTAGACATAATCTTATGTTTATATCAACAGGAAACGGCATCATGCAGCAATATCGCTGCTTCAGAGAGAGACAGGAGCTCGACATTTAAAGCAAAGGTAAACATCCATTTTATAGCATTATTTAAAGGAGTAACTTTTCAGTTAGACATAATCTTATGTTTATATCAACAGGAAACGGCATCATGCAGCAATATCACTGCTTCAGAGAGAGACAGGAGCTCGACATTTAAAGCAAAGGTAAACATCCATTTTATAGCTCATTATTATTTCTTTAAGTTAATAATATACAATGCCTAACAATCAGAATCCAGTGCAAACTAGGTCTAAGGCATTGGATCCTCCAGCAGTAAACGAAGATCAATTTGGAAAAATTGTAAAATATATGGATAAAAAAATGGAAGAATTTAAGCAACAAGTTTTTGCAAAAATTGAACTAGAATCGTCAACATTGAAAAAAAATCTCGAATCTGAGTTATCAGATATGAAAAAAAGCATTGAATTCATCAGTCAACAATATGATGAAATTACTAACAATATTGGAAATATGTTGCAATTAAAAAAAATGTGGATAATCTAGAAAATGCAAATTCTATCAAAGATTAAAAAATAAAAAATTTTGAAATTCGTCTAGCTTATATGGAACAACAAAATGTTAGCTATAATTGTGCTGAATTGTCTGGTGTAGAAATTTTAATAAATGAAAATTCTGTGGAAACTGTGGAAAGATTCATGAAGAAATTTGACATTCAGATTGAACCAGGTAAAATAAATAAAGTTATTCAATATCCTGATAAATCGACTAATAAACCCGGAGCTCAGAGGATGATCATCCATTTTAAAGATGAAAAGTCCCAATCTGAATTTCTCAACGCGCGCAAAAGCGTAAAGCAATTGAAGGACAGGAACGTCTTCATTGGTGAAGTTTTGTCACCATATTACAAAAACCTTCTTTGGAAAACTAAACAAAAAGCTAAATTTCAATTTGTGTGGTTTCGGAACAATAAAATTTGTGTCAAAAAGAACCCTGAACTCTCTTCAAGAGTTCAAATCGTCAAACACGAAGATGATCTGAATCAATTGTCGTAAACGTCATCCAAAGTCTGGCACTTTTATCTTTTGAAAACAAAAAAAAAAAATGGATGAGAAAACATAATTAATATGACCGACAATATTGAACCAAATATAACTTTAGAAGATTGTTTATCTTGCAAAAATTTTTTGAAAGACTCAACATTTTCTTTACTGTGCATGAATATTAGAAGTATAAGCAAAAATTTTGATGAAACTGTTACCATGCTGGATTGCATTAATCATCGTCCGGAAGTATTAGTCTTTACAGAAGCATGGCTGAGCAGTGTGATTAATATGCCTAGCATTCCAGAGTACGTAGTCTACGAAACAAAGTTTAACAATTTGCAAAATGATGGGAGTAGTTATCTATCTAAGGCAAAACATTCAGGTAACTGTCGAGGAAATTGCTCTCCCCATGAAAATGCAAATATCCAACACCATCCGTCTTACTCATAATGATTCCCTAATACGACGATAATAGCGCCGTATTATCTATACAGGGGAGGGGGTCTATACTGGTCAGGTTAAAAATCTTTACTCATAAACATAAATTGGTTATGATTTTTTTACGGAAGCAACACTGCGTTCCAAACCTGAAAAACGCGGTCATTTTGGCGTGTTACCAACTTCACGTCTATTCATATGTCAAAATATTCAACGAGATTAGTTTGTTGTTGTTTATATTAGTGAATATACTGAAAATGGACAACGTTATTAAAACAACTGTGGAGACGAAAAGACGTAGGCGCGATAAGAATTGGGGTGACGTTGAAAAGGTTTGTTAACTTTTTATCTTGGCTGTAATGTTTTGTTTACTTGTTTTAAATTAGTGTTTTAATGATTGTTTTTCCTGAAGGCCTTGTTGAAGGACTGTGTGGCGGAACATGTCAAGACCATAGAAAATAAGAACTCGGATACGAACACATTAGTTGCCAAGAGGGAAGCTTGGAAGCTTATTTTATTGAAGTAAGTATACCTCCACAATATATACGCAGTGTTAACATTTCTACATATTAAACTTCAAGTTTATCGCTTCGTAGTTTTGGCATCTATTTTAAATTAAAAAATGATCATAGTATAAAATTAATATTAGATTAAGGTAAAGGTACGCATACCACGTAAATAGCAAACTATTTTTCAGATTTAACACATTAAATGACATTCAAAGAGATCTTGGTCAAATCCAAGCACAATGGAAGATGATCAAATTGTCATGCAAGACAAATTTGAGCCGGTACAGGAGGGAACTGATGGCAACAGGTGGAGGGCCCCAACCACCTAGTCCTTCGCAGGATGTACTATCTATCGTTGATATGTTGCCCAACGAGTTTGTGGTAGACATGAACCTCAACGATAGTGACTCGACATTTAAAGCCAAGGTAAATATCCATTTTATAGCATTTCTTCAAAAGATAAGTTGATAGTAATATTATTGAAATATTGATAGTTCTATCTATATTATAAAGAAATAATAAAAGCTTGCTTCAAGTGTGAGATTTGTAATGGTAATTGTGTTTTATTATTACAGATGAACTTTCCTTCAACAGCAACGCCACACTCCACACTGCCACACTCTGTTCTCAAGAGGAAGTTGTCTTTTGAGGTAATTAATATATCTAAACCTACTTAAATGATCAGCGCAACAATGAATGCTAACTATTTGCATTATTTAAAGGAGTAACTCTTCAGTTAGACATAATCTTTTGTTTACATCAACAGGAAACGGCATCATGCAGCAATACCGCTGCTTCAGAGAGAGACAGGAGACATTTTCAGACTGAGGTACGTTTGCTTTACTGTCCCTTAAAAGATAGTATTGTTATTTTCCTATGAATTCAAGTTGATACAAATATTAGGTCATTACATGTGAAATTGGCGTTTTGCCGTACTGGCAACTTTGATCTCAAATATCTTCTCTTTGGTTAGGAATTCTAAATTCAAATTTATACAGCTATTTACTCATATATTTGTGCTTCGCAAAAATTAAAATAAAGTTATAATTGTAGTGAACGACACCAGCACTAGTCCACCAAACGCTCACAAGTAACTTTTTTGGAGTCAATTTTCGCTTGGGGCATGGTTTGGCTGGTTCGGCAGGGTTCAGCCATTGCGATGAGCGCTTCCGATTATCGTACAGGATCCACTTTTCATCACAGGTAATGATTCAATTTAAAATCCCTTCATTATTGTGCCGGTTGAGTAATGCAACGCAGCAGTCAACGCGCGTTTGTTGATTTGCTTCACTCAATTGGTGAGGTACCCACCTTTCAAGCTTTTTCACCTTCCCAATTTGCTTCAAGTAGATTAAAACAGTTTTGTCACTGCAGCCTGCAGATAACTCGGACGTGGTTTGCGATGGATCCGCTTCCACAATAGCCTTCAATTCTTCATTATCAGCTTTGGTCTCCGGCCGTCCACGGGGCTTGTTCTGCAGGTCGAAATTACCAGAACGAAAACGTTGGAACCAAAAACGCACTGTGTTTTGTTTTGCGGCACCGTCGCCATACACATCATTAATCCTTCGAGCCGTTTCTGCAACACTGGTGCCACGGTGGAACTCGTAAATAACGCGATATTTCAAGTTTTCCATTTTGTAAACTAAGTGACGCAAAGAAAAAAAAACAATTAAGGAAAAAACAAATGAATTATAATTTTCGAAACACAAATACATGAGTAAATAGCTGTATAAATTTGAATTTGGAATTCCTAACCAAAGAGAAGATATTTGAGATCAAAGTTGCCAGTACGGCAAAACGCCAATTTCATGTGTAATGACCTAATAATACATGTATGGGTGTACTTTTCAGGTCTCCAGTGAAGCTAATTTACCGTCGCCACCAATATCACCATCACCACCGCCACACACCACCCGCCATGTCCCACTGCCCTTACCCTCCACCTCCACTCCCGCCTCGGAGGCGACCGTGCCCTAAAGTAAGTATTTCTTCACACTACATTTTTATTTGCTTCGTACCAAATTTGAAAGTTTTTAAATATATTATATCACCAAACCGATTAAATATATAAACGTGCTGAAAATTGTAAAAATTATAATAGAATTGGGAGATAGAATAACAGAATAGTTATGTTAAAACCAGTTATGAAAAGTTTGTCATTTAATGTTTTGATTTTCAGGAAGATGATTTTGGCCAAGTGAAGGCGAACGTCTTTGAAGAAACAAAATTAATTATGCACCTGGAGCACCAAAAAAAATGGAGTGCATGGTGAGGCTCATGGAAGACGAATCCAGGGAGAATATTCATATATGGGAAGAAGAATCCAGGGAGAATATTCGTATACGGGAAGTAGAATCCAGGGACAATATTCGTATACGGGAAGCAGAATCCCAGACAAGGATTAGGTTCATGGCATGACAGCAAAATAATTTATTTTTTTTAAATTCTTATTCATATTTTTGTTTACATTTATTAATGTTATCTTCATTGCGCTAAATAAAATTGTGCAGAAGTACATCAAATTGTATTCATTATAATATAAATTATGATGTCTTAAAAAGTGTAGCTATCTATTATCAGGGTAAACAGTTTTTGTTTTTAATTGGAAAAACTGTTCTATTTTCTTCGTATGTATTTTTGTTTCCATAATTTGTTTTTATATTTTGTGTCTTATTTTATTTTCATGCTTAATTGCGAGAAGTACTTGCAGCTGTTAAAACACGACGGTGCGAAGGGGTGCGTTACTCCCGCCTGCCTGGCGATATAGGTCCAGGGTCATTTTTATTGCTTGTGTCAGTTGGGTTTTTTATAAATATCAATGTTTTGTTTTTAACGAGTCGTTTTTAACCAAATTTAGTAAAAACAGCAAGGTCTGTGATAACCTGGGGGAATCTATTTAAGGCGGGTAGTAAATTTTTATAATGTGCAAAGTGAATGTATTATAACATTGTAAATAAATCAGTGTCTTCAAAACAACAAATGTTTTTACTGAAGGAAGCCCTATAAATTTAACATTTGAACCTTCTGCGGGATAAAATGATCAAATCGGAATCATAAATCATAACAAATGAACCAGCGGAGAAAATCAGCAAAAAAACAATTAAGAAGGGAATTTAACCAAACAAAGAGAATACAACACTTTAGAATTCAGATGAGTATTCAGTGCCTCCTTTATCTTCCCTTTATCCTATCATTGCAATCAGTGCTTTTTGGTATTTTTTATAGAATTAAAATCAGTGATTTTCGGTATTTTTTATAGAAAAGGAATTAAATCACTACCTACGAATTAACGACTTGAATGGTGATAATAGAAAAATATTCATTGTAGTTCAATGGTATTCTAGATCATATTGTAAGAATCAAGCTATCATTTATCCACAAAACTTTTAGCAAATTGATACGGATTTACAACGGAGATTATTTGGGTATTACCGTTAGTATAAAATAAAAAATAAAATGGATTAATAACATTAATATTTAAAAGGGGTGTATTAAAAGGAAAATTGACTCGATTTGGAGAATCCTTGAATTCATTATCGCCTATTGAAAATAAGCTAAGATACAACCGTATACAATCAATTATAGATGAATTTGAAATCATACAAGAACAGATAGAAAGGCTAAACGAAAACAATGAAGGGGAAAATTCCTCTCAAAGAGAAGCGTTTGAAAATCAGTTTTATTCTACAATAGCTACCGCTAAAGGGGCTATTGAATCTACAGAGCAGAACAGAATAGATATTAAGTTGTCGGTTTTACAGTTTTTACACGAGATTTTAACAGTGATCAAAAAAATTGGATAAATTTTTTAGAAACCTTCAAGGCGTACATAACAATACTGCGTTAAGCAACGTACAAAGATTTTATTATTTGCAATTGTGTCTAAAACGGGATGCAATAAAAATAATATCGAATTTAGAAGTTTCAGAACTCAATTATGTATCGGCTTGGGTATTGTTGCAAGAAAAATATTCAAATATAAGAACGACGGTTCACAAACATATCCAAGCTTTACTTCAATTAAGAGAAATGAAGCAAGAAGATCTGGTAGCTTTACGATCATTTAAAAACGTAAACATAAATTTAAAATCGTTGCAAAATATTGGTTTAAAAGTCGAACATTGGGACGCCCTAGTAATATACGCTATTTCCAATAAATAGACTCAGCAATGAGAAAAAATTGGGAAGAACATCCCATCGAAAATAAGTTGCCTACATTAAAGGAATTCATGAAATATTTAGCTGCAAGGGCCCATAATGGGATAATAAAGCATATATTCAATAAGTGTATTGTGTGTTTTAGGTGTCGCCCACAAGTCAATTAGCAAGTTATGGGATAATTACCTGTCGAGCGAATAACACCCAGTCGACCGTTCTCCACGACAGGACTCGACTATGCAGGGCCGTTCACGATGAAGAGTGGAAATTTAAGAAATTCGCCTCTGATTAAGTCGTATTTATGCAACTTTGTTTTTTTTTTCCGCGAAGGCTGTTCATTTGGAACCACTCTCTGATTTATCTAGTGGTTCATAAGGCGTAGAGGTAAACCTAGAAAAATCTTCTCCGATAACGCGTCAAACTTTAAAGGAGCCTATGGCAAACTAAAAGAATTATTGAAGAGTTTGAAGAATAATGATAGCGTGATTCACGAATATTTAGCTAATAGGGAAATAGAATAGAGTTTTATAACCCCTCGAGCTCCAAATCAAGGTGGGCTTTGGGAGCCCGCTGTCAAGTCGGCGAAATTTCATTTGCTGAGAATCACTGATAATTCAAACTTAACTTTTGAAAATTTGTATACTATATTATGTCAAGTTGAATCATGTTTAAACTCTCGTCCTCTCACTCCTATTTCCAATGATATCCACGATTTATTACCTCTCACTCTAAACCACTTCCTGAAATCGATGTCCGAGAGATAAATTTCAACAGATTGAATCATTATCAAAAAATGAATGAACTTATACAATCTTTCTGGTCCAGGTGGAAACGAGACTATCTCTCCGAGCTGCAAAGGAGAATTAAATGGCAGGGCTGCAACCAACGAGCCCTCCGGAAGGATGATCTGGTCATTCGCAAGGAAGACAATCTGCCGTCCGCTCTATAGAAAATGGCGCGCGTTCTACAACTGCATCCTGGTACTGATGGCATCGTGAGAGTGGTCACTCTCAAAACTCATCAAGGAATTTTCGTGAGACCTGTCACGAAAATATGTCTGTTGCCCATGGATTCTGATCCTGAGCTCATCAATCGAACCGGCACGGAGATCTCCCCAAAATAAATGAGAAAAGGAAGTGAGGACACAACTGGAGGAACCTCACACGACCAAATTTAACAATGAGATGCATAAAAATAAAAAAACTATTTCTATGAACTTCAAACACAGCACCCAACATCTGGATGAATGCGGTTTGCAGCCTGTTATGATGGGATCAAGCAGAGGCGATCTCAAGAAAGAAGATAGAAAAAAACATGAACAATTGTGTTGTGTCAGTGCTGTTTACTCTGAACTATTAAATTATATGTATAGGTTAAGTTATATTTGTGTGTAGCAAAATTGTTATATCTATTTTTCATAGGTAAAATTTTGTCGCTTAAAGCCCCGTTTATAATAGGAATAGTCTGTAATCCGTATTCGATAAGCTCTAGGCCGTAGAAGTTGGAAGATAGGAAACCTGTGTATCCGTTTATAATAGATGGCAATAATCTGTTATTTTTTTCCATAACCGAAAAGATGGTTCAACTTTATCTTTTACGGTTATAGATTACGGAAAGCTTAGATATATGCCGAGATTTATGAATTTTCGATCGATACTCTATGGTATCTGCTATTTAGTTTGCATTTGGTTTGGTTATGTTGAACGATAACAAATATTTTCGCGGAGTTTAGATAATTTACCGAATTTATATATATTTGCTGAAGACGAAAGTTATCTAACATATAATAATGAATATAGATGACGCGGAATTGATTTCTTGGGTCGAACAATTTCGTCATTTATATGACAAGAAAGAAAAAGATTATAAAGACAGAAATGTCGTAGAGAACTCCTGGATATTTATTGGTAACAAATTGAACGCATCAAGTGAGTTTAATACATAATGTTTAATAAATATTAATACTACTTATTATTACTAACATCAGAGTTCTTACAAAAAAATTTATTGTTTTGTATACTGTTATGGAACGCCCTATAGCTAGTAGAATATACATAACATCGCCGAGTCCGGTTGGAACTTGCGACAGCGGTCCCGTTCCCCACCGTTTCCTGCATCCCCTACTTCCCCTCTCCTACTCCGCCGCGGCGTACCGACCGGCCGGCAGTCGAAAGCTACACCCGGCCTCGGACGGACGCACACCGGTTGAAAGTTGCTCTCTGGCTGAGACACACGTAAACACGGTCGAGAATCACGCTTTGTTTCGGGCCCCCGCAGAATGAGCCGAATTGACTTCTAAGGCCACGATGTTACTATTAGCCCGCATTGGAATGTAGAATCGGTTTTGTCAAACATCGGTGTTATAATGGTTCGCGGATCCCAGGAAGACTGTCGAACGTGCTGGAAGCGGAGGACTTCGCCCCCACACATGTAAGCTGAACACCAGATTTCCCATTCTTTCAATGTGTCTGTAAAAATACGATAGGGTCCCGCGTAAAAAACCATAACTCAGAGAGTTTCGATGCAGAGATCACGAGGTATAAACACTTTAGCTAGGTTTGTGTGACATGCATTCTTGTATAGCCCTGTACTGAAATAGCCTGTATACTGTGTTCTGAATTGTCAATATATGAATCTATTTAAACATATCTTGTTGTCAATCTGCTCCGGCAGGAGAATCTCGTAGAGTATTAATTCCCCCGGTGACCGAGGAGGATGGAGTTATGTAAGCATTCATTTGCGACCCACGCCTGAGATAGAGGGTGCCCATTGCTCCCGTTTGAGCTGGCTTTGGGGCTTGTTTGGGGTAGCTGGAGCTGACAATTGGCGACCAGAGAAACCCCGTAACAATACGCAAATAAAAAGTTAGGTTATTTTGTTAGGGAAGATGATATGTAAGTACATATTATAGAATGTTTGAATTCTGTTAAATGATTATGATCATAGATACGAAAAAATGTACAAAGTGACGAAGTCATAATTTAACAGAGAATACAATCTTTATACATTTAAAACAATTTGCGTTTTGTAGCAACGATCCAACTATGCAAGGCTCTCTAGCTCCTTCTCTTTATAAAAGTGAATCAATTGATACTTTTTTTAAACTTATGTTTGTATCATTTTCAACTAGTTTGAGTGCACTGAATACACGTCACGTACAATTTTATATAAAATCAGATAAAACGATGGAATACAGTTGTATAAAACAGTAATAATTATTGTTTCTAGGTTCTGAATGTAGATTGCGTTGGATTGCCTTGCGGAGTCGTTTTTCTAAAGAACGATTCAAATTTAAACCATCGGGATCAGGAGCATCAGGTCAGAAAGAATGGCCATTAATGAACAATTTATCTTTTTTTTTTTTTTTTTTTTTAAATAAAACAAACACTTAGTATTTAACCACGTATATTTATTATTTGATATATCGACCGGTTTCGCTCCGACCGAGCTTCATCAGGATATAATAATAACTAAATACTAAGACAGAGTTGTTGGTTATATATAGGTTGAGTGGGAGAGGGAGAAAGAATATTACAAAAACATAATTAGAAAAAGACAAATTTTTAGAAAGAGATGAAAAGGATTATCAATAAGTGGAAGGGAGACAACAATATATGTGTATCACATTTACATTTATAAACAACAGTTACTGGTAATCATAGACATATTGGAAGTTGGATCTATTATACAAGATAAAATTATACAATAATTAAATACAATAATATTACATATTACTAGTCAAACATCTCAGAACAACAATGTAACATATATAAGATCATGGGTTGGAAAAAATGGCAGGAAACAAGTTGAAGATAGGGCTATAAGGTGTATTTTTTTGATTTGATAAATTGGTTTGGTTATTAAGTAAGTATTCAGACTTATTTGAATTTAACGATTTTCTTATTTCTAACGCTTCTAAGTTATCTAATCTAATGCCTATACTGTTTTTATGTAACATGCACGTGTCTGAAATTTTATTAAAAGAATGATCTTTTGAGATTAAATGGTTGGCAAATTCCGAGAAACCCTTACCATTTAAACATCGTAAGTGTTCTTTTACCCTAATGTTGACGTTACGTGCTGTTTTTCCTATATAGAAGGCAGGACAATCATTGCAGTTTAGTTTATAAATGCCCGAGTGGCTTAAATTGTCATCTTTATCTTTGGTATTAATTAAAAATTTTCCTAGGTTATTGTTTGTGTAAAAAGCCGGTTTAATATCTGAAGGAAGGTTCCTTACACTTAGATTGGAAAAATTATTTATAAATAGGATCCTACGCCAATGGTAATTTTGAATATCATTATTATTTGGCGGGGTTAATTTATATAGGAATTTATTTGTGGATATATGTTTTAGTTTTTTATTGAGGATTTTATCAATTAAGTCCGGATCATAACCATTATTTGCCGCAATCTGTTTAATAAGAGATAATTCAATTGTGAAGTTAATGTTAGACAATGGTACGGAAATTAATCTGTGTATCATTGAATGAAAAGCCGAGTGTTTATGAGAGTTAGGATGATTAGATGTATTGTGGATAGTTATGTCTGTGTAAGTTGGTTTGCGGTATATATTGAAATTAATTCTATTATTTACTAAAGAGAGTGTCAAGTCAAGAAAATTTAAGGAAGCATTAATACCTATTTCTAAGGTGAATTGTATTTGGGTGTGGAATGAATTTATAAGTTGGAGGAAGGCATTTAATTGACGATCCGTACCTGACCAAATACAAATTATGTCATCGACGTACCTTTTCCATACCAGCACGTTTTTTAGGAGAGGGGATTTGCAAGAAAAAATATTATTTTCTAGATTATCCATAAATATATCGGCAACCAAGGGTGATGTCGGAGACCCCATTGGTAACCCCATATTTTGTTGATAGATTACATTGTTAAATTTAAAATAATTTTGGTTTAAGCACACATTAAAAAGACGAGAGAGATCATTAGTAAAATCTCTTGGCAATTTAGAATTATTCAGTAAATTACTAATTATAGATTTGCTTTCAGATATTGGGATATTCGGGAACAAATTAACTACGTCAAAAGAAATTAATTTGCTGTTGCTCGGAATAACTAGGTCTTTTAAGTCATTAATCAATTCTAATGAGTTTTTGATAGTGTGTTTGGGGGAAAACACTTTTGAATTATTGAAGACATTAGTGATAAAGGATGCTAATTTAAAATTTATGTAAAAACGCCTTAAATGCATGTAAAACCCCAATTTTTATAGATGACTCATATAACAAAGTAAAATTTTTGACAAAAAACCCTAAAGTCCCCAAGTTATATGGTGTTCTGAAAATCCATAAAACGGATTTCCCCATAAGACCGGTCGTTGCTAGCTGTGATTCGCCAAATTTTAAATTAGCATCCTTTATCACTAATGTCTTCAATAATTCAAAAGTGTTTTCCCCCAAACACACTATCAAAAACTCATTAGAATTGATTAATGACTTAAAAGACCTAGTTATTCCGAGCAACAGCAAATTAATTTCTTTTGACGTAGTTAATTTGTTCCCGAATATCCCAATATCTGAAAGCAAATCTATAATTAGTAATTTACTGAATAATTCTAAATTGCCAAGAGATTTTACTAATGATCTCTCTCGTCTTTTTAATGTGTGCTTAAACCAAAATTATTTTAAATTTAACAATGTAATCTATCAACAAAATATGGGGTTACCAATGGGGTCTCCGACATCACCCTTGGTTGCCGATATATTTATGGATAATCTAGAAAATAATATTTTTTCTTGCAAATCCCCTCTCCTAAAAAACGTGCTGGTATGGAAAAGGTACGTCGATGACATAATTTGTATTTGGTCAGGTACGGATCGTCAATTAAATGCCTTCCTCCAACTTATAAATTCATTCCACACCCAAATACAATTCACCTTAGAAATAGGTATTAATGCTTCCTTAAATTTTCTTGACTTGACACTCTCTTTAGTAAATAATAGAATTAATTTCAATATATACCGCAAACCAACTTACACAGACATAACTATCCACAATACATCTAATCATCCTAACTCTCATAAACACTCGGCTTTTCATTCAATGATACACAGATTAATTTCCGTACCATTGTCTAACATTAACTTCACAATTGAATTATCTCTTATTAAACAGATTGCGGCAAATAATGGTTATGATCCGGACTTAATTGATAAAATCCTCAATAAAAAACTAAAACATATATCCACAAATAAATTCCTATATAAATTAACCCCGCCAAATAATAATGATATTCAAAATTACCATTGGCGTAGGATCCTATTTATAAATAATTTTTCCAATCTAAGTGTAAGGAACCTTCCTTCAGATATTAAACCGGCTTTTTACACAAACAATAACCTAGGAAAATTTTTAATTAATACCAAAGATAAAGATGACAATTTAAGCCACTCGGGCATTTATAAACTAAACTGCAATGATTGTCCTGCCTTCTATATAGGAAAAACAGCACGTAACGTCAACATTAGGGTAAAAGAACACTTACGATGTTTAAATGGTAAGGGTTTCTCGGAATTTGCCAACCATTTAATCTCAAAAGATCATTCTTTTAATAAAATTTCAGACACGTGCATGTTACATAAAAACAGTATAGGCATTAGATTAGATAACTTAGAAGCGTTAGAAATAAGAAAATCGTTAAATTCAAATAAGTCTGAATACTTACTTAATAACCAAACCAATTTATCAAATCAAAAAAATACACCTTATAGCCCTATCTTCAACTTGTTTCCTGCCATTTTTTCCAACCCATGATCTTATATATGTTACATTGTTGTTCTGAGATGTTTGACTAGTAATATGTAATATTATTGTATTTAATTATTGTATAATTTTATCTTGTATAATAGATCCAACTTCCAATATGTCTATGATTACCAGTAACTGTTGTTTATAAATGTAAATGTGATACACATATATTGTTGTCTCCCTTCCACTTATTGATAATCCTTTTCATCTCTTTCTAAAAATTTGTCTTTTTCTAATTATGTTTTTGTAATATTCTTTCTCCCTCTCCCACTCAACCTATATATAACCAACAACTCTGTCTTAGTATTTAGTTATTATTATATCCTGATGAAGCTCGGTCGGAGCGAAACCGGTCGATATATCAAATAATAAATATACGTGGTTAAATACTAAGTGTTTGTTTTATTTAAAAAAAAAAAAAAAAAAAAAGATAAATTGTTCATTAATGGCCATTCTTTCTGACCTGATGCTCCTGATCCCGATGGTTTAAATTTGAATCGTTCTTTAGAAAAACGACTCCGCAAGGCAATCCAACGCAATCTACATTCAGAACCTAGAAACAATAATTATTACTGTTTTATACAACTGTATTCCATCGTTTTATCTGATTTTATATAAAATTGTACGTGACGTGTATTCAGTGCACTCAAACTAGTTGAAAATGATACAAACATAAGTTTAAAAAAAGTATCAATTGATTCACTTTTATAAAGAGAAGGAGCTAGAGAGCCTTGCATAGTTGGATCGTTGCTACAAAACGCAAATTGTTTTAAATGTATAAAGATTGTATTCTCTGTTAAATTATGACTTCGTCACTTTGTACATTTTTTCGTATCTATGATCATAATCATTTAACAGAATTCAAACATTCTATAATATGTACTTACATATCATCTTCCCTAACAAAATAACCTAACTTTTTATTTGCGTATTGTTACGGGGTTTCTCTGGTCGCCAATTGTCAGCTCCAGCTACCCCAAACAAGCCCCAAAGCCAGCTCAAACGGGAGCAATGGGCACCCTCTATCTCAGGCGTGGGTCGCAAATGAATGCTTACATAACTCCATCCTCCTCGGTCACCGGGGGAATTAATACTCTACGAGATTCTCCTGCCGGAGCAGATTGACAACAAGATATGTTTAAATAGATTCATATATTGACAATTCAGAACACAGTATACAAAAACTGTTTGAAAATGGCCTTGTAAGCCTGTAACAAAAATACAAATCTATAATACTTGCAGAACAATAATAACATTATTAAACTTGATTTAAATTAAATTTTTAAAAAAATTAAATGGAGTTCTACGAATTAAATACAAAAACAATAAATATGTAGCAATTATGTATACTTATTATAAATCTATGGGCTTGGTCAGATTAAATATAAAAGATATAATGAAACAAAAATACTGGAACAATAGTCATAATCTCAATCAGGAAGAAGACGGGAACCCACTATATCCGGAAAATCAAGTATTTTTTTTATGAATAATAATTTTGTTATGAATAGCAACCAACAGCAAGGAATCATATTCCTTAAAACGTAAATGCACGCAGACTCTAAAAAACTGGAATCCGGAAACAGAAAACGGAAACAACATAATCAGGTAGATGAGAAGAAAACAAAACTAAAGAAACATGTGAGAATTTAAAAAAATGGCCCAATATAAACCTCCTGATACTTTGAAAGGACAAACTTTGCTGTCATTCATGTACCTTAACGTAAGAAGTTTAAAAGGTAAACTTGAAGATATAGAATTTCTACTTAAATCCACAAATTCCAATTTCAATATTATTCTGATGAGTGAGACATGGCTGAAAGAAGGGGAAGTAAAGTACGTGAATCTAGAAGGCTACCGGCATGAAGCATCCTGCCGCCCACAAGGAGCTGGAGGTGGAGTGTCAATATTTATCAAAGATACCATGGACTATAATGTGATCAATAATAACGACTCCGAGAACAAATACCTGTGGATACATATAAGCAAACTTAATTTAAACATAGGTGTAGTGTATAAAAAGCCTAGTACTTACTATCAAGACTTTTTGGATAAACTTAGCTCCCAAACTTGTAGCACACAAAAGGTGTATTATTTTTGGAGATTTTAACATAAATCTACTTGACTATTAATATCTTTTGTATCAATGTATGATTTTATATAGCTGACGATTGATTCTCCCATCTATATGATTTGTCTCGATATAAACATAGTAATAATACTAATTAAATTTTCAGATACGCATGGGAATTTTGGTGTCACTTCAATGGACGAGGCAGTAGAATCTTTAGTCTGCACTCCAAGAGCAGCAAAACACTCACGCTCCAGATCCACGCCTGAACAAAATGCTAACAAAGCATCCATCCAAACCAAAATGGATGAAGCCGTAGATTATTATCGTTATTATTGTATTTGAGACTCCATTTTTTGCACGCACCCCTTCGTACAGGCGAATTTTATTGCTAAAGAAATTTTTGCATTTTAGCAATAATACTGAATACAATGCGTCGACTCACCCCAATCCCAAACTGAACAAAATATGACCTGTGTATCAATACTTGCAAAAAAAATTTCAACAAGGTTATATTCCCAAGAGAAATGTGACCATAGACGAAAGCTTGATGTTGTACAAAGGACGTCTAGGATGGATTCAGTACATGCCACTCAAAAGATCGAGATTCGGCGTGAAGACATACATGTTGTGTGAGTCCACCTCCGGATACATATATTCTCCACAATTATTTACACAGGAAAAAATACTATTTTTGACCAGACCTACAAACATCTTCCAGTCTCCTCTCAAGTCGTTATGTCACTAATGAGACCATTGCTCAATAAGGGGTACTGCCTGACAACAGACAATTTTTACTCGTCACCAGAATTAGCGGAGTTGTTAGTTACAAATAAAACTGACACATTTGGAGTTGCTTGTGGATACACCAAAGCCTACAGAAAGGGAAAAATCATGGTGATGAGGTGGAGCGATAAAAAAGATGTTTTTTTTCTCTCCACTGTCCATAGCTGCACGATGGTGCAAACCGAATCCGGTATGGGGGGAGTAGATCGGGCTGACCAGCATTTAGCGATTCGTCCTGTTACCAGAAAACAGGGTAAAAAATACTACAAAAAAATGTTTTTTCATTTATTGGAGCAAACACTCTGGAATGAATTTGTTTTGTACAAAAAAAAGGGTGGTGTTTCAAATAACTCAAAATTTAGAGAAATAGTAATCTCCCAATATTTAGAAAATTACCATGCAACAGAGTTTTCATCCAAAGGGGGAAGACCATCAAGCAACCCAAACCCTTTACGTCTAACCGATAGACATTTTATTGATGTGATTCCCCCTACCGCAGGCAAACCGAACCCTGCAAGGCGTTGTGCTGTTTGCTGCTCCAAAACAAATGAAAGAGGGAAAAAAGTTAGGAAGGAAACAAGATACTACTGTCCTGACTGTGATGTGGGGTTTTGCATCCCTTGTTTCAAAATTTATCATACAAAAAAAAAAAATTTGTGTAATAAAATAAAAATGGGTACTAAAATGTATGGTTTTATCATGAATATATTTCCCTGTTTATTACATTCAATACAAAATATATTTGATAAAATATTCAATAGAATATTATTACAACAATTATTCAGTGACCTTCCTATTTTGAGAAGCTCTGACATGCAAAGTATACAAAAAATGGTCATAAATGAGTCAATTGCGTAATAATTTTGTCTGGTATATTGTAAACAAGTATTGTTATTGCGAAATCTAATGAAAAAACCCAATGTTTTTTTTACCTACTTTTTGAATAATAACCCAATTATGAAAAATAAGATGTTATAATACACAAACTTTCACAAATCATAGATACACCAAATCAAGTAAATAAACTCAAGGAGGAACTGGCGAAAAAAAAAAGAATGGCTGCAGTAGAAGTTCACCTGGCAGATTTGGAACAATCTGCCCTATTGAACAGTGTGGAAATAAGCGGTATAAAATTACAAGACAACTTAGAGATGGAGGACTGTCAAACGTCCTCCGACGAATTCGGCTACGAACTTGTAGCCAGGCGTAAACGTATGCGCACAAATTCCAACGGGTCATCGACACCTGTAAATTCGCCGCGCTCGTCTCCATTATTAAAAAAAAAACAACTTCATTCTCCGAGAGCCGATGTGGCTACAAATAATAAATATACCTCCCTGAGGTCAACATCCCCGTCCCCTGATAGAGCTACAATGCCTACAGTTAACGAGGCACCTAAGAAATTCGCACGAATCCCGCCAATAGTTCACAAAAAATTTGAAACCATGGCCCTTCTTCGATCGCTCGAAGACAAGGGAATAGATTTCACTGCGAAAAACATGAGGAACGGTGTTCACATTTTAACAAAATTGCCGCGTGACTATCATGCAGTCATGCGTTACCTTCAAGCGAAGAAAACTGAATACCACTCCTTCAGACTTCCGGAGGAAAAGCCCCTCAGGGTTGTTCTGAGAGGAATCCCGGAGGACATCTCCTCCGAAGAGATTAAGGAGGAACTAATCCGTAAATACCCTATAATTACTATCCACCGGATGAAAAACGGTATGACCAAACAGCCGATTCCGCTAGTTCGAAACGAAAAATGAGTCGGGTAAAGAAATTTTCAATACCCTCACCTCAATCTTCCGCCTGAAGATTCAGGTGGAATCACTCCAAAATAAAGCGCGAGTAGGTCAATGTTTTAGATGTCGGGCGCATGGACACTCCGCAATGTGCTGTCATGGCAGCCAACGTTGCGTTAAGTGCACGGGCCCGGACCGTTCGTAAAAAGCCGAGAGATATTCCGGCCAAGTGTGCCCTCTGTGAAGAAGCGCACCCCGCTAACTACGGCGGATGCCCTGCCAGGCCGCAAAATAAATACGTAAATTTTAATAAAAATAAAAATGCCAACTACATTAAAAATTACAATAACAATAAATACCGCAGCCAGAATAACCAACAAAGCCAAAGGAGGCAAGCCGACCAGTACATTGAACCAATAGTAAGCCAGAACTTACCCGCGGCCTGGCTATCGGAATAACCCCCCTCCCCACCCCTCCTAACCGCTCTAAAACAGTACCGCCTCCCCAAACCAACCGTAGGTGGCCTGAGCCACACTACTATACTATGAGCCACACTACTATAATCCCTGTCCCTCCCAGAGGGAGCAACGGAGAGCTGGCTAAAATTCAGGCAATTTTAAGATCCCATAATGTCTAGTCAAAATGTTAAATTAATCAATTTACAGACGGCCAATTGGAACGCCAATGGCTCCGTCCTAACGAACAAGGAAGAAATAATTGAATTCCATCATGACTACAGCATCGAAGTATTCCTCATCAACGAGACGTGGCTGAATATATAATGTGATCAATAATAACGACTCCGAGAACAAATACCTGTGGATACATATAAGCAAACTTAATTTAAACATAGGTGTAGTGTATAAAAAGCCTAGTACTTACTATCAAGACTTTTTGGATAAACTTAGCTCCCAAACTTGTAGCACACAAAAGGTGTATTATTTTTGGAGATTTTAACATAAATCTACTTGACTATTAATATCTTTTGTATCAATGTATATCTTTTATTCTCTATTAATATTTTTTGTATCAATGTATACTTAAGTTAACAAAGCGAAATATGTATACACGAGGTTAGGTGAGGAATTTGTGATTTTAAAGATTGTAGGTCCTGCTTCAAATATTTTATATACCTATGTGGTCAGTGTTTGTTAAAACAATGTGAAGTGTTTACTTTGCCATAGGTATTTTATTCATTATTATAAGTTTTCTTCAAAATAAACTTGATTAAACTTTTTCAAGAAAAAATCTTGTTTGTTACATTATGGCTCACAGCAGACCAAGTATGTCGAAATCCACAGAGTCCTACCCTGTTTTTCATGATGAACGGGATAAAAAATATTGTTTTACTGAAAGCAAGGCGCGAAAACCCACATGTTTAATGTGCTTTACTATTGTGGCTGTTTCAAAAGAAAAAGGCATTATAAACAAAACCATAATAACTTTGATAAGGAGTATCCTGCTGGGAGTCCCATCAGAGAAGATTTTTTCAAGAAAAGGAAAAGGGAACTATTCAACCAACAGAATGTGTTCTTTAAAAGGTACGATAAATTTGAATCTGTGATCAAAACATTTTACAAAATAGCTTTGCTTTTGGCGAATAAGAAGAAGCCCTTTTCTGATGGAGAAATTATTATTTATATATTTGACAATCTTTGCACAAAATAATAATAATGATCAAAATGTTAAAGATAAAGTTGACAGTCTTTCACTCTCACGAAGAACTGTTACGAGACGAGTGAAGGAGATGTCGGTAGATATCAGTGACCAGATCCAAGAGATCGTAACAAAGTGCAAATACTTTTCGTTGGCGTTAGATGATACTTACGATTTAATGAGTAGATGGCTATTTTTTTTCATTGCAATAATGAACATTGGAATATATTTCAAGGTCTACTAGAATTATGTCAACTGGAAACTACAAACCAAGCATAGACATTTTTACGAAAATTAAGGAATGGGTTGAAAAAAAATGCTTTACCGTGGGACAAATTGAAATCTATTTGCACTGATGGTGCACCTGCAATGATCGGAAAAAATAATGGTTGCGTAGCTAACAAAATTGCTTAGGACAGATAATATTTTAGTATCATTGTATCATCCACCAGGAAGCATTGTGCGCAAAGGACATGAAGTTCGATGATATTATGGACCCGGTAGTACGCTGCATAAATTACATAATAGTGCAAAAGCTCTTCACAGACGTCAATTCAGGGTTTTATTTGAAGAAGATATCAGCGAATATGGAGAGTTACAACTGTACTGTGCTGTGCGATGGCTTTCAAGGGGTTAATAGCTTTTTCCAGTATTTTGGACAAAGTATTTAAAAGAGTGATAGGTCTGTGGTTGTTGATTTCATTTTTAGGTGCTGACTTATAGATAGGAATTACTAGTCCATTTTTTAAGCAGCTAGGGAAAATACCATCAGGTATGTAAGTGGATTGAGAAGTTGGTCACTTGGAGTTTTAATGGTTTTAGCGTCTATGTTATGAGCTATTCTGTAATGATTTGAAGCAAGTTTCGTTTTGTTGTGTTAATATAATTGTGCATTAACTGAAAAGATCATGTAAAAGTAGACTATATCGTGTTTACTTATTTGTGTTGTTGGGCAATAATACCTCGAGCTATCTCGGTGAAATAAACTGTACTTGTTAGTTTGTGTCGTCTTCCCGAGAGGTAAATGATTGGTTTCCTTTTCCTTGTTTCCCATTTTTGTTCCCAACACATATTATCACACAATTCCAACAAATACCATTTCGTTTACTTTTTCGTTTCGTATTTATTTACAGTCCATTTCATCAAATGCATCTGAAGCAAACAGTTTCGGATGCAACAATATACATATTGAGTTTGAGTTTCATAGGATTGGATTCCGAGGAGTGCAAGTTGAAGTAGTGAGTGACTTCAGTTACAGTGGATGAAGACCAGGACGACAAAGCATCTGATTACTCAGATGGCCCTGAAGTCGAGTCTGTGCCTCCGGAATTGTGTACCTAAATGTCACGCAAAATAGTCTCCGTCCACTTCAAGGAGTTCTGGCTGAAAACCAACCAAACTGTCGAAAGAACAACAACTCAGGATCGCAAGTTATGTCTCCGATCTATTGCGCTCTCTAGCTCAATTTGTAATGGAGCGAGAAGTCATGCGGGCTGAGCTAGCCACCGCTGCAACCAAGCTTATATCATGCAATCTGTTACGGCGATAGCCCGCGAAAACATCAAAACCGTGCACATGGCGGTTCTTGATGTATCAAAAGCCTTCGATTCAATTAGTCACCCGGCTCTGTTGGGCGCTCTCGTGCAATTGGGGTTACCTACTCGATTCGTCGAGTATGTGCGTCAGCTGTACGGGAACGCGTCGACTGTATTACAGGTGAAGGGCAAGAGATCCGATCGTCTTAGAGTCCGTCGCGGTGTTAGACAAGGCGACACATGTCTCCTCTACTATTCAATTTTGTGATTGACATAGCTCTGAGGACCCTTCCTTCCTAAGTCGGATTCCATTTGATGGGGGAGCGCGCTAATGCGCTCGCATTCCCCGATGACGTGTGCCTGTTGGCTTCAACAGCCTCAGGCCTGCAAGCAGCTTTGTCTGCATTTGAAACAGAACTAGCGAAGCGTGGACTTTACTTGAACGCTGGGAAGAGTCTAACCGTTTCCTTGGTGGCTTCAGGAAGAGAAAAGAAGATTAAGTGCGTAGAGTAGACCTTCACCGCTGGTGGAACCTCTCTGCCGTCTGCGTCTACTCTATCAACCTGGAAATACCTCAGTTTTCAGTTTGGGCTCCATGGTGTAATCAATACGGATAGTGTCGTGAAAGTTCTAGGGGAGCGACTCGAGCGCGTTAGACGTGGACCGCTTAAGCCGCAGCAGAGGCTCCGCATATTAGTCAAATATCTGCTACCGACATTTGTCCATGAGTTGGTATTTGGGCGTGTGACTGTGGGCATGTTGAAGACCCTAGACAAAATGACACGCGCTCCGTTAGGAAATGGTTACACCTCCCTAATGATGTCCCGCTGGGCTACTTTCACGCCCCCGTAAATGAGGGAGGACTTGATATCCCCTGCTTCAACTATTGCATTCCGATACTTGGAGCAAATCGACTCAGTCATTTGAGCCGATCAGAATTCGACTTGGCGAAAACCTGCTTTGAAATGGACTTTGTCCAAAAGCAACTCGGATGGGCAAAGCAACACCTCCGAAACCTGGGAGTAGGGGACTCTTGAGACAAAGGCGCACTTCGCCAAACTACTACATGATAGTGTAGATGGAAAAGAGCTCGCACCGATTCCGCCGGTGTAGAGCAATACGAAAAATTCATTAAATATGTAGACAAAAAGATGGAATATTTAAAACAACTATTCAAAAAATCTAACAGGAGACTCTTAACATCAGGAAAAACTTAGAAGAAATGAAAAAAAGTGTTGAATTTATAAGCCGTCAATATGACGACATTACACTAAAAGTCGACAGTATTCTTAAAATAAATGAACAAGTAGAAGTATATATAATAAATTAGAAGAAGCAAACAAGGTTAAAGAAATGAGACTTACTAAGTTAGAAGTACGACTGGCCGAACTAGAACAAGACAATATAAGTCATAATTGGGCTGAGTTTTCCGGTGTGGAGTCCCTACTAAACGAAGAACCACGGGACACCGTAAATAGAATCATGAACGATATCCACGTCAATGTCGGACCAGAGAAAATAAAAAAAATTATCCGTTATCAAGATTGTTCACAAAAAATGGAGGGAGGCGCCTACAGATACAAAATACAACTTCAAGATGAGGAAGTGCAGCAAAGCATTCTGAATTCCCGCAAGAACGCAAGACTGCAGAACATATTTGTAGGAGAAATGATAATAAAAAAAATTAACCTCCTACATCAAAGAACTGCTGTGGAAGACCAAGCAGAAAGCTAAAGAAAACAACTATCAATATACTTGGTTCAAGAATAATAAAATTCTCACCAAAAAAAATTCTGACCAGACTTAAAAAATAAGAAACATAAAACATGTCGGCGATTTACAGCTTTTAATCCGATTGGTTACATTTCATTTGAACTGTTAACTACCAAGATAACACCACTTACTAAAAATGAACTCGCTACTAAATATTGATTTTGAACCATCCCAAAACGAAGAACATGTATTCAGAAACACACAAGAATTTAAAGTATTCCACACAAATAACAACTCTTTAAATATAATATCCCAAAATATTAGAAGCATTCGTAAAAACTTTGACAACTTTACAGTTCTTTTACAAGATCTCGACTCCCACTTTGATATAATAATTTTAAGTGAATGCTGGATAGACTATACTTACACCGACATCAATTTACATGGATGTACGACATTCCACACTAATATTAAACATAACCAAAATGATGGGATAGTTATCTTCGTTGCAGAGTTGCTGACTCCCTCTATTTCCGAAATAAACTTAACAGAAGCAAATTGTATCAAAATTTCACTTGGATCAGATCTATCCATTTTTGCTATTTATAGACCCCCGTGCTTTAAAAATCTTACACCATTCTTAAATTTTCTACAAAAACTTCTGGGTAATAATAAAACCACCCAACAACTCATCTTAGCAGAAGATTTGATCATTAACATACTCAATTGCAATCCGAAAACGAATGAATATCTAAGTCTAAAAGACTCATAATAATAAAGACTCAGATAATTAAGTCACTATGGCCTTAAGTCTACCATAAATTCCGCAACCAGAACCTCCCCTGAATCAAATTCATGCATTGATCACAAAAGTAATAAAATAACCATCTCATCTACAATTCATTCAACGGTTACCGATCACTACTCTACTTCATTCAGCATTCGAAAGAACATCGAAAAAAAAGCTAAAATGCCTACAAACACACTTCACAAAACGTTATTGACTTCAAATCACTTAGTAAAGAAATAAGCCATGAATCCTGGACTACAAGATTTAAAAAAAAAAACCCGAACAAAGCTCTAAACGCATTCTTATCAACTCTGGAAATATATATGTACTACAAAATACACCACATTAAAAACTCACAAAAACAATACTACTCACAAAACATCGAAAATTAAACCATGGATAACAGAAGGGCTAGTAAAAAGTATACACAAACGAAACATGATGCACATAAGAGTAAACAAAAACCCATACGACACTAAACTACATCATGATTATTTATTATACAGAAACCTATGTAACAAATTAATTAAGCAGGCTAAATACAAATTTTATAGGAACAAAATAGAAAATGACCAGAATGGATCCAAAAAAAATCTGGAAAGTTATAAATGATGTAGCCTATTTAAAACCTAAGAAGAGTCACAATATTAATAAAATATCAATTAAGGGAGACATCATTGAACCAAAAAATGAACCCTACAAACTGGCTAATTATATTAACACTCATTTCTCAAAAGTAGGTCTAGATCTAACAAACAAAATCCTCACAAATAACCACACTACAGAACAACTATTATCCAAACATGACTCTAATAAGCAACCTATTCACTCTTTTAATATATATAAACTAAATAAAAAAGAAATCTCTGAACTTATTTTATCTCTTAAACCGCTCCGGGTCCGGACAAAATCTCAAACCAAATTCTGATTAATCTGCGTGAATATATTGCGACACCCCTACTACACATATTTAATCAAAGTTTCAGTCAAGGGATTGTCCCAGATGGACTTAAAATTGCCATTATAATGCCAACTCACAAATCTGGAGACAAAACTTCAATTTCTAATTACAGACCTATCTCACTATTAAATTCAATATCAAAAGTTCTTAAGTTTTTCTATTAAGCAATGAAAAAAAGACTAACAACCTACCTCGACAAACACAACTTACTCTCAGATTGTCAGTTCGGTTTTAGAGCTAAAATGAGCACAGAACAAGCCATATCTGAATTAACTAATTACATTGTCAAAAACACAGACAAGGGATCCAAAGTAATCGGAGTTTTCCTAGATCTGGCCAAGGCTTTTGATACAATCTCTCATGACCTTCTTTATAAGAAACTTAAAAACATTGGTATCAACGGACCCCCGCTCAACTGGTTCATTAGCTATACTAAAAATAGAAAACAAATAGTAGTACTAAACAAATGCCATAGTGATTCTGAAGAAATTAAGTACGGTGTCCCTCAAGGAAGCGTCCTAGGTCATCTTCTATTTCTCATTTACATAAATGAACTCACTGATATTAAAATTGCTTCTATCGACTACACAGTAATCAGTTATGCAGATGACACGGTTATTCTATTCAAAGATCTAAGTTGGGAAAAGGCCTTCAAAAGTGCGGAAACTGGTATGTTAGCAATAAAAAATTGGCTCAACAAGAATCTACTTACCTTAAACATCTCCAAAACTAAATACTTAACATTCAGCAAAACCATTACTGGGCAACGAAAAACTTTCCTGCCTTTATTCCTCCACCCCTGTACTACATCAAACCCATCAAATCACCACTGCGAAAAAAATAGAAGAAGATAACATCAAATATTTAGGCTTAACAGTGGACTTCAAATTAAAATGGGAACCTCACATTAACTTGCTCATTAAAAAAATACATAAACTATCTTTCATTTTTAAAACGATAAGAAACATCATGTCACTAAAACAATTAAAAAATGTTTACTTCGCCCTATGTCAAAGCCTTTTAACTTACGGTATTTCGGCATGGGGGGGAGCCGCCGACAAATATATTAAGCCACTGAGTACAACCCACAAAACATTAATTAGAATCATGCTCAAAAAACCTTATCTGCATCCAACGGAAAACCTCCTTATTACACATAAAATATTAGATATTAGGAAACTATATATTAAAAAGATAATTCATAACAATTGCATAAAATCCTCACCATGCCATATAAAAAAAAAAAGTCCCAAAAAATCTAAATCCACACAGGCCTAACAGCCGAAAATGCCGGACCAAATGCTCTGACACAATTAAATTATATTACCAAAATGCACGAGGACTTTGCACAAAACTGAACGACCTGAAAACAACAATACCTTTACATGGACACGATATATTTATACTTACAGAAACGTGGCTCGTCCCAGAAATAAAATCTCCAGAACTTGAATTTACAAACCACAAGATATTTCGGCGCGACAGAAATCCAAAATCCAGTAACAAATCAAGAGGAGGAGCTTTGATCGCAACTAAGGAAAATTTGTCAACAAAAAAACTTACCACGCAGAATACTTCATTGGAGCAATTGTTTGTACATATTATTACCCCCATGGAAAAAATCATCATTGGAGCTGTATACATACCGCCAAACTCCGACTTTCTAACTTACAAGAAACACTGTGAAGACATTAAATTTCTGATGTCAAAAAATCCTACACCGAAAATAATTATCGTCGGTGATTATAATCCTCCCAATTTGAAATGGAACTCTAGTGACAATGGTTATATAATAACTAATGAAAGTTCTGACGACCCAGCACGTGAAATTTTTTTTATTTTTTTTATTAATAATTCAAAAAAGATACATAAATTACAAATACATTTTATACACTAATTAATTATATAATATATATGTTTGATGTACCCCCATAAAAAAGCAGGGATAATGATAGACATGATTAATTATTTAAATTTGCACCAACATAATTTTGTGTTAAATATATGTGATCGCCTTCTAGACCTTGCCCTTTCAAATTGCTCTAAACTATGTGTTGAAATGTCAAACGATCACCTCGTACCGGTGGATAATTATCATCCCCCCTTACACATTGTAGTAAATATGCAAACAAGCAAACCCCCACTGATACAAAAAACGCTTAACTTCAAAAACGCTGATTACGATTCCATTAACTACCACCTCACTAATACAGATTGGACCTTCTTGACCGATAACAGTGAAATTTAACAAACCCCAGAAAAACTTTATCAAATATTTTCCGAAAATATAAAATCCCATGTCCCCTCATATATACCAAAACACACAACATTTCCAATTTGGTTCTCTGCACACCAAACTCTTATTGAAACAAAAAAAAACAGTTACACAAAATTTTTAAACTTACTCACCAAATCGATGACTACACAAGATTTTCTTATTACTTTTATCATTATTATATTTTATTCGAACAACAAATTAAAACTACAAAGAACAATAAAATTTACTTAGTAAGGTCCGAAATACGAAAAGACGGTTGCAGAATTTTAGTAATAGACTTACGTTATTTGGCACCTTTTGGTACGGGCCGCTAAAAACAAAATTACAATTTCAAAAAATTACCTTATGCGGGATCGCTTCCTTTTTTAACCTTCGACGCTTGGTTAAAATTCATAATGCCGTCATAGGTAGGTACTATTTTATATCATATTTTTAAGGTACCTACCTATGGCTAGTAGTAAGTAGAGTAAGTAAGTACTTCCAATATTTATCATTCAATTCAAATATTCAAATAATTCCAAAACAAAAGAAGTCTACAGACTTGATTTTGATAAGAAAAAACGTTCTAGAAAAAACGTGCAATTGTAAAGCATGTCAATGGAAATTGTTATTGAATTAAAATAAAAAGTACGACTATATACATATTTAAAGCGTGTTTAATTGCAAAGGCGAGTAGCAGAGAAAACCTCCACCTGTAATAACACATAATTTAATAATTAACAAATAAAGTGTCATTCAATACGTTTTTACAGAATTAGTCAAACAATTATTTATCCATATGAACTTAACAACTCAACCCTTACCTCTGTCGAAGAAATTAATGATCTGGGCATAACTTTCGACTCTAAATTAAACTTCATATCACATATAAACACAATAAATAATAAAGGGATGAAAATGCTTGGCTTCATTCTTCGAAATTCCAGAGGTTTCAGGAATATATTTCAACATTAAAAATTTTGTATACATCCCTAGTTCGTAGTCAAGTCGAATATAACTTCTCGATCTGGTCCCCCTATTATAAATTACATTCAGACTCAATCGAAAAAATTCAACATAAATTCCTAAGACACATTAATTTCAAACTCGGTATTCCTATTGAAAACATAAACTATAATTACTTGATGAAAGAATTAAATTTATTAAAAATCTCAGACCGAAGAATTATATTCGACTTATTATTTATGTTCAAAATTGTAAATGGTAGTATAGACAGTCCCGATTTAACTAACCTCATTGAATTTCATATACCTACGAGAGCTACTCGTTCTAAAGTCCTGTTTAAATGTAACAACACCAGGACTACGTATTCCAAAAACTCGCTTGTACCTAGGTTGCATGCAGTTAGTAATAGATACGCTGATGAAGCGGATATATTTAACTGCACGGAAAGTAGTTACAAAAGGGCTATGCTATCTTATATTTTCGATCAATATTAATTCAATCTATGCTCACCTTATTTATACTATAGAATTTGGATATATTTGTACCTATCTCTTGCTCATATCTCTGATGTCATTTCACAATCAAATGCCACAGTTAATTTGTTATTCTTTATCTAAAATGATTGCTAATATTTTCTTATGGTTCTAATTGTGTCATGTAACTACTGTTTATGGTTTATTTTACCGTAGAAATTAAATAAATAAATAATAGGCGTCAAAAAAATGCCATATGGTCCTTCGAAGTCCGGATGAAAAACCAGCTTCATCCAGCCAGAAATACGGTCGTACCCCACCCTTATTCATTACATTTCCTATATATTAAGTCATAATAAATAATCTTCTAAAATCACGCGATAGAATCGTCACCAAGAACCACTCTCTTTGCGTGATATTATAATCAAATACTGTCAACATAATTATTCTACCAGTAGGTAGATTTAAAATTTACTCTACGATAACCACCGATGTTTATATAATATAATTTATTTTATTGTAATCTATTCATTATTCGCTCCCGCAAAGGTAGTGAAATACAAATAAAAGGTTATTATAAATAACTTAGTGTGTAAAAAATAATTCTGCATTATGTCAGAAACACTCAAAACATTGGTGAACAAGCGCGGTAAATTGAAACCACAATTGATACGTTTTAAAAATTACCTAAAAGGTGACACAGTTATGCAATCAGAAACTCAAACAAGGTTGGAGAAAATAAGCATGCTCTTTGATCGCTTTGAGATTATTCAATTTCAGATAGAAGAATTCGACCATAATTCAGAAATAGAAGTAAACCAGCGCGAGTCCTTTGAATTGCTATATTATGAAATAGTGACATTGGCAAAAAATTCAATAAAAAACCTTCAAAGTACTGATGATTTAAACAATATTAAAATCAAATTATCTACGTTTTCACTCCCCGAATTTAATGGTGATTACTCAAAATGGTTACCTTTTAGGGATGCATTCGGCACGTTAGTAGGTAACAATAAATCTTTGGATAATTTTCAGAAGCATTACTATTTGCGTGACTGTTTAAAAGGAAAGGCGTCAGAATTATTAAACGCACTTGAAATTACTCAAGACAATTTCGAAATAGCTTGGCAGGTTTTATCAAATAGATTTGAAAATAAGCGTGTAATAACTAATCAACATTTAAGTTCATGTTTAAACTCAAGGAATTAAAAGAGGAAAGTCACGTCGACTTGAGGAATTTATTAGATCAAACCCAATTGCATTTGAATTCCTTAAAAAACATAGGTTTACCCATAGAGTATTGGGATGTAATAATAATTTATATTCTGTCGAACAAATTGGATTCCAATTCCCGAATTTTTTGGGAACAATATCCAACCAAGGAAAAAATACCCAATTTGCAAGAATTTTTAAAATGTTTAACTGATCGGGCAATAGTATTAGAAGCCTCGAAAGCATCGTGTTCTGGAACTAAACCTATATTCGAGCATAATAAACAATCTAATTACAAAAAAGGATCTTCAGTTTCATTATTTTCACAAAAATTGAAATGCATTATTTGTAAGGAAAATCATAAGATTTATTTCTGTAAGCAGTTTTTGAAATTAAATGAACTCTTTGAAAAAATTAAGGAAATACAAGCGTGCGTCAAGTGTTTAAATGTAGGTCATTCCACTAAAGAATGTAGGAGTAAGAATGATTGTAGAATTTGCAATAAAGCCAGTCACAACACGTTACTCCACATTTCCCCTAAAGAGGATCAAAATATTGAGAATGGCGTGGATCAAGCGCCAGTCGCAAACCATTCCACCTACGGAGAAGCAGAAAGCATAATTTTATTATCAACCGCAACCGTAATGTAAAGGACAATAATGGAACTTTTCATTCAGCGAGAGTATTGTTGGATAATGGTTCCCAGGTTAATTTCATAACTGAACGATTTGCTAAAAAATTAAACCTAAAATTTAAGTCATTAAATATACCGGTCTCTGGATTACATAATAATATCACAAACGTAAAAAAGAGCCTCTCATTTGAATTGTCATCAATGAACTCGAATTATAAAAAACTTGTTGCTTGTTTGGTATTACAGGAAATTACTAGCAAGTTACCGCAGACTTCTTTTTCAAAAAGGGAAGCAAGCATACCATCAGGATTGAAATTAGCCGATCCTGAATTTTCCACTTCCGGTAACGTGGATATATTACTCGGCTCCGAACTATTTTGGGAAATGCTGACCATGGATCAATCGAAATGAACAACTGGACCTACGCTGCAACGCACTGAACTTGGATGGATATTATCCGGGCCGGTTAGAATGTGCACTACCAAAAAAGGGCCAGAATCATCCTCATGTCACTTATCTTTAAATATGATACACAATAAAATTGAAAGATTTTGGAGACAGGAGGAATTGGTGTCTACCAAGCACCAAAATTTTGAGGAAAAGGCATGTGAAGAGAGCTTCAAGTCCACCCATAAAAGGGATGAAAATGGGCGTTTTGAAGTGAACTTACCATTCCGACCTTGTATAGATCAAATGGGTAATTCCTTGACTATGGCAGAAAAAAAAATTATAAACTTGGAAAAGAAATTATCTTCAAATGTGGATTTGAAACTTCAATACATTAAATTCATGGAGGAATATGAAAACTTAGGTCATATGACAAAATTTTAACCAGTTTCTAATAAAGAAAAATCTTATCATTTACCCCATCATGCAATCGTAAAGGAAGCCAGCAGTACTACCAAACTAAGAGTGGTGTTCGACGGCTCTGAAAAACCTCCAGCGGGATATCAATAAACGATGCGTCAAGGGTTGGTCCGATAATACAAAATGATTTATACACCCATTTGTTGAATTTTAGAAGACATCAAGTGGCGATGACGGCTGACATTGAAAAAATGTACAGGCAGGTCGACATTAGAGAGGAGGACCGCGTTTTCCAAAAAATACTTTGGCGAGGATCTCCAGAAGAGGAAATGGGCCACTTTAAGTTAAATACGATAACTTATGGCCTGGGACCGTCATCCTTCCTAGCCACACGTTGCTTGAAGCAACTGGGTATGGAAAACGCCCACCTGTATCCTAAAGCTAGTCTCATTTTAAAGAAAGATTTTTATAGAGACGACTTAATTACAGGAGGAGACGATTTTGAATCCTGTAAATTGTTAAAACTGCAATTAATTTCCATTATGAATTCAGCCGGCATGAACTTAAGAAAATGGCGGTCTAATTCTTCTGATTTGTCATCGGAGGCCGGGCAGGCCACTGACCAGGTAATCTCGGACAAACCAGAACGAGAGAAAATTCTAGACTTAGCTTGGAATAGCGAAAAAGATACATTTTTATATCACGTAGAACTACCGTCACATACTGTTTATAATAAAATGAATGTCGATTGCTAGTATATTCGACCCGCTAGGTTTACTGGGACCAGTAACCTTCAATGCTACACTTATCATGCAGAAATTATGGCAAGAAAAGATATCTTGGGATGAAGAAATACCTATAGAAATTCTGAAGCCTTGGAGAAAATATGTAGAAGATTTAAAAGGTGTAAATTCTTTTCAAATACCTCGAAAAATTCAAGTTGTGATATTCAATTGCATGGGTTTTGTGACGCATCCATAAAAGCCTATGCAGCTTGTGTTTACATGGTTTCCACGGACCAGTTTGGAAAACATCATTCTCAATTACATAATCACAGCTAAATCAAGAGTAGCTCGACCGTTTTCTGTTATGGGACTGGATTATGCCGGGCCGATCTTAATAAAATCTGGAATCAGTAGGAGATCCAATTCGGTCAAGGCGTGTATTTGTTTGTTTATCTGTTTCGCTACTAGGGCAATTCATTTAGAACTGGTCACCTATTTAAATTTTTATCAAAGTAGTTTCTAAAAGTAGCTTTATAACACCTATTTTTAAAAAAGGAGATAAATGTCAAATTGAAAATTATAGACCAATATGTTATATGTCATCACTACCTAAACTTTTTTGAAAAGATTATATTAAGTAAAATCATGCATCAAATTAAACAAATTATAACAACTTCTCAACATGGTTTTGTGGCAGACAGATCTACGTCAACTAACTTATTGCTCTATGAAAATTTTATTTCTAATGCACTATCCAAGGGTCTGCAAGTTGATACAATTTATACTGACTTTAGCAAAGCCTTTGATACTCTTTCTCATAGCATTTTAATGGATAAATTAGAACACTTGGGAGTAAGCGGCAACTTTTTGGAATGGCTTAGAAGTTACTTATCATATAGAAAACTATCTGTAAAAATTACCTCCACAACTTCTTACACTTTTTTTGGCTTAAGTGGGGTCCCCCAAGGTTCCCACCTAGGTCCAATTCTTTTCCTACTATTTATTAATGATATTTCAATAATTTTCGATAATATTCACTTTCTTCTATACGCCGACGATCTAAAGATGTTTAAATTGATTGAAAATTCTTCTGATTGTTTAACTCTACAAAGGAACTTAAGTAAACTTTGTCAATGGTGCATTGTAAACAAATTACATCTTAATATCAACAAATGCCAAACAATCAGTTCCCATAGATCTAAAGCCCCTTTATTATTCGACTACTCAATTAACAATGCCACTTTAAAAAGAGTCTTTAAATTTAATGACCTTGGAGTTATCTTTGACTCCAAATTACGCTTCTTGTATCACATTGTTAGCATTACCAGTAAGGGATTACAAATGCTTGGATTTATTCTCAGAATCGCTAAAGATTTTAATAACATAAAAACCATAAAATTACTATACACGTCTCCGGTTAGAAGTCAGGTTGAATACAATTCAATTTGGTGTCCTCATTTCATCTCTAATTGTTTACAAATCGAAAGAATTCAAAATAAATTTTTACGTTTTATAAATTTCAAAATTGGTATTCCTATTATTGAAATCAATTATGTCAATTTACGCAGTTAACTTAACTTATCGAAATTATCTGAAAGGCGAAAAATATCTGATCTCCTTTTATTATATAAAATTGTTCATTCAAGGTTGGACTGCCCTGGAGGGCGATTCACGTTCTTTCCGCCTTCACCAACGGCTAGCATTCGCTGAAGCATAAATGAACCAATCTATAGATTGATAACTTCCCGCTTTTTGTATAGAGACACTTTCGACGCTATTTAACCATAAACTAGCATAGACTTGGCAATAATTTGATACTTTTTTTTTTGCCCTATAGATATGACGTCACACACACCATCGACAAGGATAGAGGAAAACCCAAAAAAGGGTGTGACCATAGACAATATAGTTCTCTTTCGGTATCTACGCAATTCACCAGCCTAAAATATTATTTTTTTTAAATGTGGAAACATCAAAATGCTCCCTCAGAACAAAAATGAAAACTCACAGTTATATGTTTTAGTATTTTATTTTAAACAGGTAGAAACAGAAAATACAAGAATGACTAACAAACCATCACGCCATTTCCGCAGGGGTAGGTAGTAGAAAACAACCCAGTTTTGGAACACATTCTTTATCTAATTTACATTCATACATCGTCTCATACATACTCTTCTAGAATTCTGACTTGACATGGCTCGACTTGAGTATCTAATTCACTCGATCATGCTATGTCTTCCTCGGACGTCCCCAACTTCTACCTTTCACATATTCTCCTTACACTCCTTTCTTTGTTCATTCGCTCAAACCATCTGAGCGTCCCTTTCTTAATCTTATTCATTACTCTTACATTAATCAGCCTTGCATTATTGGCGGATCTCCACATTTCTCACACGATCATACATGGCTTTACCACACATACACCTCAGGGATCTCATTTCGACAGCATTCAGTCTACTCTCATCATTCTGCCATTCCTCTGCCAGTTCCATGCCTCACTGCACTACATCAAGGTAGGAACCAGCACTCTATTTGGGACTGCTAGCTTCGCTTCTTTGGACATTTTTTGTTAGCGCCAACGTCATTCAGTCCTACATTAATGAAGTTATCTGCATTTATCTGAGTTTTGTCAGTTCAGATCCCACTGAAAGATAAGAACAAATTTATTAATACTAATAAAAATATAAAAAACAGTGCAAATATAAAGTACAGAATAGAAAAGTAAACGTACTGAGAATGATTTGTTCTTGTCGCGTCCAGTCCATGGAGTACTCTTCCTTGGTTCTCCTGTGCAGGCCCCAATCTCTTGACACGACACCACAACGTTACTGTCCTGCATACCTACAACAATCATGTCATCACTAAATTGCTAAATTATTGCTTTTAGATGTGCATCAATGAGCATCATGAAACACATCTGACATATCAAAACAAAGTAAGATAAATAAGTGAAAACAGGATTAAACTGTGCAAATGAATGTATCTTCGACATTATGAAATGGCTGCAATTATTCACATTATGATAAAAATTTGATATTTCATGCCTCCTCAACTAGAAAAATAACAGTACGAAATGAGCTTAGAATTTCATATAAATAATCAATATTATTTGTACCTGCACTTTGGTCAATAAATCCTGTTTTCACGAGGATGGTGTGTCTGATTTTAGGAAGTTTGGTGGACAGTGCTTTACTTTCCAATACGCATTTTGCACTCGATCTCGAAATGAGCCATTTCATGTAGTATTAGCCTCAAATACATGCAAAATGTTCTCAAAATCGGGTAATCAATATATTCAAGTGTGCAAACTTCACACGGCACTGATATTTATTAATTTATATAAGTATTTTCACATTTGCGTCGAACGTATTGGTGTGAATGTGCGTTGCAAGCGTCCATTTTGATATTATTATAGCGCTCAGTTGTCAAGAGTTTTTCCCATAGAAATTCAAAAATTTCCTATTGGTCCATACAGATATTACGTCACACAGTCATGGAGATTTCGCATCTTCGTTACGGTTGAAGTTTTGGATCGGAGTTATACCCCCCTGCGCTGAAGAATACTATATCTTGCGAAGGAAAGTCAAGGAGCGGAGGTTCGCGCTTGTAAACACTCCGAGCCACCTAAAACGCGATTCACATTCCTTACAATCTCGTTTTCGGAGAGACCTCATAAAAAATCCTAAACAAACTTGGTTAAAAGCCGTTAAGAGATTGTTTGAAAACACAGATAGTTGAAATATAATTAAGAGACACAAAGTTTTTAACCAAAACTTTGTAAAACAATTACTTTATATTATATTGCATTTTAATTAATTGTTATTTTATTTTTAAATAACATAAATAAGCAGTTTATCGAAGATTTCCGTTTTGTTAAAAGGTACCTACCCTGCTAGATACTAATGACTTTCTTATTCATTCACCTCTCTTGAAAGTGTCAATTTTATCCGCCAGTCGCGCCGCCGCAAACGTCAGACAGTTAGTAAGCTTGTTCACTTTTAACAATCTTCGCAAAAATGGTTGTTTACTTGTTATTTTGAAGTCGTTTGCTGAGGATTACAATAAAATGAGGTAAGTAGATGGTATATTACGTATGTAAAAGCATTTAAATACTGTTCGTATGCCTTTCACCCCGGTCTAAAACGGAATTATCAACAATATGTGTACACAGTTGACGTTTAAGGTTAGAAATTTTTAAAAGCAAGTAAAAAGCGATACAGTTCTTGTATTATTATATTTTGTCTTTATTATTAAGTGTGTAATTAAGTAATGTGACGTTATTATTGATTATCTTTCAGTGTATTGATCAACATGCAAAAATGAATGCGATCTAAAAACGGCTATACAATATATGTTGATGGCCGAGGAAGACTAGACGTGCCTGACAATCTTCGCAATGATAATGTACGTATTTTATTAATTTTTGCAGGAGAATACTCATGCTCGTTCATGCCCAATGCTCTTGCTAGTTTACTAGCAAGAGCATTGGGCATGTTTAGTTTAGCATGTGTGGTTTTCCTCCGACGAAAATGTTTACACACTTTGTGAATGTTTAAGTCGGGGCCACAATGTTTTTACTTTCCGTGGCCCATGGAAAACAACAAATGTTGTGGCCCTGCCTCATGTTTATGGTAATGTTTGAGGTTTTGTTTGCGAAATTGGTCGCAAGAGACCGGCCTATACATACACAACTGATATCGGATCACATGTGTTGAATTTTGTTTGTTAAATGCAGCAAATTAAAGCTATGTCACCTTTCACAGACAAAGTATGCAGTCAAAATGCCTAAATGCCAAAACACAATGAAATTTCATATGTTGTAATTTGATTTATTTCTTTTACAGAGACCTCTTCCGACGACACTGATACGGTATCATTCGCAGATGACTGCTGCACTGCTTTAGCTGGGATCTTCCATGCTGAGGGTTCCTTTTACATATTAATAACAATTAATATGTAAAAGAAATTAATTCAAACAATTAATTCATCTTAATATTTTCAAGCACTACTTGTAAAAAGGGTTTTTCCCTAAAATAATTAAACGAGCGCCATCTATCAAAGAGTAGAATATGAATTCTTTTGACAATCACCCAGTTATAATGAAAAGAGATAAAAAAAACGCAATTAAATTATTACATATTTCATCAACAACTCCAAATTGATAGATTTGATTTAAACAACTTTATTCCGGGCGACCGCTCAGTTATATAAATAATATGAGTTACTGAAAGATTTATTAATATGTGCTGTGGTATTCTTTAGCGCGGTCAGGTGTTAACATATATTCTTTGCTTCCTTTTTATTTGAGAGTTTTGAGTTAACATCGCTGATGATTTTTAATGAAAGTAGAGTTTAGTAGTATTGTTTCAGAGTAGAGTTGTTAGATGTCATCAGTGCTAGTTTTTTTAAAATCTTTCCAGGAAGGAAAACAAACATTATAGGAACATAAGCTTATGTAGGGAAACCAAAATTCAAAAGAAAGTTATAAGTAATTATTTTATTTATTACATTTATTATCCTTGTGTGCATTTTGCAATTTGTGTGTTCTCAATAAAACTTATATTATAAACTTCATGTTGTATTGGTAATTTTTTCCCAGCCTTTCCTTTTTCCAAATCTGACTGTCATGCTGCATTCCAGGAAATCTGTATATAATAAATATGTAAGTAGTTTATTGTAATTCAAATCACTTTAATCTGACACTTTGCAAGTTATGTATTTTAAAATCTCTCAGGCTGATTTGTTCGGTCATATAGGTAGGTCTCATAGAAATCGTTGAAATATGATTTAAACGGTGTCGAAAACCGTCCTTTTTCCTTTTTCAGCCACAGCTCTATAATTTTTGAGAACTTGACAAGTAGACTGAATGCTGCAGAAATGAGATCCTTAAGGTGTATGTATGCTAAAACCATGTATGATCGTGTGAGAAATGTGAAGATCTGAAAAGAATGTAAGCGTAATAAGATTGGGAAAGGGACGCTTAGAATGGTTTGGGCATGTAGAGCCAATGAATGAAGAAAGGAGTTTAAAGAGAATTTATGACGAGAATCTGAATGGGAAAAGAAGTCGAGGACGCCCCAGGAAGAAGTGGAACGATTAAGTGAATCAGATACTTAAGTCGGGCATGTCAAGAGTCAGAATAATAGAGGAGTATGTATGAATGTGAATGAGGCAAGGCGTGTGTGCCGAGAGCTAGTTGTTTGGCGGTCCGTTGTCTCTTCCGTTACTTAGTTAGAAAATTGAACTAAATCTCAGTCTCCCTTAATATCATGGTTAGAAATATGATCTAAACGGTGTTGGAAAGAGAAAATACCATGCTTTACATTCAAATATAAAAGTTAACCACAAAATAATTAAAAAATGTACACCTATATGAAACTCGAGTTTCCCAAATTTGAGAAAAAATCATGAAACTTTGGGAATTTAAAAAAAATTATTTTTACATGAAACAACAAAAAAGTGAGGTGACGATAACGTTTACAATACATTTGTCTAATAAAATATATGTGTGTTTTTATTTTTTATCACTACCAGTAATTTTAGTTAGAAAAAACGTAAGATGAGCCATTTTTAAAGTTTGCATTCAAAATTTTATATTTAGAAAATTACACGGTTATTTCTAATAATAAAATTAGAATGTGTATGTCATCACATTTCGAAACAAGTTTTTAGTTTTCGGATACATTCACAAATATTCCATTTATTTGTATTTTAATGCGACGAAGCGGAAATATTTTGACCCGATTCAAAACATCGCAATTACGTCAATTCGGTTAATTTATTAGCATTATTATGCGAAAAATACTTCACTGATCATGTATACATTTAAAACTTACAATAATATGAAGTTTTCTTTTGTTTAAATTGCACAAATATGGATAATCGTCAATAAGGCTGCAATTCTGTCAATCAATGCTTCGCGAATGACAGGTCGATTGGTCTCCTTCGCGAAAGCCAGCGCCGTCTTCTGAAGGAGAGGAATTTAAACGAAAGAAGGCGTCAATAAGAGAACGTGAATCGCAGTTGACGAAAAATTCCTTCATTTGAAGGAAAGGCGAGGATTGCTGTTGTTCAGTAGAACCGGAATCGCCCTCCAGATGCTATAAATTTGCTATCTATACATGTACCTCCAAAATATACCAGATGGAATATTTTATTCTACAACAATAACTTCGCTATGAATTCTGTGATGGAAAAAATACATAGGTTGGGCAATGAACTAACCGATGTCGCTGACATATTTAATGCTAAATTAGTTCACCACTTTTTAAATGTAAATAATGAATGAGAAATCATTTTATTTTATTTTGATTTTCTTTTGTTTGTTATTTTTAATTGTTCAATGCAAACAACGAATAATTAAGTAAAAATTAATGTGTTTAGATTTTTTTTTTCTTTTTTGTTGTTTGTCGTTATATGAATTGTACCTACGAGTTCTCTAAAGTTATGCATGTGGATTTAGCATTACATATATTCTTATTTATTATATTGTGTTTATGCTTATTTATATATTTTGTAATCTTTTTTATTTATGTTATACCTTTGTTATAAAAGAAATTTGAATTCTATATGTAAAAGCCCAATAGGGCGTCAATAAAAAAATTATTCTGTTAAAATTTTAGATGGGGATGATAATTTCTTTTATATTTGATGATGGTGGTTGTTTGGTTTTGAAATGATAATATGCATGGTTCCTACCTGGATGTCATTTTACCCAGTACCTACCTCTACCCATCCTTACCACATCACTTGCTGAAAGAAATTTTGAACTTGGAACAGTGTTGGAAAATTGGAGGGCTTTTGTTCCGAAAAACACAGAGACAAGAAGAGGAATCTAGCAAGAGGTTTTGAAGCAAGTTTCGTTTTGTTGTGCTAATATAATTGTGAATCATATAAAAGTAGACTATCGTGTTTACTTGTTTGTGTTGTTAGGCAATAATACCTCGAGGTATCTTAGTGAAATAAACTGTACCTACTTGTAAGTTTTGTTTCGTGTTCCCGAGAGGTAAGTGATTGGTTTCCTTTTCCTTGTTTCCTATTTTTGTTCCCAACACATATTATCACCCAATTCCAACAAATACCATTTCGTTCAGTTTGTAGTTTTTTTCGTTTCGTATTATTTACAGTCCATTTTACCAAATGCATCTGAAGCAAACAGTTTCGGATGCAACATTTTGGTCCAATCGTTCCGGATATCGTCGGTGTTTTCATTAGTTTGTTGGATTTGGTTGCTGGTATGTGTTATTCCAAGAACCTTTATTCCTTGTTCCTCATATTCCTGGCATTTCGGCCTTCGAATTAAGCATATTGTCATCTTCAAAGGGGATAATTTCGTGGGAAAATCGTAATAAATTTCGCACTTTTCGTTTGTTGCTTCTATTTTCAAATATTGTTAGCATCTCATTTTGTATTGGGTACCTACATTCAGCTTTGGAACATTGTTCATGATTTCAAATAATTTGGAACATTGATCACAAGTAGGTACTATATCTTGCATTCGGTACCTACCCGAAGCAAAATATTATTCATTATTATTCAATCTTTGATTACAAAATAGAAAACTTTAATATTTTAAATTATCGTATCGTGTGATTATCAGAATAGTTTGTTTATTGATTTTAATTGATTAATATCATTTAAAATGGCTGCTTCTGCTATTGTCCGGAATAAATTGGCCATTCTAGGACTTCGTGAAATTCATGATTCGTCGATCAGAGCAGTTGTTTCTGGTAATTTGATAGATAGAAATGGCTTATTGATTAGATTTAAGGATATTGAAAAATATAGGAATGATTTTGTAGAATCCTACGTAATTCTAGAAACGTCGAAAAGTAAAGAGGTAGATTTAACAGATATGGAAAGTAGATATAAGAGTTTTATGGACATGTATTATGAAATCCATTCGAATCATCTAGCAGTGTTTCCACCCAAGGAAGATAGTTCTGGAAAAATAACAGATAACAGTCTCGGTTTTTCACTTCCAAAAATTAGTTTGCCAACCTTTTCAGGTGGAATTACTGAATGGGTAAACTTTATAAATACTTTTGATGCAATAATTCATGAAAATAATTCTCTGAGTGACATTCATAAATTGCATTATTTGTTAGGGGCGCTATCGGGTGATGCGTTGAAAATTATAAAGCATCTTCCGGTTTCCGCAATCAATTATCCCATTGCTTACAATTTGTTGAGAGATCGTTTTCATAACAAACGGATAATTGCAGACAGACACGTAGAGAACATTATTTCATGCTCCATAATAAAAAAGGAATCGCTCAGATCTGTCGTTAATGTTTTGAAGGAAAATGTTCAGGCATTAGAAGCCTTAGATTTTCCAACTGATCAGTGGTCATTTTTATTACTACATATCGTTTTAAAGAAATTTCCTGATGACCTACGAACTAACTTCGAGTTAATGGGTCACACGGAAGAAATTCCATCGTTTTCACATTTGTTGTCATTTTTGGAATCGCAATCTAAAATTTATGAATCTGTTCATGGCTACGGCATGAAAAATGAAGCGCCAAAAGCGAAACCAAATCGCGCATTAAATTCTTTTGTCAGCACTCAAAAATCGGTGTGTTTATTATGCAAAGGTGGACATTTCCTCTCAAAGTGTGACCAATTTTTAAATCTAGAACAACCTGCTAGATTCAATATTGTGAAGAAATATAAATTGTGTCAGAATTGTCTATCGGCTAAGCATTTTGTTAAAAACTGTTCGTCGCGTTTTAATTGTTTTCGGTGTCATAAAAATCACCATTCCTTGTTGCATTTTTCTCATGACGTAAATAGGCAAGTACAGGAGTCAAATAGCAACAATTTCGATAACACTTCCAGACAAGAGGTACTTGATTCTCCACCAGAATCAATCAACCCAGTCATATCGGCCATCGCGGCAACCACAGCTCATTTGGAGAGGCTTGATAATCCCAACGTTTTATCGAGCTCTAGCCAATCATCAGTTTTGTTAGCTACTGCTATCGTAGAAGCTTGTGATAAAAATGGTAATTTTCACAAGGTTCGTATATTATTGGACTGTGCAAGCCAGGCAAATTTTATTTCAAATGATTGTGCAATTCGTTTGGGCCTCGACTGTTCGAATAAACAAATTTCTATTCGAGGAATTGGACAGTTGTCGGCCATCGCGCAGAAGGGACTGGTCAATTGTCGGATCCGTCCTCTATGTTCGAATGAACTTTTTGAAGGGGATTTCGTTGTGTTACCAAGCATTTGTGCACATATGCCTAGTTCTCCCATTCGTCGGGGAGACTGGAATCATTTGAGAAATTTAACTTTGGCTGATCCTAATTTTGATAAGCCCTCTGCAATAGACATTTTATTGGGTGCTGGATTGTTTTCATCCATTCTTCGTTCGGGACAGGTGGTAGGAAAATCTAATGAACCGATAGCTTTGAACACGGCTTTTGGTTGGATTTTAATGGGAAATGTAGATCACAGCACGTCTCCTTCCATGAATTCGTTTTTGACGTCGTTAGAATCATCAATTGAGAGTATTCTGAGAACGTTTTGGGAAATCGAAGATTTTCCCAATCATCCTTCACCATTATCTCCAGAAGAGTTGCTTTGTGATAAAATATTTACAACTCAGCATTATAGAGACGATGCGGGACGGTACGTTGTTCCACTTCCATTCAGGGAAGCTACATTGGCTCTTGGTGATTCATATCATTCGGCAGTATCTCGTCTGCAACACCTTGAGCGCCGTTTCTCTCGGCATCCTGATATAAAATCTGATTACATTAACTTTATGAGAGAATATGAATCTTTGGGCCACATGATAGATGTGACAAGTTCATCAGTTTCGACTGGAAAATATTTCATTCCTCATCATTGTGTAATTAAAGATACTGGATCCATTAAAAAACTTAGAGTTGTTTTTGACGCATGTTCAAAAACATCTTCTAACCAATCGTTGAATGATATACTTTTGAAAGGGCCTAAACTACAACAAGCTATTGTGAAATTAATATTGTGTTTCAGAGCCCACAAAATTGCCTGGAAGTTAACTGCCAAAGAACTTAGTTCGACCCTAAAATCGTGGTTTATGAAAGTGCAATTTGTGCATTTTCATCCAGTTACAGGCAAAACTTGTCAAAAATTGTCTTACGTTCGACAGATTATACCTTTTTCGAATTCGGTTGGTTTATTCAGAGGTGGTGGGCGATTGCAACTTGCCCATATCGCCTTTATTATCCAACACTCCATACTTTTGCCCAAGAAAAGTCACCTTACCAACTTAATTATTGACTCGTATCATAAGAATTATTTGCAATTGGGGCCTAGGACGTTATTGTCAATCTTACAATCAAAATATTGGATTGTTTCCGCTCGAAATGTCATTCGGTCACGATTGAGTAAATGCATAACTTGTTTTAAGGCTCGTCCTATTGGTGTACAACCTATGATGGGAGATTTGCCTCAAATTAGATTTCGTGAAGGTCGTCCTTTCCTCAATGTTGGGGTGGATTTTGGTGGCCCATTCTCAATAAAGGAAAGCAGACGTAGAGGAGCCAAAGTTTTGAAGGCTTATCTGTGCTTATTTATCTGTTTAAGTACCAAGGCAGTACACTTAGAAGTTGTATCTGATTTATCCTCCGAAGCCTTTTTAGCGGCTTTGGATCGCTTTATAGCCAGAAGGGGATTATGTTCTTGTATCATTAGTGATAACGGCACAAATTTCATCGGTGCTAACAAATACTTATCAGCTCGTGATCACCTCACATCTGCTGCAACCACGCGGCAAATTAAATGGTCTTTTCATCCCCCTTCTGCTCCTCACTTTGGAGGCATATACGAAGCAGGAATAAAATCCTCAAAATACCACCTAAAGCGAGTAATAGGAGAACAAGTACTCACGTTTGAGGAATTAACAACATTGTTTAGTCGAATAGAAGCCATTTTGAATTCTCGTCCATTATCTCAATTGTCGTCTGATCCATCTGAACTCGAAGCATTGACGCCAGGTCATTTTTTGATAGGGGCTCCTCTTACATCGGTACCTGAACCTGATTGGTCTGAAGTACCTATGAATAGGTTATCGCGTTGGCAGTTGTTGCAAAAAATAACTCAGGCATTTTGGAATCGATGGAGAAAGGAATATTTACATACCCTTCAACAACGTGGAAAGTGGATAACGTCATCACCTAATCTTAATGTTGGAGATTTGGTGTTATTAAATGATGGAAAAAATCCATCTATGCACTGGCCACTAGGCCGTATTGAGGAATGTCATCCTGGTCCTGATCAAATCGTACGGGTTGTGACAGTTAAAACTGCACAAGGAACATTTCGTCGGCCTATTGTTAAACTTTATCCATTACCACTTTGAAACAATTTACTTATATGTAATTTGATTTTTAATTTTATTCATTGCTTTTATTTTCGTTTGTTTTCTCCTTGTATTTTGTTCGATTTACCGCGGTGTCGGTTGCTATGAAAGATAGTTCTTCGATTAATTAATTAATTTTAGCTTTATTGTAGACGTACGTTTCGATTTTTTAAATTTCGTTGAAGATGTTTGTTGCACAAAGATTGAATAATTGTTTGTCATTTTTGTTAATTATAGATTGTTACATAAAATACATTTGTTTTTTGTCAATATTCGGAAGTGTGTGATTTACTATCGATTGTAGATAAGAGATTTCAATCTCTTCTCGGGGGGGGGAATGTTTGGTTTTGAAATGAAATATGCATGGTTCCTACCTGGATGTCATTTTACCCAGTACCTACCTCTACCCATCCTTACCACATCACTTGCTGAAAGAAATTTTGAACTTGGAACAGTGTTGGAAAATTGGAGGGCTTTTGTTCCGAAAAACACAGAGACAAGAAGAGGAATCTAGCAAGAGGTTTTGAAGCAAGTTTCGTTTTGTTGTGCTAATATAATTGTGAATCATATAAAAGTAGACTATCGTGTTTACTTGTTTGTGTTGTTAGGCAATAATACCTCGAGGTATCTTAGTGAAATAAACTGTACCTACTTGTAAGTTTTGTTTCGTGTTCCCGAGAGGTAAGTGATTGGTTTCCTTTTCCTTGTTTCCTATTTTTGTTCCCAACACATATTATCACCCAATTCCAACAAATACCATTTCGTTTAGTTAGTTTTTCGTTTCGTATTATTTACAGTCCATTTTACCAAATGCATCTGAAGCAAACAGTTTCGGATGCAACAGTGGTTCAATTTGAAGGGATAATTGAGCAAATCATTATACCTATAAATGAAGATTATCGTACAGAATATTAATTGTATTATATAAATTTAGTTTATATTTTGCTTTAAAATATTGTTTTGTGTGGAATAACACTTTATTCAGATTAAATCAAATATTATAATATGTATAACATAAATTATATAAATTTCTAAGTCGTACAACTCATTGTTTAGCAAGCAGTTATTTTGGGTTTATTATTTAATAATTATTTCTTCTCGAATGTTAGAAAATTAAATCCATTTATCGGATACATTTATTTCATTTGTCATTTAATTTTTTTTCTTGGACTTTACATAGTTCTTCACAGAATAAAATAATTTGGATCATTCTCCCTTTTGGATAATGTTCCTTTAGAGCATGGGTCGGCAACCTGCGGCCCGTGAGACGTCTTGGTGCGGCCCGCGAGATTCTCGCCGCAACGCACATGACGGACGATATTATACACAATCGAGTGAAAGGAAGCGAGAAAGGGAGCGAAGGGATAGTGAAGTTGGAGCGAAGGGGGAGCGGGGGGAAAGAGAAGGAAGGCAAGAACGCCACACGCACCTCGCATCATTCCGTTGTCGACCGCCAGTAACACTACTCGTTCGATCGCGCTGCGCTAACTACCCACCCACATCGGCGTTTACATTCGCTGCAAGTTTTATTTTTTTATAAAATCTGTTTTGTGAATTCTCTTAGTGTTTTTGGTAAGTACCTACCTACTGCATGATAATAATATTATTCCTAACATTACAAGTAATGAATATAACAATGCAATATTAAAGTATCCATGAGTTTACGACAGTTTAAAAAAAAAATTACAATGATAAACTTTTTAAGACGAGGTGCACTATGAATGTAATATTTTTATAAGCCTGAAAAACTCCATACACATTGAAAATACCTTTCGAGAAAGAATAAATACCGCCGATGGGACTCGAAGTTACAATTGCCTTTTCTACAAAAAAATAAAGTTGGTAGGTTCAGGTGAAAAAATTAATAAGAAATAATTGTTGAAAAAAAAAAGCAATGACTGTTGAATGAATAAATACTTGTACATATTTAGTTATTTGGCGGAATGGGAATAAGCCGACGTTGCTCAATGGCGAGAGCATCTGACCGGCAATCAGAAGGCTGCGGGTTCGAGTCCCGTCGGCGTTATGTATTCTTTCTCGGCAGATATTTTCAATGCGTATGGAGTTTTTTCAGGCTAATAATTATTGCTTTTAAAATTTTCACAACGATAGTATTTGTTTACTTGTCAATAAAGGTGTACTTTAGGTATACTTGACATAAATTATACGATTTTGTTTTTTGAATAAAAATATTGCTCACTGGGGGAGTATTTATTTAAGGATTTTATATAGGACAAAACTATGACTCTTTCCGTAAAAATAAATACATATTTTTATGTTTCTGTATTGTTACAGATTTATACACCCAAGATGGCTTCTAAAAAAAGGAAGATTGTTGATGAAAGACGGATTTTTAATGAAGCATGGAAAAATTTATATTTTTTTATCAAATTTAAAGAAAAACCACTATGTTTAATCTGTCAAAAGAGTATTTCCGTAGTAAAGGAATATAACCTGAAGCGACATTATGATATTGAGCACAAAACTAAATTCCAGTGTCTTGAAGGGGAATCTCGAAAAAACAAAATCATTAACTTGAAATCGTCACACAAAAATCAGCAGAATACCTTTAAAGTTGTAACAGACAAAAGCGAATCAGCTGTTCGTGCCAGCTACAAAGTAGCAGAGATAATTGCAAAGCATTGTCGCCCATTTACTGACAGTGAACTTGTAAAAGATTGTGTCTTAGCTATCGCGGAGGAAGTATGCCCGGAACAGAAAAAAATGTTTGAAAACGTTAGTCTCTCTGCTAGAACTTGCACCAGACGCACTGAAGACTTGGGTGCTAACTTGCGTGAACAACTTAAGGATAAAGCGCAGTATTTTACTTACTTCTCTCTTGCGATGGACGAAAGTACGGACGTGTCGGATACGGCACAATTCCTTATATTTGTACGAGGAATTGACAAAAACTTTTCTGTTTATGAGGAGTTATTAAAAATGTGCAGTCTCGAAGGAACTACAAAGGGAGAGGATTTATTTCACCACTTGGACCAAGCTCTGATTTCGTGTGGCTTGAGCTGGGATAAATTAACTAGCATCACCACGGACGGCGGAAAAAATATGAGCGGTCATAATAAAGGTGTTGTCGGAAGAGTCAACAGCAAACTGCAAGAGTTTGGATCGAAAGTTCCATTTACATTTCACTGTATTGTCCATCAAGAAGCATTGTGTTGCAAAGTTTTATCGTGGAAAGAAATAATGGATACCATTGTATCTGCTATTAATTTTATAAGAAAAAATGGGCTTACTCACCGCCAGTTCCAAAAGTTTTTGGAAGATGTGGAAGCTGAATATGGTGACGTGATGTATTACTGTGAAGTAAGATGGCTAAGCCGAGGAGCAGTACTTCAACAATTTTTTTATTTGAGGAAAGAAATTTGTAACTTTATGGAGATGAAAGGAAAGGCAATACACGAACTTTCCAACCACCAGTGGGTTGTAGATCTTGGGTTTTTAACTGATTTGACTGCCGAACTGAATATACTCAATACACGTTTACAGGGGAAAAATAAATTGATATGCAATATGTATTCAGATGTTAAATCATTTGAAATGAAACTAACATTATTTATCAAGCATATCGATGAAAGGAAACTCAATCATTTTCCAAATTGCAAGAAAGCAGTAGAAGAAGCTGGAATAAATTTTGTTTGGCAAAATACTAAAATGAAAAGTGCCTTAATGCAGCTACAAACTGAGTTTGAAAACCGGTTTGCTGATTTCAAAAAGATCTCACGTAAGATGGAGATTTTCGAAAACCCCTTTGCAGTAGATATCGGTAATGTACCAAGCGATTTGCAAATCAACGTGATAGATTTGCAAAGTGATAACACACTTAAAATGGCTTTTAAGGAAAAAACTAATTTGGTGGATTTCTATGGGAGTTTGCTTTCTGAAAACTACAAGGATTTAAAAAGGTTTGCTCAGCAAATAATTACTATGTTTGGTAGTACATATATTTGTGAACAAACTTTTTCAATTCTGAATTATCGAAAAAACAAACACTGTTCTCGGTTATCGAATTCACATTTAGACGCAATACTACGCGTCTCTACTTCAAAAATGCAAGCTTATATTAAAAAACTTGCAAGTCAAATGCAATCACAAAAATCTCATTGATTTTATTAAATACAATAAATGTCGTTAAAATATACACTTAGCGTTTTATTTTTAAAACTAAAATATTTGTACATAAATATTGTATGTATACCTACTGCAAGTGCGGCCCGCACTGATCCCCATGAAAAATATTTGGCCCTTTTACAACAAAAGGTTGCCGACCCATGCTTTAGAGGGTTTTCAAAACGTTATCTAAGGCTGGCCGCATACACACGTTTTCCGTATTCGATTTCCGAATTCGTTTTCCGTATTCGGATATCCGAGTGCATGGAATCAATAGAAAATACATTAACTGGCGCACATGTCCGCTTTTTTCCAAACGGAACATATTCCGTACGTACGTTTCGAATGCAAGCCGGCGCGTTCGGAGAAACCTAATGGAAAACACCTAATGACGTCATGCGCAACGCAGCGCTTGCATACTTTTTGTTTGTGCCGGCGCACACGTTCGGAAATTTCTATTCAGTATCGCACCCGCACCACGTGCATCGGACGTATTGTTTGTATTTGTTACGCATAGAATCGCAACACGATAATGTGTGAGGCAGAAACATTAATATTGGCTGTTGAAAAATACCCCTGCCTGTGGGATATTCATGATAACGACTATCACAATAGAGATGTCAAAGATTTGGCCTGGGAGAATGTATTTAAAGAGGTTATAAAGGATTGGGACACGTGCACTAAAGTGGACAAAGAAAAAAAAGGTAAGATATTTTCTATATACTTTTTATTACAATAGTGGCCACACGTATTCTTTTAAAATATTCATGTACTCAAAATCGCCTTAACCCTCCCGGTGCTATCAGGGGTTCCCACAATTTCTAAATTTACTATTCTGCATGTAGAATTTTAAATACAGACTTCAAAGTTTTGGAATTTTTGTATTCCTACAAAACCTATAAACACATAATCTCTTCTTCTTCCTTGCACTGTCCCAACTCATTGCCTAGGTAGGCTGTTGGGGTCGGCTCTCCTCGTTCTCAGGTTGTAGCTTCTTCGGTTCTGGGTATCGCTCTCTTCCAGGCCGTTTCTACTTAGAATTTTAGAGCATTAACATCTGCTGCACATCCTCCATCTTTGTGGATGAGTGAGCCGAGATACTTAAATGTGTCACAGTTAGCTAATGTTACTCCATCCAGTTGCATCGAAGGAGTTACAGCACTATAAACACATAATCTGCCATTTTAAAAAAAAGAAAAAAGTACTACATTAAAGCACAAAAAAATATTTTGTAATATTTAGGTATCAATCCTTGCCGCAAATGATATTTCTTGTTCGCTGGAACAATATTCACAACAAAATAAACTGCGAAAATGCTCCATCTCTCTCTCGCATTAGTTCGCATATGGATATGGGTCCGACGTTCTACTCGCACATCGGCTATTCGCGGCATCTCCCTCTCTCGTATGTATCGAAAGCTGCGTAAGGGTGTTAGGACGTAATGTCCTTACACCATCACATAAGCCGGCGCCGGTCTCGGTGTGTTTCGAAACATTGCTGCGGACGGTAAAAATATAATTAGAAAAGTAAAAAGTTTAAAGTGCAGTTTTTGTGATAAATCTTTTTGTTTTGTGATTTTACTGCTGTCAATAACTGTCTCTCTCATGACGAAAAGGGGTGTAAACCATGAAGAACTAAAAATTCTCGAAAATCTCAGTGACTTTTGTAAAAGTGATGATGATCTGGATTTTGAAGCAATAGATAGTGAAGATCTATCTGACGCGGAAGACCACGTTGAAATCCCGGAGGAGTCAGATTCTGACGAAGACATCGGAGTAGGCGAAGATTCAACTACAGCTGCGGCTAATGAAGTTTTAATGACCTCAAAATCAGGCATGCAGTGGAGTTCAGTGCCACCACCGCTGACGAGAAATAGAGCGCACAATATTGTAAGTGCTAATCCTGGCGTTCAAAATGAGGGGAAAAATATAACAACTATTCGAGGGGCTTTTTGTTTATTTATGAACGATAGTATTATAAAAAAAGTGTGTGAGGAAACTAATCGCTTTATATGTAAAAAAAATCCAAACAGTGAAGATCAAGTAGTTAAAAACGAGGAAATCTACGCTTTTATGGGAATACTCCTAGTGGCCGGCAGAAACCGGGGACGAAAACAAAACTTACAAGAGTTGTGGACAACAAATGAACTTTTTCGGCAGCATTTTTACTCCGCAGCAATGGCAAGATGCAGGTTTCACTTTAAATATAGCAGTATACGGTTTGTCGAAAAAAAAAAAAAGAGACGCGGACCAGCAGAATGGAAGTATCCAAAAATAAATTGGAAGCAATACAGGATGTGGTTGAACTCTTCGTACCTGTTAAGTGTCCGATGACACCGTGTGGACTGTAAAACTAAATTATGTGGCGAAATTACGAGTGTATAAGATTGTGTTTTTAAATCGACAAGGGAGGAAGGAAAACGATAGGAATGGCCCTTACCTTGATGATGAGGTGACAGCTCCCAGTTCTTCTTTATGATCACTTTCCAATGATGATGACCCGATGGTCTTCACGACAATTATAATATATTTATATTATTGTTATTTGCGACATTTGCGAAATGCTTGTACAAGCTTGGTCGAGTTTTTCAAGATAACAACTGAATGTTTTTATTCAAAAAAAGGAAGTGCAAAAGTGTTCTTTTTTCAAGTGTTTTAAATCATCTTCTTTGCTTCTTGGGTAAGGGCCTTGATGTGAAAGGAAGGGAATCACAAGGAAGGAATATTTGGTAAGGAACATGGGTATAATGGATTAATGTCCTAAAGTTATTTCAACACTAAACATTCCGCCGGCCTTGAGAAAATGTGATAATTTTCTCAATAATTGTGCATCAACGACACGAAAGAAAAAGAAAGCAAAAAGAAAACGACAACAAACAAAATTAAATGGTAGAATTAATAACGAAATTAAAATTATAAACTAAGCAAAACAGATATTTAATCGATAGGTAGTCGATACAGTTTTACCACGGGACGTTTAAAAATACCCTGGGGAGTACATACCGAAACGACACGGATAATTCCATCAGCGCCGGGAAATAGTTCAACGACTCGTCCGACAGGCCATCGCATGGGGGCTGATTGCGAATCATCAATCATAACTAGGTCGTCAACTTTCAAATTAGGGTTTGTCGTAGCCCACTTGTTTCGTTGTTGAAGAGTGTGTAGATATTCTTTCCGCCACCGATTCCAAAAATGTTGAGACATTTGTTTCAATAGTTGCCAACGCGATAAACGATTCATTGGTACATCCACAAAATCTTCTTCAAGAACAGAAACGAGAGGAGCCCCAATCAAAAAATGGGCAGGAGTTAACGGGTCCATTTCAGATGGATCCGGCGATAGCGCTCCAATGGGTCGCGAATTTAAAATTGCTTCGACGCGAGTCAGAACTGTGGTTAGTTCTTCAAAGGTGAGGATTTGATCTCCCACAACCCTTTTCAAATGGTGTTTGGTTGACTTAATTCCAGCCTCCGACAATCCGTTGAAATGAGGTGCGGAGGGAGGATTAAAGTGCCAGGTAATCGAACGAGTGACAGTTGCATCCACAATTTTGTCGTTGTTTTCGGGTGCATTTAAGAATTTCGACAGACCAGTATGATATCTATTGGTCCCAATAAAGTTGCTGCCGCAATCGCTGTAAAGGTTCTGACATACACCGCGACGAGAGATAAATCTATCTAATGCTGCGACAAATGCTTCAGTAGATAGATCTGAAACTAACTCTAGATGAACGGCTTTGGTCGATAAACAAACATAAAGACATAAATAAGCCTTATAAGTTTTGGCGCCGCGTCGTTTACTCTCGCGCACTAAAAAAGGACCTCCATAATCCGTTCCGACATTCAAAAATGGACGACCTTCTCGAAAGCGAGAAGCGGGTAAGTTACCCATTATGGGTGAACTTCCACGCGGGTTATTTTTAAAACAAACAATGCATTTGCTCAGACGATGTCGAATTACGTTACGAGCCGAAATTATCCAATATTTTGATGATATTATGGATTGCAATGCACGCGGACCTGGATGTAAGTACATACGATGGTAATGGTCTATTATTAAAGTTGTCAAATGACATTGCTTCGGTAAAATAATAGGATGTCGAGCATTTTCCGAGACCTGTGCATAACGAATACGACCACCGACTCTTAAAATTCCATTTTCATCGATAAATGGAGCGAGTTTTTGAAGTTGTGTCGAACAAACATGATGCGAATGTATATTGTCTATATCTTGTTGAAAATAAATAGTTTGAACGAGCTTAATGCAACATGCCAAAGATAAATTATTTTCTTTTAAAGAGAGTGGGGAAAATACGTTGAAAGTGCCAATTGATTTCGAACGCAATTTATTAATAAATCGACGACACCAAGATATAACACGTAATAATTTCGATAATGAAGAAAATTTCAGTAGAAACTCTTGGTCACAAGTTGACACATTCGTTACGAATGAGATCAAGTTTTTCGATTTGTATTCTGGTAGTTGTTCTGCGGGAATAGTTTGAGGTTTAACTAGTAACCATTCTTCCAAAGGTGATGATAGAAAGTTAGGTCCGTACCACCATAATGATGCTTCAGCGATTTCATTTGGAAAAACTCCTCGTGTTCCCAAATCCACGGGATTATCTTGCGAGGAAATATGATACCAATGTTCATACGGTATATTTTCAATTATAGCTTCAACACGATTTGCTATAAAAGTTTGCAAAAGAAATGAAGGTGTCTTCAACCATGCCAATACAATGGTCGAATCCGTGAAAACGATGATTCTTTCTATTTGAAGTCTATCTTTGTATACTTCTTTACAATAAGTCAACAAATTTGCCAATAAAACTGCTCCAAGCAACTCCAATCGTGGGATAGATGTCACTTTGATGGGTGCAACCCTTGACTTAGCCAACAAAATATGGCTCGATATTTCTTTGTTGTTAATTACAACTAAATATACAATTCTACAATATCCTCTTTCAGAGGCATCTGAAAATCCAACAAGTATACAACGACTTTGTAGACATGTTGTGACATAGCGATCAATTCTTAGATTGGCGAGGGATGGAAGTTCTGTTATGTAAAATGTTAAAGGATGACTAGGCGATTCTCGCCACAAAATACGTTGGAAACGGCGAGAGTTCTTGTCCATTAATATTTGTCTATACATTTGACGTATGTCAGCGGTAAATACGATTTTGTGTATTCGAAAATTACACATCAATTCGACGACGTCCTTTTGTAATTTGGGACCGACCAAAAGTATGTCGTTCAATGACATACCCGATGACGTTTTAGCACTTGCATCAAAAACAACCCTTAAGCGAGTGGTAGAACTCGTCTCCTTTATTATTCCATGATGAGGTATGAAGTAATTACCAACAATTGGCGATTGAGATGGTATTTCCATCATGTGTCCTAACGATAAGTATTCTCTCATGAACGAAATATATTGGGATTTAAAATCAGGATTTCGATCCAGTCTCCTTTCTAAATGCGTGAGACGTGACAATGCTGTGTCATATGATTTTCCCAACTTCTCCGGGGTTTCCTTAAATGGTAATGATACAACATATATCCCATCTTTGTTACGGTAGGTATTTTCAACATATAATTGTTCACAACGAAGTTCATCAGGCGATTTAATTTTCTTCAAAAGAGGAACGTTTTCGATTTCCCAGAAACATTTAAGTTTTTCATCTATTGATTCCTCCATTGAAGTGAAAAATGAGTTAATAGAATGATTTGATGGTTTGACATTTCCCATCAAAACCCAACCTAATTTGGTTTCAATGGCTACAGGTTCATTTTGATTGCCAATTAATTTACCTGAGCACAATAGCGACGCAAAGATATCACTTCCGAATAGGATATCAATTTCTGAAGGTATGTAGAATGTAGGGTCTCCCAATTGGAGTCCTGCGATGTGTGACCACTCATGCTCGACGATACGAGATGACGGCATATTTGAACAAATGTTATTCAAAATAAGGAAATCTGTCGTAATACCAGATTCCTTCGAGGCGACGGGACGAAATTGTGTTTTTATTAATCCGTTGGAATTAATTGTAGGAATGTTGCCAATACCTAGCACTGCAAGTGACTGCTTCTTTTGACGAGGCAAACCTAAGCGTTTGACGCAATTCTCCGAAATGAAATTAGCCTGGCTGGCGCTATCGAGTAAAACTCTAGCCTTTTTGAAAACGCCATTTTTGTCCATTATTTCAACATAGGCTGTAGATAACAACACCGATGTGTTAGTTTTATTGTAAACCGTTGTCAAAGCAATTGGTTCCGACGAATTTTCTTGAGGTTCTGCATTTTCCAACATTTTCTTTGGAAAATGCAACAGGGTATGATGTCTTGCTTGACAATGCTTGCAAGAAAAGCGAGATTGACAATTTTTCGCATTATGTCTCCCTTGGACCAAACAATTAAGGCATAGATTATGTTCTTTTACGAATGAGTATCTATCCTTTGCAGAAAGGTTTAAAAATTTGTCACATTTATGAAGAGCATGTGGCGATTTGCAAGCAAGACACTTGATTTCAATATTCGATACAAACGAATTAACATTACTATTATTGCTCGAACGACTTTTAAAATTATAGGCCTTCGATGGAACTTTATTAACATTTTCCTTTTGTGTCATATGTTCCGGAATAATACCTGACGCCATTTCCTTAGCTAAGCATTGTCCCTCCAAAAACTGCAATAGTAGATCGAATGAAGGAATTTTTTCCGACTTATGTTGTAACTCAAAATCAATACGTAATTCTTTTGGTAATTTGCGTAGAACAATATGTAACAATATGAAACTCCATTCACGTACCGGAAAATTTAAAACTTCCAAAGCGGCAATGTTTTCTTTCAGCATTGAAATAAATTGCCTCAAATTGTCATGAGCCTTTACGGGCTGGGATGACAAAATTACCTCCACGTGTATATCAGCCATTAGGCGTACATTATCATACCTCGTCTTTAGAATATGATAAGCAATAAAGTAATTTCCTTCCGAAATCGGCAAATGCTTCACGCAAATTAGTGCCTCACCAGTGAGACTACTTAATAAATATTGCATTTTTTGAACGGAATTTAATGAATTATTTGAATGAATTAACGAGTCAAAAGTGTTAATAAAATTCATCCATTCTGTTGAAATTCCAGAAAAGACTATCAAATTCAACTTAGGTAACGAAACATTAGTCAAATTATAGTTCATTGTTTTATTGTCGATTGCAACTGTTGATTTTTCAGGAAACAGTTGGTTAAAATATGATTGTATTTCGTAATACATATTTTGTATCTCCGAATATTTCGATTGTAATACCGTTACATCAGCCTCATCCTTGTTTATAGCTTCCAGAGATATATGAGCCTGAATAAAGTTTTCTCGTACAATTACGAGATCTGTGTAACGTATTTTGAAAGCATCTTTGTCAGATAAATTCATTGTTTGAATTGCTTTCAAAGCCGACGCACGAATACTCTCCATATCCAGCACTGACAATCTATATTTAATTGAATTGGATGCCATTTTTGAATATTTAAAACCAAAAATATTCAAACCAAACAAAAAAAACAATAACAAAACTGCGTAAAAAACTGTCACTCTTTACAGTTTACCTTGACAACGAAATCATAAACAAACTTCACTGCGTATCTATGGAAGCAGGGCTCTACGTTACCATTAACAGTGCTCTACGTTACCGACGATTGGTTTATTTACGGTTACCATTAACAGGGCTCTACATTACCGACGATTGGTTTATTTATGATTAACAGGGCTCTACGTTACCGACGCGACTTCAAACTGATGCCTACTTATCGAATGCTACCGGAATTGCAAACAAATCATGTCAATATGATTACCTAATTAATTATTAATCTTTATGCGTAATAATGAATTATTGTTGAAATAGCTTTACGACAGGAACGGAATTGAAAGGATGCGAGTTTAAAAACACAATCATTTGAATTGAAACGATATTCAATTTGGCAAATTTTTTGCTAAAAAACAACAATATGTAATTTAGCGGGAATGTGATTTATATCCGGCTACAAGGATCAAAATGTTAAGTGTCCGATGACACCGTGTGGACTGTAAAACTAAATTATGTGGCGAAATTACGAGTGTATAAGATTGTGTTTTTAAATCGACAAGGGAGGAAGGAAAACGATAGGAATGGCCCTTACCTTGATGATGAGGTGACAGCTCCCAGTTCTTCTTTATGATCACTTTCCAATGATGATGACCCGATGGTCTTCACGACAATTATAATATATTTATATTATTGTTATTTGCGACATTTGCGAAATGCTTGTACAAGCTTGGTCGAGTTTTTCAAGATAACAACTGAATGTTTTTATTCAAAAAAAGGAAGTGCAAAAGTGTTCTTTTTTCAAGTGTTTTAAATCATCTTCTTTGCTTCTTGGGTAAGGGCCTTGATGTGAAAGGAAGGGAATCACAAGGAAGGAATATTTGGTAAGGAACATGGGTATAATGGATTAATGTCCTAAAGTTATTTCAACACTAAACAGTACCAGCTTGCAGAAATAATTATCCACCCAGTTGCAATATAACAGTCGATGAACGATTAGTCACATTTCGCGGGCATTGTCCTTTCCGGGTTTACATGAAAAGTAAGCCCGGACGTTGATAAATTTCCTTTTGATGCCGTTGTTTTACATTATTTTTTTTATTTTTAAATATTATGATACACTTTTGTATGCATTTCGCCCTTATATTTTATACTAAAAAGAAATTTAAAATGTTTTCATAAATTAAAATATATTGAACTACTTTTATTGTAAAATACTATGTTAGTTGGGTTACTTCGTTTAAAATTTATTAGATAATTTATCAATGAGTTTATTACGTGAAAGGTTGGCGATAGACAATTATATGTTTATTGTTAGAATTTCCCACCATAGTTGGAAGGGTATTCCGAGTAATTGGTAATTAGTGGAAGTAGGGTATTTTTAAACCGTCTGTAACAATTAACGATAGGATTATGCAAAAAATATAATGACATTTGGGAAATAACTTAATAATGGTTTATTCTATTGTAAATCAGGAATTATTATTTTCAGGTATTCATGGATTCTTCATCTTTGCACGTTATATGTTGTTATGAAAATATTTAATATGTGCATAACAATTGTAGTCAGGTACTGTTTACTACTTTGATTATTGTCGATGGTTTTTTTTGACAGCCATATATCGGCGCAAAATAAGGGTATTCTTGCGGGGTACTGGACTGACCTACAGGGCGCGGATGGGCTCGGACCTTGTCGGAATGTCAAAGTGCCAAGTTTATAATCGATGTAAATTTTAAAAGTCGAGCGGAGCAAATGCTCTATTAATTTAATCCAGGCATCCGATCTTGGGAAACGCTGATTATTGCGTTCGTGTGCGAATCGCGGGAAAATACGCGTAATGTCAGACTTAAAATTAAACCCGAGAAAGTAAAACGCGTGACAATGGACACCGGGTTGTCAGTTTCCGTTTGGGAGTAATCTACGTAAAAGGGCAGCAATCTTCACTCTCTTCGTGCGTGTTAACTGTCGGGAACGGGCAGTATTGTTAATCTTATCGGATGGGATACGTATTTGAGGGCGGGATCGCCGATTACCCACTTCACCACGCGCGCCTTGGTGGCAACGCTAACACATGGATGGATGGTCACCGGAGGCAATTGGAGAAGATCTGGTAGTCCCTTGGCTGGGGACTGAACGAGAGACGGAGCTGGCGGGCTGGTCCGCAGCATTAGTTAGTTAGTTAGGGTTTCTGTAAACGGGTAAGTTTTTAAAAGAACATTTTTTTTCTGTATGTAATCCACTTATAATGTGAAATAGAGGTTATTTGTTATATTTGAAGAACTTGCCTTTCATTGATTTACTTCATCAGTTATACTTGTGAATAAGCACCTTATGCCCATCCCTGAGGAGGGTTTCTTATGTCTACCGCAGCGCTCAGCATACTTTGTCACCGACAAAGTTTGGCGTCCAAAGTTTCCAATACGGAAACAAAGCTGACCACTGTGATGGATTGAAATTATTATATGCTCCAAGATTACTATGCACCCACTTAATAAGAGGTGTTTACCGGCAACTACCACTTGCCTCACAAAGTAGGTACAACACATTCATATCAGCTCAATCTATGACTACACAACCTACATATCAATGTTTACTGCCTTCTCAGAACTTTTAATGATTATTGCTGTACAACATGAAACTCCCATTTTTCCCCTTTCATGTAAGGGGCAATGTGGGGGTCATTTTAAAATGTTTACCTCAAAACGGGGTTCAAAATTAATGCTTTTAGGTTTTTACATTCTCAATTGTTCCATTTACATAACAGTTTTAAAAATAATTAGAATGAACATTCTTCAAGCAGTTTCTGGTACTTTTATATTTGTAATTTTATATTGTATTCTTTAACTTTTAATAAATGTTTTACTTTTTTTTACACAACTGTATTTGTAATTGTATTTTATAGTATTTGATTCTTTGGTTTGGTTTTATTTTTACTTTTGCCCTCCTTGGACGTGGTAAATAACTGTGTAGGGAGATGTTTGAAATACATAATAAATCTGTAATTCTATTATTTTAGAATTTAAATAATTTATTAAGTTTTTATGTGATTGTTGTAATACCGACAAAATGGTATGTATTTGTCATTGTGAAGTTTTACTTGTAATAATATTTTTTTATAAGTATTTGTTTGTTTTCAAATGTATGTACAGCAATAATTACATCTCAAATAAAAAATAATTTTTTAAAATAAGTCATTTGTTTTTGTGATTTTCCCTTTTTTCCATTTTGTTATTTTGCATCCACCCTGTTACAAGACACTCTGTCAGCCGTCGACCGCGCCGTCCTGTTAGCAGGTACCAAAGTACCGACTATGACGCAAGTCATAATAACCAAATGACGTCGCAGCTGCAGGCCGCGTACGTTGATGAATGAATTTAATGTATTTTTGTATGAACTTAACTATTATTATGATAATTATTTAACAGAAACACATTACACGTGTAAGCCATAAGAGTTATTTGACATAAAATGTATGAATAAATGGGAAAAATTGCATTGAAATGATAAAATCCGTGGGGTTGTAGCGTCACTCCTCATGGTACCCATAGTTTTGTTTTGCATCTTGGCATGCCTCGAGGGTTAATATGCCTGAAGCAAAACCTCTGCCGAATACCAATGACACACCTCTACCTTTTGTGTTTCTTGGCGATGAAGCGTTTCCACTGAATAACAATTTTATGAAACCATATCCGAGAAGTAATCTCAATACCCAACGCAGAATCTTTAACCGCCTCAGCAGATCACGACACGTAGTGAAATGTGCCTTCGGCATTCTCTCGAATAAATGGAGAATTTTTCACACTAACATGACGATTCCACCAGAATTTGCAGTATTAGTAACAAAGGCAGCGTGTGTGTTAGAATTCGAGTATTGCTTTGCAAAGAAGTTTGAATTTTTGATAAGTAAATATAGTTAAACTGATCGAGATATTACCAGATTTAGAATCAGTGGTCCTGCGCGTGTCTCTGGGTTTCATATTTAACTCAGGTTAAAGGGGGCATGTCTCGAGTACCTTTCAAATCCCATGGTGTTGTCACAGGTGTTTAACAATAGAAGCAATCGATGGAGTGATAAAGGCATCTGCCTTCCACGATAACAACCACGCAAGGTAAAGTACTGTAATATTCGTTATCTGTTTTATTTTGGCTTTGACCTAATAATTTAAAATCAGTCTTTCATTCCGCAGAGAGATTAAAGCTTTTTCCCTAGAAGCGTAGATTCATTTTGCTAAATATAATTTAAGAAGTATTTACATGGCAACAGAGATCGTTTTATTTATTAAACCGTATTATCTCGAATCTCCCAATCTATTGAACTAAAAACACGAGTATTCCTGAGACTCTTGACTGAGCTAGCTACCGTGGTTGATGTAAGTATATGTTTGTGATTATGTTGAGATTATAATATGACTGTATTAAAAATGTAAACATGTTCTACCGAAACGGTTCGATACCGTTCTGCTACATAACAAAGTTGATACGACATTGTGGTGATTTCAAAAGTTTTATTTTGGATTATATGACAATATTAGATCTGACTTTGGAGTTTGGTTATACATCATGTACTTCGGAATAATTTTATCTTCTGGCTTTAAACTTTATAATTTTTTTTTTTTTTTGAACAGTTGCAGACTATTCATTATTTGTTTTGTCTTGGAGGAAGGGCGTTTCGCTTTGTCCGGCTCTTAGTGGAATGCATTTTCTTCTCAAACAAATACACATTCGACGTTCATAGGTGCGATTGTTGAGAATCGGTCGATGATGAAAAATCATCCATCAATCGTTGGCGAAAATGCAACCGCCTGTATTATTTGCAGTAAGTTTCGTAAATATGCGAAAGGACGCGTGGTACCATTGACAAGAGGAACTGAAACTTTTGTGGAATATATCGAGACAGTTGCCTCTCAGTATAACAACGTAGGCATGCTTGACAAAATTGGAAATCAAAGAAATGTCGGCACCGTTTGTTATCACAAACCGTGCAAAGCAAAGTTTGTGTGGCTTTGTCAAACCGATATGAAGAAGAGAGAAGAAAATTCTTGGCATCAAAAACGACAGTCTCATACTGACGCATATGATCAAATTTACATGTTGATCCGTAAACATGTTGTTCAGAACAACGAGTGCCTATTTTATTATTTTGTAAGAGAGAGAGATATATTCAATTCTTACGGGAACAGTTCTAGAATATCTCCAGCAGCGATAAGCCATATTTTGAGTCAGGTCCATTTCAAAAGAAATCGTTACAAACGTTTCACAAAGAAATTAAAATAATTCAGTTGGAAAATAGAAAATATATAGCTCACGCGGGTCATATCATCAGCAACCACCAATTCTTCAAAAACATGGAGACAAGGCAAGCTATTTATGAAATTGGCAAAATTGTCAGGCAAAAAATTATCGATACGATCCAAGGTGAATCTGATCCGTACCACAGCTGTTGTCGTATCTGCTAGAGTGCATTATTTGCGGGGACAGTAAGAGCATAAGTCAAATACGTCAAGATTTGAGAAGATCATCGCGGGAGTTAAAAATGTTCTCCCTCGGTCAAGACATATTTTATGCGGCTTCAAACGGCAATATAAAAACTTCAAAGCATGTAACTGTAGGCATGGCGTTGAAAAGTCTTTCCAGCAGCCGAAAGATTGTTGACCTCATGAATAAATACAGGCATACGACGTTATTGAAGAACTTGAAACTGAGTTAACATTCACAACAACAAAGCAAAATCAACTATGTCCTGTCCCTTACTGGGAAAGATACTCTCCATGATACTGTGGGGATAATTTATCAAAATGTACGTAGTGTTACAAATATTGCTGGTACAACCGATGCTTCGGCACAATCTGATAGCACTGATAACGCACTGAACACAAGTGATTCACTTACTCCAAATGACGGAACCCGGCAAGTTCGCAAGAGAAGGAGGTGTTTCGACGCAATTGTAAACAAAATCGAGCCTTACAAAAAAAAACTGTAAATCGATTCCAGTTTCACAACTCCTACCATAACTCTACTAACTAACTAAACTAACCATCACGCCGTTTCCCCGCAGGGGTAGGCAGAGAGGACAGACCGCCAAACAACTCGGTCTTGGCACACACTCCTTGCCTCATTCACATTCATACATCTTCTCATACATACTCTTCTATTATTCTGACTCTTGACATGGCCCGACTCAAGTATCTGATTTACTTGGTCGTGCCACGTCTTCCTTGGGCGTCCTCGGCTTCTTCTACCGTTCACATTCGCGTCATAAATTCTCTTTACACTCCTTTCTTCATTCATTCGCTCAACATGCCCAAACCACCTAAGCGTCCCTTTCTTAATCTTACTTACTACGCTCACATCAGCCTTGCATTCTTTTCGGATCTCCACATTCCTCACACGATCATACATGGTTTTACCACACATACGCCTCAAGGATCTCATTTCTACAGCATTCAGTCTACTTTCATCCTTTCTCTGCCATTTCCACGCTTCACTGCCATACATCAGGGTAGGTACCAGTACTCCATTGTGGACTGCTAACTTCGCTTCTGTGGACAACTTTTTGTTGGCTCCAACGGCGTTCAATCCTCCATTAATGGAGTTACCTGCATTCACCCTTCTAATTGTCAATAAAACCCAAAGTTTTGAAAACGTGGAAAAAATTGGATTTTGCCTGGCTACTGTCGCACAAGCTGGAAATTCCTGACATCCCTATGTGGACTGGGTATAGCAGCCTCATCATAGAAGACAGCTCTCCTTTGCAAAAAGTATTGTATTTGACACCTATCAACGCATCACCCACGGATAATTGTGTGGTATACCTCAATTTAAAAATGGCTCAACAGATAGCCGAGGACTGCAACTCGAAGTACATGCAAGTGACGTACGATTTATCAATAGCAAGGATTGAATTTGGAATTCAATGTCAGGAAGCTCCAAATTTTGACAATGTTTTCATACATCTCGGAGAATTTCATATTGTTACGTCATATTTCAAAGCTATTGGCTCTTTCATTGAGGATTGCGGTATTACCAATGTTGTGGTGGACAGTGACATTTAAACAAATGGATCATTGATGGGTTTCATAACTGGTACGAATTTTAACCGATGCAAAAGATTGCATCCACTACTGTCGCTTGCGTTTCAGAAACTGCACTTCGATGCTTTCGTCGATCATGAGCAAATTGTCATCGAAAAATCAGTCGAAGATTTTTTACTCCAATTTCAAAACAATCGTTCAACCATGCCTTCAATTGAACACGAAGAAATGCTCACTTTTACCAAACAAACTTTGCAAGGAAAGTATGGAAAAACAGCCCAGTTTTATGCTGTTTATATACAATTTGTAAACTATTATGACATATTAAATAAGAGTGTTAGAACAGGAAATCTCCAAATGTATATGTACATTCTTGCAAAAATTGCCAATCTTTTCTTCGCATTTAATCACCAAAATTACTCTCGTTGGTTGGTATATTACGTCAGCAAACTTTAGAGTATAGACAATACCCATCTAGGACTGTGTTTATCATTAGAACAAGGATCATTCGGTGTACGAAGGACAGAGAAACCTTTTAGTAGAATACCTGACGATTTGACATTAGAACAGACTATTAACGGTGAAGCAGCTCGCAAATTAATATTATTGACAATTGGAATTATTCACATGATAAATTCTCTTTCTGCAAGGCAATGTTGGGCAATAAGCCATAGTTTCCGAGCTCGAATAATTTCACACGTGCTCAAGACCGCTGGAATGGTCAGAAACCAGGATATCACCTCGGAACTACAGAGTTATCGAATTCGAAAAATTCATCGGCAAGTTGAAAAGTTCATACGGACTTTACTACAGTACATGAATCCTTTCGATAACACGTTAAATAAGGATAATTCTATAATTAATGTATAAACCAACCTCCCAAAGAAAACTATTACTATAAAAATGACAACAAAAGAATTAAAAGACAAGATCATTTCCCAAAAAAAAAAAAAACCACTCCACTTCAGTAAACCCAATCTATATTAACGAAAAACTGACACCACAAAGCAAGCAACTGCTCTGGCTTGCGAGATCAACAAAATCTATGGGATACCAATATGTGTGGACGAAGAACGGGAACGTCCTTCTCCGCAAGAACAAGGATTCGCCAATAATATATGTCAGAGACGCAAGCGACAAACCTCTTTATTAGCATAGTCTCCCATTGGAAATTCAAAGAAAATCACCCGGACTCAATCAAAATGGCTTGAATACTTACCTGCTCACACCTAGCACAGCATCCTTGTCTACGAACGCTGGTCAAAGATAGATGCACAATTGGCTACGCAAACGACAGATCCCCAGCCTCCGCGCTACCTACTGGCTAAAGTACCACGGAAGGCCCTATATAAACGGTTGCACAGCCTTGAAACATTAGAGATCCAGAAACCGCCCTAGGCTCAACACTTTAACAGATCAAGAGATGTGTCATCCAAATCAGTAAAGGTTGGAGATTACCTGAAGGAATAATCTTTATTTCTCGTAGTTCCAGAATTAGCGCGCCGTGTCGCCCTTCTCGCGAGTATTGTTATATTTGTGTTACATACATAGCTGTTTATGTTATTATTATTATTTTCTATTACTTTTACCAACAAAAAAGTCTTTGTTTCGAACTCTTCATTTTAATATCTTTACAGGACAAATTTTATGGTGGCATACTTTGTGGTGGAATGTGAATGGTAGAAGCCGATGACGCCCAAGGAAGACGTGGCACGATCAAGTGAATCAGATACTTGGGTCGGGCCATGTCAAGAGTCAGAATAATAGAAGAGTATGTATGAGAAGATGTAGGAATGTGAATGAGGCAAGGAGTGTGTGCCAAGACCGAGTAGTTTGGCGGTCCGTCCTCTATGCCTACCCCTGCAGAGAAACGGAGTGATGGTTAGTTAGTTAGTTATCTTCGAACCCAGGTTTTCAATCGGATTTTCAAATTTTGAATGCCTTTGAGGATCTGTTTTTAAAGGTTAAGAGAACCCGTAATAATATTCAACCCACGGCACGTACACTCTCGTCGCAGAAATATTCTCGGAAATCTTGTTTGTTTGTAAAATAACTGATCTTGCAATTACTGTTTGCGCTCAGTTCAAAGGTATGAGTTCTCCACGAGCCCATTTTGAATTTATGAAATCAAAACAATTATGTGTAAATTGTTTTAGCGCATCACATACTGTAAATTCTTGTAAATCATCGCTTGTTTGCGATTTGTGCAAAAAACCGCATTATACCTTACTACATTTGGGTAGTAGTTTATTTATGCTGACTCAGTGGAGGATACCCGATTTCCCTTCTATCCCTCTGCGCCAATGGGGCAGAATGGCAGAGGGTGCCAGCTGCCAAGCGCTGTCACTCCCCCATCCTACTATGAGATACTGCCGGAGGTTGAAGACGGAGACACCTCCGCCTACACCACGCCACCTCCCAAAAGATGCCCGACGAACATAGCATACCAGCAGGACACCGTTAATGGAGCAGGTCGAAAGAGCACGAGAGTGCCGCCTGTCATCATGACTCTGGGGAGCATGACCCATGGCGACATCACCGATGAAATCAAGAAGCACATCGGCAGTGCTACGTTCAACTTCCGCTACAACAAAGGCGGTACCATAAGCGTCATTGTGAGCTCTGACGAAGCTCACGCCAGGCTCTCGGCAGCCCTACACCAGGAAGCCAAGACGACCTTCCACACCTTCACTACGGAGGCCGACAAAATAAAAAATACTGTCATCAGAGATCTCCCGAAGCTGACCGCCGAAGAGATCAGCAATGAGCCAAGGGACCAAGGCTTCCCGGCAAAAGAAAATCTTTTGTAGATCAGGCCCACTTCAGCTGGGAAAACCTGCTGGGAAACTAATATGGGACAACTGCGAGCTGCAGTGAGATTCATCTACTTCTGCAAGATCTCCATGCGCAAGTATAGAAGCGGACACCTGCAGCACGGCACACAGTGCCACAGGTGCCAGAAGTTCGGCCACGGCTCCAGGAACTGCGCCCGTCCCGCCCGCTGCGTGAAGTGCGAGGGAGCACATGCAACTGCTGAGTGCACGAAGGTCTCGATGAGCTGCCGGCCGTCTGTTGCAACTGCGGAGGTGCTCACCCTGCAAACTTTGGCGAATGCCCAAAACTGTTTGAATACGCTGCAGCCCTCCAGCGCAGAGCTAGAGAAAATACCTCCCAGAGGACCACTGAAACGCGCGAGAGGACTACCGAAGCGCGTCAGCCACCAGTCAATACAAGGCAGATCCGACGGCAGGCGGACCTACTCCGAAGGGTCCCAACAGGACACCAACTCTGATGACGAGGACATCATGTCTCTCTTGCACGGCCGCATCGGGGTACGCGGAAGGCTGGCAACCTGCAAATCAAAGGCGGAGAAACTTATAATCTTCATTGAGCTTCTAACACCATCAATGGATAATGCGGCATCAGAGGTCAAACTCCTTATGTGGAATGCTTGCAGCATTCGACATAAAGTCGATGAACTACTAGACCTGGTAAACAATCTGCGAATCGATATAATTCTTCTCAGCGAAACACTTCTAGACGAAAACACTAGATTGAGAGTGCCCGGGTTCGACATACACAGGAACGACAGACCACCCACAGCGGACAGGAGAACTCGACCTTCGACGCAGGCGGCACGGCCACCTTAACCCGCCAGGGCCTTTTGACAACAAGACTACCGACACCTGTGCTTAAAAATATGGAAGCTACTGTCATCAGAATGGAGATTAACAACCAAATGCATACAATCATCGGTGCATATTGCCCGTCAGACGCAAACAATATCTAAAGAGAGGTGATCTTGACAAACTATTCGCGCTTGGTACAAAAGTACTCATAGGAGGAGATTTCAACTCGAAACACAGGTATTGGAACTTCAGAGCCAATAAAAATGGAAATATCCTGTTCAAACATTTGGAAAGTCACGACTATACAGTAGTATACTCGCACCAGACAAGCCGACATTCTACAAAAAGAGAATGAAATATCCAAGCACCCTCAATATTGCGCTTGCAAAGAATATAACAACAGCCTCTCCCCTGATAACACTTCACGAACTTCCATCCGACCATCTGCCAGTGAGCTTCTCGATAGGAGGAAAAATCACCAGAATAACAAGGACTCAGCTCGATTTTCAAAAAACCGACTGGAAAAAATTTAAAGAAAGAATCAACGAGCAAATCTACTTAAGAGGACTTGGTTAGAATTAACCGGAAATTTGTCATTTTTGAAGTCAAGCTGTATACGTACCGAAACTTTTTTACAAAAGGTATAAATTGATTTCGAAAGATTGTTATTTTATCTTATATTCGCAGTATTAAAGTTTTGAAAAAGTTTGAATTTTTTGTATTCTGATATACATATACTGTTGGTCGTTTCGCGGATTTGTTAATTTTCAACATTCGTACTCTATTTTACAAAACATATTTCATATCGTATAATCAGGATTATAAAACAATACATTATCTAGTCAACACCGTTTTAAAAATGTTAATTTAGCTTTAAATAAAATCATGAATAAAAAATACGAGCACCTGTTTCGTGATGAAAATACCCCGTTTTGACTATTTATTACGTACTTATAAAGTTAATATATTTCAGAATTTCTTACACATATATTTAATTTTGCAGCCGGCGGCTTTTTTAATCGCTCTTAGTTTATTTCAATATATTGAGAAACTCTCAATTCTTACGGTGTAAATACATTTAAAAATAATCGCAATAATGTTTAGGCTAAGTGAATAAACTCAAAATAATTTTAAAGTTACCAGTGGGGACGTAATACGGTATTTTAGAATAATTTTTACTACAATTTCAAAATCAATCTTACAGTGTTTCTAAGTGCAGTGCCATAGACCGAACAATTTTGTGACTGTTGTTGTTATAGTAGTCGTAAACAATATCGCATACTATCAGGCCACACTAATGAATCTTAACAGTGAAAGTGTTTATTTAGACCCCTTAATAGTTGCAAAGATATTGCTGTATAACCTTGGACGCGTTAACACCACTACCCGTAAATTTAGGTTCCGAGGTTGCCGCGGAGGGCGGAATAGAAAAAAGCACCTAGACAACAGAAAGGAACAAAGCATTGAAATAGTTACGTTATCACCAATATCATTACAGGAAAACGTTACAACACAAATTCTCTCAAAGCCTGTAAGAGAATATAATATAGTAAATACACATGTACAATGCCATGCCAATTTTAAGAGCCGGCAACTAAGTATAGGATCCTGGAATGTTAGATCTATCAACAACAAGATAGTGGAGATAGGCGAAGTTTTCAATAAACAGAATCTGCATATCCTGGCCATAACGGAGATCTGGCATGAAAATGGGGACTCTTTTTCAATAAAGAGACTCCGAGCTTTAGGGTACGTGGTTCTAGAAGAAGCCCGACCTATAGCCACGATTTCTAGGAATGACAACATCTCTAGCGTTAATCACGGGGGTATCGCGATCCTAGCTCGCCAGGGCTTACGTTTAACAAAGCTGTCAATTGGTGCGCACTTAACTTTTGAATACTTGGGATGTCGAGTTTCTTCAGCAGGCGCGTCATTCATTTTATGTACTCTGTACCGGCCTGGCTCAAAGCAAATTACCTCTGACTTTTTCAATGAACTGTCGTGTTTTCTCGAGCGGGTTTTTCTCGATAGGGCTTTCCGATACAATTTTCATAACTGGCGACATTAACATACACCTAGAATGTCCGGAGTTACCCAACATAGTTAAATTTAATGACTTACTAGATTGCTTCGAATGCTGTCAATGGGTTAATGCTTCAACTCACGATGCAGGCGGAACTTTGGATATTTTAAAGTCGAGCGGCCCGCCTCTGGTAGAGTATGGTGTGGATGTAGGGTTATCAGATCATAGGCTAATTCGCGCTGACATTGATTATAACCCACCGAAAATCCCTTACGTTGCTATCATGTCAAGAGCATGGTGTAATTTTAACTTTGACGGTTTCCTGTCAGACCTAAAATCTTCTCTGCTTTGCACACATAGCATTTGGGAAACAGAGTCACCAAATAAACTAACTGAACATTATAATTTTGTACTTTCAACCCTTTTGAACAAATATGATCCAACCTCTACAAAAACTCGACGGCTGCGAAGGTCTGACGACTGGTTTGACGAAGAATGTCGAAGCCAGAAGAGATCAATGCGTAAATTGGAGAGGTCCTACAGACACTCGGGGGTTACTTCAAGGGACGATTGGATGCAGGCTCAAAAAGAATACACGTTATTGATTCGTTCGAAAAGGTCTGAATACTGGACAAGTAGGATCGATTCAGAGCGTCAAAATCCACAAAGTCTCTGGAACTCAATTAAGACGGTCGTTGCCGATGTCCGTACACAAAATACAACCGAAATAGGTCCAGAAATCTTCTCTAACTTTTTTCTCAACAAAATTAAGTCAATACGCGCCCTAACAACAATGAGGGAATACAAGAAGGCGCTGCAAAAAAGCGCAATTCCTTTACACAATGATGTCATCTCTCACCCGGAATGCCCGCTCCACTCATTCCCCGGCGGGATTGATGAGGACCACAGGGCGACGCCTGAGGCCCTGGACTGGCTAGCAGACCTAGATGTCCCCTCTGACCCCCACCATAAGAAAGAAGAAGAAGTCGAATATTTCAAACACAGTTCTGCAGCACGCAGTAAATTACTAGCTAACCAAGCCCAGATGGGGCTGCCTCCCCTTAACCCTCTTCTTGGCAATGTATCCTATAGTATACATAGTTTTCTGATTTTTTTCCCGCTTAAACCGGTACATAGGTAAAACAAATTTTAATTAAAACTGCTTTACAATATTCTTGACTTATTAATTAGTACCTCTAAAGCCATCTACTGTTTAATTAAGAAGAACTGTGACAGTTCAAATTCATAACGCTGCAAGTTGGCTGCCCACAGAAGACGCACGACTAATTTGTATGTAAGTAATCTGTATTTATTACCTGCATCATTAAATATATAGATACTTTATGAATAAATGCATGTTTATAAGGGTTCAATGAATAATAAAAAAAATATATTGAGTCACATATGTGACAAATTTTGTTTATATTGCATTCCAAAATGGTGTGTATCCTATGATATACACCGCCAAGTCTGCAGTGAATTACATTTGATTGAATGTGTATCCCCTGAGATACAACGCCAAGTTATTAACAGTTTATTATCATAAGTAAAATGTCAAGTTACTTATAGTTTATTGTCTTGTGTAGTAAACCTTTTTGAAATCTATATATTACATTTATTTATTTTTTCCATGGACTCGCGAAATTGAAGAAATACTGACGATATTACCAATATCGGGAGCAGATTCTAATATTGAAAGTGACGAAGATGATGAACTACAAATCGATTAATCTGCAGTGCGTTCATCACACTTTGGAATCGTTTATGATGTAGTAAAAGAAGATAATGAACCAATGGATCATGTTCAAACACCTCGAACGCTGAACTACGGACACGTCGACATGTTAATCATAAGAAAAAAATTGGAACTTTATCGGAAAGGAAAGATTTTATATCAAAACTAGACATATGAGACAATCATTTCAACTCCAGAGAAGATAAAGTCGCCCTTAAATAACTTCAAAATGTTTGTTCAGAAGAAGCATTCGATATGAAAGTTTGTAACATCAATTTGTTTTCCAAACAATCATCAAGCAAATGCATCGATACTTCCTACAGTGAGATATGGCTGGTATATATTTCTGGCCATTGAAATTTTAATGGGCATAATAAAACTACCAATATACACACACTGATTATTGGTCTGAAAAAATTCAATTTTTTACCCCTTTAGAAGTTCTGCATCATCTTCGTCATAAGTACAGAATTTTAAGTCTGGGCACTCACTCTGGGATGTAAACTCAAACCTGATAAACAATTCAAGAGACTTGGAAAAGGAGCTTTTCATCAAATGACGAATGAGAAGAAAAAAATTGGCTGCAGTGACATGGTTCGACAATATGGCTGTCATTATTAGAAGCTCATTTGTAGATTCATACCCTTTATCTACAATACAAAGATACAGTAAACAGGACAAAAAAAGATTGACGTCACCTGCCCCAAAATAATTAAGCAGTGCAATGCCCATATGGGTGGTGTCGACTTAGTTGATAGCTTTGTACCGATGAACTTTTCGCACTCACCGTCTGTATATGGCGATATTTACTCGATAAATCCATCAACAACTCATGGCTACTTTACTCGCGTGAAGTGGCCCTACAGAAAGAAGGAAGCCAAAAAATAATAAGTTTGAAAGATTTTCTTCTAAAAATACCAAATGATCTGTTTTACAAAAAAAAAATACGTGGCCGTCCTATTGGAAACGTCAAAACGCAACAAAACAAAATAAATAATCCGGTAAAAGCAAGGCCGGATGATGAAGTCCATTTTGATAAAGGGCATTTTCTAGAGCATAGAGAAAAAGGAAGATGCCTAATATTTAATTCTGGACAGACGTCTTTTTTTTGCATAACATGTGGCATAAGGCTTTGATTTACTGATAAGAGGAATTGCTTCCTATCATTTCCCACAAAATAATAGCTTTAATTAGCTTTTAACACATAATTTTTCATTATCCATAATAAAATATTTTGAAGGTTGATTTGTAACAACCTGGCAATGTATACTATAGGATACAACTCCAAATAAACTATATAAAAAACAATAAAAATATTTTTGGTTTGTTTTTGTGATTCTGAAGCCTAACAATCTTCAAATACGTAAAAAAATATTTTTTAAGTTGCTTAATTCTATATGTGCCAAGAAGAGGGTTAAACTAAAGCAAAGCGTAATAACAAGATGGAACTCCACATACGACATGCCATAACGTTTTTTGAATATTAAAGATGCTGTGGTGAGTACGTTGGCTATTGAACAGCCACGTCTTAATACGCTTACGCCTGCAGATTGGTTTCTCTTGGAAAAATCGGTAGAAAAATATAAAAAATATTTTATGAGATTACCGTTGAAATTTACATACATAATCCATCTCTAATCTGTACCTTTCTCACTCACACCGGCGCGCAGCACCCGTGCCCCGAAAGTGTTAATGTTCCACGAGTCATTCTGGGTCGTGAACAAGTCGCGGCCGTGAGAGTGTTAGTGTGTCATGAGCTATTGGGTCGTGAAAAAGTAAATATGACCGTGCTCGTGAGTAGGTGACAATGAGCAGGTCACTCACAATCGACACAGGACAATTTCAGACACTATCATGGCCGCCAAACAATCAACAAACCAAGACGAACCGATATTAAATATTAGATGCATTCCGCCTGGCGCTCGTACCACTCAGAACTTATCTGACTATTTGGGACAATTGGACAAGGCACCAGGAGACAAGACAAACCCTGAACAATATATTACTGGAACAGCATTTCCGGAAATGATTGCGACACAACCACCAATTGATGCTCACCATCTCAGACGCGTTAGGCAAGCTGCCGACATATAAAAACGAATCTGTGCAAATGGATTTGCTGAATAAAGATAGAACAGAGATTTAAATTATTATGACCGAACCAACCGAGGAGGACATAGGACTCAGATGGGAAAGAACTATTCAATGGCAGCAGACTTTCTTTCCTAAAAGATGACATAAACCCTGGGGGCAATTATTTTCTTTAGGGCCTCCTGTGTGGAGCTAATGTAAAAAAAAGCTACTCAGAGAGAGGTACAAAACTTAAAATATCAAATATATGATAAAACCCATGTGGATTCATTGGGTTTGATTAGGAATGTCTTTGCTTCATAACCTCTTCCTGCCAAGCACTTGTTAATCTATTGTCAACTAGATGGTTTAATAAATAACATTATAATTGTGTTCTGATTAAACACCACAATACAACATGGTGTCAGGTGTGATGTTGGCTCCTCACTTGGAGCTGGTGTACTTGGTGACGGCCTTGATGCCCTCAGACACTTGGTATTTGGCCAGCTCGCCGGGAAGGAGCAGCTTGACGGTGGTCTGGATCTACCTGATGGTGATCGTGGACCTCGGCAGATGCACTCAAAGATGTCATTCACAAAGCTGTTCATGATGCTCATCGCCTTGGAGGAGATACCGGTGTCGGGGTGCACCAGCTTCAGCACTTTGTAGATGTAGATTGCGTAGTTCTCCTTCTTCCTGCACTTAGACTTCTTCTTGTCTCCCTTGGAGATGTTCTAATGTGCCTTCGACTTGTTCGACTTGTTGGCTGCTTTTTCACTTGTCTTGGGCGGCATCTGCTGGTGCTGCACGTACCAAACATTTTTTGGATACGGTTTACCTTACTTTTAAAACTTCACGGCGGTGATGGTGCTCCAACTAGGGCTGCCCTATTTCTAGCTAAATGCTGGTGAGCATTGTTCACCAATGTAAGCACATAAAACAAAAACAAAACGAGCAACGCAGTGACTTGGAAGGAGAAGGAGGCGGTCTGGAAGGCTGTTGCAGGTAGATTCGATTCTTCTGCATCAGGTATTATAATAATAACCCTCAAAATCAAGTTTAAAAAATTATCTAAGTGCCACAAAGTTTTACTCTTCTTTTCTCACTGGTTCTTGTGAATTATTGCTATTTTTGTTAGGTGATTTTCAGCTATTAAATCGTTATGGTGTTATTATCTTTCATCTGCAACCTTTAGTTCGTCCAAGACATTGAAAGTGAAATATGAGGGACTGAAGAGGTCAGTGAGACAAGAGCGCCCTCATCAGCAGGGACCTATACCATACTGATGGGGAGCCGAGCAACGCTGTTCCCTTGGGTGACACAGAGGCGATGATTAAAGACATAATCTCCCTGAGCGCCCAAGGTACCACTAACAGCATGGATAACGATGCATCTGTACTAGGTAAACTGTTTAGATTGCATATTTAAAAATCAAATGTACCTACATATTATATATTACTTATTTTATTTTGGAGACCAAATTTGTCCCAAAAAATTATATGCCGTTATAATTTTACGAGACCAAGATTGTCCCAGAGCGACCATACTTTATTAAAAGTTCAATATTGTCCTCCTGTCATGCAAACATTTGTGGAATTTTGTTATGTTAGAAAGAGAATGAAATAATGCTTCTCATTGCCTTCGGAATATCGTCGCCATAGATATAAAGGGAGCCAAGCCCCAAATTTGGTAAAAATGAGTTAAGTTGCAGAAGTGTTTTAAAACCTTCAAAGTTGCTGTAGTCAATGGATTTAAGCCATAAAACACTCCATTTAATACGAGTATTTTGAAAATTGTCAATACATCTTGTAATAGTTGCATTTCACGGAAGTACCTGCCTATGAGATTTGTTTTACAGCCGTTCGTGTGATGAGATATTTTCTAGCCACGCGGACTCGTCGAGAGGCGTTTAGTTCACAATTTAAACACTTCCAGCAGTTGGGTTTTGAAGCCGGTGACGAATTAAGAATCATTAAACAATCTCATTTCGGAAGTGTTTTTTTTTGTTTTTGGTGACAGGCTGGGGTGCTCGTTTCTTTAAACGATGGTGTGACCAAATTTCACCGTTTAATCTTACCTTTCAATTTACACTCAGTTTTGCAGCTCATCCCAACTCGCGTTCGTCTTTTTAATATTTTAATGATGTCAGTACACCGTCATCACATTATTTTATTTTATTTTCAATAAGCGATTCCTCGTGGCGGTTTTCTCATAATTTTATGTTGTAATTATTTTGTCTACTCACATTGATAGATAGGTATGACGGACCCTCTTATTGAGACTAGAAGTAAAACAAAAATTAAGGACAAAATGGCGAATTAGGACGATGGCGCTTCATCTTCAAATCATTCTGCTCCATCCGAATTAATACCTGTATACAAATGGAATTTAACCTTCGACGGTTCATCGGATGTCCGTAGCTTCATTGAGAGAGTTGAGGAACTCACCCTGTCACGCAATGTAAGTACTTCTTCACTTTTCGCTTCGGCTGTTGAACTTTGTGCAGGTACTGCTTTGGACTGGTTTAGAGTTAACCACTCTTCTTTCAATTCTAGTGCTCGCATGATGCGTCTCATGGACAAAGTTTTAGGTCCCAAGTTTGATGGCAAGTTATTTTGCTATCTTGATGATATCATCATCAGTGCTTCTTTCGAAGAGAACAGAAGTTACAAGAGGCTGGCCTCACAATAAATGTCAACAAGTCAGTTTTCTGTCGTGAATTCCTTAAATGACAACAAAGGACTGAGAACAGATCCTGACAAAGTAAAAGCCGTAGTAGACTTTCCCGCTCCATCATCTCAGAAGAGCCTGCGAAGATTTATGGGAATAATTTCTTGGTATAAAAGATTCATTTTAAATTTTTCCCTTAATGCGGCTCCTTAACACAACTTGACCAAGAAGGATTTTGCTGGGAAAAATTTTGTGTGGAATGAACAGGCTCAATCTGCTTTTTCTAATTTAAAATATATCGGATAAGATTAGTTAATGCTCCTGTTCTGACTTGTCCTGATTTTAACAAACCATTCACGATTAGTTGCGACGCATCAAACACTGGTCTAGGCGCGGTTCTTTCTCAAACTGATGAGAATGGTAAAGAACATCCGATATCCTTCTTCTCTAGAACATACTCTGCGCAGGAAAGAAATCACTCCACTCCGGAGAAAGAATTGAAAGCTATGATTTTTGTTTTAGAGAAGTTTCAAGGCTATATCGAAGGCTCGCCAATTCCAGTAAAAGTTATTACCAATCATTACAGTCTTAAGTGGCTCACCAATTTAAAGTCTCCGTCGGAAAGGTTAGCGCATCTGAGACTACAGCAATTTAACACACATAGATGAAAACAGTGAAAGATACAAGCCGCTTGATTTCCAAATAATTTAATACAAAAGATTTATGCCAAAATTATGTGTGGCGTGACGCCATTGGCAACTGAAACTTCCCACGAAATTTATGAGAAAGGGCGCGCACCTCTGCTCACATTCGACAATGATTTATGGTGTTGTCCTCCTCTAACTCAGCAAAATGCCTATCGTGTCGGATTGTTCACGCTTGTGCATACGTCTGCGCCCTCGACTGTATAGGAGTCCCGAACTGTCAGTCGGTGTTATTTTAATACAACAGCGGTCTGGTTCGTTCGGCAAGTCTGTGCTTTATTTCGTTTTGTGCATGTAAACCTTTGTATTTTCAACTTGATTTAGTGAACGGGAAACAAATGGTTGCAGCTGCCAATTAAATCCAGTGGTTCGACATAACCTATAGCAGCGGGGACCACGAAAACTAGCGCATACAAGGCCTCGAATCTGACCCTGTGGGCGACCGCTTCCTCTACAGCTTCCGTGAGACGGCGGCAACCGAGATGATTCCCCAACCAATTGACCCAACAAAAAAAAGACAATTACTGAGCATTGTGATGAAGATATTTGATCCCGAGGGTTTCGTATCCTGCCTAAAAATTAGCTCAAAAATTCTTCTCCAAGTAGTGTGGAGATCGAATATTGGCTGGGATGAACCAATAAAAACAGAACATTTGAATAAATGGTCGGAATGGCTACAACTTCTCCGCCAGAGTAGCGTGTCCATACCACGAAGATGCCTCATGCCTGCAACAAAAATGGCAATTTTGAACTCCACCAATTCTGCCATGCATCGGAGTCGGCGTGTTGCGCAATTGCGTATTTAACTGAAAAATCCCAGGAAGGCACGCACTCAACCTTCCTGGCGAGTAAATGTAAAGTGGCACCATTGAAGCCCCTGTCTACTCCGTGCCTGGAGCTACAAGCAGCCCTGATGGCTGCACGATTGGCGGCCACTATAAAAAAGGAGAGCCAACTACAAATAAGGCGAACCACATATTGGACGGACTCAAGGACCGTCTTATGTTGGCTGAGGACAGATCCGAGGGCTTATTCCGCCTTCGTGTCCACCGGCTAGGGGAAATAGATGATTCATCCGAGATTATTAATTGGAGATGGGTACCAACCAAATTAAACCCGGCTGATATAGGAACACGAGATATCGAGTCGCCCAACCTCACGCCAAATAGCCGGTGGTTCTGCGGTCCAGCCTTTATTACCCAGCCGGAAGCTACATGGCCCCGTGAAAAGGAGCCAGTCATCCAACCCGATAACCAGGCTCTGGAGATAAGGCCTCAATATGTCGGCCTCACGACAATAATGAGAGATGGATTACCACTCATCGAACGGTTTTCATCGTGGCATCGACTTATTCGCAGGTTATTCACTGGATGGGTGGTCCGCTTCATAAGGCGATGTCGGCCGGGCCAAGACAAATCCTCAGAAGGTCCTCTACGTGCTGAAGAGCATTTAAGTAATCTTTTTGTAGAACTTTGAACAGAGCATCACAAGTTTCTGAAATGATTCGATTGAGGGCATGTTTTTATATAATTGTAGAAAACTTCATGCATTCATATGAGCGACCAGTAGCTAAAAACCTCAGTGTTGCAGACAATCTTTCATGAGGACTTATTGCTTCTCTCATCACGGTATTCCTTTTTTGTATAAGTGGTGTAACTAGAAACAGCAGGTGAAAGTAAGTCTCTTCATTAATTCTCAAATAATTATGCCAATCTTTTGGAGCAAATTTTAATTCATTTAACAAATTTATATAAGAGTATGACTTCCTTTTAAGAAGCCAATCCTTACACCACACACTACAAGATTTTCTTATTTTTTTGCACAAAATAAGCCAGGCTAGCGCTAGCGCGTCATTGTCTTCCATCGTGGATGACATGTTTCTTGTCTGAGTTTCTGCGGAAAACTGACAATCGACGCAGATATTGTAGACGTGTGGACGCTCTATGGACGTTCAATGATCTGCACAAATGGTCTGTGCAGCTAAATCGCTATGATAAATCGTTGTCGTGTGTACCAACCATAAGGAAAACGAAAATTCCACAAATGTATTCAATAATATAATAGAAACACTCAAATGTGATAAAGAAACGATTAAAGTGGCTAATATTTTCAGAAGAAAAAATAAAAACCTGATGACCAAAAATCCTCCCATAGTAGTTTCTCTACAAAACAAAGACAGTAAAGACGTAATTATAGCACATAAAAATAAATGTTATTTTATACGCAAAAAACACAAATTTTGAAGAAAACAACACAATATATATTAACGAATAACTGATCCAATTTAATAAACACCTACTATACCTAGCTAAATCTTCAAGACTTGGGTACAAATTTATATGGGCAAAAAATGGAAAAATATGGATGAGAAAAAACGAAACATCTCCAATCTTACAAATAAGAACGTCAGAAGACATCAAGAAGACAAAACCACATAGCAAACAACTATCAACCCATATAACTACAACGCTAAACTGCGTATCCGTATCTACATGATGCCAGGATATTTCGGGAAATCAGAATAAAATAACTCATGGAAGCCAGGGGAGTTTAGAGGTTGGTTATTGGGAGATTCGGTTTAAGGTTGGTTGTAGAGAGAGGGAGTTAATGTAGATGAAATAAAAATACTAGATAAAGGATTAAAACATTGCCCTGACTTACCAATTCAGATAAAAGTGTTGAGAGTTGTTTGTTGAAATACACAAAGTGTTGAAAAGTGTCCAGTCTTTCATTTATCAAGTTATAAATTCAAAAGTGGGATACATCCAAAGTGATTGCGACAGTGATGTTTGTTTATTTTGGTGTACTAATTACGCGAGAAATAGACGCTTTGTTATTGTTGTGTTTTGTTTTCTTGAATAAAGTTACGATAGAGACGTTTTATTCAGGGATAACATCCACGTGCGAAATTGACGCTTTATTGTCTGGTGATTGTGTGGATACGAGAGAGAAGGCGATCTTCATTTGGAAAATCATATTCGTGCGCGGGACTTGTATAGTGACGCTACCGCCGCCAATTTGTTTTGGGTTTGTTTTGTTTGCGTTTGGCGCGAACTTGAAAAATGTCTCGAAGCAACAGCCGCAGCCGAAGCCCGAGCAATTCGGAAGATTCGATGGAGCCTTCGCGTATTGTTTTCGAGAGATTACTCGAGAATAAACTTGAGGGCATGCTAGCCAAATACTTAAGGGGTAGGGAAGGGAGTTCTGGTTCCAGCCGTCAAGAGGGACAATGCACTTCGTCGGCGCGAAGCGGTGGCCCCACCGTGAAAGCGGAAATAATTCCATTCTTCGATCCGGAGGATAAGACGGTCACGGCAGTGTCGTGGCTGCAGAAGATCGAGGTACTGGGCAGAGTTCATGGATGGGACGAGTACGCAAAGGCGTGCTATATGCAGACGCGGCTGCGTGGATCGGCCCATAAACGGTACGACCACCTCGACAATTACGAGATGTCTTGGCCGGAGCGAGGAGGAGTTGTCGCTGGAGCGAGCCTTTCCGTTGACATGATGGAGGAGCTGATGCAATGGAAAAAACAGAAGACCGAAACCATGACGCATTACTATCACGAGAAGCGGATGATGGTGAAGAGGGGCCGTTTAGACGACGAGGCTGCCATCTCCCTAATAATACGGGGTCTACCCGTGGAGCTTCAGCCGCACGCCAGGAGCTTCAGGTGTGATACCCCTGAAGAACTTTATGTGGGATTCCTGGCATCCCAGGAAAACTATCAATCCCCCGAAGGCAGTTTATCAAACAGTACTGACAGGGCTGCTGTGCGTACCCCATCGGCTTTGCAGTTGCATCGCTGGGGAAAGCAGGGGCGCGACCACCGGGATTTGTTCAGTAGAATCAATCCGAATAAATTGGGTACGCTCAGTAGAAGCTATCCGGGATTTGTTCAGTAGAAACAATCCAAATAATTGGGTACGCTCAGTAGAAGCTACCCGGGATTCGTTCAATAGAAACGATCCGAATAATGCGAAATCGTAAGAAATAACAGCGAAATCGTAAGAAAAGTTGCTGCTGCAGCTGGGATCATTATAAAACACACGGATATAACTGACGTCATCCGAATCCCAGATAGACGCAATGGGGCTCCACCTAAACTTATTGTTACTTTCTCTGAAAAACAACAAAGAGATTCCCTCCTTGAAAAAAAGAAAGACATAAATTACGAAGAAATCAAGGATCTGACAACATCGCCAATTTTCATTGGGGAAGAAATAAGCCCCTGTCACAAAGAGATTTTATGGAAAGCCAAACAAGTGGCTAAGGAAAAAAATTACCAATTTGTGTGGTATAAACAAGGAAAAGTTATGCTAAGGAAACAACAACATGAAAAAATTATTTACATTAGGCATTTAGACGACTTGGTGAAAATAATTTAATATAAAATAAATTTTAAAAAAGCCTTAACATCCACTTAAGAATTTAGTTTTCTAAAATGAATACCACAATAATTACCTCTGAACCAAAGACTTTAACTACTTTAAATATTTCAAAATTCTACATACAAATATAAGAAGCATAAATAAAAATTATGATGATTTGCCAATTCTATTAAAATATATTGGCCTCCAGTTTGACATCATAATTCTCACTGAATGTTGGATAAACGATAAATATACACCGATGGAAATTGCTGGATACACTTCCTACTCAACCTTAACTAGTAACAAACAAAATGATGGCGTAATTGTATATGTAAAAAATGAAATAAAAGCCGAAGTGAAAGAAATTAATATTATAAATGCCAATTGTCTTAAAATTAAAATCGGAAAGGAGTCAACTATATTAGCAATATCGTCGGTATACTGGTAAAACCAGCTAAATGACAAAACTTGCCGAAATGAGTTAAAAATGCCGTTTTGTTCAGTTTCATGAGGTCTATCGACTGTTAAAACCCACAACCTCCTTCGATGGTTCATTTTAAAGTTAGAATTTTCTTAAAACCTCTAACCCTCTTGTTACCTAAAAATGCATTCCGTTGAAAACAACTAAATCCCTTTAGTGGAAACTTTTTTCAAATATCTTCTATGAAAACAATTTATAACACTTTAATTTATTTTATGGGTTTGTTTCACTTTGCCGAACGAATAATTTTATATCACGTAAAACCATTTAAATGACTTTAGCGTTATTTATTTATTCATTACATGTACGTTCACAGGAAATAATTTCAATTAAAAAACCCTAAATTACTATAACCGGTATGATTTGTTAACACGGATGAACGAAATGATTTTTTGTTAACAGTTGAAACCAGTTAAAGTCTTTTAGGTATTTTGAACGGGCCATGTTGATGATGTTAAAATGAAGAGTGCTGACAGTTAAAATACGTTAAATGCAAATAAAAGATTTCAACAGACTGTTATAGCAACGTTTAGATAGTTAAGCATTGACTATAAACCCAAAAAATAAAGATCGTATGCAAGAAAATGTTTTTTTTCCCAAAGGGAATGACAAGATAGCAGTTTGCCAAAATTTCATGACCAAAACTCTCTGCATATCACCAGACGTTATAAAACTTGCAATCAAGAATAAAAATGCACAGGGATTTTACACTCAAGATGACAAGAGATGTCAAAAAGAGCCTCCACATAAAACTAAGGTGGACATCTTTAATCATGTGAAATCACACATTGAATCATTTCCAAGCATGGAGTCTCACCACGTGAGAAAATCGTCAAATCGTAAGTATTTGGACAGCTCTCTGTCCATAAGAAAAATGCATGCTTTATACGTGGAGCATTGCAAAGAAACGGATGTTACCGAACCTGTTACAGAAATAACATACCGACGAATATTTTCAAAGAATTACAATCTAAGTTTCTTCGTACCAAAGAAGGATCAGTGCCTAATTTGTTCAAACTATGCAAAGGCTAGTGATAAAAGCAAATTAGAAGAAAACTACAAAGAACACATGTAAAGAAAAGATATTTGCAATACGGAGAAGGAAAAAGATAAAGATAGGTCTAACAATGAAAACAACTTCATGTCGCTAACATTCGATCTACAAATTTTACAAATCCCAAGCGGAAAAGTCGGCCTTCTCTACTATGTAAGAAAATTATGTGTGTATAATCTTACATTATATGAGGCACCTGCCCCCAACAATCGTACTGTTTTCCATGGTCCGAAATAAATGGAAAGCTTGGGAGTTGCGAAATAGGCTCTATCCTGTACTACTACCTCAAAAATTACTTACCGGACAATATTAATGAAATAAGCTTGTTCTCCGACACACGCGGAGGGCAGAATCGAAATCAATATGTAGCAGTAATACTACTTTGAGCCGTTCAACACATTGAGCACATCAACATAATTGAGCAGAAATTTCTAGAATCTGGTCACACACATATGGAAGCAGATTCAATGCATAGTAGCATAAAACATGTTAAGAAAAAGTCTTCTGTGTATACTATGCATGATTGGGTTAATACCTTCGAACGAGCTAGATTACAAAAAAGCGCAAAACTGACCAAAAAATAGTTACCGTCAAGCCATACAAAGTTAAAGAGTTCACACAAGATGAATTCATCGACTTGAAAGACCTTGCTGACAAGGTTATGATAAAGAGAACGAAGGTTGACCAAGGCAACCAAGTTAGATGGTTAAAAATAAAAAGATTGAGGTATGTGAAAGGAGAAACGGAAAAAATCTTCTTCAATTATGACATGTCTGACACATTTCATCACATAAATATTGCAGAAATTTTTAAAGCACCTAACAGAAAATTAATTACAAGATCTTCTCTTAATTCACCTGGCCCACAAATAAATAATGTTTCCAAAGTTATTCTCCGAGACTTAAAACGACTCTATGCTGAACCAATGGCGATAAGTCAGGCCAAGAAAAATGACCTACTGAAACTGTGTCAAAAGGGAATTATCCCTCAAGAATTACATGGATGGTACAGTGGACTCCGCACTAATATCGATCTGAAGGATCGAGTTCCGGAGCCCGCTAATGATGAATGTGAGCTTGAAGATAATGGTACTCAAGAATAATTCATTCTTGCCTTAATTAATGTTACCTTTAAATATCGAAATAGTTTCATTATTTTATTTTTTCTTTGAACGCTTTTTATGATTTACATAATTAAAAATGCCATTTTGTATTTATTTTAACATTTTGTTTTAATACACAATAAAATTCTCTGAATAATGGTTTAATTCCTCTACAAATTAAATCCTCTGAAGCTATTTAACGTTTTCTTGAGCATTAAATTCAAAGTACTGGTTATATCGTGTACTGATAAAACCAGTTAAAATCCCACCATTTTATCTATAGAAATTTTTTTTTGGGGTTAAACAATTTATTAAGTTGAAATGATTTATGAAAATTATAAGTTAATTAAACTATAAATTTAACAGCATTTTACAGAATTGAAAATTTAGAATGCGAACATGACTTTTACACAGTCAAACATTCAAATTGATTTTTCTCAAAATCGTCAGTCATGCACTTAGTGGGTTTTATCAGTATACCGACGATATATCGATCACCTTCATCTTACAATTTAGATCCTTTTATTAAATCTTTGGATGAGGAACTCTCTCTACAAAAAGATACGAAAAATGTATTTCTTATTGGAGATCTAAACATGAATATTCTGCATAACGGCCATTCCCAAAAAAATGAATATCTGCAGACATTAGCCTCACATGGTCTTAAAAGCCTTATAAATGAACCCACTCGAAAAGTTGACAATTTCAAAACCTGCATTGACCATATTATGAGTAGAACAAAAAAACATACGCAGTCTGTCATATACGAATCAACAATAACTGATCATTTTACAACAATCCTAGCCATAAAACAAAAAAAAGAAAAGAAAACTCAAAATAGACCGACGACAATAGAAAAATCTGAAACAAACTGGAATGCCGTTAAGCAAAACTTGCAATGTACTGATTGGAAAAAAATATAAAATATTGATAACACAAATGATGCGTGGAATAGCTTCATTGATATAATCCAACATACCATATTGACCAATACCAAAAAAACTGTAAAAAAAATTTCACATAAAAATATACACATTAAGCCTTGGATCTCACAAAATATTATAAACTGTATACGAAAAAGAGACGAACTAAGTTCGGCACACTACACCATTGACAGTTCGAATTGATTCAAATTATGTCGACCAACGCACATTATTTTAAAAGCCGTTCCATACAAAATATATGAAAACATTAATTTTCTTCATAATTATTTTTCCCGTGATTTTTTCCAATGTTTTAATAGTTATTCTGTTAATCGGGACGGAGACAAATCAAACAAATCAAAGATCATAAAAATCGGTTCAGCCGTTCTTGAGTTATAAATGGTGTAACTAACCCGACTTTGTTTTATATATTAAGATAACTAATCCGTAAAATATATTAATTACTTTATTTTCTCATACTTTGCAAAAATGTTACTTTATTACACGGTCATTTCAAAGGGTGGTACTTTATTTGTTTTAAAATTGTTTGGTGCTGGTCATAAAACGAATTTTGTTGACATTCTTTTTATGTTTTGTTTAGGATGAAAACCTGGCATTCACACTTGTCGAGAGTCCAGAGATGTCAGCACTACCCATTTATTCCTGAGAGTCCAGTGATTTCGACACCAGCTGTCCCCCCCATTTATTCCTGAGACTCCAGGGATGCCGGCATCAACCATCCCCCCTTCAGTTCCTAGGAAGGCGTTCAAGAGGCGTCTATAAAAAAATCGGCCAAGGACGCGTTATTTAGTGACCTACAAAGAATTGCAGCCGCCAAGCTTGAAGCGGAACAAGTGAAGAAAGAAGACATGCGACACATAGAGGTGAAAACCCTGGCCCAGGTGCAAATGCAGACCGAAATGTTTAAATCGCAAAAGGACCTCTTCATTACACAATTGGAAATGCTAAATGAGGGGAGGGTCGCAAAGGCCGCCGAATCCGAACTACGGAAGGATATTCTGAAAGAGGAACCTGATATTTTTGTCCAATAGATGTTTTGTTATGAAGCAATTTTAATTATCGATTAGTCAAGGACTTTCCTAAGTGAGTTTTTATTGTTAATGTTGGCGGCACTACAGACGATTTTGTCTATGCGGAAATAGGTTTTTTTGTTTCCGGCGACACTCTAGCATTGGGTGCAAAAAGAGCGGCCGCTCTCTAAACAACAGTCAATTATTGCTTAAGATATTATGTGCTAGATCGATCGAGAGTCATGAGTTTGTTTACATTCGGGCGGAGTAATATGTCATTATTTATTTATTTATTTATTTATTTATTTGTTTATAAGATTTGCACAGTACATTAAATATAAGTTGTATGGTATTTTAAATAAATTACATGGTTTTGTACCTATTACGTAAATCTGTAAAATATCAATAGGTAATTTCGCCTGGGTTTTAAAACTATATTATGATGAAACTAATGAAAAGAATCAAACATTGGTTGACTAATAAAACATAAATGAAAGAGTATGGGTGGAGAAAATTTTACATTTTAAAATCAAAAATTATTTGCTCACTAAAGTTTAATAAAATGATAAGAAATTTAATAATTTTGTTTTGTATGTTCGCAATGAATCGTGAAAAATGTCTAATTGTAATAATTTTTCATAATGGGTATAGGTTGTGATTGCGCGAGTGATTGGTGAGTTATTTGCTGCATTGGTGTTGTGGGCTTCTATATGAAGAAGAGAAGTGTGCCTGGTACGCCGCATTGGAGCATTTAAACCAATGACGGATAGTAATTCGGGACTATCAATATTATTATTAAGCAGGTTATACAGAAACAATAGATCCGACAATGTGCGTCTTTTTTGTAGTGTTAACATATTATTTGTAGTTTTGTTGTATTTTAAAAGTAAATGTTTCGAAAATTTATTTTGTATATTTTCTAATAAATCTATGTATACCTTATATTGAGGATTCCATATTGTGGACGCGTACTCCAGTGGACTTCTGACTAATGAACAAAACAACATTTCTAGTGTCTTAGCACTTTTGAAAGCTTTACATATTCTTAATAAAAAACCTAGCATCTTGTAGGATTTTGTGATAATTTTTTCGATATGCTTATCAAAAATTAATTTGCTGTCTAAGTAAACACCTAGATCTTTACATATAGACATAGATTGTAAAGGTTTATCATTCAAGTTGTAATGATAGTTGATTTTATTTTTATTTCTAGTAAACGTAATAGAATGACATTTAGAAATGTTTAAGGACAATAAGTTTGATTCACAGTATATGCACAAATTATCAAGATCGCTTTGTAATTCCATACAATCGGATAAAGACTGTACAGGCTTAAAAATTTTCATGTCATCCGCGTATAACACAAAATGACTATTTTTAAAGCATACATAAATATCATTTATGTAAATATTAAATAGGAGTGGTCCGAGATGAGATTATAATTTAAAAGTTTCGTTCGATTCATCCGCGTAAAATGCGAGATTTCGTTTGGGGCTGTGAGTTGCCCTCGTGTTAATGCCGGACCGATTGCCGTACGGATAATGTTCCAGGAGAATCTGATTGATCGAACCGTTTAACAATACGCTACGCCAATAACAATACGGTCAGTGGTTGAGTGGTCATCGCGCTTGGGTCCCACCCAGGCGTTCCGTGTTCGATTCCTCGGCTGGCTAAGTCCTCCATCACAACACAAGCAACATCTTCCGCTTAGTGTGGTGGTAGTAGGAGATTTTCAAATGTTGTTGGGTTATTCGTAACCCGGGAATGTTTGTCTTTCTTTTTAAAAAAAAAAAAAAAAAAATACGTCTCTAACATTCTGATTCCCACATTATACGACCAAACAGTTCTACGAAAAAAAGAAGAAATTAACGATATTGAATTTCTATCTCTAACAACAGACTTATGGACGTCTCGGGTCAATGATGCTTACATTGCTGTTACGGGGCACTATATAATAAAAAAAAATTTGTTCTTAAAATATTTTTATTAAAACGTGCAGAGTTTAAAGATACGCACAGCAGTGCGACTATTCAAGCTGCATTGCTCGAAACGACCAACGACGAATGTAAAAAATAAAATAAATTTTATTGTTACTGACAACGCAGCCAACATCAAAAAAGCCATAGCTGATATAGGGTGGAAGCATTACGGACGCTATGGTCATACGTTGAACTTAATTGTGCAAGATGACCTGAATTTAGTCCAAGCTTCTTTGGATAAAGTCAAAACTATCGTCAGACAATTTAGGACAAGCATAGCGAGCTAGAAAAATTATTAAAAGCGCAATCACAGGAAAAGCCGGACGTGATACCAAAGCGCTTGATACAGGAAGAACCAACCAGGTGGAACTCTACGTTTGCAATGTTACAGCGATTTGTTGAACTAGAAAATCAAATATGTGCCACTGTTGCAATTCTTAAAAAAGATTTACCAATCTTAACTGTCGAGGAATGGACAATGATTCACGAACTGTGCAAGGTTTTAAAACCTTTCGACGAAGCTACGAAAGCTATGAGTGGTGAAGATTATATGACAGCCAGTACCATCATAGTCATGACACTCTGTCTTAGAGAATCTTGTAACCAACTGCCCCTGGAAGGCTTTACTGTTATAACAAATAATGTAATTACAGCACTTCGGATAGGCTTAGATAAAAGACTAGAAGGTGTTGAGAGAAGTGGCACATTCTCGATATGTACAATTTTAGATCCAAGGTATAAAATGAATGTATTCTCTGACACAAATGAGGCAGCAAAACCAAATAAAATGCTGGAAGAGATACTTGCAACTGATATAAGACGGCGACATGGAGAAAACCAGTCGCAACCGCAACAATCCACTTCAACCTCAGCTTCCGTACCGGCACGAGATAAATTTTCACCTTGGTCCATTTTAAGCAATATTGTCGGGACGCAGCAGCAGCAAGTAGGCACACCTTTGTCATGTGCCATCAAGGAAGTAAACTCTTATTTGAAAGACAACATTCTACCTATGTTTAACGACAGTGGGAAATTTAACTGTCCATTGCAATGGTGGCAACTTAACCGTCACATTTATCCCAACATAATGCAACTTCAGTTCCGTGCGAGAGGATATTCAGCAAGACAGGGCTCACAATTAATAACCACCGCACACAATTGAAGACAAACAAAGTTGCCCAATTGATGTATTTAAATGTTAACTTAGATCCAAAAATATTTTTAGAATGTTGTTACCGTATATAATCGTAACTAAGCAGGTACTTCTCCTTCCCCACATATATGGAACATTGTGGGATGTGACTGGCAACACCTTTCTGAAAGGTTGAGAGATTTTTGAACAGAGAATGACCGGGCAGATTTGATGAGCAAGAAGTTACAAGGAAGCAAGTCATTCCTTATTTTAAAGTTCAACGGCTTGGAGCACCCGTGAACTATGAAATGACGAATCAAAGTCTGATCGCCAGATTCACAATATTAAAAGGAAGATGGATTAAATAAACAGATAAAATATCCCGGCGAGGATAATTCCGACATGGGAAGATCATGGGATTCATGGAAATAATCTACAAGCATTCAAGTAAGGTGTAATCCTTTCTAACCTCAGAAATAAACTATATTTGCTATTAATGGAGTCGATTTACAAGGATGACCGCATTTAAGCCCATCGCTCACCCCGAGCTACATAACTTTTGACAGTGGTCAGAACACCCGGAAGGCGCCGCAATTTGTTATATAATGAAGATTCAAAATGCCCTAATCATGATTCTAACCTCTCCCCAAAGCTAGCTTAGGATATATTGATTAAACCTGTTCTTTGCCCGACTTTTCCAATTACAATCATCTATGTACTAATCAATTTAAACATCTTTTATTGCAAAACCTAACCTATGAATGCCAGCACAAAAGTGTCCACACAATCCCTGAAATTCCAACATAATGGTTTCCTGTTTCCTTATTTTAAACAAAAAACAGGTGGCGTCCAATTACTTTGCACCCCATGTTAACTTTGACGTCAACAATGTGTATAATATTATAAAACTTAAAAGCTCTGTGTAAGTAGCCAAACAAACAAAACAATTGTAATAAACTAACCAATTAAATAATTATACAGTGTAAATAAAAGTTTTAAAAAAATGTCTTTAGTCACCGTAGCAACGGAAGTACATAGATATGTTGGAGCAATCCAGAAGAAATTCCTCAGGTACGTCTACATGCGGTCGCATGGAAACTATCCTAGGTTCATGCACCATATAGACTTACTGGAGGAAACTAATTCTGTGAGTCCGGAAATTAGGCGGAAAACAAGTCTAGTTATTATGTCTTTCAAAATTTGGAACAATTTTATCGATTGCCCATTCCTCTTGGGATGCTATGATTTATATGTACCAGATCACTACAGCCGCAGTCGATACCATGACTTATTCAAAGTACCAAACGGCAAAACCGACGACCTGGCAAAGCATAGCATGACGAGGGGAGTGGTGCTGTTAAATGAAGTAGCAAAGAATTTGTGTGACTTCTCTGAATGAATTAAAACAATTATTGAAGAGTCACCTACCTAAATGTTGATGATGATTTGGGGAAATTGTACTATAATTGGAAAAAAATTTCTGTTGTACAATAAAATAAAAAATAAAATAAAATAAAAAAAATCTGTAATCTGCTCGTGAAGTTTTCTTATTATTTACTGTGGATATAATCCGTACGTGCTGGACGCGTACTCAGCACCAAACGAAATTTCATAATATACACTAGGCGCGTATTCAGCAGCCAGTGTGTTAAATGTTATACTTTTATAAACTTAAAATTTTAAATAATATAATTTATTTATTATATAAATAAATACAGAAAACATGTTTTTTTTTCTAACCTTCGAAAACCATGTAACCCCTTAATCTCTTGAATGTCAGATGACATTTGGCCACATGATGACCGTAAACTATATAAAATTAATATCAGATCATTCCGAGAGGCTAGAGTACTGAAAGAAAAAGCAACATCTGGAATGATATTGGCGCAAGCCATTCTGTTCTTGTCCTTGTACAGTTTCTTTATACGTAAGGGTCAAAATCGCATTTAAAAATAATAATAAAAATCCCAGACGCTGACTTCCGAGCAACGGATGTGTGGGTAAAGAATGTGAATTTCCAATAAGTATGATACCTATCTATGCTGAAAACATTTCTCCTGTGTTGAGATACGTCAACAGTAAAGTATTTTAATAACTCAGGTACGGGACATACGTCATTCCTATGTCTACCTACGTTAAATTATCGTGAAAACAAGCTTATGTGTCCAAGCGGTTAAAGGACTTTTTCATATAAAACTTAATTTTGAATTTGAGGTCAAAATATTTAATCAAATGGAATAATTATTTTTTTAATCAAAAGGTATTGCAAATATCTTGTGCAGATATGTGCTGCTTTATTTATTTATATTTTAAGTTATAAATTATAGGCGATTAAAGTTTTTTTTTTTCACGTTTATAGAGCAACTTCCAATTTTATGTTAGTAGAGCCTATTCTGTTTGATATAAATACAAATATTTACATCAACATCAATCATATTACATTTCCAAACAAAAATAAACCAATTCAAAATTGTTTGCTCGCTTAGTGGCATGGTGGTGGTAAATTTATACCTATTGAAATAAAAAAAAATAAGAATATGAAATGCAAAGCTGAGCCTCAAAGAGTTCATCGCTTACCCTTTATTACATTTTTTTTTGAGGTTTTGCAGCGTATATGTAATATATACCTCTACACAACGCTGATGATGTCAGCGACCGCGTTGCCCTCTGGTATATTTTTAAACACAAAAATCGTAAATTAACTCATTAAAGTATACCTTTACATAAAATTTGTGATATCACTGGGCGAGTTGACTCAGGTATACTTTCAGATTAGGATTTCAAGCTTACGCATTTTAAGGTATACCCGAGCCCAACAAAGCAATTTTTGGTACTCTTCTCGTTGATTCCCTTTTCACCCGCCAGCTGTCACAACATTTGTTTGCTTGCATCACTAACCTAACCTAACATATTATAAAACTCAATGCCCCTCTGTCTCTCTACTCATTAGCGTAGTTAAAAGTCGAGAGACAATTACCTGTATTATTTTGTGTTTTTTGAAGTATTATTTTTGTTTTTCCTTTTGTGTTATTTTGTTACTTTAAGTAAATAATTGTTAACCTCAACACAGGCTTGTCCTAGTGAGGTTAAAAATTGTATTATAAACTGTTATACCTAAAATGTGAAGAAGAAACAATAAAAAAAAAAATAATAATAATAAAATAATGAGAATGCATTATAACATAGCAATATGGAGTTCCCAACTTGAATGTATAACCCAAAAAAGTATTGCGGTCGTGTATATTTTAAAATCCTTAACACGGCCGAATGTATTTTTAATGTATACCCGAGCTCAACACTAATGAAAGTTGTGTAAAGGTATAGATCTAATATATGCGGTTTTGCAGTATCACCAGATATGGTTTCGATTGCTTGTTTTTTATGATTTTTTCTTCCATTGGTTCCAGGCAGTCGGAACTTGTGTATAGTAATTTTTTTTGAAAACCTGAAGGAATAGGACCAATCCTATATAAAATGCAGAGATGGTATTTTATGTTAACTACCTGTTTTAAGCTAATTTGATAAAATGCATAAATACTTCTATCCTTGAATCGAATTATGGAATACAAATCAACAATAATAACTTTTACATACAACGAGATTTTATATACAACACTGGGATTGCAAAGGAGAAATTATCCTGTACTTAAAATAATAAAATATTCAATAAAAGTATTTGTTGAAATTTATACCAACTAAAAAAAGATATAATATAGTATGAACAAAACATAGTGAGCCTTTAATTTATAAATTAAAGAACTAAAATAGAAATCTAGGTTTTTCCCGTTTTTTGCAATCCCAGAAGGTACTTGAGAAGGCTACAGTGGCAGTTTATCATGTGGGTATCACATACTTGAAAGGTCCATCCCACCGCATTAGCAGTTGGGTTAGTTGGTTGGCTGCCTCGGCATGTTAGGAGTTGGCTTCGTCCATGGACTCGTCACTAGCGAGGCTGAAGGGCCACTCCACGGTCGGCAGCAGACTGCGCGGCACCAACAGATAGCCGGCAGCTCCCTCCAGTCGGCCCTGCCCGAGGCTGTCCAGCACCCACTCTACATTCAGAGGTACGACAGGGTGTTTCGAGCAAACATCGAAGAATTGGTCATCCTGGGTGTTGGTAGGATCGGCCAGAAGAATGACCACCTTCTTCAAGTCCCTCACTTCGATCTGCTTTATGTTGTCCACCACTGTTCCGCCCGTCGCTTTAAGAATTCCCAATAAGTCATCTTCTTTGAGAGTAGAAAGCGGCGCTACTAGGTAGAAAGTTATACCTGTAGAACATAAATACATAATAACTTTAAGTAAGCAGGTAGGCAAAAAATTAAAACCCATTGAGAGAGTTAGTTTAAGAGTGATTGACCAGCGGCTGAGAATGAAAGTTTTAAAATGCTGTACAGGAAGGTTCCAATGAGAAAGATCGGTTATTCAAATTATTAGATTTTTAAAATTAAAAATTTAATATCGATTTATTTCATTAAAAACTTGCTTTTATATATATTTACCTACATTCAAGTAAGCAATAAAAGTGCTCAAAACGCACGATGCTAAATTATTAAATATTGTGTACTTCTTGTAAATATTTTTTGACCATAAGTATTTATGATTTTTCAATAATGTCTAAACAATTTTTATTTTTAACTTTTTAACTTAAAGAGTTAAACCTCAAATTATAATATTTTAATTAATGAAGATAATATTAGCGAAAGTCAATCGAAAATCTGAAACAGAAAAATCAGAAAAAGATACGGATACATCTGGGACTCGAACCCAGGTCCTCCGGCAATCCGGGCCGATGCGCTAGTAGTTGGTTAGCGCGTCGGCCCGGATTGCCGGAGGACCTGGGTTCGAGTCCCAGATGTATCCGTATCTTTTTCTGATTTTTCTGTTTCAGATTTTCGATTGACTTTCGCTAATATTATCTTCATTAATTAAAATATTATGTCTAAACAAAATGAGTGTGTAAAATTTTTTTTTAATATTTTATTTTGTAAGACCGAATAGAAAAACTAAGGAATTTTTGTCACAAAACACGTTCTCGGATTAATTTTGTAACGATTTTAATTTAACTAAAATTAAAATTATGAAAACTGTGTTTACTAGATTATGTATTGATTAATTTTGTTGTACGATTATATGATTTGGAATTTGTGTTGTTTAATAGAATCTATCGTTTGAAAATTGAACACATCTGCCAATGACCAACGGTATAATCTTAGTATATTAAAAATAAACTTAGTTTTTCAATTTTAAAACTGTGTGCACCAGATAAAATAACAATCGATGTGTTAAAATAAAGATTTTCGTGGTAAAAACAAAGTGTTTTAATTTTTCATTAATAAAATGGTGCCACAAAGTGAATTTGCAAAATTTGAAGAAGTGATTGTAGCGAGTACGGCTAAAAAAGCAAAAGTGTATAAAAAACTAATGTTCAAGAATAGACTTATTGGAATAAATTTATTTTTTCTACGTGAATGCCGTAAACGTCAAGTTATTCCTAACTACATACCTAAATTTAAAATTTAAAACAGTGTCTAACTCCTCAAAAAAGGCTAAGATAGCCTGGTTAAGAGAAGATTTAAAAAGTGTTTTTAAAAAACGCAATAATATTAAACTCCAAATCAAAGTGTTACACATGGATCTCGCTAGTAACTTGCATCCAGTTGAATGGTGTTTATTTGATGATCACGTTAGATTTATAGCCAGTATTAAAGCTTTCAAGAAGAAGGAAGAAATTATAAAAAAACTTGATAAATTTTGTATTAATAATCGTGAAAAACGTAACATCAACATTTTGATACCTTCTAATAATAATTTAATAATAAACTCATCTGCTAATAATGATCAAGACATTAATATAAGTGAACCAAATAAAAATAAATTCCATAACCACGTCATCAACTTAACTCAACATAAGTTTAAAACAGAAGAACTAAATTTGTTATCAAAAGGTTTAAACCATAATCTTCACATTAAAAATAATAGCGAACAACTAGAGTATTTGGCAGTAGATATTATGTAATTGTGCATTATTTAAAGAAGCAAAATCCTTTCAATACAAATGTGGTGAAGTGATAAAAAACATCAATCCTAAATCTAACTTTAACAAAATACAGTATACGTCAGAACAAATGCACGCAATCAATATATCGAAGGTTACAAAAGGAAAAAACCTTATCATTACAAAAGCGGACAAAGGAAACTCGGTGATTATTATGAACAAAAGTGATTACATTGATAAAACCATGGACTTTCTACAAGGTGATAACTTTTAAATAGTGAAAACAAACCCAATTAATAAATGTCAGGAATTGATAATGGACACTTTAAAAACTTGCAAAAGTGATAAAATCGTTAATTTATATAGAAATAAAAGAATAACTGTAAAAAATCCACAAGTTCCCAAATTATACAGTCTACTAAAGATTCATAAAAAATCTCAACCAATTAGACCAGTAATTTCCAACTGCAATGCGCCTAGCTATAAATTAGCGTCAACATTAAATAGTATTATAATTGAATCAAATATTTTTCAACCTAAATATACAATTAAGAATTCCCTACAATTAGTTGACCACTTAAAATGTTTGGAAATCCCTGATAATGCATTATTAGTATCTTTTGATGTCGTTAACCTGTTTCCAAGTGTCCCAGTTGAAGAAAGCAAAACAATTATAAATAATTTATTGAATTCCTCAAAATTACCGAATGACTTAGCCCAGGATTTATTTAAATGTCTTACGGCCGGTGTTTCTAACTTTTAAATCGATTCATCTGAGGCCGCGATCAGCCAAGCATTTTGAAGGGTAGCGCTCGATTTATGTTGTCCCCAAACATCTTATGTTATCTGGCCTCGCCCACTTTCATAGACAATAAAATGACATCAAAGTAAGAACTTTCGAAGTTAAATTAATATTATAGAGTTAATTGTTTGATTTATTATTAAAACACGTAATTTAAATAAAATATTTTTATCCATAAACTGACATTTTATATTTTTTAAACAAACGTAAATAAAATAAAGTGTCAGCTTGACCGTAGGTACTGGAATTGACACTTGGCTTGGCGAATATTCAAAAACGACATAGTTTTTCGCATAAATTAACCGTTTTTCGTCTCTGCTCTGCACGCATCCGAACTTCTCAATCCATATTAATTAAAATGATAATTGATAAACGCAATACAACAGAAGTGAAATGAGCGCGAAACTGTGTCTTCTGTCAAAGTGATATTTCATCGACCATACATTGTGTTCGCGGTATTTTTTCTACTCTGTTGACACTTTTAAGAACTAGTCCAAAACTAAGGCGGCCGGAACGAGTTTAATCCACTAGTCCGGCTTCCTTAGGTTAAGATAAATGCTTAAGCTATACTTGTGTGTTGGAAAAAGCGTAGTTGTGCACTAATCAAATACTAAGGCAAAATTTTGCCTTAGTAATTGATTAGTAGGATTGGGAACAGCGGCCGTTAATGTAGTTTTAAACCAAAACTTTTTTTCAATTTGATAATAAAATTTTCAAACAAAAAGACGGTTTGGCAATGGGATCAAGTACCAGTCCTTTAGTAGCTGATATATTTTTAAACCATGTAGAAAACAAAATCTTTAATAGTTCTGCCTTATTACTAAAATATGTGAATCTTTATAAATGTTACGTAGATGATATTTTTTGTATGTGGACCGGTACAAAAAGACAACTTCAAATGTTCCTTAATTTTTTGAACAAAATTCATAAAAACATTAAATTTACATTAGAAATAGGAATTGACTGTAGCATAAATTTCTTGGATTTAAACCTAACTATAATTAATAATAAGATTGAATTTAATATTTTTCGAAAAGAAACATACGCTGATATAATTATACATAACTCATCTAACCATCCTTTTTCACAAAAACTCTTAGCTTTCCATTATTTGATCAATAGATTAATTAATATCCCGTTATCCCCAAATAATTTCAAAGCTGAACTTAACACCATTAAAATAATTGCATCTAATAATGGTTATCACTCCAAATTAATAGACGACATATTAAACAAAAAATACAAGAAAAAATTTCATTTGTCCTACATTTACCCATTGTTTAGTGATAATATTAAAAAACAATGGAGAAAAATATTGTTTGTAAATCATCAAACCTCCAATTCAATCATGAAAAAGATTCCTAATACAATACAGCCAGCTTTTTATACAAATAATAAATTAAAAAAATTATATTTTAAATAACAAGGACAAAGAACAAAAAATGAAAAAATCTGGAGTTTACCAATTGAATTGTAATGATTGCAACCATTTTTACATAAGTAAAACTTGCAGAAATTTTGAAACGAGAGTTAAGGAACATTTGAGATGTCTAAATAGCAATAATTATTCGGAATTTGCTAACCATCTAATTGAATTTAACCATTCATTTGATATAAATACTGGTTTTAAAATTTTACATACTGTTAGTGGTTTTCAATTAGACCTTTTAGAAATTTTAGAAATTAGGAAAAATGTCAATAGAAATTTAAATATTATTAATAATCAAATCAATTTTGTGAATAACCCTATTTTATACATATTTCCATTGTAATTTTTTTGTCTTTGATGTTCTAAGCACCTCCCCTTTCCACCCCCCCCCCCCCCACCCCCCACCCCTCCCCACTCTTCCCTGTTGATCTTCTAAGCACCTCCCCTCACCACCTCCCTCCCCCCACTGCTTTCATTTCTACCATAGCTTTAGCTTGATTATTTAGTGTTAGTACATTTTATGTCCTGAGGAAGAGAACATCGTTCTCGAAACATGTCGATGTGTTAAAATAAAGATTTTCGTGGTAAAAATTTTTCATTAATAAAATGGTGCCACAAAGTGAATTTGCAAAATTTGAAGAAAAAAATAACAATCTTTAAAAATCAATTTATGTTTTTTTATAAAAAAGAGTCAATACTAATTTATGTTTTTTTATAAAAAAGAGTCAATACTTTAAAAATGACTAATTTCCGGTATTCTGGTATTTCCGGTATATATTCTTAACAGGACACTGCCCACCTAAGAAGACACATCATTCAGTTGTGCTGATAAATAAACATCAATTAACCCCCGAAGCCTCGAGCTTATTTGACTATTATATCTCTTAATTACCCTGTCAAATGCCGCAGAATTCTTGCGTATTTCCGCATCGTAATAAAATCAAAATAAATCGAATATTTATAAACGTATCCAAAAACTAAAAACTGTTTTAGAAAGGTGATTAAATACGCTTTTAAATTATAATATTACAAGGAAACAATTTAATTTAGAAATATTAGATTTTTTAATTCACACGTGAAAAAGTTTTGAAAATGGCTCACCTGACGTACTTTTCTTCAAAAGCAGAACTAAAATAACTGGTAATGAATAAACAAGCACTTTATTCGAAAGTCGAATGTATTATGAACATTATTGTCACCTCACTTTTTTATCGTTTTATACAAAAATAATTATAAAAAAATTCACAAAGTTATCAAAAAAAATTCTCGTTCGCGAGTGTTTGCGATTTTTTCGCGATTTTAAAAACATTATTTTTAATTATTATATTACGCAATTACTGTGAAAAAAGACATAAATCGATTCATTATGGTTTAATACGATCAAAGCACATCATTTATATAATAATTTACGAACACGCAACGTTATTTTTGACAAAAACTGCAAAACATAACCCTAATCACTGTGTCACAATGTTTAAAGAAACGCACACTAAATCACTATATTAATGTTTTATATATGAAACACTTCATTTGCACACATCATTTTATGTAAATTCACTAAAAACCGCCCAGTTGTTACATTATTAGACATTATAATGATTAAAAACACAGAGCGAAATCAACCGAAATCGAGCGCGTCGGCCATTGAAACTGACGCATATCGGGGGATATCCCGTATTTGGAAGTGATGTAGTTGCATCATAGAGATGTTTCGATTAAAGTTGGTAAACAACTTAGTATGGGTTGTGGTCGCATGGTGATGTTTCGATTAAAGTTGCTAAACTTCTTAGTATGGGTTCGATATTTTTCGTAAAATATTCAGATTTATTCGAAATGTGTATAAATTATTACTTATCTTAATATATAAAACAAAGTAAAGTTAGTTATACCATTTATAACTCAAGAACGGCTGAACCGATTTTTATGATCTTTGCATTATTGGATTTGTCTCCGTCCCGGTTAACAGAATAACTAATAAAACATCGGAGAAAATCACGGGAAAAATAATTATGAAGAAAATTGTTTTTTTCATATATTTTGTATGGAACGGTTTTTCAAATAATGTGCGTTGGTCGACATAATTTGAATCAATTCGAACTGTCAATGGTGTAGTGTGCCGAACATTTCATGCTTAGTCAACAGATCAATTTCATTTTTTGAACTTGGAGTATTTATTTTAACTTAATAATTACTTAATTTATTTCAGCTAATAAATTAAACACAACATTTATTGATTCTGAGGCGGTACGAAGTTTGCCGGGTCAGCTAGTTTATAATATAATAATTTTAAAAAATTATATAAAAATATTTTCAATTTTATTTATTTACCTTTTTAATACGTTATCCAAAAAATAAAACCTCATAATATTACTTATTTATTTATTATAAAGCAACAATAAAAAGTACACAAAAATAAATAACTAATTTGTAACATTAATCAATAAAAAAATATTTTTAAACATTGGGTGTGTGATTGCCATGCGGCGGTACAAGTGAAATTTATGGAATTCATTTTCTAGTTAAAATATTTCAAATGAATACGAGTAGGTTACATATATGAAAATATATTAGAATAACACATTTTTTTTATTTAAATGCGAAATAATCAATGATTTTTTTAAGGATTTTTTCCGTACTTCTCAATTTTCTCCTCAAAATAATCAATCATTACTCACATCACATTTTAGGTTTCCAAGAAAAATGAACTTAAAAATTGTCTATCTTATTATCACTACCTTGCGGGATTGTTATTGGTTTTCAACAAAAATTTGAATACCCTGGCTTAGAACATTTCTTAGTTTTTGTGATTAATTTACGCTGCATGTTCTAAATGGAACTAAAATTGACGATAATAATACAAAAGAAAATGTAAAAATGAAACATATTTGCAAACTGGAAATTCGTATGATTTTTGCAGATTTTAAGACAATTTTACATAGTGCCCGATGTGCGGCAATGTTTCACATAGCCAATAATCTTGACACATTTCTAGAATCTAGATCCTACACAGGTAGTGCCATAAAAATATGAAACTGTCCCTAACGGGATAGGAAGCCAGCCGCCGCCATTGCACGCCAGGTAGCGAACCGCTGCGCTACGTCGCCACCATTGATTGTTATCGTGTACTTCGATTTTTTTTTTCATAACGTTTATGTATTTAGTAATTGTGTTGACAAAATTATTTGCACGATATGAAAGTGAATCGTCCTCGTTACAACAGTCAACAATTATATGAAAATAAGTCTAAAATATCATTTGGTCATATAGTCGTGACCTCGCTATTGCCGTGATCGTTATAACTAGGAATTCATTGATACGCACTTCTGCCGATACGATACCTGTCTGTTTGGACGAGACCTGGCATTGAGAACAGCCTTTCAGATGTGGCAGAACTCATTTGGAAACTGAAATAATATATCGGTATCTGTATTATATCGGATGCATCCCTCGTTATTTATTTATTTACGCCTTGAAGGCTTTTACACAAAACATTGGAAAGTTGTACATGAGCATCATAACAAGTATATAGTATAAAAATAATAAATTGAGATGAGAGACATAAGCAGGCACAACACAAGTAGGTATTCAATAAGTAAGTTGTACAAAGGAGTTCAACAAGTCGTATGCCTACAGTATATGCTTCAGAAATTATTGCCACAATACTACTCAAAACATGATTCCAGTGCATCTCTAATTATTAGAAGCATGCAGTGGTGTAAAACATTTTTTTAGCAATTAATATAAAAATAGTTAATTTTTTGCAATTGTAAATGTAATATAAACTTTTTATTTTGCTATTATAAGAGTGTGTAAGTTGTTTATTATTATTATAAAAATAAAAGATACACAACAATTACGTATATAAAAGAAGTAAGTAGGTACTATGAAAGTAGTTATAGAGCAGTGTGTATTGAATTTGTTGCTGTTATAATAAAAAATTAACATGAACAGATTGTTGTTAAACAGAACATAAGAGCTGCAGGTGATTTAGTATTGTAAATAATAACAATTATATAAAAACAATCTGAAACATTTAAGGATTGTTGCATAATATCTGCATACATATACGCTTTTTAAAGAAAGCGATGTTTTTATAAAAAAAATATGTCAACGGAGAAAGTTTCATTCCCCACACGATGCAATCAAATAAATAACCAAATTCGAATGCATATACAAAAAAAAACACAAAAAATAACCCCCGCGACGTCCTGTGCGGAGAACCACAGAGTATGACGACAGGTATGATGTTTTCGAGCCATGCGAAAAGATAATGAATAGTTTTTACTGTAGTAGATCAACATATGTGCAGAGAGTCTAATTCGGCTTATCACCTTAGCCACCAAGATGGTCACGAAAGTCATAAGACTTAATTTTATTAACATTTTGTGATACATACGACATTATGCAGTCGACCAAAGACATGTTAAAAACCAACTGTTTTTGAAGACCTGTTGCATTAGAGAAAATACTTGGCCATTACAGGCGCAAACTTTCCATGAAAACAAGAAATGCTTCAATACTTGTCAACAAGAACCCACCGAATGATAAGAGTCAAATACTTTACCCCCTAAAACCAAAAAATTGAGACCTCGTAATAAGGTGAAATGATAAATGGATTTCAACAAAAACACAAAAGCTAGACAGCTAGAGTAAAAAAATAACACAAATGAGCAGTAGCGTCTCTGGGATAGATAATTTGCAATCATTCTTATTTACACGAGACTATCAACAACACTTACAGGCTCATTAATCGCAAAATATGTAGTGAAGTTAATTTGACGACAGTGAAAGAGGGAACGCCATAGATAGACAAATTGATTTAACCTCCAATCGCCCGATCCTCAAGGGAACCATAATGGACGGACTGTGACTAGTATACCGCATTTGAAAGCGCACAACAAGAATTGAACCTTCCGCAAGATAAAGAGAGATCGATAGAAAACTAATCATCGAGACGACAAAAATATATGAGAAGCGTGACAAAGGAAAACGCTGGAACTCTACTCCACTTAATGCCAGTATTTATTCGGTATGTGAAAAACAGCTTATGTGAAAAACTTGTAAGGTTTCATTATGCATAACGCGGTCGCCACTTTGAAAGATATCATACTGGCCTCAAGAGACAGTATGATATTTTTCAAAACACGGAATTATGCATAATGGAACCCTACAAATTTTGCAACAATAAACTGTTCTCTTTAAAACCTTTTCCCTGCTGCACCAAACGCAACGTTGGCTACGTCCCCTTACAGCAGGGGAAGGGTCGTTAGTATTCCTAGCCACCGGCGAGTCATTGAAGTCGGGGAAGTGGGAATCAGGGGATAGTAAGCGGTCAGGTCTGGAAAATGGGGCTACAAATGACTGCCGCGTTGACTTCGGAGGCCGTGATAGAGAAAGGTGATGGCTGGCTATCTCTTCTACCAGAACGATCCTAAAATTAAGGTTTTGAACCTTCGAAGTCTGTGACTGGGAATACATAACGAGCGCGTTATGAATACTCACATTGAGCAAACGCTTGAACATTTTGAGGTACCATTTACGGCACCTCTTACGTTCAATTAAGTAGGGTTCCAGCATCTGATCCTTTTTGTCAACACCTCCCATGTACTTATTGTAGTCTCGGATAACCTTCGGTTTGTATATATTCTCCCTACCCCTAGAAGGACCAATTTCATCTTCCTTGCCGTGAAATGTCGATATTGTTGTCACCTTCTTCTTGTCTTGCCACGACAGTATGGCGACATCACCAGCATGGCGACCGAAAATTTGTCCATCCATTATGTTGATACGACTGAATGCCGGCGGAACATCGGTCCTATTAGTACGCAATGTCCCGACGCAGTCAGTCTTATTTCGCTTGAGGTACCGAGCAAGTAGCGGAGAGTTGAACCAATTGTCCATCCACAGCGAATAACCCTTATTCAAAAGTGGTTGTATTAGCTTCACCACTATAAGTGTTGATTTCAACACTTTTTGCGTTAATGAGCCTAAAAGGGACATATCTTTTCCTGTATAAATATGAAATGACCACAAAAATCCAGTCGCAGATTCGCACAACTCAAAAGTTTTAATTCCGAATCTAGCAGCCTTTGTTCTTATGTATTGTTTAAAACCCAATTGACCTTTCCACAATGTCAGAGACTCGTCAATTGAAAGGTTCTGACTAGGAATATAAAGTTCTTTAAATCTTGCATTCAAATGTCGAATTATTGGCAATATTTTAGCAACTTTCTTTTCTTCAGGGTCAGTTTGGGTCAGATCATTGTCGGCGAAATGCAAACATTTCGTCAACTCACGGAACCTTATAATGGACATTAGTTTCTTAAATACACCAGTCTCCATCACCCAACTAGTCGAATAACACGACTTTATGCTCGGCATACGTATAATGCCCAGCGTCATAAAAAAAGCAAACAAAATTAAAATCTCATGCCTGTTTGTGTCCCTCCATGTGCTGCTAAGGCGACCAAGACGACGAAACTTCTCCGCAGAATTGTTTGTTTCTACTACAATAGTATCTAAAATCGCATCAGTCCATATGGCACGAAAAGCATCATATTTAGTCGGATACTGTGCAGTTGGTCCCGACTTCTCGGGCACAAACTGTTCTCTTTGACCGACAAATGAAGAGATGCCGGTCCAAGAGAAATTGGCTGCGCTCGGATCTTCAGGGAACAAATAGGCCGCATTTGGCGAAGAGATGTTCTCCACTTCGTCATCAGACGAAATTGGTTCATCCACATCTTCGCCATCAGCCCCACTTGCCGACTGATGATCAGAGCGCCTCAACGGCCGTGTGGCTCGTGCCCTCGCTCGGCGCGAACGTCCGCCGCGAGCCGCACGGGCGGCTTGTGCCCGAGGTAAAGCCAACAACCCGGGAGCTAACTGGTCATCGGAACCAAACACCTCTACTAGATGTTGTCCCGAAGACCAGGTCTCTCCCTCTCCGACAGCACGTCCCCACACCGCGTTTCTCGATCCGCGTCGCCCTCCGCTTCGTCCTCCGCGTCGCCCTCCGCTTCGCCCTCCGCGTCGCCCCGCGCGGCGTTCTATTCCGCACATGGACGGGAAAACGGGTAGCGGCTGCAGAAACTGGATATCTGAAAATGTAATAAATTTCAAACTATTAGAATGCAAAATAACTATAAATATCTTTATAAAATAAAAGTATACATATATCATTTATATACCTTCAACGTGGCTGCTACCTGCTTGGCCACTGTTGTTCCCTGCTTCCCCTGCTTCCCCGTAAATACATTCGAACAGTCCTGAAAATATGAGATTTTATTTGAAACAATGATTATAATGCAAGTATATAAATAATAATATATTTACATTATAAAATTATAATTATGAAATTTATAATGAATATATTTATTTAAATTTATATTTATATACCTTCTACGTGGCTGCCACTTGCTTGGCCACCTTCTGCATCACATTCGATGTCTTCTAGGAAGACAGTGAATTCTGAAAATATAAGGCATTTCGAAAAAATTTGTATAAAAATAAATAACTAAATATAATTTCTAAAAAGATATACACATCCAATAAACTTGAATTAAAATGTGAAATAAATAGATTTATATATACCATCTAATGGGCTGCCGCTTGCTTGGCCGCCGCCATGACATTGATCAAAGTCACAGTCCATGAATTCTGAAAATATAAGGCATTTCGAAAAAATTAGAATAAAAATAAATAACTAAATATAATTTCTTAAAAAATATACACATCTGAAATGAAAAAAATTATATTAAAAATATGTATATACCTTCTACCCGACTCCCACCCGCTTCATAAGTTTCGCCACTGACTCCTGCAGAAACGTTAGTCCCCATGTTTCCCGGCTCCACAATCAACATGATGCGATCTTCTCCGCATTCATAAAACGAAGAAGCCTGAAAAAAAATCGATAGCCAATTTATTGATATGGATTTAAAAAATCTAAGATATGGATTTTTAAAATCTAAGAAAATTGTTATGGGCATAAAAAATAAACATCACACGAAGTATTGAATTAAATTATATAAAATCAGCATCACCTCATCACATGTTTCATGGGTGTCTGAGCCGGAATCCATGGCGACGTCTTCACCTTCACTAGAGCTACTGCAGGAGTCAGTGGTCTCGCCGACATGATCTTCTTCTGGCCTAAAATAGATTAACAATAAAGGTTTTGCCAAGTGTACCACTTCGAGCACGTCTTTCAATACCAATAATCGAATTACAATGTTTCGATTTTCGGAAGTGCCATCACTAGCATTGTTTGAACTGTCAGAATGCGTTTTATGTTGGCCGATTACACCAAGTAGGATAATACGCTAAAAAATCACATTTTTTAGCGGAATAGCTACATGTTTTTACTAAAAAGAGCATTAGAATATATGATGTTATGGTTTTTCACTATAAAACGTTTGAATAACACAATTTTGTGGTTCAAAACGTCTTTCTAAATTGACATTGACTGTCGATAGGACGACCTTCTACATGAAATACACGATTTACGAGATACAAATGATTTAAACAATGAAAAAATATCACAAATGAGTAGCCAATAAACTAAATTATAATAATAAATTACTTACCTTTCCATTTTCTTCGAAAACTTGAAAAAATTACGGAATTCTTTACGTGACAGGTGGAGCTCTCGACGGCACTTGCACAGCTGACGCTATCAATGTTTGTACTAGTGAAAAGGGTACATTCTAATTTTTCTGTGGTCACATTATGAATTGGAATGCGTGGCGACATGTGTTCTCTTTCTAACACTGTTTAGATCATATTTCTCATTACGAGACTAAGCGAGATAAAACGGTTTTTATGAGACCATTCATAAGTACTCAAGCTGGTCGATATATCGTACAAATTTACTTTATGTCAATTTTACTGTCGTACGATATATCGTACAAATTAGCCCGACCGGTTAATCTACAGTGACAATGTTCTGCATTAATGGGGAAAAGGCTAATGTATCTGGGAAGACACATTGCGGAACCAGGATACCCAATCATAATCCTGGTGAACTTTATTAAAGGGACTGGAATACTGTAAAATAAACTATTGAAAACCTAAGGCATGAGTGCCAGACTGACTCTGTATTTTGAATGTCTCTAATTGTCTTGAGGAGACATTATAGAGAAAGAGATGAGAAAATAGATAATAAATCGGTACCTTTGAAGAGTTTGGTGTTGGAAGTCCTAGAAATCTGCGGTCCCATTCCGCCAGAGGTATCCAGAACTTCATAATCCTCTTCCTTCACATGTCTGTTCTTGTTAGCGCACTGGGCGATCCAGTTGTACGAGACGATCCATTTTCCTTCGGCCAGGGCATGCACATACTTGACCGTCCTCTGAGAAATGTTGTTCTCATCCACCTTCACCACCAAATGCGTCAGGTTCGGAGAATACTGATCAGTAAACTTCCAGCCCATCTTGGCTACCAGCTCTTTCACGGTTTTCACCTGGTCCTTGACCAAGCAAGAAGTGGCGATGCAGACAGGCGGAGATTTAGTCCTGGGACTCGTCTCTGGCGTGTTGACTTGCTTGGAAAGCAGTTTCACCTGAGAGCTGTGAGCTCTGCCCATACTGTCTTTGCTCGTAAACCCAATGATGGCGCTCTCTCTTCCACTGACATTTTTTTTGTTTGAATCATTGGCACTAATTTCAAAGGCTTGTTCCAAGAATTCCTTTTCGCCGCAAGTGTTTGAATGAGCGGTATTTTGACGACTGTTGTTATATCTTTCCGATATACTTTGAATTTCATTGTCGTCCATATTGATTTGAGATTTTTCGTCGTTTTCGGCTATTTTGGACAAGGCGTCCATGTAATTCAGAGATCTTCGCGCCGGAGCCTGATTGGGAGTGGAACGAGACTTTACGTCGTTGTTAAATTTAGTGATGCTGAGTGGAGTTTCAATTTTCTTCAGCGAAGCAAAATTAACTTTTTCGACTGTGACCAAATTCCTGGTAAGCAAGTTTTCACTGGAGAGTGGTTTTTCAATCTGCGTGAGTTCTAAGGGAACGACATCCGACACATTGGCATTCTCAGATTGCGATAGGCGTCTTAATGATGTTGACAGTTTGTTTGTTTTGTCTTGCCCCTTTTTCAGGATAGTCATTTTTCTGCAAAAAAAAAACATAAATAAAACTCCAGTAAATGCACAACATTGAAATGGCATCCAAACAGTTGGGACACAAAAATAAGGATGCCAAAGTCGTTGCCATGACCGTGGAAGCTGTGTGATTGAAGTGGGCAGGGGAAAAATATTTGAAAGAGTAAGCTTAGGAGGTACATCACTATTGAGATCTGATCACCAAATATACCTAAAGCTATTTCTAGCCAAGTTTTGATCCCGAATAGAGGTCTCTCACATCTACAGTTTTATGAAAAAATTAATGGAAACTAATAAATGAAAAATAACAATATGTTATTATTACCCTTCAAAAATTTGGCGTATTTTGTCAGAGGCTAAAAATATTCCCGCTTTGCAATAAAATCCAAATGAATGGAACATTTGTTAACGTATTATAACGGCGAAAACTTTAAAAAGTTTTAAAAATGACTCACTTTACTTCTTTTTCTAACTAAAATTACTGATATAGAAAAAAATAAATAAAACACATACGTATTTCATTAGATAAATGAATTATAAACCTTACTGTCACCTCACTTTTTTTTCATTTCATGTAATAAAAATTCTTAAAAAATTCACAAAGTTCCATAATTTTTTTTTCAAATTGCGATTGGAAATTTTGGTTTCAGAAAGGGGTAAATTTTAATTTTTTTGTGGTTTACTTATAGATTTAAAAATATATATAGCTTGTTATATTCTCTTTCCAATACCGTTTAAATCATACTTCTGACTGTAATAGTAAGGGAGAAACAACGATTTCTGTGAGACCTATGTGAGCTGGGACAAATATGGTCTCCTGTGATTAAACGGGTTAAAATATATTATAATATGTAACCTAAGTAAGAATGGTGGCTCCCTTATCAGGCACAAGAGCTCCTCTTTTCTGGTAAGGTATACATGACCAGTCATGACCTTAAATATTATATTCTGTAAAATATATATTAAAAAAATGTAACCCATATGTTTTATATCGCAAAAAAAAAAATATATTATTTGCTTACGTCAGGTTTCGAAAATGCAAACTCTTTGTCTGGAGCCATGAAGCTTATAACTTTGTCACAGTTGTTGTCAAAATTATTATTACTTTTACTGACTCAACATTGGACAATTTCAGAAAATATTTAAATAAAAGAACAGCTAAAACTAACCTTGGCTTTTGAGGAGTGTCCTCAACCACGTCATCAGAATCCAACTTGTCAATCTGCGGAGTGAAGGCATCTTCACTAGGCTGCATCAACATTGACTCTCCCACCTTGTTAGTGGGGGTCAGCAACATTTGTTCTTCGGGAGACAATTCTATGGTTCTCTCCTGAAGGCCTTTGCTTACAACCGCTGGTCTGGTACTGCTACTTTCCCTGAATTCTCCTTTATTCATTGTCTGAGAAGAGTTCTTGGGTAATACATTGACAATCTGTGATGTTTGGGAGCGAAAACCTAAGGAGTTCTTTTCATAAATTGTGTTGAACATATTTTCGCTGTATTTTACGTCCGTTTCAATGTCCATGCTTAAATTTCTCAAATCGGTTACATCATCTTTCCGAATTTGAGAAAAGTTATCACGTTCCTCTCGAGTTAACTCAGCTTTGTGTATAATACTTGTTGGCGATTTAATAGTGTTACTTTTATGGAGTGTTTGATTAGAGTTCTTAATTGGTTTCATCCCTGATTTTTGAGATCCCTTGGCTAGTTGAAGATCCTTGTCAATGTTGGCGAACACGGTCCCCATGATTTCATCATAGTTCATGGGTTCGCTGTCGGGGCCTGCAACTGCAGCCGGTTGCTCATTGATTGATTCCTGTGTTTGGGAATCATCAACATAACTGATTATTAGATCTTCGTCCATTATCCCATCGTCGACTTTGGTTCTAACTTTTTTGGGATCGGAATCAACGGTTATCTTATCGTCTTCGTCTAAGAGATATTTTCGTTTCTTGAATGAGAGAGAGCCTGAATTGTGCACATCAGGAATGGTGACTTGTAGGGGAAGACTTGAGTTCTGAGAAGAATCAACATATGAACAAACTAACTGATCCGACTGCGGTGTTACCGCTACCTTGATGGAATTCTTGACAGGTTTTATAGAACATTTTTGGGAAGTAATTTTCGAACAAGTAGAAGGTATTACTTTTGAAGCAATTCTGACAGGAAACTTCGGATCGCATTCGAGTGAATAATTTTCCCGCATTTCATTTTCTAGACTAGCGGTTATTTCATATGCATCTGTACAAACGTCAACTTTGGACTTTTGAATGCATCTATCGCCAGCACCATCTATTGAATTATTTTGGATGGTTCTGGAATCAGGGGCGAGTTTATCACTCTGTACGTCCATGTTGCCTGATATCTTCTCGTTGAATGAAATTTTATTTTGGTTATCGATTTCGTTTTCTTCGGTGAACAATTCATCGTCACTTTCTTCCTGGGGCAAAGGATTTCCGTCCAATTGTGCAAAGGGTATAGGACTGGTTTGGGCATCTCTTGTTTTGGCAACTTTGACGTGGCACTGACTGTCTCCTGACAAATGTACCACTGGATGATTTCTAATGACGATAGTGGTTACGATGTTGTCTCTCATGATCTCAATATTCAATCCATCTTGCTGCTCGGTACAAGAAATGTTTGGATTGCACTTGGACTTGTAATAAAACGGTACTTTTCTATTCTGAGCCTGGCTGTTAGATCGCCCGCGATACACAAAAGGTGCAGCTGTCGTTTCCTTGTAATTCGATTGCAGGATTTCAATATCACTGTCGATGATCGGCTTGCCTCGCGTTTCCTCTCCAATATTGTGAAGCACACTGTCATCGGGGGCCTGCATCACAGAGTTGAAATCGTAAGAAGTTTCTCGTTGTGCCTCCGAGTCTGGTACAATTTCTACATTTTGACTAAATACATCAGTCTTAACAGATTTGATGGATCGCTTCGCGGAAGAGCATTCAGACAGGTCGTCATCGGTAAAATCCTTTAAAATATCTGAAACTATAATTTTTTTCTCAAGTTTTTCTACAATGCGTTTGACTTTTGAGATGTCGTTTTTACCGTTGGGACTGAAATGCGTGAGTGGTATTTCAGATAAGTTCTTGCTGGAATCTGCTTCAGACTTGGAACTGCTCAAGTCTGCCGGCCGCATGTCTTGGTACATAGCTGACTTGATTATAGCTTGCTGACAGGCCAAGTAATCCTTGTCCACCCTGGGGAGCAGATCCTGGGGGGAGTCCAGACAGATGGTACTGGGGATGGATGATTCAGCAGAAGCTGCGCACTGAACCACAAACTCCGGTGATCGAATTGGATCGGCAACTAAATTCTTAATCTGGCTCTTTGTAACTTCAATTACCGGACTGTCTCCACAGGTATCCCAATGTGGAGATTTTGCAGGCACTATTGGTTTGATGTCAACGGATGTGTCGAGCTTTTTAAAGAGTGGTCGGCTGGGTTTCTTCAAGTCTTTCTTCATCTTCTTAACATTCTTCCAAGGGTTCTTATCCTTGATGACATTTTTTATGCTGTGCTCCTGTTCCTCGATGTCATGTCCAGCCTTATTCAAGGCATTAGTGAAGAACTTCTTGAGCAAACTGTCATCCTTCTTGATGTTATGCTCTTTGGACGAGTTACAATCTTCGATACTTACGGAGCTATTGTCTTCAGCCCTGGCGATGGGTTCAGTGCTAGTGTCTTCCACCCCGTGTATGGGCTCAGAGCTTATGACTTGGATTTCATCCCAATCAGGTTGAGATTTAGGCAAGTGCTCCACACGTTGGTCACTAAAGAATTTCTCGTAGGATGAATTGGGTGTGTCCATTACTGCTTGTGGTGGGAGTTTACCTTGAGTGGCAGTCGGCAGATCTTCCTCGGAAAATACGTTCTGGGTGCACTCCAGCCATCCCTTGACCTTAACCATGGCATCAGGTTTGCCGCTTTTGTCATTGGAGCAGACACTGGTGTCTATAGCTTCTCCCGGGAAGACAATGGTAGCTTCCACCTGGCTGGCGGATTGCAAATTGCTGATGGTGGATTCGCGCTTCTTTTCATATGTCTTCTTTGGGAGCTTCTTGTCTTTCTGATAAAACCAATCTTCCGAGTCTTCATCCTTGATGAAGTTGATGGTACCGCTGGAGGGACTGCTTACAGCAACTGTCAAACAAAAGGTTTCAATTTTAAATTAAATAAAATAATAATCACAAAAATTGGTGACCTGCGGAAAAACACTGTGACGGTAATGGCTCGCGTCATCTCATTTATTTAATGTGAGTGAGGGAGATGCAAAAAATTCATCATTTTTTTACCTCGTTTTAAAGAAATGAGATGCCATCTCTCACTCGTTTTAAAGAAATGAGATGCCACAGATGAGAGCTGTTTCCGTCGCCAGGCCGTTTCTGCGGATTGTTACGGTAAAAATAAAAGCACTTATTATCTGAAACGGATGAAACTCTCAAACTGGGAGTTTTGTAATAAGGAAGTTAAGTCCTTTTTGTTATTTTTTTTTTATCAATGTTCACATGCAAACTTAAATACTAGTATTTTATTATTTTTTTAAAGTTCGTTTTCGTAATTAAATTAATTCTACAAGTTTGAATTTTATTAATCCTGTGAAAATGCCCGCTAAGAGTATAATACCGTGCGGGAGAGTGTGTGACGTCATCTGGTCCCTTGTTTGTGTGAAATATGAGGTAAAATATTTACAAAACCGGGTCACGCTAAATATGTACAAAAAAAATAAATTTAAAAAGTTGTAGTAGTTAGATATTAACTAGTACTACTCAATTCAGTTACCGGAATTTCGAAAAAAGTGCATTTTAATGGTTATTTTTTAAATTTAAAAACACGAAATGTCATTTTTCACCGAAACTTGCAACAGTTCCTAACATAGCAGTCAGTGAGAAATGACATTTCGTGTTTTTAAATTTAAAAAATATTCATTAAAATGCACTTTTTTCAAAATTCCTGTAACTGAATTGTTTAGTACCAGTTGATATCTAAGTACTACAACTTTTAAAATTTATTTTTTTCATCCATATTAAGCGTGTCCCGGTTTTGTAAATATTTTACCTTATATTTCACACAAACAAGGGACCAGATGACGTGAGACGACGTCACACACTCCCGTTTCTTACCGGGCGCTTTCGCGGGCTTTAATAAAATTTAAACTTGTATAATTAATTTAATTATGAAAAAGAACTTAAAAAAAAAAAAAAAAACTGGTAGGTATTTAAGTTTGCATGTCTTCTACATGAACATAATTTTTATAAGTCAAGATATTTTTCACTCAACTTCCCTATTATAAAATTTGCTTCTTCTGTCTCAAATTTCTCTCTCAAAAGAACAATGTAACTATTTTCATCTCTCAATATCATTTCCATCGTGGTGGAAGTGAGCTAACGGCAAACCAGCACGGACTATTCCAAAAGTCATAGCCAATGAAAAAATTGAATGCTATAAATTTGGTGTGTAAGTAGAAACAAAGGCGGGGCATCGCTATAAGTAGATGTGATTTGCAATATTATGGGTGAACAATATTGGCGACACTCTGGTGCACGGGATTTTTTTCATCTTAATAACGATGCATGACCCGTCATCTTTGTTTCTATTATCTTGTATTCCAACAGTATTGAAAGTGTCTCACCCTCGACGCCGGTGTACTTTTGAAAGGCGTCGGCCAACCTAAGGACGGCGGCAGCCCGGGTGGCCAGCGGCAGATGGGGGCGCACTTCCTTGCGGTCCACCGTCAGCGCACACAGCGGACAGCACAGCGGGAAACGCGCCCAGCAGCGGGCGCAAGCCCCGTGCCCGCACCGCCCCACCAACGGAGTCATCATTGAGCTTGAGCTGAGGACACAATTGCAATTACAGAATGTGCATTGTGCCACCAAATTACGGGAAAAGCTAATAATAGCCTCTTGTTTTTAAGACAAATATCACCAGGTCACGATATTACAATATCATCGTGATAAATCCAATCTGAAGAACCGTTTGTGAAAATGTTTAAACAATATCTAGGGACATTTATCATTCATTTGATTAGTCAGACATCTCCAAATACTAGTTTTGAGGATTATGAGGAAAGCCATATTCGAATGCTTTAACCCGACGCCGGTAGCATTCCTCCCGGTGGGTCTGGATTTTTGAAGCGATTTTGTCCCTTATGTATAAAGAAATTGTATGAAGAACAAGGTCAGAATCGCTTGGGCCATTCTCATTCTTGACGTAACAAAATACTGGATAGCGTCTAGCCACTCCGAATAATTCAAATTAATTCCCAATGATGCGCCGGGCATCAAAGATGGCCGACAAAATGGCTGCCGCTTGATAATATGAAAGGAGTCGTATTCGAAGTCTATATTTTTTCAATGTTTTTGATATAAATCCATTGTGGAAAGCATAGCTTTGAGTGATTATTAGGAAGTTCGTTTTATCCACATTATTTTGATGTAATTTTTGTAATATATCACAAAAGAAATGTTATAAAAATTCGAGTTCTTAAGAAAGGTGAGAACTATCAAATGTTTTACGTTGTATTGAAAAAATATATTTTTCCTATGCTGGCTTTCAACAAGTTAAAAAGTTAAAATTTAAATGTAAACCTGAGAAATATATCATAAAACCTTTTTGTAAATTGAAGATGCACTTTATCAAAATTGAGCCGATTTTCACAATGACAATTTTAAACTAACTAACCATCACGCCGTTTCCCCACAGGGGTAGGCAGAGAGGACGGACCGCCAAACAACTCGGTCTTGGCACACACTCCTTGCCTCATTCACATTCATACATCTTCTCATACATACTCTTCTATTATTCTGACTCTTGACATGGCCCGACTCAAGTATCGGATTCACTTGATCGTGCCATGTCTTCCTCGGGCGTCCTCGACTTCTTCTACCATTCACATTCGCGTCATATATTCTCTTGACACTCCTTTCTTCATTCATTCGCTCTACATGTCCTTTCTTAACCTCTCGACTGCCGTTCGCCCACCGGTGGCCGCGGGTCGAAATTAAAAAAAAAAAATTTTTTGAAGCGATTTTGTTCCTTATCTATAAAGAAGTTGTATGAAGAACAAGGTCAGAATCGCTTGCGCCGTTCTCGGTCTTGACATAGCAAAAATCCGCATAGCGCCAACCCATCTGAATAATTTATAATAAATATCTATGGTCAACTTGGCGTCACTTTTACAAACGGTTTTCAACTGTCATTTCATTTTCAAACAAGTATTTATGTCATTACTTCTTCGAAAACACCTTTGAATTGGTTTTTTTCATGTAGGGTGTCTATTCAGGTTTATAGAGAAATAAAAAAAATTATCATTTTCGTATGAATATATTTTATTTACATTTTTTTGTCGAATGGGAAATATTTTCACATTTTTTTGTTAAAAATAGCTATTCTGGGAAAACTTGTAACGATATTATCATGAAATATATATGAATAATAAGGTACATTATCTGGCAAACAGAAAACAATCACAAAAAAAAACAATTCCTTTGTTTTTATACGATATTTGAGCAAAAGCCGGGAAGATAATTTCGCGCGATTTTTTCCAAAAACACCTGGCATTCAAGAGGTTAATCTTACTTATGACGCTCACATCGGCCTTGCATTCTTTTCGGATCTCCACATTCCTCACACGATCATACATGGTTTTACCACACATACGCCTCAGGGATCTCATTTCTACAGCATTCAGTCTACTTTCATCCTTTCTCTGCCATTTCCACGCTTCACTGCCATACATCAGGGTAGGTACCAGTACTCCATTGTGGACTGCTAGCTTCGCTTCTGTGGACAACTTTTTGTTGGCTCCAACGGCGTTAAATCCTCCATTAATGGAGTTACCTGCATTCACCCTTCTTAATAGAATTGAGCCGATTTTCACAATGGCAATTTTATTTATACTTATATAGGGTTCACAACTTATAATTTTAGCAAAGAGTACAGAACAGTTTAGAACAAAATGGATTCACTTAAAAGAAAGTACACGATTGTCCTCACTAACACTTGGGGTATTTAGTTAAACACTCCAACATAGGACCGCGGTCTCTTAGTTGGGCAAAAGATGCAAGGCAAGTAATGTCCACTACACGGTTACTTTAACTCCCAAGGAGGACCCAGAGGGCTCTCTCGACTTGGTACTGGTTTGTTAACTTAGCACTGACTTGATGTCATCCGACATTGAAGAGGTTAAAGCACTGAGAGATCAATATAGGAGATAGACTTATTGTACAAAAAATTATTTTTGCAAATGTACCTTCACATACCTACACGCAGGGTTGGGCAAAATACATGCTTTGCTGTAATTAAAATACAAAATACTTTCAAGTCGTGTATTTAAAATACGAAATACAAAATACTTTTAAGTTGTGTTTTTTAAATAAAAAATACAGTATTTTAACCTTAAATTTTTTTTTAAAATACTTCTTCTTCTTCTTCTTCCCCTTGTCCTATTCGGGTCGGGGACCCACTGCATCGACAAGGCTCCTCCATACGTCCCTGTCTTGCGCCGATTGTTCGGCCTCCGTCCATGGCAGATCCATCTTCTCCTCGCACAGTTTTTGGAGTTGCCTCGCCCAACTGTGTCTGGGGCGGCCTACTGGACGTCTATGATAATAACTCTGGAATGGCACTCAGTATTTTCTTCGGAATTCGGTCATCAGACATTCTTAGTACATGCCCAAACCACCATAGTTGCGATTTTTCTACGAAGAGTAGCAGTGGTTCAATGTTTAGATCATCTCGGATTGTAGAATTTCTTATATGATCCCATTTCGTAACCCCTGCCACTCCTCTCAAGTACCTCATTTCGGCAGCTTGGACTCTAGAGCGTGTTTGTTCGTTTAGCATCCATATCTGGTGACCGTAAGTGAGCGTCGGGCGGTATACCGTTTTAAACACTGCCATCTTTGTCTTGATGCTTATTTAAAATACAAATTACAAAATACTTTCAGAACCTTTGATTGCAATCAGTGGCGGCCAGTTAATGAGAGCTCCCGTGCGCCGAACAACCCACAAAAACTGATCATAAATACGAAAAAAGAACAACAAACAACCCACAAAAAAAGATCATAAATACGAAACTCGGTTCGGTTATAATTTATAATATTTTCTGAAGATCTCGTACAGTAGGTAGGTAGGTACCTATTATGCGCGCCATCTCGAAGGGCGACGAGACTAGGACCAACTTCATGTCAGTTCGTTTTCGGTTGCGTTCCAATATTTTATTAACTTTGTTCGCCATTCACTGAACAGTTGAAAGCGTGAAAACATATGATTCAAATTTTAGCTCGCAAATTTTAGCTCGCGTCGAACGCAGTTCCGGGTTTTACCCCCACGTCGAAAGGAGCGGTTTGCACAGTCGCGTGTTAAACAAGAACGCTAATATGTAATGTTTTTTCCGATATTTTGTCTTCAATTTAACAGCAGAGCTACTATTTTGAACGAACTCTTTCTTTGCAAGTCAAAACATGATAAACATAAACTACGGGACAATGGGATGAGATGAGATTATAGAATTAGTTCATTTAGTTGTCGCCGTGCGTAGTCGGCCGGGTCGGCCCTTGTCTGTCGAATTCTGACCATTTCTTCCGAGTTTAATTGCAGGTTACGTCAACCTGTATTTACTTTTGTGTTTGTTCATTGTATACATTCAAAATGAGTTTTAATGTAGAATATATTAAGATCAATCGGTCGAGTTTTGAAAACAAAGTGAAAATAAAAAATGCCGGTCCGCCTCAACCTGAACTCATAATAAAACAAGAATGTAAATCTGGATCTAAAAAGTTTACTCGATCATTTAACAAAACAATGTATAATAAAGCTTCCTGGCTCTGTGGATCTGAAAAATCTAATAGTCTATTTTGTTTCCCTTGTTTAATTTATGGTGCAGATTCGGTGTGGACAATCAGCGGTGTAACTGATTTAAATCACCTTTCTGAAAAAATTAAAAAACATAATTCTTGTCAAATACATTTACAAAACGTTTTGAACCTAAAAGTTTTAGGAAAAGTTGATATCAGAATGCAATTAGATTCAGGTTACCGTGCACACGTTAAACATCATAATGAGCTAGTTGATAAAAATCGATACATTCTGTCCAAACTTATTGATTGTGTAAAATTTTGTGGTGCATTTGAATTAGCTATGCGTGGACACGATGAGAAAAGTGACTAGGTTAATCCCGGAGTATATCGTGGTTTAATTGATTTTGTGGTAGAAATTGATATGGCAATGAAGCAACATTTGGAATCAAACTCTTTATTCAAGGGTACTTCAAAGACAATACAAAATGAAATATTAGATGCAATTTTGGAAGTGTATTACAACGAAGTAAAATCACAAATTTTGCATTGTGATTTCATAGCGATACAAGCGGATGAAACAACTGATGTATCCACTGTTATGCAAATGGTCATGATCATTCGGTACGAACGGAATGGAAAAATCTATGAACGTTTTTGGAAGTATTTAACACCAAAATCCCATTGTGCCGATGGATTATCCGATTCACTGTTTCAAGAACTTGACATTTTAAATATATCTTCGAAGCAATTAATCGCTCAGTGTTACGATGGGGCGTCAGTAATGAGTGGGAAAATTGGAGGTGTAAAAGCTAAAATTCAAAATGTGTTTCCTTATGCACATTATGTCCACTGTTATGCCCATCAACTAAATTTAATTGTGGAAAAAAGTGTATCCCAAAGTAAAGAAGTAAAAATGTTTTTCTCGAATTTGCATACATTCCCCAAGTTTTTTTCGCGGTCGTCAAAGCGAACAGACGTTTTAAGTGAAATAGTGAAACGCAAAATTCCCTCTGTTTCACAAACGAGATGGAATTTTAATATAAGAACAATTAAAACCGTTGCTACGAATCGCGATTCCCTCATTGAGTGCATGGAGACGATTTTAGAATCCGACAATGATAGCAACACTATCAATCAAGCTGATATGCTATTACGCTATCTCAATGATGAAACCTTTTTATATTGGTTGAATTTTTTTCAAAAAATTATGCCGCATTGTGATATTTTATTCAGACAATTGCAGTTAAAAAGCTTAGATCCCGTTGTAATCCGAAATAACCTCAATGAGTTTGAAAAATCCGTTCAAAATGTACGCAATTCCACAGACAATTTTCCTGAGCCACCTACTAAACGAATAAAAACTACGAAATCAATTATTTGTAAAGAGGTTTGCGATACAATTCTGTCTGAAATGAAACAACGCTTCGAATTCAATAAACATCTTTCTGCAGCAACATTACTCGATTGCGAAAAATTCAGCGAGTACAGGTCAAATTTCCCAGAACATGATTTTAGTGTGACGATAAAAACGTATGACTTCCTAAATAAAGTTCAGTTAAAAGGTGAACTCTGTGCAATTTACGCCCGTGACGATTTTTCTAATGCCGAAGGCGCTTTGTCAATTTTACAACTTTTTTATAATACTTGTTTATTAGAAGACTTTTCCGAGACTGTGAAGTTACTAAAACTTGTGTGCACCATTCCAATGACCTCAGTCGAAAGCGAAAGATGTTTTTCAACGTTAAAACGTATAAAATCCTTTTTAAGAAACACGATGAGCCAGGATAGACTGAATGCTCTATCAGTGTTAAGCATCGAAAAAAGGTTAATTCAGTCAATTCCTGATTTTAACAAGAAGGTCATAGAGGTCTTCGCTAAACAAAAGGAACGGAGAATAGAACTTCTTTATAAATAGGTATGTACCTTTACTAAATTTATTTGTCTGACTTAATGACTCTGGTGAACCCCCAAATATTTTGACCACCGGCCGCCACTGATTGCAATAAATTGTTGCAAGTGCCCTTATCTAATAGTGCGTTTCCATAAAAGCAAAGACGAGCAGAGCGAAGCAGAGACTTGCAAAAATTGACTAATCATATTGCTCAGTATTAAATTGTATAAACACTTTTTTTTTATATTTGGATAGCTTTCAAGAATGGTAAGCTCTTTACTTTTATCGTTTAGAAAGCTGACTTAGATCGCTAAATGTATTTGTGTGAAAATGTATTTTGAAGCCATGAGTATTTGAAATACTAATTACAAAATACTTCAGCATCAGGTATGTGAAATACCAAATACAAATTACATTTTTAGGAAGTAATTGAAATACAAATACCAAATACATATTTGTATTCCAAATTCGTATTTCAATAAGTAATTCAAATGCCCAACCCTCCATATACGTAGGTATTGGCCACACACCTTGTCAGGTAGGGACAAGTAAGGCGGTTAGGTAAATAAATATCAAAGAGCCATTGAAGATTCGGATGGTAGAATTATAATTTTTTTTTGCAGGGCCGGTTCTGTGCACACTTAATTGGAGCAGTTCGCTTCAGGCGCCAACTTGTCAAGGCGCCAAGTTGTAACAGTTTTACTTGTTACCCCCAACCAATTTAGATGTTGACTTATGAAACGCCTCGTTCTGTGAGCCTGTTGCTAGCTTCAGACGAGACAGCGGCGAGATCTATGATCTATGAACGTGACAAGGCACTCAACGGATTTTTCGTGAAGAGACAGGAGGGTTCTTGAAAACCTGGGGGAGCTCCGGCTGACATTGTGTGGCGTTAGTTTCTTTTTACTGGTTTTAATTTGAGTTTATAATATGTAGTTAAATTTACGGTCAAGTTTTTAGACTGGCCTGGCGCCCGACAATTTACGAGATTAAGGTTAGTACCTTTGTTAGATAATTTGGTCATACATCACTGATTCTTATTTTGGAATGATTTGCTAATTTCATTATCACAAGTGATTCCTCTCAGGAACCTTGGACCACGTCCTGAGTCATAATGCTTCAAAATTAGATATTGGAGTCTCATGTTTTGCAAACATTATTTACCATGTTACAGAATACCTACAATAAATGTTAAAGTTGAACATTTGGTTTCATTTTATTAACCCGTGATTCACTGGAGAATGTAGTAGTCACTGGGATTATAACATAAATATATTATGCTAATATTTTAAGCTACAAAGTAGTCAGGCGCTGATAATAACCTAACACAGCGCCCTTCAGGTTTTTACTAACGCCAGGCGCCGTTTGGCTCAGCGCCGGCCCTGCCTGATAGTCATGCAGCGCTTCATCCAACTTTTCTGATACTACACGCTGCAAACGTGACATTGTGACAAAGAAACGTTGACTCAAGGAGGAAATGCTTCATCTTTTAGCTATCAGGTCACCCAGCAGTCTTTCAGCAATTCATTCGTCAATTCAACCCGAAACAGTGCTTGCCTTACTAGGTCGTTCATTTCTTCCTCTGAATCAGTTGGGTCATTGTGTATGTGTCGCTTCTCATGAGAGAAACACATGAAAGTTTGGAGGTACTCCAAAATCCAAACATAATAAAAATTACAATAAATCTGGATTACTTACCACACGTGACATTCCACCGCTTTCAGCAAACTCTTGATATGCACTAGGGCCCGTTGCGATGTCACGGAGTCCATCATTATGAAAACTTCAGATTTTATTATATTTTGTGTACGTTCGTAACCAGATTGTTTATCTGCAGTTACTCCGATTCGAGTAATGTTGGTAAAACTTCAAATAGATGTCAATATATTCCTATGAAATATAAAGACGAAAACATTTAAAAATAAAACAAGCCCAAAATGTCAGAAGTGGCCACTTTGCCATAGTAAATAGTAAATATAAATACCGCCAAAAACGCGCTCAATCATAGACATCCATATTATAAATCTATTGTCTATGCGTCCAATAAATTATAATCTCTATTATTATTTTTTCTCAATGCAATAAAAATACTTTACCCTCTAAAATGGCGCAAAATTACTCCAGAAATTCCCAAGTTTCAAAATTTTTACCGCCATGATTCAATGAAATTGTGATTTTTATATTTGCGAATATTTAATAACGTTTAATTTTTTTTAACGTTTCGGACAACGTTACAGTTGTCCGAAACGTTGACTAAAGAAGGTGATAGCGTAACACGGCATAACACCTCAAAAATAAATAACAAAAGTACTTTTGGCCGTGAAAATCTAAAATCATATCCGATTAGTTAACTGTCTGATTCCGCCTTTACCGTCGTGATTGAAAGAATTCGGGAGCGATTTTTTTAATAATGATTGGTATCGTGAAAAAACTTATTTTTTCTAATCTTTTCCATATTTGCGTTTAGAAAACAATCACTTTTTTACTAAAAATTAAAAAACAAATACAAACTGGAATACTTAAACCATTTTTTTAACGATGGGAATTGGGAATAGTCTTTCAACAACGTTTTGAAAGTTCACTGTCACAATGTCACCAGTTAATGATGACTCGTTTTTAATATTTGAATTTTCACACAACTTTAGAAGTGAATCAATTAATTTTTTTTGGGGGGTTTTAAGTATGATATTCGAGTTAAATTCATTTTTTTACATATTTTAAATGCTTTAAAAACTATAATTACATACACTGCATTGGGGACACCATAGAAAAAATTCGCTTGCGGCGCTTTTCCGTTTATTTGTGAATGGGCGATGGGCGCCTTTATTTTTTTATTCATGTTCTACTATCATACCTACATCGATTAGTAGGGATACCATGGAAAAAATTAGCCTGCGGCACTTTTCCGTGTCTTTGTGAGAAGTGAAATGTTTCATGAAAGTGGTTCATTTATGAGTGAAACTAATTTTCCACTCCCTTCACTCTCGGCACTTATTCCAATTGGGGAAGCCATAGTGCCACAGGCACCGAGGTTATTGAGGAAGTGTATTGTAAATCGCCCACGTAAGTGGCTTATGGGAAAATTACCAATTTAAACGACTGTAGCGTGAGCACTTGCATTAAGATAAATTTTCTAACATCTCCCGTGAGCATTAATTACCGTAATTTAGATCCATAAGTAAACGCAATTGTGAATAATTTATTCATACTTATGTCGTAAATTTTACTATGAGTGTAAGGCGCTCCGCCCACTGAGGCAACTGAAAACCAACTAAAACCGGCTGTTTCTCTGTCTTGATTGGTCAAAAAGCTTGGTTAACCATAGAAGAAGAACAATCAGCTGACAATTGGCAACTATCAATGGCCGCCCAGGGCAACCAGTAGAGCAAGTCGCAAGTCACCGCTTGCGTTACCATTGACAACGGGGTTTTGTGTGATTGTGTATGTGCGGGCCATCACATTGTCATACAAAGACAGTTGGCAGTTGAGAGTTTTCAGTTGCCTGAGTGGGCGGAGGCGCTAAAGCTAGCGTAAGTAAGTTACCGATAACTTGATTAGATATTTTCTTTTTTTTTCAAAGTAGCCCAACATATTGGTTTAGTACCTACATGCGTAAAAAATAAATTCACAACTTCAACGGGCAACACTAGGAAAATAATCATAGACACAAAATTGAATCTGTCAAATTCTTCTTCTCTCTTTCCGGATTGTGCGCGTGCCGTGATCGGTGACTTAAAATGTCGTAAGTAAAATTTTGACGGAATCCTAGTTTATTTGTGCAATCGTTCACTTAATTTAGTGTGAACGTACTACGATCAAACGATTTAACCGATTTATTCGCGACGGTGGCGAGATTTCGCCGTAATTTTGTGTTAAAAACATAATTCAACGTGTCTTCAAAATTCTTGGTTATAATGATGTTAATTTTTCACCAGGTCCAAAGTATCGAGAGATCAGCTTTATGAGGGAGTCAATGCTGTACTCCAGCATTGCCAGGAACACAAGAAGAACTTCCTGGAGACGGTGGAATTACAGATTGGTCTGAAGAATTATGATCCCCAGAAGGACAAGCGTTTCTCCGGAACCGTCAAGTATGTTAACCTGATACGTTAAAACCAACCAGGACTTAAAATCAGGCAGTCGGCTTAGGCTGACGGACCTTTATCCAGGGTCTTAAAATAATTGGAGAGGTGTGTGTTTCTGACACTTACCGAGCACGTTCTCACTTTATTGTGTTATAATGTGTATCACGGTAAGTAAGTAACCACTTCTTTCTTAAACCCAAGGTCCTTATTTTATTGTTTATTATATTATTTTACAGATTTTTGTTCGCTAGAATTATTATATATTGTTCAAAGATACTCTAGTGGTAGGTAGTACCCCCATCAACGCTACAGATCAAATTTCCAATCTGAAAATTCTGTATTAAATTATAATGGGGAATATAAAATTGTCATTTAAAACACATGCATGATCAAATTGATTGACTTGTGTGTACCTAGGTGCTCAAACATAATGATACCACAAAGCTTATTATTATTAATTCATACACATTTTTATTTATTTGCTTATAACCACAAAATAAATTCAAGAATGTATTACCCGTTAGTGAAGATTAATTTTTATGCCGAGCATAATGGTCATGTTGTTCTGCTTGTCGCAATGTGATTAAAATGGAATTAATTTGTGAACAAGCTGCCACACTTTTAATAGGCACAGATTTTGAAAAGTACACTACTTTTAAACTTAGTTACCACAAAAAACTGGTTTCAGTCGGGACCGGTGGAAAAATATGCATTTAAATTTACATTTCTTAAAAAAAATTGTTCGTAATCTTTCGTTACGGCTGACATTTCGTATTACATTATTTTGCATACTGAAAAATTCTGAACAATTTCCAGGGTACCAATCGATAAATATTTAAAAAAAAAAGATTGCTCTATGGCAAAAATCACACATGTTCGAGGAAGGTACTAACTAAAGGTTGCACCATACAAATTTTCATGTTCTGAATAAATAAATAATTGAGTATATTTAGGACGAATTAAAATGAATGTACTATTAATTAGGTTAGGTTAGGGGAAATGATTCGGATTAAGTATGTGTGAAAATTATTTTACCATGAATTTGTATTGTATGGTTGGCACTATTGATATATGTCATTATGTGGTTTCTATGGACAAGATTCAATATGGCGTCGGCGTCAAAATGGAGAATTAAGTGTATAAAATGCATGTTTTTCTGCTTTTTTCGACTGAAACCGATGGTTCTTGTGGTAATTAAGTTTAGGGGTAGTTTATTTTTTTAAATATATGCCCATTAAAAGTGTAGCGGCATGTGGCGGCTTCTTCACACAAAATGGACTGAGAATCAGCACTGTCGACTTTATAAATTTAATAAAATGGGGCTGATTGTCAATTTAATAAGCCATAAAATGTGCGACTCAGCAGCCATCCCACCACATGTTGAAATTAAATCTAAATCATTCAATTATAAAATACGCCGCATGGCAAGTTTAATAAACAATGTTAAAGTTAATTAATGCACTTATGATAGTCTAAATATACACTCACTTAAAATCGTAATACGCATTGTTTTACGACGTAACAGTGAAAAACTTGACTTGACATGTGTATGGTTAAAACGGCTTTAAACCAGGTTTAAGGCCAACTTTACAAAAGCAAGGATCAGTCGGCGGATATCGCATTATAAGTGAGGGGGGACAGTATCTATTTCCCAGTATTACTTGGAACAGTCAACGCTGCTTTGACTCAAGAAGCAATTTGGCCTCTCCGAATAGCTGCGGTCCCTCATCATTTACCTCTAATCTTCTCTGTCCTTCCTAATAATCCTCTACGCAGTACATCCATTTCTTCCTCGGTTTGCCTCTGGTCACTTGTATGTTTGTGTGAAATGTAGTACAGATTACTTATTAGTATTTACCTCTCAGGTTGAAGTACATCCCGCGCCCCAAGATGCAGGTGTGCATCCTGGGTGACCAGCAGCACTGTGATGAGGCCAAGGCCCAGAACGTGCCGTGGATGGACGCCGAGGGGCTCAAGAAGCTCAACAAGAACAAGAAGCTGGTGAAGAAACTAGCAAAGAAGTACGACGCCTTCCTGGCCTCCGAGTCCCTCATCAAGCAGATTCCCCGTCTGCTGGGCCCCGGGCTCAACAAGGCTGGCAAGTTCCCTGGTCTGCTCTCCCACCAGGAGTCCATGACCGCCAAGGTCGATGAGGTCAAGGCCACCATCAAGTTCCAGATGAAGAAGGTACGCAATCAACCCAACAATAAATACATTTGTTTACTTTATAGCTCCAAAGATAATATTCAGAAGTTAGTTATTTTGTTGTAAGCCTCCAGGGAGTGCACACTCCTGCCTTAAAGAGTGGATTAAACAGCCCTTCATCAGAAGTCTTGTCTGTCTTCCCCAAATAAAAACAATTTAATTCATAAAGAAGAAGACAATACTAACCAATCAAAACAAAAATATGCAAAAGGACAAGTCACAGAAAAATAAAAAGCCAACAGTCGTAACTGGGACTCAAACCCAGAACCTCTCGTCTTACCAGAACAAGCGCCTTTACCAATTCGCCACTGAGACCTCTTAGTCATTTTTGTTATTCAAATTCAGAATGAATAATATTATCTTTGAGAGACAAAAAAATCATTCAAAATTAAATTATATTAACTTTAAATAATAGTGCATGATTTTGGAGATTAGTTAGGTAGTATATTAATAATATGTCCCTTCTAATACCGAATCCCTTAACATAGGGTTGTCGGCCTTCGCTTTGGGACTAAAGTAACGCTTCATTTCTATCCTAGTATGATTATCCATTCTGATTTTGCATACTGGCATTATGATTGCTACAAAGTTATCTATCAATACTGTGATTGGACATAGTTCTCGACAAGTTACTGATGAACCTTTCATCTCCCCAGGTGCTGTGCCTTTCCGTGGCGGTTGGAAACGTAGCCATGACCCCCGATGAGCTGGCCCAGAACGTCCACTTGGCCATCAACTTCCTGGTCTCCCTGTTGAAGAAGCACTGGCAGAATGTCCGATCCCTGCACATGAAGTCCACAATGAGTCCGCCCCAGAGATTGTACTGAGGTGTTTTACCATCTGTGTACAGCTGGGAGTCTCTCCTGTTTGTACATTTTAAAATAAACAATGGAAAATCCGAAAATAACATCTTTTATTTTTTCAATTTTCCTGCTCAAAGAATTGTAAAGAAAACATTGCAAGCTGAAAGTAATTGGCCAAAGACAAGAATGTAAATTGAGGCCGTTCTTTGCCACTCAGATTTGTAGTGGGACCAAAACATATTATTAACTTGTTGAAAGCCAGCATACGAAAAATATATTTTTTCAATGCAACGTAAAATATTTGACAGTTCTCACCTTTCTTACGAATTCCTTTTTTACAACATTTCTTTTGTGATATATTACAAAAATTACATCAAAATAATGTAGATAAAACGAACTTCCTAATAACTCAAATCTATGCTTTCCACAATGGATTTATATAAAAGACATTGAATATGACAGCGGCATATTATCAAGTGGCAGCCATTTTGTCTGCCATCTTTGGTGCCCGTCGCGTCATTGGCAATTAATTTGAATTTTTTCGGAGTGGCTAAATGCTATCCAGTATTTTGTTATGTCAAGAACGAGAATGTCCCAAGTGATTCTGACCTTGTTCTTCATACAATTTCTTTATACATAAGGGGCAAAATGCTCCAAAAATCCGGACCTGCCGGGGGACTGCAGCCTGCGAGAGGTTGATATGTATTCTGTTTGAATTCTTAATCTTTTTATTGATGTAGAAACATCTCCAATATTACTGGAAAACTGGTCGAAGGCCTCTAATGGTTCACTGCAACACTCGCACTAGAAATATAGACACTAGTATATGAGGCGTCCACATGCCAGCCATATTTGAGTGTCTAGATTTTTTTTATATTAACTCCACACGGGCCTTAAGGAAAACAATTTCCCTCGGGGCCTATGTCATCTTTGGAGATGCTGTGTGGAGGGTCTTTTTGAGGAGAGGAAGAGACCCATGTAGGAAGGCGGAAACACAGGCCAGCAAATCGTTTCACAGCTGACCTGTTGAACTCAAGAACAAGTCGTAGAAGCGACCTGTTCTCATGTGACAAATGTCAAATGTGTTGGGCTCGTGTTTCCCGATTATGCACCGGTGTCGAGGGGATCAATGACGCTAGTTCCTCGGAGCATCTTCCTACCTGATGCCAAGGATAGCATTCCTACCTGATGCCTGTGCTCTAAAGATTGCAATCCATTTGTTAAGACCGAAGAATCTATCGGGCCGCCCGTTTCTGCAGAAGAGTCCAGGGTTTTTTCAGGTATTTTTGGGCTCCTGACCATAGGTGGCTGCCATATACAACCGTTGGGCGCACATAAGCGTCTGCTGTGTCCGAGGTGCAGTTTCACTACATCTGTGTTCAGGATGTTTACTCTACAGTAAGTACAATCAGTGTCACAGCATTTATCGCAGTTGTGCTTATTGGTGATGTAAAATTAGTAAGATTTTGATCAAAACCTGGATAAAAAAGAGAGAAAAATGATATTTTTAAACGACTTAATTGAACTGAGGTGTCGATTGGCAATATAAATATGCACGGTGTAATGGCTTGTTCGCACTAGGCAAGTAGTTTAGTCGAGTGGCGAGTAATTAGTTACTTGACTAACCAAAGAGCGTTGGAATTACGGTCGTAGTGAGCGACATAATGAATGGGCTGCAATGCAACAAAGTAAATATGCTAATTAAGCTGATTATTAAGCTTGTTTTGGAACAGGTGGAAGAATAAATTTGCGAGATGAAATTAAATAAACTGGATACAAAAAGAGATTAAGCGTATATTATACCCTTGGAATAATTCATTTCAAGTTGCAATTTACAGTAGCATCTTCGCTCCAACAGGATGACATTTCTGCGTCTACTATGGACTCTACTAAAACAATGGGTTCGCGCTTGTTTAGTGGTTGAGCCGGTGAGCAGGGATGCATGGTGGGGGGCGCTACTCGCCTGAAAAAATAGAACTTAATCGATTGACTACTAAAGTGCTGACTGAACCATTCTACTAAAATTATGTTGTAAGGCTGCCTTTACACAAACAAGTTTTTCCTGGAAGTCACTCACGTAAGCGACTTCTGGCCAATGGGCACGTTGGTTTTTGGCCATAAGTTGCTCACGAGAGCGACTTACAGGAAAAAACTTATGTGTGTAAATGCAGCCAAACACACATTTAGTTATTAACTTACTCGCTACTCGACTAAACTACTTGCCCGGTCCGAACGGGTCTTAAGGGACAACTTGACTGACTAATACTGTAAATTTGTCCTTTTTAAATCAAATTCATAAAAAAAACATAAATTGATTTTGAAAGATTGTTATTTTATCTGGGAAACACTTTTAAAATTTTGAGAAACTAAGTTTATTTTAAATTTACTAAGGTTATATATAGCGTTGGAAGTTGGCAGATATGTTAAATATTTAAACAAAATATTGTATTATACAACACAAATTTCAAATCATATAATCATAAAGCAAAAGAAATCAATCATAATCTAGTACACTTTTCAGGATTTTAATTTTAGTTCAATTAACATCATTAAAAAATAAATCTGAGAATGTGTTTTGTGACGAAGTTTTTCTATTTACAAGGTCTTATTACTTATTACAAACTAAAATATTTCAGTTTTTTTTTATACACTTATTTTGTTTAGACATTATTGAAAAATCATAAATACTTATGATCAAAAAATACTAGAAGAACACGATATTTAATAATTTATAATCATTCGTTTTGAGCATTTTTATTGCTTACTTGAATGTAGGTATATAAAAGCAAGTTTTTAATGAAATAAATTGATATTAAATTTTTAGTATAAAAAATTTGATACGGGAATAATCGATCTTTCTCATCGGAACCTCCCTGTACAGTTGCCAGCATTTTGGAACAATTCTCAGCCGCCTGTCAATGGGTCTTAACCAGTGATTCCTGACATTATTTGGAGTAAAAAAATGATAATAAAATTTTGGTTTTGGATTTTTTTTTTTCATAAACTTTTTTTTCAATATAAACCCTTTTTTTTTCTTCCACACGTCGTCACTGATCACTCAGTCAAGTAACCAATAAACCCAAGAAAAATGCTATTTGGAGTCAAGAAGCAGTGATATTTTGCGATGTGTTTTTTGCTCCCAAGAGATACTCATACGCGGGAATGTTGAAACTGATGGTAAGGAACAACTTCACACTGAACTTATAAAACAGGTAATAATTTATTACAAAATAGAGTTTAGACAGATTTATTGACGATAATAATACATTGGTAGCGTGGACAACTTATCGAGGACAATAATATACCTGATTAAAAAATATTTAAGGCCCCGATTCTGCTAATCCGCTAGCCGTGCGCGATTCTTATTTATATGAAGTTACAAACAATATTTACTGACGCGCAGCCCCGGATCTATAGGGCGGCAACCGGGGCGCCTGCCCTGGGCGGCAGTTTTAGGGGGTGCCAAAATCGTAATTTTACGTTTGATTGAAAAACTAAAGTTGATTCACAAAACGCCTGGCATCCAGCGCTGGGACCTAAAGATGGAAGAGATGCCTTGACTGTCTGTTATCTTTCCTAGTTACGTTTCCTATATTTAATTTAATGTCACACAAATAAAAAAATTATTAGCAAAAATAAGTAAAAAAAGATTTTATTTAAAGGGTAGGTACTTATTATCATGGTCACGAAAAATACCACCCATTCACAAGAAACTGGTGTATCACATAGAAAACCCAAAAAAAACTTTATTTTTTCGATCCGAGTATTTGTGTAAATTAAAAAAAAAACTTCGAAACTGCACGTTTAAAAAAACTTTTAAGCAGGGTCGATGCTTCTACACACTTTAAAATACATTAAACAGCTGATATTAACCCCGTAATGACCATTGTTCTTTTTTCAGATTTGACCTAACAAATTCCAACTTTGGTCTCGATTTATTTCAAAACGAAAGCTCAAATCAAAAGTTATACCAGAAAATCGACTCAAATGTGATGTAGATTCATCAGCTTCCTGCTTGTACTACGAGTTTCTGGACACCATGTATATTTGCTGTCGAGAGGGGCGCCACTATCGTTCTAATTGCAAAGTAAACTTTAATATTGGTTAATTTTTGTTAATTATAGTTATCATTGTATTATTGTTAAGAATTGACACTATACCGTGAATTCAAGAAGTAAGGAGGTAGCAAGCCGGTACAAATACAAAATAATAGTTTTTTAACTTGCTAAACAAAAAGCTATAACATAATTTAATCAAACTTTTATCAGTTGAGCTAACCCCCCACCACCCGCCGCTGACGGGAGGGGGCGCCATTTTGCCCCGGTTCGAAAAAGTCGTAGATCCGGCGCTGCTGACGCGGCTACAACTGTGAGCCGACTTCGTGATAATAGGAATTACATGCGGCTTGCAGATTACTGGAATTGAGGCGTTAGACATACAGAATAAATATTATTATGATCACAAAATTTAAACAATATTGCTACAACTTTTAGAGCCAGCGTCTGTTAGATCCCCTTCCAAATCTGAAGAGATGCTCTCATCGTCTTCTGGCAGCTGATCATCCGCATCCGCATCACTATCAGCGGTGGTGCTCTGCGAGGGTATGAGCTCCCCCTGCAGATTTTTATTCTTGAGATTCCCCATCCAGAAGGCCTCGCTGCAGTTGTTGGCAGAAAGAGCTGCCTTCACTCGATAAACAAGGGTTTCCATTATCAGTTTCATCTGCGGGAGATAGGCCACAAATGAGGTGTCCTTCTTTAGCCGAGAGATACAATGCAAAGAGTGTAGGAACCTCGTGCTGTATTGAAGTAATCGTAGTATTTCTACTACTGCGTCAGGTTCGCTGCGAAGTTTTAATTCCATCATCGGCATGCCGTGCGATAAGAAAAATCTCAGCAATGGAATGGATTTCTTCAAAAATGTTAACAGGTTTGTACGGTTTTCTTGTATTTTGAGTATTTCTGTGAAATCTTTCATGGACGTGGCAACATTCTTCCATAATTCTAGGTGCTCGTTGTCTGAGAGTCCTTTATCTATTTCAAGCTTGGCGGCATCATACAAGGCGCTGTATGTGGCACGGAATAACAGAGGAAAGTTAGATTTAACGATGCATTGGAATGTACCCAAGGTTCGGTTCTTCTCGGCTAGAAGAGGTACTTGGACTTTCAGCTCCATCGATAAAGATTTGATCATGTCAACGTCGGGTTTAGTAAAGTAGCAAGAAAGAAGGATGTCAAGATGCTGATTATAGACTAATCCTTTTTCTGGCATTCCCAAAGAATCTCTCCACGTTTGTGAGAGCATGTCCAAAGATAAAAGCACCAATTTTTTTGTTGTAATTTTGTCTTCGTAGATCTTCGATAGCACCTTAAAGAAACTTACTAGACTCACGGCGGTGGCAATCAAAAGACACCAATCTTTATATTTCAGGGCATAAATGCTGGATTCGGAAACGAGTTCCTTCAGAGATGTTTTGGTTGAAGCTTTTTTTGGATCTCTCCTGTTAGCCAAGACAGAGAGGCCTTCTTTCAGTTTAGCCGTGTTACTTTGAGATTGAAAGCCGGACCACGAGAATATAATGGAGAGTGTATTCAATAGACTACTGAGACAAAGTTGGGATTCGGAACCGATCTCAGTGAACAACCCCATTGAATCTCTCACTCCGTCATTGGCATCCAAAGTCTTTTGAACACTTTCGGCAATAGTCTCCATGTAGTAACAAATTCGTGGTAGAATTTTAATGCAGTTTTCAATCACCTCTTCCGGTTTTCTGTGAATTTGCTTCGGAGGCGCTGCCTTACCAAAGAATCCTTTTTTCTTTATTTTGGATGGCAGAATCGTGGATAGTTTTGGTGATATTTCATCCAGGAGTAGAAGGATGTTGTGTGGCTTGAATTTGCTATCCGGAGTAGTCAAACAGTCAACTGGGATATCTTCAATTACCAGTTCTTCTTCAAATAGATTCAACACTTCAAAATCTAAGACTCTGAACAAGTTAAGGTTTAGTTTACACTTGGAATCGGAGATCGCAGCTTGAGGGAGAACTTGTGTAGATTCTGGTTGAGTCTTCAGTGTAGCGGGTAAAATAATAGAAGTGTCTGTTTCAGGAACTGACTTTTTCTTCTTTTGACCTCCTTTCTTTGCAAACTTCTTAGCTTTTTCCTGAATGATAGCAGATTTATTCTTACCAGTGTGGTTGGGTTCATAGGAACAGAGAGGAGGTTTATAATCGATACTAAGATTCTTAATAAACTGTGCCAGGTTTCTTTCCAGGCAGATTAATGCATTGAGCCGCTGGATGACTCTTTCTCGCAGATCTTCTTGCTTTAAAAAGGCATTGATCAGTTCTCTGAACCAATTGATACAGAAGACGTAACAATCTAAGATTTTAACAGCTTGTTCCTGGTCAAAATCTTCTAGACCAATTTCAGTATCCACCGTTGGCATGAGAATACCGCATCCCAGAAGGGCATCTATAGCGGACAAGTTCCCGTGGTGTTGTTTGGTGTAGACCAGTTGAGTAAGTCGGAATAAGGACGGCAATATTCTCAAATCAGAGCTTTCTTCCACCTCTCCAAAACACAGATTGACCAGGTTCAGAGCTATTTCTCCTTCCTCTTCATCGCGAGGATTGAGACTGAAGTGTACAGATACGGGAATACCCTTTACGTCTCGGGTGACGGCGTCATCCACATCGATGATGAAAATATCAGTCAGATCTTTAGTGACTGCTGAGGATAACCAGCTCAAGAAGGTACTCTCTACGTTGGTACACGTTGAAAGGACTTGAGATAGTTCATCGTAGAATAAACAAATCATTTCTGGGAATTTGGACGTGCTCTTTGAAATCAAGTCTATAATAGTGGCAGCGTCTTTCGGGGGTCCGTCGGGTAAATTACCAATTTCAGAAATCTCAGAATCTGTTTGGTCGCTCTCTTGGCTCAGTTCCGAGCAAACCATATGTTTGACGGCCATAATTCCCCCGATGATTCCCCGTATCTTAATCTCCAGGTTGGAGCTGCTGAGCTGTTTGTTAATGAGCATATGGACGTCACCTTGTAAGAAGGAATTATCCACGCCGAATGCAAGACCGCATAGAAGGTCCATTACCAGATGGATACCGTCTACCGTGAGATTATCCAGCATATCTACGAGACAGAATATTTGCAAGGAATGAGCTTTTAAGGAAGAGATATCTTCAGTGGCTATCTTGGTTAGAATGTTGAGAGAAGTTACGATAGATTCATCATTATCGGTGTAGTCCCTCACCAGCAGTTCACTTATAACCGCCTTCTGTGAATCTTTCAACTCCTTAAACAGAACATTAAACCAGTTTGCGGCGAATTCCACAACGGAGGGCTCTGTTTTAGTTTTGAGAAGAATTTTTGCGATCTTCAGCATCTCTTTTAAATACTCACGTAAAACCGGCTTGAACTTTGCAAATGTAACGTTAATCAGTTCACTTTTAAAGAGGCCTAACTTTATTCGTTTGCGGAATACGCCTTCAATGATCTTTTCACGAGCATTGGACGAAGAGAACAGAACGAGCAGCATGATTATATCCAACGATTTATGCTCTTCGTCGGTTTTAACTTGATTTATAACTTTGAGCCAATTCATGGCTAGAACCTTTGACTTGGCTACGGCGTTCTTTAGTGCTAAGACAGTCATCACTTGGCTGCTGGAAATATCCATGTTTGACTGCGTACCCACTACAGTCCAATCCAAGCCATCTCGCAAGCCACGGATCACGTCCAAGTCTGTATCAGAATTGTTGCCAGTAAGGAAAAAGTTTACAAGATTTGGGAAAAAGTTTGGTGGGGCACTCGTTCTTAATATTGCCAGCATCTGTTGGTGAACCTGCGCCTTCAGATCATCGGGCAAACACAAGTAAGACAAGCAATCTAGAATGGCCGGAGCTAACTCCTGATCTTCAGTGAGATACTTCCCTAATTCTAGAGCGATAGATTCATGCTGAAGATGGCAGATAATATCCGGCAGACATGTAATGATTTCCAAGCGCGTGGAATGCCCGGCCACGTCTAACAACTCTTTCAAACCATTCATTAGTTTGGTCTCCGAGACGATAGTGTCCAGGAACATGAAGTGCTTCAAAAGCATCTGAACCCATGTCGTTTTATCATCAATTGCAAACTCTGTAGCTCTTTCCAGAACATATTCTACTAGAAGTTCTTGCAAACAGGACACATTTAGTAAGAACTTTAACACACTGTCTTGAACAATTCTGCATTCTGAATTATCTTCTGCAGTCAAAGAGACATTCTTAATCAGAAACAATTTAAAGTTTTCCTCATCTTTTGTGCAGTTTTTGAAGCCTTTGACAAACTCTGTGACGTTACGGGGAAAGTCGACATTGTTTTCCAGCGTTGATTTGAGATTCCTCAGAAATTTCACTGGCTCAAATACGAGGTTATGGTTACCTGTTCCGTCACTCAGCGTCAGTCCAGATTTTTCTGATATTTCTTCGAAGTATTTGGTGGCAAATGGTTTAATTTGTTGAGATTTTGTTGAATCTATCTTTGCCTTTTTTGATTTTGAGCAATCTCCGGTAATTGATTTGTCTACTTGTGATGCGGGAATTATGTTTCTTTCCTTTAGGGGTCTAGACAAAGATTTCTGAATATTCTCAACAGTTTCTTCTTCACTTACTGAGTCAGTGGGACTAGGAGTTACAGGAATGATTTTAGACTTTCTTTTGTACATGTTGAATGTGATCTGGGGATATCTAGTATCTAACTACAATATTTGTATCTCACAAACAAACATAACTTATTGATTTGAATTTGCCTACTCTAAAACATAAATAAACCACTCTAAAAGACTTGAGACTTGTACGAACTTGTAATTCGTTTGACAGGTTTGGTTTGACAGTAGTTTTAACAACCCGCCAAAATGAAAACAAAACGGCGGTGCTGCCAGTGCCAGTAGTCAAATGTCAAAATCATAGACATGGATTATGGTATTCTCCAAATAGTTTGAATAATCATTACGGGGTTGGTTGGTGCAAATTATTTCAACAAACCATCCTAATTTAAAAATCCAAATTCATAATGTCCGCTTCCTAAACATCAGGATACAGGACACAGTTATACTTCGTCAAATAAGAGTAGAAAACATAGGAGGGCGCTATTGTTCTTCAAATGGCAATACTAAAATTATAACACGGTGGAAATGTAAAGCTGTGTAAGCTACAATTTTATAAAAAAAAACAAAAACACATAAAAGTGGGAAAAATATATAGTTTTATTGCAATATGCAGAAACTAACTAATCTCAAAATTAGAACTGCATATATGTATATCATCCCTTTGCAATTTTGTGTTAACACAATAAAGAATAACGGTATTGTAGTCAAATAAAAAGCAGTTTAGAATTTGCTCACATTTATGTAATACTAGCTGAATTACCCAACGTTGCCCGGGCTTTAGATCATCCCCTTAAAAAAATGTATCGTGTGACGAATAGCACTGATGTCAAAACTATCTATAGCATTAGGAGTGCGACTCTTTTTATTTTGCCTGGAGTTTCAAATTTACCCCCCTTTTTTTTCGCTCTCCTTGACAATTCGCCTTATGGTACTTTCTGAATTAACTACGAACAAAAAAATAGAACTATGATGGCTAACAATATTGTATATCTATGTAAATAAAATGAAATCACACTTAAGATATGTATCCGTGTTTGAAAATATTTAGACAAATGGCATTAAAATTGTTATTAATAAAATAAAACTGAAAATGTTTATGTTTGAAAAACGTTTTCTAAAATGTTGCTTACAGTACTCTACAAAAACAGTGTCATTGTCATTTAACTGTCATTTTGACAGTAAAATTGGTGTTGCCAGCCAGTTTTTATATTTTCTACTCTTATTTGACGAAGTATAGAGATTTTTTTTTTGTAGATTACTTTAAAATTTTCTGAAGAGGGTTGATAAAGCTTCCTACCAACCTTACTCTTATTAGCTCAATATGGATTCTGGAATCCAACTGATGACAGCGACAAAGGTCACCCAATCCCCTTTCTCCTGCAGGAAGCGCGACACATGAAATGGTCCTACGGAGTCCCCCGATCGCAAAAATCATCTGATTATATTTTAGGCATACATGAACTTATTAACAATGTCACAGTAATTTTCTAATCTGAAGTCGAATAACGAGTAGGCACCTCGTTCGACTTAATATTTGCTGTGGTACCTGTGCATGCTTCATATATAAGAAAAGAGGTGAGTTACAACGGAGATATTAGCAGCACCTAACCAGTAGGATTCCATGTCTAATCGAACAACGAGATCTCAGCGTCTGAATTCCCATAGTAAATCTATTCAGACACGATACTTCCTCACATGATAATTCATCACATCATAACTCACATTAACCTACCCTTCCATCCCCCCCCCCCCTCACCTAACCTAACCTAAGGTTAAAAACCCCAATTATCAGTTTTCGACGCTTCGAGACATGATGAATTATCATGTGAGGAATTAACATCCGATGAAAAGTTTGTACTCAATATTCATACACTTAAAAAGTTTCCACTGAGTAGACCGGTCACCAACCAGTAGATAACCTGGCCACCTCTAGCAAACGCCTTCACTCCTGCTGGTCTCCTGTTCACTCCCTCCAGTTCCTTGTGTCTAAGAATGTGGTTTTCATCTCCACACCATCCATCCCTTCAATAAAAGAATCAAGGGAGATGGGTCATGGAAATTTGTATGAAAACGCCTGTATTTAACATCGTTCACCCATACTACTGCAAATCGCATAACTTTCATTGGCTCCGCCCGCGCCACTTTGATGGTCCGTGCAGTTTGGTCGTAGCCACAGACTTATGAATATTGATAGACATGAAAAGATAGGAAAGGGGTATAAACAAACTATAGCGGGTGATATGAACATCGTTCACGAAACATGTAGATTGTGTATAAATAAAAGTGATGTAAACAAAGTAATGTTGTCTTTTAATTAAAATCTTATTGGTCATTTCGTCAGCTAGAGAAAGACATACATAATATGATTTCTCAAAGAAGTTGTCGCTTAATTTCTGAAATGGATGGATAATGACATTAAAATAATTATATGTAATGAATACCTAAAAAAAATAATTATTAGTCAATTAAGAATTTACATACTAACGATAATTTTTTCTGTAACAGATGAAAAAGAGACCGATGGAATCGCACCTACACGTAGCACACGTGTGCCCTGTTTGTTTATTATAAAATCTGTCTCTTTGAAATGTTCTGAGCAGATACGAAGGTTACGAATACTTCTGCTCACGTTTACCGGATGAAAGCTGCCACATTGTTTTCAAGTCTTCTTTTTTAGAAAATCTATAAGAAAATACATAACATTTCACTTTTAAGAAGATAATAGAAAAGGAAAACAACTAAAAAAGAAATGAAATTATTTACACACAGCCTTTATCAGCGATTCCTAAGAGTATTTGGAGTCAAAATTTAGATATCATTTTGCCGTCCGATGACATTTTTTTCAATTAAAAACAAAAAAACATGTTTTTTTTATCACACGTTCCAGCAGTACCGTACGTACGAAACAACGCGCGTACCTAACACGTGGTCCGTTGTGAGGTGTGACAGTATGATCCAAAGGTAATGTGATCGGTGGCGACGAGCGATAGAAAAATATTTATTTTTTAATTTTAATTGATAAAAAAAATATCATCGGACTCCAAAATGACACCTACATTTTTCATTCCAAACATGCTTACTGTATCTACATTTTACGTCCAAACATACCACGGACGAGTACATAATTAAGAAAGCAAAATATAAAATAACGCCTAATAAATAAAACCATACTTTAATCTACTTTTAACCCCTTACTAAAAACGTGTTTTAAATTTTACACAACTGATAACAGTGATAACCAACTATTTATCCTATATTAACGGCTGTTTATGAGTTGTGTAAAATTCAAAATTCGTTTAGTAATAACGCCCTTAAAGTGGAATAAATTTAAAAATGATTGGTTTATTATCCTTTATTTATACGACGGAGTTCCATCGAGAAATAACAGATGAAAAAACAGACGCTCCAAATGATACGATAATATATTTGATCAAAGCGCTACAGGCGAAGGCACATCCCTGATTCTTTTGCAAACGGCTTTGTGTTTCGTGTCGTCGCCATGTATATTATGTCATAGTATGTGTTACTAAAACTGGGATGCTATCATGGTCGATCGATAAGGATCGGTAGGATAATTGTCGGTAACTTCTCATCGTTTCCTAGGACAATGCAGATCGCAAACAACAGTTGATATCGAATATATTAAGAACACTTAGTCATTGTGAAGTGTTACCTAATCGTTTGCAATCTGCAGTTGTCCTAGGGAACGATGAGAAGTTACCAACAATTTATCCTACCGATCCTTATCGATCGACCATGCTAGCACCCCTGATCATATTATATAATCCGAATAAGCTTAAAATGTTGTAAAATAATGCTTACCTATGGAATGTAATACGACAATTGGGTTTATTCTCTTTTTCACTTCTGTTTTTACACGTTTTAATAGCACAAGCAACCATTTTTGCCGTGTTATTTCGTAAAATGTACCGATGAGAGCTCGGCGCTAGTCCGCACAAGAATGATGACGTCACACATTCTACGCCGTACGCGTGTCCGGCTGGTTCCAAATGGAACCGGTATAGGGAGGGGGAAATAATACGCTATTATCGCTTAGGGCAGATCTATATATTCATATGTCTATGGTCGTAGCTCATTTATAGTCGGCACGATTCCATGCCATATCTCCATTTTCTTCTATTATTTATAATGGTCCAGTGAGCAGCTACCTCGTTTAGTTACAGGATTACGAGGAGTAGTTTCTTTGATGCTTATCTGCGACTATTCTGCGACTATCTGAAGCTAATTCGCCACTGTATCTGTATTGACATTGACACCTTGGTCCGATGTTCTAACCAAAGCGAACCTTCTTTTTCTACTACTTACTTATCCAAGTTCCCGATAAGATGTTTGTACCTACTAAGATATCAAATCAAACACAACGATCAAAATCAGTGGCGTAGTTTTAAAAAAAAAATATTCTCGAACAAAATTACGAAAATAATGGTAGTTAGATATTTTATTTTTACTTTGGTTTATAGGTTTTCTTCAACGATCTAAATTATACTTATTTTGATTTGCCTCCAAAATCGTGCCATCGACCAATTAAGTAACAGTTATCGATGGTTCGTGTGGAAGGTATCTGTGAATTCTGTGTAAGTTCGTATTCACATAAATAAATAATCGCATCATTCAATTCAGTAGGAACTGTTGTGCTATAATCACATAATAATAATAAATTTTCCTCCTCACCTCACCTTCTCACTACTTCACGGCTCTAATACGTCGCATACACGAAATGTAGTAATGTAACAATGTAGTCATAATGTAGTCATTACACCAACTACCTCACAACTCGCATACCCGAATATTAATTAATGTAATGTAAGTAAGTGGTAATGTAACGCCAATACACCAACCACATCACGGCTCCAATACATAAACGTCGCATACACGAAATGTAGTAATGTAGTGCCAATATACCAACCACCTCATCACCTGCATACAGTAATAAGTTTGTGGTAATACAAAGAAAAATAGTTGGGACAAATATATTTTGTGAGGTGGCGGGACATTTTACATTTTTGTATGGGACATTTGTAGTGCATTTTGTATGAGGTACTCTGCACTAGTACGGGCCTACAGCTTGTAGCCTTGATAACCCTGGACCCTGCCTCATGGATCTCATTTCTACAGCACTTTCATCATTCCTCTGCCAGTTGCATGGCTCACTGGGTATGGTTCTGGGGTGCTAGCATGGTCCATCGATATGAAGTTACCGACCGATTGTCGGTAACTTCTCATCGTTCCCTAGGACAACTGCAGATCGGTAACGTACAAACGACGGTTGATATCGAATATATTAAGGACACTTAGTCATTGTGAACTGTTACCTATTTGTTTGCGATCTGCAGTTGTCCTAGGGAACGATGAGAAGTTACCGACAATTGGTCGGTAACTTCATATCGATCGACCATGCTAGAAGCAACCCAGGTAGGCAACGCGACCAGAGTTGACCGGAACATGGTATCCACACCGATGATGCATTGATTTCTCGCTTTTTATATTACTGTTCTTGCATTATTAGGCAAAAGCCGCTTTGGATGTACCTAATGTAAAAAATCCAATGCCGCGAACGTACGTACTTATCTTCCCGTGTTGAATTTGTATTACGAATTGCAATCGTGTGTTATTTGCGTTTCGTTTCTTTTACATTTGTGTCGCATTTGTGTTGCGTTTGTGTTGCTTGTTGCAATTAATAAACTACAGATTACACAAAATAGGGGGATGAGGATGATTTTAAAATACAATATTTTTAGTAGAGTTCAAATTCTGTTACAAACTTTAAATATGATGCAAACTAAACAACATGCAATAAATAGTAGGTTAACAATGATGTAGGTACAAGCTTAAAAATAATATGCTCCCAAATTTTCTGCAAACTATTATTAAAATTATCCCACGAGAAGATGCAGAGATTTTAGACTTCCCAAAACTAAACTTTCGTGCACACAAAACAGCCTGTTATAAAAAGGGCAAAAACTTCATAATAGCCTACCAAATGCCGTAAAGGAATACTTATGTCTTGGCACTTTTCGAAGATCATATATGCTATACATGTAAAAAAAACAATTATGATTTGAATGCCATTATAACTATATAGATACTCACCAATATTACTTTAGTCACCTAAACCAATTTTTCTGTTTTTCTTCAAATATATTTTTCAAACCGATTTGTAAATGTATTATAAAAAAAAGTTATATATTTATTTTGTATGTTATTCCTCCTAGACAAATGAAAAAAAATTCTAAATTTTCTTACATGTAAATAAAGATTAAGAGTAAAAAACTGAATGTTTATTTGCGTTATATTTGTCTTACATTTCTGTTGCATTTGAGTTGCGTTTGTGTAGCGTGTTGCAATTTTCTTTATTTGTGTTGCATTTGTGTTGCAATTTTGTTTTATTTGCGTTTAATTGTATTACATTTCGGTTGCGTTTGTGTTGCGTGTTGCCACATTGTATTATTAGCGTTTATTTTGATTTACAATTTGTGTTGCGTGTTGCAATATTGTTTTATTTGAGTTTAATTTGTTTTTCATTTGTGTTGCATCTGTGTTGGGTTTATTTTGGGTGTTACAATTTTGTTTTATTTGCGTTTAATTTGTTTTACATTTGTGTTGCATGCCATACGAGTTCCGTGAAGAAGATTAGCTTATCTGCCCATGCAGTTTCCACTCCACTGTACCAATGTAATATAAAGTTGTATATAGGTGATAATAGATAATTTTATTATCCAGCTTTACCAGAAAAGATAAGGCTATTTGATTTGGCCGGATTGATTATTTGGTATCTTCAATAGTGCTCCAACCTCCGCCGAGATCGGACCGCTTGTGTTGTTTTTATTACGTGTTCTTTGGCAAAAATCAGTTGGCGTTGTTATTATTTCGGCGTGGATTAATTCTACCATCGGGAAATTAAGGCGAATTTATGGGACTAGCCGTTTACGATACAAATTGGTCCACTGTCTAGCGGATACGCAAATAGTTGCAAGGACTGTTCAAGCCACAGGCGAGCTTCTTGTTTGTTGCAAAATCTTGTTAGTGTCTGGTGTTGCCTGATTATTCAGTTTTTAATAATGTTCTTGTAGGTATGTATTACATTCTTATACTTCTTCATCTGGTGTCATTTCTATTGTATGTTAGCTATCATCAGCTGGCTACAGCTTCAGTTGGGAAATACCTGGCTATTCATATCTGGTCACTAAAAGTCGGAGGGCATGCACTCGTGCAGTTGTGCAGTTGTGCAGTTCCTAGAGTCATAGGCATAGAGCATAAGTAGCTTTCCCTAAGTACCCCTTCGAGAATGAGCCCAAACTCTCATGCCCTTTTTAGCCAAAATGATATATGAAGAAATTAATTAGTTTTCCGATATTTATTAACGTTAAAATCTTAATCTTTATTAATGGCATATTATTATTTATTCCCAACTTCTAAGTGTGTTCACAAGACCTAAACAATATAACACGTTTAAATAAGTCAATAGCAGTCATGTCATTATTAAACAATTAAGAAAAAAATAACATTTAATGTAACAGACAGGAAACAGAGGGCAAAACAGATTTCAAAGTACCCCACGGAATAGAGAATCTATTGTCATAATTATTTTCTCAGCAAATCGGTTTAACCGGTAATAAATCATTTTAGGCACCATTATTGAAATTGGGCAGGGGTAAATAAAATTATATACATTAGTCGCCTCAAAGTGGCCTAAACACGGTTTGAAAATGTCTTTAAAAGCCGAAACTGCTGTCACAATAATGAAAACTTAAATTCTTGCAGAACTTAATAATAACATATAATTAAATTTGATTTTCATAAAATTAAAAAAAAATCTATTAATAAAGAAAATCACATATTGTTATTTAAGTTTGGGAAAAAAATGTGCACTTCTCTCTTGACGAAGCTGTGCAGGTTGGCGATTTTAATGTTTGTTTGCGCGTACCACTTCAGGCAATCTCACGCACCCCTGAGGGTAAACGTATCTACCACTAATTGGGAACAACTGGAAAAAAAAAGCTGGGCAAGAAACATTCACACGAAAGTTTTTTTTTCCGTTAGTCGCTCGCGCAATCGACTTATGGCTTAATTACCAATTAGGTATTTACATTTAGGTAATTTGGCCAAAAGTCGCTTACGTGAGCGACTTACGGGAAAAAGCTTACGTTTGTAAATGCAGCACTGTTTAAATCACGTATCTCACCGTACTATAAAATGAGACAGCTTAACTTTTGTGATACCGTGTCAGACTGGGAGATACTCGTATGCCTCTCTAAAAGACATTCCCCCTTACTCATAATCGTAGTATAATTAATACGCGTCGTATTACGACGTAACAGTTAAAAACTTGACTTATTACTTATTATCACTGCGTGGGCATGGTTAAAACGGCTTTAAACCAGGTTTAAGAGGCTAGACTTTGAACCACATGCGGAACACCCGCGTCTGTCATTCTGTCCCGCTCACAATAAGCTCACGCACACTTACAATACATGCGAATGCGAAATGTGCGAATGAGACAACGCTCAAATTTACCTACAGAACAGGTTTATGGAGAATACACTTTTCTACACCGAAACTTTCACGAAATTGAAATTTAAAAAAATATATATTTTTCAAAAAGAAGAAGCTACGTCGGTAGCTTTTTATAATTTTATAATTCTTTATGAGAGTTGAGTTAGCAGCACTTTTTCCTTAAATAATATTTTTTGATAAATCGTACATGTTTGACAGTGAATGTTTACGTTAATACGAAACGCATCGAAAATTCGAAAACATACTGACATAGTTTTCACCCTCTAGAAGGCAGTATAAAAAAAATATATTCATTTTGTGCAATTTTCGATGTAGAAAAGTGTTTTTTACCGGGCGTCCTTTTTGTATGGGCCGAAAAGCGAAGTCTATCATCTTAAGGCCAACTTTACAAAACCAAGGATGAGTCCGCGGATACCGCAATTATGAAGGGGGTATGGGTTTTTTTTTTGTCTGTGAAGAATATTGCCGAAGGGTTAATATTGTAAGGTTTGGAAAAATTGTGCACCTTTTATTTTGATCCAGATTACACTTTATGTTGAACGTTTTACGGTCTATATATGTATATTATTATATATCATAGATCATAGAGTATATTTCTTTTGTCCTATCCGCACTGTTCAAATCATTCATAATGAAGATTGTTATTTTGAACACAGACTATTTTAGTATATATTGTATCTTATATTATAGAAATATAATGTCGGTTTTCTCCAGTGCATAATACTACCAACACATTCACAGCAAACATTAGGCACCTGTTTTCGTATTTTTTGCTTTTGATTTCTTTTTTAAATCGTCTTTAAAAATATTGACGCTAAGCAAAAAATTGAACATAAGATGAGCTACACATGTACGACGATTTCAGATATACAACTTTTTAAAAAACAACAATTTAATTTTTGTATCGAAGCTTATCAAATTACGTTAAATATCTCCTAAACTATAGGGTGTACGTAAAAAAGCTTTAAGATCACATTTAAATTAGATAAATGTTGCTATATACACAGGTAAATTATATTACTTACCAAAAAATAAATTTGATCACATATGCGTTTATCTTTTTACTTACCCTTTCAATGGTTATTATATTTTATTATATTTTATTATTATGAATGGCACATTTAGTAAAAACTTAGTACATAGGTATTAATTAAAAAGAATAATAATAATTTAAATTGCATTTGGCACTTTACACATTTTGGTTCCTTAGAACAGGCAATCTGCCTAGCTAGGAACTAATATCGACCTAAAACAACGTAATAACACTTGTATTCATTTTAAATATATTCTCTTATTATGTAATATTATTTGTTATTTTGGCTTTAAATGTATCAAATGTAAATAAAAATAATAATAATAATAATTTTATACATCTCAGGAAAGTTATGACATACCAAATTATGCTCAAAATATTTCAAATTTAATGTACCTTAAATCCGATATGCATCCGATAATGATACCGCTACCGATATCATAGGTTTTCGATATACCGGAATCGGCGGTATTAGTTTGCCGATACACCGATACATTTTGAATTTCGCACTTTAGATATTTAGATAATTCATGTGTAAATGCTCCAACATGAATTCACAAACTATTTCAGAATCGACGACCACAATCAAGTAGATGCAAGTTCTGAGCCATCTGCGAGATGTGGGATATGGAGCGTTTGTGAAAATATTATTAAAGAGGCTAATGAAGATGAACCTCCCTCTCCGTTGAGCACAGCTTCTCCCAAAGAACAACTAGAGAGGTATCTGAGGTCACCCAATATATCAAGAGAAGCAGATCCGCCCGTTTTCTGGCTGTTCAGTGATGTTCTGCTCTGGAGGGCCAGGTTTAAAAAAAAAAATCAAACGTCAAAACGTCACTTCAGAATTTTTTTGTGTCGCATTTTATAAGTTTACAGTAACAATTCTTTCAGATTTTGGTAGTTTATACAACTGTTGTTACTAATAATATTATTTTGTAATAGAAACTCGTAAACAAATAATGCTAAAAATATATAATATAATATAATTATTCATTACGACTTAAAAAAATTGACACTTTAAGAAGTGTCAATTTTTTAAAGTGGTAATGAATAATTATATTATATTATATATTTTTAGCATTATTTGTTTACGAGTTCGTAAGCGAACTCAATTTTTATAACATTTCTTTTGTGATGTATTACAAAAATTACATCAAAATAATGTAGATAAAACGAACTTCCCAATAATCACTCAAATCTATGTTTTCCACAGTGGATTTATATAAAAAAACAATGAAAAAATATATACTTCGAATACGACCATATCAAGCGGCAGCCATTTTGTCCGCCATATTTGATGCTCGGCGCGTCATTGTGAATTAATTTGAATTTTTCGGAGTGGCTAAACGCTATCCAGTATTTCGTTGTGTCAAGAACGAGAATGGCCCAAGTGATTCTGACCTTGTTCTTCATACAATTTCTTTATACATAAGGGACAAAATCGCTTCAAAATTTTTTTTTAAAATTTTCACTGGTGGACACCGGAGGGCAAACGGCCAATTAGAGGTTAACCAAATTTGAAAAAAATGGCACAAAATTATTTTACTAAATCGGCTTTCGGATAGAGAACCGAATAATTTAAAGATGTTGTGTTTCCTGAATAAAAATGTCATAAATATGAGTTTTAATTATTAATTTCTATTCTGAACGTAATATTCTGTTTAATTACAATATTTTTTTTTAAAGTTAACATTCTAAATAAATAAAATACAAATAATTTCGTCTGTTTCTAATCTAAACCCACGACATTTTTCATCTTTTGAAATCTTCACTGTCCGCATCGGTATCGCTACCGGTATCATCGATACTTTTTTATATCGGTATCGTATCGGCAGAAGTGCGTATCGATGCATCCCTACTTAAAATGTAATTAAATTTACAATATTTTGAAGGTAAATTGGGCCACGATAACAATTGTAAAATTCAATATTTTTAAGGTGAATTGGGCCACGATAACAATTGTAAAATTAAATATTTTGAAGGTAAATTGGGCCACGATACCAATTGTAAAATTCAATATTTTGAAGGTAAATTGGGCCACGATAACAATTGTAAAATTCAATATGTTGAAGGCAAATTGTGCCACGGGTTGTGCACCACTGGTCTACTTGGTGTGTTTACAAATTAGTTGATTTAGATACATAATTTACAGTTTGTAATGTTTATTAGAAGCGTTTTTAGTAAATAATTTACATGAGAAGCCACCGTTAATTTAATACGTCTGATTTCAATACGTAGTTAATTGTGCAGTTAGCACTCTATTGCCATCAATAGCTTTCTCGCGAATACATCTCATGGGATATTTATTTATTCTTGACGATAGATTTATTGGTCCGCTAATGAAATAGTTATGGGTGTATTTTGTGTATCGGGGTTCTCAAACGTTTTAGAAATGCCACCAAGTTTATTATTAGACAAGCTGAGAACCCCGGCGCACAGTGGACTGAAAATCGCCTTTCATAGACATAGAGACTTGAATTTTCATGGGTCTTTTTTTGGCTAAAAATGGATTCTGCTGATCATTATTACTATGCTATAAAATTTCGTATGAAGCAATTGCGTGTACAAATGAAGGAGTTATAATTTTTTAAAGAAAAAATTGTATGGCACTGACATTAAAAATGAGGCTATCTCTGGAATCATAAAGTTGACCATTATATCCTTACACACAGATATACTACTATTAAATAAAATGAATTAATTAAAATGAATCATCAACATAAAAAAGTTTTTTTCAACATTGATGATTTAAAAAAAAAGCGCAAGTTGCGCCACAATACGAAGTATGTTAAAAAATACAAATAAATAGTGGTATATCTGTGTGTAAGGATATAATGGCCAACCTTATAATTCCAGAGATAGTCTCATTTTTATTGTCAGTGCCATACAATTTTTTTCTTTAAAAAATGATAACTCCTTCATATGTACATGCAATAGCTTCATACGAAATTTTATAGCATAGCAATGATTAGCAGAATCCATTTCTAGCCAAAAAAAGAGCCTTGAAAATTCAAGTCTCTATGTCTATGAAAGGCGATTTTCAGCCCACTGTGCGGCGTTGCCCAGGCTTTACGCAGAGTATTTTGAAATCAGAAGTAGGCAGTAATGTTCTTCTTACTTTGAAAGTTAAATGTGCAAATTTTTACTAAGAAGTATCAAAAAAAAGTAAAAAAGTAATGAGTGGTGCTTTTTTTAAATTTAAATTAGTTCCACAGAGGAGGCCCCTAGGAAAATAATTCCCCTCAGGGCCTATGTCATCTTTGGAAAGTGTGCGTGAAGGATCTTTTTAGGGAAAAGAAGTTCTGGAAGGAAAAATGTTCGAGAGGTGGGTAGGAATCTGGGGTCAATATGTCCAGGAGTGACGGAAAGAAAGGTAATTGGAAGTGTGAATTAGTCTTATAAAGAGTGTGATCTTCCAAATCACAGGAAAAGTACCACATATTAAAATGATTTATATTAAAATGAAATGGAATAAATAGATAGAAATATATATTGACATGATAATTATGTAAGTATATTATTTGACAGGATTCTATTATTTTATTTTATTTTATTTGGGTTAGGTCGTTTGAATGTTTGCTATGGTGAGACGTTCTATACATGCAAGCCTTTTTTTATTTCGCGTTTGAATTTGGTCATTGTTTCTGTTTGCAAGCTATGTATTTAAAATGTCTTTGTCCAAAATGTATGCAATTCACGTTTGTGTATCTCTGGTGGGTACTCAAAATACAGCTATTGACCCTCTTGACCTTTCAAACTCTCTGTATTCAAGAAATTTAAGAAAAATATATTCAAATCTCAGCCTATTTGTTTACATCATTTTAAGATTTGTTATTAGAATTCAGATTACATGAACAATTTACGTAGGTAAGTAGGTATTATCTATAATTTATACCGATTTGAAAGAAAAGTGATGTCGCTAATTATTTACATAAGACCTCCAGACCCATAAGCCTCAGACAAGCCGTGATATTGATGATCTGTTTATTTTTTTAAATGATTTATTTTTATTAACGACTATAATAATACTTAGTACCTACAGGAATACGTTACTCATAGTCATAGTCCTCTTCGCTGGGGATTCCTGTTCTGTTGTAGGTAGTTGTGATTTCCTCGTCTTCATGTTTGTCAACTTCATCTTCGTTTTTGTTGATTTCGTCATCTTCATGTCTGTAGACCTCATTTTCGTAATTTTTTTTATACAAAACACATCCTTTGCATTACTACAAATGTTTTGCGGTAGCGAGATGTTTGTTGTTTATTAACACTACATTTCGTATATGCGTTATTTTTTGCCCCATTTGACTCTTTCACACCTCACCTCATTTGAGGTGGGACCTCTCAACACCTCATTTGAGTATTTGAGTGCCTCATACTCATTCTGAAGTCATGTCATACCCAACTACTCCCCTGAACCGTACGGAGAACTTAATGCTTTCAAGTCTCCGCATGTTGTGTCCGGGCCGCCTACTCTAACTCAGTGATAACTGATAACTTAGGTACATAAAAATATGATATTATAATTGTATTGTTATCAGAATCGAGGCGGGAAGTGTGGACTTCCTGTAGGAAGTAGGAGTTGCCCTGCAGTTGACAGCCATGGTCATGGTGTATGCAGCATTGCACATATCCGGAAAGGATGGAATGGATGCTCCTGTCCTTACTCGTGGCCGCACACCGGATTTCTTGTTCTTCGGCAGAAGAAAGTAAGTAAAACATTTTGCAATGATCATTAATCCTCGAACCTATATAATAAGTGCCACAAAATAGATAACTATTAAAAAACCAAAAATGTTACCTACTTTGTAGAAATGTTCTATGTCCCACCACCAGTACTCAATATTTATAATTTATAACTAGTAATTTAGTAGACCTTGCGTCCAAAAAAGTAGGTTTTTAATATTCTCTTAACCACTCGAGCGCTTTTTGCCACATTATGGCACTATTTCCAAAACCTCGGAATGCTTTGTTGCCAAAATGTGGCAAATTTTCAAAAACTTTTTTTATTTATTAAAACGACTATATAATATATTTTACATTCAAAATATAACAAAATAAATATTCTCTAGATTCTTTAAAATGTTTTAAGGTTAAAGATTTAATTACATTTTTTTTATAAATCCTGCAAATATGTGATAATAAACAAAAGATAGGGAAATTCATTGGCTACATAGAACTATAATCAGTTTGTATGTCTCCATATATTCAAATTCGGAGGTTTGATTTTTTTAATGTGGGCGGTAAATATTTTAATTGCTCTGTCGCTCCAGTGGTTATTTAATAAATCAAAACCAAAATTTCCTCTGAAATTGTAAGATCTGTGAGTTGGTACACGGAGAAAAATGTTATTCTAAAATACTATCATTTTATTCATAAAAACGGTAAAAGATGGGACTAAAGTTCTTACGAACAAATTAACAGGGTTTCAATGTTTAGTGGCGGGAACATGTAAGAATAATTTGTTGGTATACGTAATTTCGTACGTATACCAACAAATTATTCTTACATTTTCTCGCCAATAAGCATTGAAATACCGTTAATTTGTTCGTAAGAACTTCAGTCCCGTTTTTAATCGTTTTTACGAATAAAATGATCGTATTTCCGAATACCATTTTTCTCCGTGTACTTACATCTACTTAATTATACACTTTACATATTTTAAGTACATAGGTAATATTTTTTTGAAGTAAAACTTCTTTACGCACGCTTGACTTGGGGGGTAAGCTGGCGAATACGCGTTACTACGTTACGCGTAGTCGGGCGAGGCGAACGGGCTGTAACACTGCAGGAGCAAGAGAGAGCAGTGCGCGCGCACATTTTCTTACTCTCTAGAAGTTTTACTTCAATCGTGTGGTGTAAAGCACACTCGTATTTTTTTCTTACAATTTGTTCAAAGAAATGTCACCATCTTAATAACAATTCTTTTTTCAAACTTTCTTCCGGCCAGTAAGTATCATAATATTGATTACGCCGGTTTAACGGCTGGTAGTAGAAACCACGATAATGCGAACTCTGGTGGGATAAAAAGGTAGTATCCAACATGGTCACCATCTTGAACCGAAACCATAGAAGTAAAAAATAGATTTACAGACAGAACAAGTATTGAGCATCTGTTATTCAATCTTTAAGATTTTTTAAGCTATAAATCGTACACACTTTTAAAATGCACTTCTGCTATTCTAAGATGATTTCCATATTTTAATTTCTAATTTACATCCGTTAAATACCTTATCCGGCTCGAAGGACCATCATGGTTAACTTCGTATGGGATCCTTTTAATAAAAACACTGGACTTGCTCCTTGAACTCCTTATTTCACATAGATTCACGACATGACAAACACTTTTTTGCATGTGAAACTACTCGAGTACAGGCCGGTTCCCGATCGAGGTAGGCGAAAGGACATATTTACTTGATTACTAATTTGAGAGAGAGAGAAACGAAACGTTGCAACACATATTATATAGCTAGGTTTTTGCCACTAACTTGTGTATAGCATGGTAGAAAACTTCCCTTTCAAGTTCTCAATCTCAGGGGGTTTCTCACCATCCTCCCAATAGCTTACTAATAACGAATATTTTCGATTTACGGTTTATTTATTTATTAAGTTGGAGTTTATAATTCGGTACTCGAACCTATAAATAGTGGCTATATATTAGATAAGTTGGCCGAAATTTTTAACCACTGCGAGTATTTTATTTTTATTATTAATAATATTCGTTATTAGGGTAGATAAGCTATTGGGAGTATGGTGAGAAATCCCCCCCCCCCAGTCTCACAAGATTCTTCAAGTTCAAACCCCTTTGAGCTTACAGATAATTTTTTTGTCAAAACTTTAAAATAAATACATATTATGTACCTCCATATTTTTTTCCAGGACTTGTGTTTTAACTTGTTCTAGATTGGCCCTGGGCACCAAATGTAACAAATGTAACTCCTGTTAAAAGAGTGTTGGAGGGAAAAGATGTTGTGCTGACGTGCGCCGGGAGGTTGCAGGATGCATCAGCACATTGGGAATTCAAGGTAATATGGACTATTAGATGATTAATTGTTGTTATAGTTATGACATAAACTCGATGGTCAATGCATGTTCTTTTGTCTGTGAAACTTTATATATTTTATATATATTTATTTGTGTAGGTATGTATATATATATATATATATATATATATAATATAATTTCACGGTGCGGGACAGTCTTCTTCTTGCTTGCACTGTCCCAACTCATTGCCTAGGTAGGCTGTTGGGGTCGGCTCTCCTCGTTCTCAGGTTGTAGCTTCTTCGGTTCTGGGTGTCGCTCTCTTCCAGGCCGTTTCTACTTAGGATTTTGGAGCATTGAGTCATCCAGGAGTTCTTTGGTCTTCCTCTGGATGACTGTCGATGAAGCTCCATAGACATTTCCTGCTTCACTGTGTGGTCTGGTGGTCTCCGTTTTATGTGACCATACCATCTCAACTGTCGTTCCTCTAGCTTATTGCTTATTGTTCGATCATCCAGGAGATTAGTCAGCCATCTCCAAATACTAAGTTTGAGATAATGAGGAAAGCCACATTCGACTGCTAACCATAAATCAAATATTATTTACACGTGTCGTTGTTCTACATATTAAATATGCTAAAAATAACACCGGGATGCATAAAAGCCCGCTACATCAGTATGACATTTTGAAATATCCTGCTAGCATAGACATATGAATATTACTAGATAAAAGTGATAAAAGCGTATTATTTCCCCCTCCCCATACCGGTTCCACATGGAGCCGGTTGAGCTCGCGTATAGCTTCGCGTGAATCTAGAAAATGTGACGACATTATTCTTGTGCGGACTAGCGTCGAGCTCTCATCGGTACATTTTACGAAATAACACAGCAAAAATGGTGGCTTGTGCTATAAAAACGTGCCTGGTAGAGATCCAGAAAATAAGCATAATTTGTATATAAATTTTTCTGCATTATAATTGACTTGAGTGGCAGATAGAGGATACACTTGTATTGCATACTCAACTCAAATTTCGATTTTCGGAGATGTCTGACCATCGTAGTGTTGTGTGGGACACGATTTCAGAATAAGTTTGTATGAAATACTCAAAAACTGACACGAGCAGTTGAGGTGTCCCACCTCAAATGAGGGGAGGTGTGAAGTGTGAAAGTGCCAAAAATTAGAAAAATCTTATACAGCGAAATAATATTTTTTTTATTTATCAGCCATGCGGGCCAGGCATGACACCCTCAAACTGTTCGCTGGCCCAGTACGTGCGGGATGGGTGGGAAGAGCTGAAGGGGAACAGCACGGGGCGGTTGAGGCTCCTCGCCGTGGGGCCCACGAGACAGGGGCTCTACCGCTGCCGGCAGTCCGCCACCTCCAGCATCCACCTGCACAGCGCCGTCAGGCTGGAGGTTATATTATCCAAACAACTTATTGGTGAGTCATTAGTCATTAGTAGTATTCTTCTTAAGATGGTTCTTCATTGATGAGGATTATAACCACTATTCCTTTTTCCATGGTATACAAGGCTCCTCCACTCCTCGCGGTTCTGCGCTGCGTGCAAAGCCGGACGTCCACTAAAGGCCCGACAGGCCCGGGCCTAGGGCCCTATCACGCGGAGGGCCTTTTTTGATGACAACAACACATTTTCCAGGGCCCCCAATTCGGAGGGGCCCCCGGCTAGGTGCAATGATATACATAGGTGCATTGAGGATACAGGATTTTGAAAGAAATATTTCAACGAATTTCCTTCATGCACAATATTTTTTAGAAGAAAGAAATACATTCATGGTTACGAAACAATACTTAGATATTTCCAACTACCATCATTAAGCGAAAATTGTCACATTTATGTTCTAGCTGGTTTTTTATTGAATTTTGGCCACTCATCCACAAACCGATTACACAATATTGTTGCGTTGCAGGTACTCCAAATAATACTCCAGGTACTCCATATACTAATAATAAAGAACTCATTACAAATTGAAACTTTATTATGTTTTCAGATATGGAGTTATCATTGCCTAGTTTCTTGGATGGGCTGCCACATAACCTAACAGTTGACAAAGATTCACAGGTAAAAACTAAGATAACGTTTTTTTCAGGGATGCGTATGATTTATGAAAATGCTGAACTCAGTGCAGTTTTGTGTTATTTCCGATTTTATTCTACCCTGAAATCTGTAGGTGAAGATTGTCCTGATCGGCAAATTCCTCTTCTTCTTTGAACGGCTGGTGAGTTGAAGGTGGTTCTGGCTATTCTACTCTGAGGTTATGTTCACTACTCTCAAGTACATACTGCTGTATTTGAAGATTGTTCTGAACATCTCTATCTTCGTATGTTTGAAGATTTGATGGTGGTTAAAAACTAAATAGTGAGTAGTGAGGATGACGTTTACAGCCATTCGATGGCAGGCGGGGTTGTATCGTGCAGCCTCCAAAAAATTAGTACAGTTGACACTCTTTCAGAATGTGCTCTGTGGTTTGAACATTTGAATAATTCCATATTCACGCAATGCAGAGTCCTTGCGTCTCCCAATTGTACATTATATAAGCACAGAGACATTGAATACAGATAGCGATTTAACACCGTCCACGCCTTTTGGAGACAACCCTTACAACATTAAGCATTTTGCCCTGATTTTAGCAACCTCTGATAGTAGAAGACATCAGAAGAAAAGGTCAGCTTTTGACTTCGATATTTAATATAATATTGGAATTGATAATACTGTTTATTGTAAAAATTGGATTGATGTAAACGAGTGATAAAGCTTCATAATATTATTTAGGTAGTTATGTACCACAGATAACGATTTCATGAAGATAAAATAGATTGGGCTGTTCGAGTTTATGGCGCATATTCGAATCAGAAATGATTTTAACAGCGTTACAAGGTCTGATAACAAAATGATAAGCCGAAATATTTATTGGCTTTCTTTGTCATTCGGCAGACGGTGGAAAGAAACGGATGATGTTTGTTGTGTTAATACGTATTGATTTGCTACTGCAAAGATCAAAGATTGTGCTTATCCTTGAAAACATCACATTATCATTTACCGGCTAGACGTTAAGATTGAAGATTGTTAGGGCCGCGCCAAGCCTCCACACGTTCAGAATTAGCTCTCCTGTTGTTGTACAGCGTTTGATCTTCTGGGTACAGTTCTCCAAACACTCGTTGACACCATCACACTCATTTACTAGCTATCTTTCATCCTTGCTATATTATATCCTTCATTTATCCTATCCTGCCCAGTTGAGCTGTTGTAATGTATTGATAAATTTATATTATTTAGACGCTCAAAGGGCTTTTACATACAATACAGTTCCCCTTCTTTTAATTACAAAGAAAAATATATGTTAAAATTATGTAAGTATTGCTATTTAAGGCTCCTCAGAAAATAACTGGTATTATGTCTGACTAATTTTGACCGGAATAGTTTTTTTTTTTAATATTGTTAGATATTATTTTTCTTAATAAATGTTTACACTTTGCGTTGTTACGAAACAAAAAACTTTCCACCGTCTACATTTTTTTTGGTTTGGGTACCTATTTTATCGCATTTACTTTTTTCGATCTATGATAATCTTTCTTTCAACCGATTAAACCCTATTATTTCGAATAATATCATATCATTTGAAAATGAATAAAACTTGAATGATTTCGAAAAAAATCTTTATTAAATCGCAATTTTAAGTTAGCAAAAATAGAAATGGCCCCAAACGAGACCCTTGAGGAACGCCACTTATATAATCGGAAATAACTATAAAGTAAACAAATACTTACTGAACATATATTATAAAACTACTATAAAAAGGGAAGGAAAGAGATAGGGAAGGGATGAAGAAATAATGGGTATGGGGTAAAACCTCAAAGGTGGCATATAGCCCAGCCTTGCCTGAGATGTGTATCTAGTACCCATTGCTTCTTGCACCATATGTAATGTATTTAATATCTCCGTAAATATGTGAAATTCGTGGTTCAGATTTTAGGCAATCCTCCGTTATACATTTACCCATTAATTAAATATTACTTTTTCTAAATAATCAGTACCAGTATCAGTATCGGGCACATCAAGGGTATTTTGTGAAAATCGGAAATAAATTCACCAATATGATCAAACGTGTGTCATATTATGTGGGTGGGACGTGCTGTGAAGCGTGCGGGTAGTTCGACACTAACAAACAGGAACAACACCAACAACTTGCTTCCAAGGTAGACCGAAACCTTCTTCTGTTTTCAAAAGAATAACCCTCGAATTTGCATTATTATTTTTCAATTTTTCCAAATTTCAAATAAAATTTCCAGAAAGGTGATGCTTACGGAGTGGTGAAACCAACCATATTTTCATTTCAAAATCAAGCGGTAGTTTTAAGTATGTTTATTATGTGTATATTTACCTTAAAATTATTTCAATGACCGGACAACTCAACAACTCACACTTCATCCTTTGAAAGGTCAACAAAAGTGAACTTTGTTAAATATGTTACATTATAGCTATTTCAAAAAAAAAAAATGGCTTTTCAAAGGGGTGTTGAAATTCCACTTTGTTTAGTTGTCGTGGAATAATTTATTTCCGATTAGTGGCGTTCCTCAAGGTTCTCATTTGGGGCCAAATTTATTCTTGCTGTTATCAAATTATATACTTATGTGATGAGTTTAAAAAAATGATGATAAGATGGTGATTTGTTTTCTTTTCAGGCAATATTTCATTGCAAGGTGTACAGCCGCACTCCCCTCCGCCTGTGGTGGATGGCCCCGGGGTGGGGTAGTGGATCCACCCGCCAGCAGCAGCCACCCACCCCCATGCAGGGGGCTGGCGAGCTACACCTGTCCGAGCAGATCTACGTTAGCAAGATGGTGCTTCCCAAGGCGAGGGCGAGAGATGCGGGGCGGTACTATTGCGTGGCGGCCAATACAAAGGGGTACACGAACAGCAGCGCTTATTTAGAGGTGAGAGCATTTTGGGGTTTAGACAACTCAGAGAGAGTCTACCATTGAATGTGTGGTACTTGGTATTGAATTGAACGGTCAAAGTCCATCGACGGTAATAAAATTTACAGGTAAAGAAACACGAGAAGGTTCACGACTTAAAGTTAATTTCATTAAACAAAATATTTTTTATTATCTTCGTGGACTTCTAGTCTTCGAGACTGAATTCAAGTGTCTTCAAGTCTGAATTTATGGATTAAATAAAAATGCGTTGGTGTTTAAAAATATTTCAGAATCAAGAAAATTCTTAGACAGATTTTATCTGATGTAAATTTAAATAATATTTAATTTTTACCCCCGGCTGAGATTTTACTTGTGCTTGTTCCTTTGACGGTAATGAATTATTGGATATTTCCAGGTCGTCGGTGACACAGAAGACGAGTGGTACGAATTGACCGGCGATGGCTGGTCCCTATACCTGCTGTTTCTGCTGCCCCTCGGGCTGGCAGTCGGACCCGCACTGCTGTGGGGCTGCTACGCCTGGAGGAAGAGGGCTGGCCGCCCCTATGAGGAAAACCAGGAGGAGGGACTCTACCTGTGAACTATGTAGTGGACTCTAATTGCGAACCACTGACCTTGCAGTGATCCTCTGTGAATCATAAACCTCGCCATTAGACTCTACTTGTGAACCACATACCTCGCCATTAGACTCTACTTGCGAATCACACACCTGGCTATTGAACTGTCTTTTGAATCATAGTTCTACTAGCTATTTGACTACTCGTGAACCATAGACTCTATTTGTGAATAATAATAGACCTCATTGTTGGAATTAACTTGTGAATCATAGGCTTCGCTATTGGACTTTACTTGTGGACCATAGATCTCGCCATTAGTATTTACTTGTGAATAATAATCGACCTCACTAATGTACTTAATTTGTGAATTATAGGCTTGTGTTCAATAAGTAGGGCTCGCTATTCGACTACTAGTGCACCATGTACCTCGCCATTGGACTTAACTTGTGAAACATAGGCTTCGCTATTGGACTCTACTTGTGAACCATAGACCTCGTCATTGGACTTAACTTGTGAATCATAGTCCTCGCTATTGGACTTTACTTATGAACCATAGACCTCACAATTGGATTCTACCTGTGAATAATAGGCTTCGCTATTGTACTTAATTTGTGAATCGTAGACCTAATTATTTGACTACTTGTGAACCATAGAACTTATGTGGCTTATGAATGCTACTGGACTCTACTTATGATTTATAGACTTTGCCATTGGAGGCTATTTGTGAACCATAGACCTCGAAATGACATAGTGGAGTTCAGAATTCGAAGTTAGGCTGAAATTAGAGGCATTAAAAATGGAGTAGTCATCGTAAAAACAGCGTCTTCAAATCGTGTTCCACTGGGGTGTCAGACGGTATCATAAATGCAGGAGTGCCCCTAAGCAGTTATTTTTTTTTTATATGAATACCTTACGAGAGTCCCAACTGCTCCCAGGAGCCAGTGAGACTATGGCATCCCCAATTGGGAGGAGATGGGTAAGAGGGAGGTGGGGAAGTACCTAACTATTCTGGTCTGGTCACCAAACACGGCTAAAGCCATTTAGTTTGCTTCGGGCTCATAAAACGAACACATGACTGAAAGACGAGGCAAGGCGAGCCTATCAAAAAACTGTCACGCTCGGGTTTCCTTGTGTATTGCCGAGAGTATCGCCTATATAGCATATGACCGGACGATTTAAAAATCTTTCATCCCGTGAATTCACAAGAAGACTGCAAAACTTTGCAAAAAGACCTACTCACGTTGTCTCAATGGTGCATAGATAATGCCATGGAATTAAATATTATCAAATGTTATATCATCTCGTTCACGAGAAATGTCCATAAAATTGATTTCCCTTACACGATCTCTGATGAAATCCTAAAACGACTAGATTACATTAGAGATCTGGGAATCTTACTGGACTCGAAGCTAACATTCATAAAGCATTATCAACACATTGTAAATCAGGCTAATAGAATGCTCGGTTTCATCATTAGAATCACCAAATCGTTCAAGAACATCAGTAGCTTCAGAATCTTGTACTACTCATATGTAAGAAGCATCTTAGAGTACGGCTCTGTGGTTTGGTCACCACACTATGCAATTCATAGCAACAAACTGGAGTCCGTTCAAAAAAAATACGTAAGAATTCTAGCTTACAAATCTGGAGTACATCGCAATCTCGGTAACTATACTGAAAGACTTACTCACTTTAGAGAAGTCTCACTCGCCAAAAGAAGAAACGTATCAGATATAATCTCTGTTTAAAATCATTAACAATGTGTATGATTCATCTTTAATTAATCAAATTAATTTTAATATAAGGCCGAAATCCACAAGAAATCCGGTAACCTTTTGGATCGACACTTGTAGTAATACAAGTTTTTTCAAACCAACATCAAGAATGACTCGATTGTACAATAGGTACTGCAATCTTCAAGACTTAGATATATTTTCAAACTCAATTAATACCTTCAGAAGGAACTTACACATACTTTTACCAGATGATCTCCTTACTTAAGCCATTTTATTTTTTTTTAATTTCTAACAATTACTACTTCTGCATTGGCTCCGCAAGAAATGTATTTGTATGTCCAAGTGTAAGTACATATATGCATATACATATATGTATGAGTACGTTGTGCACATATATGCATATATGATTATGTGAGTATATTTGTGTGTGTATGTATGTATGTATGTGTGTGTATGTATGTATATATGTATATGTATATTGTATTTATAAGTATGTATGCATTTTTCTTCCTAATAACTGATTTCGATCCTCCTTATTTTTATATACATATTTGAAATTAAATTTATCACTCTTGTAACTAACCAATCATTATTACATAAAGAATATTGAGATGAATGTTGTGCTCACCTATAATTAGAAACATCATTACAACCATGTATAAATGTAAATAACTGTAAAAATTATGTGATGTATTCTGTTGGCGAGCCAATAAATAAATAAAAATAAAAAAATGACCAACTTTAATATCGGCCTGACAATATTAAAGTTGGGCATATGGCCTGATAGAGAAATCGTTGCAATAGACGAGTTTAAGGTCAGAAAAAGGCATGCCTCACCGCCTACGCCTTTCTCTGTCGCACGTAAGTTTTACGCATCTTTATCTTTTGCTTACGTTCATTGCAAAATCAGTAAGGCTGGAATCAGACGATTCACTAATCGTTCATTTCTGTATTTCATTCCACCTATTTCACTCGGAATGATACGTCTGAACAACAAATGAAACAAAAGTGAAACGAAGATGGGTTAACATTCGCTCGAGTAACCATAGAGTAAACCTTCACTTGAGTGAACCATCTGATTCCAGCTGCGTGAGAATGGATCGTATCAAGGTCTTGCTGGTAAAATAGTTGCTTTTTTATGTTCGCTATTGGGGCGTTCTGACGTTTCGATTTTTGTTGACCAACTTTTATTTTACGAAAAAAGTTGAGCAACATTTTGTTCACACGTTTCAATTTAAGTTGAACCGATTTTGACATTCAAAATTGCGTCAACTGAAATTGTTAGTGCGGCGTCTATCTAATTTCTGATGTTCTGTGAGAGGAGCTGGAGATTATGAAAAAACATTAAAAACGTTGTACTTGGATGAGAAAATGGATCATGAGAAGGAGTGAATTAGGCGCATCCAACACAATTTTTTTCAAAATAATATTATTTACATTTCAAAAATAATATTATATTTTTGTATACTTCTTGTTTTGATCCCAAAGACAGGGATGGCTTTGGTACAGATCCATAAATCTGAACATTAAATCGTCCGACCATTTCAGATATTTTTTGGTTGAAACGGATTCCATGACGGTAGGAACTAGTACCGAATAAATGAAACGCCTGACGTTTACTTTTTCCCGCGAGTAACTAAAAATGATAAGCGACTTGAAACATGTATTCAGACGCGACGATTCGATGTAAAACTCGAACGATTAGTAAAACCAAAATGGCGATAGTCATACATGAACGACAAAAGTAGACGGGCTATCAACTTTCGCTAGCAACAAAAAAAGTTGATAACTTTGTTGACAAATAGCCGGTTCCCACGGGGTGATTTTTGTCGGTCAACTCGACAGTTGAAAGCTAATCGACACGTGTGAACACTTTGTCAACAAAGTTATCAACTTTTTTTGTTGCTAGCGAAAGTTGATAGCCCGTCTACTTTTGTCGTTCAAGTATGACTATCGCCATTTTGGTTTTACTAATCGTTCGAGTTTTACATCGAATCGTCGCGTCTGAACACATGTTTCAAGTCGCTTATCATTTTTAGTTACTCGCGGGAAAAAGTAAACGTCAGGCGTTTCATTTATTCGGTACTATTTCCTACCGTCATGGAATCCGTTTCAACCAAAAAATATCTGAAATGGTCGGACGATTTAATGTTCAGATTCATGGATCTGTACCAAAGCCATCCCTGTTTTTCGGATCAAAAACAAGAAGTATACAAAAATAGAATATTATTTTTGAAATGTAAATAATATTATTTTGAAAAAAATTCACTCCTTCTCATGATCCATTTTCTCACCCAAGTACGACGTTTTTTATGTTTTTTCATAATCTCCAGCTCCTCTCACAGAACATCAGAAATTAGATAGACGCACGCACTAACAATTTCAGTGGACGCCATTTTGAATGTCAAAATCGGTTCAACTTAAATTGAAACGTGTGAACAAAATGTTGCTCAACTTTTTTCGTAAAATAAAAGTTGGTCAACAAAAATCGAAACGTCTGAACGCCCCAAAAGTGTTCACTCGTGTCAATTAGCTTTCAACAAAAAAGTTGACCGACAAAAATCGCCCCGTGTGAACCGGCTATATGAGAGAGATTTACGTCCGTCAAGTTGCTCTCTGGTAGGAGCCCTTGCAAGATAAGCCTAGTGATACCATTACTAAAAGTATGATATAACGGCCCATAGGACGTGTCCTTAGAGATATGATTAATATGTAGATATAAATTATTGTACATTTTATAAAATGGAATATCTGTGATAACCTACTGATAAAACTGAGAAGTACCGAGGTAGGTACCGATTTGGATGTTTTTTGTAGTAGGTATATAATATAATAAAGCAATATTATCCAAGCATCGAAAAAATGCATTGAATGCTTAATCAATAGCTTAAAAAATATTTGTTAATTGCTGTATGTACCTAATTATGTCATAAAACTCTGAGTAACAATATGGTTTTTATACTTCCTATCTACCAAACTAGTAAATTAACTACACTGATAGGGTATTTCACCATCCTCTTGATAGCTTATCCATGGGATAACTTAAATTATCGACTTCTAAGGGGGTGTCTCACCATCTTCCCAATAGATTATCTACACTAATAACGAATATTTTCGATTTACGATTTATGGTTTATTTATTTATTAAGTTAAAGTTTATAATTCGGTACTCGAACCTGTGAATAGTGGCTACATATTGGATAAGTTGGCCGAGTTTTCTAACCACTGCGAGTATTTTATTTTTCATAATATTCGTTATTAGTTATTAGGGTAGATAAGCTATTGGGAGATGGTGAGAAACCCCCTAAGATAAATATTCGGTAATTAAACATATGAATAATGGCTATATAATAGATAAGTTGCCAATTATTCTATATACAGCGAGTATTTATGTACCGAATAACCGCTTGGACACATAAGCTTGATTTCACGACAATTTAACGTAGGTAGACATAGGAATGACGTATGCCCCGTACCTGAGTTAATAATATTATTTATTCTATGGATAAGCTATCAAGAGGATGGTGCAAAAGTACCCCTGACTAATATTATACAAACTATATTTACCAAATACTTAAAATTAAAATTATTAGTTCTGTGTCATGGCTTGGTTGTCGAGCTTAGCACAGCTTGGAACATAATCCGTATACAGGTCGAAAGCCTAGCCTAGAAGTAACCAATATTACGTGGATTGTCTAAGAATGTAACAGACGAATGTGTTTTTTTTTCTTTGATAGCCTCTACTCACCATCCAATTTAAAGAGCTTCGGACACTATCAATCTACAAATGAATATAAAATGTAAGTAATAAATAATTTAAAAATACATAAATGAATTTTTCATGTGATATTTGCCTTATAAGAACTATCAATCGGTCTTCGTAATCGAGGAGCAAGACTCTCGACTAGCTATTCGGAGGTTGCGGGTGTACAGGTAATATTTATTTGATTGCGTTGTGTTTTCACAATCTAATAATTTAGAGAATATAATAAATAATAATAATGTTTAGCGGTACTTTCCAGAGTGGAAGATACTCTTAGTATCGCCCTGATGTAAGATCACTATTCAGTATTGAAAATTGAAACGTTGATATGATGTTGCGTGTATGACAGCTGTTTCGGCATTCAAGGCCATTTTCAAACTGTAGTTTTGTGTGTAGTAGTAGTAGGGCAACGTTTAGACGAATTATTTTCATGTTTTTATTTACCCTGCCCAATTTCAATATCCATGGAGCCTAAAATGATTTATTACTGATTTTATTAATTGTTTAATAATAACGTAAGTGCTATTGACTTATTTAAAAGTGTTATACAGTTTAGGTCTTGCGAACATCTAAGAAATGAGGAATAAACATTTTCCTTACTTTATTAATTAATGTTAAATCATTACATTAATTTATAACATTTGTTAAAAATTAATAAATAGTGCTTTGTCTTTGTTAGATTCCATATCACATACGGTCGCACAAAATTCACTTTCGACCACCTGCACCGACGAAATCCCACGAAGGCATAGACAAAGAAGTACTATGTTTAAATGCCTCTGACTTGCCCAAGCGGCTTGATGCGCGCATCAAGCGGCTTCTTATATAACAATGGACAATAATAGACAACAAATTAATGTGCTTGATTGTCTCCGAAGCCTCTTTTGATAAGCCGCAAGCAAGCGTTGGAGATGGTCAAAATGCTTGTCACGAACAAAAACTAGGCTTGTTGATAAAAAATCAATATTTTTAATTCAATACATCGATATTTTTAGCCTGACATATTTTGATCCGATATATTGATACAAAATTTCCAATATCGAAAATTGTATCAAAAACGGTATATATTTTATTTATATTATTACTAAAGTCACTAGAATCTAAAACCGTATAGGAACGAACGGAAAAAATAAATCTATTGGGTCATTTTTGTACTTTAAAATAATGTACATTGTGTATAAAAATTACTATTGATAATATAGATACATTATTATTTTAAAATTATTTTTAAAAACACAAAATCTTTTGAAAATTTGACCGATACATCGATATTTTTTCCTCGAAATATCGACGTCGATATTGATATTTAAATAAATATCGATACATCGATATATCGATTTTCTTCTTCACTTTCGCCATCTCCACAAAAAACTACTTGCTTGCAAGCCGCAAGAAAGCAAGTAAGCGGCTTGTTGCACTACTTGCAACAAGCCGCTTGGTAGTGTCTGAAGCTTTTGAAGATGATAAAATAATGTGCATATTCCGTAGTAGACGTTTTACCTATAATAATATTTTTATATACTGGCAATATTTTTTTTAGTGTTGCCTCCCTAATTCTGACAAGCCGGAAATCGGCCATTCTGCCCGAGCAATTCGTGCTGTATTTTCGCTTTTGGTGAGTTGTCTTTCAAATCTGCTATTTTTATTATAATCTGGTTTATTTATTAGCAGAACTTTATCTAGAATGGTTGCCGAGTGGTTCTTTTATATAATGCACAAGTTATTTAGATTATTCAGCCCCTAAAAGTGATTAAATGACGTGAATTAATTTCAATATGGTTTTATTCTTTACAGTCCTTAATTTTCAAAAGGAAATCCCTAACCACTCAAGATGGGTAGGGAGGACAAGGCTACATGGAAGTCGAACTACTTCACCAAGCTTATCGTGAGTATTTAATTATATTATTTACGTTACTTACAGAGTTCAGGCTCTCGAAAGCCGTCCCTTCTAATCTGACTACTCTAGACCTTAGGGTTCTCAGCTTCGCTTTGGGACTAAAATAACGCTTCATTTCTATCCTAGTATGATTATCCGTCCTGATTTTGCATACTGGCATTATGATTGCTACAATTTATTTTACTATCTCCACAAACTGTCAAACTGAAGACGTTTTTTATAACTCTATTTATCAAACATCCATATTTATTTAAGTCAAACCCTTACCGATGTAGGTTTACACATAATTTGGTCAAAATAATTGGCCCATTTTCAACTAGAATTTGAGCAATGTTATTTTGTTTTTCATGCATTATAGAATAGGGTTATGTATGATGCTCTCAGATAATACGCAGTACTTATTAACGAGCTTTGAAGATAGTTTTTTTGTTTATGCAACAGATTTGTCTGAACTTATTGGGTGATTATATACCTTTCCAACTGCTCTACTGCATTTTTATGGATTAAAACATGATTTATGAACTTGACCTGTTGTATTTCAGACGCTTTTGGATGAGTACCCAAAGTGCTTTATCGTGGGCGCTGACAATGTGGGATCCAAGCAGATGCAGCAGATCCGCATGTCCCTGCGTGGTCATGCCGTTGTGCTCATGGGCAAGAACACCATGATGCGCAAGGCTATCCGAGGACACCTGGAGACCAACCCCGCCCTGGAGCGCCTCATGCCACACATCAAGGGAAATGTTGGCTTTGTCTTCACCAAGGGAGATCTTGTTGAGGTAAATATATCACTAACTAGTTGTGTTCCCCCGAAAAATCAAATTACGTATTTTAAGTGCATTGATGAATGTCTCTAGGCACTCTGTATGTGCATTTGTGGGATAAGAAGGGACTGTAGGCGGGTGATTCAAATACTATCAGTGTGCACAAATACATATATTCAAATGGGTCACTTTTAAAATGATTTTCCTGTATTTTACAAGAACTTCTTACTTAATTAATTAGTTTGTAAATTTTTGAAATCGCTGGATGCGCTCGATAAGAATATTTTTTATAAAAAACCTATTGATTCACCTAAATTACTGTAAAAGACAACTTTTTGCATTCGGGGTGATGGAAAATAACACGCCTGAATAGCCGCGATCTGATACAATTGACATTTTAAATAAAAAAAATTTACAAAATTGAAATTTTACATTTTTAATGCAGTATTTTCCATCGCCCCGAATGCAAAAAGTTATTTTTTTATAGTAACTAAAGTGAATAATCAAAAGGATGTTTCTAAAAAAAATTCTTAATATATATGATTGTCCAGTGATTTTGAAAGTTTGCTGATTACTTTTCATTGATTACAAATTATTTGTTATTCTTAATGATGTTCCCTTTACCTTGCATGCCTTCATGAAACTAAGAAGGCGGCTTCGCTTAGGGACAAAATAATGCTTCATTTCTATCCTAGTATGATTATCCAAACCTGATTTTGCATACTGGCATTATGAAAGCTACAATCCTACCATTTTGTAAAACTGTTTCATAAAATACCAGCATGTTTCATTGACCATGTAATGTAACATATGTTTTGTTGGGTATATTCAGGTCCGCGACAAGCTGCTGGAGAACAAGGTGCGTGCTCCCGCTCGTGCCGGCGCCACCGCTCCCCTGGCCGTCATCGTCCCCGCCCAGAACACCGGTCTCGGACCCGAGAAGACTTCCTTCTTCCAGGCTCTCGCCATCCCCACCAAGATTTCCAAGGGTAAGCATCATCCCTACCACCCTCTTCGTACCACTGAGAGCTCCATTTTAATCCAATTATATTTACATTACTTATGAGAAGTAGAAGAGGGGTTACAATGGAGCTTTCAGCAGTATGGCTTGTAGGTTATGCAAATGAATAGAGGCCACTCATTATTTATTAGTAAATTAGATAATACGTATGTCCCTTCTAATACCGAATCTCTTAACATAGGGTTGTCGGCCTTCGCTTTGGGACTAAAGTAACGCTTCATTTCTATCCTAGTATGATTATCCATCTTGATTTTGCATACTGGCATTATGATTGCTACAATTTGGTGTTACATCAAGTATTTATTGACATAGTACTGCGCTTTTCCATAAAACCAGGTTTGCAGGCAATGGAAAGAGAGTTTACGATAGATTTGTTTGTAGTTTTTTTAATTATCAAATATGTTAATTATTTTTATGGTCTTCAGGAACAATTGAAATCATCAACGATGTCCACATCCTGAAGCCCGGAGAGAAGGTGGGAGCTTCCGAAGCCACCCTCCTCAACATGTTGAACATCTCTCCCTTCTCATATGGTCTGATGGTCGAGCAGGTAAACAAACACTCTTCATCTTGTCTGTCCCTTCTAATCCTGGCCGCACATTTCCATGTGCGGGCAGTTTCGCTTTGGGACCAAAACAACGCCTCATTTCTATCCTAATATGAATATCCAGACTGATTATCATGTTGGCAATATGTCGCTACACAAATACTCTTATCTTCGTTTAGATTTCAAACTGTAATACATAGTTTAAATATAATATTTTTAAAAAAACCTCACATACGCTGTTAATTATGTTGTATTCTTGAACTTAACAATCTTCCTCTTGTAGGTGTACGATTCTGGCACCATCTTCGCCCCCGAGATCCTGGACATCAAGCCCGAGGACCTCCGCGCCAAGTTCTTGGCCGGCGTTGCCAACCTGGCTGCCGTTTCCCTGGAGATTGGCTACCCCACTCTGGCCTCCGCGCCCCACTCCATCGCCAACGGATTCAAGAACCTGCTGGCCATCGCCGCCACCACGGAAGTGGACTTCAAGGAAGCCACCACCATCAAGGAGTTCATCAAGGATCCTTCCAAGTTCGTGTCTGCCGCCCCGGTGGCCGCCGCGCCTGTCGCTGCAGCCGCCGCTGCCGCCCCGGCTAAGGTGGAAGAGGAGGAGCCGGAATCAGATGATGATATGGGTCTGGGTCTCTTCGATTAGGAGCCGCCTTCCCACGCCACACGCAGCCTAGCGGTGGGCGCCATCTGGTAGAGGAACCAATACTTGTCGAGCCTGGCCGCTCAATGGCAATTGGTGACACCGCCGGTTTATTAGCGCTCTCTGTGATGCTGATGTGATGGAAATAAATACTTTGGTTAAAATTCACTCATTTGTTTTACTTGTACAACCTTTCATAAAAACAAAATCATGTAGACGTAACGAGTTCTTACGTAAAGCAAATTGACAGCAAAGTTGTCAAGGCAGAATTTTAGACAATTATTTTCATGATCGATTCTCAAGCCTACTCCTCTGAAAATGGTTAATTAGGTACATAAAGAAATGTGATTTATAAGCCGATCAGAATCGAAATGTTGCTCGATGGCTTTAGCTATTTGGAGAACAAATCTGAACTCCCCCGTCCCCTCACCAATACCTCCGGCTTAACATACGCCAACTGGTCCAGAGCCTCACTGGCTCCAGATGGTTGGGAACAGTGGCGGTTCGTGGTCTTTTTAACGGGGGTTCAGAAATTCAAGAGAAGATATATTGTCTAATCAAAATTTACTCTCGTCACACAAATTAAATAAAGTTAGTGGAGGGGTACCTAAATAGGTACTATTGTTTTGAAATAACTTGATATTCCTCCACACAATTATTAAACAACCAAAATGGTTTTAGAGTTTAATGATACAACATCATTGGATTCACTTTTTTATTTAAATGATATTTTTACATTTGATAATCAAGTTAATTATCAAGAACTATTCAGAAGGATAAATGTGTAGATAATAAAACACAACCAACCAAGGTGACGCGCACAACAGAACGGCGTTCCGATCGTTGTCTTTTGTTATATCAGCTGTCGCTAGGTTACTGATCCAGTGTTTTAAATTATAAATGTTTTTGGTTGTTCAGTGCAATCTACACACTTCCCCTCCAGTTGTTAAACGATATAAGGGCAAAATTGACCATGCTGTTGTAGGGCACATTACACAAACATGTCGCTTAATATTTTGTGGCCCAACCATATATATAAAAATAATAAAAAATTCTAAATTAAAAACTCAAATAGTTGTAAAACATGAATACAGAACTATAAGTATGGTATCTTCAAATATCTATATGGTAAACAAAAGTAGTATTTTTTAACTTAAGTTTAAAAAATTATTTCTAGGAGAATGCTTCGACTAGATTTATTTATGTATCTATATTTTAAAAACAAATGTTTTCATCTACAAACATTTCGTTTGGAACAAGTGTTCAAAGTAACTGTGACTATGACACAATATTTTATATCTAATAATAACTGGATTCAATAAAACTTATATATTAGTATTTCTTAAAAATAAGGTACATGTTTATGAGACGCTATAAATTTTACAAAGCGTTTGATAATTATGATTTTTTTTTTTTTTTTTTTAACTGTTTACTGGAGTGCGTTATTGATGAACTCAACATATTTATTAATTTTTTTTGTAATTACAGTAAATTAGACTGGATAGTGTATCATCCAGAGTAGACATATTTGTTTTCATTAAAACTTATCGCTGTTATTTAAATAAATAAATATAATACATTTTATTATATTTAAACATTCACACATCTCCGTAAACACTTGAAAAGAATTATTACATAATATAAATAAGAAATTTCAACGACATGTTCAATCAGACGTGAGTGCCATTATACATCCGAATGATCATGGTTAAAATAACTAAAAGTAAACATATTGTCACAGTATATGATTTAAAAACTTATTTTTTAGTTTAGATACAAAGTTTGTTTAGTAACATTAAGACGATAGACTTCGCTTTTCGGCCCATACAAAAAGGACGCCCGGGAAAAAACACTTTTCTACATCGAAAATTGCACAAAATGAATTTATTTTTTTTACACTGCCTTCTAGAAAGTAAAAGCTATGTCGGTAGCTTTTTGAATTTTCGATGCGTTTCGTATTAACGTAAACATTCACTGTCAAACATATATAATTTATCAAAAAATATTATTTTAGGAAAAAGTGCTGCTAACTCAACTCTCATATAGAATTACAAAATTATGAAAACATACCGACGTAGCTTCTTCTTTTTAGAAAATATATATTTTTTTAAATTTCAATTTCGTGAAAGTTTCGGTGTAGAAAAGTGTATTCTCCATAAACCTGTTTTCAAGCGATTTCTGTAGGTAAATTTGAGAGTTTACGGCAGTCGTCTCATTCGCACATTTGACGGGTCGTGGCAAGGAGTGCATGGTCGGGGGGGTGAAGCCATCGTTTTGGATAATAGTGATGGTAAGACCATTTTACATAATAATAGTGATGGGATTGATTTTTCTTTTTATTCATGAGTTCTATTTAATTTCATAATAATGTATTTTAGATAATACATTTTTTACAATAGGTAATAAATATAATATTTTTTTCATAAAACTGTTTACAATATTACTCAAATTAACACAAGCAATATCTTTCGCTTAGTGTGATGGTAGTAGGAGATTTTCAAATGTTGTTGGGTTATTCGTAACTCGAAAATGTTTGTCTTTCTTTAAAAAAAAAACTACATAAATAATGCTTAGTTAAACACAAAGAATAATGTGAAATATTTTAAAAACAAGCTTCCTCGATCACCGAATAACATGTTCGGCGGAAACTTTTCTTTAAGTGATGGGCAACAAATTTGCAATCTTTTTAACGATTTTTTTCAAACTTTTTTTGTCCTTCCTCAAACTAAAAACATTCCCACAAAAAATGTAGATGTAGTCAGTTATAATATTTTATTACATCTTTGAAATCTGAAATTTTTTGTTGTGTACGGTCATTTTACATCACAAAATATAAAATATATCGCATACAACAGGGATTATGTTTTCATTACTGTCGTTTTTTTTTATAAATAATATTAACTCCTTACAGGGTTTATCACCATCCCCCTAATAGCTTATCCATACTTTAACCACTCGAGCGCTTTTTGCCTCATTATGGCACACTTTCCAAAACCTGGGATTTTTTCAATTCATAAATTTTTTTTATTTTATTAAAACGACTAAATAATATAATGTACATTCAAAATATAACAAAATAAATATTCTATAGATTCTTTAAAATGTTTTAAGGTTAAAGATTTAATTATATGTTTTTATAAATCCTAAAAATATGTGATAATAAACAAAAGATAGGGGAATTCATTGGCTAAATAGAAGGAAATTTAAAAAAAAGTTACCTTTATTGTGATATATTTAAATACCTGTTATTAACTATATATATATAAATTTTATAAGATTACTTTTTCAATAAATTTGATAAAAAAAAAAAGTAATATTCATGCAAGTTATCTTATTTTATTCTTTTTTTTTCTTTTTCAAGTTTTTATTAATAAAAAATATGTATGTAAGACCATAATTTGCAATGCAAACAGCAATTAGCTATTTTGTTTTAATCCTTTGTTTTTAAGTAGATAAAACTTTTATTATTTTTTATTTTATTTTATTTTATTTTATATTTTTTTAACTTTTTTATTATTTAAATAATTTTGCTAAACAAACAACGGTTATCTTCATATTTTAATTGGTTATTTGTTTAATTTTATTCTTTCTCTTCTCTTTTTGTTTTCTTCTTCTTATTTTATCAAACACATTTATATAGGACTTTTTATTATTATCATTATTATATTTTTATTTTTATTTTTTACTTTTTAACTTAAAGAGTTAAACCTCAAATTATAATATTTTAATTAATGAAGATAATATTAGCGAAAGTCAATCGAAAATCTGAAACAGAAAAATCAGAAAAAGATACGGATACATCTGGGACTCGAACCCAGGTCCTCCGGCAATCCGGGCCGAATTGCCGGAGGACCTGGGTTCGAGTCCCAGATGTATCCGTATCTTTTTCTGATTTTTCTGTTTCAGATTTTCGATTGACTTTCGCTAATATTATCTTCATTAATTAAAATATTATTATTATATTATTTAAGTATCTGTGTTCCATATATCATCCTAATTTGACTGCCCTAAAACGGGATTCTTCCTAGTTGGGTAGCCAAAACATTCAATAAATAATGTATATGTATAAAAAAGTAAATAAATAAAAAAAATAAAATAAAAAAAATCAGTTTGTATGTCTCCATATTCAAATTCGGAGGTATGATTTATCTATGTGGATAAGGGATTTTATTAAAAATAAAATACTTGCAATAGTTAGAAAACTCGGCCCACTTATCCAACATATATAGCCAATATTCATAGGTTTGAGTACCGAACAATAAACTTCGACTTAATAAATAAATATACCGTCAATCGTAAATCGAAAATAAACTTTATAGTATGGATAAGCTATTAGGAAAATGGTGAGAAACCCCCTCAGACAATTAGCGCAAATGAGGGGGTCGCAATTCTGGTAGTTAATTTTTTTATAATAAGTTTTATAAACTGATCGCCTGTTTTAAAATCCTAGTATTCGACCTTGGCGCACTTGTGCTCGAGCTACCATTTTGAAAAACTAACGGAATGTAAACCAAGTAAAACACTGTTTTTTGACCTGATTTTAGCGGATTTGAACCTCGATACCTGATAGAGACGAAAAAACATAAAACATATACCTAAGTCTTTTGTGAAATTTTATGTTCTACAAAATTGGTGATATTCATTTTTCTCGAAAATGCACTGGAAAAGAGATAATTAAGAAAACAAAAAACTAGTAGTGCAATATGCTTGTTTGTGCAAACTGGTAATTTTTTTTACGGCTTTATAGTCCAGTCATAGGAAGGAAACATATTGGAGCCACCCCGGTGCCAATTACAACAGAAGATCCACCAGAAGGTCCTTCTGAAAATGATATTTTGCCGCTGCACCAAGGATTTTGTAATTTAGAAATGTGGATGCCGAAAAGCATTGATGAACTGTTATGCAGCCTGCCCCCGCTGCCAAGGGAAATGCCTCAACTGCGTGCCTGTTGCCGAGGACGACGATGAAGACGACATTACTGAGGATGAAGATGCTATGAATGAACAACCATTGCCAGGACCTTGCCAGACGTCCAAAGAGGATGAAAACGTTAATCCATATAAAGTTCAGAGTGTCACACGATGTTACTGAGAACAGTGAGGTTTATAATTTGGTGTATTAATGTAACGAAATAGAATAAAATTATCATGAGACTTTTCATTATAAACTATAATATAAAAATTTTCAAGTAACATGATTTTTGTCTACTTTATTTAATAACTGGAAGTGTGGTCAAACAAATTTTTAGGCGAACGAACAAAATTTGTGTGTCAATAGTAAGTTAAATATCTTTAGCAGCTTTATTAACCAGTGACATATTTAACAATTTTTATTAACTGTTGTATATCTTTCTAAATATCAATAATTTATTAAATATTCAACTAACTGTATCAAGTGTGCCTAGTCTGTTTTAACATCTGTGTATTTTCCTTTAAATGCCCTTTAAATTCGTGTTCTTTTGTAAAAATAATTTTCATAATTGTATAATGTTGTCCTTCCCGAAATGAGTTTTATTAGACTCAATGGGAATAATGTATTATAAATATTATGTATACTTTTGTAATATATTATCACAAATAAAAAAAAAAAAAAAAAAAAAAAGTTTTTTTCTGAAATTGACAACACTTAAAATTAAAATTATAAATAAACTTAAAATTGCTGTAAATGTTGACTGGTTGGAGATTAATTTGCATATGTATATATATATATAAATTATTCCAAAATGTAAAAAAAGAATATTACAATTAAATCATAAATATCTCGGAGTAAAATTCTTTAATTCATTACCAGAAAATATTAGAAACATGAATACCAATTTAAAAAAATTTAAAACTCACCTTAAAAAGCACACTCAAAACCTGAACTAAATCATAACAAATAAATAAAAACTATATAATAACACCCCTCCCCCCATACACACAAGCCCTGCTTTTTTATGGGGGTACATCAAACATATATATTATATAATTAATTAGTGTATAAAATGTATTTGTAATTTATGTATCTTTTTTGAATTATTAATAAAAAAAAAATAAAAAAAATATATTCTGAAAGGGAATTTAATTCTATACAATTTTTTGGGAGCGTATAACTCAAAAACGGCTGGGAATTTGAAAATCACACATAGAATAAAAGTTGAAGATAATTTTATGAGCATTCATGTAATGGAAAAAAAATTTACCCGCGGACCACCGTTTTCGAGATATAAGCGGAAACCCGAATATTGGGACCATCCCCCCCCCCCCCCCCCTTTCCCTCCTAGCTCGACACCTAGACGTCAGGACTTTTAGTATGTTCACACCCTAAGCACCCTGATCAAGTTTATGAAGGAATCACTTAGGTACCTGCTCACGCACTCCACACCTCCTTCCTTGACTGGATTATTACATATCAGTACTTTTGAGAGATAGAAGATAATAATAAATTCAAAATAATTGTAGCAAATTTTAGGTTCCACGTATTTGCCACAGCTACTGGGGGCAAAATTTGCACTGTTTGAGATATTTTAGAAAAACAAGATTTTCTTGCGATTTCGTCTGTTTTTTTTCAAAATGGCGGCACGAGCACGGGTGTGCAGGTCGAAAACTTGGATTTTACGTAAAGGAACCAGTTTATAAAACATTAAAAAAATGGAACCACCGGAATAAATACCATCCCGGATGGCTAATTGAACTGGCCTACAAAGACCAATGTCGGTGATTTATTACGATTACCCGCCGACCAAATGGGCAAATCATCACCAATCACCACCTTAGCCACCACAATGTAGTTATAATTTTTTTTACATTAGCTCCACACAGGAGGCCCTGAGGAAAATAATTTCCCTCAGGGCCTATGTCATCTTTGGGGATGCTGTGCACAGGGTATTTTAAGGAAAGGAAGGAGAGCGAGTTCTGGGAAGGAAAAGGGTATGAGGGGTGGGTAGGAATCTGGGGGTCGGTTTCTCCAGGAATAATAAACATGGAAATCCCAATGCGGTGCAATGGGATGTTCTGGGAGAGACCAACGGAGAGATCAAAAGGTTTCCCTCAACCAGTCTCTCCTAATATGGTCTGTTACGTAATTGGTGGGCAGACGCATCCGCCGCCAAGACCCGGACAAACCTAACCACATGCCCCCGGGCACCCCGGCTAAGTCACCAAACGTAGAGGGTGACTAAAACTTAAAGGGGTGACCTATGGCAGAGGTGTTGGTTATCCAATAAATGGTTCCCGGGGCGGCGGTACCTATACCCGCCGACCAAAATGAATAACATAATATAATAATAACATTTATAGTTTTAAATAGCGCAGGAAATTATGATAAACAATACCTACATGAATTATCACTTATCTAGTTATTGCCGAACATTCACTAATTGATTATATTATCCTATCAATGTGATTGAGGTATCACAAGTCAGGCGAGATCTAAATACTACGAATAACAAATAATAATTCCGAATTCCGAATGGTAGGTACCTACCTAGATGATTTGCAGCAAGGCGCTCGAAATGAGAATATGATATTATGCGGGGACCGGGGACACTGTATCACGTGTTAGTCGAGTGTGCGAGCGTGCGAGCTATTCAGTATTGTTGTGTGCAGTTGTATGTGTGAGCTTCATCTGAGTGGGACAGAGTTAGGAACAATAAATACCTAAACTTTCGGCGTATGGCGTAAAGTCTAACCTCTTAATATATCTCTGAGATTTTTTAATTTTTTTTTTTTTTTTTAGTATGATTTAGAGAAGATAATTATAATCGTAAAAAATAATAATGCCTTTTTATGTTTTAAACTGTCCCAATCTGTCTGGAAAATGAACTTTTCTACCAGATCTTGTGGTTCGGGTAATTTCGGGAAGTGGTTTAGGTACAATTGTAGAAATTGGAACATTTTTTTCTACAGGAACAAAAGCAGGCTTTAGACGGTCTATCGTGACGCGTTTTGTTTTTCCTTTTACGGTAATAACGAATGTTTTCTCATCACGTTCTTCAACTTTGTATGGACCTTCATATGGATTTTGGAGTGGTTTTCTTCCACCATCGGTTCTGAGAAACACATGTGTAGCAGTAGGTAGATCCTTATGGACAAAGAATTTTCCTGTACCATGGGTACTGGCCGGAGTCGATTTGATATCTTCGAACTTTCTTTGGAGACGTCCGACGTATGTATCGGGTTCTTCTCGAGGAGTTGCTGTGAAGAAATCGCAAGGTAATTTTAGAGTTCTACCGTAAGTTAATTCAGCTGGTGAGCATTTTAGATCTTCACGCACTGTCGCTCTCAAGCCTAGTAAAACGAGTGGAAGGTTTTCAACCCAATTCTGGTCTCCACATGCCATAAGAGATGCTTTTAAAGTACGATGCCATCTTTCAATCATGCCGTTGGCTTGTGGGTGATATGCTGTGGTTCTCAAGTGTTTAATTCCAAACTTTTCTGTGAGTTTTTTGAAGAGATGACTCTCAAATTGACGACCTTGATCGGTTACTATGCTGTCAGGGGTTCCGTGACGAGCAATCCAATGGGTTGTGAGTGCAGTGGCGACTGTTTCCGCTGTCATGTCTTTCAGGGGAATTGCTTCGGGCCATCGAGTAAATCTATCAATCATTGTTAGTATATACTGGTACTCATTGCACTTTTGAAGGGGTCCAACTAGATCGATATGTACATTACGAAATCGATCCTCTGGTAATATATACGTTGCTAATGGCGCAACAGTGTGTCGAGAAACCTTAGCTTTTTGACAATGAATGCATTGTTGGACAAAGTTTTTTATGTCCTTTGCCATGTTAGACCAAACAAATCTTTGTTTAATTGTCTTTGTTGTTCCCGAGATGCCAGGGTGGCAAACATTATGTACACTTTCAATTACTTGATTTCGCATGCAAGCAGGTACAAACGGTCTGACGTGACCTGTTGATATGTCGCACCATACTGAAGTTTCAGTACCAGGCATCACCATTTGACGTAAGGCGAGGGCGGTGTCATCTTTTGCCTTCATAAATCCGTCATCTTGACACTGCGCTTTTCCCATCTGCCTATAGTCAATAGAAGTAGGACAATTAATCTCCTCTATTCAAGACAGTGCGTCAGCTACTGTGTTGAGTTGTCCTGAAATATGTCTAATGTCCGTTGAAAATTGTGCTATATAATCTAACTGTCTTTCCTGGCGTGGAGAGCTAGAGGCACGTTTCTTGTTAAAGGCGAAAGTGATTGGTTTATGATCCGTGTAAATTATGAAATTCCGTCCTTCAATGTGATTTCTAAAGTATTTTACCGCTTCATAAACACCAGTAAGTTCACGGTCAAAAGTACTGTACTTTCGTTGCGCGGGTGTGAATTTTTTTGAAAAGAATCCTAGTGGTTCCCAAGCGTTTCTGTTGGACTGTTGTAGTGAGGCTCCCATAGCTACGTCACTGGCATCTACCATTATAGCTATTTTTGCATTGGGATTTGGATGTGCAAGTAAAGCCACGGTCGCTAGGTTTTGTTTGCATTCCTCAAATGCTTCCGTCAGTTCTTGATTCCAAACCAATATTCTCTTGTCATTTTTCTTGTAACCAGCAATGCAGTCGAATAATTTTGTTTGAGTGTTAATTGCATTGGGAAGGAATCTTCGGTAATAATTCAACATGCCTAAAAATCGTCGCAATTCCTTTGCTGTTTTAGGTAATGGAAAATTTATGACGGCTTCAACTTTTTCTTTAATAGGTGACATTCCATTTTGGGTAATTGTGTGACCCAAGAAGTTGACTGTAGGTTCGCCAAAATGACATTTGTTTATGTTTATTACTAGGTCAAATTCAGCCAGGCGTTTAAGTAAAGAATCTAAATGTATTTTATGTTCTTCTTCATTTTCAGAAGCAATCAGAATGTCATCTATGTATACAAAGCAAAAATCCAAGTCTCTAGTTACCGCGTGCATGAAACGTTGGAAGCTTTGTGCTGCATTAGATAAACCGAATTGCATGGATGTAAACTCAAATAATCCAAATGGTGTGATGATGGCTGTTTTTTGTACATCTTCTGGTTCAACTGGAATTTGATGATATGCTCTGGTCATATCTATGGTACTAAAGATTTTTGCATTTGAAAGTTTGTGTGCAAAATCTTGCAGTTGAGATATAGGGTATTTGTCCGGGATTGTTTTAGCGTTCAATCGTCGATAATCGCCAACAGGACGCCACTCTCCGTTGCTTTTCTTCACCATGTGTAAAGGGCTGGCCCAATTGCTTTTTGATGGCCTGCAAATCCCTTGTTCCATCAGATACTTAAATTCTTTTTTCGCTGCCTCTAATAGGGCTGGTGATAGTCTTCGGGCACGTTCCGTGACAGGTGGTCCTTTTGTTTCGATGCAGTGAGTCACAGAGTGTTTTTTTGTATCTGGTATTTTCATATTAGGCCTCATTAATGTAGGGTATTTGCTCAAGATGTCACGAAATTTCTGTGACGAGGAAATTGTAGAGATACCAGATGTAGGTCCTTTATACGTTGTTCCTTTGATCATTAATTTTGTTGATTGATCTGTGATTGTTGCCTTTCGTAAGTTTACCGTTAGGTTAAAATGGTGGATAAAATCTGCACCTAGAATTGGTCTTGATACGTCAGCAACAATGAAACGCCATTTCAACGCACGGCGTAGTCCAAAGTCGAGTTCGAGTCGGAAGGTTGAAAAACTGTTATTTTGAGATATTTTCAATTGTGACACTTCGTGTGTTAGCTCAGAAATTTGTTTTTGTAGCTGAAATAATATTGAATTTTCTATTTTCTCGGATCTTGATGTGCTGGGTTTGTTACGTTGATCCATTGCACCACATTCTGTTGATGTATAAACATCTGTAATTTTGTCGGCAGCCAATGCCAGTTGGTTTGTGTTGTTATCAGGAAGAGCTGACAGGATTGCCTGGTCATGTTGGGGTAGACGCTGTAGCCAGAGTGTACGTACAATTGCACTCTCTGCTAATGTGGGTCCAGCTAGCTCCATCATATACCGAAGAAGTCCGGAGGGCTTTCGATCTTCAAGTTGAATGCCCGTTAAAAGTCGTGTAAGTCTTTTTTCAGCAGAATCTTGTAGTCTGTCGATAAGTGCAGTTTTCAGTTTTAAATATTTGTCCGATTCAGGTGGCTTCGTAACAATATCACTAACACATTGTAAGGTTTGTGAATCGAGTGCTGCGATGATGATATTGTATTTTGTAAAGTCTTCTTTAATACGTGAGTTTGAAAATTGAGATTCGGCTTGAACGAACCATAGCGATATGTTTTCTTTCCAACATGGTGGTAATCTGACTGAGACATGGTGGATGTTTGATTCATTACTAGTTCCGCTTGATGATTCCATTGTAATTGAATCTGTAATTATCTTGTTGCTTGATGTTTGTAAACTTGATTCCGCTGTTTGCTTCGAGATGAGAATATTTTCTTCAGTTGTCATGGCATTATTTCAGATATTGACAATTCAACGCATATAAGGCGGTTACTTTAAAAAATATTCATCAGCAAAAAATTCGAAAAAACATTAAATTAAATCATATTAAAATATACATATTTAAAATTATCGATAATTTATCAAACTGATTTGGGATACCGTCTATGCATTTTTCAATAAATCATAAGTCAGATGCATGTGATATTATCTTAGGCGCAAACCTTTTGAAAATCTACTAATTTTAGAACATTTTTATTAGTGTTAAATTATTTCAAATTATTTTTTTTAATAATAGAATAATTTCTCAAAACAGATAATAATCACTAGCATTAAATTCAAATTTTAAATTTTGAAATTAGGTTATGTAAAAATAATAGTCTTTTGTTTAAACATTTACGTGACTTGAAACGAATTCCTAATGGTCTGCTGTCTGTGATGGTGTTTTTTTCTCAGCCAAACGTCTCTCGTGAAGATAGATTCGCTGCGATTGGATACTGCGTCATGAAGTCTCCTTGTTGTGAAGCTCCGCTGCGATTGGGTACTGCGTCGTGAAGTCTCCGTGATGTGAAGCTCTGCTGCGATTGGATACTGCGTCATGAAGTCTCCGTGATGTGAAGCTCCGCTGCTTTGGTAGTCTCTATATGGTGTCAGCAAAACTCGTTCACCTGTGCAGCCATGGTCTCCATGTGCGATGATGGTCCCTAATTAAATCGCCATTATCGATTTCTCTGGCCTCAGGATCCTATGCGTCGGTCGTTCTGACTGGTTTGTTGTGGTGCGGAAATTTAAAAAGAAATTTTTCGTATAATTGTGTCTAATTGCGTGGAAGGTCGGGTGGTCACCATTTTAATGATACAACATCATTGGATTCACTTTTTTATTTAAATGATATTTTTACATTTGATAATCAAGTTAATTATCAAGAACTATTCAGAAGGATAAATGTGTAGATAATAAAACACAACCAACCAAGGTGACGCGCACAACAGAACGGCGTTCCGATCGTTGTCTTTTGTTATATCAGCTGTCGCTAGGTTACTGATCCAGTGTTTTAAATTATAAATGTTTTTGGTTGTTCAGTGCAATCTACAAGAGGATTTAAATTGTTTAATGGTTTTTAAAACACTCAATTTACGTTGCTAATTATTATTGTTTTTTTCAATAAGAAAAATTGCGTAGAATATAATATAATTGATATTTTAAAACATAAAAAAACAAGAAACACAAATAAAGGTGGCCACGAAATAAAATTAGCTTTTTTCACTTACACAAAAAATCCATTGTACGTATACAAAAAATAATTATATTTAATTTCCAAACATTTTTCATAAGCATTAGCGTTTTTTTTTTTATATAACACTGTATTCCGTCATTGTGTGAAAAAATTAGGACAGAATATTCGCGACAACCGATAAACGCAACCACTTTCAATTTGAAAGCCGAAACAATACTAGGAAAGCTCAACACAAAATTGCATAACTAGCGACGTTGTTTGCCTGGCCGAAACTTTAGTAAATGTACTCGTAAATAAGGGATATAACGACTTATCTATAAAAAAAATACGAAAACAGAAGTCAAAATCGGTCCACTTCAATAGTAGATTTACAAATGCCATTAGTAAACGGTTGGAGATATGCAGAAACAAGAAAATAAAAAATGTACAAAAATGACTACAAAGTTAAATACCATAATATATAATATTTAACTTGCATCCGTCGTGCAAAAGTCGACCGTCAGCCGGTCATCCTGCGACAATCTCGGGCTTCGTGTCGGCGAGACTCGTCAAAGTTCGGAGGTCACGTAACATCTTGACTCGTGAGCAGCGCACCAAGCTGCGTAGTTTTGTCCATTCTACCGCCACAGCGATTCGTATCGGCTATGATTTTTTCGTATGGACAACTGTGTGCGGATCGCAACGCGCACAAAATGGGAATAGATAGATAACCGTATTTTTCGGTGGCGCGAGTTTTAAAGACGGAATTTTAATGTCGAGCTATCTGTGATGCGCTTATATTACTATACAACAAGATTGTTTTATTTTATCATCTTTTTAATGGGGGTTCACCGCACAACCGCACTTTAGAGAAAACCGCCACTGGTTGGGAACATGATTGGTTCATTTATGTTGGGAACAGTCAAGACTGTTTTGTGGTACTCACAAAAGAAATCTCCCTGGTGAAAGACAATATTCAAAATTGGAACGGCCCTAGTCATATTTACTTACCAGAGTGGCCGAGTTTTATACCCACAATTCCTTTTGCTGTCAGTTCCGCTGTGTGATCACAGGAATTTTTGGATTATATAGATCAAAAGTATAACAAGCTAGATCAAAACAGATTTGTCATCGTTATGTGTTTTGAACATTTAAAAAAAATATGGATTTCTAAAGCATGTAGTCCTTTTGTAAATTAAACTTTTGGCTGCCTACAAAGATAACTATTTCTCGTTACATTCAAACTATTTGGCGTTACATTCAAATGGTTTCCCAGGTTATTCAGTTTATAATATGATGAGTAATAAATACTGGTTCCATCTTTGCCGCCATTTTTGTATAACCGTTTGGACAGGATGATTTATTGGTTTGCCAAGTCCTCTCTTAGTCTTTTTAAGTCATTGCACCAGCTGTACCATTGTGAATTGGGCTGCTAGTCGCGAACGATAAGGCGCTGCTGACTGACTGTATGTAGGCTGGGGAGATGGCTGTTATACATGAAAATGCACGATTTTTATTAAATTGAGCTCAGGTAAAAGAAACACAAGATAAAGCGTGGAGCTAAAAAAAAATGAAATACCAGATATGATGGGTTCGATGCAGGGCCGGTCCTGTGCAGGCGCAATTTCAGACTTGCCAAATAACTAAGACACTAATAATAACAGAACACCGATTACAGTGCCCTTCAGATTTTTACTAGCGCCGTTTAGTTTGGTGCCGGCCCTGGTTCCATACAACTTGGTGCTTAGATAATATAGCGATGTAATTCTTGCAAACAGTTCCATATCTAATCGGACTATGAGATCTCAGCGTCTGAATTCCCCCCCCCCCCCCCCCTCACCTAACCTAAGGTTAAAAACCCCAATTATCAGTTTTCAACGCTTCGAGACATGATGAATTAACATCCGATGAAAAGTTTGTATTCAATATTCATACTGATTCATACACTTAAAAAGTTTCCACTGAACATTCTGGTCACCCTTGCAAACCAACATGCCCCAGTGACTTTTTTTTAAATAACTTTGGCAGTGGCAACATTACGCTTGTATGTCAGACGAACTTTTGGCGTTTTATGAAAACATAACCAACAAACACAAACCAATTTAACGTAAACATTTCCGATCTGTGTATCAAAAGTGTAATAAAATAAAGTGAAATGTCATCTAAATCAGCGAAAAGAACCGTTTACGTAGGCGGTTTGGCGGAGGAAGTGGATGAGAAAGTATTAAATGCCGCCTTCATACCTTTCGGCGATATTGTTGATATTCAGATACCGCTGGATTACGAATCTGAAAAGCACAGGGGATTTGCGTTTATAGAGTTTGAAAATGCAGAAGATGCTGCAGCTTCAATAGACAACATGGTAAAGACTTAAAACAACTAAATTTCAAACTTAGGTATTAAAAAAAAACAAGATTTTAGGTTAACATTGTTGTCATCAGTATTTTTTATTAAAAAAAAACAATGATTACAGGTACTTTCGAGGATTTACCATAGAATAATAGTGCATTCAAATATAAACTCAGATTATAAAATATCTTCTGGCATGATGATGATATTTCTGGCATCCAACTTTCGGTACTGACTTCCCTTAAATGTTTACCGATTCTCGACAACTCACCTTGCACCACAATGGGAGGGATGAATTCATACTTCCGTCACTTCTAGACCCACCGACCCCCGGATACCTATTCACCCCTCAACCTTGTTCCTTCCCAGAACTTCCTCTCCTTCCTTTCATTTAAAAGACCTTCCACACAGCATCCTCAAAAATGTCGAGCCATTGTAAAAAAAACTGATTTACAATATCATCAGTATATTGGAGGTTGTTTAGCTTCCTCACTTTTATATGTTTGTCTGACCATTGCAGATTCTTTACCTTTTCCAAGGCTTGTGTAAATAATTTTAAGAAAATTGTATCTTTTAGTCTAACACCTTTTTCTATTGGTGTTAGTTTTGTGTTTTCACACGGTTTTATATTATGTGAGAGTTTTTTTTTATTAATTTACAAAGTGTAGAAAAAAAAATGAATATCTTGTTTTTATTTTGAAATCTGATGAATTGTTCCAGAATGATTCCGAACTCTTTGGCAGAACCATCAGAGTTAATATAGCCACTCCACAGAGGATAAAGGAGGGTTCCTTGAGACCCGTATGGAGCGAGGATAATTGGCTCCAGAAGCACGCTGGCGCTGGAACGCCCGGGACCAAACCCGATGATATCAGCGAGGAAAAACCTGAAGATGCTAAAGAGGTAAGTTCTTAATCTTAGGGTCTTTTTTAAGGAAAGGAAGGAGTTAACTTCTTGAAGAGGCCCTGATGAGGTCTGCAAATTATTTTTTTTTAGATTTTGTTTGTCAACGGTGTTTGTATTTGAGAGACCCGTTTTATTTTATGAAGTTCAGGCACAAATAATATTAAAATGTTTTCCGATCATCATCTTCATAGTCATAACTTAAATTGCCACATTGTACAATTAAAACATTAGTATATAAGAAAAGGAGGTTGTAGGAGATCTCACTTATTGTTTGGGCGTGATTCTTTCTTTTTTTCTAGGCTTATAATCAAATTTTCAAACCAACTTCAATTAAAGTATTTTTGTTGTTTATTTTTGGGATATTATGCCATGTTACGCTAACTCCTTTAGCCGACGTTTCGAAAATCTTAAATCATATTTTCAATTAAAGTGATCAAATTTTCAAACCTAATTACCTAACTGTTTTTAAAAAACCACCTGGGCTAATATTATAACCATGTTGCTGAGAACCCCCACACCAATTTCCCTGGTGGACAAGGATCCTCCTCTGCTCTCGGTCCTGCGCTGCGTGGATAGCCACAGACTTCGACGTTCCGGTCATAGGTGATATTTGATCACTCCAATGCACCAATGATCTACCTCTGCCTCTCCTGCCTTCCTCTTTACTGTGATGAGTTTCTCCAGCTTCGAGTTTTCATTTTGCACGCTGTAGGCAGACAGTTGACAGCTCATATTGGATGTCTAGCTCTCCCAGAATAGATATATTTTTAGGACGGTAGACGTGATGTCCTGGATGAGGTGATTTGTGGGCCTCCAGTTGAAAGAGGAAATTTTGGGCCTCCGGTTGGAAGAGGAGATACCGGTGGGTCGTGATATCTCCGCGTGCTGTAGGTCGGGATAATAAATGCGAGGATGACGATTGATGATGATGATGAGATATATTTACAATATTTACATTGTGCACTATTTACAAATGTAGAGTATTTACAATCGTAGTTATATTATTCCCGACACGCGAACCGCAGATTGCGTAGCTGAGTTGCTAGGCCGCCGGCTTGTCGCAGCGAAGACTGTTGAAGAACGACTGCCTCCATTTGGCTTGATCGAGCCCTTATATAGGCTGGGCCAAAGGTACTCGGAAGGTAGGTCAAACATGCACACGCGAGAAGTTTCTCGATATGGCTACGCAGCGCTGTGTGTAATGTGTGGCAGGTCCAAGCTCTTTCCAGAAGGTGGTCGAAATTAAATTGCCTAGCGAAGTAGCAGGTAGGTGCGACGGAGCGCCAGACAGTGCCAATTAGTGCGGCGTAGATATCGATAGGTAAGCCGCTACATATTAGTGTGCACGGCTGTCCATGGAATCCTGAAAAAAATCTTAAAATATTGTCCTTTCATCTTCCAGGAGACAGGTGACAAGATTCTGCCAGCCATCTCGGGCAAGCGCAACCCGCAGGTGTACCTGGATATCAGCGCTGGCAAGAAGGAGCTCGGCCGCATCATGGTGCTGCTGCGGGCCGATGTGGTGCCGCGCACCGCCGAGAACTTCAAGGCTCTCTGCACGCACGAGCGCGGCTTCGGCTACCAGGGCAGCAGCTTTCACAGGGTCATTCCCGACTTTGTATCCTTTACTGTACATAGAGGTTGTAATGTAGCAAATATAATCTGACTCCCTAAAATTGAACCTCACTCGTATTATACACATTTCTTCTTTCGTATGGTGGGGGGTCAGAGGGGGACATCTGGGTCTGCAAACCAGTCCAGGGCCCCAGGCGTCGCCCTGTGGACCTCATCAATCCCGCCGGGGAATAAATGGAGCGGGCATTCATTGACCACATGTTCGGTGGTCTGCACCGCACCGCATTCGCACATCGCCGATTCTGTAACCTGTTGAAAGGCAGCATAGGAAAAATATTTTTTTTCAATATGACATAAAATATTTGACAGTTCTCACCTTTCTTAGGAACTCAATTTTTATAACATTTCTTTTGTGATATATTACATAGAAATAATGTAGATAAAACGATCTTCCTATTAATCACTCAAATCTACGCTTTCCACAATGGATTTATATAAAAAACAATGAAAAAATATTGACTTCGAATACGACTCTGTTCATATTATCAAGCGGCAGCCATTTTGTCCGCCATCTTTAATGCCCGGCATGTCATCATGAATTAATTTGAATTATTCGGAGAGGCTAGACGCTATCCAGTATTTCGTTACGTCAAGAACGAGAACGGCCCGAGCGATTTTGACCTTGTTTTTCATACAATTTCTTTATACATAAGGGACAAAATCGCTTCCAAAATCGATGGTACCCCGGAGCATGTACGGCCAATGACAGGTTAAGGCCCCATCTATGTATCATATGGGCACAACGGCTATGGGAGCACCTTATCCTATTGATGGCGGACCAGAGTTTGCGAGGCAGTGAGAACCCAGGCTGTCTCTCGGAGGGGTCTTGTACGAGACGGCATTTTCCACGTTGGCCGATTGCCATTATACACATGAGGGGCCGATACTCTGGAGATCTCCTGGTGATTTATTATACATACAATAATTTAAAAAATTAGAATACATTTTAGAATTTTCATGTAAAAGCCTGCTAGAACTAGGGCATTGATAAATAAATAATATAATTCTATGCACAAGGGTTGATTAAAACAAGATAAGAAAGAATGCTTAGATGGTTTAGACATGTGAAGTAGATGAACAAAAACGGGAGTGCCAGGAGAATACATGACCCAAAAATTCAGGGTTGTCTGAGGATACATGGCACGACTAACAGAATCAAATTCTTGAGTCGGGTCATGTGAAGAGTCTGAATAACAGAGTATGTACGATAAAATGTGTGAATGTAAATAAAGCAACGAGTGTGTATCAAGACAGAGTTGTGTGGCAGTCATTCCTCTCTGCCTATCCCTTCGGAGAAACGGCTTGATCTTTAGTTGGTATGTAAAAAGTACATTATAATATTTGCACCTTGTTCTAGCTTCACAACATTCCCCAAATGAGAGATTGTATGGGTCTTACTAGAGAAATCAGTTAGGTAGCTCTTAAAAATTATGTGTTTTAGGTATATTCCCTTTCCACGTTGTGTTTTCCTGAACCTCCCTCTTAGATGTGTCAAGGCGGGGACTTCACCAACCACAACGGCACTGGCGGCAAGTCCATCTACGGGCGCAAGTTCGAGGACGAGAACTTTGAACTGAAGCACACCGGTCCTGGAACGCTCAGCATGGCCAACTCGGGGCCCAACACCAACGGCTCGCAGTTCTTCCTCTGCACCGTCAGGTAATATAACCTGAAAACTATCGAAAACATCATCAGGGCAGATCCGGCAGATCTGCCCTGGTGATGGACACTGCAACGCTGTCCGAAACGTCGGCTAAAGAAGGAGGTAGCACAACACGGCATAACACCCCAAAAACAAACAACGAAAAAAACTTCTTGCTTCATTCACAATCATACATCGTCTCATACAAGCTCTTCTGTTATTCTGATTCTTGACTTTAGTCGATTCACATATTTGATTCATTTGATAGTGCCATGTCATTTCTCGATTGTCCCCGACTTCTTCTACCATTAACTTCTTTGCTCTATTTGCCCAAACCATCTAAGCATTATCAAGGGATATCGAAAGAAGGGTGAATGCAGGTAACTCCATTAATGGAGGATTGAACGCCGTTGGAGCCAACAAAAAATTGTCCACAGAAGCGAAGTTAGCCGTCCACAATGGAATACTGGTACCTACCCTGATGTATGGCAGTGAAGCGTGGAAATGGCAGAGAAAGGATGAAAGTAGACTGAATGCTGTAGAAATGAAATCCCTGAGGCGTATGTGTGGTAAAACCATGTATGATCGTGTGAGGAATGTGGAGATCCTAAAAGAATGCAAGGCTGATGTGAGCGTAGTAAGTAAAATTAAGAAAGGGACGCTTAGATGGTTTGGGCATGTTGAGCGAATGAATGAAGAAAGGAGTGTAAAGAGAATTTATGATGCGAATGTGAACGGTAGAAGAAGCCGAGGACGTCCAAGGAAGACTTGGCACGACCAAGTAAATCAGATACTTGAGTCGGGCCATGTCAAGAGTCAGAATAATAGAAGAGTATGTATGAGAAGATGTATGAATGTGAATGAGGCAAGGAGTGTGTGCTAAGACCGAGTTGTTTGGCGGTCCGTCCTCTCTGCCTACCCCTGCGGGGAAACGGCGTGATGGTTAGTTAGTTAGTTATCTAAGCATTCCCCTCCTTATCCTTAAACATTACGCTTACGTCAGCTTTACTTTCTTTCCCTTTCATTACAACCTGAAATGCATTATTTTAAAAAACTTGTAGAACATTGGTGTCATCCAAATTCCGTAACAATGGGTTCCCTGTAAAGAAATCTTCTAAAATATGTTCAGTTGTTATAATAAGTATATAAACAAAGGGAGATATTACATGGCAGCATGTCAAAGCGGCGGAGCCAATGAAAGTTATGCGTTTGGTGTGTACTTAAGATCTAGTGCGCAGATGAGATTTGCAATAGTATGGGTTAAGATTTTGGCTACACGTGTTGTGCGCTCGGTTTGATACTAATAAAGGTTAATCTCCTTAAAATCTATGGAATAATCTTTGCCACTAATTCCCAATGTATTTCCTCACATAGACTGCAAAATCAGATGAATTCAACAGATTTCGTTGCATAGAGAGTATCATAATTTTGTTTTATCCGCAGGACGGACTGGCTAGATGGAAAGCACGTGGTATTCGGCCACGTGATATCTGGCATGCACGTGGTGAAGAAGATGGAAAACTATGGCAGCAAGAGTGGAGCTACTTCCGAGAAGATCACCATCACCAACTGTGGGGAGATGCAATAATAGTTGCAGCATTTGCAGTCTCACAGAGATTAGAGATTGCGCAGTGATGTGAAAAGACAGCAGAGGACTGAAGTGACAATAATCGACTAATATCGTTGAAGTGATAAGTGTATTTTTATAATGGTGATTCTAATGAACTGTGAAGAGTCAATTCTATGTGAAAATGCATTTTGTTTCTGCATGTGAGAATGGCTACTTCTCATTTGTGTTCGAAATGAGTTGTATGTTATTATATTTATAATATTTAGGAACCACCACACTTTTAGGAACAGATTATGGAAGTTACACTTCATTTTAACAATTACTACAAGAAACAACTATTCTTACTAGTTTGGATTTACTAAGTAATTCATGCATATTTATATTAAAATAAAACATTGCGAATGTCAATATGTACAACAAAATAAAACATTATAAATGTCATATGTACAACAACAAAAAATTGAGATGGTGGCAATGGGATCCCTTTACATGAGAATTTTTGAACTTTGAATATATATGGAATTTTAAAGCATCGTTTACCATTTATCCAAACGTAATAAGTTGTTTCTTGCAGTAATTAAGTTGAAATCGGCCCCTTAGGGTAAAAAAAACGTTTCTAATTTTTCTACAGATCTGTTTATCTGTGATGATGAGATCAGTATCTGTGATTTTCTACAGATACGTAACGATGTATATGTTTATCCGTTGAACCTATGGATACGTTTTATTGTCACTTAAGATGAAGCCTTGCGAAATAATGCAAAATCATAAAAAATCAAGTGTTTTTGGTTTGAAAATTTAATTGCTTAGAAATATTATAGATGCTTCAATTAAATATTGCGAGTAGACCACATCTTGGCCTTGGAAGTAGTCGAGTATTTTTTTGTTTAAGTTTTTTGTAAGCCTGGAAAAAAATAAAATATCAGGCCTGTAAAAAATGCTTTGAAGTGAAAAATCTCCTACCAATGAACCCCTTTTCGGATAATGTTTTATTGTGTAATGTGGCAAATTAATTTCTTTAGAAAGTGGTCGGAAAGCATTTTAATATTTGTGCCAGAATTTCACAAAATAAAACAAAACACTGCAATTTTGCACAGGTTTTTAGGGCAAGAATAAAAGTGAATTTGGAGTTGAGATTTAAACCTTATGTCATTTTACATTAGTTGCTGCTTGTTTTCTGGGCCGGACGGACGTCTCTACGCTCCACGTTGCTTGGATCCGTGAAATCCATTTTAAATTTCCTTGTTATTATAATAAACAATGCAAAAGAAAGGAGTTAATGTTTTTTTCAGGCAACGAAATTTAAATTTTCTTATGAAAAAAGCAACTCTTAAATTCCTTCTCTAACCTTTCCAAAAGAGTATTGTCAAGCATTTTTGAATCCCTCCCAAAAAGAGGCGGGGATTCCGATGTCGAATTTTTCAAGAACTATGGGATCACCTTAACGTAAAGTGTTGTTTTGTGGCTAGTAACACCCGTAACTCAAAATCGATAAAAATTGAGATACGGTTCTTTGACTCTGAGGGGCCGAAATATAGTGTTATTTCCAAATCTGCATTCTGAAAGTGGGACGGTGAGTGGAATATTTATCTGTTGTAATAATAAAATTTATAATATAAAAAAGTTTACAGCCAAACCCTTCTTTTGTACATTATATTTTATATTATTTATTAATACTAAATAAAAAACTATGGTAAATTTTTTTCAAAGTTCAATTTTGAAAACATGAAGAAAACTTACTTGGTAAAAATAGGAATCTTCGTTGCCGGTGAAGTAGGTTATTTTGTGCCATCTAGTGTTCCGAAGAGAAATAATATAATGTACATTACTTACACTACTCGCCGCTAGGGAATAAAGGTAAGTTTCTGGGATAATTATGTTTCTATCTAGTTAGATAGTTATCAACAGATGTCGCAAGGTGGAGTAAACTATTTACGCCATCTAGCTTTTAGAAGCGGAATATATATATAAATAATTATTCAATAGTTTCACTACTTACCACAAGGGAATAAAGGTAAGTTTAATCTTCGCTTTCACATTATAATAAATATTATGACGCTATCGCTAAATCTAAACTATTTTTTTTTGCTATTCATTGGCGAGTTCAGTGGAGATGACCGGTTTCGCAAGAAATAAAACCTCGCCTTCAGGGTTAAATGCTTTTAGAAGAGGATACCTAAAACCCAAAAGGCGATGAAGGTTGAGAGGTTACGATCCTCGGCTACAAATCCAAAGGTCTTGCATGCGCAAGTAAAATTTATATTGATTAATTTGTGTTATTTCACACATTTTCGGCACATTCTCAAACGTGTCAGATATTTTCAGTATCGCTCCGGTGAAAAACTACCATTCAGAACGAAATTTTGCTTGATTTTGGTGGTCAGGTATTTTTCCGCCTTCTTATTTTCCATCTCCTTCCCCTCCCCACTACTCTCAGCCACACATCATTCTCCAATTGGGATGACGTAGTATCACTGGCTCAACACGGTGGGAGAAGTTGACACTCTTGTGTAATTTCATAAAAAAGGTACCTACTAAAAGGCTAAAGATATAATTATAAACCGATATAATTATAAACGAAAGTAAGATCAAATTTTCCTTACACCAGAATCCGGTGAGATTATTCAAATATTTTCTTTCGTGTAGATTTGAGAGGAAACAATCTTGCCACTGACTCCGTGCCTTTTGGTTGTAGCCCATTTAGCACGCGCTCTGTTCCTCTTACATCGACTGACTTCGTGTATCGCAATCCCATTTGAATTTCAAGATGATGATGATTTGGTTTTTTTTCTAAACATTTCAAATCATCTGGCCCAATCAAGAAAGTATAAAATCTGGGGAGGTATCTACTTATTTGAAATTAAAGACCCGATTATAGAGGCTTTTCGATCTCAAAACACGCCCACATCGCTTTCTTGTATTCTACTTTATTCTATGGCCTCCGTGGTCGAGGGGTAAGGCTCTTGATTAGTAATCCGAAGGTCGCGGGTCCAAATCCCGGCGTGCCACACAAATATTTTGTGATTAATTTATCCCATTTCACAATTATTTCATTAAAAATAATATAAAATATATTTGCGACACGTTCCAGAGTGGAAGATATTTTCAGTATCACCCTAGAGTAAGACCACCATTCAGAATTGACACAATGCTTGAAATGGCTTTGGTAACTAGAACTGAACAGCCAGGTACTTTCCCGCCTTCCTCATATCCTTCCGCTCCCCATTACCTTCAGCCTCACAACATACCCCAATTGGGAATGCCATAGTCTAAACGGGAATGTCTTTAAACGGGAGCAGTTGGGACTCTTCTGCGGTAATCACATAAAACAAATCGACGGTCCCGAAGAACAATGTCGGATGTGCGATTTTATAGTTTTGCAGTATTTCTGCATTTGTACTGATTTTGAGTTCAAGAAGAACACACGGAGAAAAATGTTATTCTAAAATACGATCATTTTATTCGTAAAAACGGTTAAAACGGGACTAAAGTTTTTACGAACAAATTAATAGGGTTTCAACTTTTATTGGCAACATGTAAGAATAATTTGTTTGTAGATATACGTAATTTCTTACATATACCAAACATGTTAATTTATTCGTAGGAACCGTGCAGTGTTGTTTTATACTTTGCATTTAGAAAATACTGACTTTTAAATCATTTAAAGGAAATTGAAATAAGCCAGAATTACGTTTTTCAATTTTTAGAAAATCCGACTTTGTTTTTCGGGACCGTCGATATAATACACCCTTATTTGTCAAAATGGTCCACCTGCCCTAGCTCGCCTTATGCCGGCCGAGCTTTGGCTCGCGCTATATCATTTGTATAAAGCCGAAACACAAGGCGAAACAGATATCCACCGACCTTTTCCATCGGCCTCGGTCACTTTGTCTTTCAATACCTTTGCTTTGAAATCTGTTGAAATCTCGATATAAGAATATCAAGTCCGTAGAGAAGAAACACCTGCTTGCTGAACATTCAATTACTTACACTGGATTGCGATACATTTTGAGATTTTTCTTTACAGTTCAAAGATAAAAGAAGCAAGGGAGATGGTCCATGAATCATTCGTATAAAACGCGCGTGTCGCCAACCAACCGCAGGGGTAGGCAGAGAGGACGGAATGCCAACTTGGCATACACTCCTTGAGACATTCACATTCATACATCATCCCTTACATACATATGTTATTCTAACTCTTTAAATGGCCCGACTCGAGTAGGTATATATTTAATAATAATATTTGGATGATTTGTATAGCGCCGATTTTTGTGTAAAATCACCTCAAGGGCGCTGTACAAATGTATGATACATTTCTATAATCTTACTTCTAATAACAGACAAGACAAACCATTATATCAACTTATGGCTAAAAAATTGCATCCACCGGTTCATTGATCAATGATACAAAACCACACAATGTACAATGCATTTGGCCAATGAACGCGATTCTGCGTAAAAAGGTATATAGGTAAATTGTTTTACTAATATGTATATACACGGGGAAAAATGTTATTCTAAAATACGATCATTTTATTCGTAGAAACGGTTAAAAACGGGACTGAAGGTCTTACGAACGAATTAACAGTGTTTCAATGTTTATTTGTGGGAAAATGTAAGAATAATTTGTTGGTAGACGTACAAAATTACGTACACCAACAAATTATTCTTACATGTTCCCGCCAATAAACATCGAAACCTTGTTAATTTGTTCGTAAGAACTTCAGTCCCGTTTTTAACCGTTTTTACGAATAAAATGATCGTGTTTTAGAATAACATATTTTTTCCGTGTACCTACTCTGTGCAGGCAGAAAACATTCAGGACCATAGAATTTGTACAATTAAACGTCACTATCTCAATTACAATTCTTTTTTCAAACTAGTTTGCAGGTAGCTGACATAATATTTATTTTTCTGATATGATAGCCGTAGTAGGTACTACGATCCACGATCATGCGAACTCTGGCGGGATACAAATGTAGTATCCAACACGGCCACCAACTCGAACCGGAAACGTAACATGCAAACAAATTTACAGATAGATGAAATGCTAAACGGTCGAGTTATAACAGGACTTCGCTACCTTTAATCAATAATATTTATGACATCTTTATCTACATTATATTGACGTTAGACAATACCTAGCAAACACCTCTAATGTATTTATTTGTGATTTTTTAATAGGTTTATATGTCTATGTAAAATACCTATGTCCTGGTACATTCCTGAAAGGTAGGTAAATATTCTTTAAAAAAACATTTTTTAGCATGGATCAATCACATATTTCCGTAATTTAAGTCTCCGTAGAAAGGGTAAAAAAGAAAGGGAGATTTGTAAATACGAATGTTAGAGGGAGTGCGGTAATATTTAAAAAATGGTAATAATTAAGCGAAATATGTGATAAATTAAAAAAACACCACTTTTTATTTGGGAGGTGGATTTGGGTACCGCCGCCCAGTGAACAATTTATTGGATAACCAAAACCTTTGCCTTTGGTAACCCTAAGTGGTTCGCTATGTTTAGTAACTTAGTAGGGGTGCCCAGGTTCATGGAGTGAGGTTTGTCTAGTTCTTGAAAGCGAATGCGTCTGCACATCTTCTGCATGGCTGGCCGGATCGAGAGAGACAGGTTAAGGGAGAGACCTCTCTCAACCTGTTACAGTTATAGACCTCTAGCCGGAGCCTCTCGATTCATCGCCTCAGGGGTTTTTCACCATCCTCCCAATAGCTTATCTACCCTAATAACGAATATTATTAAAAATAAAAATGAAATACTCGCAGTGGTTAGAAAACTCGGCCAACTTATTAATAATAATAATAATAATAGTAATTGGATGACTTGTATAGCGCCGTTTTTGTGAAAAATCACCTCAAGTGCGCTGTACAATTTTCAATAATTTCTACAATCTTACTTCTAACTACACACTAGACAAATATAAAAAACCTATGGCTAAAACAATGGATGCAAATCCACCGGTTCTTTGATCAGCGATACAAAACTATATGTACAGTGATTCTGAACAACTAGCGCGGTGCTGCCTAAAAATGTAAATGTACATGTATTTTTTAAATTTTTTTTTTAATGAAAATGTACAGGACCATACTTACCTGGTAGGTCACTTGAGATTAAAGTTAAAAGGTGTTTATTTATATACAGTTTGCGCGCAGAGGACATAATAGCGAACACATGTTCTTGGAAAAGTCATTATTTGATCCTGGTATATTTTTAATACTAATATATATTATGTTATTTAATGAACGTGTTTGGGAGAAGCAAAATTAATTAATGGGCGGTACAGTAGTACATGAATTTTATTAGAATATTTATTTTCTTAAATGAAGTCTCAGTCTCTCGTTAAGCGACGGATTGCTGTGAAGGCTTCGAATGATGTTAATCTAATAAGAAAATAGATTAAGATAAATTATAGGCAATACACGATACAAATAGATTTATTTAATTTAAGGGTATGAGAGCCTAAATAAGTAGGTTTTTAGTTTTGACCTAAATTCTGTTGGGCTTGTTATGCATCTTAGTTCCGGAGGGAGTTTGTTCCAAGCCTTGGGCCCAGATACTTCGAATGCACGATCTCCAAACTTAGTATTTGGCTTTCGTTTAGGTTCTATCAGTCTACCTAGAGCTGATGATGTTGCAGATCTAAGGGTTGACTGCCTTGGACCAGTGTTTTCCGGGACGCATAGTTCAGAGGAACTTATCCAATATATAGCCACTATTCATTGGTTCGAGTACCGAATTATAAACTCCAACTTAATAAATAAATAAACCGTAAATCGTAAATCGAAAATATTGGTTATTAGTGTAGATAAGCTACTGGGAGGATGGTGAGAAACCCCCTTAGATACACTGATTTTTTCTTTAACATGTAAAATAATAGACAAAAATATGTTTGTAGATATTATAATTTATAAGTTGTAAGTTATAAGTTATAAGCAAACATCGACATAATACAAGTATTAGGAATCATTATTTATCTTCCAAAAAGTGCATCATAACGCTGTCAAACATTTAAAAACGCGAAGTGCATCCTTCAATAAATTAGTTTCCCTCCATTAGCCGCCCATTCTAACTGCATCTTTAGTGTGACTTTACGGGGATCATTCGAATAAATAATACTTCAAATCATTCCTTGCAATTTTTCATACTTCTCTGCGACAAAAAAAAACTAAAATGAACAACGAACAAATCGCACACCAGCAATCGCGCTGCCATAACTGAAAATATGTCAAACTAAGATTTCTTTGCCATTTTTTTCTGATTTACTTGTGTTACTGGTAAGTTTAGTGTGTTATTTTACATTTAATTGTTAATAATGTACAGGGTGTAACACTTGTAACAGCACATACCCGAATGATTTTAACTTGGGATTCCTAAGCTTATTTGGAGTACAAAAAATAGATGTAATTTTGCTGTCCGACAATATATTTTTTTATTAAAAAAATAATAATAATCACACGTCGCACACGCATGCTATTTCGTTTGTTACCGTGTTGCTGGAACGAGACGGAGTGCTTACTACGTGACTCGCTAGGCTATACTTGAGTACTCAGTTGCAACGTGTTGTGGAAAAATATTTTTATTGTTTTTGATATAATCCAATCAAACAATATAAATCATCGGACAGCAAAATTTCATTTATATTTTTACTCCAAATAGGCTCAGGAATCGCCGGTTAAAATCCTTGGAGTACGTTCTGTTACAACCTGTATATCCACTGTATCCTGTATATGCACTCTCTCTGGTTTCAATCCTGGGATTGGTTTGCAGCAATTTCCTTTATTTTTTTCTTCCATTCTTCCCTGTCTTGTGCGGCTCTTTTGAGGTCTGCATATGATGAGCAGCGCATGTCCACCAGCAGGTCCTCCAGGTACTCTCGGCGTGGGCGTCCCCTAGAGATTGTCCCCTCGGTCATACCCTCCATTATGGCATGCAAGAGGCCTTATATGCACTAGAACATCTGTATTGCCGCGTGGTATATTAAAGAAATCGTGCGGCGACAACTATGCCTGGATTATTCTTCCCTACTCCTTCAACCACACTCACACTGGTTCTGGGCAGTTGGGATTCTTGTGCGCTACCTATTATTGTAAAAAGATAACAAGTTTATTTCCTGTGGTAGGAAAGATAGATTGGTTAATAGGTTGTACATTTCCACGTAAGATTTAGACTTGTAACAGTGTATAAGCGGGAGTGCGAAATGTACAGAATCGATCTATTGAAACGAGGGTGAATTTTGAATTGAATTTTTAACTAAACGTGGGTGAATTGTTTGCTTATGATAGCATATAATGTGGAAGCGTTTTATTGTTGGTGACGTGTCACCATTTTTGATTGATCAACTCGATTTCTCGGGGACAGACAGACTTCTTTAGATGTTAAATACAATTGAATGAATGACGTTGCAAGCGGCCATATTTGTGTTGCGCCAAATTTAATTTTTTTTCGGGAAACAACGTGACGGCTGATTTTTTAATTCGGAAGTGTGGGTGGCAAACGTGAAAATAGTATGGCAAGTATTGAAAATATCTTTATAATTAATATTACATAGTTAAATAGGTACCTTTTACAATTTACCAGCCTTTGAAATGTGGATATATCTACATATTTTACGTACCTACACGGAGAAAAATGTTATTATAAAATACGGTTATTTTATTCGTAAAACGGTTAAAAACGGGACTGAAGTTCTTACGAATAAATTAACAGGGTTTCAATGTTTATTGGCGGGAAAATGTAAGAATAAATTATTGCATGCATATATTGTATGCATGGCGATGGGCCGATAAGTCCGGCTGGAGAGGTCAAAAAGCCTCCCTCAACCAATCTCTCTCGATCCGGCCCTGTGTGGTGGGCCGGCAGGTTGGCATCTGCATCCGCCGCCAAGACCCTGACACACCTCACCTCATGAAATCGGGCACCCCTGCTAAGTCACCAAACGTAGTGAATCGCTTGGGGTGACCTATGGAAGAGGTTTTAATTATCCAATAAATGGTTCCCGGGGCGACGGTACCCACACCTGCCTCATCAAAGCTCCCCGTTCAAGAGTTTTGGCAGCTTCATATAAACAAACAGATTTGTGATTTATGAGGGTAGGTACTTTCACTATAATTAATATTCCCAACCAAGTCCATTGAGCATTTTACGTTATTATGCTACGCCTCGAACACATGTAGTACCTATAAATTCCACACCCGCCACCTGCCCATCCCTAACACATTTCAAAGTCAAAATGGTTTAAAAAACTGGCAAAATGATATGCATCATCGAAGCTCACAACGAAGACATTTCAAAATAATGTCAACAACCCAAAAAATAAGAAAAAAACGGCTTAGGTCGTGCTAGCATGAGCTGTTGACCCACATTCGCGCTTTATTCCTTTACAAAGCGGGAAGCTTTATTCCAAATTTCTTTTTTGAATCTTTAAAAGTGTTGCCACCGTAAAAGACCGCTTTTTTAGTCTGGGATAATCCGACCGCTGCGACATCTTTATTTAAGCAGGGACTCGCTTAAACTACGTTAGAAGGTAGTACCTACATAATATTTCCTCACGCATTTGGGATAATATGGCATTTATCTTTTTCTTAAAAATCAAGTTTTTGCGGTTATACCCTTCTTGATAATAATATTATTATGAATTCACTGTACTAGCTCTACCTAATTTTATTATTTACAAACCGTTATAGAAAACGTAGACACTTACCTGGCAGGTTACTTCCAATAACACACTTTTATTTAAAATTTTATGCTTAATATTTAAAATACTAGACATGGCATGATTTTACATTTGCTTATAAATAGTTTTAATACCTAGAACGAAAAACTGGACATAATATATGGCTTAATTGCTATAATAATAAGTTTCCACATTACCCTACATTCCTTTGTATTATTATCAACTTTATCATAGATTTTTATTTGTTTTAATTAAAAAGTAAAAAAATTTCACAGTTCCTACCGGTGCGATGTCATAAAATAAGTTGAAATATAGTCAATATCGATGATAGAAAAATACTTCTATATACAAAATATACAAAAAACATTCAAATTCAAATTGAAGAAAAAATGGTGGCTTGTTCCTCGAAATGAACAGCTGAAGCAAAAGACATCGACGGCAACGGATTTCTTCTGAAGAGTGTCGGCTAGAAAAAATGGCACACTATGAATGAAAAATAAAGCTATAAATCCATGTCGTGGCACCTTATTGCTAAACCTCAACGAGAAAGGGATTTGGGGACATCTGGACACGGGAGATCGTGAAAAAACTCAAAATCATTATAAACTTCCACATTTAGTCGATTTAGACAAGAAAGAAATTATTACTAACGTTTTTATAAAATAATTTACTCGGAATTGCGACCATTCAAAAATTGGTAACTGGCGGGTAGGTACTGGAAATACACAAAAAATTTTACATTATATGATATGATTGAAAGTATTTTTGTTATTTGTTTTTGGGGTGTTATGCCGTGTTGCGCTACCTCTTTCTTTAGCCAACGTTTCGGAAAAGTTACAGTGTCCATCATCAGGGCAGATGTGTTGATTCTAAGGTAGGTACCTATCATATTGATAAAAAAATTACCAAGACGTTTTTCCAATCAATGATACCTAAATGCATGCATGAAAGCGTGCTTAGTAATAATAATGATAATTTTTAATGGTTATTTTGTTTTATAATAATAATTTAAGTTGTTATTTCGGCTACTGGCATTATACCTAGCTCTCTCATTCAAAATTTAGGCGTATTAGATTGATCAAAGAATTTGTATATAAAAATGCAAAAATCAGTCATTTTAAATACATACGAAAGATTTTTTAAATATTTATATTGAGGGATCAGTAGGATTTATCGGTCAAATTAGGAGTTCCGCCGAGCCGAACCCTCTGATATGAAAATATATGGAGTCGGTGAATTATTTTCCCATTTAATAGTCTGTTAGGTTATATGTGGTTCTTGTATTGTTTTGTATTAATTATACTTATATAATACACTTGCATAGCGGGGATTTACTAGATGATCATTTTTATGGAAAAGTGTGTGAAAGGTCTGAAAAAAGACCTAAAAGTCTAATGCGTAAAATTTTAATATTTGGATGATTTGTATGACGCCGTTTTTATAAAAAATCACCTCGAGAACGCTGCACAAATTTGTAATATATTTCTACAAACTTGGTTTTAACTACATACTAGAAAACCCATTATAACAACTTATGGCTAAAAGATTGCATTCACCGGTTCATTGATCACTGAAACAAAACTTTTATACACGTACAATGCATTTGACCGATTGAAAGCGATGCTGCTTAAAAATGTAGGTATATTGTTTTTTTAAGGTAGGTACTATGTATAGGCAGAAAATCAGGTCCATACATACCTGGGAGGGAGGCTTAACTATTTATATGAAAACTAGTAGACCCGGCAAACTTCGTACCGCCTCAGAATCAATAAATGTTGTGTTTAATTTATTAGCTGAAATAAATAAATTTTTAAGTTATTAAGTTAAAATAAATAGGTACTCTATGTTCAAAAAATGAAATTGAGCTGTTGACTAAGCACGAAATGTTCGGCACACTACACCATTGACAGTTCGAATTGATTCAAATTATGTCGACTAACGCACATTATTTGAAAAGCCGTTCCATACAAAATATATGAAAAAAATAATTTTCTTCATAATTATTATTCCCGTGATGTTTTCTGATCTTTTAATGGTTATTCTGTTAATCGGGACGGAGACAAATCCAACAAATCAAAGATCATAAAAATCGGTTTAACCGTTCTTGAGTTATAAATGGTGTAACTAACCCGACTTTGTTTTATATATTAAGATATATCCACCTACGTATATAAGATTAATATTTCTATTTTTGATACTGACAATTCCTGATAATAAGAAAGCTGAGTCCTTTTTTTATTTTTTTATCAATGTTCACATGCAAACTTAAATACTAGTATATTTTTTTTAAAGTTTGTTTTCATAATTAAATTAATTCTACAAGTTTGAATTTTATTAAGCCGGCGAAAACGGCGGCAGGAGAATAATACCGTGCGGAAGAGTTCGTGACGTAACCCGGTCCTTGATTGTGTGAAATATAAGGGAAAATATTTACAAAACCAGGACACGCTTAATACGGACGAAAAAAAAAAATTTAAAAAGTTGTAGTAGTTAGATATTAACTAGTACTAATCAATTCAGTTACCAGAATTTTGAAAAAAAAGCATTTTAATGGTTATAAATTTAAAAACACGAAATGTCATTTTTCACCGAGCGCTATGTTAGGAACTGTTGCAAATTTCGTTGAAAAATTACATTTCATACGGGTTACGTCACGAACTCTCCCGCACGGTATTTTGGGGCCAACAGACCTAGCTATAAAACTCATGCGTTATTTGGTTTGGCGTATTTCGGCGAATCGGTTGCCGTACATTCCCAATGGGAATGTACGACGAGCGATATTCTGAAGTAGGCCAAGCCAAATAACGCTTGCGCTTTTATAGCTAGGTCTGTTGGCCCCATTGTACTCTTGCCGGCGTTTTCGCGGGCTTTAATAAAATTCAAACTTGTAGAATTAATTTAATTATGAAAACGAACTTTTAAAAAAAACTGGTTTTTAAGTGGTTGTCATCTACATAGACATATTTTTTATAACTCAAAATATTTTTCACTCAACTTCCCTATTTAAACTTTTTTCCGTTTAATTTATTTCCCATCATCTGTCTACATAAGTCTACAATTATACCATTAACTATGCTTTACTGATTACTTTAATATTTATTTAAGGTTTTCCCCAAATAAATATTAAAACAATCAATAAACCCGAGGTAATTATACTGGTTGGTAATAACCAAATAATTGGAAATTCAGTCGTGAACACGACATAGCAACAAATATGGGAAAATCCATGCAATTTGAATAAAATTCTTCTTTAACTACCACCCCTGTTAACTGCCAAATGTTATGTATAGAAAATAGAAACCATAGTTTGGAATAATAATTGTAACTATAAAAAAAAACTAACTAACTAACCATCACGCCGTTTCCCTGCAGGGGTAGGCAGAGAGGACGGACCGCCAAACAACTCGGTCTTAGCACACACTCCTCGCCTCTTTCACATTCATACATCTACTCATCATACTCTTCTATTATTCTGACTCTTGGCATGGCCCGACTCAAGTATCTGATTCACTTGAACGTGCCACGTCTTCCTTGGGCGTCCTCGGCTTCTTCTACCATCCACATTCGCGTCATAAATTCTCTTGACACTCCTTTCTTCATTCATTCGCTCAACATGATAAACCCTTGCGTCCCTATCTTAATCTTACGTATTACGCTCATATCAGCCTTGCATTATTTTCGGATCTCCACATCCCTTACACTATCATATACGGTTATACCACACATACGCCTCAGGGATCTCATTTCTACAGCATTCAGCCTAATTTCATCCTTTCTCTGCCAGTTCCATACTTCACTACCATTCATCAGGGTAAATACCAGTACTCCATTGTGGACTGCTAGCTTCGCTTCTGTGGACAGCTTTTTGTTGGCTCCATCAGCGTTCAGAAAATGGCCCTAATAGGCTGAAACCGGTTACGGTCGGAAATAAAAGTATAAAATTGTTTTAATATATTAGATATTATATAAGTTTACATCCAACATCTATGACTTCTATGTGATTATGAAATCAGACAACGCTGTAGGTAGGTAGATACTAAATTTATTTAAAAAAAAAAACCCCAAACGATGTGTTCATCTCATACCTTATCAAGATACGACTTGGCTTACATGATTTTTTTCGATTTTATATTTTGATCTCCCAAAGGAGACAAATTTACTTGTCAATCAATTTGTGGAACGGAGAGACGTAGAGGTAGTCTACAACACAATACTTATTTGCTGACGTCCATTTTATTGTCTACTCTTATTGACAAACTATGTGCCCTACAAAGTGAAAAAGTAAAAAAAAGTCTAAATCAGAGAAACCTACCTACAATAAAACGAGTGATAATTCCCCGATTATGCACGCAGCCAAGTACCTACGCACGCAGAATGGCCAATTTTACATAGAAGTCGTCGCCAACGGACTGGGGACTGAGCACCACCGGTCGGGGTCGAAAAAATGTTAAAAAAAACCCTCTCCGGTCAGTCTTTTTAGAGGTTACTTTAGGGTCGGAACAAAGCGTGCTCGAAGTGTGCCCGCGACGCCATTGTCCCGACTTCCCCTCGAAAAGCAGCTTCCAAAAATGCAACAAAAAAACACCAATACCCCTCAGTAATACCACCATGTTCCGCAGATTGCGCCTATATATTTTTTCCCTTCTTTCTGGCTCTCGAACGACTGTGATTGTCTCCCCTTGTTCCTGCATTGAATGCACGAATTTTTAGGGAATAGATTACTTATATAATCTGTCCTTTTTTCAATATTCGATAGCCATTGAGCGATGGTCAGTTAGCAGGGTCCCCTAGCCCCTCGTTTCTGGCGCAAAAAACCCCGCGCAATATTTATTTACGGCCATAGACAAAAATTTCTGCACCTTTTATTCACGTGCTGGATAAATTGTAGCGGGTAGGTACCTACCTACCCAAGGTTAAAGCGAATAAAAGAAAGATCAAGAAAAGGAAATTCTTATTTCCGCCTTGCAATAACGGACGTTACGCTCGTTGGATTTTATTACATTGTAAGCAAATTCTTTTTCTGAAGTAATTTTATTCATTTTGACCTTAGTTTTATTTATGCGATTTTTTTAAAGGGGGAATTTGATACGATGGGTGTTCAAGATCGGGTCGAGATAGACCATGTTGAGGTTTTCAATGAGTTTTTTTTAAGTTTAATCGCGTGTCGGACAAAAGACGGACGCGTGTAGATTTACTTTTTGGGTTCTTTGTGAACGAAAAGAGATATTTTTATTTGGATTTACAAAGACTGCACGCGATGAAGGGGGATGGTTTTTTTTATATCAATAACAAATATTTATGATATATGATTAGTATCAAAAGGTCTGAGGGTTTTGTGTTGGCGATTTACAACATTAGTGAAGTAAAATGTTATTATTTGAACACGCTTTTTATTGTATGTATTAAAATCCTTTTATTTATTTTAAAATTATGTAAGCAGTGGCAGCATGTGATTTTTAAATGAGCTAGTAGAGTGCTAAGATTGAAGATTACGACTTTATTGATGTTTTTGTAGCTGAAAATGATTAGATTTTTTCTTCTTCTATTTTTTGTAATAATAATTTCGGAGTTCGTATAAAAATTTTGAAAAAATATTTACATATTTTTCAGCTAAAACATCAGTAATGTTGTATTTTTCAATCTTAGCACTCTTTCTCATTATTTATTTATTTATTGTTTATTGAGGCATTTTAAGTAGGTACATAGTTATCTATGTCCTAATACAATCCTTATATATATATACATAATTAAAGTAATACATTTATAACACATCAATCACATATTTACGTAATTTATTTTTAAATGTTTTTATGTTTTCTTCTAATTTTATTTCTTCTGGTAATTCTCCAAATATCTTCAACGCTCCGTACATCAACGAATTTTGACTCTGTGTTTTTTTCCTGAAGGGGAGTCTCAGTTCATTTCTTTTCCTCGTCTCATATCTGTGTGTGTTCTGAAGTTTATCGATTTTTCTAAGAAATTCAATAGATGTATGGCCATTATGGCATTATGTTATTTTTATTTACATTTTTTCTAAACCTTAAAGGTATCTATATATTATTTGTTTTTTATATGGTTGATTTTTTTTTTCTTTTAATTTTTTCCATTGTTAAAAATGCTATTAGCTAATACCACAGTAAATAATAACAAATATTATTATGTTGTTAATTCTTTTTTTCTAAAAATTTCATAATATCATTGTTATTTTTAAATTGCTGTTATGTGTGTTACTTTTATTAAATTGTGAAATTATTAACCCCGATACAGGCGAACCCTAGTGGGGTTAATAATTAATGCCAAACAATGTAATTTAATTGTAACGAAATAATAAATATAAATAAATAAATTCACTAAATGACTACATAATTACGAGCCGACACTGGTCTAGGTTGTAAATTCACGGATTTGGTAATAAATTCTTTGGTGAATAGTATATTTTTTTAATAAATTATGGATACCTATAGGTTTCTCGATGTGTTATCTAATTTTAAATGTTAATTGTGTAAATATAATATCACAAATATTTGATTATGATATTTTAAATTTAGTGATATTCAATATTCATTTAGTTATAAAATTGTTAAATTACATAAATAAATAATAATAATAATAATGAAATCGCCCGAGGAAGAAACATCGCGAAAGGACAACATTAAATTTGTTGAGAATCGATACAGTTTTGTGACGATTTCATAAAATGCCCTGCAGCATCTGCGCCGATGAGATTTTTCCGAACTATTGATTTTACATTAGTTTTAAGACTATAATTTATACTAGTTGGGTTGGACAAAATAATTAATTAACTTTTTTTTTGTACTGGTAATTAATTGTGGTAGATATTTGTTACAAGTGTCCCAAAAAGAATTATGACTGGAGACCCAGGTGGAAAGAGAAAAGTGGGAAGACCCAGACTGAGGTGGGAAGACGAGGTAAGAGGGGATGCGGCACAGCTTCTCCAGATAACAAACTGGAAGTCAGCTGCTGGGGCCAGGAGGAGTTGGAGGCAAATGCGAGGCCAAAGCTCGATATGGGCTGTAACGCCATCGAAGAAGAAGATTTATCAACAAATGGAACTGACTTCTCATTCGAACACATTACCAAATGTACTTACACTGATCTTTGCAATATTCTGTATTGGTAATCTGGCAGTGCCAACAGAAGCCAAAATAAGTAGGAATAATTTTCAGGTTTAACGAATAGAATCACTTCTATCTATTCTAGCCCATCTATTATATTAAGCCTACTGAAACTAGTGAAGTAAGGAACAGAAGTAGAAAAGATGAAGGTTTATAAGGAGTCCCTGGAAATTCAAATCTGATCCAATTTTGTGAAATTCAAAAATCCAAACAATTTTACAGACGTGAAAAAAATATTTCAAGAGGCATAATTTAATATTTTTTTGTCAGAATAATTAAGGTTAACCACTGGAGCGACAGAGCAATAAATATATATTTTTTCTCGGATTGCAATAGGAAATTTTTTTGCCCACATTAAAAAAAATCATACCTCCGAATTTGAATATGGGGACATACATACTGATTATAGTTCTATGTAGCTAATGAATTCCCATATCTTTTGTCTATTATCACATATTTGTAGGATTTATAAAAAAAAATATAATTAAATCTTTAACGTTAAAACATTTTAAAGAATCTAGAGAATATTTATTTTGTTTTATTTTGAATGTACAATATATAATATAGTCGTTTTAATAAAAATTAATTTTTTTTTTTGAAAATATGCCACATTTTGGCAACAAAGCAATCCGAGGTTTTGGAAATAGTGCCATACTAAGGCAAAAAGCGCTCGAGTGGTTAAGGACCAATTGTTTCATACAACTTAAACAATTCATCAAATTTAACAGTATTTAAGTTATGTTGTTAATCCACCATGGGCCTGTTTTCCCACAATACTTGAATACCTAATTAAATAACTCAATTAGAACTTTCACAGAGCTTAATAATAATAATAATTTGATAATTTGCCCAATAGGTACCCATGAACTATTACTCACATTAATAATAATATTTGAATGACTTGTATAGCGCCGTTTTTGTGAAAAATCACTTCAAGGGCGCTGTACAAATTTCAATACATTTCTATAATCTTATACAGACTAGACAAACATTATGAACACGATGAAATGCGATGTTGATATCATGATTTTTAAATTGAAAAATTTATGGAATAGAAATATTCTAGATTATTTAATTAAACAGGTAGGTACTGAGCATTTTTTGTCTTTTAATAAGTCCAGAAAAAAAAAGTATCAGGCCTATAAAAATGCTTTGAAGTACAAAATCTCTTACAGTGCCCTTGAGGTGATTTTTCACAAAAACGGCGCTATACAAGTCATCCAATTATTATTATTAATGTGAGTAATAGTTCATGGGTACCTATTGGGCAAATTAAGTCTTTAGATAATGATCGGAAAACATTTTCATATTTATGCCAGAACTTCATAAAATAAAATAAAACATTAAAACGAGCATTTATTTTGCATAAAAATTTAAATAGGCTGGAAATTTCAACCGTTTCTTAATAATCGTGATTTCGCCCGATTCCAACTGTTGGTAAACTTTAAGACCGGCCTGAACATGATACATTCCATTCTCGCACAGTTACAATACAATACAATCACGTAATCGAAAGATAAAGCGTAAAATATACGAGCGACAGAGAAAGGCGTGGGCGGGAAAGCATGCCGCTTTTCTGACTTTAAACTCGCCTATTGCGATAATTGCTGTATCAACTTCTAACGGTATCAACGAGGCGGATCGCCATATGTTTGAAAGTTGACTATTTGTCCAAGTTCTGTGAAACAACTGGTCCTAAGGCGATCCGCTCACAGAAGAAACTGAAACCAAACTAAAATTTGCTGGTTGCTATGGTTTCCAACCAAACTTCCTACTCAATTTTTAGATTTCAATAATTATCTCAGCTTGTTTAACCATAGACGAAGAACAATCAGCTGTCATCGTAGCAACTAGCATGGTGAGCTTGGAGTCACTGCTTACGTTGCCATTGACAACGGGTTTTTGAGAAGTTGTGTAGTGTGCGGGCCATCACATTGACAAACATAGGATAGCGAGTTTAGTTGCAAACTTTTTGTTTTCAGTTGCCTCGTCAGCGGAGGCACTAAGACGTATTAAAATGATTTTCTTTAAAAATCTTTAATAATACACAATTCGAACGATTAAAAATATCACGATTTACAAGTTTGTATTGCTTTAAATCTATGACTTTTCAGTACCTTTCACAATATCATTCGGCGCACAATTCTATGGGCTAATAACTCATGTCCAGTGTGTAAGGGTTTGGACAATGGTAATGTAATGGCGCTGGTCACTGCGAGGGGAAATAACAGAAGAGAAATAAAATAAATTCATCCAGTTCTGATCAATGCTACGAGACAGAGTCCAGTAAAACAGGGACGAAGGCAGGGGTTGAAATGTGAACATCGCGGACTTCCGGACGGCTGTTGCAGAAATAGTTCCATAGCAAAACAATAAACATAGGTAATTCTTATTTGTAAGCTTTTGTAAAGGTCACTTCATGAAAATTCTCCAGTCCTAAAGAATCCTAAAATTCTTAAGTCTTTCAAAATCTTCTTATAAATGAATACATCACCCCTGGGATGTTAGCATGGTCGATCGATATTAAGTTACCGACCGATTGTCGGTAACTTCTCATCGTTCCCATGGACAACTGCAGATCACAAACGACAGTTCACAATTACTAAGTGTCCTTAATATATTCGATATCAACCGTCGTTTGTACGTTAGCGATCTGCAGTTGTCCTAGGAAACGATGAGAAGTTACTGACAATCGGTCGGTAACTTCATATCGATCGACCATGCTAGGGGTGCAGATATCGTTAAGCGTAGCGAGTGCACGTACGTCGACCGAGTAAATACTTACTTCTAGTTTGATCATGTTCTATTCTGTGTTCTGTTTTATCCGTTTCCCGTTAAACGGTTCCAAGAAAAAAACAGAAATTCGAAAAAAAGTAAAAAAAATCCAGATTTTAGTTGAAATCTTTTATCAACATAATATATATTAGTATAAAAAATATACCAGGATCAAATAATGACTTTTCCAAGAACATGTGTTCGCTATTATGTCCTCTGCGCGCAAACTGTATATAAATAAACACCTTTTAACTTTAATCTCAAATGACCTACTAGGTAAGTATGGTCCTGTACATTTTCATTAAAAAAAAAGAATAAATAAAAAAAAATAAAAAAAATAAAAAAGTACATGTACATTTACATTTTTAGGCAGCACCGCGCTAGTTGTTCAGAAGCACTGTACATATATAGTATTGTATCGCTGATCAAAGAACCGGTGGATTTGCATCCATCGTTTTAGCCATAGGTTTTTTATATTTGTCTAGTGTGTAGTTAGAAGTAAGATTGTAGAAATTATTGAAATTTGTACAGCGCCCTTGAGGTGATTTTTCACAAAAACGGCGCTACACAAGTCATCCAATTATTATTATTATTATTATGGGGCGATGGTATGTTAGCGAAGTCCTCCTTTTTACTGACAATTTGATATAATTATACAGTCTTTTAGTAGTAGAATGCAAACTAAGTGTCCCCCTTTAGTGGTCTAATATAATATATATTTATTTGACAGCCTCCGTGGTCGAGGGGTAAGGCTCTCGGCTAGCAATCTGAAAGTCGCGAGATCAAATCCCAGCGTGCGCAATAATATTTAATCGATTAATTTGTGTTATTTCACATTTAATTAATTAAAATAATATATAATAAATTTGCGGCACGTTACAGAGTGTTTTCCGCCCAGAATGAAACGTTGCTTGAAATGGCTTTAGCCGTGTTTGGTGAACAGATCTGAACAGCCATGCACTTCACCATCTTATCTTACAAATCTCTTTCCCTCACCGCTACCTTCAGCCTCACAAAATACCCCAATTGGGGATGCCATGGTCTCACTGGCTTTAGCAACATTTACATTTTATAATATTCTTACCGATAGGTAGGTATATGTATAAGATTTTCAAAGCCTGGCAAATCTGGATTTAAATTTCCGATACAAAACTGTGCTCAACATTGTGAAATCCAAATGCAATGCCGATATACAATGTCAGGCAAGTGTAAGAGAGAAATAACGTATGCTAAATGGACTAGAACCAAAAAATATTAAGTTGGTGGTATTATTGGTTTCCACTCAATCGACATGGAAGCCAAAGTCTAGAGTGTATTTTCTATTCAGCGCAACTAGCTGTCCGCTCGCGGCCGTGAGGTTAGTCGCGATTGTTACAAAAATCATATAAATAGAAATTTATAAAAGTTATTTACAATAACAGTATTCGTATGTAGGACAAAGGTACTATTATTTGTCCAGCCCTGGCTGTCAGGCAGTGAGGTTTACAGGCGATTTTGAGATTAACAGTAATTTGAAAGATCTCTCGCCGTCCATACCCCTATTGTTGTTTTGTTACTGGGGGAAATTTTAACCCCAGGGTTAATGAAACACAGGATTACTCACTGGACTTGCCCTTGCCCTTGCCCTTTTCCCTTTCCTTTCACCTATGCATAAACTAACTACACCCAGAATGAACCAATCACCAATGGCCAATGAAATCGTTTCTCTCTCATTCCAAATGAAAATAATTGTCTATGAAAAACACTCACGTGGAAATGTATGAAATTTGGTTCACACGATTCCAAATTCAAAAATAAGTGTAGGTAGGTAGAGTTGGCACTTCAACCTAAAACATAAGAAGTAGGTAGGCAGTTCATTTACCTAAGCAATTAAAAATAAATAGATATGTAGGTAGGTACGCGACTACTTATAAACTACGAGGATACCCATGCAATAGATATAGATTATAGATTATTATTAGATTATTATTAGATTTTTTAGTGACATGTAGCGTGTACGTGTAGACTATAGTGTATACTATAATATATCCAGGTACCTAACTACCTAACCTAAACCTAACCCAATGCATGGATTAAGTATATACGAACGAAGGCGATGTTTAACAAAAAAAAATCTACTTGGATTACAAAATAGAACCCATAATATATGTAGGTTCTTACAATACACATCTAAATAATTGTATTTATTTTAAAAAGCAAATACTGTTATCTTAAAAAATGTAAACTCTTCTTTTAAAAAAAGATCCCGCAACAAACCCCGTAAACTCGAAACATTTTGTACTAATCACAGAACAAAAGAAAAAGTTCCTAAATCATGAAAACGACTCCCCCCTCAAACTATTGTGCAACTCAATTTTCTCATCCCGCAAAAAACCGCGTACCTATTTTTTTATGCGGAAGTCAACCTGTACTTTTGAATTCCCGAACAAGTGCGCCATTTTTTCTTTGTATACCACCCTAAAAATACCCCCCTTAAAAATAGGGTCATATAAATTAAGCAATATACAAAAAACACTCCCTTTTTACGCAATGTAAAAACTCCCCATTTTGCGAAATGTATTAAAAAATGGCCTACAAAAAGTTGAGGGGAGTTTTTTTCCTTTATTATCCGGGGTTAATTTTTGAGGTTAGGAACCTGTTACATACAGGAAGGTTGGTAGGTACCGTTAAAGATAAATAATGACGCTTTTTGTGGATGTTTTTTTACGCTGTCAACACACGGAAACGATCCGGGTTTTATGTGTTGCCATATTTTTTAGAACGATAGTTTCAGTGGATGAAAAACACGTGTTACAGATTCACTCTTAATGTTGTATAGGTTAGGTAATATAATTGGTTTTTGAGAGGGGATAATTAAAAGCTCGTGTTTTTTGTAAAAAAAATCGGCTTTAAATTGCTTCTGGATGAATAATATTCATGCTCCACACAATTTTATTTTACATTTCGTTGGGGTCCTAGTACCTACCCAACTAGTAAACGCCCCGTTAAGTTTTTAAATTTAGAATATGGCATTGCCACGCGCAAAAAACTTCTCCCCTCGCCCAGAACATTACTGTTCTATTTTCAAATCAAATCCACTTCCGCCTTGCCGCTTTTTTGAAGAGGGCATAGAGCAGAGGTGGCTTGCCACGCGACTGGCGGTAGGTACCTTAAATACAATCTAAGTAAGTACCCTCCTCTGGGTTTTTAAGTGGCTTTTTAGGCTGTCAACTTGGGGTTTTATTCTGTGAACCCAAAACGAGGGTGAGAGATCAGAAAAAAAACTCGAGGGGAATCTTTTTTCACGCGTAAAAAATGTAATTTTACAGTAATTGAACTATCAAGAAGAACATTTTGTCGTTTTAGGGGGTTTTTTAAGCTCTCACGTTTTTATTCGTACATTATGCCATGTGCATATTATCTCTTTAAAACGCGAAGTTATAGTTCGACACGGATAACTTTTAAAGCAACAATATACGTACATAATTACGCAGCATTGTGTCCATTGGTCAAATTGACCGGTCAGTGGCCGAGTTGGCATCACGTTTGGGTCCCACCCGGGCGTCGCATATTCAATTCTTCGGCTGGTTAAGTGCTCCATCACAACACAAAAACAAAATTCCGCTTACTGTGGTGGCAGTAGAAGATTTTCAAATATTGTCAGGTTATTCGTATCTTGGAAATGTTTGTCCTTCTTTTTAAAATAATAATAATTGTACACACAGTTTTCTATCAGATGAACCGGTGGATGCATTTTTTTAGCCATAAGTTGTTATAACATTTTGTGTGTCTGTAGTTAGAAGTAAAATTGTAGAAATATATTGTACTTGTACAGCTCCCTTGAGGAGATTTTTTTCCAAAAATGGCGCTATACAAATCATCCAAATATTATTATTATTAACGAAGGAGGAATCAGCCAGTCCGTATCTTTGCTATGGAAAACATTCCTCGCTAAATCTATCTACCGCTTAAGTTTCGGTAAGCTGCAGAATAGTTCACTTTTTGTTCAAATCTGACATTTACATAAATAATATTTGTATATTTCTCACCGAAATTTACGTAATTTGCCCAATTTTTTAAGTATGGGCTATTATATTCATCGAGCAATTAGGAATGACGATGTTATTAATTGATAATCAATCAAAAATAGACTGATATGGGATTTTAAAAGTTTCAACGTCAGGGCAGTTTGTTTTCAGCGGTTAATTTAAAAAATAGTGCACTGACTCTAGCAATACAAATACCAATTAAAATTAGTGTACTAGCTTATAAGAACCATGCTGATTGAAGTGTAAAACTTTATCAAAAATTAACTCGTAAATTAAACGTGCCTAAAAATAAACCTTTGTCTTTTTTGAAATATCGCGATTTCCCGGTGCGTAGAGATGACGGTAGAGAGCATAGACAGCGGATTTGTAAGGATAAAATAAACACATTCCTCTATTAAATTCATAGACAATACACGTAATATTGGTGAGATCTAAGCTTTCGACCTATATACGGATTATGTTCCAAGCTGTGATATGCTCGACATTCCAACTAATCCGAGATTAAAATCAACTGATATACCAGGCCATAGAGTTTTTTTATTTCACCAAAACTAGCAAAGACACCGAATGCAAAGTTATCCATGTCATGCTGAAGACATGAAAAATATTTTTTTTTATTCAATTTTTTATAAGAAAAACTCTCTTTTTGACTTTTGAAGGTAATTCCCATCTTCAATGATATTTGTTTTAATGTTGGATTGTCTAATTATTCTAGCGGCGCTATAAAATATTTTGTACATCTTGATGTTAATAATAGAATTTTTTAATTGAACATTTCACAATCGTGGAAGCAAACATTTTGTGGAGAAACAGTACTTTTGGAGTCGCAAAAACAACAAATCCCAAATTCTTAGAAAACAAAAATTGAGCAAAAAGTTATGAAAACAACCCTTTCAAATAAATATCACACAGTTCCTTTTAAAAGTTTTTTTTAGGTATAACGGAAGAAACAATGGCCGTAATATATTTTTTGCACGTAAAACGGTTATGCCGTTTACAAAGTTAGTTTGCCGACATTTAAATAAAATAGATAACTAATAAATAAAATTTATTATGTAAATGTGTTTATTTCTATAACCCGTTGGAAAGGGCTTTATTTGTTTATGTTTTCTTTTTAATTGGTGTACCTATTACAAATAAAAGGTTTTATACGCCTATTACACACAAGTTAGGAACTTATGCAAAGCACTTTTGGGTTCAATTAGAAGAATTCTTCTACATTAGTATTATTTTGTTTATTGGAGTTTGCCGACTTTCCAACATATAATATTGCATGGGATAAGTATATTATTATTTAAGTTTTTTTACGATTTTTATATTATAAAACCTGTGTTTTATTTTATGTACATGTTTAGGTAGGTATTTTGGAACATAAAATAACCAAAAAATAAGACAATAAATTAACATTCTAGCTATGCCTATCATACACTTAAATTTGAAATCGTTTACACCAAGTGGTTCGCTACGTTTGGTGACTTAGCAAGGGTGCCCGGGTCTCATGGTGTGAGGTTTGTCTAGGTCAGGGAGGAGAATTCGTTTACCCACATACTGCATGGCGGGCCGAATCGGAAGAGACTAATCGAGGGAGATCTAATCTCGACCCCTATAGCCGGACTCTCTCGACCCATCGCGTTGAATCGCAGTAGGAGGGATGAATTTATTCGTACGTCACTCCTGGACACATTAACCCCCAGATTCCTACCTACCCCTCATACCTTTTTCCTCCACAGAACATTCTCTCTTTCTTTCCCTAAGAAGACCCTCCACACAGCATCCCCAAAGAAAACATAAATCCCCATCCAATGTAAAAAAAAAAAAAAAACAGTATACTTTATTTGCCAGTTCAGTGCCTCACCGCCATGCCATCATCAGGGTTAGTATCAGCACTCCATTGTGGACCGCTAACTGCTAGCCTCTCTTCTACAATATATGGTTTAGTTAAATTTTGTTAAAATCAATACAGTAGGTAGGTACTAAATAACGTCCTAGATTTTTTTCAGCGCTTTTTTTCGCACATCTATTATTACAGGAGAATAAGTAGTTACCTGCGATGCATTATGAATGGGTATGGATGGGTAGGTGCCCCCGAGATGGGTAGGAACTGGTTGGAATGTGTTTTGTTGCCTACTTCACCCAGTACTGGCATAATGGAAGCGAGGTAAAAAATGCCCGCATGTGCGGTATTTTTTAAATTCACATTTGCTAGGCTATTGTGTTGTTTTATTTTGCAGGGGTGGCGCATGATTGTATTTTAGTCATAAATTATCGAGGTATACCAATACTTACACACAAAGACGGCCATATGAAAAAGAATTAAAAAACAAATATTAGTTTGCAGATATATAATATTTACAAGCTTCTACCCGCGACTTCGTCTGCGTAGAATTAGTACCTACTTCGAGTAGGTAATCTATTTTCTTATCCTAGGTCCCATCTACGTTTATACCAAAATTCTTAATCTTTTTCTAAATATGTATAATTCTTGATTCGATTCAAAGTATTAGGCAAGCACTTCAAATAAATTCACTAATTTAAATATTTTCCAAAATAGAATTTTGATTTAACAATCATTGTTTTGCAAAATGTCATTCTCAAATTTTGACATTTTCTATTAAACAATAATTATTATTTTAAATATATTTAAAATAAATGGCTAGCTTTATAAATTATAGCCTATATGTTATTCTGATTATTGTAAAGTTTCATTAAAATCCATTAATTAAATTTCGATTTAAAGAGTAACAAACATGCATACATCCATCCAAACTTTAGCCTTTATAATATTAGTAAGATGATCTTTAATAATAAAAATCCACTTGACATATTATATAAAATCATATCTAATATTCAAGGTTTATTGTATTTTTATTCCTGCGTTATGCCTAAAATTATTCAATTTCAATGATTTCTTTATTCTCAAACTTGGAACTGATAGATATAAATAATATCAGACAAGCGATAAAAGTAGGTACTAATATTATTTTTTTATTAGTAATTCTTTATTTTTTACTTTTTTTTACTCTTTTTTTACTTTGACAGATCTACCTGACAGGAAGAAATCTGTAAATCTTGTTCAATGAACTCTAGAATTTGAATTTGCTTTGATTTTAGTCAGTCATTTTGAAAACTTTAAACTCTTATTTGGAGAATTCAGACAAGCGGTAAAGTATCTAGGTAGGTACTTATAATATGATACTTTAACAGAAAATTTATTTGCCATTTCAATAATAATTGATTCCTTTCATTGGGGATTTTAAGGACTCGGGTAAATTGATTTAGAAGCTATCTACAATTATATATATATCCAATTTTTAAAATACCACACTAGAAGGTAGTAGGTATATAGATACAGGGAAATTATAGATATTGCCCGCCACTGAAATCAGTGAAAAGCATCCGCTAGATAAAAGATTTGCATTTAGTCTCTGTGAAAGAAAGTCCTTTGTGTTTAGTTGAAGGAGCTGATCCTAACAGGTCCAGGGATATGAACCCAGTGTCAGGACTGGGACTGACAAGCAAAACATCCGTCCAATTTTTAACCATTCGACCATCGCGCCCCGGCCAGCGGACATTTTTTATAGCAATTGTCGCAAACAAATAATAATGGAGGATTTGTATACCTGAATTTCTTCGGTTTTAGAATGTGGAGATGGGTTTTTATTTTGGAGCCGCTGAAGAAGTGAATTATAGATAGATGATATGTTGTGCGCCAGAAGTGGGCTAATTTTTTGCTTATTTCTGATGAAATTGATCAAATATTTTCATGTTGACATTTTACATTATTATTTATTAATCTTTGGGAAATTAACAATTGAATTTTATGAAATTTTACATAATACAAAAATACCTTCAATTAATTATAGATTTCCTCCTTGTGTTAAAGGGAACGGCTGGGCGCACGAAGAAAATGTTATTCTAAAATAGATCATTTTATTCGTAAAAACGGTTAAAAACGGGACTGAAGTTCTTACCAACAAATTAACAGGGTTTCAATGTTTATTGGCGGGAACATGTAAGAATAAATTGTTGGTATACGTAATTTCGTACGATTACAAGAGTCCTCCCTGCTCCCGTCTGGAGTCAGTGAAACTATGGCATCCCCAATGGGGTATGTTGTGAAGCTGAAGGTAAGTGAGGAAGGGAAGGAGATGGGGAAGATGAAGGTGGGGAAGCACCTGGCTATTCAGATCTAGTCACTAAACACGGCTAAAGCCATTTCAAGCAACGTTTAATTCTGAATGGTGGTCTTACACCAGGGCGTTACTGAGAGTATATTTAACTCTGGAACGTGCAGCAAATATAGCATATATTATTTTGAATTAATTAATTGTGAAATAACACAATTTTTTTTTTTAAAGAAAGACAAACATTCCCGGGTTACGTATAACCCAACAACATTTAAAAATCTCCTACTACCACCACACTAAGCGGAAGATGTTGCTTGTGTTGTGATGGAGAACTTAGCCAGCCGAGGAATCGAACACGGAACGCCTGGATGGGACCCAAACGCGATGCCCACTCAACCACTGACAGGTCATTATTTTAATTAATCAAATAAAATTTGTTTGCGCACCCCGGGTTCGAACCCGCGACCTTCGAAATGGGAGTCCAAAGCCTCACCGCTAGACTAGGCCAGCCGTAGTAAATAAGCACTTGAAAGCTTTGTAAATAAGGTCATTTCATTATAATTCTCCAGTTCTAATGTCCTAAAGGGTCCTAAATTCGTGTTACAAAATAAATATCAGCTGTTCTTTGGCACTGATCTTCTCATAAATGTACCTAATATCAATAATATAATAATGGAGGGTAACAAATGTAAAATCATGCAATGTCTTGAATATAGTGTCCTCTTGCGTGCAAAGTCGTATTTTCTGCAGCGCATAAACTGAAGTGGCCTTCCTGGTACCTAAGCATGTTTTCAAGAACTCACAATAAATTGTACCTACAGCCCACTTGAGGTGATTTTTTAACAAAAACGGCGCTCTACAAACTATCCAGTTATTATTATTATTATACCCCAACCCATTGTTTCATTGACTCAAAATGGTTGGGAGCAGTTTAGGACTGCAGTGATTCACATTAAAAAAAAAAACAAATGAAAAGATTTGAAGAAATCTAATCCACATTATTTCCTCGTTTTAATTGTAGGTACTTTTTTCCAATCTTAATATTAGATACGTCTACGTTTTACTTTATCCATGGATAACATAGACATCCAAATTGTCTATGGTGGATAATTATCCTATCCAGTTTTCAGTAGATTTGTCACCAAAAGAAAATAAATCTACGGATTACAACGAATAGATCTGATAAGACAAGACTGTATTTTTAAGCCAAACTCAAATGAATTGAGAGCTCGTTTCTTTTGTAGGAAGTAAATCGGAGTCCCCGATTGGATATACAGATAATGTTGTTCGGCAAAGTTGACGCGAATGATCTGATCCGTTTAAATCTATTGCAGGTAAGTAAGTATCTAAGTACCTAAATAATACATTATTTTATCTGCACTTATATATCGTAATAAAAAATCGTACTTATAGCTGTTATAGTATAAACCGGTTTCGGCGAGTTTCTTGGATCAATAACAAAAAATAGAAATTGGCATCCTTTATAATTTTATTATTTTTAAAAATTGGAAATTGAAAAGCTCCATAGCTCATTATAGAAAGGATGTTCCGCGTTGAAGCTAGTTGCCTTAATATTAATTTTTAGAATAGATAAAACTGAGTAAATTTCATTAAGTCAGAGCTCACCTTTAATTTTAAGCGTAAAGTATCTACCTACCTACAGCCAAAATATGTCATATAGGTATAGTTGTCATTCTCTCTCAGAGTTTTCATTTCTGTTTTGCAGAGAATTTTTTTTTTTTAAATATTATTTTCGGCTAATGCATTGGGTAGGCTCTGAAAGTAAATAATATTGTCTATGGCCGCGCCTTTTTTCTGGTTTTCTCTATTCTCGTCTATGGTGTGTGTGACGTCACAAAGTGCCATAGAAAAAAAAAACAGTTATCTAATCCTAGTATCGCCCTGGTGAAAAACCACCATTCATAATCGAAACCTTGTTCTTTGAAATGGATTTAGCCGTGTTTCGTGACCAGGTCTAAATACTTCTCAACCGCCCTTTTCCCCATCTTATTTCCCAAAGGAGATGCCATAGTCCCAGTGGCACTGGACGGTTGGGAATCTTGTGCGGTAGGTACCTAATTCACATTAAATAAAATTTTCGGTTTTTTTATTTTATTTCGAAGAAAGTAGGTAGCCACTTTTCTACCAATATTTCAATAACCCACATAAATAACCACATTTTTTTTCAAATATGGAACATGCATCCGATATGGGTCAGACGAGGATGTTGCCAGTGCCTAAAAACCATCGAGTACAAAAATAAATACGGTGAGGTACCTACCGTCGATACAAAAAATGGCGGTCAGGTGACGCGGGCCATATTGTAAAACGCACGTCTGTCTCAGTTAGCAAATAATAATATCCAAATAATTTTATGAAGGGAATCTATTATGTGGTTTTTTTCTTCGATTTTTATTAGATATGATCTTGAGGGACGGTGGCGAGGGCCATTGTGTAATTTATTGTGGATTAAAATTAATTGTTACACTTTTATACTATGTTTACGATCTGCTGATGATGTAATAAGTTTTTGACGCATTTTATAAATCGTGTGTGATACCTTATGTATATTTAGAGGAATTCCAGTAAAAATATAGGTAAAATAGAACATAACAAACGTTCATTCGGAATACGAATAATAATAGATTTTAATGTTTTTGGTTATTCGTGGACACAATTAAAAAAAAATTATACTAAAAACAACAAATTTAAATAGTTTGTCTTGGCTCAGAGTATCCAGCACGGTCGATCGTTAAATGATTTATCGATAATGTCGATAAACTGTCTAATTTCGCTGCACTTTCTTCAGGGGTACCCCAGGGATCCGTTTTAGGTCCACTTCTCTTCATCCTTTTTACAAATGATGTCGCCAAAATAATCGAGTCATTTGGTCTCTTGTCTCACTGCTACGCTGACGATCAGCAAGTTTATTTTTACTGCACTCCAAACGAAATCAACAGTCTCAAAATCCGTGTAGCTGAATGCCTAGAAGCAATAACTCGTTGGATGTCTTCAAACAAGCTGAAACTGAACCCATCTAAGACCGAGTTTCTCTGGGCGGCCACAAACAAACGGCAACATTTGGTAGACGATTCACCTGTTTCCATTTCTGGCAGCAATATTATTCCAAAGAGAACAGTTAAACTTCTTGGCGTTAATCTAGACTCGGACTTTTCGCTTAAAAGTCAAATAAATAGGACAGTAAGCACCGGATTTTTTCACCTAAGACAACTTAAATCAGTTCGAAGAAACCTTCCAACAGAGGCAATAAAATTACTCATCAACTCGTATGTAGTCTCACGTCTCGATTACTGTAACGGTATTTATGCTAGCCTTCCGAAATGTCAAATTGACAAACTTCAATCCGTGTTTAATGCAGCGGCACGGCTCATAACCGGGGTCTCTAAATATTCGCACATTTCAGAACACCTTCGCAACCTTCACTGGCTTAAGTGCCCTGAAAGAATCCAGTACAAACTGTGCTGGATGGTGTTTAAATCCATCAATGAAATGGCCCCACATTACATCTCTGAACTATGCGTCCCGGAAAACATTGGTCCAAGGCAGTCAACCCTTAGATCAGCAACATCATCAGCTCTAGGTAGACTGATAGAACCTAAACGAAAGCCAAATACTAAGTTTGGAGATCGTGCATTCGAAGTATCTGGGCCTAAGGCTTGGAACAAACTCCCTCCGGAACTAAGGGGCATAACAAGCCCAACAGAATTTAGGTCAAAACTAAAAACCTACTTATTTAGGCTCTCATACCCTTAAATTTAATAAATCTATTTGTATTATGTATTGCCTATATATATTTTTTATTAGATTAACATCATTCGAAGCCTTCACAGCAATCCGTCGCTTAACGAGAGACTGAGACTTCATTTAAGAAAATAAATAAAATTCATGTACTACTCTGTACCGCCCATTAATTAATTTTGCTTTTCCCAAACACGTTCATTAAATAACATAATATATATCAAATAATTACTTTTCCAACAACATGTGTTCGCTATTATGTCCTCTGTGCGCAAACTGTATATAAATAAACATCTTTTAACTTTAATCTCAAGTGACCTACCAGGTAAGTATGGTCCTGTACATTTTCATTGAAAAAAAAAAAATATATATATAAAAAAAAAAAAAAAAAAAAAAAAAAAAAAAAAATAATAATAATAATTAAAAAAAAAAATACATGTACATTTACATTTTTGGGCTGCACCGCGCTGGTTGTTCAGATGCATTGTACATATAGTTTTGTATCGCTGATCAAAGAACCGGTGGATGTGCATCCATTGTTTTAGCCATAGGTTTTTTATATTTTCTAGTGTGTAGTTAGAAGTAAGATTGTAGAAATTATTGAAATTTGTACAGCGCCCTTGAGGTGATTTTTCACAAAAACGGCGCTATACAAGTCATCCAATTATTATTATTATTATTAACTTGTTATTCTCGAGCACCAGTGCGGATCGCCAACGAACATTGGTTCACATCGAATAAATAAAGCACACTTCGTCGTCGTGAACTGTTCTTTGCTCGTTGGCAATCTCATGCTCGGGAACGATGACTACTTACTGTGATTATCGATAAAACTTCTATCCATCGACCGTAGGTACTAGATATCCTGACTTTATTTGAAACCGATCGACAACTATGGTGACGACATTTGATGTTTTAAAATCAGGCTAATTATTTCGAATATTCAGATGAAATAATTATATAACATTTTTTTCAAATATACTGGCAATTATATTGGCCAAAAGTCTTAAAAAAGTTAGGTTAGGTATAAAATAAAATTGGGCTCGGAAAAAAGCTAGGTTAGGCAAATCAAAGTTTAGCTAGGTATATATGTAGAAATATAGAATCCAGTAACAAAATACCTTTCTTAATATTATCAGATTCCTTGAAAACAGGCAACAAAACCATATGGTGGCATAAAAAGCAATTGAACGCTAAAAATGGGCGGCAACCTGAGCGTGCCGCGAGCCCGCCCATTTTTAAATAATGGAATCGAATACCACGAAATATTTTGAAAAGTATTCGATTTGATTTTTTGCAAATTGCTTGCAGCTGATACGGCGTTTTAATTATGAGATTTAACAATTTTGATAATATGAGACACGTGTCTGCGGTTCTTTTTAATTTTGGATTAGACTATATGTTCCACCAAAGGAAGATATGGCTTGAAAGCGTGCCGACTGTCGACGAGCTAGGACCGAATTGCACGGACTATCAAAAGTTATTCTTTTGTTGTGTAGATAGAAACAAGCCGCTGTGTTTAGATGCGATTTGCAAGATTATATATATATAATATAATATAGAGCACGTAACAAAATTATATAATACAATCTCCCCAGATTTAAATATGTCCTACATCGGTTCAAAATAATAACTAATTGGCTTGGTAAGGGAGGAGTTCGATAAACTATAAAAAATTTTCACAAAAAATAATATTTAGTAGAAACTTGGTAGGTACCTACACATATAATTAAAAAATAAAAATAATAATTTGCAGTACAATTTATTTTGAATTTTACGAACATTAGGTTCCTTAGAACAGGCAATCTGCCTAGCTAATAGGAACCAATGTCGACCTAACAAAACGAAATAACACTTGTACTCGTTTTAAATGTGTATATTCTGTTATTAAGCAATATTATCTATTAATTAAAAGTCTCAAAATTCTTTCAGTGAGAGCAATTCTGTGGTACAAAATTCAATTTCGGCACATAAATAACCCTTTATATTAGATATGAAATTAAACAATTTTTTTCACTTTGCTCCACTTATTTAACCAGTCTGAAAATGTCCGTAGTAGGACGAAACCGGTCCTGATGTAAATAAATAAGTGGAACAAAGTGGAAAAAAATTGTTTAATTTCATATCTAATACAATGGAATTCCACCATGAATTAACAGTTAAAAAACTAGACTCATTAAAACCCTTTATATATAAACAGGCTGGAACACAACCATAATACTCGTTTTAACTTTAATGAAGGACTTATTGTACCTAAGAATACAAATAAATATGGACAAAGAACGTTAAATTACATGATTCCCAGTTGTTTAAATAAGTCACCTGCTGAAATTAAAAACTGTGACCAAAACAAACAATTGGTGAATTTACTGAAGACTTGGCTTACGAAAATAATTAATTTGTATTAGCTTACAATGACATATTATTCTAAAGACTTTAAATTTGTCATTTATGTTTTCGTAATCTATATTTCTGTAAAAGGTTTAATTTTATTTTATATCTATAATTGTAAAAATTTAACTATTAAATCACTATAATAAGATTTTTAATGTTAAGAACCCGTTAGACAAACTTCTAAAAAGTAGTTTATACGTGTTAAATGTATAAAAAAAAAATTATTACCATTATTTTTGGTATATAAATATAACCAATGTAAAAAAAAATATAAAAGATTTTGGTTACATTTTGTTTTGTGAACGCTGTTTCATATTAGATAATAGATAATAGTTCGTGACCCATCTCCCTTTTTTCTATTATCTATATATCGCGTATCCCATAGAAAAGTGTCGAGGGTTTAATTTTTCTCATTTACGTTTTATCTCTGTAAAGTACTTGTTATTATCTATGCCCCACGAAAACCGGGAACGCTTGTTCATCATTCATTCATTTGTTTTCGCTCTCCTGAAAAATTAACATTTTCTGAAGACACTTTTTTATGGAATGTGCCTACTTAGACAAATTATGTTATACTGCGAAACGTTAGTTGTCGACCTATTATTGCGTTACGGGTTTATCTAGTCTTGCATGAATTTTATCAGATCTTAAATTGCTGTTTAGGCGAGAAACGAAGTGGATTCCTGTACTTAAAGCTGGAATCAGACCATTCACTCGAGGGAAGGTTTCCGCCATGTTTTTTCGGCCTAATCGTCCATTTTGTTTCATTCCATGTTCACACGGCGCTATAGAAATAAGCGTTCACTCGTCCATTCCGACCACAGCGTCGCCGAGCGAGGTCAACCGCGCTGGAATTCGGTTGTTTTTCAGCGCGGTCCGGCCCCGAATTTTAAGGAAAAACATGTCAGATGCATGGATTTTTACGCAATTTTGTTGACACAATTAAATAAAAATAAATAAAAAAACAGTATTTTGTCGTCTTATAAACCTTTTTATTTTTTATGGCATAATAACACAATTTGATTTCACTTTTTTTATTACGAACATTTTCCTACAAATTAATAATCTTACATATATTAAAAAAACATATAAAATACATGGATAATAAGGGAGACCCAAAAATTTATATGAGAGGTGTTCCCAAAAGCAAACAAATTAGCCGAACGAATACCATTTTGACGTTTTGCGTGCGATTTGATAGCGTCTTTTCATGGTCCTTCCCGTACAGGACGCGAGACAAACTGATTGAGAGTTCACTCGGTGTTCAGACGATTCACTTTGCTCTCTTCCGCGCGCATGCGCGCGCGAGTGAAGGATGCCGAAGGAAAATATCCAACATTGTTGGATCGGTTCACTTGAAGATTTCATTCGGCAGTGTTCGGCACTTTCGATTCATTTCATGTTCAGACGTGTCATTCCGAGTAAACTAGGCTGAATGAAATGCGGAAATGAGCGATTAGTGAAACGTCTGAATGGCGCTTACGTGACCACTGTAGTATCCGTTTATAATAACGGATAAGTAAATAGGTAGGTACTTAGGTACAGCTTATAGCTAAAGAACGAAATGATAAGGATGCGATTAGTTAGGATAAAGGAACTCGTCCAGGGCCCCTAGCACACTCGATCGATAACGATTGAAAGGATAACTTTCGGTAACTTCTCATCGTTCCCTAGCATGACTGCAGATCGCCAATGAATAAGTGACAGTTCACAAAGACTATGTGTCCTTAATATGTTCGATATCAACTGTTGTTTGTGCGTAAGCGATCTGCAGTTGTCCTAGGTAACGATGAGAAGTTACCGACAGTTATCGATTCAATCATTATCGATCGAGTGTGCTAGGGGACCAGGCCCATATTCCCATGGACCGACTTGATCACCAACACAGACATTCTCAGGAGAGATAGAGTAAATTGAGAATTGCTCACACTAGTAAAAGTACGGAAAATTTCATATCTGGGTCACATACTTCGAGAGGAGAAATATCATTTGCTCCAATTAATAATAAAAGGCAAGATAGAGGGTCGCTGAAGGCCTGGTAGGAGACAAATGTCTTGGCTGCGAAATGTACGAGAGTAGAAGTGTGGGGGAGCTATTCCGGGCAGCGCAAGATAGAGATATATTCACCAGAGTGATCGCAAAGTCGGAGGGACGCCGCCTAGCATACTCGATCGATAAGGATTTATATGATAACTATCGGTAACTTCTCATCGTTCCCTAGGACAACTGCACATCGCTAACGTACAAACAACAGAGGATGTCGAATATATTAAGGACACCTAGTCATTGTGAACTGTCACTTATTCGGATACGTTTTTAGATTTTCACGGCCAAAAGCATTTTCGTGGATTTGCCTGATCTGCCCTGATGATGGACACTGCAACGCTGTCCGAAACGTCGGCTAAAGAAGGAGGTAGCGCAACACGGCATAACACCCCAAAAACAAACCACGAAAATGTCAATTATTCGTTGGCGATCTGCAGTCATGCTAGGGAACGTTGAGAAGTTACCGAAAGTTATCCTGTCAATCGTTATCGATCGAGTGTGCTAGGGGCCCTGATAGGGCGCACGAAGAAGAATCTGAAACTATGGAGGCCGCGATAAAATTTATCAGTCATCGGTCGGAATATCCGTTAACAATCGTAGTCAATCGTCAACTGATAATGGATGACGGATTTGGACAAAATCGTATTGATATAGTGTTTTATCGATCTATTATTTTCGTTTACTTTCGATTCTTACGATTCTTATGTTATTTACTTTTGATTCTCGGTAAAAAAAATATATTTTAGAATGTGTTAAACTCGTTCCTAACAGCGAGAAAAACAACAGAAAAAAACACAATATTCGCTAATATTTTATAAATTCATTTTTAATAAGGCCACGCGATGGTGGCGCCATATTTTTTCTGTTTTGTAGTAATTAGCAGAAAGCAGAAGTGTGTTATTAATAATTCTTCACGCCAGCTTCCCTTTGTTACCGACCGGTTTGGTGATTTATCACTTTATATTAAAAGCGTGAAACGTTCGTATTTTATTTATAAACCGGCGACAAAGGTTTCGGACCGAATGTTCTTTGTGGCTGCGCGAATGCTTCAACTTAAATGATTATCTATTTTATAGACTGTCTATTAGTTTTTTATAAGTAAGTAGGTACCTACTTAAAATCTCACTTAATGCAATAATTTACACATAAAAAATAATAGTAATGTTGCATTGTATGTTTGTTCACTGCGGTAGGAATACCTAATACCTCCTTAAAAATAAAAAAAAACTCAAATATTTCAAGAAAGGCTAACAGATACAACATTGGATTGAATTACTGATGCAATATTGTATTTGTTAGCCTTTTTAGAAAGATTTGAGTTATTTTAATTGACAAAACTATTTATTCATATTTTTATAGCGTGTATACGGGAGCAAACAATTAATTTTTCTTAAAATTTCAAAGCATAACTTGTAAGAAGCGTTTATCCGCAAAATAATTAGGTATGCGTGCGCCATCTATGATAGAGTAAATTATAAATTCTTTTCACTATCACCTTAACATCCAATGGTTTTGATCAGGTAAATAAAAGAAAAAAAAAGTTGTAATTTCATACGTATACCAACCAATTATTCTTACATTTTCCCCACCAATAAACATTGAAACACCGTTAATTTGTTCGTAAGAACTTCAGTCCCGTTTTTAACCGTTTTTACGAATAAAATGATGGTATTTTGGAATAATATTTTTCTCCGTGCAAACGTAAGTAAAAATAGCTGAAGGCCCCGGCGTTGTCCGGGCTTTACGCATAATTTTTCGAAATCTCATATAAACAGTGACCTTTCTATTGTTTTGAAGGTCAAGTGTGCAAAAATTCATCAATCTCAGAATAAAATAATAGATTTGCATAAAAATCAAAGCCATGGATACTCTTAAAAAATGGATTATTTAAATTTACTTCGTTATGTATTTATCGGAAAAAAGTAAATATCTTTATTTATTTAACATATAAAATAACTTTAGTCCACCTCGGCAGAAGACTCCCTAGTGAGGAGAACCAAGAAATACAATATTTATACTTAAATTCACCATTATATTTATATGGACAATTATTTTATATAGTCGCCAAAGTTAAAATAAATAAATTATTAAGTATTCCTATGTATCTACATACTATGTATGAATAATGAATAATAAGTATTGAGTTTATATTTAAGTAGTTACTCTAAGCAGGTATTCGATACTTAGTTATTTAATTAGATATATACTCTCTCTCTTATCTTATAAGTAGGTAGGTATATCTACCTGCATGCATTTGAAGAATCTATTTGCATTAACCAATGGAGCGATTGGTGTTCAGTTTTTGATTTGGCCATTCGATTTAATAATATCATTCCTCAAAATATTAATATGGTAATTTATAAACTGTTTACTGCGATTTAAAGCTAATGAATCCACCTAGTTTTCGCCGTTCATCCCATATTTGTAGGTTCGTTAAATGTGGTACAATTTTGGACCGATATCAATGGCAGAAAAATAAAAGCAGTCCAAATTTCGACCTAAATCGCTCCAGTGGTTAAGTACTTTGGATGCTTTAACTCGATTACAAATAAGTTATCAGCCATATATGTATATATGATTGATATTCAAAATTAATACCTAGCAATAGTATAGGAACCTAAACACACCTATAATAGTCAGCTGGTTATGAATCAGCACTCGAGTGAGTGTTTGTTATTTTGTAACCGCAGATGTCGTCTATCACCCCTAACTATTAACTGTAACCTACCTCTATAGTGTCTACCTCTACTATATGCCAACATCCACCCTTCATTGCACTTCCAATCACCCTTCTTTCCTACGTGGACCAAATTTTTGCTAAAATAGCATTTTATGAAGGATGCTTAAAAAAGCCCAGTGGATAAGTGACACTTTGATTTTTGTTTGATTTTACAGGTCACGAAGTCACATCAAATGAAAATTGTAAATACAAAACCTACATACTTAGCGATTAGTGAGGTACCAAAGGATTAATAGGCGAAATATTAAAAGTAAAAAAAAAAAAAAACTATACTGTCGCCGAGAAAATTGAATAAGAGGTATATACCAAACTGTTGCTGTCACTGACGCTGTTACCCTCTTGAATACTGAGGGAAAGGGACGACTGCACCTCGGGCTGATAAAATCATCAAAATCGAGTATTTGTTTTCCCCATTTTTCTCCTTTAAAATTGCACCGATTTTTAGAAGAAAGCATTCTATGACTGTACACGGAGAAAAATGGTATTCTAAAATACGATCATTTTATTCGTAAAAACGGTTAAAACGGGACTGAAGTTCTTACGAACAAATTAACAGTGTTTCAATGTTTATTGGCGGGAAAATGTAAGAATAATTTGTTGGTATACGTACGAAATTACGTATACCAACAAATTATTCTTACATGTTTCCAACATTTAAACAATGTTAATTTGTTCGTAAGAACTTCAGTCCCGTTTTTATGTATAAAATGGTCGTATTTTAGAATAACATTTTTCTCCGTGTATGTTTTGCTTTTTTAAATACATTGTCTAGTTTGTATGCTGAAGTCTGATGATGGCGTTCAAACCAGACAATTTTAACAATTTTTGGCGGGTCCTAATTCCTATGAGAAGTAACTTATCAAAAAACAAAACGTCTACACGCTAGTTGTCAAAATCTATTTGTTTGTATCTTTGGTAAATATAATAATGCTGCTCTTTAAAATCTGAAGTACTGAAGCCAAATCGATTATTTGAAAAATGAAAAGACACAAAAGTCCACTGGAGCCCCTTAATGACGTTCATCTCATCTCTTGCAGTTGTTATGATGGGTTTCAGCATTTCTACAAGTCATCATTTGACGCGTGTCACGAAGGCGTGTTCGGGACACAACTCGAAACGTCGGCTGTGTGTCATCAGCCATCACGCAGGCGTCATCGACTATCTCCGCCATCCATCCACGTATTCTAAATAATACTAAATACTGTCAACACTTTTCAGTATTGTTTTCATTTTTCAGTAAGAATATTTTGACAGTAAAATATTTAACCGAATATATTAGAGAAAACATAATGTATTTCAGGCAATTTAATTAGTTTTTGTTGCCAGCATTTTTTGTGCCAATTATATGGGATATAACTAACTAACCATCGCGCCAGTTCCTCGGAGGGGTAGGCAGAGAGGATGGACCGCCACAAATCTCTGTTTTGACACACACTCCTCGTTCACATTCATTCATCGTCTCATACACTATTCTGTTATTAGATTCTTGACATTACCTGTTTTTTAGTCCTATAGAATATCTTCGTTCATTCGTTTCGCATGTCCAGACCTTTTAAACGTCTAATTTTTTTTTATTTTTTATTTTGTGTAGAAAAAATTTACAACATTACAGATATTTTATCTATTTAATTGTAATAGTACAGTGTGAATGTGTGAATGTAGCGCCAAAAACCTTACAAACTCATTGAATATTTGGAAGAATATGTCGAAATTTTTATCTAATATATTTAAATAGCGTATCGCTCTTCCCACGGGCGAATTCGGGTACAGATTTGTACGACTCAATCGGCAATATAATATGTTATGGCGACGTGCCCAAGAGTGAGACTCTGGTACAAAAAATTGATTTGCGCCAAAATCTCACCGTTAGAGACGAGGCCATTGATTAATTGAAAGAAATATTTTAGCAACGCAAAACATCTACGATTTTATAGAGAATGGTAGTTAGTCATACCTAAAATAAATCTCGATGGATATAAATATGGATATGTTCCATAGATTCGTAAAAATAAAAAACGTAGGAATTTTTTATGAACTCTTTCAAAGTTTAAAATATAGGATGCTTTAAATGGGGCCCAGATAATGCAATTAGACTCTAGTACACTAAGCACCAGTGAGTTGTAAAGTAGCCTAATTGTAATTGTAATTCTTTCTGGATCTACGTGTTTGTAGCACGATCAAATGTGATTTTACCACACATACGCCTCAGCGATATCATTTCTAGAGCATTCAGTCTACTTTCATCCTTCCTCTGCGTGTTCCATGTATCATTGCTTATACATCAAGGTTGGTATCAGCATTTCATTGTGGAATGTTATCCTCATTTCTTGGTACAACTATCTATTTTCAATTACGTACAGCGTTCAATCCTCCTTTTAGAGTAAGTACGTAGGTACCAAATAACCTAAACATATATTATATACGTAATTTCGTACATATACCAACAAATTATTCTTACATTTTCCCGCCAATAAACATTGAAACACTGTTAATTTGTTCGTAAGAACTTCAGTCCCGTTTTTAACCGTTTTTACGAATAAAATCATCGTATTTTAGAATAACATTTTTCTCCGTATACGTAGGTAAACGAAGAAGAGTGACTGGGGCTTTGATTTAAATATAAATTCTTAAATTAATTTTAACCGATATTTTACACACTTCACCTTTAACCCTTAGAAGACGGGTAATATTTTCTAAATATCTCAAAACCAAAAACAATATTGAAATTTGTATTTGAAATAATTGACAGGCTTCTACTATACCAACTTTTTTACTTTGTAAATATGATGGAAAGTAATAAAATGCGTCCAAAACTTCAAAAATATAGCTCTACGTGCGCACATTACTCTGTATCTGTAGGTATAGTCATGATTTCACTGCACTACCATTGAAGTTGGTCGTCTCCTAGGGGTTAAACAAGAAGGTCACTTCTTGTCTACATGCGATATGTCAAAAAACCTCCCCAACCCCTATACAATAATCCTTAAAGTAAACTTATGATACTTTAATGAAATTTTGCACACATTTATTAATAAGGTTTATTTAGTAAAAGATTATACTTTTTATATTTTACATTATTTGAGTGTTTTGACTGCCCAACAGGGAAGAATCCCGTTTTATGGCAGTCAAATTATGATGATAATAAAACATATGGAACATCTTTTGTACAAAACAAAAAGAAATGGATGAAATAAAATGAAGAGAAAGAATAAAAAAACATTTATATATACATATATAAAAGTTTAAAACATATCTAATGTAATAACTGTTGTTTGTTTAGCACAGTTATTAAAATAATATTTAAAAAAAATAGGTATATATACTTAATAACAGAGAATTAAAACAAATGGAAAAAAACAAGTAAGTTATTTATTATGAACTATTCGCACTTATTTTTTTATTAAACTTTTATTAATAACTAGCTTCTGCCCGCGACTTCGTCTGCGTAGGATTAGTAGGTACTTCGAGTAATCTATTTTCTTTTCCTAGGTCCCATCTACGTTTATACCAATATCTATAATAAATTCCTGATTCGATTCGTATTAAATATTTTCGAATTTCTAAAATAGAAATTTGATTTAACAATAATTCTTTTTCGTTTAGCAAAATGTCATTATCAAATTTTGACATTTTCTATTAAACAATAATTATTATTTTCAACATATTGAAAATTAATAGCTAGCTTTATTATAAATTAAAGCCTTTATGTTATTCTGATAAATGAGCTATATTATTGTAAAGTTTCATTAAAATCCATTCAGTAAATTTAGCGTGAAAGAGTAACAAACATAAATACATCCATACAAACTTTCGCGTTTATAATATTAGTAAGATTAGATGCAGTATATACAATTCTTGATTTTAAAAATTGTCTTTATCTGTCCACACACTTTCTTTCTTTTTTATTACTATTACTCGTAAGTACCTATCCTTTCACATCTCAGGCTAAATTACTTACTGATATTCTAAGAACTTACGTAATTGTTGCTATAATCATGTAATAATTTAATTTAATACACCTATAACTAGTATCATAATGAACAGTGGATGTGTTAATAAATAAATAAACAAACAAAAAAGTATATTTCGTATTCGAAGGTAGGTACTTACCTACAAAGAAAAGTTCAGTGCTTCCCTACTTAAAGCTCTCATTTAAAACATTCCTATAGCTTAAAAGAGATTAATCAGCCTAAAAAAAGCTCATTAAACTCACGTGCCTAAATAATAATAGGCTTGTTCATGAAATAACATAAGGCAGTTGCAGTAGGAACCTAAGTAGTTCCTACTTCAAGCGGTGACATTTTTTCCTTTTTTTTTCTATTTTTGTCGTAATACGCCGCGCACGTTAATGTATCCAATTTCTGTGTGCATTATGGGGGAGACGACAAACAAATGTCCCCCATTCTATGTGCATTATAATAAAAATAGATCGGAGGGAGATGTTTTAATATGTTTTAGCGCTGTCGCCGCCATTTTGTTTGAGAGAAAAAGCTGCGAGACCGCGGATTGGTTGAAAGACGGATAAAAAATAATCAGTCAGCGCGGCGATAGGCAGCGCAGTTTTTTATGATTTTTATCTGGGGCGTTTTGTTTGACAGATACGCCCATGAAATTAAAACTGTGCGGTTGAAAGTTGACCTTTAAAAAACTGACAAAATTATTATTATTGTACCAAATGAAATTTTTAAAAACTGCAGTCTTCTTTTTTGCGTGTTTTTTGCACGGATCGATTTTATATTAGGTATAGAAACAACAGTACTTACATTGGTAACACACGGAGAAAAATGTTATTCTAAAATACGATCATTTTATTCGTAAAAACGGTTTAAAACGGGACTGAAGTTCTTACGAACAAATTAACAGTGTTTCAATGTTTATTCTTACATTTTCCCGCCAATAAACATTGAAACCCTGTTAATTTGTTCGTTAGAACTTAAGTCCCGTTTTTAACCGGTTAAAAAACGGTTAAAAACGGAACTGAAGTTCTTACGAACAAATTAACAGTGTTTCAATGTTTATTCTTACATTTTCCCTTCAATAAACATTGAAACCCTGTTAATTTGTTCTTAAGAACTTCAGTCCCGTTTTTAACCGTTTTTACGAATAAAATGATCGTATTTTAGAATAACATTTTTCTCCTTGCAGGAGTGAAACAATTTACAGATATTAAATAATATTTTATGATGGGTACCTATAATATGTTTCTTTGTAATGTCTTTTTTGTGGTATGTATATTTAGTAATTACCGGATGATGTGCGTTGTGTATATAGGTGTGTGTATGTGTGAGTATGTTTGTAGGTGTGGTAAGTGGTAATCTGTGAAAGGATATGTATGGCGCACAATATGCTCCTTTTAAATTTGAGCCGTGAATCCGAGAAAATGTCGATGAATAAAGTTTGGGTATGTAGAAAATTATTCTTATAGCGGGTGAACAAAAAAGGGAGTGTAATGTGAATAATTGGCGGTTATTTGCCTGATTACTTGCCAATTTTTTCCAGGACTTTTGAGATAAATGGTAGATTCGATACAGGACGATAATTACTTAAATCTAAAGAAGGTAATTGGGGTTTCTTTAAAATATATTTTTTCTTTCAACTATACATACACTTAAAAAAAAAAATATATATATATATATATATACATATTTTTTAATATTTTTTTTTATAAATAAACAGTTTAAAATAAGCACTAATTTAAAAAATAAATAAAGAAGAAAATTTTTACTACAACACATAAATACTTGTCACACTTAAACATAACCACGTAAACACCTCAGCACAGGTTCTCCTAGTGAGGTGTTCACGAAACAAACAACATTACCCAACCACAGTTTCACAGTCACTAACCTACCTTACACACAACACAACAAAAAGTTCATAAATTATGTTATTAGCTATTATGTATAAATATTAATAACTTTATGTGAACGCTGTAATATTATAGAGAAATAAAAAAAAAAAATAAAAAAATAAAAATTAGGGAAACAAGAGCCTTTTTAAGTAGTTGGGGTACCTCGCCTATGTCAAAAGTTTTATTAAAAAAGGAAAACTAAAAAGGGCACTACATGTTTCAGACACTTTTTAACCTCTAAATGGCCGTTAGCCCTTCAGTTTTTGAAGCAATTTTGTCCCTTATGTATAAAGAAATTGTATGAAGAACAAGGACAGAATCGCTCGGGCCATTCTCGTTCTTGACATAACGAAATACCGGATAGCGTTTAGCCACTCCGAATAATTCAAATTAATTCCCAGTGACGCGCTGGGCATCAAAGATGGCGGAAAAATGGCTGCCGCTTAATATGGTCGTATTCGAATTCTATATTTTTTCATTGGTTTTATCATTGTGGAAAGCACAGATTTGAGAGATTATTAGGAAGTTCGTTTTAAATACATTATTTTGATGTAATTTTTTGTAATATATCACAAAAGAAATGTTATAAAAATTGAGTTCGTAAGAAATGTCAATTTTTTCACGTCGTAATTATTTTTATGTACATTTTTTACTCCAAATATTATCAGGAATCACTGGTTAAAGTAAGTCAAGCACCTCCCATAACACCCTGTACACGGCATTTGATCAGTTTGTAGGTACTTTATATTATTTATTTATTTTTGTCTCCACAGTTGTACACTAATATGTAACGAAGAATTAGAATTAAGATTAGAGAGTTAAGTCGCCGGTGACATGCAGTTGGAAAACTGTTAAAAAGTCATACAAATTCAAAAAAGTCTTCCAACAAAAAGTCTCTCGTGCGCACCTCCATTTCCATAACATGGATAGGTAGGTATATGGATATTACATTATTATGTACTAACTCTTACAACGCAACTATCTCCACAACTAACGATTCGTCTGCGATCGACCTTAATCTATATATATATATATTAATCTCGTGTCACAATGTTCGTCCGAGGTAAACTCCAAAACTACTAAACCGATTTTGATGAAATTTGGCTTACTGTGTGTAATTTGGTCCGACTTAAAAGATTTGATAGTTTTTATCTCAATTTTTAATGGGACAATTATTTGAAAATATTTGTAAGTTCCATAAATTTCTGACAGATGGCAATGTGGGTTAATTTATTGTCCAAACACACTACACTTGGTTATCTAGGTTAGTTAACCATCCAGTAGATAGCGTTGTGTTTCGTTAGCCACAGCAACGCGTGGGCCGGTCAGCTAGTAGGTTTTTATAGGTTTTAATAAATATCACATGGTTTAGTTTGGTATCAATCTGCCAATCTGATTCTTTGAGCTTCTTTACTTGCCGAAATTTGTTCTGCCAATTGATTAGCTCTCTCAACACGTTTGTGTTGTGCAATTTTGCTGCACGCATTGTTTAGGTTTGTTTTTTTCGCGGCATTTTACTGAAGTTTATTATTGCAACAATAAAAATAATTAAATAAACATTTTTATTAACATAAAAATGAGAAGCAAGCAAGACATACTTACACGTTTTTAAATTTATCGTAACGTTTTCTTTTACTATATTTAAAGTGACATGAAAATCAATTTTGTCGTTGAATATAATAACATACAAACGGTAGACAACAATATAGTATAATTATAATAATACACAGCACAATTATACAAATGCTAACAAATAAATGTCCCCAATTCCCATTGTTTAAGACGCCATAACACTTTTCACCTGAATACATTTCAAAATAATATAGCCTACTTTAGCCCTCTGACCCAGATGTGTCGACTATATAACAAGATAGAGTGTGCTGAAGTAGATATTTTCGTCGATAATGTGTACGGATTCAAAAAAAAAAGTTCTGGCGCTGTTAAAAAATATGTTTAACTAATTATATTGTGTCAATTGTCTCTCTTTGCATGCCTCTCGTGATTCCTATGTATCTTGCCTCTCATTGTAATATGTGTTACTTGAAGAGCTTGTATAAAATTTTGTATTTATTTATTTTATTTTTATTACTTATTTTTATTGTTTTTATTTGTGTTTTTTCTGTTTTTCTAATTGTATGTATCTGTATTTAATTGTATGTAATTGTTTTTAACTGAGTTTTTATAATTGGATGTTCTCACGTAAGTGCGAACATCTGTACAAACCCAGTATAAATAAATAAATAAATGAATAACACACGAAAAATTAAATAAAATCCAAATCTATTTTTCCACAGCCAAGCAAGACAAAGGCATATTACACTAATTTAAATGTAGGTACGTGTATTGTCTAAAAAAACTATTCAAAAAATGATTGTCTAACAGAAAACATATCATGTCTAAAATACTAACAAAATTCATAATTTAACTGCACAAGTTTAGTAACCTATTATCTATCGATTTGAAAAAACATCTGCCCACAAAACATAAACCTGCTGACGCTAACCGATCTGTTTACCGACATCCATTTTATTTCCATTCAAACCTAAACCAACACCCGCTACAAAATGTCAATTATTTTTTGTTATTTTTCAACTTCATCCAAAAACGCTTCCCTAAAAACGATTATTTTTGGAACAAGGAAACGCGTGCTTTGCCATTAAAAACCATAAAGTCGTAACTTACTTAAATAGACAAATTTGAAATTTAAATCCTTGGGCATAAAGGGTAGTTTTCTTTGCAGGATTTTTGTTTCTTATGTTAGAATGTTTCGGGGATGTTTTCAGGAAGGGATTTTAAAAATATGCAAAATTAAAGCGAGCACGTTGTCCGAATTAAAAAGGGAAATAGTTTTATAGAGGTAAATATAGTATTATTTTTGTATGTTCGCCAAAGTTGTTCAGATTCCTTCAGTTTCAGGGGAGAAAAACTTTTCTGGTTAGGTCTTACTATAATTTTCATCAAATAATGAAATCGAATAATAATAAAAAAACGTTATATACTGTGGCTGAAAACTAGTTTTAAAAGGAAGGGAAAAGAGTGAATTTACGTCTTGCAGAGATAAATACCTAATATCAACATTAAAACAAATATAAAACTCATTTCCACTTAGATTATTTGTTTTAAAATACTATTATAATGTAATTCTAGAACGAATAGTCATTTTCAAAAATAGAAATATTACACAGAGAAATAGAAATATTTTGCTTTTAAAACTTCCCTTTTGTTTCGAAAACTAAAGGGTCAATCATATTTGGAACCGTTCTACTCTTCAACAAAGTTTAAAAGATAATAAACAGTTGATGGTAATCCCGTGGCGACCGATTTTTCAAATTTGACTTAAAAATTTTCATCTCTCACGTTTACGCGAAGCCGAAATATCAAATCAAAAAAGTAAAAAATTTTCGTGGTTAAATAGTAGGTGTTTGTTTTATTTTATAAAAAAGTTAAGACTGAACGAATGTAAGGCAGAATTACCAGTTTATATACCTGATGTTTTATATGGTGATTCTACATGATCGTAGGAGTAAAAAAGATTAACAACTTTTTTCGAAATTCCAACTTTTTTTTCCTATACAAAAAGACGCCCCTTTTAAAAATCCTTAGCGTAAGGTACAAATTTACCCGATCAATTTGATGTGAGTCAGCCGGACGCGATTGTGGCGACGTAGGATGGTTGTGATTCACCCGTATCGTAGCAGCGTAAAATAATAGTGTTGGCCGCACACACCGGACTAATTTTATTTTTTATACTATCATGTACAATTCACCATGAGTGTATATCTGCCACGATAATGTAGGTACACTGAAAGGCTGTCCGAAACTTTGTCCAAAGCAAATTTCTGACTATGTAAAGTTCTATTGAGAAATTTTACAAAAAAGTTACGTTTTTTAAAATAATTAATAAAAATTTTCAGCCTGGTTCCCATTTATCAAGAAGTTGTTACTCCCTGGATTTCTCCACCTTAGCACGTGTTCCGGGGGTCATATGTCAGGCAGATTTCTCCATTATTTTTTTGGGGCCTTTAAACAGGAAGCCGGCCCCCTCGGGCCCCACTGTGTCGCAAGTGAAGGAACAACGCTGCGGAAGAAGGGAGTGCGGGGCGGGGCCCGCTTAATGCTTCCCGATTTTTTTTATTTTCTCCTCCCCGCGAAGTTCGGCGCGCGCCCCTCGCGCGTGCTTTTGATTAAGAAGGGGATTGTGCCCCGTGTCTTGCGTTGCACGCGTCTCCCCTATGTACTTGGGTAGGTACCAGAAAATAAGTTTATTCCTTCGCAGCTTCTACTTTAGAAAGTACCTAAGCAGACTATGTAGCTATATACACCCTACCTACATGGTATAGGTCTACGGTATAATGTGACATGTACCCACACGTGAAGTAGGTACTTACACATACGAGTACATAGCATCTATTTGAATCTTATATTATTTAAAAGCGATAGTTATTCCGAAGCGTATTGAAAGTAAGATTTTTAATCTTTTACAGTTTCGTAAAGCTGTAATTACCTAACACCCTGCTTTGTATTATTTTTGCTGTATTTTCTCCATGTTTTATCTTTGAATATCAATAATTATTTAATTAACGTATTAATTTTTTATGAGCCTCCTGGTTAATTAACTATGCACACGGAGAAAAATGTTATTCTAAAATACGATCATTTTATTCGAAAAAACGGTTAAAAACGGGACTGCAGTTCTTGCGAACAGATTAACAGGGATTCAATGTTTATCGGCGGGAACATGTAAGAATAATTTGTTAGTAAACGTAATTTCGTACATATACCAACCAATTATCCTTACATTTTCCCGCCAATAAACATTGAAACACTGTTAATTTGTTCGTAAGAACTTCAGTCCCATTTTTAACCGCTTTTACGAATAAAATTATCGTATTTTAGAACAAATTTTTTCTCCGTCTACTATCTAACTACCTTTTTTCGTTTAGATTGTTAGTGTTATCTTCTTATTCAATAATATTGATAAATTAACTTTAAAAGTTATAAAAAGAGAGTTTTTCTAATAATTTTTTATATGTATGTAATACTTTTAATACATTAAACCTTGTATTAAACCTATTGGCTCCACACAGGTGGCCTTTTCCTGGTGATGCTGTGTAAACAGTCTTTTTAAGGAAAGGAAGGAGATGTGTTCTGGGAAGGAAAAATTTTTTTATTCTAAAATACGATCATTTTATTCGTAAAACGGTTAAAAACAGGACGGAACTTCTCACGAACAAATTAACAGGGTTTCAATGTTTATTGGCGGAAAAATGTAATTTCTACAGCATTCAGTCTACACGGAGAAAAATGTTATTCGAAATTACGTATAACAACAAATTATTCTTACGCGTTCCGGCAATAAACATTGAAACCCTGTTAATTTGTTCGTAAGAACTTTAGTCCCGTTTTTAACCGTTTTTACGAATAAAATGATCGTATTTTAGAATAACATTTTTCTCCGTGTGTGTCCAGGAGTGATGGACGTATAAATCCATTCCTCTCACTGCGATGAAATGTGATGGGTCGAGAGTCAAAAAGAGGTAAAAAGGTCTCTCTCAACCCTTCCGTTCCGCCACGCAGTAGGTGAGCAAAGGCATCCGCCCAGACCTAGACAAACCTCACCTTACAAACCCGGGCATCCCTGTTAAGTCACCAAACGTAGCTAACCACTAGAGGTGACCCATGGCAGATGTTTTGGTTGGATGTCGGGGCAGCGGTACCCACACTTATTTCCCAAAGTGTGATTTTTTTTTTAATTGAATCCAAAACTTCTTCTGTCACTTTATACCAAAGATAATTTAATAAAGGAAAATTTTCAGGAACGGGAAAGGATGGCTAAAAATTGATAAAAACAGTTTTTAAGAATATATGTTTATTTTATTCATAAATAATACAATCTGCTCAGAAGAATTTACAATACTCTGGATATAATTTCAGCATAAAGATTCATGCACACTCATTATTACGATGCACTCAAAAACAAACAAAAAAAATAGCACGATAATTTTTAACTTTTTTCTTAACGTACGACTTAACATATATTTCTTATTTAAGGTTTTTTGGAACGCCATACTATATTACTATTTATTAAAAATACGTACAAATGCTTTTTTACAGCAGATTCTATTATTTTTTTACTAAATCTAAGTATCTGGCGAGGATATTGTATAAGTATTTATTTTGGTATTTTTTTATAATTCAAAAAAAAAAAAATATTTTTTATGTTGAACAAGTGGAAAAACAAACAAAGAAAAGAGAAAATGATAATTTTAATATCATACATTGTTTGAAGATTTAACGAAAAAAAATTTTTTTTTTCATAATAAAAGAATATTTTTAAAAGATTTAAATTTTTTGAAACAATGAAATTACTTATTGTTATCCTGTTGTCTTTTAAATTATTATTGTAATATTATAAAATAAAATAATAGTTAAAGCGTTTTTTTAGTGAAACCCGTTTAACGCGTTTAATTTACAACAGAGTGTAAATTATCGTTTTGTATAACGAAAACCCTCCACCACATTGCCAATATAAATAATACTGTATTCAGTCTTTTGCTTATAGTAAGTATAAACATATTTGGCCCCCTCAAAAATAATTTAGAAAAATCAGCAATATTTACAAAATTCATAAAAACTGAAAAAAGTTCATCAAAATATGTACAAGAATCAAAATAATATACATAATAAATCAAATAATGTATAAAAAATTCATCAAAAGTATTAAAAATCTGTAGAAAAGAATGAAAAATATTTACAAAAAATACAAATTACATGTCTGTACGTACACATTTAAATTCATCGTTAATTTAAACGTTACGTTAAATGCATAATTAAATTAATTTTATTAAAGTACCAAGTTATATGATAGTAAAATATTCTTAAATAATTATAGGTACTTATCTGCATACAATTTAAGCTTTGGAAAATTTGGTAACTTTATTACAATAAAATACCAATAACTACTATTGGAATACACCTAGAAATAATTATGACTGAAAATCGAAACCTAAATATTTTTTTATTAATATTAAAAAGTATTTTTATACTATACAAGCGCAATTCGCAAAACTTTACTTTTTGCAAGTATTATAAAAATATTATTCTGTCTCACTCGAACAGATATTATTGAAATAAAAAGATACAGTAATATAAATAATATTGATGTCAACCTGGTTTAGGTTTGAGTCAAACTTACACTTAAGGACGTTATAGCCAATATTTTGTTATAAGCGGGTTTGGTATAACCAGATTAGTCGACTGTATTTATTTGCAACTTAAGTCAAATGAAATTAATATTGTATTTTACAAGTTAAATTATTTTTATTTTTACGCAAGACAGCTGTGCCGCTTTCTGAATGCATAGTCAAAGATTTCGTAAGCTTAAGTAAAAACTAAACCAGGTTGTCCAAAAATAATTGTGTTGGCTTTCTACAAACCAAAAAAACCTCTGAAAATTCGCATACCCGATTATCCGAACGTGAAGGATTTATTTACAAAATGTTTTTCTAAGTACAAAATAATTAAGACTATATTTACAATTTATAGTGCAAATAATTATTAACGACTTTTTACTTTAAATTAGTGAAAATAAATTTGGCTTAACAAAAATGCAGCTACCAATCTAAAATTAAAATGACTCAATGCTAAATGCACCCTAGCATTAAATGCAAAATATTTACAAAATATATTTTGGCGTGAAAATATAATTAGAAAAATTATCATTTTTTGTACTTGACTAGAGGATATTTGATTTTATACCGTGTTCTTACATTAAACCTCTACAAAACTTTTATATTTTATTCTTTATAATCTAGTTAATTAATAAAATTAAGAATGTTGAGATCTGGCAATGTGGACAAAGAATGATACCTTATCCGTGCTTCTTTCTCCACACATGTTGCAAGTGAAGGGATCCTTGAACCCGTGGTAGCCCATGTGCATGGTGTACATGATGATGTCCTTGAAAACGATATCACAGTATTGGCAATCGTAGGACTCTTTGACTGGTGCCTTTACAACTTTGACTTCGACTTCTTCCGCAGGTTTATTGCTGGTGGATTGGTTTCCCTTGTCGGCTTCATACTGCTCTTTAGCTGGTTCATAGATGTGGTTTTGGATGTCGACTTGAATCTCCATCCTTTCTGGTTCCGTATTCTTCAAGAGCCTTGAGATGTCTGGAATGTCACGTTCGTGGTTGTCTCCAGCTTGCTCCACTCTTGGAACGGATCGCTCTAGCTTGAAGGCGCGTCCTTTGCGACGGTTTTTCAAATGTCCGGTTGGAGTTAGTGGTGTAGGGCTGTGAACTATTTCTTGTTTACAAGAGGTTCTCGTCAGGTCCAATGCGTCAGACGCTGGCTCCTCGCGTGGTGATTCTCTCGGAGACACGTGCGGAGAGGAATGGTTGCTCAGAGGAGGAGAGTACGAAGACCTCGCGGAATGATTATCGGGTGAGCTCTGAGGCAAAGTAGCGGGAAGTGTCGTATTAGAGTTAAGGAAGTTTTGCTGGCTCTGATTCAGCTCGTTAAGGAATCTCTGCTGCATCAGAAGATGTGGTGACAGGCTGTGAATTCCCCTCATGGGATGCTCCTCGTGATTTGGAGAAGGGGAAGAGTGCCGTTCATAGTTGTTTTTGTCATTCATCGGGCTCTTGGGTAGACCACCATTTGGGAAGAGCATTGAGTGCGGCATTAGAGATCCATAGGGGAAGTTTACCGCAAATGGATTCTGGAACAAGTGATGATGAGGTTGCATACTGTTGTTATTATTATTATTATTGATGGTCTCTTCTTTATTTAGGCACCTTTGCTTAGGTCCACGACGAGTTCCATAAACATCGATGATGGGAAGAGGATTCGGAGTTCCATCTTGGTTCAGTACCATGGCTGGCTGGTGTTGGTATTTACGGAGATGCAGCTTGAGAGAGTGGCAATACTTGGTGGCGTAGTTGCAATCGGCACACCTGTACTGGTAAATGTTCGAGTGAGACTTGAGATGAGAGTTGAGCATGGACTTGTTGACACAGGAGTAGGAGCACTGCGGGCACTGGAATGGCTTGCACCCGAGATGGTTCCTCATGTGGTATTCCAAGTGATGTTTGTACTCGGTAACAAATGGGCATTTTGGGCAGTTGAGCATCCTTTCTGGTTTGATGTGGCTCTTGGTGTGTTCCCAGAAGTCCATCTTGGTAACAGCAACGAACTCGCACTGCTTGCATTTGAACGTCTTGACTTTCCCGTGGGAGTTGACAGCTGGGACGCGGAGTCCTGGTTCTTCCTCGTTGTCGGGGGTGCACTCTATCGGGCTGGGCATACCCTCGGAGTTGCTGGTCCATGGAGGAGAAGGAGATGGTGATTTGGGAGGAGTGACAGCCTCCGCGGCTAGTTGTGCGGTGGTCGGCCTACCCTGGGCGGGGGACGACTCGAAGCCTGGCGGTGTGAGGGGGCGGAAGGGAGGACTGCGTGGAGCCGAAGGAGATCCACGGGAAGATGAAGAAGGCGAAGAGCTGTGGAAACCCTCGGAGTGACTGGACATAAATCCACTAACCATTGTTGGCTCTACTGGCTCTTGTTTCTAGAAAGAATAATAGAAAGGAAATATTAGGACATTGTAAAGTTGTATTACTAAAACAATATAAGAAAATATAAAAATATGAACAAACTTACGATATGATGCAGAGAAGCCCAGGGTAGTGTCGGTGCCCGCAACATGCCAGAATCCCAGCTCATCATACTGTAACAAAAGAAAAAAAATCATTAAAAATATGCCAAAATTAAATAATTTACTTGAACTAGATGATCTTCTTTTTAATAACGTTCCCGATTCGGCCATCCACCAGCCTTCGAGCGAATTGTTCACGACGAAAACATTCAAATAACTTCAAGTTGATTTGCCAATTTCATAATGCATCGATATGCACTATGAAATTGGCAAATTGATAGTTAATATTATTAATGCAGTAATGTAACTACAAGCCAGTGTTAAATACAAGTTTTAACATCCGCCTAAAGCAAGCCTTGGACCTTCTGTGTGATATGAAAGAAATGACAAAACGTTGGGAAATAATGAATCTCTTATCACCAAATTAATTTGTTAATATTCTAGGAAAAAAAACTAATTACACTTTTCAAGGTATCAAAGCGTTGTTTTGTCACGCATTTCGAAAAAAACAAATTAAAAAGCCATTAATAAGTCGCCTCTAGACTCGTGGAACATGAAATACGTCAAGAAAGACTTGTTATTGACGATTACGGAATAAAATTCTTCCATATCGGAAAGATTCGACGTCAGTTTTATTGCTTTTAAGGTACTTAAATAACCACAGACGAAATAATTAATTGACGTTAAATAAAGCAAAGCTTGTGCCTCAACCACACACACATTCTTTGAATGCAATGGGTTTGATTAATATCCAAAAGTCTGCCAATATTATTTTTTACGAAAGATTTATTATCGCTTTGAACTCTGTACAGCGACACTACGCGCATACCAATACAGATGAAGCGTTAGTTGAACGAGACGATAAAATGATAATACCTAATATTTTAATTAATGAAGATAATATTAGCGAAAATAAAAATAAAAATAATACCTAATAGTTCAGTGGTAGGGTAAATTACTATAAATTTATGAAAAGAGTCAATCTTACAAAATGTCAATGAAGAAAATAATACTAGGTACCTAACAAATCTAAACGAAATATGAGAAAGACAAGTCACAGAAAATTAAAAAAGCTAACGGTCGCAATTGGGACTCGAACCCAGGATCTCTCATCGTATATACAAACGTTTTAACCGGTTCGGCCACTGGGACCTCCCATTTTTCATTGTCTCAATCTCATATTTCAAATTTAGAAGTATATATGTAACAATACTATATTATTAATTTTTCTAATATTTTTGACAGTTATCTTTTTAAATGGAAACAAATGTTAACCTTTTTATGATTCTGTGTCTTGTTCTTTTCATAGTTCATTTGTTATTATCTTCTTCTTCAATGATTACATTGCAATGATAGTAATAATCTTCAAAAGTTATTAGTTATTATAAAGGAGAGTTCCTTATTCGAATAAAAAATGAACTTACAAAATGTTTTGCAAACAAGTAACACTTTGTTACTCGGTTGAAGTGTTATTTTTTATAATTTTTATTTAAAAATTCTTTTTTTTACATAATTCTACATTAAGATGATCCACTAGTCCTTGACTCATTCGGAATTGGGCGAAGCGAACGATTTTTAAGCGTTTACCAATAAAAACCCTAATCTTTAGCAAACAACAGTGTTTTGTTATTCCGCAAGTATATTTTTAAAGATCGAAGCGCCGCGTAGACTAAGGCATGTCCGTTTGCCCCGGGCCCTGGGCGTAGAATGAGCGACGGGCTAAAATCCTTCCGTACATGGCATAAGGATGAAATTCGCACTTACAAATTCGTTGGGTACCGCCTATTTTTATTCACTGAAAAGAAACGTCGCCAAAATGCACGTTTTATTTTATTTTGTGAAGTTCAGATACAAATATTAAAATGTTTTCCGATCACTCTATAAGAAACTTAATTAGCTACATTATTCAATAAAACAACACCAGAAAAAGGATTTGTAATAGGAGATTTTACACTTTTAACCATTTTTTATAGGTCAGACGCATAATTTTTTTCTAAGCGTATTAAAAAGCTTATCAAAAAAATACTCGATCACTTCAAAGGCCAAGATGTGTTCTACTCACAGTATTTAATTGAAGCATCTATATTATTTCTAAGCGATCAAATTTTCAAAACTAATACACAAGATTTTATACGATTTTGCGTTTTTCCGCATGTCTTCACCTTAAGTCCCGTTAAACTGATTTATATCAGTTTGTCAACGGTTTCTTTTAACAATTACATTTTAGAAAATTTAAACATAATTGTTGCTAATTATAATCTTTTCTACTGAATGTGTCTCGTGTAGGGAAAAAGTCAAATAATAATCTAAGGACTATTGGCATTATACCTCTAGCTCTCTCATTTAAAATTTAGGCATATTAGATTTGTCAAAGAATTTGTATATAAAAATACAAAAATCAGTCATTTTAAATACATGTAGGATTACGAAACGAACGATTTTTTAAATATTTATATTGAGTGATCAGTAGGATTTATCGGTAAAATTAGGAGGAACCCTCTGATATGAAAATATCTAGAGTCGGTCAATTATTTTCCCATTTAATAGTCAGGTAGGTTAACATGTTGCTCTTATATTGTTTTGTATTAATTATACTTACATAATACACTTGCATAACGTGGATTTACTAGATGATCATTTTTATGGAAAAGTGTGTAAAAGGGTTTAGTTTTTCCTATGGGGAAAACTAAACCCGGTCTGGTGCGTTAAATTGTAAAATCGATGTCTTTTTTATTAGGAAATTTTATTTTCGAATAGCAAACACATTGCCTTTTGTTCAAATATTTCCCTTTTGCTCCCACTGCTACATATTACTTATTTGTTTAAAAATTATTTACCAAAAATGTGAAAATATCTGTCATCTATTGGACAAAACAAATATTGTATTATTTATTCAGCTAACTACGTTATTTGAACTTCAATTGAAATCAATAATAGCACATTTTGACAGCGTCCTGAAATCGTTAGCGTGTAACAACCAACCCCTTTTATTTAATATAAAAAGGGTTGAACCCTTTTATTCTCACATATTATCATACTTCACCCCTTTAGTACATAGAGAACCATAGAAAAAGCGAGATAAATAGATGAGGTTTATATACCAATATCGAACGAGTGCCGAGTATATAGGGGTTAGTTGTTGTTTTGATGCATTTTAGCCATTTATTTATGGAGATTTTTGAGGGTGCTGGGCAGAAATGAATTATTTATAAGCGGAATGATGCTGGATAAAATATCAATCAATCGATATAACCATAACTTGGATATATTACGACATAAAATATTGTTAATGGATTCGAGATTTTACATTATTTTATATGTCTTTATATTTTATATAATATAGACTTCGATCGTTTAGTTGATTAGGCAGACAACTCCAAATACTAAGTTCTAATTTAATGAGGAAAGATATATTCAAATGCTCAGCATAAATCAAATAATATTTACATACATCTGTGTTTTACGCATTAAATACGTAAATGTCCTATTAGTAACTAAACCAGAAAATATAATCTCTTTTGTTTATTTCACTACTTTGGTGGTGTTTATGTGTAATCTGAGTATTGAAACAGATAGAGAGTACACTTTTACATATAACTACATACTCAAATCAAATTTATTTTTTTCAAACATGTCTGTACGATCGACTTTTGTAATGTAAAAGAATAAAATAAAAATGGCGGTGATTGGCAATTGATAGGGATTTTACACATAAAAAACAATACATGTTTTGATTAATTACAATGAAAATAAGAGTTGATAAAATACAGATAAGTGACAGAAAATCTAAGGAACGTAATATATGAATTATTAGTTTTAATTGATAAACTAATGTTTAAGACAAGATTTTTTATGCGTAGCACAAAAGGTAACAATTATTATAAGCAATAATTATCAGCCTGAAACACTCATCCATATTGAAAAAACGGCAATCAGAGGGACACGGGTTCGAGTCCCGTCGGCGGCATGTATCTTTTCTCGAGAGGTTTTTTCAATATGGATGAGTGTTTCAGGCTGATAATTATTGCTTATAATAATTGTTACCCTTTGTGTTATGCACAAAATATATGAGTTGACAAAATGTAGGTAATATAGAATATAATTGAAGTAAAAATGGATAGTCTGCCAATATCCTAAATATCAACAACTGTATTAATAAAAATGTATAAAATTTGTGTTCCAAATAGTTTATGAACTAAGTAGAAATAGTTCACACATTGATGATCATTCTATTCTACATGGAGAAAAATGTTATTCTTAAATACGATCATTTTATTCGTAAAAACGGGACTGAAGTTCTTACGAACGAATTAACAGGGTTTCAATGTTTATTGGCGCGAACATATAAGAATAATTTCTTGGTACGAAATTACGCCGCCAATTTTCCCGCCAATAAACATTGAAACTGTTAATTCGTTCGTAAGAACTTCAGTCCCGCTTTTAACCGTTTTTATAAATAAAATGATCGTGTTTTAAAATAACATATTTCTCCGTGTATATTTGTTATAATTTAGTTTACTAATTAAAATATCGTTATGTTGTAATTCCTCCATCTCATTATCAGGTACCTGGTATTCACTCTAAATACAACCAACTTACCTACTTATCTTATACTCTGAAATAGTATATCTGAATATAGTATATCTATGTTACCAGGCTAATTCGGTAAATCCGAATAGAATATATGCTACCATATTACTTTTTCTACAGAGTCACAAAAAAATGTTTGTATATATTTCTTCATTAAACTGCTTGGTTTCAGAGAAAAAAATATATATATTTTTTTTATGGTTTTTAGTTTTTGTTATGTAATTATGTACATTTCCTAAGGAATAACATAAACTAAACCTGTCAATTTGTCTGTCCTGGAACGGGAAACTTTCCTAGTTGGACAGGCAAAGCTTCCTAATATGTAAATTGTACTTTCTTATGTATCTATCTATAATAAATAAAAAAAATGAAGATATTATTATTATCTATTTACAACAATGAGAGCAGTAAGATCCTTGGATTAGCATTTAATATAAAGTAATCTCTCAAGTTGATGTATTATATTATGCAAGGAGTAATGTATTTGTCTGCCATTTTGAATTCTTTATTCGTTAATCTTTTTTATCCAGAGGGGTTTTCTCGTGAGGTATAATCCGGACTGGGGGGGCACATTCCGATCGACATCAATACGGGGAAATGTCGGGGGCGGACATCGGAATGGGAGAAAAATGTTAAGATGGGCAGGGACGGATTGATTTTTCTCCATTTAAAAGAGAATTATATAAATTAAATTAAACAAATTATTTTGTGTAAACCAGTATAATCACATGTTATGATACCTATATGTTTCTAAACCGATGGTTTCTTTGTCAGGATAATAACATGAATTATTATTAGTAAATTGTGTCATTAAATTAAAATGATGCCACAAAAAAATATATTTATTGTCTCCGTCAAATAGTTGAACGCCAATATTATATTACAGATAATGTTACAAATTAAAACAAGAACAGTAAGTAGCTGTGTTTAAATAAAATACTTATTATGCAAATATGAGAGCGTAGATATTAATGTAGTGTAGAACTAATTGGCGTAAGCGACTTATGTGAATATATTTAATAAAAAACGTCGTATTTAAAAAAGAGCAAAAATCACGTGGGGGATGTGATTAAGTAGCATTTAAAGAAACATTGTGATTTTTTTCATACATATAACTTTTAAAATAACAAAAAAAAAACGTGTAAAAAATAATTTTCGGAGCATACTTAGCGATTTATTTCTATCGAGGGAATTTCATATAATTACCGTTTCGGCGTGGGGAATATGTAGATACGATCTTAAAGAATATAATTTTTTTTAAGAGCTTAAAATCTTCAAACGATTAAGGAAAACACGGTAGAAATTCGCAGCACGGACCCTTAATGTGATTATCGCGCAGCAGTCCCAACTGATCTCGTCTATCTGGAGCAAGAAAACTATGGCATCCCGAATTGGGGTATGTTGTGAGGTTGATAGTAGTGGTAAGTGGAAGTAGATGGGGAAGATGAATATGGGAAGTATCTGGCTATTCAGATCTGGTAATTAAATAGTCTAAATCTAAGTCTAGTCTTTCGCAAGTGTCATTTAGATGAGAGTTATAAATAGAATATGAAAATATATGAAAAGAAGAGTATACGATGCTAATATGAATGGTAGAAGACGTCGGGGACGCTCGAGTCACAATCAAGTTAATCGAATCAATCGGGCCATGGTCAAAAGTCAGAATAATAGATCATGTATGAGACAATCTATAAATGTGAATAAGGCAAGGAGTGTGTGCCAAAACCGAGTTGTTTGGCGGTCCGTCCTTTCTGCCTATCCCCGCTGGAAACGGCTTGATGCTTAGTTTGATAGTTTGCGAGGTTGAATCATTTTATAGATGGGTACCGTCTAATTTCATCATGAGCTACACACCTTTTAAATAACACTAAACACTGAAAGTAATACTATAGGTACTACGCTACTAGAAAATCCACAGTGGAGTTGTTGGCAATCCAAATGTTAAAAGTTCAAAATAACGCCATCCGTAGTTACACAATTCATCAAAACCATTTCCCAATCCGCCCCCGACTTCAATAAAATCCACCCTTGTCGGCAGTAAAAATGAATGACCACCCCGCCGAAGCGTTCTTTAGTAGGTACTAACATCCCTCCCCCGACTCCCACAATACCTCCCCCAATACCTCCCACCCCATGGCCCTAGACAAGGCCCTTCTTTCCTTCTATCAACCCCCAACCTGATTTTATTACTATATTTTTCAGCGCCATATAGTATCGCTTGCCACTTACTCTAAGAATAAATTATTATCAAATATTACTTATTAGGTAGGTATATACATCTAATTCTTCCCTTATCATTCTGGAACCTAGACAAAATGATATTATTCCCGCTTGACATTCAATTTTAAATATTTTCGCTGTTTTTAACGAATCGCAGAATGAAATACTTCGTTTGAAGGCAGATGAACTTTTCAGAGTTTGATTTCGTACAGACACACCTAATAAAATACTAAAATTTGAAGGCAAATACAGCTAAACGCAGCTTTTTAAATCGCTTATCAATGTTTCTTTCTTTCTTTTACTGTATTTATCACTTGTTCAAACTAAAACAACTCCATTAATTAAATTAAAAATATTATGGGCAAATTATTTGATGGCCTCGATGGTCAAGGGTTAATGCTCTAGAGCAATCCGACGATCGCGGGTTCAAATCCCGGTGTGCGCAAATAAATTTCGTTTGATTAATTTGAGTTGGATCACAATTTATTCATTAAATTTCCCTGTTAAGACCACCAATCCGAATTAAAACTTGAAATTTATTTAGCCGGTTTGGTGATGAGATCTGAATAGCCAGGTAAATCCCCACCTTCCTCTTTGACATCTCCTTCCCCCCAGCCTCAAATACCCTTAGCCTAACCACATAACCTAGATATAAGAACATAATCCAGACATAAGAACAGTATTCACATAAAAATAATAATTAAAAATGGGCAAATCTTGACCGGCTGCCCTGATGATGGACACTGTAACGCTGTTAGCGAACGAAACGTTGGTTAAAGAAGGAGGTAGCGCAACACGGCGTTACTCAAAGATAAATCACTATATTGCTTTGGCAGTGAAAATCTTATCTGAGATGCTTTGTTCAAAGACGCTAGGCGTCGTATTGAATTTATTGACGAAAAGCCTATGGACGTCGCGACGCTGGTGTGTGTGGGTGTTGCCTTATATGTGTGGCATCGTCGCAAAAAACGGCGTCTGCGTCGAAAAAGCGGCGACTGTGGGGGGGAGGGGTTATTGGTGAGGGGGAGGCGGTTGATAAAAAGCAAAATGGCCGCCGGACAGCGATAGGGGGAGTTTGAGAGGATAACTTCGTTTTACGCAGGAGGTACCTATTAAAAACGTAATTATATTATATTATATACCTACTGTGAAGATGTGATTTTTCGTATATTGATATTTTTAGACTGTAATTCGAATTAAGAGATTTATATTATAACGAGTGCATGGAATACATAACGCACAAGTTTAAGAAAGTCGGATTATATTATATTATAGCAAGCTTCATGTTGAAATAAGCTAATAATTGAAAAAATTAAATATATAGTTCTCTGAAAGATGTAGGTACCTAGCATAGTTTATCAAATACTTTCTGAATAATAAACGGAAGGATACGAATGATTATGCAGCATACACGGAGAAAAATGTTATTCTAAAATACGCTCATTTTATTCGTAAAAAACGGTTAAAAACGGGACTGAAGTTCTTACAATTTAACAGGGTTTCAATGTTTATTGGCGGGGACATGTAATAATAATTTGTTGGTATTCGTAATTTAGTACGAATACCAACAAATTATTCTTACATGTTCCCGCCGATAAACATTGAAACACTGTTAATTTGTTCGTAAGAACTTCAGTCCCGTTTTTTACCGTTTTTACTATTAAAATAATCGTTTTTTCGAATAACATTTTTCTCCGTGTAGGAGGCTCTAGGGAAAATATTTTCCCTCAGGCCATGTCATCTTTGAGGATGCTGTATGGAGAGTTTTTTTTAAGAAAAGGGAGTTCTGTGAAGAAAAAAGGTGTGAGGGGTTAAAAAGGAATCTCGGGTTCACTGTGTCCAGAAAACTCGCCACCAAGACGTGGACATTCCTAACCTTCTTAACCCCTGCTAAGACACCAAACGTAGCGAACCACTTTGGGTGACCTATGGCAGAGGTGTTGGTTATCCAGTAAATAATTCCCGGGGCGGCTTCCATCCCCGCCTTCTAAATTGCCAAAGTGGGCCGCATGGCAAAGGATGGAACACCCTATAATATGACGGATCATTCTGTACCACGGGGCGAAAGCATTTTATTTAGCTATTTTTGTAGGTATTGTGTAGAAACTTATAAAATGTGCATCACAGGGTCCAAACGGTTTTCAAAACGTATGAAAAACACCCACAAAAAACAGTTTTGGAAAGCGTACTGTTTTTAGCTTATTTTTTTCTGGTTCTCAAGAAAAGAAACTGTATATTTGAGATTCATGAGAAGAAGAAAAAAACACCGTCAAACATAACATGACAATGCCCCGTTATTGCAATGCAGGCCTGAAGGGGTTTAAATGCTTTTTACGATGCGGTTATCAAGCAACTTATTTCGTGGCTATTGTTCGGGATGCAATGGGTTACACGTTGAACGTATGCAAAAAAGGATACCTGAATATATTATAAAATAACAAAAAATAAATATTTTCTCTTCCAAATGGTAAACGCATTGCTTCGAAATCTACATCTTCGAAATGCATTTCGAAGATGTAGATCCTTCAAGATAATTTACGAAGCGCCGTTTTTGTGAGAAAATCACCTCAAGGGCGCTTGAGTGAATGAATAAGGTATAGTACAAGCTTTAATGCCGACGAGAAAGACTTTAAGCGAAAGAGAAAGATGCGCAAAACATATGTGCGACAGAGAAAGGCGTCGGCGGGGAGGCATGCCGCTTTTCTGACCTTAAACTCGCTTAATGCGACGATTTCTGTATGAACGTCAGGTCGTTATTAAAGTTTGGCAAGTACATTAGTGCATAAAATTGACCATTATGAACACATGGAACGCGTTGCAAATCTTAATTATGCTAAATTCCCTCTTTTTTAGTGTGATCATTTCAAAATTATTGTTTTCGTAGAAATATTACAATAAAGAAAGTGAAATCTTTGAACTTGACGAACAAAGATTTTGTATATTACTTTTAGGCTGTAGGTATGCAAAAAAATCAAAAATTTAAATGGAGAAACCATTATTACGGTTCCTTAGCAAAAAAATAACCTTGCTCCACAAGGATATTTGTGGCCCAGGCCCTTTGTGGACCTCAGACAATGCAGGGCTTATTCAAGTCCTGGCTACTTGCACAAAGGGTGAAGATGGTATAGGCCTGTACCTAAAAGGGATGGTGTCATAAATTTAAAGTATCTAAGATGCTTGAAGCAGGGGTGGATTGAGTAATTTATTGACATTGCATAATATTAATTCATGTAAAATCCCAGCAAATTATGTAACGTAATGTAAAAGAAAGTTCGTTGGATGGACGCAGAAAGGTGTCAAGATGGTATAAATATAGACCAGATACCCCCACCAAAAGAGTATACAAAGAAACTAACTTAATGAAAATCAGAAAACTGTACGAATACAACATATGCTTATTAATCTACTAAATTCAAAATGGCTTTATACACACAAATACTACATTTATGAAAACATCACAAGTACATGAACACCACACAAGACAACGTAATAAATTATACACAAATTCAACAAAGACAGAGTGTGGCAAAAGAAACATAGGCTATGAGGGTATAAACATATATAATCTCCTTCCTGAGCCTGAAAACCGAAAATAAAATAAATTTATTTAAAAAACACCTGTTTGCTCTCAAAATTAATGAGCAAAACCAAAATGTTCTTACTTAAAAAAATGTGTTACTTTCAAACCATCATTATTAATATTATTTGTATCAATGTATTAGGTTAACAAAGCGAAATATGTATATTTCTTTTAACTTAAAAAAAAAAAAATATAATAAAACAAATAATAATATCACAATCTTTCCTTCTAAACTTTCGGAGGAGCCTCAAGCCAAAATGTATGGATTCTCAGTGTGCATTATATCGCCACGAATATAGAATTGGCATAAAAATAGCTTGGCAAACGGAGTGCACGATTTCAAGCTCAAAAACGGTTTTTATTTATTTAGCGAATAATTTTAAATAAAAGCAAAAAGTTAGTTTATGAAAACTGTCACTGACAATTTAAGTCATAAAACCGTATTTTAAAATTGTTCTTTCTTATATGCACTCATATTATATTTCTAATGAACAGAAACTATTTTTAATAGTTTACGGTTATTTTTTTTATAAATTTTCCTTTTTTTTCTCAATGGAAACGGTAGGAAAAGCTTGAATTTATTCAAAGCATACTTTTTGTCTTTTTAATGTAAACTGATTCGTTGTAAAGATTAATCTTAAATAGTGATTTAGCATTAAGATTCTCCAAAGTCCATATAAAATGTGCTGTAATTTTCTGGAATTTACGTAAAGGATGGGTAATCTATCTGTATTAGTTGTTAGGCTAGCTTTACACTTGTCTTTATTTAAGGCTAGCTTTACACTTGTAAGTTTTTTCGTAAATTTACGACTTCTGGCCAATGGACATATTGCATTTTTAAAATCCGATGTGCCCCTTGGCCAGAAGTCGTAAACTTACGAAAAACTTACAAGTGTAAAGCTAGCCTTAAATAAAGACAATTGTAAATGCTATAATTGCTCTTCCTGAAATGAAAAAAATTAACCCACATTTAAAATAAATATGCAGGTTTTTCCAATCCATTGTTTGACTAATGGGAGAACATACCTACTCTTCAATTCATAATATTTCATAAACCTATTATTATAAAAGAAATGTATAACGTTAAATATTACGTCATTAATTTAATTAATATTTTTATAACACACGAAATCCGGCCCTGTACAGAAAGAAGCTTGTTCATAAAAATTAGCATAGAACACATTTTTTCCAAAAACGAGGTAAAAAAATTGCAAAACGAAAGTGAAACAGATTATTTATGGTGCCTGTAAAGAAGTCTCCAAGGGCGAAAACCCTTGCGAATTTCTTCTTTCAAAAAACCAGGAACTATTTTGCAAGATTTACACTCCAAAACAATAGATTTCTGATAACAATAAAAACCTAACATGCCGGTCTATTCAAATTTAGAATAAAATAATATTCAAATTTGAAGAATTAGTTATTCTAAAAAATATTTTCCTTTCGCTTTTTACCAAACGGGAAAGAGCTATTAAAAAAATAAATATGTAGATATTTACTTACATAGAAAAAAATTATTTTTGCTTAAGTAGGTACCTACTTATTTAGAAGAAAATTATTGTCGATACTTTTATTATAACTGAAAAAATCTACCCACAAAAATGTAACAAACTGAATATTTTTTTGCGCTCTTTAATAATTTTTAAATACTAAAAAACTACTATTGTTTAAAATCCTAAAAAGTTTAGTACATAAGAATTTACGAGTAGTTTATAAATAATGTAAACATAAGATACAATAAAAAAACCCACTACATATTGTGGTTCTATGCAATATATAAAAACATAAAAGTAATAAAAACGTAATTTATGATTTATTATAAAAATTATATAATTTTTTTCTTACCTCGACATGTCTGTTGATAATACGGCAGCAGGTTAAAAAAACTTAATTACTTTAAAAAGTCAAAAATTAATTCACTCAAACATGGCGTCTCCAAAAAACACAAAAAGTACGATTCACAATAATTAAAATTAATAAGGTATCCAATACGTAACTAGGATATAAAATTAATAAACACTTCACTTAAATACACGAAAGAGTTTTGTTTTTTATAATGTTAAAAAGATCGATGAAAAATTATAATATACTTCGAATGAGATGGATGATAACCCTTTTGTTGTGACAAAGAATCGTAAGCGACCGCCTCACTCGAATGACAACAATCGACTGAAAAAAATCTATATCAATTTTTACTCCTGCAATATTTTTGTACTTTCAATTTCCCCCACCAGTCTTTTTCAGGCGGGCAGAGCGAGAGGACCGCCGGATTATGTGGCTGGATAGCGGCGTCCTTCTCGCATTACCCCCACCATCGACACTAGTTGCCCGACCACCTTGTTTGAAAATTGAACTACAGGAGGACCAAAAGGGGTATACGAGTATAATTTTAACCTTAAAATTTAATCTTTAAGTTGTGATTTTTGATAATTGTTTATAAAGTTGTTTGTAATTTAATGATATTATTCCCAGATTTTTTTTTAACGTCATTACTTTGTATTTGATCGTCATTAATCTAACAATTGGAGAGGTGATATATTTACCGCCGCTTCGGATACATACCAGAAGTATAGGTTATAAAATATGGTTCGCCATCATTACATGGGATGGTCCGATGCTCTGTAGGAAACCCGCTTGCAGAGCGCGGGTGTAAACTGTGCGCCCTAAAGTTTAAGTTTAGACTTACGGAATTCAATACTTCGTTTGTGTAAAAGCACTATGAAACAATAATACATTACTATAATAATAAAAAAAGCAAACGAAGTGTGGCACTTCCTCATCGGTGCTTATCGATAGTTAAATTCTAGAATAAATTAATGCTTTTGTCTAAAATATACCAAATGTGTCAGAACAATGCTCAACATAATGGCGGTTTATCTCCACTTCTTATCAAAACAGGTTCATGTTCGGTTACAATTGAAATCTCACTGGAAAAAATACGATTCTCCCAAATAAAATCCTCAGTAAAATAACGAACTAAAAGTAGTCCTGCCTCTGATAGCTCCGTGGCAGCGTCTCTTTCTGATGCAAGTATGGTAAACATGAAAAATGGGAGAGTTTACAACGGATATGTCTGTAATAATCATCATCATCATTCTTTTCCCCTTGTCCTATTCGGGTTGGGGACCCACTGCAACCACAAGGCCCCTCCATACATCGCTGTTTTGTGCTAATTGTTCGCCTCCCTCCATGGCAGAACCTGACTGAAATATTAAATGTAAATAATTAAGGTTATTTTAGGAATCTTTCAAATCAGTTAAGCATTTAATTGAACTTCAATAAATTTAGGGTAAACCTACCATATAAATTTACCTGATTCTAGTGACTATTTTCTTCGATGTAAATAAAATAAGAGAATTTTGTAAATCCAATGTATATAACTATAATTTTAATATCAATTATACATCATCTTTTCCCACATTTCTAAGATCACCCTCTTTATAGGATTAACATACACTTTCAATTACCCTTTTGATTATGTAGAAATTAATATGTATTTCACCTTAATAATATTCATGAAACTATTGTGTAAACATTTGTGTACCTCTATGTCTGTCTCGACACCGGTATATCCTAGTGAGACAGGCATCGAAAAACCGCATGAAAAAACTTTACTTAAATAAATAAAAAAAATATATCATATATATATATATATATATATATATATATATATACTATTACTGTTTTAGCAACTTCGCCCTCGCCTTCATCAACTTGACAGCAATTTCGCCTTCCTATGGCATTATCAAACTGCACACATGAATTCTTTCAGGAATCTTTCAGATATATAATATTATTTATAGACTAAAAAATTGTATATTCTTACATAACTCGTACACCAAGCTCTAGAGCCAGTTCTCTTAATTGGTGTCGAAACAAAAAAAAAGTTTTCACCTTTTTGTCATACCTTTTGTTTTATTTTTATTTATTTTGTTATTCTATTGTTAAACAATGACTAAAATTGTAAAATTGTTGTGTATAAAAGGTGAAATAAATTGAAAAAAAAAAAAATTAAATATATTAAAAAAAATGTATATATATATATCTAAATATCGTTTAATTCAACCACAATAAATTTAGTATAAATTTACCTGATTTAATTAAATACTTCGGTTTATTATTATCATTACTAGTTTTACTTGACAGCTGTCTCGCCTTCCTTGGCATTCCTATGGCATTCTCAAACATTGCAAACACACTGATGTTTTTTGGGAGATATTTTAATTTCGCAGCTTATTCAAACGAAAAATAATAATCATTACCAAAATTATAATTTTTATCACATCACATAATAATTATGAATCCTAAATAACATACGTAACCTTACATAACTTACAGAACCTAACCTAACGTAAAACTATACTACATTTATGAACGGCTAGACTATATAGTGACACCAACATAATTTTTACTATCATATCATAAACATATTATTAAAAATTGAAGAAACATGGCTTCTGTTCCGCATGTATAAGTTGGACCCCTCCTCACACCACTAGAGACCGCCCCTTCTACATTCACCCAGACACACACCCACATATTACACATACAGATATCTATGTATATTATAATATACGCTTCACGAACGATAATATAATTAAGTAGGTACCTAGGTAAAAATAATTATTACTGTTATCTCGTCAATATTAGAAATGGAATATAATTGGTCACGCAGCAAAATTTATTAAAAATCATTTTATAAAAAAAAATAATCTTACTAATATTATAAACGCGAAAGTTTGTATGGATGTATGTGTGTTTGTTCCTCTTTCAAGCAAAATTTACTGAATGGATTTTAATGAAACTTTACAATAATATAGCTCATACATCAGAATAACATATAGGCTATAATTTATAAAGCTAGCTATTTATTTCCAGTATATTAAAATAATAATTATTGTTTAATAGAAAATGTCACAATTTGAGAATGACATTTTGCAAAACAATGATTGTTAAATCAAAATTCTATTTTAGAAAATATTTAAATTAGTGAATTTATTTGAAGTATCTACTCGCCTAATACTTTGAATCAAATCAAGAATTATAGATATTTTAAATAAATAGGTTAAGAATTTTCGTATAAACGTAAATGGATCTAAGTAAAAGAAAATAGATTACTCGAAGTACTAATCCTACGCAGACGAAGTCGCGGGCAGAAGCTAGTTTTCCATAAAATCAATTATTATTGACACTTGGGATATTAATATTTGTATTTAATTTTGTTTATATTACCAACAAGAATGTTCTATAAATATCCTGTTTGTGTCTCAAATAAATAAATTATTCTTATTCGATAAAGATTTGAACTTCGCTCCGTACCCTTTCACTTATAAAAAAATCATATATATACTTGACTTCTTAGTTCGCAGGTAGGTAGGTACCTACAGTACCTGCTGTCTTTTAAATAATGGTAGATATAATCGACCGGTCAGTGGTTGAGTGGGCATCGCGTTTGGGTGCCACCCATGCGTCCCGTGTTTGATTTATCGGCTGGCTAAGTCCTCCATCACAACACAAGCCACATCTTCCGTAGTAGTAGGAGATTTTCAAATGTTGTCAGGTTATTCGTAACCCGGGAATGTTTGACTTTCTTTAAAAAAAATATATATTTTTTGAGCGCCCTCTCCAAACAAATATGCTCTCTTTCATCGAGCCTTATCAAAAATCGCGTCCCTTCCGTTCAACATCTCATCTCTGTTGGCAATAAGGACAAAAGAAATACCAAAAACAAAAATAAAAAACACCTAAGAATTGCTTTATTCACACACGGAGAAAAATGTTATTAAAAAATACGATAATTTTATTCGTAAAACGGTTAAAAACGGGACTGAAGTTCTAACGAACAAATTAACAGGGTTTCAATGTTTATTAACTGGAAAATGTAAGAATAATTTATTGGTATACGTAAATTTCGTACGTATACCAATAAATTATTCTTATATTTTCCCGCCAATAAACATTGAAACCCTGTTAATTTGTTCGTAAGAACTTCAGTCCTTATTTTAACCATTTTACGAATAAAATGATCATATTTTAGAATAATATTTTTCTCCGTGCATTCACGCGCCGTATCATACATACTGTTATATTTTTCAGACTCGACGTGACCTGACTTCGATGTTCGAGTCACTAAACTTGGACGTGCCATGTCATTCTAGAATCTAGAACGTCCCCGACTTCTTCTACTATTCACTTTCATGTCATATATTCTCATTTAACTTTTCCGTTCATCAGCTCTTCATGTCCAAAACATCTTAGAGTCCCTATCTCAAAATTGTTCACCACGCCTTCGCTTTCGCACTTTCCGAATCTCCACGTTTGTAACACGTCGTGGATGTATCACACATACGCCTAAAGGATCTTATCTGTACGATTCCATGACGGTTGATCCCACGGCAGTTGGCCCCCGGCATACTTAGAATCGGATTAGGGAAATTACGGTCTATCTGAAGGGGTGTGCAGAGTGGATGAACAAAAAAGTATAAAACATTGTTCAAATCCATCAAGGATATAGCTACTTGTCTAATAAAACTACTTGTCTACTGTATAATATATACCAGGGTGTAAGCACAAAAATTGCACTGTAAATGAATTCGTTTGATGTTCTTACCACTTAATATTTTGAAATAGATTTTAGGTATGAAATTGTTAAATATACTTTGTCAAATAAGAGTATAAAATATAAATACCGGAACTAAAAAAATTGTAGGATGGCAACACCAAGTTTACTGTCAAAATGACAATGACACTATAATAATATAACTAATACTGTAAGTAACATTTTTTTTAATATAAATTTTTTCAATTTTATATAAATATTTTCAAACACGGATACATGTTTTATGTATGATTTTATTTACGTAGATATACAATATTGTTAGCTATCATAGTTGTATTTTTTTTGTGCAGTTAATTCAGAAAGTAGTATGTTAAGGAGAGCGAAACTAATGGGGATAAATTCGAAACTCCAGGTAAAATAAAAAAGGGTTCACTCCGAAAACTACAGATAGTTTTGACATCAGTGCTATTCGTCATGTCATAAGTCATAAGGTACATTTTTTTAGGGGGATGATCTAACTAAGGCACAGCAAAGGTGGGTAGGTACTTCAACTAGTATTAATTGGAGGCAAATACAGCTTGAAGGAATGGGTACCGCCGCCCCGGGAACCATTTTTTGGATAACCAACACCTCTGCCATAGGTCACCCCAAGTAGTTCGCTATGTTTGGTGACTTAGCAGGGGTGCCCGGGTTCATGGGATAAAGTGTGTCTAGGTCATGGCGGCGGATGATCTAGCTACACTGAACCCCAGATTCCTGCCCAACCCTCATACCTTTTTCCTTCCCAGAACTTCCTCTCCTTCCTTTCCTTAAAAATACCCTCCACACAGCATCCCCAAAGATGACATAGGCCCTGATTACTTTCCTAAGGGCCTCCTGTGTAAACCTAATGTAAAAAAAAAATTCTTAACGGCTTTTTATTTTACTATGTTATTCTTCATTGTGTTAACACAAAATTGCAAACGGATAATATACACCTCGTATATGCAATTCTAATTTTGAGATCAGAGGGTCTCTATTGCAATGAAAAAATATTTTTCACACTTTTATGTGTTTTTGTTTTTTTTATAAAATTGTAGGTTACACAGCTTTATATTTCCACTGTGTGTTATAATTTTAGTATTGCTATTTGAAGAACAGTGGCGCCCTCCTATATTTTCTACTCTTATTTGACATACAATAATGCACAAACAAATCGTAATGTTACGACAATTAAGTTGGGAGATTAACTGGGTCACCTACCTCTACCTACACCACTCAGTCTACTTGCATCCTTCCTTTACCTGTTCCGTTCACCGTCATACATCAGGATTGGTATCAGCACTCCATAGTGGACTGCTAGCCTCTCTTTTGGACATTTTTATGAGCAACCACAGTTTAAACTCCTTCAATTGGAATTCGATAACCTATTGTGTATCTATCGTGAATATAGATAGGTAATACTTCTTTATCACAGTTACGATCTACCAAGTTCACGCAGGTAAATTGTTTTGATCGAAGATAAAGAGATAGTACCTACATTATGTATTTTCAACAGGAACAATAACAATTAGCAGGGATGGTTATACTGTTTTTCTCGGAACACGACTATTTATAATAACATTATTATTTGTGAAAAACAACTTATTAAAAATAACACTAATGTATCGACTAATTGTCCGATAACTACTAATCTATCGCATTACAAAACCGGACAGTGCAGTTCGTAAGTACTGGGATTTTCCATTGTTTCATACATTTGGGTTTTTATTCGCATTGTAGCCAGATTGAAGTGTTGTTTCACAAAAACACTACTATAAAAATATCCATTTTGGTAGGTAGTAGGTACCTACCTAATTGTCTTTGTTTAGATGGGTTTTTTCTCAATTTTGATTGAATCTCCTAAACTTTGGATTTTTTCAACGAAATGGTTGTAAATTTAATATTTTATTGTGCTTTCCATATTCGGTTTAAAAAACTACGTCTGCGTAGGATTAGTACCTACTTCGAATAATCTATTTTCTTTTCCTAGGTCCCATCTTTGTTTATATCAAAATTCTTAACCAATTTATTTAAAATATAAATTCACTAATTGAAATATTTTCCAAAATAAAATTTTGATTTAACAATCATTGTTTTGCAAAATGTCATTCTCAAATTTTGACATTTTCTATTAAACAATAATTATTAGTTTCAATAAATTTAAAATCAGTAGCGAGCTTTATAAATTATAGCCTATATGTTATTCTGATGTATCAGCTATATTATTGTAAAGTTTAATTAAAATCCATTCAGTGAATTTTGCGTGAAAGAGTAACAAACACACATTCATCCATACAAACTTTCGCGTTTATAATATTAGTAAGATAAGATAAGAAGATAGTAAGATTTTCAAACTTTATATGATAATTGATAATGTTGACCTCCTTGGCTAGGTACTTTGTCGTACTGAGGATGATATAATTTACAGGATCGTAATTTACTTACTTTAACCATTGATTCCTGACATTATTTGAACTAAAAAATTTTAATTAAATTTTGGTCTCCGGAGACATTTTTGAAGTTTTTTTTTCTACAAAAACATAAAAATTAGTGGGTATTGGGAAGTTAGGGGCGGGTGAGGGGTTGGTTGGTTACTTGGCTTAGTGACGACTGACGACAGTATGGAGGTATTTTTTTCTTTGATTTTGAAAAAAAAGACATCTTAAAAGTCTTATTTTTATAAAAAAATAAAAAAGGTTTATTTTTAAACAAGTTTCGCTGTGTAATTATTATAACGCGTGACAGCTGTTTCGCCTTCTGAAGGCATTACCAAATTGCTTGATAATGCCTTCAGAAGGCGAAACAGCTGTATTTATTGCTATACTAATAATTACGCAGCAGTACTTGTTTAAAAATAAACTGCTTTTATAAATTAAATAATAATATTATACAAAATAAAAAATTAAAATGGAGTTCTACAAATTAAATTTGATAACAATAAATAATTATCAGTTCATTTTCATTTTAAATTCATCCTGACAGAGGAACCGTTGGTTTTGAAAATTGTTGATTAAATAGTGGTAGGTATACTACATGCTAATATCTTTTTTTTTATTACATTAAATTGGCGCTTTAAATTTTCATAAATTAAAACAGTGAAATTGCGGTTATTGATGAGAAAATAAAATCGGCGCTTTTATGAGATACGGTTGTATTATAATGAAGTGTGTGTTGTAATGATATTGTGTAATACGTACACGTGTTTTATTATTCATATTCACTTTACTTTAAAATAAACTTTGAAAGTGTAATTTTGTAACCCCGACCATCGATTATGTTTAAATTATCTACCCAGTTTAATGTCCAGTTACTTGATAATTTTATTTGCAAACCAGATACGTCCCTATCAGTATAAAAGTTTTATGAGTATTATATGTTTACTTCCCTAGAAATGGTTTTTAGATATAGCTTTGTTATTTTCCACTGTTTGAAGAAACAATGTAAAATTTAAATAGCACACAGCTCAGACAATAACAATTTATTCATTATTGGTGTTCTTATTATATTATCACGCAGTCAATAAACAAGCAAGAAAAGAAGAGTAGGCAAATAAGATAGTCAAATAATTAATTTTATCTACACAGTGTGAAAAATAAGTTTCGTTATTGTTATTGACTGTGGAGGCAGCAATAACAGAGATCGTCAATCGTTTATTGTTTTTTTTAGGTTTCACTTTTTTCTTTGTAATACAGAAAATAGATTTTTTTTTCATGTTTACATTCCAACAAAGCTACTGCAAGTAGCTTGTCGGCAGGACAAAAACATAGTACAATATAAATACACACGGAGAAAAATGTTATTCTAAAATACGATCATTTTATTCGTAAAAACGATTAAAAACGGGACTGAAGTTCTTACGGACAAAAAAACAGTGTTTCAATATTTATTGGCGGGAAAATGTAAGAATAATTTGCTGGTATACGTACGAAATTACGTATAGGTACCAACAAATTATTCTTACATGTTTATTTATTTCCTTTATTTTTCCCATTTTTTTTACATGTTGACATGTAACACAGTTAAAGTTCAATAATAATAAGAAAAGGAAACCCACTAAGGCGCAGCCTGTGCGTGGGTAATATAAGTGTTTACATTTTATTTTTGTACCTAAAACTTACAGAGTGCATCTAAAGAGTACACCAAGATTAAAATCTAAAAAATAAAAGAGGTAAGATTATAATTAAAAGTTGTCTAAAGATTGTACAAGACGTAAATACTTAAAATATATCGAAGTAAAAGATGTTCCCGCCAATAAACATTGAAACCCTGTTAATATGTTCGTAAGAACCTCAGTCCCGTTTTTAACTGTTTTTATGAATAAAATGATCGTATTTTAGAATAACATTTTTCTCCGTCTAGAAGAAAAAAATATTGCAATTTAATAAAATACATAATAAAAACATAAATAATTATAACAAAATACCTACGTCTAAAGCATTTGAAAGTGCACTAGGAGTCAGTCAATTCAGAAAATCTGATTCAAATAGCCATTATCATCTCACTACTCGGAGAATATACCTAATATAAAATTTCTCGAAGAAAACATTTTATGGTCAATCGAAGTTAATTTGAACGCGAGCGTTTCCCGCGCTAAACTATGCAACTTTTGTTCCGTGGGGATTTATCGGATTGTCCCCACGGTACTTGAAATTCACATACTAGTGCGCGTGCGCGGGTCTCGGATTAAGTACGATCGCGAACAAAACGCAAGGAATGAATGAAAATGCAAAGGGACAATACGGATTATCGCAGTAGGTTCTGCGCACTGAGAAATGCACTCTTATCGTTCGTTTGCGGCCGTCAGCTGGTCAGCGTGAGTGGTCGCCGGTTCGCTTTAATTTGTTGTATTTTATTTCTGCAAAATATTTATTGCTATTATGAGATTTTATTTATTTCGGTGAAGACTGTTATTTATTTTACTAGGTTTCGAGTATAACTGGTAGGGACTGTGCCCCCGTGAAGAACCGCCACCGGCCGCTTGTTCCTATGATTCATTAATTTAAAAAGGTTTGACATCACTGAGTACACACAGAATACAATAAAGTATAATTTCTTATTATTATCTACATTCAAACAAATAATTTGAACGAAACAAAGCTGCAAAATCAGTCCATGTTTATACAATTATTTTTGGAACTTTGTGCCCGATATCTTATCATTTATCATATTGTATTTAGGGTGTTTATCTTTCATTTCGTCATACAGTCATTGGTCGGATAATAAAATGGTGTTTTCCGTTGCGAAGATTACTGGCTGGAAATGTAGACCATTTACTTTGTTATTTCCAAATATATCTGAATAATTTGAAGCCACTGCTCGGGAAATCCCCAGAAGTGTACCGAAATGAAATAAAACTAAAGACAAATTAGATGATGAAAATTACTTCTTTGAAATTAAAGACCTAATTCTCGGCAGTCGGGATTACTATGGCATCCCCAATTGATTTGTTGTAATAAGCCCGTTAAATCTAAAAATTATCGAATGTAATCATAAATTCCAACATTGAAAAATTACCTGAAAGTATTAGTAATATTTTTCAAAGATTGAAATTTTTTTTCATTTATTGGGTTTTTATTAACAATTATTGCTTATAATAATTGTTACCCTTTGTGCTATGCATAAAAAATCTTGTCTTAAACATTATCAATTTAAAAAAAATAATAATTTACATAACTTTTTGTTATTATTTTTAATATTTTATTATTATAGCCGTAGCTCATTAGGATTAGAGCACCTGACCGGACATCAGAAGGACACGGGTTCGAGTCCCGTCGGCGGCATGCATCTTTCCTCGGAAGATTTTTTCGGAAGATGTGGATGAGTGTTTCAGGCTAATAATTATTAGAGATGAAACGGATGGTTGTTTTGGACAAACCGGATATCCGGTTGGCGACTCGTTACACGAGAGAACCTATTGGAGTTTATGAAAATGTCTTGCGAAGAGTCCTCCAGCAGCAGTTCATGTCCATCGCCAGCCAAAAAAAGTAGAAGAGAAGAGTCTGCTGTATCTCGCGAAGCTCATGACACCTTTTAGGATTGTTTGAATGAATCACGATCAAGGAAAAAACGCGATTGCACATTAGATCGATTATTATTTGAATTCAGTGCGCATTGTTCGCGATCGCGATCCTTTTATTTTTTCAAACGATAGATTCTATTAAACAACACAAATTTTAAATCATATAATCATACAACAATATAAATCATTACATAATCTAGTCATCACAGTGCCAAAAGTAGAGTTTATATTTATTTTGAAAGACTGGAGAATTCAGGACCCTTTAGCTTACATTTTTACACAATTAATTTTTACTATGTCGCGGGCTGTGAAGGTGGAGGTAAATGTAATGGTGTGGGGAAAAAGAAGGAGAAAAAAAAAGTTTTGGAAATTATCTGGATTTTCAAATTTGGTCACAAAACACGGCTGAAGCCATTTCTAGCAACGTTTCGATTCCGATTAATGGTTTTTGGCCTAGGAAATATTTATTTTTGTAAGCGAGAAGCGCATAAGAGTTCCAACTACTTCCCTGCGTCTGGAGCCAGTGAGACTGTGGCATCCGCGTGGTGGGAAGGTGAAGAGAAAGTGGTAAAGTATTTGGTTATTCAGATCTGGTCATCAAACACGGCTTTCTAAGCATCGTTTGAATTTTAAATTGTGCGTGGTCGTTCACCAGAGAGATTTTGAAAATATCTTCCACTATGATTTTTTTTTCATATAGCTCCACGGAGAAGGTCCCGAGAAAAATAACTCCCCTCAGAGTCAATGTCAAGGGTCTATTAAGGAAAGGAAGGAGAGGAAGTTCTGGGGAAGGAAAAAGGTATGAGGGATGGGTAGAATTCTAGGGGTCAGTGTCTCCTGGAGTGACGGGCATATGAATCAATCCACTGCGGTGCAAGGCAATGTTTCAATAGAGTCCTGCTGGAGAGGTCAAAAGATCTCCCTCAACCAGTCTCTCCAGATTCGGCCTGCCACGCAGCTATTGGGTAAATCACCGTCAAGATCCTTACAAACCATGAACCTGGGAACCTTTGCTAAGTCACCAAACCCAATGGGTCGATGATATTGGCTTGATGAGATTTCACCTGCATTAAAATAAAATTGTCACCCGAATGACCCTTCTCTCTGTTTACCGGTTCAGTGTTTGCTATATAAAATATATTCCAGGCTTCCATTGCGGTAGTTTTTTCTGATATCGAAAAAAACAATATGCAATGCTGAATTAATTAATATTTTATATTGTTAGGTAATAGAATCAAAGGAGAAATTTCATGGCTTGAAAGCGTGCCGACTAAATTGCACGGACTATCAAAGCGGCTATGCAAAAAAACTTATGCGTTCGGTGTGTACACGGAGAAAAATGGGTTTCAAAAAAACGATCATTTTAATGGTAAAAACGGTTAAAAACGGGACTGAAGTTATTACGAACAAATTAACAGTGTTTCAATGTTTATTGGCGGGAAAATGTGAGAATAATGTGTTGGTATACGTACGAAATTACGTATACCAACCAATTATTCTTACATTTTCCCGCCAATAAACATTGAACGTAGAACGTAGAACTTCAGTCCCGTTTTTACTATTAAAATTATCGTTTTTTCGAATAACATTTTACTCCGTGTAGGTAGAAACATAGGCCGGCCGCCGCTGTGCGTAAAGGCGTTTTGCTGTAGGATTGGGTGAACGATGTATTGTCACGTGTTGTATTCCCAGTATCATTATAATACCTGGCTCACGGCCCATCTGTCTTATTTCGATTAACAATAAATAAAAATAATTGAAGATCTACTTCAAACGCCTTATCTGCCAACTTATTCTATCTTTTTCATAAACTGTCGTGAATACCAATTTTAGACTTTTATAATACGCTAACATCTGTCGTACACAATTACTCATCGTACCAGATACAAGCGGAAGTGCTGCCATCTCTAATTGTCGAATTGAAGAACTGTTGAAGTTTTCATAAAATACTATAGGTAGTGCACATTTTTATTAATATTATTGTTGATTTGGAGGATATTGGCAGATTATCTATTTTTACTTAACTAATATTCTATGTTACCTACTTTTGCCAACTCTTACATTTTATGTAACCTGTATTTTGTATCTTATTTATATGTTATGTTTTATGTTGCCTGTCAGATCGACTCTTTATTTGTAATTTGAAAAAACATGTATTGCATTATATGTAACAGCCCTATGGGCGTATAAATAAATAATTGGATAATTTGTAGAGCGCCGTTTTTATGAAAAATCACCTCAAGGTCGCTGTACAATTTATTGTGATGTGTTTTCCGGGACGCATAGTTCAGAGATGTAAGTTGAGGCCATTTCAGTGAATCTGGAGCTCGAGGGTTCATATCCTAGCGAGCGCATGCAAGTAATTGAAAATATTAATCTGTATATAGTTTTACAATTATTAATTCATAAAAAAATTATATTATCTAGTATATTTGCGGTGCGTTCCAGAGTGGAAGATACCTACTCTCAGTATCGCCCTGGTGAAAGATCGGCATTCAATACTGTAAAGTTGCTTGAAATAGCTTTAATCGGGTTTGATAATCAAATCTCAATAGCCAGGTACTTCCCAAAATTCGTCTACAACACTAAAAAAAACATACCCCCGCATTTGAATATGGAGACATACAAACTGATATAGATTCTATATAGCCAATGAATTCACCCATCTTTATTTATTGTCACATATTCTTAGGATTTATAAAAACAATATTATAAAATCTTTAACTTTAAAACATTTTAAAGAATCTAGAGAATATTTGCCGTGTTTTGGCAAGAAAGCAATCCGTGGTTTTGGAAATAGTGCCATAATGTGGCAAAAGGCGTTCGAGTGGATAATGGGGAAAATTATAAAAGAATCTGTGTAGATGTCACACAAGCATTCCAATTATGGGCGAAACCCTAAGAGTATGGATGTTAGAGAGACGGCATGTGAAGTGTGCCCGCGCGCTCCAAGTGTGCCTTTTCGAGAATTTTACCCAAACGGCTTACATTGGCTGCTGGTTTTTGGCCTTTTAATACGATCCGACAGCAGCCATTTTACATAGTGACAGCCAATGTCAGCCATGTGGGTAGAATTCTCGAAAAGGCACACTTGGAGCGCGCGTTCACACTTCACATGCCGTCTCTCTAATATCCATACTCCATACTCTTAGGCGAAACCGGTTATTAACACCAAATAACCAATAAGGGTAAAAATTACTTACAGTTTTACACTTTTCAAAATTAGTTTCTGTGAAAGTATGCATGACTCCAACAAAAATTAGAATGATTAATAAGAAATTTCAGCTTTCAATTTTTCTCTTTAAAATAGCAAGAAAGTTCATGACTTTGTCGTAAAATCAATGTCGTCATAATATATATTATTTATTGAGTGTCATAATGCTAACGTGCATTGTGTGGATTGCCTGAACAAAGCTGAAGACTAATTAACGTTTCCCAACACTAAATATTTCGGTAAATAACTCTACCAGTGGTGCAGAACCAACAGTCCGCGAGAATCCAGTTTCTGAAAACTGATCGAAATACGAATAAATAAAAAATTTTAAAAACTTATTTTTGAAACGTTTTGCATTATTATATCTATTAATGAAAATAAAAACCCGAAAAATAAAACACTTTCGTGAATCCACATAATATGAGGATTGCAAATTACGAAAATTTTGTATTATTTTTTTTGTTATTAATCTTTATATAGGAGGCCCCGGGAAAATAATTTTCCTCAGGACCTCTTTGGGGATATTTTGTGGAGGGTCCTGTTTAGGGAAGTAAGGAGAGGTAGTTCTGGGAAGGGAAAAAAAGGTTAAAGGTGGGTAGGAATCTGGAGGTCAGTGTGTCCAGGAGTGATGGAAGTTTGAATCCATACCGCTCAATACGGTGCAAGGCGATGTTCCGCGAAAGTATGGCTTTCGGCTGATCCAGCCTGCCACGCAGTAGGTGGTAGTAATTTTTTTCGATCTCATACCTCAAGTAGTCGAAAAATTTGTTGAAAAATTATTCGAAAAATGATTCGAAAAATTAGTCGAAATATTACACGGAGAAAAATTTTCTGCGAATTTATTCTAAAATACGATCATTTTATTCGTAAAAACGGTTAAAAACGGGACTGAAGTTCTTACGAACAAATTAAAATTAACAAGGTTTCAATGTTTATTGTCGGGAAAATGTAAGAATAAATTATTATTATTAATTATTAGAACAAATGCCGTACGTATACATTTTTGGTACAACGTATTTTTTCGTTGTATCGTCATGTTGTATTATCAGGGCAACTAGATAAAACATTTCTAAACGAATATTTTATAAATATGGCCTGATAAATTATCGTGAGAGTCAAAATCGATTTTTCTCCGTGTAGTCGAAGATAATATTGTTAAATCTGAATTTGGAATATTAGGTCGACAAAAATGAGTTAAAAATATGAGGTCTCAATGGCTGAGTTGGTTAAGGCGCTTATCCTGGTAAGACGAGTAATTCTGGGTCAGTTGTCAGTTGCGACCGTAAACTTTTTTATTTTTCTGTGTCTGGTTCTTTTTCATTTTTTCGTTTAGGTTTATTTTTTATTTAACGACAGTATAAAATAAAGTAAAAGTGGTAGTTTGTTCTCAGTTCTCCTCACTAGGTAGATATTCCTGTTCCAAGGCGGACTATTAGGTCGTTGTATGGGTGTTAATAATGATTTCATCATCTTCTAGTTTGTTGGTTTCCTAAAAAATATAAATAATAATAATATTCTGATGACTTGTACAGCGCCGTTTTTGTGAAAAATCACCTAAAGGGCGCTGTACAAATTTCAATACATTTCTACAATCTCACTTCTAACTACAGACCAGACAAACATAAAGAACCTATGGCTAAAACATTGCATCCATCGGTTCTTCGATCAGTGATACAAAACTATATGTACAATGCATCTGACCAATTAACGCGATGCTGTCTAAAAATGTGCCATGTAATTAATTTTTTATTACCCCATTATCTTCTTTTTTCATTAGTGTAAGATTACATTGTAGCCTTTTAGAAATATTTGTTTTTGTTCTCAATGCTAGTTTCTGACATCAGACTAAAAGTTGTTCATCGCTGAACTAGATTCTCAAGTATTTACTTGACGTGTTGTCTGTTTTCACATTTTTAAATTAGTTGTCATTAGAAATGTTTGTTTTGGAAACTTTAGGGATAAATACATAATCATTATTTCATTAGAATCGCCTAGGCCCTGGGGGTACATTTCGAAAAATACCGTCAAACTTTTAATATTAAAATGAGTTGTCGCTTTCGAGAGTTGACGTATCTAGAATATTACTCATGGTCGAACTTTCAAAATAGAAAATAATCTGAATTTCAGGCATTTGATAAAAAGTGAGCAACAACTTCGGATTACAAATCACAAATATTAAAACAAACAAAAAATACCAGTACGAAAATTGGTAATTTTAGTTCCTAATGAACCAAGATATTAACTCCTTGGTAATTATTGGATATCGGTGGCTTCGGTTAATACGCACTTTTTGAAAAAATCTTTTGATTCACCTTAATTACATTAAAAGACAACTATTTGCATTGGGGGAAGTAGAAAATATTTCATTCCAAATTTCAATAACGTAAAATTGAAATTAGGTTTCGTCTCGTGAGATTATAGGCCGTCAAATGTATTTTTGCTCCTCCGCTGTCACTTTGGTATATTGGTATTCCTGATAAATTTTTATGCATAACGAATGGCTAGTAGATTTTGAAGATATCACGAAATCTGGGCGTATTAGGTAAACACTAATTTACCGGAGTTTTGGAAATAAAATGACGTAAAAAAACATGTTTTATTTATTTAAAATAATACAATCACTTTTGAATCACACACCATGTTACACAAACCTAGCGTAGCCGCTAAACTACTGGAAAACTGGGATGTTTTTCTTGCCTTGACGCGAGCAGGCGCTATAAAGGGGGAACTTTCTTTTGAATCAAAAAAGTGCGTATTAACCAATGCCACCGATATCCAATATTTACCAACTTATTTTTTTTTTAAGTAATACAGATTCAATTAATATTATAATCGTCTGATAATATTTATTACAGGTAGGTAAGTATAGGTAGGTACTTTATCGCTGGATATGAAAATATTATTTTTAATCCAGTATTCTTTAATAACAATGTTTATATCAATGCTCTACTGAAAAAAAACAGGTTGCAGCTAAACTCACCATCTAAACGCAAGCAGTGACTCGAAACTCGCCGTGCTAGTTGCTACAATGACAGCTGATTGTTCTTCGTCTGTGGCAGTGGTCACCAACATACTACCCGCGGGCCTGATCATCCGGCCCTCCAATCCTCTAAAAAAATCCCGATTTCTATTTCTATTTCGTTAATTGAGATAGGATATATTAATTTTATAGAATTTTATTATTTGGTTCTGAATTCACGGCAACTATATTTCAATTCATCAGTCGTAATCGGATTTGGTAATAGGTAGTGGACCAGAAGTAAAAAGTTGAATATTTGAGATAACCATGAGTTTGCGGAGTTTTCGGAGATTTCGGTGTTGAAGGCGATCAGATGTTCGTTACTTGAAAATTTCCTGGACACTTTCATTATTTGTTGAAATCCTAATGTAAATGAGAAAAATAAATCGGGAAACTGCCTGAGAGTTCTTCATATGTTAAACATAAAAAAGTATTCTAGTAACAGCATAAACGTACAAAGGGCATACTTATATGTGTGTATAGTATAAGAAGTGGTTTTATCCTTGATGCATTTGAAAGAAAATATGTTTTATAGTTTTGTTATTCGGCGGTACATTCTCTTTGTAGGACTCTTCGAAGACACTTAGTTATATTTTGTGTAAATAGGTATACCGTATTTTCCCTAAATCGACTGCATATTGTGTCTAAGTATCCTGGGGTCATGGAATCATAGGTTACCTATCAATTCGCAGGTTCAATATTTTGGGGTAGGTTAGAAAGAAGGCTATAAGGTTGTGTTTATGTTTCTCTTCGGCCCTCACCCCTATAATATGGGCGTTGATTGCCCCGTGGTGCCACGAGCTATGTGCTATGGGCTGTGGGGTGGGTCATGATGATACGCTGACTCATCGGACCTAAATTACCAAGGGTACACGGAGAAAAATGTTATTCTAAAATACGATCATTTTATTCGTAAAGACGGTTAAAACGGGACTGAAGTTCTTACGAACAAATAAACAGTGTTTCAATGTTTATTGGCGTGAAAATGTGTGAATAATTTGTTGGTATACGTACGAAATTATGTATACCAACAAATTATTCTTACATGTTCCCGCCAATAAACATTGAAACCCTGTTAATTTGTTTTTAAGAACTTCAGTCACGTTTTTAACGGTTTTTACGAATAAAATGATCGTATTTTAGAATAACATTTTTCTCCGTGTATGCAGTGATGACTGGGTATCACAAATATTGAATATTTTTACAGAATATCACCCAATATTTATGACTAAAGGATAAAAGTAGACTGAAAGCTGTAGAAATGAGATTACTGAAGCATTGCGGCACATTCTCTCAGTATCGCCCTGGTGAAAGACTAACATTTGAAGGGCACAGGGGAAAACATGAAATGTCACATTTTTATGTTTTTTGAACTGGCAATGCCATTGTATAGTACAAATGTGGTAGAACAAAACGCCAACACACACATTGCAGTAACGTGTAGAGTCATTGAGTAATCTTCATCGAAAAATATTGATACAGTGCAATAACAAGCAATGTCCAAGTCGCACAGGAAAAAAAATAAGCATAGCCCATTGTTGCCTTAAGTAATCCTCATAGAAAAATATTGATACAGTGCAATAACAAGCAATGTCCAAGTCGTACAGGGAAAAAAATAAGCATTGCCCATTGTTGCCTTAAGTAATCTTCATAGAAAAATATTGATACAGTGCAATAACAAGCAATGTCCAAGTCGCACGGGAAAAAAATAAGCATTGCCCATTGTTGCCTTAAGTAATCTTCATAGAAAAATATTGATACAGTGCAATAACAAGCAATGTCCAAGTCGCACGGGAAAAAAAATAAGCATTGCCCATTGTTGCCTTAAGTAATCTTCATAGAAAAATATTGATACAGTGCAATAATAAGCAATGTCCAAGTCGTACAGGAAAAAAATAAGCATATTTTCAATATGAGAAATCAGAAAAGACAGCTGTATTTTCTGATTTCGTTCACATTTTTTCAACTAATTCAATAAATACAAGCAGGTGGGTTTTTTATACTACACACACAAAACAAATATATTTTCTTAATAAATTACATATTTTTGTTTTATTTCAAGTTTTAATGTACCTTTTTTCAAGGTTCGAATATTAATTTAACAATTTCTCAGTTCATTGGTCTGAGAGACATTGCATGTTTTTCCCTTGTGCCCTTCATTTGAAATTCAAAAGTTGTTTGAAATTACTTTAGCCGTGTTTGGAGTCCAACTCTGAATAGTCGGGTATATTCCCCACCTTCCTCCTCCCATCTCCTTTTCTACCCAAAACCTTCAGCCTTACAAATGAACCTATCTGGGGTCTCGCTCGCTTCCGACGATAGGGAACAGAAGTTGGGACTTTGTAAAATAATAAAAAAAGAAAGCTAATGCAGTCATCCGATACGCTGTCTCACACGCTTTCTCATACTTCCTCTACTTCCTATTTAACATTGTTTTTACTTCCGATCATTACCATAATATGTTCATAATTACAAATCCGTCACTCACCTGCTGAAGGGTTGGTCATTGTCATTACATTACTTTCCATTGTTTTGTAATAAGTTAAGGGCAAATATTGTTTTTGACACGCTGAGCTAGAAAAGTGACGACACCTTATCGATGACTAACTTCACACGTAACAGCTCTGATTAGGTCGACGTCATTTTTATGACTTTCGTTTTAAAAAGAAAACGATTTTTGGCCAGATACAAAACGCGCATGCGGTATGATTCATGTTATGGATGATAGAAACAAGGGAGAAGGCCATTCATTATTATATCCATAATCAGCCGAGCGTACGGGTTAATAATTGAAATACGCGTTCAGCGTCCGGGATTTTTGAGCGTCCGATTTAGAAATTTCCCGCCCGTATAAAAAAACTCGTAATTCCGAATTTTAATATGGAGACATGTCAAATTTTTACAGTGTTAGAGAGCTGTTAAATGCACATGTATTTAAGCTTTTATCCGAATTTTTTTGGATTAATTTTTTTTATAATAATCGTTTGATTTATAAACGCATGAATTCTGCGTATTTGCGTACACCTTTTTATCTTATTTTAATGTTTGAATTATAAAATATTTTAGTGTTTACCTGTTTTATGTAATACTTTAGTTTTACGGTTCTTGTTTTGTCCTACACCGTTATTGTCTATTATTGTTGTCCTGTGCTATAACAACAGCACTGTTATTGTTAAATTTTGTTCTCTGCTTTTGTTTTGTTTTGTGTATACCGTATATTCGTTATTTTTATCTTGTAATGGACTTTTAGTAATAATGAATGTTTATTAATATTTTGTAAATTTATTATAAATTTCTATTAACATTTTGTAAGGAGCACTATAGGATTATTTTAATGTTTATTTTAGTTAAGCGCACTTGAAGTGAAACCACACAAAACTGCGTTATATAAATGTAATGTTTTTATTATTATTATTACCCGTCTCAGAACAGACATCGTCTAGTGAGGCGGGTAACTTACTTGGATAAAAAAATATTATTTAACCTCAATAAACGCCCGGGTTGCCGGCAATGAATTATTATTATATTATTCATTTTGAAATTAGCTTACGTAGTAGCTATTTTGTGAATATTAAATATTATGTCTTCTATATGTTGTCTGTAGCCTAGTTAATAATTACAGATGTAAATTTAAATTCGAACATGCATTTTTTTAATATAAGAAAAACTATTTAAATTTTTTCAATAATTTCGGTTCAATCGAAGAAACTTTTGAAATATATAAATCCCTATAAATGTTAAAATATGTCTTCAAATGCTCGAGATCGTCTGCAAATTGGCCAAAATGTGGCCAAAAAGGCTCCAGTGGATAAGTCGAAGAAATGAACATGCAAATTGGTTAGAACCCGGATTCGTAGCCAAATATCGTAACCACTCAACCACGGAGGCCAAATTTGAAAATGTTTAGTTAATCTTAGGAGACATTGATCCCCAGATTCCTACCCAACCTTTATACCGTAGGATGACGGCCGGCGTAGTCCAGCGGTAGGGCGTTATACTCCCATTCCGAAGGCCGCGGGTTCGAACCCGGCGTGCGCAAATAAATTTTATTTAATTGATATGTGTTATTTCACAATTAATTATTTAAAATAATATATAGTATATTTGCAGCACGTTCCAGAGTGGGAGATACTCTTAGTATCGCCCTGGTGTAAGACCATCAAATGGCTTTAGGGAGCAGTTGGGACTCTTGTGAGGTAATCACAAAAAAACGACTTTTTTTCCTTCCCGGAACTTCATCTGTTTCCATTCCTCATAAGAACCTCTACACCGCATGCCCAAAGATGTCACAAGCCCTGGCGGGAATTTTAATCAATTCAAAAGATAATAACTCTGCTTCTTTATATCTTTAATCATTTTGATAATTTGTCCTAGAAATCTTCACATTTTCTCAGCTCACGACACCACCCGTAAATTTAAGAAATTCCACTGAAGAGGTGAACTGAAAGAAGAATATCGTGGTCGAATCTGTGGGCCCGAAGTAAGCTCAATTTTTTCTTACTACTGTATTCCCGCCAGAGCTTGTGTCATCTACGGGCATGCTGTGTAGATGTTCTTATGATGAAAGGAAGCAGATGAAGTTCCGGGAAGGAAAAGAGGTATGAGGAATGGGTAGGAATCTGGGCATCAATCCCCTTAGGAGTAAATAACGCATGAATCCATCCCTCCCACTGCGGTGCAAGGCTTCGTGCAAGATGTTCCGAGAGAGTCCTGCTGGAGAGGTCAAAACGTCTCTCTTTAAACCGGGTCTCTTTCGATCCGGCGGTTTGGGCGTGTAGAGCGGACGAACGGAGAAAGAAGTCTAAGAAAAATGTAGTATTGTATATATATATATATTAGTATTATAAGGCGAATGTGAATGAAGAACCATACTCGACTTATTTTTAAGTCAGGAAAAAGTCGAATATTCGTTAATTTTGTGTGATCCAAGTTCGTTAAAAAAGCAAATGACGAAGTTATTACGTAACATTAGATGTCGCTATCAAATACCTAATAAATGAAAAATAATAATATCTTTAGATTGATTTCTCTAGAATTCACTGCAATTAAATATTTACATGAACTCTAGCTCTGCCTCTACCACAATAATCGATGTATTTGTTGGTCGATAGCCACAATATGCTAAGCTATGTAGAAAATTATTTTAATTCTATATTTTAAACATGAATTTTATTTGTTCAAATTTCTTAGGGATAATCTTGACATATTTTTCATACTGCTTTGCATTTTTTTATTACGCTGAATGTTTTATGTACATATCTGGAAGGGAATTATAATAGTGTATAGGCAATATAGTTCAGAGATTTTATCCCATATTTTTTTGATTTTGATCAACGCGAATTTTATTGTTATTTCGAGTATTGTGGTTGTGGATGTCTTGTTATTTCATGTGTAGGAAGGATTGTGAATAATGTAAATAATAATATTTCCCAGGTCTGCTCTAGTAAGACACACCTAAAAATAAACATGTTTTTTATTAGATTTATTAGGTTAGGTTATTTTATTAGGTAAGTTCCTGTATTTAATTAATAAAATTGTGAAGCGCCCCCCCCCCCCCCCCCCCCATTTATTGCAAAACAAACTACTTTAAAAAACCACAATACACTTATAGGCACTATTTCATAGGTAGGTTCTCAAAAATATTATATCGTCCCCTTGAATCAACCCCACCTAAATAAAACTTCAACCATTCATAGATGATTACCTAATATTAAATAAAAAGCGTACTAACTTGCACCCTTGAAAAAGGTTACCTGCAAAAAACTGATTTAAAAAATAGGGGAGTTTCCAAGTGATATTATCTTCAATTTGTTGAACAAGTGTGAAGGAATGAGGTGTTGTGTTATTAGGGGATGGAAAAAAACCTGTAAAAAGCACCTTTTTAAAATACCGGGTTTCGGGGTGGCTTACTGAATTGATCGGTGGTGTGTTTTAGCTTAGGGGTTGTTTTTTTATTGCTACTGAAAAGCGTTTATTAATTTGCGTGTAAGGAAGTTTTTATAAGGGTTTTAGGTTAAACTAGTACTCTTCGTGAATTAGGGGTGTTTATTTGGCTTAGTAAATAATTTCTTCGTTCATTTTAAGTGTGGGAATAGCAGGATAAATGATTTTTTTGTGTTTACTGACCCATCTTTCTGAATCCAATGTGACTATTGTATCCTTAATTTGGGGTGTTCAGGAGCTCAGGAGGCTAACGGAAGTGATGAGGGAAATTAGACGGGAAAGACAGTGCCGGTTTTGTGCACGCGCGATTGGAGTAGTTCGATCCGGGTGCCATGGAGCTAAAGAGCTGTTTTTTTTTTACTCAGGGCCGGCCTTGGGGGAAGAGAACGGTCGTCAGATCTGGTCACCAAATATAGCTAATCTTTTTAAAGCAACATTTCGATTGTGAATAGTAGTCAAGGGGTAAGGTTCTCGACCAGCAATCGAGGATTAAAATCCCGGCGAGCGCAAATAAATTTTATTTGTTTGATTTGTGATATTTCACAATATCACCTCTACACCTACCTCTTGTTATAACCATCTTTGTATTTTTTTCTGTTGTCTAAAACTTTAAACTAAGTGCACCCATTTAGTTGTGGACACGAAACTTGTACAATTGCATTTAGTGAGTAAATCTAAATGCTAATCCGAACTGATTGGTTCTTGTTACGCGATCGGACAAGTTGCGTGTCCAGAGCTCTATTAATTCCCAAAAGAAAAAGAAAAATTATCATACATGACCGCGGGTTGCCCAGAGCTGGACTAGTGCATTAGCTAATAACGGGTATTTTTAAATTTCCCAGTGTGTTCTCATTAAATAAATTATAGGATTTATTGGCAGGTTATCCCCGAGCAAATAGGACTAATTATTTACACCCACATAATAGGACTTAAACAATCATCGTATAACTGTCATCTCCATTCCATTATCATTAGTTGGGATTATGTTCAGGCCAGAATTATAACATTGTGTTTGTAATACCACGAATTTTTTACTGCATTAAGTTAATTACGTCAATCTCCTAGTCACGGCATTTTTTACAAATTTGTAGGTAATTTATTAAAAAGTTCAGTACGACTTTGGACGTGGACACCCCACGAACAAGTGTCGAAAGTTGAAATACCTAAAATATCCCATTGGTTTAAAATTAGGAGTAGGGAGACGGGTACGAGTACCGTAGCTCCGGGAACCATTTATTGGATGACCAACACCCCTGCCATAGGTCATCCCAAGTGGTTCGCTACGTTTGGTGACTTAACAGGGGTGCGTAGGTCTTTTTTTTTTTTAAATAAAGAATTCCTCACAAGAGTCCCAACTGCTCCCTTCTGGAGCCAGTGAGACTATGGCATCCCCAATTAGAGTATGTTGTGAGGCTGAAGGAAAGTGGATAAGGGAAGGAAATGGGGAAAAGGATGGTGGGAAAGTACCTGGCTATTCAGATCTACTCACTAAACACCCCTAAAGCCATTATTAAGCAACGTTTCAATTCTGAATGGTGGTATTACACCAGGGCAATACTGAGAGTATCTTCCACTCTGAAACGTGCCACAAATATAACATATATTATTTTTATTAATTAATTGTGAAATAACACAAATTAATCAAATAAAATTTATTTGCGCACGCCGGGTTCGAACCCGCGACCTTCCGAATGGGAGTCAAGTGTCTTACCACTCGACCACGGACGGTCGTCAAATATATAGGTCCGCGTTTGCTGGCCCGGATACACTGGTTGAGGGAGACCTTTTCTCCAGACTGACTCTCTCGATCTATCGCCTTGAACCGTTGTGGAGGGATGAATTTATTCGTCCGTCATCCTGGACACATTTACTCCCAGATTCCTACCCACCATTCAAACCTTTTCCTTCCCATAACTACCTCTTTTCATTTCCCTAAAAAGACCCTCCACTCAGCATCCCCAAAATTGACACAGGCGCTGGGGGGAATTATTTTCCTCAGATCCTCTTTCCTGTATGGAGATAATGTAAAAAAAATTAATAGCGAGGATAACAGTCCAAAATGGAGTGTTGATAGCTGTAGATTGATATAAGCCCTTATACATAGGATTGAGGTATGGAACTGGCAAAGGAAGGATGAAAGTAGACCTTAAAAAAATGAATGCACGTGTTATTCGGAATTCATCTTTTTTTTCATTTTATTAATCATAACTCAGGTACGGGCCTTACGTCATTCCTATGTCTACCTACGTTAAATTATCGTGAAAACAAGCTTATGTGTCCAAGCGGTTAACACCCTTGTGGGCTTTTACATAAATTTACATTTTTATATTTTAGTTCGTATACATTGTTCGTACATGTGTGTTTAGATGACAAAGAAAACATGCATAGGTTTTCCACATAGTACATAGAAATAAAGATGGTAGGTAAAAGTATAGCGTTATACAATAGAGAGACAGAAAAAATCAGTTTTAGATCTGCAGATAGCATAATATGTATGTAACAAAAAATAATAATGTATGGGTTCTTAATATGTTTATAATTTCTGTGTGTTGAATACGGTGACCAAAATTTTCAGTGGAAACTTTTTAAGTGTATGAATATTGAGTACAAACTTTTCATCGGATGTTAATTCCTCACATGATAATTCATCGTGTCTCGAAGCGTCGAAAACTGATAATTGGGGTTTTTGACCTTAGGTTAGGTAAGGTTAGGTTAGGTTAGGTTAGGTGAGGAGGCGGGGGGAAGGCGGGAAATGGAAGGGAAGGTTAATGTGAGTTATGATGTGATGAATTATCATGTGAGGAAGTATCGTGTCTGAATAAATTTACTATGAGAATTCAGACGCTGAGATCTCATAGTCCGATTAGACATGGAATCGTTGGATACATAGCGAAGTTGATTTAAAACAAAAATACACACTACCGACTTTCACTGCACTAAAATTAATATTCAAAGCGGTTCCATTTATGAATAAGATACGAGTATGATACCCAAATGACTTGAGACAGTGGGTCTACGGCGTCGTCAACTTGCCTCATGGAAGTGGGAAGGCAACGGGTACAGGGAAGGTGAAGGTTGGGAAGTACATAAATAAATTTAAGGCGATGCACCACTTCGTTCAAAATTCGGGATCAATAATAAAAAAATCTTGATCATTAATCAACAATAACAATAATAATCTTTTTGTAGAAGGCGTTAAGGTTTAAATTCACGTTTAACACCAGCCGCCTGCTTAAATTATCCAAGTAAAAAAATCGCCAAAAATTGTGTTTTACTTTATTTTGAAAAGTTCAGACACAAATATTTCAATATTTTACGATCATTTTCTAAAGAATTTAATTTTCCACATTATACAATAAATCCACAACCGAAACGCGGTTTGTAAGTAAGAGATTTTGAACTATAAATCAGTTTTTATAGGCCTGATACATGATTTTTTCTGAAACTACTTATAAAAAGACCAACAAAAAAGATACACTTGATTTTTAAAAGGCAAATGTGTGTTCTACTTGCAGAATTTAAATAAAGCATCTAAAATATTTCTAAGTGATATAATTTTCAAATAAAAAAAACAGTATTTTGCATTACGTGGTAGTGGGTCTTAAAAGGGTATAACCAGACAATACCGAAAAATTGTCATTTTTATATCAAATTCTAGACGTATTGACTATTTTTTACAAAAAAACCTAAATTGATTTTGAAAGATTGTTATTTTATCTGGTACACGCAGTTTTAAAAGTGTATTTTTAATATACTCAGGTTATGCCGTTGCTCGTTGGCAGATTTGTTCAATTTTCAAACGATAGATTCTATTAAACAACACAAATTCGAAATCATATAATCATACAACAAAATAAATCAATACATAATCTAGTCAACACAGTTTTAAAATTTTAAATTTTAGTTAAATTAAAATCATTAAAAAATAAATCCGAGAACGTATTTTGTAACAAAAATCTCAGTTTTTCTATTTATTTAAGGTTTTTCAAACTAAAATATTTAAACAAAATTTATCTTACTTATTTTGTTTAGACATTATTGAAAAATTATAAATACCTATGATCAAAAAATACTTATAAGAAGTACACGGTGTTTAATAATTTATCATCGTGCGTTTTGAGCATTTTTATTGCTTACTTGAATGTAGATATTTATTATAGCAAGTTTTGAATGAAATAAATCGATATTAAATTATTTAATTTAAAAATTTGATACGGGAATAATCGATCTTCATAATTAGAACCTCCCTGTACAGTTGCAAGCACTTTTAAACTTTTATTCTCAGCCCCTGGTCAATCGCTCTTAAGTATCAAATTAGACAGAGCTAACACTATAAACATCATATTTTTATCAAGTATTTTTGATATATTTTTGATTGGATCTTATGTTTGAATCTGTTTACAATTTAGTTGAATATTATTTGCTATGAAGAAGAAGTGAAATTTTATTAGTTAGTACCTATTGATGATTTCTGTCATTCTAAGATTAAAGAACAAATATAAAAGTTAGATATTTTTGTGGCAGAGCAACCGGGGATGGGACGGTCAAGTAAACATTTGTTGTAGATAGCAACTTCTTTGATTTGGGCAGAAAAAATTAGGATTTAAAGATTTAATTTGAGAATTTTAATTGGTTCTTGCTAGACGTTTATTTATTTAATTTTATTGGAATTACTTTAAGGTTATACTCATCAATGTAATACATAATTGAAGATCAAGATTCTATACTAGTATATTAATAATAATAATAATTATAGCCTTTTATTCTGGACTTCTGTTAGGTACATGAATTTAAACATTTTTTGCGAGGCTCAGTTTGCCTCTTGGCATAGGCCTCCTCTAACATTTTCCACTGGGACCTGTCACGCGCTACTCTTCTCCATTGATGTCCAGCCGTGAGTTTTAGGTCGTCTTCCCATCTTATGTGATGACGCCCTCTACTTCTCTTGCCATCTCTGGTATACCAGTCAGTGACATTTTTGCACCATTTCTCTTGTGGATCGCGGATCATGTGACCTGTCCATTGTTGTCCATTGTTGTTCATTGTCCATCATGTGACCTGTCCTTTTGTTGGTCTATTCGGGTAACTATGTCGGCAACTTTATTTCACTATACTAGTAAATATAATGACAGATGAAGAAGAACAAGACACAGAAAACTAAAAGAAACACGCATTTATTTTATTACCGGGAAACCGCCAATTTCAATTTTCCCAATGACTGAGTAGGTTAAGGCGCTAAGACAAGAGATCCTGGGTTCGATTCCCAGTTGCAACAGTTAACTTTTTTTTATTCTTCTGTGTCTTTGTCCATGTTACGTTTAGATTTATTAGTGCATTTCCTATTCTTCAATGGTTTAGTAATTTTTATTGTTTTTATATAGACGTTCTCACTTGCAAGAGAACATTCCAGCTAAAAAAACTCTACTATTAAACAAATTTGTAAATAAAATTTCAAATAACTTATCAGGCAAAGGATTCATAGTATCCACATTAAAATACAAAATTAATTTAAAAAAAATGTTTTTGCCTTTCAATTCGAACAATGATCAAACATAAGCATTTTTTTAAAATTTTACAAAGAAAGATAATAAGAAGATACCACCACAGTAAGCGGAAAATGTTGCTTGTGTCATGATGGAGGACTTAGAATGGCCGATGAAGTGAACGCATGACGCTGACGGGGAACTCATAAGCAATTTTTTTTTTTTTTTTTTTTTTTTTTTTTATTGTTTATTCCAGATCTCGGGGAGGGTGGTGCAATCCCACGAGCTCCATATTATACATAGAACATATTATCAAATTAATATTAAAAATATATACATATATATTGTGAGATACTGCACACATAGTAAGATAAAACAGAATAAAAATAATACAGTAAAAAAAAAAAAAACATGAAAATAAAGTTTTTTTTTTTTTTTTTAACTCATCAGGAGTTGGCTCCATCGCTTGTAAATAGGACCCTGCCAGAAGTGCAGTGCTGCCATCACAAGACCGTTTTCACTCGTGGCTAGTCGCGTTCTAAAGCTGGTGATCCGTTTTTTGAGTAGTGCTCGGAATGCAGGAACACGCCCTTCTATAAACATCTCAGTGGCACTGCAGTACCAGGACAACCCAAAAAGTATTCGGTATGAATTGTTGTACTGTACTTCCATTCTTTTTAGAGATGCTTTGTTGTAGTTGGTCCACAGCTCCGAGGTATATAGGCTCGTGCAGTATGTGTTAAAAAGTTGCCTTTTTGCTTCTGGGCTACACTTATTAAATCTTCGAGAAATCATATTTGCCCTAATGCACAGTGATCTTCTCTGTCTCTCAATATCAGTATCATCATTGAGTTCCGCTGTTACGATATGTCCTAAGTATTTGACCTCCGGTTTTTCAGATATTTTTGTGTCGTTTAGGCTGACGGGTAGTACCTTTGTAGGGCCTGCGCCCGATTTCAATACAAGTAATACAGATTTAGTTGGGTTGTAGACCATGTTATGTTCAGCGGCATATTCTTCGCATATCTTTAACAGCTTTCTCAATGCTTTAATGCTTGGAGACAAAATAACCATGTCATCTGCATATGCAATGTTATTTACGCAAATGTTTCCCAGGTAACAACCTACCTTTGCCGAGGTGAGTTTATCGCTTAAATCATTCATATAGACGTTAAATAAAATCGGTGATAAGCATCCCCCTTGTCTGACGCCGCATTCCGTATTCACTGGTGCTGACATTTTATTTTTCCAGATAACTTGGTTCTCTTGTTGATGATGCCAGACTGCCAGAATGTTAATTATTGAACTGGGCACCTTCCTTTCTTTTAATTTTTTCCAAAGCAGTGCATGAGATACTCGATCGAAAGCTTTACTTAAGTCTAGAAAACAAGCATACACTGTTGTTTTTCTTGCCTTATAATATTCGATACTTTGTTTCAAACTGAATATAGCCATATCTGTTGACAATTTCGATTTAAAACCAAATTGGTTATCGGACGTAAATAGTTTGCCTTCTATGTGAATTTGTAAAACCCTTTCAAATATTCTGGATATAATCGTGGCAAGGGATATCGGCCTATAGTTGGAAGAACTGGATATGTCTTCTTGTCTGGATTTAACTAATGGTACTATAATTGTACGCGAGAAGTTCCTTGGCATATGCGTATGTTGAAGTATCTGTGTGAATAGCGTTGCTAGAAGCGTGTATATTTTTTCACCGGCATTTCTAACATGTTCAATGCTCAGGCTATCGTAACCGGGCGATTTTCCAGCTTTCATTCGTTTTACAGCTGTTTTGACCATACCTTCCGTAATGATTATGTTTTCGTCCTCATCTTTGCATGGTTTTTCTAAGATGGTGGGTTCGTTTCTTTCCGATATTTTTGAAAAGTTGGTTATAAAAATATTAGCAATTTTTTCTGCGTCCGATTCTCCTTCAATATGAGTGGATATCTGTGCTTTAGATTTTAAAACGTTGCTAGTTTTTTGCCAAAATTCTTTAAAATCGCTGTTCTCTATTGCACCTGAAATTTTGTCCATTTTTATTTGTTCCGCTGTTTTTTGACATTTTCTTAACTCACATTTAAATTTTCTTCTCAATATTTTTCTGTTTTCCGCCAAGGGACCCGACCGGGGTTTGCCATTTTCAATCCATTTTTTAAGTGCATTTCGTGATGCTTCATAGTGAATTGAAACATTGTCATTCCAACCAGGAATATGTTTAGTTGTGGTACTATTATGTTTGCGCCCACTTTCAAAGACGTTTTTTGCGGCAGTGCATAGTGACTCTACAATCCTCGTATATAGTTCGTCGATGGCTTCTTTATGAGAGTTATTTTTGCATCCTGACTTTTTACAGAGTTCGACACCGTTGCTGCATTTAATGCGGTTTGTTAAAAATGATGCTGTTACATAATAGGACATGATCTGCGATGTGTTATGTGCTCTCCATTTTACTGGATCCAAAGCTATCGGGGTAATTTCCTCCGTGGCGGTTATACCTATTGTTTCTAAACAAATCGACATGGGCCGGTGATCTGTCCAGTCAACATCGTACTTTACTGAAATATTTTTTGTCATCTTTTGAATCGTGGCTGTCCCTATGCAGTGATCTAACCAGCTCGTTGTGTTATGTGCATCGCTAACATAGGTGTAAGAATTTTCTGGCAGTTTTTCAACATCGATACAGTGATATTTGTTTTCTTTGCAGAATGATAATAAATCTTTCCCAAATAATGTTCTTGGATCGGCATTAAAATCACCCATAATAAGACAGTTCGTATATTGTTTATCTTCTATAAGTGAATGCAGGTTTGCCAGGCATCTTGAAAATTCGGGTGTGTTATCATTGCAGAAGGTTGGCATGTAAACTGTGAGAATGCACAACAATCCTTTATCCAGCGTTATTTCTATTCCCGATAACCTATTGTCATTGCAATCGATAGCCTTGGCCTTTATTGTGCTGCGCCACAATATGCCAGTCCCACCGTGGGGACGCCCTCTAAGTATACCGGTCGATGTATCTACGGCAGATGTGCCCAAGCTTGAAAATTTTGGGTGTATTTCTGAAAGGTAATTTATGTCAGTGGGTAATAGCCATGTTTCTTGTAATAAAATTACATCATATTCTTCACATATGTCGTGAATAAATTTCACTGTCCTTCTCACTGATCTGCAATTGATAGTAATTATTTTAAGAGGATCCATTACGTGTATTGTTTAAACTTTTGTCCGGGCTGTAATTTCTTTCTTTGAAGATTCGGTACACTATACCTTCGGGCCAAAAATCTTTCTCCATAAAAATACCGATTTTTTGAGCGAGGATTGATATCTTGAACGTTTTGAATGGGGTTGGTTTGAACGGTTTGATCCATTCTACGTCGATATAGGATTGATTCTGGGAAGAAATATACTTTTTGACTTCATCAGTACTCGTTTCTGTGTCAAATCTCGAGGCATATATTGCCGTTCTTAGAGGAGCTGCCTTGATGTTAGATACAGGCCCTGTACCCTTGTGATTTTTATTGACTTTTCGTTTTTTCACGACCGTAAAATCGCTATTATCATTGTTTTGATAATTTCTAATTATCTTTGTATCGGGCCGCGGGCCGTTGTCTAACGGTTTCTGGGATTCTACGTTTGCCGAATTACGTAGTACATTGGAATACGTCTTTTGATTGGTTTGCGTTATAATATTGTCCTGCTCCGTGACCTTGACATTGAGCAAGGGCATTTCTACGGTATGTTTATTATCATTTTGATTATTGACATTAGTTCTTGATTTGGTCCCGGATTTCAGCTCGTTCCTCAAAAGGGTCATCTGCTGCCGTAGCTCTTCTAAATCATTTTGTTTGCACATTTGTGCCTTTATGGTGAATAGCTCAGTTTTTAGAGACAACATATCTTTTAGAAGTGAGGTTATGTCAACTGAATCAAAACAAACTGGAGGTAATTTATGTAGGTTTTTAGCCACAAAAGTTGGCATTTCCGTTGGTTCGGTCTCTTTTATTACTTTTATCATGTCATACAGGTTCTTTACCTTTTTTCCATCTCCCTTCCTGGTGATTCTTCTTTCGTCAACTTCCGAGTACAGGAGATCTTTTGATATTTCCACTTCATCTTCACTGAAGTGCGTGGAACAAATTTGAACTATTGACACTTCATCTAATACGTCAACTTTATTAAAAAGAAACGTTAAAAGTTCATTGATAACAATTTTTTCACTTTTTTTCACTTTTTCCGTCATTGTGACGTTAAAACGGAACCGACTTGTCGAATGAAAAAATAATACTGCAATGACATCTCAGCCGCCGATTGGTCCACTTACTTTATATAGGTATGTGTGCCTAACTTTTACTAATTGCGTATTTCCACGTTTTTTTTGCTTTAAAAATTGGCATTTTTATTTTATTTTTATGTTGACGAATAAATTTTCTACAGCGAGTCTAAGTTTCCCATTTTTGTAATACCGCCAAAACGATATTTTTATCGTGCTACGTTATAAGCGTTAACCGGATTTGAAAAAATTCTGACAGTAGTACTTTGATGTTTGTTGACGTGCGAATTTGGCGTTATTGCTCATATTTTTGATCATTTTTTAAATGAATAAATTTGAATGAACACATAAAAAACATGATTAAAATCAGAAAAATGATCTATAAATATTCCATACATTTTCAACAGAATCCCTCTGATTTTAAAATACCCTATTGTTACAGCATACTTCATATAATAATAATAATAATTGGATAATTTTGTAGAGCGCCGTTTTTGTGGGAAATCACTTCAAGGGCGCTAAATGTGTACCTATTGTTTAATAATTGTTACAGCATACTTCTTATATGTGTGTACCTAACGTTAAATAATTGTTACAGCATACTTCATTTATGTGTACCTAACGTTAATTAATTGTTACAGCATACTTCATATATGTGTACCTAACGTTTAATAATTGTTACAGCATACTTCATATTTGTACCTAACGTTTAATAATTGTTACAGCATACTTCATATATGGGTACCTAACGTTTAATAATGGTTACAGCATACTTCAAATATGTGTACCTAACGTTTAATAATTGTTACAGCGTACTTCATATATGTGTACCTAAGGTTTAACAATTGTTACAGCATACTTCAAATACGTGTACCTAACTTTAAAAATATTGTCAAAAAGTACTAATTTCGGTCGGGTATGTCCTCTCTGTCTGTTTAACATTGGTTTAATGAAATCGGTTTAGCTTTGAATTTAAGTGTCATTTTCAAAATTCTAAAATAGTTAATTATAGAACAAATAATATTTTGTTTTGTCACAAAAAACCAAGAAAATATTACGCTAAGGAATTTTCAAAATTTTTTGTAGAAAATCGAAATATTTTCGAATATTTTTCGGTCCTATATGAAAACGGAATATTTTCGAATCCACACTCCTCCTCCTGTCAATCAATCCCTTCTTCTTCCCGTCAGCAAGTTGTTCCCTCATGTTATATAACAAATTTATTTAATAATTCCTAAATATTCAACTTGGGCTTCTCGTTGAAATATGGCGTTGTTACGCTGCGCCGATAATTTGCTGAAAAATCATCAGCCTTCCCAGATGATTTTTAAAATAAAAACGTCATCACTTCCTCTTCACACATGTCATTATTATCGATTTCATATTTCTACTGCATGAATAAGAAATGAAATTGTTGAAATTTGGATCTTATTGGTTTTTATGTTTTTCATTCTGTGTTTTTATTTTTTTCATTTATATCTTATTTTGTGTTATACTTTTATTATCTTATAAAAATTATTAACCTCAATTCAGACTTGTTTTAGTGAGGGTAAAAATTGAAATGTAAACAATAATATCATGCAAAGAAACAATATTAGTGATAAATTATTTAGACATAATTAAAAATTATCGAAGATTTTCTCCAGAGTTCAGCTTATGAAAAAAATACCATAAACTACTATAAGAGTCCATAGATTTTATTATGTTAATAAATCCCATTTTCTTGATACGTTAATTACAATATTTTATTTATTACTTATATGATTTTATTACTTAAGTCAGATTTCACTCACCAAACGCAAATAACTTTTTTTTTGTAATACACTGTGTAACACGTAAAAATATTTTGTATATTTATTGTAAAAAATACCATAAATTATATAAGTAAAATGTGTTTGATATGGTAAATCGAATTCGAAACTCACAATGGGTACCTCTGCTTCAGAACAATTTCAAGTTCACCTACAATAAATCTTTTAACATAATTTAATCCAATTAATAAATGTATGTTGGAGAAATATCTAAAATATGGATTGTGTAATTAACTGAGAGACCATTGTCAACTTCACAGCAGCGCCGGAAAGGAAAGGTTAACAAAACAAAATGTGTTACTTATAATTTTATTTTTACATTAGCTCCACACAGGAGGCCCTGAGGACAATAATTTCCCTCAGGGCCTATGTCCTCTTTGGGGATGCTGTGTGAAGAGTATTTTTAAGGAAAGGAAGGAGAGGAAGTTCTGGGAAGGAAAAAATGTATGAGGGTTGGGTGAGAATCTGTCCAGATCATCTAATCTAAAACCTAGACAAACTTCAACCCACGAACCCGGGAATCCCTGCTAAGTCACCAAACGTTGCGAACCACTTGGGGTGACCTATCGCAGAGGTGTTGGTTATCCAATAAATGGTTCCCGGGGCGGCAGTACCCATTTCCGCCTCCCAAATTGAAATAATCTGTGTATATAACAATTTATTTAGTATCGTAGGGCAACCTTATTAAAAAATGCTAACATTTAAATATAACACTGGTAAGATGAGATGTCTACTAACTGCCTTTCCTCATTTTTTCAAATCCCAAATATTCCCGCCCTATGTTCCGGGTTGGTGAATGTTCGCGGAATCGTTCATTAACCAACAAAAAGCAATGCCTCAAACCAGCTTTTGTGGCTAATCATTTTTTGTTTCGTCTCAGAGGAATGTCAAAATGCAAAATGCAGGAAACAGGTTCAATTCTTGGTAAGGAAAAAACCGAAAAGCGAAAAAAATGGCGATGGATGGTAGCGTCAAAGTATCATGTTAACATTTTTTACGGTTCCCGCCAACATGAAGATGACGTTTGGGACCAGTCAGTGTTGCCATATGGTGGAGATACTGTGAACAGTTCCTGATTTTTTAGACAAACAACAAACTGATAGCCGATTCACACGATGCGATTTTTGTTGATCAACTTTGATTGAACGTGAAAAATTGTTTGAAAAAAAAAGTTCGTTGAAAGAAGGTTCACACGTGTCAATGTGCTTTCAAGTGTCGAGTTGATCAACAAAAATCGAAGCGTCAGAACGCGCCATAACCCAACTCTGCGCCCTAGAGGTGATTTTATCACTAAATGGCGATATGAAAAGTTGAAAATTACAATACAACCTAATCCAACCATTTATTTTATAATAATTTGTTATTCCTTTTCATTACGGTTTTGTTATCTGTTTACCTATCCTATTACAATAATTACCTAACCTAACCCTTTATTTTATCATGTTATGTTTTATCACTGCCGGGTTATCCGGTACAAGTAGGATTCTTCGAAATAAACTCTTCTAGGAAAGGCTGCGCGGCCGGTTTCATACAAAACGTAGTTTTGGATTTAAGACCAAAATACCCAAACACACTAAAAAAAAAATTTGCAATAAAAATGTATGTCAAATATAAGTATATCTCGAACATGAGCTACTTTTTTTGTTTTAAATGAGGACGTGTAGGTAATAAAAGAAATCAGTTTTGGTTAATCTTGGGAATAACTTTGGAATTTTTGTGTTAATTGTAATTATTAAAAAAATCTGCCTAATCCTTGGTTATAATGTAATAAAAATTTTAAAAAAATTTAAAAATGCGTTTCTTTGTGTTGCGTGTTTTTGTTCCGATGTAAATAGGTAATCTGTAATTTAAATTTACACCCATCAAAATTATTTCATAAAAAAATATACATTTTAATGTTACATCTAGTCCGAGCCATGTATACCGTTTTGAGATGATTCAAATGTTTATTAGCTTAATTTTTACATTCAGTTTCCGTTTGTACCCAATAGATTCTATTTCAAACCGTATTTTAACCTTTATTCAAAGTTTCACACTAAATTTAACCATCAAAATCTAACATAAATCACGCATACAAAAAAAGACAATGTAAATCAATTTTTCATCAAAGCCAATTACAATGGAACCGCCCAGAACGTTCCCATTTCAAATTCAAATCCAGAGCGGCCATTGTTACTTGGAAAGTTTGGGCTAAAGCTCCGATCGGATCTCGTAGTGTTGCCATTGTGAAAAAATCGATTTTCCCATAGCGTAGTTGTAAATAAGCCGTGAGTAGGTACCTAATGCGTTTTATTTGGAAACATTAATCTACGGACAACACTTCCTATTTATTTTATTGTTTGGGGTCCACCTTTAGCCTCGGGGTGCCGACCCTATTTTTAAAACAGAGAAATTTTCTGACCCTCGGTGGCCAAGCCGACCCGCATCTGTCATTAAAATCTATAGAAAAAATAAATAAATTGTTCGGAGGGCGGCGGACCCTTTCACAATCTGTACCTACCCCATTTCGCTATGGGGTCATTCAAGAAATACAAAAATAAAATGAAATTTTCTTAATATTTTTTTATAGACAAACATTCACAAGTCACGAATAACTTAACTTATTTATTTGAATTTCTCTTACTAACAGTATTATACGCTGAAAGTGAAGAGTGCAAAGCCTAAAAATCCACACAAATCAAATGAAAACACGCGACATTTTGTTTAGTTATTTGTTTATTAAGACATACACGGTACATTATGATACAAGTTTTTGGGACTAATATTAAATTGTTACAATTGTTACAAGATAGAAAGTTTATAACTAACCTACAACCCTGACAAATATTATGGCAGAATTGTAGGTTATATCCATACCCGCCTCCCAAATTTAATATTATTGGGAAATATTAAAACCAAATATTGAAAACCATAAATATAATAAAAATGTATATTTATGATTTCATTCAAGTCATGTAAACAATCTTATACTTACTAATATTATAAACGTGAAAGTTTGTATGGAGATATGTGTGTTTGTTACTCTTTTGCGCAAAATTTACTGAATGGATTTTCATGAAACTTTTCAATAATATAGCTCATACATCAGAATAACATATAGGCTATAATTTATAAAGCTAGCTATTAATTTTCAATACATTAAAAACAATAAATATTTTTTAATAGAAAATGTCAAAATTTGATAATGTCATTTTGCAAAACAATGATGTTAAATCAAAATTTTATTTTAGAAAATATTTATTATTTGAAGTACTCGCCTAATACTTTGAATCGAATCAAGAATCATAGATATTTTAAATATATTTTTGTAATACCACAACAGCCCAACAATTTTATAAATATTTTGGAGTCAAATGGTTTAACCAATTACCCCTTAACTTAAGATTGGAAACAAACTATAAAAAATTCAAAAGGTTAATTAAAACAATATAATAATATATCATTGTGACTGTGACTTTGGAAATCCTTTTTCTTTTATATTCTTTTTTTATTTTCTCTCTTCTTCTTCTTTTATATCTTTTCTTTATTCAATTCTGTTTCACGTATAATGTATGATATACATATATAAAAAAAATAAATATTATAATTTTCATTATCCTTACTACACATTTTAAAAATATATGTTGAATTGTTTTTCGCTGCTCCACCTTTTTTACACGAGCATTGCTAAAAAAAAAGGTGAATCACGATATTTAAAAAATATATTAAAAAAATATATATACAATGTATAACAACTGTATTTGTAAAAAAAAAAATTAAATAAAATATAGGTTAAGAATTTTGGTATAATCGTAGAAGGGACCTAGGAAAAAAAATAGATTACTCGAAGTACTAATCCTACGCAGACGAAGTCGCGGGCAGAAGCTAGTACTATAATAATGTAAAGTTTTACAGGTTCGTAATTTAAATATTATCTAATAAAAATATTAAAAAAAACAAACAATAAAACTATCGTAGAGTTTGAACCTCCTACAATAAACGAAAATTCATTCCATTTGTGTAATTTAAAAATCCAGTAAGTACCCACCCAGTCCTTATGTAGTGTCCATCTTTCAATGGTGTGATTTATTGAGGTCTCCATTTGTTATGTTTCCTGAAAACAGTTAGGTTAGGTTAAGTTATTTTGGCTTCCAGTTTTCGAAACAGTAAAAGCATCGTGATTGTGTATTCGCTCCAGATTCACAAACTAACTATGTTTGTAAATTGTCGTAATAAGTACACATTAAAATGATATTTTTTTGGTAAAAAGTTCGCCTTAAAAAGAACCTACCTATTCTAACCGCACCAAAACGAAGAACAAATAATCTTTTTAGAAAACTGTGATCTCTGGCAATTTGAAAATTACACACCCATTGTTGTATTTTTTGTAAAATATCATCAGTTTTAGGGATAATGATTTTATTTGTTTCATAGCTTTTAGCATTCCCTTATTTTATATTTTTGACAGCTAAATAAAAATTTCTAAACTTCATAGCTCTCAATCAGTGACTTTCGAGCTGAAAAAGTTGCGATACAAATATATAAATTTGTTTTAGACAACTTTAATTTGAATTAAACTCTTCCGAAATCTATTATATTAATTGTATTAAATTTAAAAAAATTATAAATTAATTAAAAAATCTATATTAATTAAAAAAAAATTTATATATTTTTATTGTAAAATATGGCGAGCCACAAAGTTATTGCTTATTACAAATTTAAATAAAGTTGCGCTGATCTATAAATAGCAGACAGAAAAAATACGTCATTTTCAGTAGACTGTTATTTCTGTTTCAGAATTGTTTGAAATGGCTTTAGCTGTGTTTATTGATCAGATCTGAATAACCTAATCTTCTTCTACTATATTTTCTCCAGCTTCAAAACATTCCCAAATCAGGTTGTTATAGATTCAACTATGTCCTAATAGTGGAAATCTTAATGTAACATTCATATTTCATGGGTCACCCCAAGTAGTTCGCTACTTTTGGTGACTTAGCAGGGGTGCTCGGGTTCAGGCGGTGATGTTTGTCTAGGCGTTGGCAGCGGATGCTTTTACCCACAGGTCAGGTCGAGGGAGACCTTTTGACATCTCTAACCGGACTCTCTCCACCCTTCGCTTTGCACCGCAGCGGGAGGGATGGATACATACATCCACTCCAACATCCCAAGATTCCTATACTCACTCCTAGTACCTATTTGCTTTCCAGGCTTCCTTTCCTTCATTTCCCTAAAAAAATCCCTCCACACAGCATCCCCAAAGATGACATAAGGTACCTAAACATAGACCCTGAAGAATTTTTTTTCATCAGGGCCATAGGTCACCCCAAGTGGTTCGCTACGCTTGGTGACTTAGCAGGGGTGCCCGGGTTCATGGGGTAAGGTTTATCTAGGTCGGATGATCTAGACACACTGAATCCCAGATTCCTACCCAACCCTCATACCCTTTTCCTTCCCAGAACTTCATCATCCTTCCTTTCCTTAAAAATACCCTCCACACAGCATCCCCAAAGATGACATAGGCCCTGAGGGAAATTATTTTCCTCAGGGCCTCCTGTGTGGACCTAATGTAAAAAAAAAAAAAAAACATTGTGTGGAGGCATTCTAAAAAAAAACAATGTTTTGAAAACTTCAAAATGCTCTTTAAGATTCTAACCTTCACAAAAGAAAACAAAACTGACTGAAATGTTGCTAGCAATAAAAATCGACCGTTATTTCTCAATACTAGAAAAGATTAGAGCAACGATTTTTTCCAATATCGTTCCATTATTCCAATTTCAAATTCGGAAGTAACGACAATAAATCAAGCCGCGGCCATTTATTTAAGATCGAAAGGGATCCATTTTCCCTTTTCGTACCTAACCTAGAAAATGCAACAATGGTATTGGGCAGCAGAAAAAAAAATAGCCACAATTGGGAGATTAACCGTGTCGCCCTTTCAGCAAATGAAAGTGCCCTTTGCAATTGCTTCGTGTCAATAAATCTGACCATTTCATTGTGTCATTTGACCCCCTTTGCAAAATGTGAATTACTCCATTCTTAGTCGCGTAAACACTAAACACAGAAGTACACAACCTTTCAATCTATTGTCTCATGTGTCTAGGATAAACGAAGGATGTGTGCAAAATAATGATGAATGTAAGTCAAAAATAATGGTGTTTGAAAGAGAGAGTATGCAATAAACAGTGTGCAATATAGTACAGAACATGTTGACCACTTGGAGCAGTGTGAAATGTGATTACGACAGGTGGAAAGGCTGATAAGGAAATTAAAAGAAGGCTAAATGCAGGACAACAGAAGCCAAACATTGGTAGTGTGCCTTATATCACGACTAATTCACGTCATAGGCAAGAAAATCGCTTGGCAAACAGAGTATTGAAGGGGTAGTTTTTTGCGCATTCGTGGCTTTTATTTGTTTTGTGAATAAGATAAGAAAAAAATAAACAAGGGAAACTATCATAACACTACCATAGATCATAATTATAGCCATACATTCAAAAATATTTAAAAAGAATTGTTTTTTATATGCATGCTTACATTTCTAATATGAAATACCTTTTTTGGTAATATACCCATATATTTTTTTTGTAATTTACCCATATATGAATATGAATGAAGCAAAGATTGTGCAAATACAGAGTTGTATGATGGATGAGTTTTTGTTTTTGTTTATTGTTTATTGTTTATTGTTTCTTCTTCACATTTTAGTTTTCAGTTTACAATACAATTTTTAACCTCACTAGGACAAGCCAGTGTTGAGGTTAACAATTATTTACAAAGTAACAAAATAACACAAAAGGAAAAAGGAAACAAAAATAATACTTCAAAAAACACAATAATACTTCAAAAAACACAAATAATATGGGTAAAATAAAAATGATACTTAAAAAAACAATATTGTTACACAGATAATGGACAAGCTAAAGGCCCTTAGTTGTATGTTGTATTTAAAGACACTAAATATACCTAAGTATAAATAATATAAATATACCTTTATAAATTATACCCTATTACCCCTCTCCCCTCTTTACAATCCCGCCTTTCCGTTGACATCTCTAAGTAAAAAAAAAAAATAACAATAAATAAATAATAAAAAAAATTTAAAATCTAAAAAACTACATGTACATGTACGTTTTTGGGCAGCACCGCTCTAATTGGTCAGATGCATTGTACGTTTAGTTTTGTATCGCTGATAAAAGAACCGGTGGATTTGCATACATTGTTTTAGCCATAGGTTTTTTATATTTGTCTAGTGCGTAGTTAGAAGTGAGATTGTAGAAATGTATTGAAATTTGTACAGCGCCCTTTTTTCACAAAAACGGCGCTATACAAGTCATCCAATTATTATTATTATATTGCTGTAATTAGTTATAGGTAAATCCTGATAAAGTAAGCACTGCTTACTAAACACGTTGTTTTTTTTAAATAATAAAAGTGATTAAAAGTAAATATTTTATATATATAATATGTTAAATAGATAGATTATACTATGTATTACTACTGTAACTGTGAACTTACAATCTTATGAATATTTTTTATAACTATGTATGTAAAAGCCTAATAGGCGTATAAATAAATAAATAAATAAATAAATAAATAAACAAATATATATATATTATGTCTTTTGAAAGTTTGAATGGATGTATGTGTGTTTGTTACTCTTTCGCTCAAAATTTACTGAATGGATTTTCATGAAACTTTCATGAAAGACTCGTAGTCCGCTGGTTGGCCACCACTCTTCCCTAAACCTTAGTTCCAATGACTATTTTGCTCTAGCTATATAATGTTATAATAATGCCGCATGAGGGATTTTTTCCATCAACAACTGCGCGCATGTCTTTGTAGGCCAGACCGTGACCATGTCAACTATTTTGGGATTAACGGCGACTCCCAATTCAATAAGAGGTGACAAAACTCAACACTGATAATGCAGTATACCAACATTAGAAAATAAAGCCATTTAAAAGGTTCTGTGTGAATACCTAAATTGTATTATTATACACAGTGTTGCTACAGTAAAAAACCTAACAAAGGAACTATAAAAAAAATAATAATATATTTATTTATTTTAAAATATTATATTTATTTATTCTTAAATACATGTAGAATTACGAAAGATTTTTTAAATATTTATATTGAGGGATCAGTAGGATTTATCGGTCAAATTAGGAATTCCACAGAGCCGAACCCTCTGATATGAAAATATCTGGTGTTTAGTGTTGAAATAACTTTAGGACATTAATCCATTATACCCATGTTCCTTACCTAATATTCCTTCCTTCTGATTCCCTTCCTTTCACAATAAGGCCCTTACCCAAGAAGCAAAGAAGATGATTTAAAACACTTGAAAAAAGAACACTTTTGCACTTCCTTTTTTTGAATAAAAACATTCAGTTGTTATCTTGAAAAACTCGACCAAGCTTGTACAAGCATTTCGCAAATCTCGCAAATAACAATAATATAAATATATTATAATTGTCGTGAAGACCATCGGGTCATCATCATTGGAAAGTGATCGTAAAGAAGAACTGGGAGCTGTCACCTCATCATCAAGGTAAGGGCCATTCCTATCGTTTCCTTCCCTCCTTGTCGATTTAAAAACACAATCTTATACACTCGTAATTTCGCCACATAATTTAGTTTTACAGTCCACACGGTGTCATCGGACACTTAACATTTTGATCCTTGTAGCCGGATATAAATCACATTCCCGCTAAATTACATATTGTTGTTTTTTAGCAAAAAATTCGCCAAATTGAATATCGTTTCAATTCAAATGATTGTGTTTTTAAACTCGCATCCCTTCAATTCCGTTCCTGTCGTAAAGCTATTTCAACAATAATTCATTATTACGCATAAAGATTAATAATTAATTAGGTAATCATATTGAGATGATTTTGTTTGTGATTTAGGTAGCATTCGATAGGTAGGCATCAGTGTGAGAGCGGTTACACGCGTCACGTCGGTAACGTAGAGCCCTGTTAATCATAAATAAACCAATCCCCTGGTAATGGTAACGTAGAGCCCTGCTTCCATAGATACGCAGTGAAGTTTGTTTATGATTTCGTTGTCAAGGTAAACTGTAAAGAGTGACAGTTTTTTACGCAGTTTTGTTATTGTTTTTTTTGTTTGGTTTGAATATTTTTGGTTTTAAATATTCAAAAATGGCATCCAATTCAATTAAATATAGATTGTCAGTGCTGGATATGGAGAGTATTCGTGCGTCGGCTTTGAAAGCAATTCAAACAATGAATTTATCTGACAAAGATGCTTTCAAAATACGTTACACAGATCTCGTAATTGTACGAGAAAACTTTATTCAGGCTCATATATCTCTGGAAGCTACAAAAAAGAATGAGGCTGATGTAACGGTATTACAATCGAAATATTCGGAGATACAAAATATGTATTACGAAATACAATCATATTTTAACCAACTGTTTCCTGAAAAGTCAACAGTTGCAATCGACAATAAAACAATGAACTATAATTTGACTAATGTTTCGTTACCTAAGTTGAATTTGATAGTCTTTTCTGGAATTTCAACAGAATGGATGAATTTTATTAACACTTTTGACTCGTTAATTCATTCAAATAATTCATTAAATTCCGTTCAAAAAATGCAATATTTATTAAGTAGTCTCACTGGTGAGGCATTAATATGCGTGAAACATTTGCCGATTTCGGAAGGAAATTACTTTATTGCTTATCATATTCTAAAGACGAGGTATGATAATGTACGCCTAATGGCTGATATACACGTGGAGGTAATTTTGTCATCCCAGCCCGTAAAGGCTCATGACAATTTGAGGCAATTTATTTCAATGCTGAAAGAAAACATTGCCGCTTTGGAAGTTTTAAATTTTCCGGTACGTGAATGGAGTTTCATATTGTTACATATAGTTCTACGCAAATTACCAAAAGAATTGCGTATTGATTTTGAGTTACAACATAAGTCGGAAAAAATTCCTTCATTCGATCTACTATTGCAGTTTTTGGAGGGACAATGCTTAGCTAAGGAAATGGCGTCAGGTATTATTCCGGAACATATGACACAAAAGGAAAATGTTAATAAAGTTCCATCGAAGGCCTATAATTTTAAAAGTCGTTCGAGCAATAATAGTAATGTTAATTCGTTTGTATCGAATATTGAAATCAAGTGTCTTGCTTGCAAATCGCCACATGCTCTTCATAAATGTGACAAATTTTTAAACCTTTCTGCAAAGGATAGATACTCATTCGTAAAAGAACATAATCTATGCCTTAATTGTTTGGTCCAAGGGAGACATAATGCGAAAAATTGTCAATCTCGCTTTTCTTGCAAGCATTGTCAAGCAAGACATCATACCCTGTTGCATTTTCCAAAGAAAATGTTGGAAAATCCAGAACCTCAAGAAAATTCGTCGGAACCAATTGCTTTGACAACGGTTTACAATAAAACTAACACATCGGTGTTGTTATCTACAGCCTATGTTGAAATATTGGACAAAAATGGCGTTTTCAAAAAGGCTAGAGTTTTGCTTGATAGCGCCAGCCAGGCTAATTTCATTTCGGAGAATTGCGTCAAACGCTTAGGTTTGCCTCGTCAAAAGAAGCAGTCACTTGCAGTGCTAGGTATTGGCAACATTCCTACAATTAATTCCAACGGATTAATAAAAACACAATTTCGTCCCGTCGCCTCGAAGGAATCTGGTATTACGACAGATTTCCTTATTTTGAATAACATTTGTTCAAATATGCCGTCATCTCGTATCGTCGAGCATGAGTGGTCACACATCGCAGGACTCCAATTGGGAGACCCTACATTCTACATACCTTCAGAAATTGATATCCTATTCGGAAGTGATATCTTTGCGTCGCTATTGTGCTCAGGTAAATTAATTGGCAATCAAAATGAACCTGTAGCCATTGAAACCAAATTAGGTTGGGTTTTGATGGGAAATGTCAAACCATCAAATCATTCTATTAACTCATTTTTCACTTCAATGGAGGAATCAATAGATGAAAAACTTAAATGTTTCTGGGAAATCGAAAACGTTCCTCTTTTGAAGAAAATTCAATCGCCTGATGAACTTCGTTGTGAACAATTATATGTTGAAAATACCTACCGTAACAAAGATGGGATATATGTTGTATCATTACCATTTAAGGAAACCCCGGAGAAGTTGGGAAAATCATATGACACAGCATTGTCACGTCTCACGCATTTAGAAAGGAGACTGGATCGAAATCCTGATTTTAAATCCCAATATATTTCGTTCATGAGAGAATACTTATCGTTAGGACACATGATGGAAATACCATCTCAATCGCCAATTGTTGGTAATTACTTCATACCTCATCATGGAATAATAAAGGAGACGAGTTCTACCACTCGCTTAAGGGTTGTTTTTGATGCAAGTGCTAAAACGTCATCGGGTATGTCATTGAACGACATACTTTTGGTCGGTCCCAAATTACAAAAGGACGTCGTCGAATTGATGTGTAATTTTCGAATACACAAAATCGTATTTACCGCTGACATACGTCAAATGTATAGACAAATATTAATGGACAAGAACTCTCGCCGTTTCCAACGTATTTTGTGGCGAGAATCGCCTAGTCATCCTTTAACATTTTACATAACAGAACTTCCATCCCTCGCCAATCTAAGAATTGATCGCTATGTCACAACATGTCTACAAAGTCGTTGTATACTTGTTGGATTTTCAGATGCCTCTGAAAGAGGATATTGTAGAATTGTATATTTAGTTGTAATTAACAACAAAGAAGTATCGAGCCATATTTTGTTGGCTAAGTCAAGGGTTGCACCCATCAAAGTGACATCTATCCCACGATTGGAGTTGCTTGGAGCAGTTTTATTGGCAAATTTGTTGACTTATTGTAAAGAAGTATACAAAGATAGACTTCAAATAGAAAAAATCATCGCTTTCACGGATTCGACCATTGTATTGGCATGGTTGAAGACACCTTCGTTTCTTTGGCAGACTTTTATAGCAAATCGTGTCGAAGCTGTAATTGAAAATATACCGTATGAACATTGGTATCATATTTCCTCGCAAGATAATCCCGCGGATTTGGGAACACGAGGAGTTTTTCCAAATGAAATCGCTGACGCATCATTATGGTGGTACGGACCTAACTTTCTATCATCACCTTTGGAAGAATGGTTACTAGTTAAACCTCAAACTATTCCCGCAGAACAACTACCAGAATACAAATCGAAAAACTTGATCTCATTCGTAACGAATGTGTCAACTTGTGACCAAGAGTTTCTACTGAAATTTTCTTCATTATCGAAATTATTACGTGTTATATCTTGGTGTCGTCGATTTATTAATAAATTACGTTCGAAATCAATTGGCACTTTCAACGTATTTTCCCCACTCTCTTTAAAAGAAAATAATTTATCTTTGACATTTTGCATTAAGCTTGTTCAAACTATTTATTTTCAACAAGATATAGACAGTATACAGTCGCATCATGTCTGTTCGACACAACTTCAAAAACTCGCTCCATTTATCGACGAAAATGGAATATTGAGAGTCGGTGGACGTATTCGTTATGCACAAATTTCGGAAAATGCTCGCCATCCTATTATTCGACATCGTCTGAGCAAATGCATTGTTTGTTTTAAAAATAACCCTAAATTCATAAATGCACCCGAAAACAACGACAAACTTGTGGATGCAACTGTCACTCGTTCAATTACCTGGCACTTTAATCCTCCTTCCGCACCTCATTTCAACGGATTGTCGGAGGCTGGAATTAAGTCAACCAAACACCATTTGAAAAGGGTTGTGGGAGATCAAATCCTCACCTTTGAAGAACTAACCACAGTTCTGACTCGCGTCGAAGCAATTTTAAATTCGCGACCCATCGGAGCGCTATCGCCGGATCCATCTGAAATGGACCCGTTAACTCCTGCCCATTTTTTGATTGGGGCTCCTCTCGTTTCTGTTCTTAAAGAAGATTTTGTGGATGTACCAATGAATCGTTTATCGCGTTGGCAACTATTGAAACAAATGTCTCAACATTTTTGGAATCGTTGGCGGAAAGAATATCTACACACTCTTCAACAACGAAACAAGTGGGCTACGACAAACCCTAATTTGAAAGTTGACGACCTAGTTATGATTGATGATTCGCAATCAGCCCCCATGCGATGGCCTGTCGGACGAGTCGTGGAACTATTTCCCGGCACTGATGGAATTATCCGTGTCGTTTCCGTATGTACTCACCAGGGTGTTTTTAAACGTCCCGTGGTAAAACTGTATCGACTACCTATCGATTAAATATCTGTTTTGCTTAGTTTATAATTTTAATTTCGTTATTAATTCTACCATTAATTAATTAATTTTGTTTGTTGTCGTTTTCTTTTTTGCTTTCTTTTTCTTTCGTGTCGTTGATGCATAGTTATTGAGAAAATTATCACATTTTCTCAAGGCCGGCGGAATGTTTAGTGTTGAAATAACTTTAGGACATTAATCCATTATACCCATGTTCCTTACCTAATATTCCTTCCTTCTGATTCCCTTCCTTTCACAATAAGGCCCTTACCCAAGAAGCAAAGAAGATGATTTAAAACACTTGAAAAAAGAACACTTTTGCACTTCCTTTTTTTGAATAAAAACATTCAGTTGTTATCTTGAAAAACTCGACCAAGCTTGTACAAGCATTTCGCAAATCTCGCAAATAACAATAATATAAATATATTATAATTGTCGTGAAGACCATCGGGTCATCATCATTGGAAAGTGATCGTAAAGAAGAACTGGGAGCTGTCACCTCATCATCAAGGTAAGGGCCATTCCTATCGTTTCCTTCCCTCCTTGTCGATTTAAAAACACAATCTTATACACTCGTAATTTCGCCACATAATTTAGTTTTACAGTCCACACGGTGTCATCGGACACTTAACATCTGGAGACGGTGAATTATATTCCCATTTAATAGTTTGGTAGATTAACGTGTTGTTCTTGTATTGTTTTGTATTAATTATACTTATAAAATACACTTGCATAACGTGGATTTACTAGATGATCATTTATATGGAAAAGTGTATAAAAGGGTTTAGTTTTTCCTATGGGAAAAACTAAACCCGTTCCTGTAAATTTATATAAACATACATATAAAATGTACATCACAATAAATAAATTTAACTGCTTTAAAAAAAAAAAATTGTATACCCACGAACTGGCTTTTGCCTATGTGGGATTTTTTTGTTCTCATGCATTATACTTTATACACAATATATTATATTTTTAGTTTAATTATACTTATTTTGTATGTAACAAAAAAATTATTAATAAAGAAAAAAAAAAAAACTCCGTAGTGGTATTTTGTGTGTAGCTTGACATCTTGCAGGCGTACAAAATATCAACTAAGTAAAAAAATCTTATTTAATCTTTGCAAAATCACTTTGTGGCTTCGTTTTTAATTCATTGAAACAAATAACTTTGTGTACACCGCTTTTATTTTTTTACACACCAGACTTTTAGGTCCGGGTTTAGTTTTCCCCATAGGAAAAACTAAACCATTTCACACACTTTTCCATAAAAATGATCATCTAATAAATCCACGCTATGCAAGTGTATTATATACGTATAATTAATACAAAACAATACAAGAACAACAAGTTAACCTACCAGACTATTAAATGGGAAAATAATTCACCGACTCCAAATATTTTCATATTAGAGGGTTCGGCTCGGTGGAATTCCTAATTTGACCGATAAACCTACATATCCCTCAATATAAATATTTAAAAAATCTTTCGTAATCCTACATGTATTTAAAATGACTGATTTTTGCATTTTTATATAAAATTCTTTGACAAATCTAATATGCCAAATTTTTTAATGAGAGAGCTAGGTATAATGCCAGTAGCCGAAATAACAAATGGTAATATTTTTATAGTCTGACATTGCCTAATTCTTTTAATTTCATTTCCTAAATCTGTATACTTTCTTATTTTTTCAGAGACAGATTTTTCAAATATTACAGGAATTTGGAATAGCTACATCGATGATATAAGTTATTTTTTTAAATTTTGTCATGTAAAACTATATCGGGTCTATTATGACCAATCGGTCTGTCTGTTAGTATAGTTTTATCATAGTATATTTTAAAGAAATTATTTTCTAAAAATGAATTTGGTTCGTATTCATAATATGGTACTTTATTATGACAGTCAATCATGTTGTTTAATTACCAAACTTTGGTGAATTATTATTAAAACCTGAATGTTCCTAAATGTATACTCAGACGGCGCTAATATAGAACAACCCAATGTATGTTCTGTAGTTTCCGGAAAAGCCATACATTTTCTACATAAATCATTAATTTTGATTTGTATCTTTGATTACATGCTTCCTATAATTTTTAGTATTAATGATTTTATATTGAATAGCAAGCATAAATCCTTCTATTTCTGCGCTCAACTCTCCAATACTCAACCATTTGTTTGACGAAACTTTGTCAACATATGTTTGGTTGAGATAATTGAAGTGTTTTGCATGAATAATTTTATTTGACCATTATTGGGACCAAATTGGGTAATGCCCAACTATTTATTGCCTTTACTAAATTTTTAGCAGATAGATTGCATTTTAAATATTTTCTTATCCTAGTTTGAAATTTTATCCTAATATCATTTTTAATACTAGTATGATTTAATCTATTCGATTGCGGGTATCCTAAGTATTTATAAATCTCATCCCCTTTCATACTTTTAATTTTGAAATTTTTATTTTTTATTATTATTTATGGTTATTCTTTTCATATTCTTATTATTATAAACCTTCGGTTTCGAAACATGTCGATCGAATTGTGATAATATACTCATAAGTGGTGTGCACAAAGTTATTTGTTTCATTTTGTCTCTTCAAGGTTTTTTTATTTTGTTTTTATGATATAAAGCGATATGACAATGGAGATATGGCATGGATAGGTGTTGACTATCGCCAAGCTAAAAATGTATATTTGTTTTTAGGTAAATAGTAACAATAAATATGAATAAAAAAGACAAGTTGATAAATAAAGCGAAGGTGTCGATAAAATATAATACTAATAGGTACGTAGGTATTAATCTTGCGTACCTACACTACATGTCAAGTTTTTACCTATATTATTTTGTGTTTTTTGAAGTATTGTTTTGTTTTTTTTTTTGTGCTATTTTTTTTAACCTCAACACAGGCTTATCCTAGTGAGGTTAAAATTCGTATTATAAACTGTTATACCTAAAATGTGAACTAAAAATAAATAATTAAAAAATAAAATAAAAGTATAAATAGCGGCAAGTCTGTAAATAGTACCTCTATTATATTATAGCCTCACTAATAAATGTGGTGAATATTTCATACAATTGATTAACAACAGGGTATATAAAAACCTTACTATTAGAATCATAAAATAGAAACTGACATAAAATAGTTCAAGAGAATATATTATATAATTTTAATTTTATTTTTTAATTTTAATTTTTAAAAAGAAAGACAAACATTCCAGGGTTACGAATAACCCAACGACATTTGAAAATCTCCTACTACCACAACACTAAGCGGAAGATGTTGCTTGTGTTGTGATGGAGGACTTAGCCAGCCGAGGAATCGAACACGGAACACCTGGATGGGACCCAAACGCGATGCCCACTCAACCACTGACCGGTCATAATATTGTTTATACATCCAAAGAGGGTTGTTTACCTGTAATATGTATAAACATAATATATACTTTTACCTACCCACGCGGTAACAGTTAAGTAAAAAGTAATATTTCCGAAAAAAACCTTACTTTTTCAAGACGAGAAATTTCATATGTCAGTCAGTAGACATTTTTTATTACTAGGTACCAAATGGAAACAAAACTCGTATAGTCTTATTTAATGTGTAACTAAAACACCGTTTAACTATTAGGAAGTCTTTATTAGTAAGGATGATAGACTATAATGATAGTCGTCAGTATTATTTATACATCTCGTCCACTCGAGGGTCCACCTAAAAATAACGAAATGAATTTTTCGTCCAAAATTCGCAGATCATTTTCCGATTTCAAATAACATTAGTGAATAAAAACTTTCTATGCCGGCTTAAAGTCTAATACACAAGAAATAGAAGAAATATAGCAGTTTTTTTTCTAAGAAAAAATCCTTGAAAAACATTCGCACAAAGTCACATTTTAATGACATTGAGATACTTAGAGACATTCGAGTTTTCGATATATTTCGAACGTATAAGAATACCAACAGTAAATCAAACGGAATCTAGTAAACATAGATTGCAAAGCCTTCAAAACAAAGGATCTGAAGGGTCAATGTCAATTCCAGGTGCCACGTCTAGTATCCAAAGGCTTTACTTATTATCGCCCGTTTGTTTTGTAAGGACATGCCATTAGATTATTTACACAGATAAGGCGATTACAACAGAAAAAGCTCTCGATAAGCCAAATGCTAGATCCCTACATCTTATTAATGAAGCTCTAGAAAAGGATACAACAAGATTAACTGTTTATTTATGATAATAATAGTTTATTCCAGAATGTGTACAGGGGTTGTATTTGTTGTATTTATTGTTGTATTGAACATTCCATATAATAACAACAAAAAAGAAATTATACAAAATGTCAATACGTACCTGAACCAAAAACGGAAAAGAAAAAAATGTGCAATAGGAAAATGTTGCTTGAGGTAGCAAAGGATTGAACTTGCAACGCCAGGGTCGGAATCCAACGCATCTTTTCCACTCGGCTTTTAATAATAAACAAACCATTTGTATAGCGCAGTTTTGTGATGGTTCACTTCAAGTGCGCTTAAGTTTCTAGCCGGTTAAACTGACATGCTTTAAAGGTTACCATTTTAATAGGTTTAAAGGTTACCATGTGCACATATATTCATATAGAATTATGTGAGTATATTTGTGTGTGTATGTATGTGTGTGTATGTATATATATATGTATATTATATTTATAAGTATGTATACATTTTTCTTCCTAATAACTGATTTCGATCCTACTAATTTTTATATACATACTTGAAATTAAATTTATCACTCTTGTAACTAACCAATCATTAATTACATAAAGAATATTGAGATGAATGTTGTGCTCACCTATAATTAGAAACATCATTACAACCATGTATAATATGTAAATTACTGTAAAAATTATGTGATGTATTCTGTTGGCGAGCCAATAAATAAATAAATAAAAACAATATTCAAAGATTTAAATTAAACTAAATTGTCAAGGATTTCCGACTGTACGGCGTTGGAACACAGACTTTCCAAAAAATAAAAATCGTTTATTCGTTTGCCACCGTACTCAAAAATTTTTTACCTGCATTGGTTTTCCGTCTTTTTGAGAATTATTAGTAATTTTCCACTCCATTCGCTTTCGTCACTTATTCCAGCTGGGGATGTCATAGTTCCAAATAAAATATTTGCATAAATAATAATACACAATTCCAAAGTGAAAGGAAGTAACATACGAGTACTGTGATAATTATTTTATAAGAAAAGTTTTACTGACTTCCTGAAATAAATTAATATTAACAATAATAATCTAAATTAAAATATGAAAATGAACAAGACAAAGAAAAAAAAAATTAAATATAATGGTCGCAACTGGGACTCGAACGCAGATCTCAGCCATTGCAATCTATTACGAGACTGTAGACTGTAGAATCTGGGTTCGAGTCCCAGTTGCGACCATTATGTTATATCATTTTCAAATCAGTAAAACTTTTCTTATTATGTTTTATTATTTTTCTGTGTCTGGTTCATTTTCATATTTCAATTTAGATTATTATTGTTGTCTTCTTCTTCAATGATATATTAGATTGTTGGGAATAAACCTCAAAAGTTAAAAAGATACTTTTTAAATTATTATTTATATTTTTAAGCCAGTAAGGGAGTGCGCCCTGTACCGACTACCGGAGCAATTGGAGCAGTGCACTCCTCCGGGCGCCGACTCCCCAAGTCGCCAAGGACCCAAGGCGTTGATAAAGCCTAACACAGCCTTAAAGGTTTGGGTCCGGGCCGGCCCCGAGTGCCTAAATGAACTGCACGCCCTTACCTACAGTTTGTACACTATACGACAAATTTTAAACTGAACTCTTTTTTGATTCGTTTTGACCGTAGTAAGAGTTTTCTTTCAACAAGTATGTACATATTGTACATGAAGATAAGTTTAGTAATTGCAATGGATTTTTATTTACAATAAAAATCATGTGCAAAATTACACTAACTTCTAACTTCCTCGTTTTTTGTTATAGGTATATACCTCTACAATAATATATTATTGAATTCTTCAAGACTAGGTCATTCGTCATTCTATTGTGCTGCCAAATTGCACCTGAGATTTCTTTGTGCGAAAAAACTGGTGCATCCCTTGCAAACAATTACTGCACAGGTAAAAAGGTGTTGAAAAAATGCATTTAGTTACTACTGACAAAAGATAAACGCTTTTGAAACGATACAAACAATATATAACCATCACTGCCTGGAGTCAGTGGCGATACCTTTTTGAGAAATGTGAAGCAGATGAGGAAGATGAAGGTTGGAAGGTATTAAGTTATTCAGATCTGCTAACTAACTAATCATAGTTAATCATAAGAAATCCATCAAAAGAAGTTTAAAAAAAAATTAATGTGTTCAGCATTATAAAACTGTACTCAAAAAATTCACTACTCAAATTTAAAGAAAAATATGCATATATGCATACCTTGCTGACCAACACACCTATACTACAAGGACAAAATCTTCAAATCTACTAAACATTCCAAAATTAAATACAGCTTTCAGCCAGAAAAAACATTATTTCCATGCCACAAACTTATATAATGCCCTTCCGATTGAAATTAAAAATACCATGGATTTACAAAAGTTTAAAAAGGACATCTAATTATAGCTAACTAAACATGAAGATGAGGAACTAATTAAAATTATTAAGTAACCCCAACGCAACCTACAGATAATAAACACTTTTTAAAACAACACAGATAATAAACAACACTTTTTGCTTTATTTATTTATATTTCGTGGAAACAACAAAAACCAACAACAATGATGAGGAAATCATGATCAACACCATACAACAACCTTTTATTTTTATTTTTATAGAGAAACCTCACAAGAGTCCCAACTGCTCCCTTCTGGAGCCAGTGAGACTATGGCATCCCCAATTGTGGAGTATGTTGTGAGGCTGAAGGTAAGTGGGGAAGGGAAGGAGATGGGGAAGAGGAAGGTGGGAAAGTACCTGGCTATTCAGATCTAGTCACTAAACACGGCTAAAGCCATTATTAAGCAACGTTTCAATTCTGAATGGTGGTCTTACACCAGGGCGACACTGAGAGTATCTTCCACCTGCAGTCCACCTCGGAACAGGAATACCTAGTGAGGAGGACTGAGGATAAAATACTTCACTTTGTATTGTTAATTTACTTAATATTGTATTTTAATTTTAATTTGTATTGTCATTAAATAAATAAAAAAATAAAATAAAAAATAGAAAAATACATCATAAACAACGTCCAACGTTTTGATTATAAACGGTGGTATATTTCCAGGACAATTCTGACAGTATCCATCTTACATCTGGAACAAGGTGCCGTTTGTGTGGCTCATTAAAAACTCTCGATAACCCTTATTCTTAAGTTGTTTCCTGATTGCTGAGGTACATGACCTCAATATCATGGTGGACAAGGCTCCTCCACACCTCGCGGCTCTACGCTGCGTGAAGAGCCACATGGTACCACACGGAGAAAAATGTTATTCGAAAAAACGATCATTTTAATAGTAAAAACGGTGAAATGTTTATTGGCGGGAAAATGTAAGAATAATTTGTTGGTATACTTACGAAATTACGTATATAAACAAATTATTCTTATATGTTCCCGCCAATAAACATTGAAACACTGTTAATTTGTTCGTAAGAACTTCAGTCGCGTTTTTAACCGTTTTTACTATTAAAATGATCGTTTTTTCGAATAACATTTTTCTCCGTGCAGACTCGTCAGTGACACTCGGTCACTTCAGCGCATTGGTGACCTTCTTCTGTTTCATTTGCCTTCCACTTTGCCAGTGACTATGCGAGTCTCTTCAAGTTGGATACCTCAGTTTGGCGAGCAATGTGTATAGGATCTTTTAAAAATCATATTTCTTGACAAAAAAATAACAAGATTCACAATACCACATCCGGTATTGTTTTTTTTTTAATTACCATATTTTAATTTTTACATTTATAGAAGAGATATTTTAAATGTAAATATAGATTATTTTCATAGTCTTCTTCACTAGAAAATCCTGTGCCGAGAGGGACTATCTCTTGGATAAGTTTACAGCGTACACGGAGAAAAATGTAATTCTAAAATACGATCATTTTATTCGTAAAAACGGTTAAAAATGGGACTGAATTTCTTACGAACAAATTAATAATGTTTCAATGTTTATTGGCGGGAAAATGTAAGAATGAATTATTATTATTAATTATCAGAACAAATTTCGTACGTATACCAACAAATTATTTTTACATTTTCCCGCAAATAAACATTGAAACCCTGTTAATTTGTTCGTAAGAACTTCAGTCCCGTTTTTAACCGTTTTACGAATAAAATGATCGTATTTTAGAATAACATTTTTCTCCGCATGTATGTCGCGTGTATGACGCAACATCATCATTTGTAAGGTTTTTTCAGTAACTTCAATTATGAGGTTTTTAATATACTAGTAAGCTCTTTTTCCGAGAGTTCCTTAAGCCAAGATTTTATGCCCTTAATGTAGTTATTTTTTTTAATTTGTTTGATAATGTGTGGGAGTTGATCAAAAGATACGTCTGAGAAAAGCTGTATTTACTATAATGAAACCGGATAGTGAAGTAAGTAAGTAAATAGGTAGGTAGGTACTAGTAAAATGATGTATAAAATTGATCCAAAACAATTTGAATACGTTTTTAGCCTAGAGCCAAGAAATGTACCTTTCTATCACAGATTTCGTAAATGTAAGCGCCTCCGCCCACTCAGGCAACTGAAAACTCTCAACTGCCAACTGTCTTTGTATGACAATGTGATGGCCCGCACATACACTATCACACAAAACCCCGTTGTCAATGGTAACGCAAGCGGTGACTTGCGACTTGCTCTACTGGTTGCCCTGGGCGGCCATTGATAGTTGCCAACTGTCAGCTGATTGTTCTTCTTCTATGGTTAACCAAGCTTTTTGACCAATCAAGACAGAGAAACAGACGGTTTTAGTTGGTTTTCAGTTGCCTCAGTGGGCGGAGCGCCTTAGTATGTTTTCATAAACAAGGAACCAAAAATGCAAAAGGTACACTTTTGAAAATATACAAACATAAAAAACTCTACGGTTATATTTGCCTCACATTATGGCTCCATAAAAATTAACAAAGCAAAAAAAATCTACTGCAAAACGTTTTAAAAATAAAACATCAATAAATTTATTGACAGTGCAGTTTTCCGCAAGTGATAATCCATCATTAAAAACCTTTAGAAATGTCTAATATCTGTTGCTTTTTTATTCTTTTTCCTAGAACGGTAAGGTATTGCCCAAACTTGACTACCTATTTTTGTAAAGAATGCGATTCTGTTTGCTCTTTTTGGTAAATTTGACCATAAAAAATCGCTCTTTGAAAAAGCACAATGTGACAGAAAAAAACATGGTTTTGACTTTTGCTTTCTGTATTCATTCTTTGGTTTTGTATTTTCGGGAATTAGTAGGACTTGTGTTTGTAAAAAGGTTTAATATTTGGGTCATGCGGGTCTTTTATTCTCCTATTATAAGTTATAAGGCAATGTAGTGAATAGAGTAATACAAATTCTGAGTTTTTGATTAAAAAACATGTGTTCTTCGAGAAAGCAGATATTTTTCTTCTTCTTGTCATGGTGGAGTAGAGTTCGTGGAGTTTGGTTTCGACCAAATCTGCTTCAATATATGAAAAAGAAGAATATATTATTGCGTTATCATATAGTTTTATTAAATACAACAAACAGATCGAATTAAGAACAAAAACCTTTTGCCCCTTTCCAATTTAGTACAATGGGAATATTAAGTTTATGAATAACAAACTCATTTATCACCATTTTGCCCACTGGGCCGAGCCAAAGTCCCGCCTCGCGCTGGTTCCTTTATAAATATGTATGAGGGAGAATAATAAAATAACATTTTTCATAGGCGAAGAAAATCGCGAAGATAAGGAGAAAAACAAAGCAGGCCGTAAAGAGTAAATCACACCCATAAAGTAAAAAGGACAAATGGCGGCGGGCATAGACAACGCGACATAAAAAGAAAAGACGAAATAGATGGGCATAAAATAATAGACAACACAGATATGAAAAATAATTGGCGGGATGTGATCCAAGATGGCGGCTGGCGGGGCGATTTTGAGAGGGAACGTCAAATTCGTAAATTTGAATATATTATCAATTATGACATTATTTTTATAAATTTTATAATACAGTAAATATGGTGGCTTCTAAGAAACTGTACGTCCTACAAATCTTAAGTACGTCCAAAAATTGACTTTTGGGAGACATCTTTGGGATGGAGCCTCAAATACCTGATAAACCTACTTGATTGCGTGCAAAGACTATGTAGTCTATGAGGTGTAAAAAAAAATCAATAAGACATTTTAAATCTGTACCTACATCTATTGGTCCCTACAATCAAGACATCCACAACCACAATACTCGAAATAACAATAAAATCCGCGTTCCTCAAACACACACTACAAAATATGGGGTAAAATCTCTGCCTATACACTATATAATTCGCTTTAGATCTGTACAAAAACATCCAGCGTAATAAAAAATTGCAAAGCAATGCTTTAAAAGAATATTTTTTCACTACATTTAAAAATGAAAATATGTAATTGTCTTGTCATTTTTTGTTCTATCTTATATACTCCTATCCTTGTTTTTCTTTCTTTACGTGTTTTCCCTTCTTGTTTGTTCTACTTATCGTGATTTTATTTTTATTTTTATGCTGTACTGAACGTAAAACTTATATTTTGATATCAAAATACCTTTGTAAAATTATAACTACTACCTCCTACCTATGAATTGTAAGTTCCCCCTGTCCTAAAATGAGTTTTGGAAATCATCGGGATTGCTATACCAAGAAAAAAAAACAGTAAAAAAAAAATAAATAATAAGAATAAAGACTATCCTACAAACCATAATTTCTTTCTAATTACTAGATAGTAATATATATATTCTAACATGGCGGACGAAAGGCGAATACTCTCCTAAAATTTCATTACTTATATCTTGTGAAAAGTCCGCATCAATATCTACCGAAACCTTTTACAATAAAAGAACATACATTTCCAAGTTATGACAGAAAATTATATCTGTGTATGAGTAAAGAAAACCCGTAGAAATCATTATTTTCATTCGTGTGTGTTTGCTATTGATTAAAGAAATGTTTAGAAAACAGCAGAGTGATGAAATAATATTAAAATCGGAAACTTCTCCAAACAAGATGGCGGCATAATTTAGTTATTTAGTTTTTGTTTATCTTTTGTCTAAAGTAATCATTCTATTTAAATCGTTTAATAAAGAATTGGTGACCGGACAACTCAACAAAGACGCACCTGATCACACCATTGAAAAGTCATTATAGGTGTTGAAAAAAAATCATGTTAAATAGAGTTAGATTAGATTATGATTATGATTTTTTTATCATTTTAATGCTTTTCAAAGAGGTGTTGAAATGCTACTTTGTTGAGCCGTCGTGGAACCTAAAGAACCCCGAAAATGCCTTTTATGTATAGATTTGAATGGAAACCAACACCGCTACTTGCTTAGTACCTTTCCTGGTTCCAGCCCATTTAGCACGCGCTCTTCCCCTCTCACACTTGCTTGACATCGTATATCGCTATAAGGTTTGAATTTCATAATGATTGTAAAACACAGCACATGAAATTTAAGCAGAGAATGGTCATACTTTTGGATCAGGAAACATATGGCCACATAATATTTATTGAGTTTTCTTTATTATTTTTTTTTTAAAGGCGGATACGATTAACAAGCAGTTTCCGTGAGCACTTAGGCCATATACCCATTGTGCTATCTTCCATTTTACCTCGTTTTAATCATTTAACAACTAATTAAATAATAGATACAAGGGAGATTTGTCATAAAGTCCATTAATGCTAAATCACTATTTTAGATTAATCTAAAATTTACATATAAAACGAAAAAAAACGCGTTTTACTAAAAAAATATATTTTTTTCATTATAAAATATATGTATAAATGAAGGCTTATAAGAAATAACTTTTAAAATATATAATTTATTAACTAAAATTATCTGTGCCTGTGACTTTTTCCGTCCTTTTTTTTTTCTTTTAAAATTATTCACTAACGGCCTTACTAAAAAAAAACACTCCGCGGCCGTTAAACGGTGTTTTTGTAGCACGTTGTGTAAAGTCTGTACATTTCGTTGTTCAAATTCTTACTAAACAAATATATGGTTTTGATCTGACAACGTCGCCATTTTACCAGCCTTACTAATAAACTTTCTGAAAAATTTGTACAATGGTCAAACAACCATGTATGAAGAATCCTTACTAATTAAGAACTGACAAAAAATTGTTCATGGAAAGATATGTACATTGCTTACACGGCCAAGGAGGGTAGTTTATCTGTTGTATATATTTGTTCCATTTGTAATTTTCAACGAATTTCGAATTTTTTTTTTAATGTCCTATATATTTATTATTTTTTGAGATGTCGTAAAAACAAATACCATTTTAGAACCAAAATTTAATTACTTTTAAGATTTTCATATCTAAAATATACTTAAATGTTTAAAAACTGTAGTATTTTAAGATTCAAACATCAAGTTGGAAAAAAAAACTCACTTACCCCAAACACTTTCTATTAAAACATTGAAATATTTGGAAAAATTCAAAATTCAAAAAACACAGTCCTTTTATTTAATGATTTTAAAATAAATCTGTCACCTCACTTTTTACTCCTTCAAACAATAAAAAAATATTAAAAAATCTTGAAATTCGCTTTTCATATCCAAAAATTTACAATAAAAAAACTCACGTTTGAATACGTTGCTTGCACATCTTAAGGCATTAATTTCTTTGATACGTTTACTAAAATATGTATTAGACATTTTAGTCACCAAAAAACATCACTTTCAAGAATTTATAATAAAATAAAGATCTTAAAATGCAAATTATTTCTGAACATAACCTATGAACCATTTTCTGACAGCTTAATTTAGAACACATGATTTTAGTGCCACAATTTGACTTAAACTAACAAAAAACAACACAAATTAATAGCAAATATATTGAATACATGAATATAAGTGCGAATTAGTCATAAAGATTGAAATCATTAACTAAAAAATCATATTAATCAGACAAAAATCCGCGACCGACTTTTTTCCGCAGTGTTAGCGTACGCGGTTATATTTTCGGCAATGCGCAGGCGCATCAATCACACCACCTAGCGAATTATTATGAAAACTCCAATTTACAAGTAAAATTTCCAGCATTGCCACATGTAAAACACCGTTTAACGGCCGCGGAGTGTTTTTTTTTTAGTAAGGCCGTAAATAAATAAAAAACTGCTTTTGAGTTTAAAATCGTGACCTCGAGAATCCGTTTGTCCGACGATTTGTATGCCTATTTCCAATATCCGTGGCGATATAAGGCTTAAAAAGAATACATAGTGGAAGATACTCTCAGTATCGCCCTGGTGTAAGACCACCATTCAGAATTGAAACGTTGCTTAATAATGGCTTTAGCCGTGTTTAGTGACTAGATCTGAATAGCCAGGTACTTTCCTACCTTCCTCTTCCCCATCTCCTTCCCTTCCCCACTTACCTTCAGCCTCACAACATACTCCAATTGGGGATGCCATAGTCTCACTGGCTCCAGAAGGAAGCAGTTGGGAAAAACATTATTTTTTGGATCGAACATATAATCTTCATTGGAACCGCCGCATTGATAGTCCGTGCAGTTTGGCCGTGGCTCAGCGACAGTCTGCACGCTTCACCACGTTAAAACACATCCTTTAGTTCTTGTATCATCCATTGGCAGAGCTATAAGTACGATAGCAGCGTATAATAAATTCATGTGTAGGTGTATGTGCGCCCCCCAGTGTATAAAAAACTCCCCCTGGCGTCGCCAGTTTTCATCCCTTTTTACCGCCTTTTTTCTGGGGGCTGTCGCCATGGCAACACCCACCCGACCCCCCCCTCCCACCCCTCCCTTCAGACCGTATTGTATTATAGTTAACGTCTTATTTCTCTTAATAGGAATAAAACTTGGAATGAGCAGTGATATTGTATTATGACCTTTAATAATACTTCGACCAAGTCTTTGCGATTTTTAATTTAGGCTAGTTGTTTCACTGATATGGTATTCAAACCGGGTTCATATCCCGGCGTGTAATTCCAGTTATTGAAAATTTGAAGCCTTTGTCTAAAGAATTCAATAAAGTAGGTACCTACCCATCCCATAGTAATATAATGTTTTAATAAAATAACATTATTTGAATTGCCATTTTCAAAATTACAACTGATTTTTTTGAGTCAGACTATTCCATTTAATTTTTTTAACCAACCCCTTGTCATAGGTCAAACCAAGTGTTCGTTTGGTGACTTAGCTCGGGTGCCCGGGGTCATGCAGTAATTTTGTCGAAGTCTAGGCGGCGGAGGCATTTGGACATCTACATACTGGGTGGCGGGCCGGATTGGGAGAGACTGGTAGAGGGAGACCTTTCGACCTCTCCAGCCGGACTTCCTCGACCCATCGCCTTGCACCGCGATGAGAGGGATTCATACATCCATCACTCCTGGAATTGACCCTTCGATTCCCACCCATCCCTCATATATTTTTCCTTCCCAGAACTTCCTCTCCTTTCTTTCCATAAAATGACCCTCCAGGCCCGGGAGGATTTTTTCCCCGAGGGGAAAAAATTGTTTCACTTTTTAACCTCAACTAGTACAATTTGACCTTCAATGTTCATTGCTATAAGTTTATATTTCTTATTTAAACATTGTATTACATATATTATATCACTGTATTATATACTTATTATGTAAAAGCCCATCAGGGCGTTGAAAATTAATAATTTAAAAAAAAATGAACGACCGGAAACTACTCCCCTTACCACTGAACGACCAGAACCTGGTCCCCGCGCACTGCTACTCATGTGATAAATAGTGGAACACATTTCGACGAGACATTACTACCTTTACGCAGTGGCGCCTCTACGACTGTCCCGTGATTTATCACGATTCTGTTCCAGTTTAACACAATTATCATTTGATCACTGTATGTAACTCGACTTGAAAAGTGAAAATTGCCTACCATAGTAAACAATGGTAAACAATAATGTATGCAGGTATGGATATTTTAAAAAAAGAATTAAAATAATTATCCGCAAAAAATAATTCATCATAGGTAGGTACCTCCTTAATTTCTTCAAGACATCACTATCGGTTCCAATTTTAAAAAGTTAACGCTTGTAGAGAGTAGGTACCATGGAACTATCATTCAATACTCTTAGGTAGGTACTTACTCACAAAGAAAATTATGCTATAAAATCGTACCTACCTCCACGGTGAAAGATATGATAAAGAAAATCGATGCTGCCTCACACATTGCGTAATACCCCCGAATGTTCGTTTTGTAAAACGCCCATCGACATTTCCTCCGCTCTAAAGCCTCTTCCCCTTGCCCGTCGTCTCCCCCTCCCCCTCCCCAACGGAGGTATTTCCTCGCACCCCCATTCACCCCTCGCAGGAGAAAAGGAATCGATGCCTTATAAATATACTTACTCAAACCTAAGACTCTCCCCTCACGATTTTAGAAGGGAAGGAAAATGTATTCGGAAAGCGACCTCTATGGCTTGTCTTCAATTAAAAAAATATATATATTTAGCAAAATAAGTACAAAGTGCATTTTAAGATATTTCGGAGAATTGTGAAGCCTCACTTAAGACCTTCAGGGCCTATGTCATGTTTGGGGATGTTCGGGGATGCTGTGTGCAAGGCCTTTTTAAAAAAGGAAGTAGAGGAATTTCTGGGAATGAAAAAGGCGTGAGGGGTGGACAAGAATCTGTATTGTGAGTCAGAATGACGGACGTATGGATCTATCCCTTCCACTGCGGTACAAGGCGATGGCGATGTTCCGAGGAGTCCTGCTGGAGAGTTCAAAAGGTCTCCTTAAACCGGTCTCTCCCATTCCGGCTTACCACGCAGTTTGTGAGCAGAAACGTAATAAATAAATATTAAAAAAGAGACGTATAGGATGGTTTGGACCCGTAGACCGAATGAAGAAGTACGAACCTGTAGAAGAAGTCGGGGACGCCCGAGGAAGACATGGCTTGATCAAATATTTGAGTCGGGACGTGCATCACGATCAGGAGTCAGAATGATATAATAATATGTATGAGACTATCCTCTGTGCCTACCCCTGTATCAAATATGCCCAAAGGATGCTTCTACCGGAGTCAGAGTCTATAAAGGACGATCTATATCGATCGATATTGACTACATCCCTCATCTGTGGTCAGTTATCAATATTTGCGAGTACGCTCAACAATTGATAAGATGAGAACAATTAATTAGTTTATTGGATATTTCTATGGAATACATTGTTTTAAGAATCTATTACTTGTAATAATTATTTTCTGCAGAGTACAGTCTGAAAGGACTTTCTGACTCTAGCTGAAAATAACGGCGAGAGCTCCCTATTCCCGTGGGTGTACTGTCCGCACATTTATTTTATTATCGAGAAATCATACGAGGAGGTACACCCAAACCAAGGTCTCGCGTAGAAGGGATCCAGTGGCTCTTCAACTTGTATTTTAAATTGAGTTTTGTTTTATTTACTATCGCAGACCCACTTGTAAAATATCACGATATATTATAATTAGTTTAGGATTTGAAGCTGAAAGTAGGTATTTATAAAATATTTGACTAAGGATCGTTGATTTTCAAAATCAAATTCCTGTGGTGAATTTTTTTTCAGATATGTATAATCATATTTTACATACAAATTAGAAAGAACTGAGAAATTTACCTTTCGAATGAACACCGTTGATAAATCATCCGTTAAAAAATTTAACAAAGAAATATAGGAATTTTTTTAAATAAAAATAATTTATTTTTTTTGATTGTAGGTAGGTACCTACATACTTTATCGCTTGCTAAAATTCAAACCATCACCAGATCCGATTTTGAAAATTTCAAAGCAAATTACGCAGGAATATTTCACGTAACAGACATCCGAAATTGGTTTATTATTATTTAAACCAAGATATGTTTAGATGATTAAATATATCCATCTTTCAAATATGTATCTTCTAGCAAGTTCTTCTTTCGTATGGTGGGGGGTCAGAGGGGGACATAAGGTCTGCGAGCCAGTCCAGGGCCTCAGGCGTCGCCCTGTGGATCTCATCAATCCTGCCCGGGAATTAATGGAGCGGGCATTCGTTGACCACATGTACGGTGGTCTGCACCGCACCGCATTCACACATCGCCGACTCTTTAAGGTAGCAAGTAATCTGAATGGTAGAAAACTGACATAGAGTTTTTTAGATGATGCGAAATACCATACAAAAAATCCAACTGCTCCTAATAATCTGGAACCGGTGGGATTATGGCATATCCGATTGGGGTATGTTGGGTGTCTGAAGGAAGGGGAAGGAGGTGGTAAATAAGCAATTTGGAGAAAAACCTAGCTCTTGAGGTCTGGAACCACACTCGAACCAGCCATGTAGATTTCGAAGTCATGAAGTGCTTCCTCTGGCAAACGGTTATTAGGTAATACGATTCCGTGAAAGTTGCCCCGGCATTCTTATCTACATACAATATGTAGTGGGTTTATAAACGGAAAAAATTAACGGTTAAAAACGGGACTGAAGTTCTTACGAACAAATTAACAGTGATTCAGTGTTTATTGGCGGTAAAATACGTACGAAATTACGTATACCAACAAATTATTCTTAATGTTCCCGCCAATAAACATTGAAACCCTGTTAATTTGTTCGTTAGAACTTCAGTCCCATTTTTAACCGTTTTTACTATTAAAATGTTCGTTTTTTCTATTAAAATGTTCGTTTTTTCAAATAACATTTTTCTCCGTGTAGGGAAAATACGGTGTACCTGTTTGCACAAAATATACATAACTGTGTATGTGTCTCCGAAGGGGTGAGCCGAATAACAAAATTATAAAACATATTTTCATTAAATTGCATCAAGGCTAAAACTACTTGTCTATATAATGTATGTACCAACGTATAAGTACAAAAAATCGACACAATAAATAAATTCGTTTGATATCCATACCAATTTCATATTAAATGTATTTTGAAGTCGATTATAGGTTTGAAATTGGTAAATAATGCACCAAAAATAATAATTTTTAATTATTTTAATTTTAGGGGTGCCAATTGTCGGGGATCAACTATCGGGTCACCAGCTAATACCCTAATACCTAGAGGAAAGGAGGCATATTCGGAATACCATTTATATTTTAGGGTGCAGAAAATAAGATAAAAACGTTTTTATGAATAAAAGTTGATAAAAATGTTAAGAAACTAATAGTTTATTATGAAACGGGGCCAGAAATCCAATAAAATTATTACAGTGCTCTTGAAAAATAAAAATTGAAAGAATGAGAAAAAATGCGTCTTTTTAAAAGTGAATGTAATTCGGAATAGTATATTCCAAAATATATTCTCTTTTAAAATTTTAGAATATAATAGTTTATTTTAATTATTTGCAATAATCACAAACATACCTACTCTTTTGTTTCGCGTCCAGCACATTTATTGTGTACCCAGTTGTAAAATTAAATAAGAGTAGTTACTCAATAAAATGAATGTAATTTGGAATTTTGCCTCACACTCCGTATTCCGAATTAGCAACATATAACCTAAAAGATCATTCTTATATCACATGTCAATGCAAAAACGAAAGTCATACTATAAAAGTATAACTCTTTCTGATGTGATTTCATTTGTAATGTTATAAAAAATATTGGAATATGGGACGATTATATTGTATCAAAAATGAACGGAAAAAGTTTTGATATAAGCAACTTCACAAAATACGTCGGCATTCATCCACAGAAACAGAATAACTATTATTCCGACTGAAATCAGGGCTCATAGCTGCGACGTTCAATAGTTATAATTATTTCTGTTATATTCCGCCACTCCAACCGAAGATAAGACGGTATTCCGAATTTCCAACAGTATTCCAAATACGCTTCCTTTCCTCAATAAGTAGGCACAAAAGTCATCACCTAACCCCATCGGAAGATGTTCTTATTTTGAAAATGGCATCCCTTGTCATCACGACTTCGACATTAATTTGTGAATTAAACAGAATAAAGTGTTGACAAATCATTGATCATTATACTCATCAAGAACAAGAAATGATTTTGTTATTTATTTATTTTACGAATACTCCCAACTGGGTTACCAGATCCAAAAATGAGTTTTCCTGACAAAATCCCTGACTTAGCAAAAAATAATTGTAAATTTTTCTGGTAATTTCGCCTATATAATCGAGTTTTTGTCATTTTTTTCGATCATGCCAGGAATTCTGTAATCCCTGTAAATTCCGTTGCGCACAAAATTCTATTAAATTTATTTTTTCTAATATTTTTCAAAATTCCTGAAAATTTCCATTTTTTTCCAATTTTTCCTTTTTCTCTGACAGACAGCTAAAATTCCGGACATGTCAGGAAAATTCCTGACATCTGGTAACCCTTCCATCCAACCGTAGTGTTGGCAAAAGCTTCTCGTATGAGCTAAATGGGGTGAAATCATTCTCACAATATATATTACTGAAAAGATTTTGAGTCATGGATGCCAAAATTATTCACAACTTTCGTGTTTTATTTTCTAATTCGTCACGTCATAACAAAACAGTGTCTCATAATTCTACAAAACAATCGCATTGATGTAGAAACAGAGACCCCCTAATGACATTAATTAATATTACCTAACCGCAAAAATATTTCAGTAACGAAAATTAATACTACTTCAATAACTCAGGACCGGGGTATACGTCATTCCTATGTCTACCTACGTTCAATTCTCGTGAAAACAAGCTTATGTGTCCAAGCGGCGGTTACCTGCAGCGGTTCAGGCGTATGACTAACTATCTAATTACATATAAGCTTTGGCGTGCCTGTTTTCATTCACATTAGAAATCGTTTGTTTGAAGTGTTATTTCATTATCTTTATATCAACAGAAAGTATTATGTACTGCCTGAGGGTGAATAACTACTCACTCGAGTGACAAAATTAAAGGTTTTAAATAAATATGTATAATGTTTCACTGCTGTACCTTTATTGATTTTGGATGTAAGGGCGTACAGAGCTCCGGGCCATAAAGGCCCCTTTCTCTTTCATCATGAATTGGTATTATTTGCTTGTTGAAAAAAATGATTTCATTTGTTGTTTGTTAAAAAATATTGTTAAAAATACTACGGGCCAAACTTTAAGGCCAGCTTGAACAAGATACAGAAATCGTCGCAATAGACGAGTTTAAGGTCACAAAGTAGCATGCCTCCCCGCCCACGCCTTTCTCTGTCGCACGTATGTTTTGACGCCTCTTTCTCTTTCGCTTACGTTCATTGTTAAGTTCAGGCCGGACTTAAAGTTTGGCGAGTACTATACAAGCCTTAGTTTATTATGACATTCAAATTCTTGTTACGATAATGCAGGTTCGTAGGATTTTGAAAAGGTAATTTATCATGTGCAATTTGAGAGGCGATTATAGATAGGTATCACCGTCCCGGGCATTATTTATTGGAAATCCGACACCCTTATCATATTAGGTCTCCCCAAGTGGTTCGCTACGTTTGGGGACTTAGCAGGGGTGTCCGGGTTCATGGTCATGTAGTTTTATAAAGTCAATGGATAGATGTCGTAATTTTTCTAGTTTACTAACATTCGGTAGGTAGATTTCTTCCCTAGAAAGGCAATAATCCTGTGGCAAATATATTTTTATAAATACGTTTAGCTTCAAAACTGCTACAATTAAAATATCCCGTCATTTTTCATGGGTCTGCGTTAGTAGGTAAATAAGAAATACCTACATAAGAAAGATGGAAGATTGAAAAATAATATTATTTTGTATCCCCAAATGTTGGCATTCGCCAGACTACAAAGGTTTTATATTTTAGGAGGGAAAAATCGGCGGGAACCGGTCAAAGAGAAGATGGCGGACTGTCGCCATGGCAACCCGAGAAAAAGAAAAAGGGGAGTGGGGGTGGAAAAAAGCGGGGCTGAAATACGCACACATTTTTTATGGAAACCCCCTCACCCCAGCCTCCCCCCCCCTCGCCAGACTTACACAGGACTCGCCTGTACGGGGTGTGGGGTGGGGAATATTATATAGGGGGTGTTCGGGGTAGGTTGGGGTGGCGGGTGCCTAATGTTGGGGAAGATGGGGGGAGGGGGTTGGGGACGTCTTTAAGGAAAACTGCAGAGTGGGTAAAAAACCACCCCGTGAGTGATTTAGAGAAAGAAAAAGAGACAAAGAAATCCCCTTTTTGAAACTGTCAATTCGACGTGAAATTCCAATGTATAAGTGCTAGGCAAAGAGGATAAAAGCTACACAATACGGTCTTATCACTTATCACACAATCCTTGTCCTTGCTTCATTCACACTAATACATCATTTTCTTGTAGGTAGATATACCCTGACTTCTGAGTGAAGCATGGAACGTGCAGAGAAAGGATGAAAGCTGTACAGATGAGATCCCTAAGGCGTATGTGTGGTAAAACCATGTATGATTGTGTGAGGAATGTGGAGATCTGAAAAGAACGAAAAGCTGATGTAAGCGTAATGAGTAAGAGTAAGAAAGGAACCCTCAGATGGTTTGGGCATGTAGAGCGAATGAACGAAGAAAGGTGTAAGGAGGATAGGTACATGACGAAAAGTGAATGGAAGAAGAAGTTGTGGACGCCCGAGGAAGACATGACACGATCAAGTGAACCAGATACTTGAGTCGGGCCATGTCAGGAGTCGGAATAATAGAAGAGCATGTATGTAAAGATGTATGAATGTGAATTAAGCAAGGAGTGTGTGCCAAGACCGAGTTGTTTAGCGGTCCGTCCTCTCTGCCTACCCCTGCGGGGAAACGGCGTGATGGTTTGTTAGTTAGTTAGGTTATACAGATTTCTTATAATTACCCGACTTCAACTCGTTAGGCGTCCCTGTTTCTTTTTCTATATTTCGACAGTCCTGAAAATTAATTTCAAATGTGCGATTTTATAGTTTTGCGGTAAGAAAAGTTTTTTTTATCTTTTGTTTCTGCTTCTTTACTGTTTTTTAGATCATGAAACATAGTCTTGTTTTGATATTTCATTTAAAACGCCGAAAATACAGACTTTAAATCGTCAAAAGGAATTTAAAAAAAGCCAACAAAACGATTTTCAATTTTTAGCAGATCCAAGCATTGTTCTTCGAGATCGTCGATATCATCAGCGTACCTCCCAACCGTTAAAATGTATTTTAGTAACACAATGAATAAATACTGTACAAGCTCTGATATGAATTATTACTAATAAAAAGGTCTTTACCTAACTATACTCAAAGATAATTGTATACATTTTGGCAAACTGATATATCAGATTCCCGTCATGAAAAAGTATGGTTATTTCTGACATATTATTTTTTAACTGACTGTTTTGTAATTGTAATTTATCTCAGAGCCTGTGTAATCTGGAACCTGGATCTTGAAGAGACCCATGTAGAAGGAGGGAGGAATCACATAAACATTTAGTAAATACAAAACCAAGAAATCAATGTTTATATTGGGTAAAAAAAGAATCAAAAACTTATTTTGTTATTTATATTTTCTATGGGAATTATATTAATTTTTTTTTTTACTTTTTTATTGTAAGTATAAACGAAAGAAACAGTGAAATGATGGTTTTATTTCAAATTCCCTAAATAAAAGGTACTGGTTTTCCAAATTTCGTATTCCCAGCAAACTTTCTGGTTTTCTTTTTCAACCTTTTTCACGCTAGAAGTCAAAATTTTCCAATTTATAAATACTAAAGTTCAGTTCAATGCAAAAATTTAAAAGGCAATTTTATCTAGTTTCTAAAATAGTAAATTATGTTATTACATTGTTATTTAAATTATATTATTATGAAAAAAATACATAGCCTATTTAAAATGCTTTCAAAATTGTTCGAATTTCTATGAGAAATTTCAAACAACAGATAAACTACCCTCTTTGGCTGTAGGTATAAACAATGTATATCTTGTAAGTTTTTAGATTTTCACGGCCAAAAGCATTTTCGTTGTTTGTTTTTGGGGTGTTATGCCGTGTTGCGCTACCTCCTTCTTTAGCCGACGTTTCGGACAGCGTTGCAGTGTCCATCATTAACAATTACACATCGTCGGATCTGCCCTGATGATGGACACTGTAAACGTCGGCTAAAGAAGGAGGTAGCGCAACACGGCATAACACCCCAAAAACAAACAACGAAAATGTATATCTTTCCATGAACTATTTTACGGCTGTTAAATGTCAGTTTCTGTTTCACGTGTCTATTAGTAAGGTTTTAATATACATGATTATTCATCAATTGTATAAAATTTACACCACGTTTATTAGTAGGCTTGACTAACAATTCGGAAAGGTAAGCTCAGTAGGAAAGAAACTGCATGTGCAAGTGAGTCACTTAAATCGGGCCACGTCAAGTAAGAATGGCTGAAAAGTTTATTTTAATTGCGAAGATATATGAATTTGGAAGATGAAAGGTATGTTCGATTTGAACAGGTGTGTTGAATTTTCCCTCTCTACCCTTTCCTGCCGAGAAATGGCGTGACAGTTTGTTAAGAGCGATTGACCAGCGGCTGAGAATAAAAGTTTAAAAATGCTTACAACTGTACAGGGAGGTTCCAATGAGAAAGACCGATTATTCCCAGTATCAATTTTTTTTAATTAAAAGTTTAATATCGATTTATTTCATTATATAAACCTACATTCAAGTAAGCAATAAAAATGGTCAAAACGCACGATGATAAATTATTAAATATCGTGTACTTCTTGTAAGTATTTTTTGATCATAAGTATTTAGGATTTTTTAATAATTTCTAAACAAAATAATTGTGTAAAAAATTTTGAAATTTTTATTTTGTAAGACCTTAAATAAATAGAAAAACTGAGGTATTTTTGTCACAAAACACGTCCTCGGATTTATTTTTTAATGATTTTAATTTAACTAAAATTAAAATTCTGTTAACTGTGTTTACTAGATTATATATTGATTTATTTGGTTGTATGATTATATGATTTGAAATTTGTCTTGTTTAATATAATCTATTGTTTGAAAATTTAACAACTGCCAACGATCAACGGTATACCCTTAGTATATTATAAATAAACTTAGTTTTTTTAAATTTTTAAACCAGTTTTAGTACCAGATAAAATAACAATCTTTCAAAATCAATTTATGTTTTTTTGTAAAAAAGAGTCAATACGTCTAGAATTTGATTTAAAAAGGACTAATTTTTGGCATTATCTGGTAATACCCTCTTAAATGATGAAGACAAATTTAACAACTTTCTTTTCGAATCTAGCAAGTTTTACACTGAAAATCTAAGCAATCGGGAAAGGTAAAATGTCCGGTGTCCGGTAAGTACGGGTTTAAGGGTGCGGGAAGGGGGTTGGGTAAAGTTCCAGGAGATGGGGAGGAGGAAGGTCAGAGAAATTTTAAGGAACCCACAGAAAGAAGAAGGGGATAACCCGGTGGAAATATGGAAGCAAAAAATTGCTTGTGCTGCGAGGTATTTTGAAAATCATCGAAGTTTATAAATATGAATTAAAGATTTCAGAGAAAAAATAAGTATCGTGAGGCGGATATATGAAATGTTTTATATTAAGAAAGTACTTATCACTACACGGAGAAAAATTTTATTCTAAAATACGATCATTTTATTCGTAAAACGGTTAAAAACGGTACTGAAGTTATTACGAACAAATTAAACAATGTTTATTGGCGGGAAAATGTAAGAATAAATTATTATGCATTATTATTATTATTCTACATTCAATTTCATTGCCGGCAACCCGGGCGTTTATTGAGGTAATACAGAATTTTATAACTAGTAAGTTACCCGCCTCACTAGACGTTGTCTGATCTGAGACGGGTAATAATTAAAACATTAAAAGAGATAAAGGTGTACAGGAAAATAGTCAGAACATAAACAGAAAATAAAAAGAAAAAAGATAATAATTAGAACATTAAAAAAGACAAAAACAGGAAAATAGTCAGAAAATAAACATGAAAATACAAGTTGCAAGAATAATAAATCAATAAGAAGAAAGAATAAATCTCTATAATTGGAAATAAAACATGTGTAAATAAAGGATGAGGAATTATATAATATTATAACAAATTTCGCACGTACACCAACAAATTATTCTTATATTTTCCCGCCAATAAATATTGAAACCCTGTTAATTTGTTCGTAAGAATTTCAGTCCCGTTTTTAACCGATTTACGAATAAAATTATCGTATTTTGGAATAACATTTTTCTTCGTGTAATAAAGTTTTTTAATAGGAAAGTACATACAAACAGTTTTTTTTTCCATTTTGCGATATTGTCGAATAAAAGGTTAGGTTTTCTCGAACCTATCCTTTTATTCGATTTAAAAAAAAATTTATTTGAATACCGCACAACTGCTCCCGTCTGGAACCATTGAGACTACCGCGGCACTTCCAATTGTTGTGAGGCTGAAGGGGTGGGGAGGTAGTAATCGTAACATCCAATGGTTTTATATCGATGTCCCTAGCACGGTTTCACCGTTGACAGCCGAACAGATATTGACAGTGATAAATAAGAAATCGATATACGCTGGCAACATTGAAGGTATTGTCTGTGAACTGACACTACGAAATGTCAAACGCCAAGCAATTAACTGGTAGGACTACTAACGGGACACTGCCATCTCAGGAGACACACGCAGATGTTGGGAGTGGAAAAAACCTATAGATGCAGGAAATGTGAAGAGGATGAAGAGACTTCAATTCACCTATGGTGCCAATGTCCTGCCCTGGTGGGAACTAGGCTCAGATACCTGGGGAGACACAGTTGGATCAGAAGACAAGTGGCATATCTAATGACAATCCTGGTGAACTTTATTAAAGGGTCTGGGTTGCTATCAAAGGATTGAGGTAAAATGGGAGACAGCACCATGGGCATATGACCTAAGTGCTCACGGAAACTACTTGTAAACCGTCTCCGCACGGAAAAAAATGTTATTCTAAAAATCGATCATTTTATTCGTAAAAACGGTTAAAAACGGGACTGAAGTTCGTACGAACTAATTAACAGTGTTTTTATGTTTATTGGCGGGAAAATGTAAAAATAATTTTTTGGTACACGTACGAAATTACGTATTCCAACAAATTATTCTTACATGTTCCCGCCAATAAACATTGAAACCCTGTTAATTTGTTCGTAAGAACTTCAGTCTCGTTTTTAACCGTTTTTACGAATAAAATGATCGTATTTTAGAATATAATTTTTCTCCGTGCGCCTTAAAAATAACAAATTACTTAAAAATATTAATAAATTGGTAATGTTCAATTGAAATACTTACCTAAATATGCATTGACAGTCCAAATTTTCTTTTTGACAGTAAACGGTAGTTAATTAGTTAATGAGGTCTTTAGTAATATTTCAACCGATTTCATTTCTTAAAGGTCTAACTCAATAAATTAATTGTTCATTAGATGCATTATTTATGTCTATGGCTCGCGTATACGACTTCTTTCATTTTTGAGAGCTCCGTAAGTTCAATATGATAATTAAATAAAACAGTAATTTTGCATAACGAACGACATAATTTTAAAAATGTGTATATTGATAGAACACCAAAACTTATCTGATACTATGGAGGACGCCCTGAAATTTATCAATCAAAGGTCGGAATATCGGTTAAAAATCGTAGACCGTGTTCGCAAATTTGAAAACTGAACACAGATGACGGTCTAGGTTAAGAGGGTATTACCAGAGAATACCGGAAATTAGTCCTTTTTAAGTCAAATTCTAGACGTATTGACTATTTTTCAAAGAAAAACATATATTATAAAAACATATAAACATATACACATTAGTCTAGGGATATTTATATTTGTATTTAATTTTGTTTTATATTACCAACAAGAATGTTCTACAAATATCATGTTTGTGTCTCAAATAAATAAATAAATATATTGATTTTGAAAGATTGTTATTTTATCTGGTAAACGCAGTTTTAATTTTGAAAAACTAAGTTTACTTTTAATATACTAAGGTTATACAGATATTTTAATATGCTAATGTTATAAGGTTGGCAGATTTGTTCAATTTTCAAATGAAATTTTGTATTATGTAACACACATCATATAGTAATCATACAGAAAAATAAATCAATACATAATCTAGTAAAGACAGTTTTCAGAATTTTAATTTTAGTTAAATAAAAATCATTAAAAAATAAATCCGAGAACGTGTTTAGTGACGAAAATACCTCACTTTTTCTATTTATTTAAGGTCTTACAAACTAAAATATTTCAGATTTTTTTAACACACTTATTTTGTTTAGACATTATTGAAAAGTCATAAATAATTATGTTCAAAAAATACTTACAAGAAGTAGGTACCTACACGATATTTAATAATTTATCAGGTTTAGTTAGTAGGTATATATTAAAGCAAGTTTTTAATGAATAAAATTGATATTAAATTTTTATTTTAATTAATTTGAGACGAGGAATAATCAATCTTTCTTATTGGAACCTCCCTGTAGAGTAGCAAGCATTTTTAAACCTTTATTCTCAGCCGCTGGTCAAAGGCTCTTAATGTCGTAATGATTATTTTAACGGTTTTAATAATTTTAATAACGGTTTTATCGATCGACCATACTAGACCTCCAGGTTGTAGGACATTCAAACTCTAAATTATAATCAGTGCACTTAAAACCATCGAAAAGCGTCAACCTTATTGATATTTTATTTGTGGTTTTACTCGAAAATAATTAGGACTCTTTCATAATTCTAATTCAAAATCCATTAAGCTCTTCATTGTCCACAAAACTATTAGCTCTCAGCATTCAAGTGCCGAATGAAAAAGACGAATGATTTCCTGAGTTCCACAATTTCCTAATAGTTTCGGCGGGAAAACATTACAAATATTTGCCATGGACAACGCGCTAAACCATAGACAGAAAGCATATCAGATTTTCTATGGCGCCATTTTGAAAGCAGCCCGAGTGTTGCCATAACGTGATATCCTTATAATATCTTTTTGCATTATTAGGTAGGTATACTCGTATTTACGAATTTATTTACGCAAGTTCCCAGAGTTTATTGTCACAAGGAAAAGAGAATGTTTTTCCAAAGAGAATTCATCAAATGGATTTCTAAACTCAATGATTTCTATTATTTACGTTCTCATCTGTTATATTATATATTATTATTTACACACCAAAGACATTAAGTGATTTTTTCCTACACAATATTTGTACGCTTGTCACATGAGAACGGGTTGTTTCTACGACTCGTCGGGTTGTCAACAGGTCGGCTGTAGAACGATTTACCGTCCGCTATGTTTCCTCCCTCCTATACGGAGAAAAATGTTATTCTAAAATACGAATATTTTATTCGTAAAAACGGGACTGAAATTCTTACGAACAAATTAACAGGGTTTCAATGTTTATTGGCGGGAACATGTAAGAATAATTTGTTGGTATACGTAATTTCGTACGTATACCAACAAATTATTCTTATTTTAAATTTTACTATACATTTTTCCGCCAATAAACATTGAAACACTGTTAATTTGTTCGTAAGAACTTCAGTCCCGTTTTTAACCGTTTTACGAATAAAATGATCGTATTTTAGAATAACATTTTTCTTCGTGTAAAAATGGACCAAGACCCATATTCACTCCTTTCTTTCCATAAAAAAAACCCTCCACACAGCATCCGCAAAGATGATATGGGCACTCCTGTGTAGAGTTAATTTATTAAAAAATCACACTTCAGAAATATGGGTGACTGGTAATAATTGTAGTGCAGTTCCGCAGGGTTCTAATGATAGCCAACCTCCGATAGGAGAATAAATCAAAAGGAAATGAAAAATATCGTATATAATTTTGTAAATAACTAAAGGCAGCCTGAAAACAAAGTGATCGCGGATTGGTTCATAAAAATACCGCAATAAAAGAAGATAAAAAACATCGTGTTAAAAAAAAAAACAAAACCACACTATTGGTTAAAAGTCCGCTGCGATGTTTGAAAAACGAATCAACATTCTATTTATAAAAAGTCGCGGTCGATCCGATTGGTTGTCGCGGTTCCCCCTCGAATTGAAAATGGAATAAAAAACGTTCTATTTATAAAAATGCCTTCTTTAAACGCTATTGGTTGTTGCCTTCTCCCCTTTGAATTCAAACACAGAATAAAAAACGTTCTATTTATAAACAAAGTGTGGGGCCTGTCTAAAAAGAATGTTGGTAAATATATTGTGGGGAAGGGTGAAGAATTAACCAATAAGGAAAGGGAATTATTTTTAAACTTTTAAATAATTTGTCTTATAACTCTGCACAAGCCATTTAAAATGGTGGTTAAAATTTTAAAAATATATTCAACCCATTTCAATGAGCTCATCTCCTGTGTTTTAATTAAAGTGAATTATTTATTTTAATTTTTAACTTAATGAGTTAAGCCTCTAATTGTAATATTTTAATGAATGAAGACAATTTTAGCGAAACTCAATCGAAAATCTGAAACAGAAAAATCAGAGAAAGCTACGGTCACATATGGGACTCGAACCCAAGACCTCCGGCTTTCCAGGCCGCAACTATACCAATTTCCCTTTCGTCCCCGTTTCCCTTCTGCCACCTCTTCCCCACCTTCATCACCTTCCCCGCGTTTCCTTACCCCTCCCCCGCTATCCCCCTTCTCGCGAACCCTACCCCTCATGAATTCCCCTTCCACCTTCTCCACCTTCCCCCTCCCTCGTCCTCCCTCCCACGAACACACCTCTCCTTTATTCTCCTTCCACCTGCCTTTTTCTCACTAATCTCCCTCCTCATGAATTCCCCTTCCACCTTCTCCGCCTTCCCCTCCCTCGTCCCCCTCTTTAATTCCCCTCACTTCCCTCGGCCTTTTTCCCTGCCGCTAAACTCCATAAAATACACTCATTTTTCAAACAACTCGGGTGCGCCCTGTTGCAATTTTTGTTTTCAAATTTCATAAATCCAGAACTCACCAACATAGAAATATGTATTGCTATATAGAAACTTGTTAATTTTTCTTTCCGTAAGAACCTTATACAAAGTATTAGAAAACTTTAAAAATAAAGATTCATGAAACAGGTAAAGTCGTACTGAAGTTATGACGTGACCAAGGGAAACAGGGATTCATTTTTATATAATACTAGCTGACCCGGCAAACTTCGTACCGCCTCAGAATCAATAAATGTTGTGTTTAATTTTTTAGCTGATATTAATTTAGTTTTTATTTAAAATAAATAGGTACCTACTCTAAGTTCAAAAAATGAAATTGAGCTGTTGACTAAGCACGAAATGTTCGGCACACTACACCATTGACAGTTCGAATTGATTCAAATTATGTCGACCAACGCACATTTTTTGAAAAGCCGTTCCATACAAAATATATGAACAAATTAATTTTCTTCTTAATTATTTTTCCCGTGATTTATTCAGATGTTTTAATAGTTATTCTGTTAATCGGGATGGAGACAAATCCAACAAATCAAAGATCATAAAAATCGGTTCAGCCGTTCTTGAGTTATAAATGGTGTAACTAACCCGACTTTGTTTTATATATGACTAGCTTCTGCCCGCGACTTTGTCTGCGTAGGATTAGTACTTCGTGTAATCTATTTTATTTTCCTAGGTCCCATCTACGTTTATACCAAAATTGTTAACCTTTATATTTAAAGTATGTATAATATTCTTGATTCGATTCAAAGTATTGGGCGAGTAGATACTTCAAATAAATTCAATAATTTAAATATTTTCAAAAATAGAATTTTCATTTAACAATCATTGTTTTGCAAAATGTCATTCTGAAATTTTGACATTTTCTATTGAACAATAATTATTATTTTCAATATATTGAAAATAAACAGCTAGCTTTATAAATTATAGCCTATATGTTATTCTGATGTATGAGCCATATTATTGTAAAGTTTCATTAAAATCCATTCAGTAATTTTTTCTTGAAAGAGTAACAAACACATACATACATCCATACAAACTTTCGCGTTTATATCTAATATTAGTAAGATGAAGAAGAAGAAGATGTACCTATATAGATTAAAAAATATTTCCTATAGTGTCATATCCAGAGAGGAAATAGTGGCATACATATTGAAAATAGGGTAAACATGAAAAAAAAAGTTTTCATTATAATATCGTAGATTAAAATCAGCGGTAGGATCAGCGTAATGCCCTCGGAGCGTAAAATCGTCAGCACGTGCTTTAGTTGGCTCTAGTCACTAGAGGAGAGTGTGGTGCGTAAACATGGGGTTATGTGCTAAAGTTATGCTGCATGCTGTTAGCCGGAACCAACGACACAGGGCAGTACTGGTTGTGATAAATTAATAGGCTATTACCAGAGAATACCGGAAATTAGTCATTTTTAAATCAAATTCTAGACGTGTTGACTCTTTTTTACAAAAAAACATAAATTGATTTTGAAAGATTGTTTTTTATCTAGTAAACGCAGTTATAAATTTTGAAAAACTAACTTTAATTTTAATATACTAAGATGATACAGATATTTTGGTGTATCTTATCTTACTAATATTATAAATGCGAAAGTTTGTATGGATGTATGTATGTTTGTTACTCTTTAACGCAAAATTTACTGAATGGATTTTAATGAAACTTTACAATAATATAGCTCATACATCAGAATAACATATAGGGTATAATTTATGAAGCTAGCTATTTATTTTCAACAAATTGAAAATACTAATTATTGTTTATCAGAAAATGTCAAAATTTGAGAATGACACATTGTAAAATCAAAATTCAATTTTGAAAAAAATATTTAACTTAGTGAATTTATTTGAAGTACTCATTATAATATAAATATAATAAAAAATAACATCGAGTATATATAAACTCGATGTTATGTATACACATACGCACTTTTATTTGCAATTCGTAGGGTTACATTAGTATTTCTATAATATTTCTCAAACATAGGTATTCAAAGGAAATTTAATATTAGACATTTTATTTTTTGCCCTTAGTTATTCCATTTTCCTGCCCATTATCATTCTGTCAGATTCGTAGGTCAAACATAACCTCACATAACTATGTTTACCTATATATAATATGAGTGTGGCTTGCTTTAGTTGGGCCAACGTCAGTTTTCCAAATTTCACAGACCCGTGTAAAATTTGCTTTTATTGGCAAGGTTTTAATTTTATAAAAGCGACTTCCAAAAGAAAAATCCCTTATGTCATTATATGAAATCGTAAAAAAAATATTGATGGGTCCAGTACTTCCCTGAAAATGTAACCCCCTCTTAAAACTTTGCAGGATAATATATTATATTCATGTTTGGTAACAAGGCCCCTAAAAACAACGCGTGCGTAAAATTCAATTAAAAACATTTCGTTAGGGCACAAACAGTATCTAATAATCTAGGTATTGATTGGTATATGCTCATAGAAATCGCGTTTTAAGATGATTCCCGGGTGGTGGAGAAATTTGAAAAATAGATTTTACTAAATTGTTGCTGTCACTGTTACTCTTACTCCACCGGATATTGAGCGAGAGGGACAATGCACTTCAAGCTACTAATACCTAACTAAAATCTAGGTTTTGTATTCCCTACTTTTTCCTCCAAAAGTGGACTGATTTTCAATTTTTTTTTACCAACTACATAAGAATAAACTATTTTATGTCTGTACGTTTTGCTTTTTTTAAAAAAAACATTGTCTAGTTTGTATACTGAACGTCTTTTTACGGCGTTTAAACCAGTCAATTTTTAGATTTTTGGAAGGTCATAACTTCTATAAAAAGTAAGTTATCAAAAAAAAACCTAAAGTACCGACACGCTAGTAGTTGATATCTATTTTATATAAAAACAATATTTTCTCTAGGGTTAAAATCCAGTGAGATAAATAGGGAATACGTATGTATGGAAAAATCACCTCCGGGTATGAAAAATATCCCCTTAACACGACCGTTTTGAATTTCCTCTATCTGTAAATTCGTTTTAAAAAATAGCGATATATAAATTAGCCAAATAGATATGGTTAATAAATGAACAAAAATGTTTATTCGTTTACTACGTACACGCTACGAACAGGCGAGAACCTTTTATTTAAAATAGTTTGTGTTCTACCAATTACCTACCTAAAATACATTTAAAAAAATAAAATAAATAGATGGTCAGAGAACGAATATATACAGGATAAATGATTAGATAAAATATGCTTTATAAAAAAAAAATTGATGTAAATTAAGTAAAGTTTGTGACCTATTTGTTTAACGTGAATACCGCACAAAAGTGCCAACTGCTCCCGTCTGGAGTCAGTGGGACTATGGCATCCCCAATTGGGGTATTTCAGGCTGAAAGTAGTCATGAGGGAAAGGAGACGTGAAAGAGGAAGGTGGAGAAGTACTTGGCTTTTTTTAGTTATTGTCACCAAGAAACTTTTCAATTCTAAATTGTGGTCTTACACCAGGGCGATACTGAAAGTATGTTCCACTCTGGAACGTGCCGCAAATATGCCTAATATTATTTTTAAATCGTTAAATTGTAAAATGACAAAAACCTGCGACCTCCGGATCGCTAGTAGATAAACTTACTTTTTGACCACGGGGCCTTCAACTATATGTATTTGTATATAGTCGTAGTTCTGTGAACAGTGGAACTAGCGCCCAAAAAGGATGTACACACTTCTAATTTTCTCGTATTTAATAAATCAAATCCAAAATTTCCTTTGAAATCACAAATTTTTTTGGTAGGTAGGTACTTAAATACGTACCTACTTAATTATAAAACATAAATATTTTGCTTAACATTTTTTTATTTGAAATCAAGAATTACACAATTTTTCCAAAGAAATTCACTATGTTCCTCCGCTGATGAGGCAACTGAAACCAAACTAAGGCGCTCCGCTGACGAGGCAACTTAAACCAAACTAAAACTGGCTAGTTTCTATGTCTTGATTGGTCAAAAAGCTTGTTTAACCATAGACGAAGAACAATCAGCTGACAACTGGCAACTAGCAACGGCCGGCCACGACGATCAGCAGTGCAAGTCGCGAGTCACTGCTTACGTTACCATTGACAACGGGTTTTTTGAGTGATTGTGTAGTGAGCGGGCCATCACATTGTCATACAAAGACAGTTGGCAGTTGAGAGTTTTCAGTTGCCTCAGTGGCCGGAGCGCCTTATTTTTTCAGTTACCTCGTCAGCGGAGGCACTATCTTAACAACAACGGTTATTTTCCAAACTTTCTTCGGGTCGGTAGGTAGGTACCTACCATAATATAGAAACGATTATTCCGATTTGATAGGTGGAGTACGAACCACAATCATGAAAGCTGTTGTGGAATAAAAAGGTTTCCAACACGGCCACCATCTTGAACCGGAATGTGACAAACAAATTTACAGCCAGATTAAATTTCCAAATGGTTGAGTTAAAATAGTCAATTATCGTCGGTTTGCTAAAGAATAATCTGACAAGTGTACTTATAGGTACTATGGAAGATAGTAGGTATGTACATTTAGTCAGTGTTATGGGGTTTCTCACCATCCTCCTAATAGCTTATTCATACTATAACAAATATTATTACATATAAAAACATAAAAAATAGAATACTTGCAATAGTTAGAAAATTCGGCCAACTTATCCAATATAATGACCACTGTTAATAGGTCCGAGTACCGAATAATAAACTCCGACATAAATAAATAAACCGTAAATCTTAAATCGAAAAAAAACTTTATAGTAGATAAGCAATCAGGAGGATGGTGAGAAACCCCCTTAGTTTTTCAAGATTTGCACAAAATGGTTCTCACGAGGTCCAAAATAACAATATAATATGTTTGTGGTTCGACTAGTGACCACCATCATGTGATTCAATTGTGTCCGTTTTGTTTACCCTCCCAATAAAACATAATTGATTGAAAAGTTAAAACAACTGATAGATACATGTTGCCAGCGTCCATCTTGTCTATTGTCTATGGAATTATCACCCGCATGCAGTTCCCAGCCTCCATTATTATTATTTTATCTGGCAATCTAAACACTATTTATCTGCATCTACATTTTATTACCGACTGGGATAACTGAGAGAATTAAATTAATAAATAAGTAACTACTTTACATTTAAAAAAATAACATGGCGACACTTTGTTTGAGATATTATAAATTTCGTACAAATTCTCCAGTCCTAAAGAGTCCTAAATTCTCCAGTCTTTCAAAGTAAATATTAACTTTATTTTTGGTACTAAACATTATATATAAAATCATGTAACTAAGCAAATATGTAAAATCATGCAATGTCCAGTGTTTTAAATGTATTGTCCTCCGCGTGCAATCTATCTCCAACTATCTTCAACTTATCTCCAACAAGCATAAAATTTCTAATTAAAGTGTGTTTATCGGAAGTGACTTGCCAGGTAAGTATGTTTTCTGTATCTATTTGTAAATTATATAACTAGATAGAGCTTAAGAATTCATTATAAATTGTACAGCGCCCTTGAGGTGATTTCTCACAAAAACGGCGCTCTACAAATTGTCAAATTATTATTATTATTATAGGTACCAATGACTTAATAAAATACTCTGATTCTTAATTCGGACTTGGCAAGTAATTTAGTCGAGTAGCGATTAACTCGTCACCTGACTGACCAAAATGCTACTACAGTCAAACAGAAACTAAATGCGCGTTCAAAGTCCAAACTAGGTAATCAAATGTACAGGTAAAGGAAACACGAGAAGGTTCACGAATTAAAATTAATTTTATTAAACAAAATGTTTTTATTATCTTCCGGTCTTCAAGTCTGAATTTAAGGATTGAATAAAAATGCACAGGTGTTTAAAAATACCTACAACGTGTCCGGTAACTCATATTACATACATATTTCAGAACCAAGAAAATTCTTAGACAGGTTTATCTGATGCTAATTAATAAAGCGGTAACCAATTTATGAGACCAATTTATACATGTTACATCGGTAATTTTTTATTTGTAATTAAAAAAAATCATTTTACAGTTCACGGAAAAAATGTATGTAGATACACATATTTATTTAATTAACACAAAATTTATTCCATGTTATGTCGTAGTTAGTAGTTCAAGTGCTACATACCATATTTGACAATAAATAAGATGACAAATAAACTAGCAGAAAATCTAGCAATGTCTAGTCTTCCCATTAAATACTTTCTTCCATCTTTGCGTATTTTGAATTGGAAACCAATATCATGCGAAATACATCGCAATGACTCATAGATCCAGAAAAAAATATTTTATTCACCAGAACCTTGTTAAGATTTGCAAGAGTGGGATATTGGCCATTGGCATACAAATCCACCACACTGCGACGCACAACATCCTTTTCAAAATCATCCAATCCCGTTACCGTTATAGGTTTTTTGTAGTTTTTACGAGGCTGATGGAACATTTTTACTTCTTCTACATGGGGAGAAAGAGAAGCTTCCGACGACCTCTTCGAATGTTCGACAGGTTGAGGCCGCAAGCCTCTGCTGCCAATAAATGTTTTTGCTTAAAGTTCAACGTTTTGATGTATTCTGGATTGTCATGGATTTTTTGGAAAAACTTGATATCATATATGTATAAAAAAACTATCGTTTTTTCACCTGCCTGCAATTCGTATCGTTGATTTATATCCACCGTTTTGAATATGTATTATCTACTAAAAGCACTGATATTAGATCACAAAATATGAAATTACAAGCACACCGATTAAATAAAAGGAGTAAAACAGACATTAATAAAGTAGGTCAAATTGAAAATAAAGAAATGGACTGGTTTTTGATCTTATGAAGTCAATGCACCACTCATTACTAAATGTAGAATCATTAATTGTTTGCTTTTATAGTAGCACGATATAAATAACAATGGAATTTCCAACGGATTTAGTCGCCTAATCGACGGGAATAACCGCCATTCGAATTTCAAAATGTTGTTTTGGATTGAATAATTATTAGGTATCGTCTAAAATATTGTTCTTAGGATCCAGTTTAATGTATTTCCGAAAATCCGAATTTTCGAGGGTCGAATAAATAATAAGAAATACAAAATATAAATATTACGGTGGAGTGTCTTTCGGGTTTGGGTTTTTCGGAGTTTTTACTGTACGTTAATCCTCGTGTGAAAATTTGACAGTGCACTTGGTATCTGTTTGACTATAACTACTAAATTTATGGTGTTCTGACTCGTTTAGTTACTAAAATACTGGCTACTCGACTAAACTACTAGCCTAGTCCGTACGGGTCTTAAGTGAGGACTCGGCAATAAAACATCCTGTGCAAACGGTTATACGAAAATGGCGGCTAAGATGGAACAAATATTTATTTCTTCAATCCTTGCAAAATTACTTTGTGGCATCATTTTAATTACTTAAATGAAACCAATTACTTTGTGTAAACCACTGTAGTCACATGTTATAATATCTATATACATACATGTTTCAAAGTCGATGGTTTCTTCGTCAGAATAATAACATTGAATAGCACGAAGAAAAATAACAAAAGAAATAAACAAGTTCGACAAAAAGAACAATAGACAAAAATATTAAGGAGAGAGGTGATTAATTACTTAAAAATATCATTAATAACAAAAAACTTTTTGTCTATACTTGTTTGTTTATTTTGTTATTTTTATTTGTGTTATTATGGTAGGTTCAGACTGGACGACGTACGTACGCATCGCTACTCAAACAATGCTTAGCGACCCATACATTTTCTATGAAAATGGCCACAGACATCGCACGTCGCGATGCGTGTGGCCAATGTGATTCTAAAACATAAATTTTCATTGAAAATCTATGGTTGCTAAGCAGTCCAGATATTGTTAGGCGTAGCGATGGGCACGTACGTCGACCCAGTCTGAATCTACCATTATCCTAACGAAGAAACCATCGGTTTTGAAACATGTAGATATTATAACATGTGATAATAATAGTTTACACAAAGTAATTTGTTTCATTTAACCAATTTTTTTTTTAAAGAAAGACAAACATTCTCGGGTTACGAATAACCCAATAACATTTGAAAATCTCCTACTACCACCAGACTAAGCGGAAGATGTTGCTTGTGTTGTGACGGAGGACTTAGCCAGCCGAGGAATCGAACACAGAACGCCTGGGTGCAGTGGCGGTTTTCTCTAAAGTGCGGTTGTGCGGTGAACCCCCATTAAAAATATGATAAAATAAAACAATCTTGTTGTATAGTAATATAAGCGCACCACAGATAGCTCGACATTAAAATTCCGTCTTTAAAACTCACACCACCGAAAAATACGGTACCTATCTATTCCCATTTTGTGCGCGTTGCGATCCGCACACATTTGTCCATACGAAAAATCATAGCCGATACGAATCGCTGTGACGGTAGAATGGACAAAACTACGCAGCTTGGTGCGCTGCTCACGAGTCAAGATGTCACGTGACCTCCGAACTCGCCGTCTCGCCGAAACAAAGCCCGAGATTGTCGCAGGATGACCGGCTGACGGTCGACTTTTGCACCGACGGATGCAAGTTAAATGTTACATATTATGGTATTTAACTTTGTAGTCATTTTTGTACATTTTTTATTATCTTGTTTCTGCATTTCTCCAACCGTTTACTAATGGCATTTTTAAATCTACTATTGAAGTGGACCGATTTTGACTTCTGTTTTCGCATTGTTTTTATAGATAAGTCGTTATTTCCCTTAGTTACGAGTACATTTACAAAGTTTCGGCAAACAACGTCGCTAGTTATGCAATTTTGTGTTGAGCTTTCCTAGTATTGTTTCGGCCTTCAAATTGAAAGTGGTTGCGTTTATCGGTTGTCGCGAATATTCTGTCCTAATTTTTTTCACACAATGACGGAATACAGTGTTATATACAAAAAATAACGCTAATGCTTATGAAAAAAGTTTGGAAATTAAATATTATTATTTTTTGTATACGTGTATAATGGATTTTTAGTGTAAGTGAAAAAAGCTAATTTTATTTCGTGGCCACCTTTATTTGTGTTTCTTGTTTTTTATGTTTTAAAATATCAATTATATTATATTCTAAATTCTACGCAATTATTCTTATTGACAAAAACAATAATAATTAGCAACGTACATTGAGTGTTGTAAAAACCATTAAACAATTTAAATCCTCTAAAACCATTTTGGTTGTTTAATAATCATTGTGTCGAGGAGTATCAAGTTATTTAAAAACAATAGTATCTACCTATTTAGGTACCCCCCCACTAACTTTATTTAATTTGTGTGACAAGAGTAAATTTTGATTAGACAATATATCATTCTTCTCTTGAATTTCTGAACCCCCCGTTAAAAAGACCACGAACCGCCACTGCCTGGGTGGGACACAAACACGATTCCCACTCAACCACTGACTCTAATAAACTAATAAAATAAATAATAAACCTTGGAAACAGCCGCCATTTTTGTATTATTTCGGTATGTACTTTCGGATTTTAATGACAGCTGTCATCGTAGTCGTCATCTGTTGCTGTCATATTGAAAAAACAAGAAAAAAAAACTAGAAAACTGACAACAAAACTGGCGCAACCATGACAACCGAGCAAACTAGCAACGGCCGGCCACGGCCAATGGCAGGGCGAGTCGCGACTGTCGCGAGTCACTGCTTGCGTTGCCATTGACAACGGGTTTTTGAGAAATTGTATAGTGTGCGGGCCATAACATTGACATACACGGGATAGCGAGTTTAGGTGCAAACCGTTTTTTTTTCAATTGCCTGGGAGGTACTGGGAGATACAACGATTTCTATGATACATGTTCCCAAAAGCAAACAAATTGGCCGAACGAATACCTTTTCTACGTTTTGCGTCCGACGTTTTCCGGTACAGAACTGATTGAGCGTTCACTCCGTGTTCAGACGTTTAACTTTGGTCATGATGTGTATTGTTCTTATTTTTTACAAAACAGAAATATCTAAAATTTGAAAATAATAAGTTTTTACAAAGCGAAATATACCCTACATTCTTTTTAAAAAATTTTTTTTTTATAAAAAGAAAAATAGATGTTTGCTTTATCAATATATATCAATGGTTTTATCAACCTAGGTGGGTAATTATTAGATACCAATGACAAATTCCTAATATTCATCAAAATAACCATGAACCGTAAATGGTAAATGCGCAACGGTATCATAAACAAAGATACATTTAATTTTTTTGTTTATTTTGTTATTTAATGTCATTACTACCCTGACGAAGAAACCATCGGTTTCGAAACATGTAGGTAATTGTGATTATATAATAGTGGTTGATGCAAAGTTATTTGTTTAATTTAATTCAAAATGACGCCACAAAGTGATTTTGCGAAGTTTGAAGAAATAAAGATACATTTAATTACATTAAACAAATAACTTTGTATCAACCACTATTATATAATCACAATTACCTACATGTTTCGAAACCGATGGATTCTTCGTCAGGGTAGTAATGACACAATATGGATTTAATTTAATTAAAAATGACGTCACAAAGTGATTTTGCTAAGTTTGAAGAAAAAAGATACATTTTTTTACCAACAACTTCGACCAACTTACTTTATAGAAATGAACATCTGCTTACTAAAAAACTGACCACATCAATAGTAGATCACATCTACGACCATAGTTAATGTGAATCCGGATAACGACCATAGATTATGACTACTTGTTTGACTCCTGAATGGCTTGCACATTTTTTTTTTGTAATTTTTAAGGGCGATCTGAGCCCTTTGAAGTAAAGAAGTGGCTTGCTTCCGAGAAAAAAGATAAAGAATGGGCAATGGTGAGTGGGGGAGGAATAAGGGTTTGGCCGGTAACTTTTTCGACCCTTTTGACTATTGAGTATTTACCGAAGAGGGTTGTGTGAGAAGTAAATAATTATTGTGTTCAATGCAATAATAACAATCTTTTTTGAAATTCACATCTAATTATGTATTATGTATTTACTTTCACACATGATATTGTATAATTGAAATATAATTGAACTAAAATTCCCTCACCAAACACAAGAGCCTTGTCTCTTTATGGCGAGGAAAAGCTATTCTTATCCACTATTTTACCACTGTATAAAATGTAAAAATTGTGTATTTATTGTAATAAAAACCTTTAAATATTAAATAAATAAAAAAAAATAAAAAAATAGAAATACATTTCAATAATATAATAAAACATATATAAAACTTATTTCCACTTTAATTTATTTGACTGTAACCGGTTTCAGCTAGTTAAAGCCATCTTCAGACTGGTACAAATTATTCTTCACCTAAGCATAATGTAAACCAGTCTAAACAGCCTTTTTGCCACAATATGGCAATATTTCCAAAACCAATAGATTGCTTTGTTGCCAAAATATGGCAAAATTGTATTTTTATTTTTTTTATTGAAGCGACTATATAGTATGTTGTACGTTCAAAATATAACAAAATGAATATTCTCTAGATTCTTTAAAATGTTTTAAAGTTAACGATTTAAAAATATTTTTTTTATAAATCATACGAATATGTGATAATAGACAAAATACAGGTGAATTAATTGGCTATGTAAAACTATAATCAGTTTGAATGTCTCCATATTCAAATTCGGAGGTATGATTATTTTATTTTTTATTTATTTTTGTGGGCGGAAAAATTTCCTTTAGTAATCTAAGAAAAAAGTTTTAAATTGCTCTGTCGCTCCAGTGGTTATATTATTATAATGGAATTCCACCACGAATTATCAGTTTAAAAAATACATATATATAAAAATACATTTCGGTTCAAATAATTATATTACAGATAATAATTACCTACCTAAATTATCGCTTGCCTGAATTATTCTCCATACAATCAGTTAAAATTTGGAAAATGTCACTTAAATATAAAGCAAGTTTGAGTTCATTGAACCAGATTTCACTTAAGAATAACTAAAGCATACTGAGATGTATAATAAGCCCAACAGAATTTAGGGCCAAACGAAAAACTTACATTTATTACTTATTTAGGCTCTCATATCCTTAAATTTAATATACCCATTTTCTCTACGTGCAAACTGTATTTTTTCTAATAAATAATTAATAGTTTTAATCTCAAGTGACCCCTCAGCTGTATATGGGCCTGTATATTTTCTGCCTGTACAGAGTATAAATAAAACACAGCATCGCGTTCATAGGTCAAATGCATTTTACACAATAGTTTTGTATCAGTGATCAAAGAATCGGTGGATGCAATTTTTTAGCCATGAGTTATTATGATGGTTTGTCTAGTCTGTAGTTAGAAAACTTAGACATAAAATCTTTACGTATAAAAATCTCACGTCACAATGTTCGTCCTAGATAAACTCCGAAACTACTTAACCGATTTTTATGAAATTTACTGTGTGTAATTTAGTCCAACTTAAAAGATAGGATAGTTGTTATCTCGATTATTGACCTCAATATTTATTATTGACAATTAAATTATCATTAAATGTTTGTTATGGGACAATGATTTTAAATTATTTGTAAGTTCCATAAGTTTCTGACAGATGGCGGTGTGAGTTAATTTATTAACACAACACTTGGTTATCTAGCTTAGGTAACCATATAGTAGATGGCGTTGTGTTTCGGGTCAGCTAGTATATTATATTTTATTAAATTGATAAACTAATGTTTTAAGACAAGATTTTTTATGCATAGCACAAAGGGTAACAATTATTATAAGCAATAATTATTAGCCTGAAACACTCATCAATATTGAAACCTCTCCCGAGAAAAGATATATGTCGCCGACGGGACTCGAACCCGCACCCCTCTGTTTGCCGGACAGGAGCTCTACCATTAAGCTACGGCGGGATACCTCCTACCCGCCAAATGACTCAATATATACCTAGTGTTTCATTCAACAATTATCGCTTATTATATTTTTTCACCTGCAAACAACCAACTTTATTTTTATATGAGAAAGGCATGTAAGTGCTAACTCTCTCACTAGGTGGCGTCGAGATATTATATCTACATTTGTTGGTGAAAATACAACTCGTCAAATATTGATTATTTTATTAAATTGATAAACTAATGTTTTAAGATAAGATTTTTTATGCATAGCACAAAGGGTAACAATTATTATAAGCAATAATTATTAGCCTGAAACACTCATCAATATTGAAACCTCTCCCGAGAAAAGATATATGTCGCCGACGGGACTCGAACCCGCACCCCTCTGTTTGCCGGACAGGAGCTCTACCATTAAGCTACGGCGGGATACCTCCTACCCGCCAAATGACTCAATATATACCTAGTGTTTCATTCAACAATTATCGCTTATTATATTTTTTCACCTGCAAACAACCAACTTTATTTTTATATGAGAAAGGCATGTAAGTGCTAACTCTCTCACTAGGTGGCGTCGAGATATTATATCTACATTTGTTGGTGAAAATACAACTCGTCAAATATTGATTATTTTATTAAATTGATAAACTAATGTTTTAAGACAAGATTTTTTATGCATAGCACAAAGGGTAACAATTATTATAAGCAATAATTATTAGCCTGAAACACTCATCAATATTGAAACCTCTCCCGAGAAAAGATATATGTCGCCGACGGGACTCGAACCCGCACCCCTCTGTTTGCCGGACAGGAGCTCTACCATTAAGCTACGGCGGGATACCTCCTACCCGCCAAATGACGTTGGTTGTTTGCAGGTGAAAAAATATAATAAGCGATAATTGTTGAATGAAACACTAGGTATATATTGAGTCATTTGGCGGGTAGGAGGTATCCCGCCGTAGCTTAATGGTAGAGCTCCTGTCCGGCAAACAGAGGGGTGCGGGTTCGAGTCCCGTCGGCGACATATATCTTTTCTCGGGAGAGGTTTCAATATTGATGAGTGTTTCAGGCTAATAATTATTGCTTATAATAATTGTTACCCTTTGTGCTATGCATAAAAAATCTTGTCTTAAAACATTAGTTTATCAATTTAATAAAATAATCAATATTTGACGAGTTGTATTTTCACCAACAAATGTAGATATAATATCTCGACGCCACCTAGTGAGAGAGTTAGCACTTACATGCCTTTCTCATATAAAAATAAAGTTGGTTGTTTGCAGGTGAAAAAATATAATAAGCGATAATTGTTGAATGAAACACTAGGTATATATTGAGTCATTTGGCGGGTAGGAGGTATCCCGCCGTAGCTTAATGGTAGAGCTCCTGTCCGGCAAACAGAGGGGTGCGGGTTCGAGTCCCGTCGGCGACATATATCTTTTCTCGGGAGAGGTTTCAATATTGATGAGTGTTTCAGGCTAATAATTATTGCTTATAATAAGTATATTATAAATTTGTACAGCGGCCTTGAGGTGATTTTTCACAAAACTACGCTATATAAATCATCAAAATATTACTGATATATTACATTAATTGATTTTTTTTAAAATTGATAAACTAATGTTTAAGACAAGACTTTTTATGCATAGCACAAAGGGTAACAATTATTATAAGCAATAATTTTTAGCCTGAATCACTCATCCATATTGAAAAAACTTCCTGAGAAAAGATACATGCCGCCAACGGGACTCAAACCCGCGCCCCTCTGATTGCCGGTCAGGAGCCCATCCACTGAGCTACGGCGGCTTATCTCTTACCCGCCAAATGATTCAATATATACTAGTGTTTCATTCAACAATTATTGCTTATTACATTTTTTTCATCTGCAAACATCCAACTTTATTTTATATGAGAAAGGCATTGTAAGTGCTAAATCTCCCACTAGGTGGCGTCGAGACATATTGTGTCTACATTTTTTTGGTGAAATACTTTAACTCGTGTTTTAGTGTTGCATTCAATAATTAGCGCTTAGCATGTATCTTTTCTCGGGAAGTTTTTTCAACATAGATGAGTGTTTCAGGCTAATAATTATTGCTTATAATAATTGTTACATTAATTGAATTTTTAAGCCGCTCCTCACCGGTCAGTTGGTTACTTTACTAAACTTGTCCACGGCCAGCTGCCTTGCGGTCACATTTCACCTAAAAAAACTACATATTCCTTTATTCCACAAGGTCCAGAATCCAAAACCCGGGACTAGACAGCCAATAAGTGCCACAGGACCCTGGACCAGTATTTATGGGTTGGAAAAAATCGGAGCAAATATATATATATATCGATTATTCTCTCCGCTGGGAGATATCGATGTATCAGGCAGACCTTGCTGCTCATTCATACGGACATAGAATATAGGTCAATAAAGGATATAACAGTCGCTACAATAAATCAATGTTGCAGATGTTGACTCAATAAAAATTGTCACGCGCGCTATTATGTCAGTACACAATGTTTAATGAACGAACAAAAATACTTCATTAGTTTTTATAGCGATAGTTTAGTGAATTTAATATTTAAAATATCTTTAAAAAAAAATTTTTTTGTGATTTTAGATTTTTTTTTAAATCGGCAATAATTTTTTTTTACATTAGCTCCACACAGGAGGCCCAGAGAAAACATATTTCCTTGGGACCTATATCATCTTTGGAGATGCTGTGTGGATGGTCTTTTTTAAAGAGGGGAAGTTCTGGGGAGGAAAAGGGTATGAGGGATGGGTAGGAATCTGCGGGTCAATGTATCTGGGAGTGACGGACGTATGAATCCATCCCCCTCACTATAACGGTGCTAAGCGATGGTTCGAGAGAGTCCGGCTGGAGAGATCTAGCTTAGGTCTTCCTCAACCAATATCTCGTGGGTGGGGTAAACGCATTGGACGCCAAACCTAGACGAACTTCACCCCATGAAACCGGGCACCTTTGCTAAGTCACCAAACGTAGCAAAGCACTTGGGGTGGTGACCTATGGCAGAGGTATTGGTTATCCAATAAATGGTACCCGGAGCGGCGGTACCCACAACCGCCTCCCAAATTGTACAATAACTTATATTTTACAACATAATTTGATCATGTTGGCCGCACTATAGGAGGCCCCATTTTACAATACAAAATTCAATAAGATGAAGTAATAATTTTTTATAAAATAAATAAAAGCGGTAATGAAAAAAAAAACTAAGAAGTGCTTACAAACATTTTGTGTCATTTTCCGTTTTTATTTTATATGTGAATTATTATTTTGTCTTTTTAAAATGTTTATTTTTTCGATGAATGGAATGTAGATATTGCATTGCACTAGCCCTGCATACACACACCCCCTGCGTACCCCTGGAATAAATTATTACTATTATGTCGCTAAACCAACTTCTTAGTTCATTTGATTTCTTTACTTAAAAAATCTACAAGTTACATACGCCATTTGGTTATCTTAAAAAACCTTTAAGTTAAACTTAAATTATTTAAAAATCAGTTTTTTTTTAATAATAATAACCATAATTTGCATAGAACCGCTTTTACGAAAAATCAGTGCGCTCTAAACTCAAACTTCCACAAATAAATAAAATCTCTAATCTAATCTGTCTCTAATCTTTCATAACTTTTTTGAATTTTTGTAGTAAGTATACTTTGAAATAATTGGTAAATAATAAATACCCTGGTACCACCTATCTAAACCATTTCATATGTTTTATTTTCATTCAAATCATTTTTATACTTTAAATATAAGAAGATGCACATAACTTTAGTCGTAGGTATAATATATATTTTGTACATTTATTATTATTTATGTATTGTTATTATTGCTATTGTGTAATCAAGATAAGTTTATAAAACATTATGTTTTGAAATTTAGCTGGTTGTTAGTAGATTAGTTACATTAAAATTGTTATTTATTTGTGTTCTTACATCTTTTATTATTTTTTATCTAGGTAATATTTACAATATTGAATTTTTTGTAAATATGTCAGCCCATGGGTAGAGGACCCTTAGTTTTTTTTTTTACTTTTATTATTATTATTACAATTTTTAGTTATGTGAAAATCTGTAATTGGATTTTATGTTTATTATTAAGTTTTTTCTAATAGATGTAAATAATCTGTTGATATTCCTAAATAAATAAATAAACTCCATTAACGGAGGACTGAATGCTGTTGGCGCTAACAAAAAAAACTGTCCAAAGAAACGAAGCTAGCGGTCCACAATGGAGTGCTGGTACCTATCCTGATGTATGGCAGTGAAGCATGGAACTGGCAGAGGAAGGATGAAAGTAGACTGAATGGTGTTGATATGAGATCCCTGCGGCGAATGTGTGTTAAAACCATGTAAGATCGTGTGCGAAATGTTGAGATCTGCAAAGAATGCAAGTCTGATGTATAAGCGTAATGAGTAAAATAAAGAAAAGGACCCTCAGATGGTTTGGTCATGTAGAGCGAATGAACGAAGAAAGGAGTGTAAGGATAATATAATAATAATAAGCCTTTTATTCTGGACTTCTGTTAGGTAATGAATATTAGACATGTTTTGTTTGTTACAATATATCTCGAAGCATAGTTTGCCTCTTGGCATAGGCCTCCTCTAACATTTTCCGCAATGATATATATGACGCAAATGTGAATGGTAGAAGAAGTCGGGGACGCCCGAGGAAGACATGGCACGATCAAGTGAATCAGATACTTATGTCGGGCCATGTCAAGAATCAGAATAATAGAAAAATATATATGAGACGATGCATGAATGTGAAGGAGGCAAATAGTGTGTGCCAAGACCAAGTCTCTGCCTATCCCTGCTTAGAAACGGCGTGATGGTTAATTAGTTAGTTAGTGACGTAAGAAATTATTTTGATGCCTACCTACTCCAAACAGTCAATTATGTCCAATATTTGAATATTTAGGATTACAAGGCTGCAAATGGTAATGCCTTTCCGTTCTGCCTGCCAATTAAGGGACATTTCTGGTATGTTCGAGATGATTTATGGTACAGAAGCTGTTGGAAGAACTTAAGAATGCGACATTTCCCGGACTTGGCGATTTTTTCTACAACTATTTCTGTCGAATTAGTGCATTTTATTTAGCACGGAAGCGCACTAAAAAATCTGCACTTACGCTTTGCACATTGCGCAGTTTTTTTAATAGTGCAACACTTGTGTTGTTTGAGGAAAAGGTAATTATGATGCAAGCACGTGTCATGCAAACTAATTGGCTTTGTAAGTGAAAGTATGTTAATTTTTATTTTTTTTAACTCTCAGTCGAAGTATGATACAGTTTTATGACAATTTAACAGTTTTTTTTTTTTTTATGACTGAATCGGATAGGGACACATTAGCTCAGTTGGTAGATCCGCGCCCCGGAAAGCCGAAGGTCCTGGTTTCGAGTCCCAGATGTGACCGTATCTTTTTCTGATTTTTCTGTTTTTCGATTGAGTTTCCTAATATTGTCTTCTTTAATTAAAATAAAATAACATTTGTTTACTGGTTGGGGAGGAAGTAGGTAAAGTGTTCTAAGAAAAGTAGATATTTTAAAGTGGGACATAAAATAGTGGATAATTAATTATGATGGAACTCTCGCGGGGAGGGAAGGCTCCCTGAGGAATTTAGGGGCGAATTCCTATTCCGCCCTGTAGAACACTACCTTAAGATACCTACAACCTAAAACTATCCGTACTGGAAATGGGAAGTCGTCATGAGGAATATTACCTACAGATTAACTGGACTTCTCAACATTGTGTATTTAACATTCGAGAAACACATTTTCAACTTGCAGATCAATATTTTATACTCCTGGTGTGCTAGCACGGTCGCTCGATATGAAGTTACCGACCGATTGTCGGTAACTTCTCATCGTTCCCTAGGGCAACTGCAGATCTCAAACGTACAAACGACAGTTGATATCGAATATATTAAGGACACTTAGTCATTGTGAACTGTCACCTATTCGTTTGCGATCTGCAGTTGTCGTAGGGAACGATGAGAAGTTACCGATAGTTATCCTACCGATCGTTATAGAGCAAGCGTGCTAGGGCCTCTGGGCCCCTAGCACACTCGATCGATAATAACGGATAACTTTCGGTAACTTCTCATCGTTCTCTAGCATCACCAACGAATAAGCGACAGTTCACAATGACTAAGTATCCTTAATATATTCGACATCAATTGTTGTTTGTACATTAGCGATCTGCAGTTGTTCTAGGGAACGATGAGAAATTACGGAAAGTTATCGATACAATCCTTATCGATCGAGTGTGCTAGGGGGTCAGGATGGGTGTTAATCTTCCTCTGATTGTATGATATCACTTCTGCAATTGCTTAGTTATAAATATGCATAAATAAAATCGAGGTATCTCGTGCATATACGAAATTAATTTCGCAAACCGACAAAATTATTAAACTGTCGAAAACAGAACATCTAATTGTTGAGAGAGCGTCCTTGAGGTGATAATTCTTTACGAATGGCGTTATACAAGACTAAAATATAACTTGCATTTTAAAATTCAAATTCGTGCAAACACTATAGATACGAGTGTAGATGTTTAATGTTGGTAGTTTGTGGCAAAAGTGTTGACGTAATTTGTTAGGTGATGTGGTTTTATTGCTATAAATAAATGTTATAAATTGTAGCAATTGTAACTTTTATCAAAACGCCAGCTGATTTTTTTTTATAAAGTCCGCAACAGCCCCTACCTAAAATATTTCTAACTGCCTCACTTTCATGTTAGAAAAATGATCTTCACAACGCCAGTAAAGATCGTCGATACGAATTATTCAGTGATGAGGGGGGCAATTTATATAATTGCCTTCCAGATGATATTTAAAACGAAAAAAGTGTGTGTAAATTTAAAAAAAATATATTTATTTTTATTCACAAACAACAATATAGCGAAAGTGAATAATATTGAATGATAGTATATTGTATGATAATATAATGTAATTTAATCTACTGTAATGTAATGTAATTTAATTCAAATTCTAGTTAAGTAAGTGAAAATGTTATTTTCTTTTTTTCAGGAATAAAAAATCTTAAAATATGCCAGAAGACAAATTGCAGACCAACAAAAGGTAAAAAGTCTTCTTCCGATAATGCACTTTCTTTTGATAAATATTTTCTTAAACAAATATTTTTTGGTTTCGGTGTTAATTTTAAAATTACACGCCCTGTCGATCTAATTCTTGGCCAGGATTAAGCTATACGCCAAATTACTATTTAGATTCATTTATCTTTAATACGAATCGGTTTACATTATGAATATGAAAAAATATGCTATGGATACACTGAAGCTTTTCCTACCTACTCTATAAATTTATTGGAATTAAAATAAAATTATTAATTTCGTTACAAAAAATAAAAGCATAAAGTACTAAATAATTTGTTTTTTCATTCCATAAATATGAAGTTATATAAGAAACAACCTTTAAAAAATATCCCTTTATGGCTTAGATATTTTTTGACTATTTCCATTGACTAACTTTTTTTCATTCTTGTAAAATTATTCTTAAAAAAATAAAAACAACTTTGGCGCTACTTTCCGCGTGCAGATAAGAGTAAGGTAAGAAGTCAAATATTTCTTGCGTTTATATTCCTCCTAAGTATTTATTTATTTATTCCAACAGTAAAGTTTTAGAATCATCTGAATCCGATGGGCAGATTTTTGTCTAATGAACTTCGGTCCCACGGGATCATAGTTTGGGACCTATTTCCTCCTACGCCCTCTACTACCCAACCGACTGACTTCCTAACAACTACCTAACATCTCGTGCACCTTCCACTATAGCCCATAACGCTAATGGCAGCCTTGTTCACACGTGGTTCAGACTTACACGTGTCTTAACGCCTAGGGTGTTAACTGAACACGGAATCGTTGAAACAAAGGACTTATTGGTAGTATCTATAGATGCGATAAACAAAAGAATTCATATTCCACTCTTTCGCTTATAAACGCTTTTTACAAGTTATGCTTTGAAATATAAAGAAAAATTAATTGTTTGCGCCCGTAGACAAGCAATATGAACATGAATAAATAGTTATGTCAATAAAAAAAACTCAAATCTTGAAGGCTAACAAATACAATGTTGCATCGGTGATTAATAGTAGGCGGCTAGGCGGTGGCAAAACGAAGAATTCCAAGTCATGAATCCGCGAAAACATCATTCGGAGATATTGAAGTTTGAAGTTTAGAATTGATATGTTATTGAAATAACAAAACAATTCTAAACTTTAAACCTCAGTATCTCCCAATGATGTTTTTGCAGATTCGCGACTTGGAATTCTTTGTTTTGCCACCGCCTAGCCGCCTACTAGTGATTAATTAAAACATTAATTTTATTTAAATGGTCCAATTTCAAAATTATAATGAAGATTGGAGTCGAGTTCAGACAAGAGATGAGATATTGTATTCATTCTTCAGACTTTCAAGCATTTATTGTACATCTTTAATCCTCTATGCATTAGGCCGTTCTGTGATGATTTTCTCATACGCGGAAATCTAACTTTTATATATTTCTGGTTTCGTAATTATGTATACGAGTATCTCTATTGAAGACAATTTCATTCTGAAAGTGTTTTGACATTTGGTTTATCATAACCATAACATAACTCTATGTACAAAGATTAACACATTAAGATGATACCCGGTGGTGCAGAAATAGATTTTACTAAAACATTGCTGTCACTGTTGCTCTTACTCCACCGGATATTGAGCGAAAGGGACAATGCACTGACACCTAACTAAAATGGAGGTTTTGTATTCCCCACTTTTTTCCTCCAAAGGTGGACTGATTTTCAATTTTTTTTTTACTAACTACATAAGAAAAAACTATTCTATGTCTGTACGTTTTGCTTTTTTTAAAAAAACATTGTCTGGTTTGTATACTGAACATCTTTTGACGGCGTTTAAACCAGTCAATTTTATTGATTTTTGGAAGGTCATAACTTCTATAAAAAGTAACTAATCAAAAAAAACAAAAAGTACCGACACGCTAGTAGTTGATATCTATTTTATGCAAAAACAATATTTTCTCTAGGGTTAAAATCCAGAGAGATAAATAGGGAATACGTTTGTATGGAAAAATCACCTCGGAACCTCTTCTTTATTCGAATACAATTTAGCTCCTCTCTTTTTTGATTAACCATTGCATACTCGTACTTGCCTTTCACCAGTACCTACATATCTCATGGCTCTTTTCTGTGTAAGTTCTGTATTATATATTTTAATTAATGAAGATAATATTTAGCGAAAGTCAAACGAAAATCCGAAACAGAAAAATCAGAAAAAGCTACGGATACATCTGGGACTCGGCCCGGATTGCCAGAGGTTCTGGGTTCAAGTCCCAGATGTATCCATATCTTTTTCTAATTTTTCATTTTCGGATTTTCGTTTGACTTTCGCTAAATATTATCTTCAAAAGTCAAACGAAAATCCGAAACAGAAAAATCAGAAAAAGATACGGATACATCTGGGATTTTGGCCCGGATTGCCAGAGGTCCTGGGCTCGAGTTTCAGATGTATCCATATCTTTTTCTGATTTTTCTGTTTCGGATTTTTGTTTGACTTTCGCTAAATATTATCTTCATTAATTAAAATATTATAATTTGAGGTTTAACTCTTGTTAAAAAGTTAAAAATAAAAATAAAAATCTTTATTATATATGTTCAAGTTTCCTTCATTGGCCAAATATAACATCGTAGAACAGTAATTTAAATGTAGAGCAACTATAGTTTTCAAAATTAGTTCTGCAGTGTTTCCATTTTTTTAATAATTATTTCTGTCTTTCACCCTGCAAGGGTGTTCTAGGCCATCATTTAAAATTAAGGAGAAATAAAAGATGAATTTAAATGGACCAATTTCAAAATTATAATGAAGATTGGAATCGAGTTCAGACAAGAGATGAGATATTGAATGGAGGGGAGGCAATTTTTGATAAGGCTTTATAGAAGAGAGGATATTTGTTTAGAGAGGGACAACCAAAAAATATGTGATCTAAAGTTCCCATTTCTAGACCACAGAATGTACAAATCGGGGGAGTCAAGGACATGAATTTTAAAAAGGTGAGAAAAACAGAAAAATGTCCGATTTTTAAAAATTTCTTTTTTGGAAAAATTGGGGAATTGTTGAAACCATGGTTTTGATGGGATAGTCCTTTGTATTGAGACGTAGAAGGCTCCCTTGGATTGACTAGCAATGTGCCAATACTCTGTCCAAATATTGCGGGATCTATCTTTGATGATGGAAAAAATGTCAGATAGGAGAATGTGGTTTACCAGAAGTTTATTTCTTAGTCTTCTAAGAAATTTTTTTTTTATACATATCCAAAATATGCTGCTGGAGCAAAGGTTATTTTTATTTTAGAAGTTGGTATAAAAACATTCAAACAATTATCAAATAATTTTTTATAAATTAATAAAATATACCTTCAAAAAATATGGACACGAAGAAGAACGGAATTAGATACCTGCCTAACGATTCTAATTTTCAGAGATCGAATTAAATGCAGTAATTTGAAAATGTGATTCATCAAAAATACTATGTTCGGTTGTGTGTGCATCCTGCGTAACTCTAGTTAAAAACCAAATTTGCTTTGAATTTAAGTATCATTTTCAAAACTTAAAATTGATTGTGAAGTTTTCAGAATAGGTAGGTACTTAGGTACCTATAAAAATTATATTATACATATCTACCATTCATCCGATTGCAATGAAACTTTGAAGATATGATGTGCGCATACCCGGGATGGTTATAGGATAGCTGAGCTCTGGCGTTATGAAATTATTTTCTACACTATTCATCTGATTGCGATGCAAATTTGGTGAGTTGTTGTGAACATGCCCGCGAAGGTTTCTACGTGTAAACTGGTGAACTCTGGCGTTATGAAATTTGCATAGCGGGAGTTGAAGGGGATAGCGTGAAGGGGATTTTCGCGAGAAGGGCGACAGCCGAAGAGGGGAGAGGGAATGCAGGGAAGGTGAAAGGGGAACGCGGGAGGGAAAGGGGACATGATAGGGGAAGAAAAGGCGGAAGGGGAATGGGAATGGACACGAAGGGAGAAACAATTTATTTATTTTACCCCATTTAATCAGAGGAGACCATATTTGTCACAGCTCCCAGCTCTCATAGGAAACCTTGTCTACCTTACTAACATAGTGAGAAGTATGGTCTCACGCTATATATTCCAATCTAAAAGTTAACCACAAAGAAATTTAATTGTACACCTTTATGAAACCAAAGTTTCCAATCGCAATTTGAAAAAATGAAACTTTGTGAATTTTTAAAGATTTTTTTTACATGAAATGTCAAAAAACTGACGTTTATAATTCATTTGTCTAATGAAATATGCATGTGTTTTTTTTTTATTATCAGTAATTTAAGTTAGAAAAAAGGTAAAGTAAGCCATTTTTAAAACTTTTTAAAGTTTTCATCTTAAAAATTTATTAAATTTTTATATTTAAAAAATTACATGGTTGTTTCTAACAATAAATTTTCAAAGCCAATTTCATCACCTTTCGAAAACATTTTTTAGTTTTCTGTTACGTTAACAAATATTCAATTTATTTGGATTTTATTGCGAAGCGGTAATATTTTTAGCCTCTGACAAAAATGCCAAATTTTTTAATGTTTTTTTTTAAGTGGCATTGCAACGCACGCCGGGTATCAGCTAGTTATCTAAAGTGAAAATTATTTTAATTGTAATCTTTAAAACACTAGAGCATCCCGTGATTTTTAACGAATCTGCGCTATATATTATTTATAACAGCTGATAGAAAGATTGACCATGCATTTTCAAGCAGGTATTTTAGTCTATTGCATTCAATAATTTTATTGTCTGCTTTCAAAAGTTTAATATCCATTATTATATGGTAACACATTGCATCCTTTCGCAACATCTGCAAATCTGCATTTTTTTGACATATTGAAAAAAGGATCAAAATGCATCTGAGATGAATCGGCATTATAAAGAAAAAAGAAATGTAAATAATAATAATGGCTAGCAATGTGTTGTGTATGAATGCTGGGCGAGTAGATTGCAACAATCTCCTGGTCCAACATTGTCACATCTCATCTCAACAGAATTATTCTCAAATACACATGTCCAATGTCCATATATGCAAGAGTAGCGAGTGTTTTGGGAATAGTCAACCATTGGGGAAAGTAGGCCTAGGAATATTATTTCCAATTCCTTAATATTATTTGCCAAAAATTCTCCCTTGGGGACTATATCATGTTCAGGGATGCTGTGTGGAAGGTCTTTTAGAGTAAATGAAAGAGAGGAGGTTCTGTGAACGAAGAAGGGTAAGATGGGTGGGTTCAGGAGTGACGGACTTATGAATCGTTGATGGGTTGAGAGAGTCCCGCTGAAGAGGTCATCAATATCCCTCAACCAATCTCTCCCGATCTGGCCCGCCTACCGTCATACCCGTCCCATAAATAGAAATCTCGTCCTAAGGAGGTCTATGTCAGTTTTATAATCGGACGAGGGTAAAGTGCGTTAACATCGGGAGGTGAATCTACGTGATGGCAGGAATAAAAAAGATTTGCAACTTTTTTCGAAATTCAAACCCTTTTTTTTCAATCAAAAAGATGTAGTGTAAAAAAATCCGTGTATAGTTGTGATTGTTATGTATCGTAACAGCGGAAAATAAAAGTGCTGGCTGCACTAATTTTATGTTTAAAAAAAGTACCCCTAAAGTTATTATTTCGGAAAAAGTTATTTATCTTTTTTACTTATAGGTACTATCATGTATAATCATCTCCCGAAGTTAGTTACCTACGTCTTCCCACTGGGTCATTTCGGTACAGAATCGACAAAACACCGGAGAAAATGCACAGAAAAGTCCCAAATAGCTGCGCTGCAAACCGTAAAAAAATCATCACTTGTATGTGCGAGGTCTCCAGTTTTTGTCGATTAAACTCGTAAACTTTTCTCGACAAAAATTACGATGTAAAGATAAGGGGACTATGTTGCTATCAGCTTTGTGAGGCGGATTAAGGTAAGGGCTGTGGAAGGAATTTATTAATGCGGGTCTTGAATGTGTCCTGATTACATACAAGAAGGAAAAAAAGATTGATTTGAGTTCATGATTCAGAAGGAAGATTTTTAGCATTTTTATTAACTACGTTTGTCAAAAAAGGTATTGTGTAAACCACAGGTACAGTACCTCTGCCATGAATGTTTACTAGTTTACCTGGTGAAGTGAAGGGATGCAAAAAGGGGTCCAGGCAGAGCAGCTTTCACCTTTCGCCGGTGCAACAACAAACCGCATTGTTGCATCTTGCAACTGCAGCAGGAGTTGTTACTCAGTACACAGGTAATATTACATCATGGAAAACCGAAAACTGCTTTTCTAAGGGAGAAAATACATTGTTAGCAAGAATCCAACTGAAATAGTTTGTAAGTTTTAGGTATTAATATCATTTTTAATGTTTCTTTAGCTTATAAACCTTTATTAAAAATATAATGAAACAAATTTAAAACTTTTTCCACTTTAATTTATTGGCCGTAACCGGTTTCAGCTTGTCAAAGCCATCTTCAGGATGGAACAAATTATTCTTAACCTACAGATTGTATACACAACATATTAGGGAGGGGGTAGGGGGGTGGTCTGCCAAGATGAAAATTGTCAATTTTCTTTTTTACAAAAACAACATAATTATATTACACATTTAAAATAATAGATATATCTACAACAAAAAATAATCTGTCTCGTAAAATGTATATGAATAGTTTAGAAGGTTCTTTTAAAACAAACACCTAGAAAGTTTGCAAAAATTGATGGCGCTGCGATCGTTTAAAAAGTTTTAAATTGCAACACCGAGTTAGCTCATAGGAAAAGGCATGTACATTTTAAAAACACAGTGGTCCAAGTATATGCATATTTTTCACTTTAAACGGTGATCATAAATTAGTGTTACTTTCCAAAAGGAGATGATTCTGCATCAAATTCGAAGACAATGTTTGCAACCTTTTTTTATAATTTAATAATTTGTAGGGAAGATAATTAATTAGATACATGGAAGCGGTTTTTATAGTTCTGAAATTTATGTTTAAAATAACCATTTATTATATTTTTAATCCAAATTCATAAAACAAAATCTAATGAATGAATCAAAATGTGATAAAATAAAAACGTTACAACACCGAGTTATATAGTTTTAAAAAAAATTATAAGCAATAATTATTGGCATGAAACACTCATCCATATTGAAAAAATCTCCCGAGAAACGATACATGTCGCCGACGGGACTCGAACCCGCACCCCTCTGATTGCCGGTCAGGAGCTCTCAGCTCAGGGCTTATAATAATTGTAATTAATAATTGTTACCCTTTGTGCTATGCATAAAAATCTCATCTTAAACATTAGTATATTTTAGTTTTATTTGTTTAAAACGAACTGTCAAAACTTGGTGTTGCTATAGAATTGAAAAAAAAAAGTTCCAATTATTAATAATTTTCTAGAATATTATCCCAAGGTTCGTAGAAAATGTACATGATATCCCATCGGATCCAGTATTTTTTTAAAATATCGTTTTGTTGATTATGAAGGGATTGGTGAGGAATTGAAAACGCCTGTCCCAAAAATGACGAAAAAAGTTCACATCATCATCAATTATTTATTTACGAGTAACCCATCCAAGTTCGAGATCGGGTTTTTGAGAAAAAAAATTCCAAATCCTTTTCGGAATCAATAATGGCGCAGATAAAGTGTAACTTTATCCGGAACGGAAACTCCGCTGGGTGATATTGTTCAGCCATTTTGGGAACAATATTTTTCCCCTTTTTTCATTTTCGATATAACCATTGCCCCTTCCACTCCGGTCGAGTGCCCACTCCATCGGGCGGGCACGAAAACTACAGGACAAACAAGAAGATTATTACATATATCATTATTTATATGAAAAAAATAATATCAATTGACGGCCGGCGTAGTCCAGCGGTAGGGCGTTTGACTCCCATTCCGAAAGCCGCGGGTACGAACCCGGCGTGCGCAAATAAATTTTATTTAATTGATCTGTGTCATTTCACAATTAATTATTTAAAATAATGTATAGTATATTTATCAGAGTGGAAGATACTCTTAGTATGTAAGACCCCTGGTGTAAGACCTCCATTCATAATTGAAACGTTGCTTGAAATGGCTTTAGCCGTGTTTAGTAACTAGATCTGAATAGCCAGGTACTTCCCCACCTTTCTCTTCCTCGTCTCCTTCCCTTCCCCACTTACCTTCAGCCTCATAACATACCCCGATTGGGGATGCCATAGTCTCACTGGCTCCAGTCGGGAGCAGTTTGAACTCTTGTGAGGTATTCAGGTATTTAGACCGGTCAGTGGTTGAGTGGGCATAGCGTTTGGGTCCCACCCAGGCGTTCCGTGTTCGATTCCTCGGCTGGCTAAGTCCTCCATCACAACACAAGCAACATCTTCCGCTTAGTGTGGTGGTAGTAGGAGATTTTCAAATGTTGTTGGGTTATTCGTAACCCGGGAATGTTTGTCTTTCTTTTAAAAAAAAAAAAAAAAAAAAATTCACTATAATTTATTTATTTTAAATGAGACGGATGAATGCATGTGATTGAAGCAAGAAGTGTGTGCCAATACCGAGTTATTTGGGGGTCTATCCTCTCTGATTGGATTACTCATTCGCGAAGAAACACCGCGATGATTGTTTAGAAAGGCAAACATTCCCGGGTAATAAAGAAACCGACATTATCAAGGGGTGAGGTTTGTCTGGGTCTTTGCGGCGGATGTATCTGCCCACCTTCTGCTTGAGTAACTGGTTGGGGAAGGCCTTTTGATCTCTCCAGCCGTACTCATCGCCTTGCATCACAGTTGTATTAGAGGTGGATTCTTACGTCACTCCTGAACACACTGACCCCCAGATTCCTACCCACCCCAAATACCTTTTTTCTTCACGGAACTTGTTCCCCTTCATTTCATTAAAATTATCACCCACACAGCATCCCCTAAGATGACTTAGGCCCTAAGGGAAATTATATGGAGCTAATGTAAAAAAAATATCAGTTTTTTTTATATATTCCGTATCGCTTTGACATTTTCATATCTATCTCTTGTATCTCTTGATCTCATTGTACCATGTATGCTTTATCTGATTTTTTTTAATGATAATGTATTGCGGATTGACTCTGTAAAATAAAATAATTATTGCTTTATAAAATAGACATCGGAGTGCGTATATTTGTATATTTTCATATAGATTAACAAAAATAATTTCAGACATTTTCAATTTGGTTTTTCTTCGTAAAATTGTGCCAATTTATGAAATAAACACTTAAGAATGTTATTTTGATAATTTTCCTGTTTCTATCGTAACCCTTTTAATTTATTTTTGGCATTTTTTGTTCAAACAATCCGAAGTCTAATCACAAAAATATTTTAAAAATTTAGTTAGGTCCGAATTACCTATTTCGTCAAGAAATTCAGTTTTGGAGACATTATAAAGATTCTCATGTAACCCTACCGTTGAAATACGCCAAAAAACACCTTTCCCATATTGCGAAGGAAAAAAACAACTAGAATATGTATCGAACAACGAAATCGTATTGAACAGAAGGATAATGTGATTGGGGTAAGATTGAAAAAGGCCTTCGCTCGAATCCAACCCTTATTTCTCCTGCCAAAGGGGTCATTTTTCCAGCGCTGGAGAACAAAGGGATCCGGAGAAAGGTTCGGTACAATAAACATGGGAGAAATTCGCTGGGAAAAAATAAATATTTGAATAGAATACTTTTTTTTTGTTCTTTTTTGCTGTGGCCATTTTTTTCCTTTTCGCAGTTGGATGATTGTGAATAATTCTAAATGTGCTTCCTTTACCTGTTAGGGAAGGATTTGCGTGGATTGGGAAAATAATTGTTTAATATCTACCTTTCTTTATTTATAAGACGATACCATAATAGTTTGAATATCAACCAGATTTTATATGACAGTGAGGCATGAAACTGGCGGATTTTTGAAACCGTACTACCAAAAATAATTACATATCGGAAGTTTGGGGAAAGAGCATTGAAAAGCTTGGAATTTAGTCTGCGGTCAAAAACTGGTTTTGAAAACTACTAGGCATTTAAAATGACACATTTTTTTAGAATAGGCTATCTACAATAATCAACGTCAAGCACCTTCGAGGTGATTGATGGCAGTACTAAATGGCGCTACGTAACATGATGTTTTTGTAAAAGGATGTCTATAATTAATAATCAACTTCAACCACTCTCGAGATGATTGCAGAACTAAACGGCGCTACGTAACATGATTTTTTAGAAAAGGCTATCTTCAATAATCAACGTAAAGCACCATTGAGGAGAATGGAGTACTAAACGGTGCAACGTAACATGATTTTTTTTAGAAAAGGCTATCTACAATAATCAACGTCAAACACCATTGAGGTTAATGCAGTACTAAACGGTGCAACGTAACATGATTTTTTAGAAAAAGCCATCTACAATAATCAACGTCACAAAGCACCCTTGAGGTGATTGCACTACTAAACGGTGCAACGTAACATGATTTTTTAGAAAAAGCCATCTACAATAATCAACGTCACAAAGCACCCTTGAGGTGATTGCACTACTAAACGGCGCTACGTAACATGATTTTTTAGAAAAGGCTATCTTCAATAATCAACGTAAAGCACCATTGAGGAGAATGGAGTACTAAACGGTGCAACGTAACATGATTTTTTTAGAAAAGCCTATCTACAATAATCAACGTCAAGCACCCTCGAGGTGATTGCATTACTAAACGGCGCTACGTAACATCATTTTTTAGAAAAGGCTATCTACAATAATCAACGTAAAGCACCATTGAGGATAATGGAGTACTAAACGATGCAACGTAACATGATTTTTTTAGAAAAGGCTATCTACAATAATCAACGTCAAGCACCATTGAGGTGAATGCTGTACTAAACGGTGCAACATAACATGATTTTTTTAGAAAAGGCTATCTGCAATAATCAACATATAGCACCATTGAGGTGAATGCAGTACTAAACGTGCAACGTGCAACGTAACATGATTTTTTAGAAAAAGCCATCTACAATAATCAACGTCAAGCACCCTCGAGGTGATTGCACTACTAAATGGCGCTACGTCACATGATTTTTTAGAAAAGGCTATCTACAATAATCAACGTCAAGCACCTTCGAGGTGATTGCAGTACTAAATGGCACTACGTGACATGATATTTTTAGAAAAGGCTATCTACAATAATCAATATCATGCACCCTCGAGGTGATTACAGTACTAAATGGCAGTAAGTAACATGATGTTTTTAGAAAAGGCTATCTACAATAGTCAACGTCAAGCACCCTCGAGGTGATTGCAGTACTAAACGGCGCTACGTAACATGATTTTTTAGAAAAGGCTATCTACAATAATCAACGTAAAGAACCATTGAGGAGAATGGAGTACTAAACGGTGCAACGTAACATGATTTTTTTTTAGAAAAGGCTATCTACAATAATCAACGTCAAACACCATTGAGGTTAATGCAGTACTAAACGGTGCAACGTAACATGATTTTTCAGAAAAAGCCATCTACAATAATCAACGTCACAAAGCACCCTTGAGGTGATTGCACTACTAAACGGTGCAACGTAACATGATTTTTTAGAAAAAGCCATCTACAATAATCAACGTCACAAAGCACCCTTGAGGTGATTGCACTACTAAACGGCGCTACGTAACATGATTTTTTAGAAAAGGCTATCTTCAATAATCAACGTAAAGCACCATTGAGGAGAATGGAGTACTAAACGGTGCAACGTAACATGATTTTTTTTAGAAAAGGCTATCTACAATAATCAACGTCAAACACCATTGAGGTTAATGCAGTACTAAACGGTGCAACGTAACATGATTTTTTAGAAAAAGCCATCTACAATAATCAACGTCACAAAGCACCCTTGAGGTGATTGCACTACTAAACGGTGCAACGTAACATGATTTTTTAGAAAAAGCCATCTACAATAATCAACGTCACAAAGCACCCTTGAGGTGATTGCACTACTAAACGGCGCTACGTAACATGATTTTTTAGAAAAGGCTATCTTCAATAATCAACGTAAAGCACCATTGAGGAGAATGGAGTACTAAACGGTGCAACGTAACATGATTTTTTTAGAAAAGCCTATCTACAATAATCAACGTCAAGCACCCTCGAGGTGATTGCATTACTAAACGGCGCTACGTAACATCATTTTTTAGAAAAGGCTATCTACAATAATCAACGTAAAGCACCATTGAGGATAATGGAGTACTAAACGATGCAACGTAACATGATTTTTTTAGAAAAGGCTATCTACAATAATCAACGTCAAGCACCATTGAGGTGAATGCTGTACTAAACGGTGCAACATAACATGATTTTTTTAGAAAAGGCTATCTGCAATAATCAACATATAGCACCATTGAGGTGAATGCAGTACTAAACGTGCAACGTGCAACGTAACATGATTTTTTAGAAAAGGCTATCTTCAATAATCAACGTAAAGCACCATTGAGGAGAATGGAGTACTAAACGGTGCAACGTAACATGATTTTTTTTAGAAAAGGCTATCTACAATAATCAACGTCAAACACCATTGAGGTTAATGCAGTACTAAACGGTGCAACGTAACATGATTTTTTAGAAAAAGCCATCTACAATAATCAACGTCACAAAGCACCCTTGAGGTGATTGCACTACTAAACGGCGCTACGTAACATGATTTTTTAGAAAAGGCTATCTTCAATAATCAACGTAAAGCACCATTGAGGAGAATGGAGTACTAAACGGTGCAACGTAACATGATTTTTTTTAGAAAAGGCTATCTACAATAATCAACGTCAAACACCATTGAGGTTAATGCAGTACTAAACGGTGCAACGTAACATGATTTTTTAGAAAAAGCCATCTACAATAATCAACGTCACAAAGCACCCTTGAGGTGATTGCACTACTAAACGGTGCAACGTAACATGATTTTTTAGAAAAAGCCATCTACAATAATCAACGTCACAAAGCACCCTTGAGGTGATTGCACTACTAAACGGCGCTACGTAACATGATTTTTTAGAAAAGGCTATCTTCAATAATCAACGTAAAGCACCATTGAGGAGAATGGAGTACTAAACGGTGCAACGTAACATGATTTTTTTAGAAAAGGCTATCTACAATAATCAACGTCAAGCACCCTCTAGGTGATTGCAGCACTATGGCGTAAGCCAGAGATGAAATCAATTTGGGAGGCGGGTATGGGTACCGCCCGGGAACACTTTATTGGATAACCAACACCCCTGTCACCCCAAATGCTACGTTTGGGGACTTAGCGTCTTGGCAGCCAATGCGTTTGCCAACCTACCTAGGGGAAGACCTAATCTAGACTTCTCCAGTCAGACTCTTTCGACCCATCGCCTTGCACAGCAGTGGGAAGAATGGATTCATACGTTCTTTTCTCCTGGACACATTGACTCCCAGTTTAATACCCACCCCATATACATTTTTCCTTCTCGGAATTTCCTCTCTTTCCTTTCCCTAAAAATACCCTTCACACAGCATCCCCTAAGATGAAATATGCCCTAAGGAAAATGGTATTCCTCAGGGCCTCCTGTGTGTAAAAATAAGTACATTTTTAGCATTTTTTATTAATACAAATTGTGACTCGTGCCAATAAAAAAATTGGACAGCTGACTTCCATCGCGTGTTATTTCATGGATTTGAAATGCATATTATCGGGAATCATTTCACTGTTGCCGTCAACAACTCGCAAAGGTCGCTACTGCCACATTTGTGCATCGTGTCGGCTGACAACACACTTGATTGACTCCCTTTCTTCACTTATTCATCATAATATCATCGGCAAACGGTCACGCGACCAACTCAAAGAAAAAATGGGCACAATGGACGTTTAATTTCCATTCTATTTTTGTTGTGAAGTTAGTGCTTTGGCATTTGAGATAAGGTTACCTTGTTACCTGTACCTACGTCGAATTTGAGTCATTTTATAATCGACACGTCCGCGCTTGTGAAGGACTTTATTAATATTTTATTCCTTGACCTGTTTGGCATTTAAGACTTTTCAAATGTGCACTCATCCCTCTGAGCTACCTAGGGTGAAATTTCAAAATAATGGATTTCAACGTAAAACGAAAAAACCATACCAAGAAATGAAATGAAGGCCGGCGTGGTCGAGGGGTAAGGTTTTCGACACCCAATCCGAAGGTCGCGGGTTCAAATCCGGCGTGCGCAAATAAATTTTATTTGATTAGTTTGTGTTATTTCACAACTAATTAATTAAAAATATAAATAATATATAGTATATTTGTGGAAGTGTAAGATACTCTCAGTATCGACCTGATGTAAGACCACAGAATTGAAACGTTGCTTAAAATGGCTTTAGCCGTGTTTGGCGACCAGACACCTGTCTTTTCATTTTTGGCATCTCGCGCGGCGCATATTGGTGCTGGATATTTGGATGTGTTGGAGAGTATGGATTGATTCACCGGTGCAATATTAGGTACAATTGTTAGATTTTCTCGTATGATTCGAGTTTTTTAATTGATAAAACTGTTTATTCATATAGCATGTATACGGCCGCAAACAATAATTTTTTTCTTAAGGGCATCTTACCGCAAGCGCAGCATAATTTGCGGTTTTTGATGCAGTTTTTAGAAAATTTCTATATTGTTTATCAGAAAACAATATTATGTTTTGAACAAATAAATTATTCTTCTAAAAGAAGTTACAACAAAACGTGTTAAAATGTTTACAACTATTGTATAAAAAAATATTTACAGAACCTCTAAAAATAGCTTAAAGTTCGATTGTATCATTTAATTCTAAATACAAAAGAATTATTAAAATATACTTTATCACCACAACAATGTTGTCTAAACGGCTGGAAAATAAAATTATTTTTAAAAGCATTAAAACAATGCTTAAATAAATAAAAACCGTTTTTCAATATTAGGATATTGTTATCTTATATAAACCAGAACAGAATTCAATTCTCGTCAGTATTCGAGATAGTCTCAGAGCGAGCGGACGTCAAATTTTACTAGAAAAAAATGCGGGCACATGAGGAAAGGGGTCACACTAACGGTTTGGCGTTATGTTACGATGTATTATTTTAGGTCCAAGCAGACTTTTTTACTAAAAATTCCGTTTATGTGGCCGATGTAAACAACCAGCGTTCTAAAAAGTTGTAGAGTGGCCCGTTGAGCAGAATCGTATCCCTAGTTTTATTTATTTACGCCCTACATGGCTTTCACATAAATTTATAATTATACAGTTGTGTTAGTTGTAACAATGGTATATCTAACATTCTATCGACAATATTCTCAAGTTGATAACCTAGATCAGGGTTTCCCAAACTTTTTCTGCAGTGGAACACTGTGATTAAATTTTAACGGAACCCTGGGCTTATTTTTAAGATTAAGTAATTCCTAATATTAAAAATTTAAAAAGAAAAGTTATTAAACCCATTATTTATTTAGTATACAAATAAACTATACATATATTACAAAAACAATAAAACGGAAAATAAAATAAAAATATATATATACACAAAAAATGGAATAAATGAAGCACCGATGATATGCTTGGTGTAACTAACTCTAACGCCGTTCTTCCACGTAGCTATTCACAAGCGACGCTACCGCTACCTGTCAAACAAATTTGCTAGTGTAGCACCTAGCGGCGTTTTCAAACACTAATAATAGTATGGAAAATACAGACGAGCGGCGATCGCGTCGCTTGAAGGTAGCTCCATGGAAGAACGGCGTAAGTGAACAGCTCAGGTATGGGTTTTACATTTTTTTAATTCGTGGAATTTTTTTTAGTTATCAATGCTCGACTATGCAAAACACAATGACTGCTGGTGGCTATTGTTTGGCTATTTCTGGTTACGTGATACAACACCTTCCATCTATCGTACCATTGCTGATGGGGGCAATTCCCTGGGAAGTTTTTGAATAATATTTAAATTCCTTAATAAGAAAAAAATTTCGACATTGTAGGCAATCAGATTAAATTAATAATCAAGAAAATTGTTACTTTTTTTTTCTAAAATAGTTAATTTATATTTTCGGAAATCATACACCCAATTCTGTTTTAATGTAATACATTGGTTCCAGGAAATGATGTGTAGAATAAAAACGCGTAGAAACAACAATCTAATGTAAATTTGACAGAATGGTTCGCAACATTGAGTAAAAATTGTGTAAAAAAGTATCAAAAATGTACCAGAAAACTAAAAGCGTTCCTTGTTGTTAAAATTAATTTACCACTGGAGCGACAGCGGAATTTCTAACATTTTTCTCCGATTGCTCGTGATTTTGTGTTGACGATTTTGAAAATTTTCCACCCAAATTAAAAATAACATACTTTCGAATTTTAATAGGGAGACATATAAACCGAACATAGTGCTTTCTCGACAACTAATTCATATTCTATATATAAATAATCATCTCATGTCTTTAGGATTTATAAATAAATTACTAAAAAATCGTAAACATTAGAAAAGCATATATTCTTTGGGTTTTTTAGTTTTAAACCGCCGTAGGAAGTTCAATTTTCTGTCCACATTAAATATTTTATATGAAATTTCATGTAAATGTCTAATATATGAACACATTTACAAATATCTATAATAAAACCGAATTTTATAAGTTATGAAGTGTTTCAATGTTTCGTATGAAAAAAATTTCGTCACATTTTCTGGTCGTGGAATGCATACACTTCGTTGTACTAAAATGTAATTAGTAATGCACTTAACAAGAATAACTTACATCACATCACACAAATACATCCATTAACTATAATACACAACAACACTTAACTCGATTAATGCTTTATTTATTGAAAGTAATGCATTTGCAAAAATAGTCATCTCGAACAAATTATTAACCAACAAACACTATTTTGACAATATTAACTTGATTTTTAACCGTTACGGCATTTAAACACTTTAAATATATTAAAAAATTAAGCACTATTACACTGGTATACAGATATGTTAGAAAAATCGACTCAACATGGAAATAATGATATTTTAGAGCATAAAAGCCTGACAGCGCGTCATTTCAAATATTCTCCATCTTAGACTTAGCAATCCGAGAAATATTGAAAATGACCGATATTTTATTTTTCTTGCCAATATATTCAGATAATTATGATCACATAATAATGCGTAATTGAATACCGTATTGTTTTGGCACCTGTCAGTGAAAAACTGTCGGTTACGAGTCATAAGCTACTGCCTACCGTCTAGCAGCGTAGTTGATTGTATCGAATAATTAGTCAAACAAGTTTGATCGAAATCTGATAAGAATCGTATAATCATGAGCTCTTTCAGTAAATGTAGGTAATGTTTCTATCGAAATTTATCTAAAACATGCATATTCAACTTAATAAACATAATTTGAAAGATGCGCATTATTAAGCGTTTCACGTGCAAACCTTACTCAAGGGTACCATCTAGTGGATATTTTTCGCTGGTCTGACTCGACTGTGAGTCTAAGCGTCTTCCCCGTTCTAGGATACCTCATACCTCTCCGCCCCGAAATATTTTTTCGGTCAACGCAAATTAAGCCTTAATATTTCAAAGCATCTTGTAAAAAGCGTATATAGGTAAAATAATTATGCGCGCGACATCTATGAAAGAGTAGATTATGAATTCTTTTGACAATCACCAATGTCGGGGACCATCGATGTTATACTACACTACTTTATTAGCTAAAATAGATTACAGACATTCATTGTTAAAAATATATTTTAACGTACTCTTTTGGACAGAAGCCTAAACAATTAAAAATTATAACGGAAGAAATCTGCATCACAACATTATGACAGTAATCTGAATTACCGACATTATTTAGTGAAAACTATTATAAGTTTCTGCTTTATCGACATAATACTGCTTGCATAGTAATCTGTATTACCGACGGTGACATAAAAGGAATCTGCATTACCGACGTCAGAATGACAGGAACAAACGGCGACTTCGGTGACTTTACAAAAACTCACTAACCTGCAAATTGCAAATAGTTACAGTTTTATTTTATATTTTGTGACTGTCTCATCGCTAAATTAGGTAAATACGAATTGCACAAATCAATAGCATTAAATCTCACAACATATTAATGTCTTACATCACACGAAGAGTAGGTAAAACTGTGGACTTGCTTATCGAGAGTTTTATTTATTATATTTGAGTGGTTTAGTTTTTTGATAGTTTTATTTGTCGGCATTTTATTGTATGATTTTAAGTCTTACTTAGACCAACAAGTTTATCTATTATAGAAGATTTGTTGCAAATTTGGATAATAATTATGGATATAGTCCCTGTCTTTTTTTGTGTACAATCATAAAATATCCATTTTTACAATAATGTTTTGCACAACAAACCCAAATATGTCTTGTAGTGATATTATTGGATAATGTTTACCCTTTACTATTGCAAGCATTCAAAAGAAACCTGGTATTATGTATTTTACGCTAATTAAATTAGTATTTAATATCTTTATTTGGTAAAATGTATAAGTAATCTGTTCTTACAAAATTGTAACTTTTGAATTCTTCCTCAGGCAATCCTAAGTATGTAATATAACTTAGGTATATCGTTGTTCGGTAATCGCCTAGTTTTAGGTTATTTATACAGCTATTAGGAGATTTGGTCTCCTCCACAAATCCTTTACACTGGCTGCAGTCCCTTGCCATTCGCATCGCCTCCTAAATCGTTAAGCCTACCTGTCCAAATCCAATCCTCTCCCACACAGCCTATCCACCTCTACCTCGGCCAGCCTCTTTGTCGCTTTCACTGGGTCCACTTGGTCATAGTTTTCAGTATCTTGCCATCTGGCAATCTTTAGGGGGCTACCGCCTCCGCTCACGAGGCAACTGAAAAAAAAAACAGTTTACAACTATACTCAGTATGTAAATATGATGGTCCGCACACTACACAACTTCTCAAAAACCCGTTGTCCATAGCAACGCAGGCAGTGACTCGCGACTCGACATGCCAGTTGAGTTTCATGACAGCTCATTGTTCTTCGTCTATGATTAACCTGTTAAAAGACAACATAGGAAAAATATATTTTGTCAATACGATGTAAAATATTTGACAGTTCTCACCTTTCTTACGAACTCAATTTTTATAACATTTCTTTTGTGATATATTACAAAAATTACATCAAAATAATGTAGATAAAACCATCTTCCTAATAATCACTCAAATCTATGCTTTCCACAATGGATTTATATCAAAAACAATGAATAAATATAGACTTCGTATACGACTTCGTTCATATTATCAAGCGGCAGCCATTTTGTCTGCCATCTTTGATGCCCGGCGCGTCATCGTAAATTAATTTGAATTATTCGGAGAGGCTAGACGTTATCCAGTATTTCGTTACATCAAAAACGAGAATGGCCCAAGCGATTCTGACCTTGTTCTTCATACAATTTCTTTGTACATAAGGACAAAATCGATGGTATACCGGAGTAAGTACGGCCAATGACAGGTTAAACAAGTTGAGATAATTATTGAAATCGTAAAATTGAGTAGAAAGTATGGTTGGAAACAATAGTAACAAGCCAGTTTTACTTTGGTTGCAGTCTCTTCAGTGAGCGGATCGCCTTAGTCTGTATCTATTTTTTCGGCCTAACAATGCAATGCATCATGCTTGAGGAGGAGGAGATATCATTGCTCCACATGGAACAAATTCAAATTTCTCCACACCAAATCAATGCAGGGGTGCCACAAGGATCTGTGATGCCACCGCAGCTATTTTGTTGCACATTAACTATCTCGTTGAATGCTTTGCTGACGACAGCACCGTTCACGAGGGTTTTCTTTGGGAAGTTTTGAGACAAAAAGTTGACCACCACCTCGATAACGTTCATGCCTGGGGTAACCTGGTCAGTTTCAACTTCTCAAAAACCCAAGCGTGTCTGATTTCGGAAAAGAGGGAGATCACTGACTGTCTGGTGCAATTTGATAAGAACAACCTTCCCAATAAAGACTTCATTGAGATGCTTGAAATAAATATCTCAGACCAGCTCAAGTATCTGGGTTCCATAGAAACCCAAGTAAATCTGGCTTCCAAGAAATTGGGTGTCTTGTACAGGGCTAGCAGATTCTTCAATAGTGTCCAGCTGCCAAACAATCTGAGTACGTCCAACAATTGAATTTGGGACCCACCTCTGGGCTGGAGCCCCAAAATACTTAATTTTGTGCAGGAGGGCCGTCTGTTTGTTTGACGATGTGTTTTAACAGACCGATTGCCATCTCTAATGTGGTTCCATGACAACTCAACAAAGTGGCATTTCAACACCCCTTGAAGAGGTTCAAACTTCAGGAATAAGAAATATAGAATACAAAACATGAGAATGGTAAATTTCCGAAATGCGTTCTAATGCAGTGCAAGCTGGACAAATTATTCTCTTTTCCTTGTATAATTATTCACACCGTCTCTTTAAGCGTAGGCTAGACGTTCAATATTTATCATCAATATGGAACGGAATGCTAACCTACACATTCAATATTTTATTGTGATCCATCAATATTTATCAAATATCGTGATATTTATTGAACGTGTAGGTTGGCGATATTTCCAACATTTTTTTTTTTGTTTTTTATTAAAGAGACTATATAATATATTGTACATTCAAAATATAACAAAATAAATATTCTCTAGATTCTTTAAAATGTTTTAAAGTTAACGATTTAAAACTATTTTTTTATAAATCCTACGAAAATGCGACAATACACAAAAGATAGGTGAATTCATTGGCTACATAGAACTATAATCACTTTGTATGTCTCCATATTCAAATTCAGAGGTATGATTTTTTTAATGTGGGCAAAAAAATTTCTTTTAGCAATCCGAGAAAAAAGTTTTAAATTGCTCTGTCGCTCCAGTGGTTATAATGCACAAAAATATGTAGTGAATTAAACAAAATGTTGATGTTTTCTGGGTTATTAGTAGGATATTTCAAAATGTCATACTAATGTACAGAACCGTTATGACTACCTGTTTTAGGTAGTCATAACTACCATTAAAATTTATCAAATTTTTTTTTTGAAAAATAGTTCCTAATCTAACCTAATGTAGATACGTTTTTAGATTTTCACGGCCAAAAACATTTTCGTTGTTTGTTTTTGGGGTGTTATGCCTTCTATTTCTTCTGAAATGAAGCTAACGGCACGGTATCCCTTCCAACTAAATAAGCACACACTTAACACTACATATTCACATCGACGGATCTGCCCTGATGATGGACACTGCAACGCTGTCCGAAACGTCGGCTAAAGAAGGAGGTAGCACAACACGGCATAACACCCCAAAAACAAACAACGAAAAATAACCTAATGTAACTTCACTTTTAACGACTTTTCAAAGGAGGTATTGAAGTTGCATATTTCCGAACTTATCCGGTCACACTACTGCATTTATGCAATGTAGACATGCTGAGTGCCACTTGGGGTACGTTGTATTACCTGGCTATTCAGATCTTGTCACCAAACATAGCAAAAACGATTTTAATAACTCAGGTATGGGGCATACGTCATTCCTATGTCTACCTACATTAATTTATCGTGAAAACAAGCTTATGAGTCCAAGCGGTTAAGCAACATTTGGTTTCTGAATGGCGGTCTTTCACCGCAGCGATACTGAGGAATTTTACCAGTGTTTTAAATCTTGTTGACAGGCATCATGGTGAACACGGGATCAGAGGATTGGAATGCAGAGCACAGCACGGGCACATCCATCATGGCGGTGGAGTTTAAGGACGGCGTGATCATCGGAGCAGACTCCCGCACCACCACCGGCACCTACATCGCCAACCGCGTCACCGACAAACTGACGCGCGTCACTGACTACATCTACTGCTGTCGCTCGGGTTCTGCGGCCGACACACAGGCTGTAGCTGATATTGTGTCCTACCAACTAGGTAAACAATTTATTGCAGATTATGCCAATTAAATGACCGGTCAGTGGTTGTGTGGGAATCGCGTTTGGCTCCCACCCAGGCGTTCCGTGTTCGATCCCTCGGCTGGCTAAGTCCTCCATCACAACCCAAGCAATATCTTCCGCTTAGTGTGGTGGTAGTAGGAGATTTTCAAATGTTGTTGGGTTATTCGTAACCCGGGAATGTTTGTCTTTCTTTTTAAAAAAAAAAAGAAAACAAATTAATTAAAATTAAAAAAAAAAAAAAAAAAATTATTATTATTAAATGCATTGCATTTGCATAAGCGTAATGGATACTTGAGCCTTTTTGTCATCATGAATGTATAATTTTGCCATTTAATTCTTCAAAGCATGAGCATTGATCAAATTTGAAATGGTTGATATTGTATTTTTCTGAGGAAATGGATTATCTTTGGATACCAGTTCATTTTGTTGCAAATTTTGAAAAATTAAATTGGCAATATTCTACACACCTATACAGTGTGTAATAGCACATACCCAAAGGATGTGAATTAGTGATTCCTGAGCATATTTGAAGTAAAAAAAAAAAAAAATTTCAATTGAAAACATTAAGGTGAAGACATGCGGAAAAATTCAAAATCGTATAAAATCTTGTGTATTATTAGTTTTGAAAATTTGATCGCTTAGAAATAATATAGATGCTTCAATTAAATACTGTGAGTAGAACACATCTTGGCGTTTGAAGTGATCGAGTATTTTTTTGATAAGCTTTTTAATAAGCTTAGAAAAAAATTATGCATCTGACCTATAAAAAATGGTTAAAAGTGAAAAATCTCCTACTTACAAATCCTTTTTCTGCTGTTGTTTCATTGAATAATGTAGCTAATTAAGTTTCTTATAGAGTGAACGGAAAACATTTTAATATTTGTATCTGAACTTCACAAAATAAAATAAAACGTGCATTTTGGCGACGTTTCTTTTCAGTGAATAAAAATAGGCGGTACCCAACAAATTTGTAAGTGCGAATTTCATCCTTATGCCATGTACAGTAGGATTTTAGCCCGTCGCTCAGTCTACGCCCAGAGCCCGGGGCCAACGGACATGCCTTAGTTTACACGGCGCTTCGATCTTTAAAAATATACTTGCGGAATAACAAAACATTGTTGTTTGCTAGAGATTAGGGTTTTTATTGGTAAACGCCCAAAAATCGTTCGCTCCGCCCGATCCCGAATGAGTCAAGGACTAGTGGATCATCTTAAGATGAAACCATGCGAAATAATGCAAAATCATACAAAATCATGGTTTGAAAATTTAATCGCTTAGAAATATTATAGATGCTTCAATTAAATACTGCGAGTAGAACACATTTTGGCCTTGGGAAGTAGTTGAGTCTTTTTGTCCTTTAAAAAATGCTTTCAAGTGCAAAATCTACCAATGAACCCCTTTTCAATTAATGTTTTATTGTATAATGTGGCAAATTAATTTATTTACCAAGTGGTCGGAAAGCATTTTAATATTTGTGCCACGATTTCCCAAAATAAAACAAAACACTGCAATTTCGCACTATTTTTTACGGCAAGAATCAAAGTGGGCGCGTCCAACAAATTTGGAGTTGAGATTTAAACCTTATGCCATCCGCATAACGACTATGATCATTTAACATTAGTAGCCGCCCGTTTTCTGGGCCGGACAGACGTCTCTACTCTCCAGGTCGCTTAGTTCCGTGAAATCCATTTTAAATTTCCTTGTTATTATAATAAACCATGCAAAAGAAAGGAGTAAATGCTTTTTATAAGCCTTTACGAAATCAACTTGTAAAAAGCAACTCTCAAATACCTTCTCCAACCTTTCCAAAAGAGTATTGTCAAGTATTTTTAAATCCCTCCCAAAAGAGGCGGGGTTCCGATGTCGAACTTTTCAAGGACTATGGGATCACCTTAAAAATATTTTTGCATCACACGTCGCAATTGAGTAGTCAGGAGAGTAGCGCGTTTGTAGCCTAGCGGGTCACCTGATAAGCATTGCGTCTCGTTCCAGCAGCACGGTAACACATGAAACGTCGCAACATACAGAAGTGGGATCAGTGGCGATGTGTAATTGAAAAATATATTTTTTATTTTTAATGGATAAACGGATCAGTGGTGATTTGTGATTGTAAAATATATTATTTATTTTTAATATAAAAAATAACAGCAAAATGACATCTACTTTTTTTAACTCCAAAAATGCTCAGGAATAGCTGGTTAAAATCGTTGGGGTACGTGATGTTACAACCTGTATATACCACATAAATCTATATTGTGGGGCGCATTGTCTATTAATGTTCTGCTTATGAATCGACTCTAAGTTATTAACATTTTGTATTGCAAGGTTAGGTTAAGTGTTAAAATATCAAATGAGTGCGGGCGGCGGAGCTCTGGTAAAAATTGATTCATCAGTCCCTGTATAAATGGAGAATATTAGTAGTAAATAATTGTTTGTTCTCCTCCTTCCACAGGAATTCATCAGATGGAGTTGGAGATGGGAGAGAAGCCGCTGGTCAGCACCGGCGCCAAGTTGTTTGCCAACCTGTGCTACAACTACAGGGACTCCCTGATGGCCGGCATCCTGGTGGCTGGCTGGGACAACAATCTGGGAGGTGAGCCTAACCTAACCTAACCTCACAACCATACATAATACGTAGAAACAAGGGAGATCCGCCATCAACCATTATTAGTATGAAACATCCTTAAATCTCTTCTTCGCACAGCACAACAAATGCGTAACTTTCAAGTACTTGCCCACCTTCCTCTTTTCTATCTCCTTCCCCTCCCCATACCCTTCAGCCTCACAATATACCTCAATTGAGGATGCCGTGGCCTCACTGGCTCTGGTTGGTAGGGAGTAGTTGGGACTTTTGTGTGGTATTTGCATTCAAAAAATGCCTTTGTATTATCTCACAACTGACTCTCCAGAATAATTGAGACCACCTAACTTGGAAAAAACTTCAAACATAGATGCATAACAGGCAGGTGGGTAAACATAAAGTTTTTTTTATAAACTGCTCTTTCATAGATTGCTTCAATTTAATTATTTTATGAAAAAACACTTTTTACAAGTTATCCTTTAACCTCTTCAATGTTGGTTGACATCATGGCCCACACGATGGCCGTGTACCATAGAAAATTAATTACAAAGAATTCTGAGAAGCTACGTTACTGAAATTAAAAGCAAAGTCTGGAATGATATTCTGGCGCAAGCGATTCTGACCTTGTCCTTGTACAGTTTTTTTATACATAAGGGTTAAAATCGCATTTAAGCATGTAACCTCTCATCACCGGGATGGCGACAGATAGCGCCGTATCCACTGAAGCGACAGAGCAATTTAAAACTTTTTTCTTGGATTGCTAAAAGAAATTTTCTGCCCACATTAAAAAAAATCATACCTCCGAATTTGAATATGGAGACATACAAACTGATTGTAGTTCTATATAGCCAATGAATTCACCTATGTTTTGTCTATTATCACATTTTCGTAGGATTTATAAAAAAAATATCATTTAATCGTTTACTTTAAAACATTTTCAAGAATCTAGAGAATATTTGCCATATTTTGGAAACAAAGCAATCCGTGGTTTTGGAAATACATAGTGCCATATTGTGGCAAAAAGCGCTTGAGTGGTTATAATGATAACATGCATAGTTTTGTTTTCATATCGGCATGTAGAAGGTTCACTTATTTCTGACATAGAAACTTTTAATTTTCAGGTCAAGTATACTCCATCCCCATCGGAGGAATGTGCGTGCGTCAGGGAGTGTCCATCGGTGGCTCGGGCTCCTCCTACATCTACGGTTACGTGGACGCGCATTACAAGAAGGACATGAGCAAGGAGGAGGCCGTGGAGTTCACGACGCGCTGCCTGGCTCTGGCTATGGCCCGCGACGGTTCCTCGGGCGGAGTAGTTCGCCTCGGCGTCATCACAAAGGACGGAATCGAGAGGCGAGTTGTCCTCGGAGACCAACTGCCCAAGTTCTATGAGGGTTGATCGATTATCTGGTAATTCGCTGCAAATCTGGTGTGAATCGTTGAAATAAATCATCACAATAATGATTGCTCAACAATAGAAATCAATGTTAACAATAGACCCGTGTTAGTGGTTGAGTTTGACAAACCCATTTATTATCATTTATTTTTCCCACCCAGTTTTCGTGGGTTTAATTCCTATCCATCATTGCACAAGCAGCACCTTCCACATATAATGATGGGATAAGCAGGAAATCAAATGTTCTCTGGTTATACTTAACCTGGGAATGTTTATTTTGTTAAAAAAAGAAACAATGTGTGGTTTTTAATGTTGAATCATGCAAGTTATTTATTTGTTGGTTTATTTTAGCGGACTTTGGCACCGGTGGATTGTGTTAATAATAATATTATTTCTGGAATGATTGTGGTCCATCATTGTAGACATACATAATTGGATAATAAACTTTTTTTATGAAAAATAAAAACTTTTTTAATCAAACTCTGTTTTTAATGAAATTTGTAACACAAGACGCGCAACCTCTGAATACAAAATCTAGTAATCGTAAACCCCTTTGTCACCGAGACGACACACTGATAAGACATAAACCAATTGGATATTGCCCATGACAAAACAATATCTTTGTATCCCACACAATACAAATTTTTCATGAGAAAAAAACTATCTAAAAAATTGAATTTATGCTCCAAATTTGAATGCTCTTTTATTTAGCCTTAATATGTAATAGTTTTATTGTCCACTCGTAAAATATGTAAATGTTGTAATTTATCAATTTTTTTAATACAGTAGAGCCTTAATAATCTGAACTAATGAAAAACAACACCTGTTCGGACTAGCAATTTTATGTTAGATGGAAAAATCCGATGTTCGGACACCGTAATACATATCCCTCGGTATGACAAAGTTTAGTTGGAGCAATATTCAAGGAATTACCTTTTGAAATTGGCCAGTTGTTTTTTTTTTTTTTTAATTTTGTACTAGAATACACAGAAAAGTCATTTTTAATAAATGGGTGGGATCCGAGGTATTGTTTCGATGTAATATAATGATCAGTGGCGGCTCGTGACTTTTGGTGAGCTAGAGTGCTAATATTAACAAAAATGGCATTATTAATGTCGTTGTAACAAAAAAAAAAAAAAAAAAATTTCTAAAAATTTATTTTTGTATGAAGATTTTTACGAAATCTGTGCGGCAAAACTGAAATTTCCTGAAAATCTTCATACAAAAATAAATTTTCGAAAAAAAAATTTAAAAATATTTTTTGGCTACGACACCAATAATGCCATTTTTGTTAATATTAGCACTCTAGCTCACGAAAAGTCACGAGCCGCCACTGATAATGATGACTTAAATATGGAAAGACTCCAGAGTGGAAGAAATTCTTCCATTTCACCATGGTGAAAGATCACCAATCAGAATTGTAATATTGCTTGAAATGACTTCAGCCATGTTTGGTGACCAGATTTGAATTGCCAGGTTCCTTACCTTCCTCTTCCTCATCTCCTTCCTCTCCGCACTACCTTTAATCCCACATCATACCCTAATTGGGGTTGACATAGTTTCACTGGCTCCGGATGGTTGGGAGCAGTTGAGACTTGTACGGCATTCATATAAAAAATATGGGTAATGGTAGACGATGAAATATGTTATGTAATACTGTGTCTTTATTATGTAGTTGTGTATATATCACGATGGGATGCATAACACGGGGGTCACATCACGGTGGGACGTAGATCTGTGTTCGACGCGCGGCGGTCGGTAGGTTGATGAGGCTGTTGTGGTCAACTGGCGGTGAAGTTCACAGATTTTCCTGGTACTCCAGTGAGATAGATGCTCAACACCGTGGTGATAATGGCGAATCCTTCAGGCCGACGATTAACACCGTAGATAGTGGAGATAAACGGTGGTGAAGTGTGATCGTAACGTATGTAGTCGGTCCTCGACGCCATGCAGACAGAGGCTGGGGTGCGTCAGGCCGGAGACATAAGTCGGTCTCAGATAGAGTTAGTAGTAGATCGGGGTCGGAGATCTCGAACGGCAGGCGAAGCGAATGTTACCTGTCAGTGGTTGTTGACTGAAAGTGAGTGACTACTAGACTATACCGTGAGTGCACTGGCGGCGTTTTATATAAGCACGGGTCTTGTAGAGCTGCCGGGAGAGTTCTAGAAGTTGGGTGTGGACCAGTGCGCTCTCCACGCGAAGCAAAGCTTTTAGGCTGCAAAGCGCACAGTACATACTAAAAATCTCAAAGGATCTAGATTGCGTTGCGAGTGGCTTGTATTATTATAGTAGCTTGTCGCTACATATAAATATGGCGTAATGCAAAACACAGTTTTTATTTTTTTATTTTACATCTTTTATTAATCATTTTATATTTATTGAATATACAATTTAATCTTACTTACTCTCTTACGAATACACAGATGTATTTTTTCCATTTAATTCTTGCACACTAATTTGTCAATACAATGAATAAAGCATAATGGAAAATCACAATACATACATAGGTTACATAAATAAACTATAGATATTTAAAAAAAATCATAATTTCAATCACCAGTGGAATAGTCAGACATCTCGAAAAATAGAAATTTGAGTTGAGTATGCAGTTATATGTAAAAGTGTACCCTCTATCTGGTACAATACTCAGATTACTCATAAACACCACCAAATCAATTGTAATGCACAAAAACTTGTAGTGATACTTTCTGGGTCACTAGTAGGATATTTCAAAATTTACGCACAGGACCATTACGCCTCCTGTTATTTTTTCAATACGACGTAAAATATTTGACAGTTCTCACTTTTCTTACGAATTCAATTTTTATAACATTTGTTTTGTGATATAATACAAAAATTACATCAAAATAATGTAGATAAAACGAACTTCCTAATAATCACTCAAATCTATGTTTTCCACAATGGATTTACATATATCAAAAACAATGAATAAATATAGACTTCGAATATGACAGCGTTCATATTATCAAGCGGCAGCCATTTTGTCTTTGGTGCCCGGCGGGTCTTTAGCAATTAACATGAATTATTCGGAGTGGCTAAATGCTATCCAGTAATTTGTAATGTCAAGAACAAGAATTGCCGAAGCGATTCTGACCTTGTTCTTCATACAATTTCTTTATACATAAGGGGCAAAATCGCTTCAAACATCCGAACCCGCCGGGGGGACTGCGTAAATAAATATTTGATTTATAGCGAGCATTCGAATATTGCTTTCCTCACTATCTCAAAACTTAGTGTTTGGAGATGCCTGACTAATCAATTGAATGATGAATATGTATAGAGCAAAATTGCTAATTTTCTCACCTCTCTTTGTATCCTGTCTAAAGAATCTATAAATACTTTAGAGTTTGCTTTCATCAATCAAACTAAGGGATTGCTAATTTAAAATTGAACGAAACAATCTGCATGTTACCTGCGGTGTCCTTAAAGTTAATCCATCTATTTCCACAATTAAGCTGTTACTTTTATATCATTGAAGAAGATAACACTAATAATCTAAATGAAAATGAATAAGACACCGAAAAATAAAAGTTAACGGTCGCAACCGAGACTCGAAACCAGAACCTCCAGTCTTACCGGGACCAACGCCTCTACTAATTTGGCTACTGCCACCATTTATTTAAAGTCATATTTGTCAATCTCACATATCAGAATTAACAATATTATCTTCAACTAATTTTTTTTACATATTATCGGCAGCTACCTTTTTTATTGGTATATATTTATTGAAAATATTTATTTGAGACAATATCTAGGTAACAAACATGTTCATGAACACTTGTTTCCAATGAAAAATATAGTAGCTGCCGATAATATTTAAAAAAAAAATTAGTCATAGATAATATGTATTTTTAAATCTGAAATTTGAAATGTGAGAATAACAAATATGACGTTTAAATAGATGGTGGTAGTAGCAAATTGGTAGAGGCGTTATCTTTTATTCTGTTTCTTGTCCTTTTTCATATTTTCGTTTAGATTATTAGTGTTATGTTACATTGATGAGAATAAGCTTCAAAAGTTATAAAAAGAGAGCTGTTCTTATAAAAATTGTTACTTTTACTGCTGACACGATGAATTTATTTATTTTTTTATACCAAATACAAGAATATTTAACTTATAATCAAAAGAGGTAAAGATTGATGGAATAATCCATTGTAGAGATAGACACTGCACCAGTTCCACAGAGTTGTTTCGAGATGAAGATTGATAAACTACAATAGTAGAGGGTACCAGAAAAAGAAATCATAATCATAGTGATCTCATGACTATCTTGTCTGCTGCTAAGAAAATTGGAAACGATGGTTGACTGAATCTTCTTCGCCAAGAATAAATTTTTATTTAGCTAGTTTTAGTTTTGATTGAAGAAAGTGATCATTCTTAGTTTTGATTGAAGAAAGTGATCATAAATCATTATGTTGAATTTCTTTTCATTTCAATTATGAACTCGGATGGACTTTTCCACTACCCGATAATGGCAAATAAAAATAAAGCATAACGAGTACATAATGAGATTCTCTAAATAAAACGAATCGTTTATGAATGTATGTAATGCATATATTATTACAAACTATTCATGTGGGTTACAAACCTTGCCATAAAAACTGCAAATATACATACATATATATTATTATGTATTCAATTTTTCATTCTCAGTTTGTTCTTTTTTAAAGTTGTTCAAATTGGTGATAAAATAAGTATGTAATACAGCAAGCTTGAGAAATTTTCACAAATTCTTATCTTCGAGATAAAACCTTAATAGAACCGAAGTATTCAGTCTATACCATAGATAATAGAAAAAACAGGAGATATGGCATAGAAGCTTGTTGACTGTCACCGAGCTAACATCATCAAAGGCGCCAATGAGAGTTACACATTTGATTTGTAGGTAGAAAGAATGTAAAACAATCCATTTGCAGTTTTTATGCCTGAAGGATGTTTCTTCCATTTGTATAAATATTATTATCACTGAAAACTAACCACTAAATAAAAACAATTCTCTTTGATTTTCTTATAAAATGCATCAATAGCTTTGTCCAGACAGTGAGAGGAGAGCTACAGCAACTAGCAAACATACTTGAACCTTGATTGGAAGAGCCGAATATATTATTATAGTCACATTTGATTTCATACACTTTATTAGCCGTTTTGCCGGCTTAATTAATCGGGAATGGGTGACGTACATTGTGAGTACTGATTGAACAAAGCTAATAATGCGTGTATTTGCACCGGTGGGTTGGTTGGTAGCGTGGCTTTAGCTCTAGTTAGTGATCATTCCTAGCTCCTCCATTGTGTTGAGATCTCGGAGCAGCATCTGGATGGTCTGCTTGGTGCGAGGGAAGTGCTCGGGGCTCTCGTCGTCTGCCAGCGAAGGATCCTGGGATTCCAGTTCTGCAAAGTGCAAATAATTGGAAATTAAATAAATAAATCCTTCAGTCACAAACACAACCAAAAATATACAGAACAATCACAGTATTTTCTTACACAGTTTTGAAATAACTTGGTCAACAAAGCGAAAAATATATATATATATTAATGCTCGTAACCACCAGATTTTAAGTCAATCGCAGTCTTGCGAAAAACGACCACTCTGCCCCTCAAGTTTAACCGACCTCAAAGCTGATTTTCGCGAGACATCGACCGTGGATAAAAATACATACGATTTTTTCAGACCTGATTTGTATGGGAAAAATTCAGCCAGAATTTTACCAATTGCAAATTTTCATATAAAAAAACTGATGCAAAAAAAAAAAACTGCTAATAAAACTGATGTATGAAAACCTAGCGGCGAAAACTAGAAGCGCTCATTATTCGACGAAGAAATTCAAAGTTGTATTTCCAGCCGCCAGGTTCGCCCATCAAAAAAGGAAAAATTTATCGTCAGACCTTCACGAAAAATTTGTGAAAGAGCCTCAGTACTAAAATCGTAAAGTGTATATTTTTTTAAATATAAGGCGTCTCACCTCAAAACTTTACATTCCGACGAGCCTCGAGGTAAATCAAAATTGCGACTTAAAAAAGATACCTGGCTTAGATGTTTTTGTATTATTTCGACTACGACAGGTTTTGGAACATAAATAATATATTATATTTATGACTTTTCATGGAAATTTTGTCAGGATTCGTTTTCAAACGTCGGTAATTTCTGACGTTTACGAAAAAAATTCCGAGTTAAAAACTGTTAAAATGTTCGTAGCCAGTAAAAAAATGCTTTATTAAGGAAAAAATTATCGTCAGACCTTCAAAGTACTGAAACGTTGGGGCATTTTTGAAAATTATTCTATGGCGTCTCGCATGTTAATTTGACATTTCGACGAGTCTCATGTGTATCAATATTACGTCAAAAATAGCATATGTGGATAAGATGTTTTTCTATAATTTTGAAAACCATAGATTTCCGAACTCCAATAATACATTACATTTACCACATTTCATGTAAATTATTTCAGGATACATCTTCAAAAGTTGAAAAAATTCTGACGTTTATGAAGAAATGCAAAATAAAAACAGGTTAAACGTTACCGGCCAGCTACATAACGTTGATTTTAATTGCTGGGTTGGTACTTTTGTAAAGACAAATAAAATTCGAACGGTTCAGGCTGCCGAGATCATAGAAAATAATTTACCAGTGGGTAGGTACCTACTTGGGTGGGAACGTTATTTTTCAAATATTGAGAATTTAACATGATGAATAAAACTGTTTAAATAACTCAGGATAATCCATTTTTTTGCCTAATGGTGTAGGTACTTCTTTAAATAGTGCACAATAGTGTTATTATAATATCATTCGGCGTGGGTGGTGTGCATTGGTACTGCCACCCCGTGAATCATTTGTTGGATGACCAAACCCTTTATAACCGGTTAATCTGAGTCGATTTAAGAATATCTAAATATATTCAGGTTGGCAAAAAGATGTATCTCAGTGACGTTTTGCATCGTTATATGCACCAATACACACAATCCTAAGGGCGGGCTTTTTCGTGTGAATGTTTATGCATAAACTATGGATCTTACTCGACTAATTTAAAACAAAATTAGGAAAATCTACCGGGAAAAGAGAAGTTTATTTAATTTTTATAATAGCTCTACACAGGAGGCCTTGAAGAAAATAATTCCTCTCAGGGCCTATGTCATCTTTGGGGATGCTGTGTGAAGGGTTATTTTTAGGAAAGTAAGGAGATGATGTTCTGGTAAGGAAAAAGTTATGAGGGGTGGGTAGGAATCTGGGGATCAGTGTGTGGAGTGACGGACGAAAATAATTCCTCTCAGGGCCTATGTCATCTTTGGGGATGCTGTGTGAAGGGTTCTTTTTAGGAAGGTAAGGAGATGATGTTCTGGTAAGGAAAAAGTTATGAGGGGTGGGTAGGAATCTGGGGATCAGTGTGTGGAGTGACGGACGAATGATTTTATCCCTCCCACTGCGGTGCAAGGTGATGTTCCGAGAGAGCTTTGCTGAAGAACCCAAAAAGTCTCCCTAAACCAGTCTCTTCCGATCTGGTCTGCCACGAAATTGGTGGGCAGACGAATCCACCGCCAAGACCAGAACAAACCTCATGAACCCAGGCACCACTTCTAAATCAACAAACATAGCGAACCACTTGAAATGACCTATTGCAGAGGCGTTGGCCTACCCACCCAGCGAATTTTTTTAGCGTAAGATCCTCACGGCTTTTGCGGTAGGTCAGAGGCCCTAGCACGCTCGCTCTATAACGATCGATAGGATAACTATCGGTAACTTCTCATCGTTCCCTAGCATGACTACAGATCGCCAACGAATAAGTGACAGTTCACAATGACTAAGTGTCCTTAACATATTCGACATCAACTGTTGTTTGTTCGTTAGCGATGTGCAGTTGTCCTAGGGAACGATGAGAAGTTACCGATAGTTATCCTACCGATCGTTATAGAGCAAGCGTGCTAGGGCCTGAACAAAAAATTAGACTTTAGCCTTTAAAAAAATTGAGCTTTGGCGTATTTGAGAATCCTTCATTTGCAAACGAAATTGCGTCAAAATGACGGCCTCTGGCGTAAATGTTTTTTGATATATTCAATGGCAAAAGGTTTCGAAAACTTATTCAACCGTTTTTTTAGTGGCATTCCATTGAAAATATTCCACAATATCGAGCTAAAAATTTGACATTTTACAAAAAAATCCATGAAAAATCCGCTAACAAATTATACAAGATTTAAAAATATTATTGGTCAGGTGGATTGGTATAATAATAATCACTGGGTAGGTACCTACTTTGCTCCATCGAATTACAAATAAATGGTTTGAAATTAAGAGAAATCACCAAAGATGGTAGGTACTAAATGCGTTTCTTCTGGAAAAATGCCGATTGCAGTTTGTCGGTCTTTTAATTCAAATTCAGAAACAGGGTGGTAAAAAAAATTCCGCTCGAAATATACTGATTAATTTTTTTATTAAAACTCATGATTTTTTCCTTAATTTTTTTTGTTTAGACAATATTGTTTTGCGTTTGCGACCAACGTTTTTGCGGCGCATTAAAATTTATCTAAATAAGATGCAAAGTTTTTTTTCTAATTTTCTATACATTTATCGTTATTAATAATTATTGATTACGAAAAGAGTTATGGCGTCCGTGACATCAAAAGGTGGATACTTGAAAGATGTCATTTCCATAAAAAAATATTAAAGAGTCGATTTAAAAAAAAAATCATTTTTTTAATCGATTGGTTTTTGTAATAATGAGTGAGGAAATTTTGCCGGACCCTGTCGTTCATTTCGACTGTCCAATCAGGGAGTTCAGTAGGCATGCGGATTGCATTGAATTCAAATATCGATATTTACTCTAAGTAAGAACTTCTTTCCTTTAAATCACAAAAAAAATATGATATAAAATAAAAAAAAGTAACCAAAGATGGATATTTCCAAAAAAATGTAGGTGTACACGGGGGTAGGTAGATATGCAGGTAGGTAGGAACTAAGTACTGAACAGGTACTCTGGGTAGGTAGGTATGTATGAAGGTACTTTTTATAAATTAGGTGGGTTCGATGCAGTGCTACAGATTTTTTATATGCATATAAATCGAAAAATAGATCGGTCAGGATTCGTTCGTTTACTTTGGACATTATTCAATTTTAAAATAAAAATAATTATATGTGTGCACGGGTAGCCGGATATTGTTAAAGAATTTCTTTGTGTAATTTTTTTGCTGCAGTAAAATTGAGTTTGATAAGATGGTTTTTTGTTGAACAAATATTTTTTGTTTGAGGGTTAGGTAGGTTTTTTTTCCAATACTATTCATCTGATGGCGACAAAACTTTTGGGATTTGATGTGTGCATGCCCGGGTTGGTTTCTACGCATAATAGTAAGCTCTGGCTTTATGAAATTATTTTATATACTATTCACCCGATCGAGATGAAACTTTGGAAATTTGATGTGTGCATGCCTGGGATGGTTTTTATGCATAAAAGTAAGCTCTGGCGTTATGAAAATATTTCCTTTAATTTTCATCCGATTGAGATGAAACTTTGGGAATTCGATGTTGACATGCTCGGGATGGTTTCTATGTAAAAGAGTAAGCTCTGGCGTTATGAATTTTTTTCCAATACTATTCATTTGATTGCGACAAAACTTTTGAGCTTTGATGTGTGCATGCCCGGGTTGGTTTCTACGCATAATAGCAAGCTCTGGAATTATGAAATTATTTACGCATAATGGTAAGATCTGGCGTTATGAAATTATTTCCTATACTTTCCATCCGATTGAGATGAAACTTTGGGAATTTGATGTTGGATACTCGGGATGGTTTGAACATAAAAGAGTAAGCTCTGGCGTTATGATTTTTTTTCCAATACTTTTCATCTGATTGCGACAAAACTTTTGGTATTTGATGTGTGCATGCCCGGGTTGGTTTCTACGCATAATAGTAAGCTCTGGCTCTATGAAATTATTTCCTATACTATTCATCTGATTGCGATGAAACTTTGGGGATTTGATGTGTGCATGTCCGGGATGGTTTCTATGCGTAATAATAAGCTCTGGCGTTATCAAATTATTTCATATACTATTCACCCGATTGAGATGAAACTTTGGAGATTTGATGTGTGCATGCCTGGGATGGTTTTTATGCATAAAAGTAAGCTCTGGCGTAATGAAATTATTTCCTTTACTTTTCATCCGATTGAGATGAAACTTTGGGAATTCGATGTTGGCATGCTAGGGATGGTTTCTATATATAAGAATAAGCTCTGGCATTATGAAATTATTTCCAATACTATTCATCCGATTGCGATGAAACTTTGGGGATATGATGTGTGCATGCTCGAAATGGTTTTAAAATATAATAATGAGCTCTAGCGTAATGAAATTATCTACAATAATATTCATCCGATTGCGATGAAACTTTGGTGAGTTATTGTGCGCAAGCCCGCGAAGTTTTCTTTATATAATGCAGAGATTTGGCGTTATCAAATTCATACAAAAAATTTAAATAGGTGTAACGGGAGTTATTAGAAAAGTGAGTGCATATCATATAATTTAGAAACAATTTATTAGTGAAAAAATTGAGCCGTAAACTTCTAGGCCCCTTTTTGCGAGAAAAGGCCCATACTGAACGCCTTAACCAGGGCGACCAAAGTGGCTAAGTAGCGGGTGTACAAAATTGAGCGATTAACTCACAGGACCCTTTGAGTAGTTCTCACAATCCTTGCTTCATCCACATTCAAACATCGATTTTTTTTTTCAAATATTTAATTTTTAAAAAATGTAGACACACACACTTCTTGCTTCATCCACATTCAAACGTCAAATCGCTTAGTGCTTTAACCAATTAGTTGCCTTGCAACGGGCAAAAGCTAGTAGTAATTAATAGACATCGGATTTTATGAATTTGGATACTTGCATATGCAGATGCATATAACTCTCTATTTACGGCGTTAATGCATATTTTAGCCTTTTTTTCCAATCGTGCATATTTCGTTGGTCAATTTGACAGTTCTGAGGATATTGCAATTCAGTCAAGCAAGCTTGCATTTGAAGACGCATCCAGTAAACAGAATATCGCCCTCATCTCAACACATTCCAACAAGTTAACAGATGCCATAGAAAAATTGGAAACAAAAAACCTTCCTCTATTTAAATCAATAGAAATACTGGAAACAAAGATCGAACTAGCTAAAGGTAGATTCAGACTGGACGACGTACGTACGCATCGCTACGCCAAACAATGCTTAGCAACCCATACATTTTCTATGAAAATGGCCACAGACATCGCACGTCGCGATGCGTGTGGCCAATGTGATTCTAAAACATAAATTTTCATTGAAAATCTATGGTTGCTAAGTAGCCCAGATATTGTTAGGCGTAGCGATGAATACGTACGTCGACCCAGTCTGAATCTACCATAACTCCCTTCCTAATTCAATATCAGAAAAGATTCCTAAAAAGTTAGAAGCTGTTTTGCGTAAAAACCCGAATCTTGAAGACATGAAGAACATTAAAGCCTACATCAACGGCATAAGTCCACACCCTGCTTTTCTATAAATATCCTGTTTCTGTCTCAAATAAATAAATAAAAATAAATAAACGAGTATCTCCAGAAATGGTGCCAAATTTAAAATTTTGTCCGATGACGTCAGTTGACGTAGAGCGGTCGTTTTCGGCTTACAAAATTAATACTGGGTGACAAACAACGTCGCAAATTGCTCTCGAAAATTTGGAAAAATACTTAATTGTATATTGTCACAAATACTATGCATTATTTTAAGAATATTTCGCTGTTTTTGTACCGTCTTTAATTAAATATATAAAAATAAAAATGGTTTTTTGATTTTGCATTGTGCATATTTTGGGGCTTATCGAGAGTTTTTAGTGCATATTTCGGCCCTTTTTAGTGCATATTTGCATGCATATTTTGGCACTTTGTTAGTGCATATAATCCGATGTCTAGTAATTAATATTCATTCTTTCTAAAATCCTAGATTTTTTCCCCTCCCCTGCATACACTAACCAATAATAACAGTGTAGGAATAACAATAATATGTTTTCAGAACATCTCAGACTTCCCAGAGAGATTTTCATACGATAGAACCTTTCTCTCATTTTCCTGTACATTATGATGTACTTTATTTTTTACAATTATTATAAACAATAATTAATAGCCTGAAACACTCATTCACATTGAAAAAATCTCCTGAGAAAAGATACATGATGCCGACGGGACTAGAACCCGTGTCGTTCCGATTTCCAGTCAACTGCTCTTATCCACTGAACTACGTCGGCTTATCTCTTACCCGCCAAATAATTCAATATATACTAGTATTTGACTCAACAATTACTGCTTATTACATTTTTTCGAGTCCCGTCGGCGGCATGTATCTTTTGTCAGGAGATTTTTTCAATGTGAATGAGTGTTTCAGGCTAATAATTATTGCTTGTAATAATTGTTAGCCTTTGTGCTATGCATAAAAATCTTATCTTAAACATTAGTTTATTAATTAAAAAAATAATAATTAATTTTTTACTGTGAAATGCTATTAACGGTGTGTAACAACAGAATTCAGTGTAATTGACAAGAATGGAGGTTAGAATTAGAATGCGTTTAGGATGATATAATGTAAGTACCGGCAATTTGAGCCTCAATGGAGTCCAGCCGGGCGTCTAGCAGGGCCTGCGTCCTCTCCACGTGCTGCAGCAGCCTCATTCTGCACTCCGCAGGGTCTATGGCGGCCTCGGGTTGTGGGGCTGACACTAAAACAACACAATGGGAATTATTGTTAAATATATTTCTGTACCGTCAGACTAAAAACACAATTGTGCTGACAGGAACTGGGCATTGAGGACAATTATGCTATCGTTGGCAATTGTCAATAATAATAATAATTATCGAACCTAAATATTAGGGAATTCCAATGTAAAAGAGTTCCAACTGTTAAGGCTGTTATTTAAAATGATAATAGCTATATTTTATTCATTACCGGTAAAATGACGCTAGGCGCTACATATTGGATACGAAAATCCGCAAAGACATCTGTCTATACAGCCAAAAGTTCATTCCAAATTAGGCATACATAATAACATTGACAACATTGCTGCTAAACCTTTTTATTTATTTGGTGCCAAGACTGCTTAAACATCACATCATACTCATCTGACTGTGTTGCGTTCAATAATATTTGTTTGTAGTTACCAGGGTTGTTGCGGATGCTAAAATTTTGACATCCGCGGATGCGGATTATTAGAAGTTGACATCAGCGGATGCGAATTTCAGGATTTTAAAGATATGTAGATCAATTTTAAGTACATAAATAAATGAAAATCGATTTAATTTTAATCATATTTTGAGAACAAAACTAAAACAGTTTTTAGTATTACTTATTAGCATTTTAAGTCTAAAGCTTTATAATGAAAAAAATTATATTATTAAATTAAAATTTTTTTGAAATTTAATTTAAATTAAATTTAATAATGTTTATTATTAAGTTCTGCAAGTGTTATAGTTTTTATTATTGCGACAGCTGTTTCAGCTTACAAGGCCATTTTCAAACTGAGGTGTTTCATAATTAGACAACGATATTTATACGATTTAAAATGTCAATTTGAAAGTGAGTAAATGGATTTATTGTTGGTTAAACCGAATTCTTGGGAAAGTAATAGATTCTCCCCCATGGGTATTTTGAAATTTGTAAATGTGTTCTTAATTGTTTAATAATGACATTACTGCTATGAATATTGTTTAGGTTTTGTGAAAATACTTAGAAGAGGTGAATATATTATTTTCCTTACTTTATTAATTAATGTTAAATTAGTGTCGTTTGTGCGTTTATTAATTTCTAATTGTTTGAGTAAATTCAATCGAAGACCTTTTCTTTCTACATGAACGGCCTTACTAAAAAAAAAAACACTCCGCGGCCGTTAAACGGTGTTTTTGTGAATCTTTAGATTTGACAACGCCGTATTTTCTTGTTCAAATTGGAGTTTTCATAATAATCCGCTAGGTGGTGTGATTGATGCGCCTGCGCATTGCTTTCCCGCTGAATAAAAAAAAGCCGCGGAAATGCAGAAGAAAGTCGGTCGCGGTGTGTGTGTGATTAAGATGATATTTTCGTAAATGATTTCAATCCTTGACTAATTCGCACTTATATTCATTTACGCAATATATTTACTATTAATTTGTGTTGTTTTTCGTTAGTTTAAGTCAAATTGTGACACTAAAATCGTGTGTTCTTGTAAAATTGATCTGTCAGAAAATGGTTCTTTAGGTTGTATTCAGAAATAATTTGCATTTTAAGATCTTTATTTTATTATAAATTCTTGAAAGTGATGTTTTTTGGTGACTAAAATGTCTAATACATATTTTAGTAAACGTATCTAAGAAATTAATGTGTTAAGATGTGCAAGCAATGTATTCAAACGTGAGTTTTTTTATTGTAAATTTTTGGGAATGAAAAGCTAATTTCAAGATTTTTTTATATTTTTTTATTGTGTGAAGGAGTAAATAGTGAGGTGACAGTTTTATTTCAAAATCATTAAATAAAAGGACTGTGTTTTTTGAATTTTGAATTTTTCCAAATATTTCAATGTTTTAATAGAAAGTGTTTGGGGTAAGTGAGTTTTTTTTTTTCAATTTGATGTTTGAAGCTTAAAATACTACAGTTTTTAAACATTTAAGTATATTTTAGATATGAAAATCTTAAAGGTAATTACATTTTGGTTCCAAAATGGTATTTGTTTTTACGACATCTCAAAAAATAATAAATATATAGGACATTAAAAAAAGAAATTCGAAATTCGTTGAAAATTACAAATGGAACAAATATATACAACAGATAAACTACCCTCCTTGGCCGTGTAAGCAATGTACATATCTTTCCATGAACAATTTTTTGTCAGTTCTTAATTAGTAAGGATTCTTCATACATGGTTGATTGACCACTGTACAAATTTTTCAGAATGTTTATTAGTAAGGCTGGTAAAATGGCGACGTTGTCAGATCAAAACCATATATTTTGTTTAGTAAGAATTTGAAAAACGAAATGTACAGACTTTACACAACGTGCTACAGAAACACCGTTTAACGGCCGCGGAGTGTTTTTTTTTAGTAAGGCCGTTAATGGTTTAGGTCCCTTGTTGTTATGTGGGTTGTTTATATTTAATAAATAGTAATACAAAATAAGTCCGTATACTGTTTTTTATTACTGGTGGCGTTTTTATTTACCTTTTCACTTAATATTTAAATCGAAATATTCATCAACCTTGCAAAAAATTTGGATAAACACAGTAAACAATCACTGTAATTGATTCACAATGGGAATCACATCGATAACTAAAACAAAACCTGTAGGATCTTGTCACCAATGTGTGCCTTCCTATTGGTAAGTTAGCGAGCTAACTTCGTGCTAGTTGCTATCTTCATTCAACGAAGATAGCAACTAGCAAACACGCTCGAGGCACACGCCACTCTGGCCCCGCCCACTTTCTTTACATGTCGTTACTTGTTGCAGATATGAATCCGCATCTGTAAAATGCGGATGCGGATGAATATGTCTGAATTAGTGCGAATAATCCGCATTTGCAGATGCGGATGTGAATATCCATAACACCCCTGGTAGTTACTATCATATCCAATTTATTATTGATGTAAATTTCCTCAATGGCGTTGTTACCTTTCAGGCTTATTTGATCGCTTTTGGGAACAACTCATCTTATAAACAGGTCTCAAAGAAATCGTTGTGTCTCCCTTACTATCATGGAGAGAAATATGATTTATGCCAGTGGTTCCCAAACCCTTTTGGCCCACAGACCCCGGGTGAAAAACTACATAAATGAATAATAGAAAGTAAAGTAAAGGGGGGGGGGGGATTATGCAGCGACAGTGACAGAAATAATATGGAGTCATTCATTCACATCTTTTATTTGTTTTGAATTGACTCACCGTGATGCCTGTTATTGCTTGAATTTTATGCATCTGTCTACATTTATATTTTACTTGGGACGTAAAAATCGTTAATAATAAAAATGTATATATTTATATATTTTATTTTATATTAAACCTTGCGTCAAACTGACCCCCAAATCAATTTTAATTTTCCACAGACCCCTGAATGATCCCGAGACCCCTGGGGGTCCGTACGGACCACTTTGGGAACCACTGATCTAAACAACAAAGAGAAACCATGAAGCGCTATATACAAATCTAAAAGTTAACCACAAAATAATAAAAATGTACCTACACCTTTCTGAAACCGTAAATAAAAAATTTGGGAATTTTTTATTAATTATTTTAACATGAAACAACAGATAAAGCTATAATATATATCAATAAAATAAGTGTGTGTTTTTATTTTTGCGTCATCAGTAATTTTAGTTAGAAAATGTAAGGTAAGCCATTTTTTAAACTTTTTCATGTCTCAAAAATTACATGTTTATTCTGAGTTATAAAATTTAAAAACATATTTTATCACCTTTCGAAAATAGTTTTTAGTTTTCGGATACATTCAGAAATATTCAGTTTATTTGCATTTTATTGCAAAGCGGAAATATTTTGACCTGAAAAATATGCCCGAGGTGTGAGGGGTTATAATGTATTATGAACACGTGCAAACAAATCAGCTCCTTTGATCAGATGCAAGTTATAACAAATTCATACAATTAATATCGAAATACTTACTCTTATCGTCAAATAAATAATAAAAACATTTTTCTTTCCTTCAACGAAAAATGAGATATCGTCAGATCTATCTATTAAAGATAAAAAATATGCAAACCTTGAACCGTCTTTGCCATGTTATCCAGATCCGACTTGGTGATGGGTAGATTCAGCGGGGTACCGCCAGGGCTTGATAGCATCGAGGACAAGAGCTGCACCCCTCTGTCATCCTGAGATCCGGATCCTTGCTCCTCGCTGGTACACAGCTCAACCTCGTTGTCACACTTGGGCACTCCGTCATCCATATCCTCCAGATCGTTCACCTCCGATACCTCCAGAGTCTCTCCCACCTCTTCCAGTTTGATCTGATCGATGGTAATGTCTGAATAAGGATCTACGGACGGATAGACGCTGTGAGGGTCTTCTTGGAACGCTTGGTTTTCCAGCTTCACAGTGTGGTCTTTTCCATTCTCTTGGGGTATTGGAATGAATTCTTCGGCAGGGGTGTCCACATCCCAAGGTTTGGACCAGAGGTAGAGCTTTGGATGATCCTTCTTCCTGCAAAAGAAAGAATATTGAGAATTTTTACGACACAAGAATATGTAGAGCCGGATTTAATATGAATCCCAACCAGTGGCGGTCTTTCCCTCGGGTCAATTAGTCAATGACCTTCCAAAATTATAAGATGACAATAAAACATAATATTTTGAAATATTATACAAATCAAAATGACTGGCATTATTCTAATTTATTTGAAAATGTACTGCGAGAGAGCGGGCAGAGGCGAGTAGTGACATCTAACGTCTCAAATGAAAGCTTCCTTTCCCAAGCACCTAATTGGCTGAGTCAATTTATCAAATGTCCCAATATCATATCTTCTGTCTCTTTACGCGCCATACAATAAACGAGATGGCACTTTGTCACCTAGTAAAAATGCTTTCGCATTCTGAAGACGGTTTGGGTCATTGCCAGGGAGACAGCAAGATGAAAATTATGACTTTTTTTTAAATGACCCTCCAATTCTGGGCCCCTAGAGCTGCGCCTCTGGTTCCAACAGCTCCAAACCGTCTGGAGCCAGCGAGAATTGGGGTAGGTATGGGACTAAAGGTAGTGGTAAAGTTAAAGGGGAGGAAAAGGCAATGGGGGAGAGTAAGGTGGGGAAGTCATGGCTACTCAGATCTGGTCACCAAATATGAATAAATTGTAAAATAATACACAATTATTAATCAAATAAAATTTTCTTGCACAGGCTGGGATTGGAATGTTCTCCGAATCACTAGTCGAGAGAGTATTATATAATGTAATGAAGCACCTAATAGTGTTGGGAGTGCCAGGGGCTCAGTTTGCACCCCCGTAAATAAAAAAAATCAGAGACGCCTAAATGATACTGACAAATAGATATTTAGCATTGTTTCCAGCACCCACGGTTTAAGGGTTCTGGTAAGACACTTACTGCGAAACTTCAATCTTGCACCGCAACGAGTTGAGCAGGCTGGCGGCGTGCAGCAGGTTGCCGGCGAGCTGGTGGCTGCGGCGTAGGGAGGCGGCGCGGCGCTGGTCGGCAGCAGGGTCGAGGGCGGGCAGGCCGCAGCGTGCCAGGCGACCCTCGTACAGCCAGTCCTGGTTGTTGAGGTGGCGCTGGGAGCGACGACCCCTCGGGGGATGAAGGCAGATGCGGCACACATACTTATCAGGGACCTAAAGTGGACGCCGGTATTAGTTAAATGGTTCATGACAAAAAGGATCATTGAAGAAAGTGAATAAAAGAACAAACAACAAACCTAACCTATTATTTTATAATGTTCTGGTTTTATATACAAAATCGAATGAAAAGGTATAGGAAATAATTTCATAAAGCTAGAGCTCAGCACCATACATAGGAACCTTCATGGGCATGCGCACGACAAATCACCAAAGTTTCATTGCAATCGGAAGAATAATTTAAGTTGCGATGAGACAAACAAAGCTACATTCATTTTTATATATTAAGATTAGCATTATAAACAGTTTTTATAAATTCATATATGACAGTGACTTTGCAGCGGATGCTTTTGCCCAATGGCATGGCGTGCCGGATCGGTAGAGACAAGTTGAGGGAGACCTTTTGACCTCTCCAGCCGGACTTTCTCGACCCATCGCCTTGCACCGCAGTGGAACGAATGGATTCATACGTCCGTCACTCCTGGTCACACTGACTCTCAGTTCCTACCCATCCCTCATATATTTTTCCTTCCCAGAACTTCTCCTTCAAGGAAGGCCTTTCCCTAAAAAGACCATAAACACGGCATCCCCAAATAAGAGATAGGCCCTGAGGTAAATTATTTTCCTCTGGACCTCCCGTGTGGAGCTAATGTAAAAAAAGAGATTTTTATTTCATTAGAGGCTTCAGACTATATGTGGCTACCAAAATCAATAATGAAAAATAAAGTTATTGACAAGAGGGGGATTTGCCACGATATTTCAATAGCCAGGTGACAACAGATAATAGAAACAAAAAGATGGGCCATGAACCATTATAAGTAAGAAAACACATCCATAACAGTGTCACCAGCTTCGTTCACCTATACTTCTGCAAATCGCATGCACGCACAGCAGTGGCAACCCGCCTTTGTTTTCACCTACACACAAACACACTAACTTTCATTGAGTAGCGACTTTGATAGTCCGTGCAGTTTGTAGCTGTTCTGGTGGTAGCTTCGAAACAGTCGGCATGCTTCCAGGAGAGCTTCAGTGGTTAAAGCAGTTGTCTGGTTAATCTCCTTTGCAGATGGTATTAACTTTGAACAGGGTGTTTACTTACGTCGGCTTCCTTCTCGATGTTGTGGCAGAGGGCGTGCTGCCAACACAAGCAGAGCTCACACTGAATCATAAGCCCATCCTCTTCACCAAAACTGTAAACAAATATCAATTAATCAATATCAGATTGGATAATTTAGAAGCCCTAGAGCTAAGGAAAGCCATAAACACTAATAGAAAAGTAATAAACAATCAAATAAATTTAAATAAAAGTCCGATACTTAGGTTGTTCCCCATTGACAAAGAACATTCACTTTCCAACCCCCAGTCCCTTACTCCAATTACGTCCTGCAGGGGTGAACCGGCGGAACCCAGCCCATTTCTTCAATCCCCTGAATACATTATAACACATGTTAGATATTAGTAGAGATTATACTGCCCTGAAGAAGCTACGGTTGTAGCGAAACCCGGTCGGCATTAAGTATAAAAAAATAAAAGTGGTGTATACAAAGTTATTGTTTTATTTTAAATTATAATGTCACATCACAAAGTAACTGCTTCATATGAACAAATATGAACAAAAATTAAAAGGCTCTTGGAAATGAAAGTTGATCAAGAAAAATTGTAAGGATAATTTATTAACCTCTTGTAGGCCGTATACAAAGTTATTGTTTTATTTTAAATTATAATGTCACATCACAAAGTAACTGCTTCATATGAACAAAAATTAAAAGGCTCTTGGAAATGAAAGTTGATCAAGAAAAATTGTAAGGATAATTTATTAACCTCTTGTAGGCCGCAGTCCCCCCCGGCGGGTCCGGATTTTTTAAGCTATTTTGCCCCTTATGCATAAAGAAATTGTATGAAGAACAAGGTCAGAATCGCTTGGGCCCTTCTCCTTCTTGACATTACGCCACTTCTGGATAGCATTTAGCCACTCCGAATAATTCATATTAATTGCCAATGACGCGCCGGGCACCAAAGATGGCAGACAAAATGGCTGCCGCTTGATAACATGAATGCTGTCATATTCGAAGTCTATATTTATTCATTGTTTTTTATACAAATCCATTGTGGAAAGCATAGATTTGAGTGATTAATAGGAAGTTCTTTTTATCTACATTATTTTGATGTAATTTTTGTATTATATTTTGTATAAAAATTGAATTCGTAAGAAAGGTGAAAACTGTCAAATATTTTACGTTGTATTGAAAAAATATATTTTTTGTATGCTGGCTTTCAACAAGTTAATTGACAAAACTATTTATTAATATTCATATTGCCATATTGCGCAAACAATAATTTTTTCTTAATACACAAAGCATAACTTGTAAATAGCGTTTATAAGTAAAAAATACTGGTAAATGTTTACTACTCCGCTTACCGGATAATACGGAATTCGATGTTCGATACACGGATACGCACGGATAATACGGAGCGGAACATTTCCTTTGCCGCCATTTCGTTGGATTTGATATTTGCGATTATTTTTTCAATCTAAATATGCATGAATTACTTAGTTTACCCAGCCTAAGAACCTAATAACCTATTTTGTGCACGTAAATAGTTGTATATTGTAGTAATTGAAGTTGTATAAGTCCCATTTCACTTGGCCAAAAGTGGCTGTCAAACACTTCGCGTAAGTGAAATAATCTTATAAAATTGAAATATAAAATGCATGTTTTTTCGTCTCTCCCCACATAAATACTCAATTTTCGTAATAATAAAGCAAAATCTAACTGTTTGAATAAAAAATATTCCATATTAACCAGTAGGCGGAGTACGAAACTATTAATTATATTTTTTGTATGCTGGCTTTCAACAAGTTAATTGACAAAACTATTTATTAATATTCATATTGCCTGTGTACTTGCGCAAACAATAATTTTTTTCAAAGCATAACTTGTAAATAGGGTTTATAAGTAAAAAATACTATATGCGCCCATCTATGAAAGCGTAGAAAATGAAATCTTTAGATATTCACTTTAATGCACACTGCATAGTAATAAATATGTCAAATTGCAAACTGGGAAAATTCAACCTAACCTCTACTTATCTTAGATTATGTTGAGCAAACCATTTGAATTCAACTTGGACAAAATTACTAAAATATATATAAATGAATTAATTAACCAAATTTGGTAATAAGGGCTCACCCGCAGTGGCAATTAATGATCTCTTCCCTCCTCATGTGGACAATCTTTATTTTTTCACCAGCTGCAAAAACAACAAATTTTTTAGTTTTATATTCAAACCAATTTGGAACATGTCAAAAGAAAAACAGGTTTGAATAAACTTAGGGTACCTATCAATTTAACAGTAGTTACTGTGTAAATAAAAATGTATAAGTGTGACGACAGAAGACCAAAAAATTCACAAATTTTTTTTCATATTTCTATAGTAATTTTTGTCAATTACCATTATCAAGATGATATTTTGCCTATGTAAAAATGATCTTCTGGGAAAATGATTACAAAAAATTAAATTAATATTTTTTCAAATATTTACAGCTAAAATTATTATGTATGAAATTTCTTAATCTGTTCTTTAGATTCAGTAAGGTGTGAAATTATGTCAAAATAATAATTCCCCGAAATCCATGATAAATCACTGTTTGGTCAAATTCACTGAAAATTCTTGCTTTTCTCAAATCCTTTCTCTCAAAGGTGTACTTAAATTTGGCTACTATGTGAAAGTAGTCCATTATTTCAATGAGTCGGTGAAATCCTTGTACGCATCTGTAGGACTAGAGTTTGAGCATCATGTTAAGTACGGAGACTACTTTAGGAACTTGAATTTGAGTTAAGTGCACACTAAGTGATAAGCTGTCCTATTAAACATTTTAAAAGATTAACTTACTATCAGTGATAAATGTGTTTGAATTAATTTCCTCCTTGACCTCCACAGTAGGATCAGTGATGCCGGCGGGGTTACTCACAACGACGGGTGCCGGGGGGGCAACAGCGGGCTGAGCAGCCATCATATCGGGACTCCCAAAGCTGGACCTGGTCTCGTCCATCTCATCCGTGAAAGCCGTCCAAATGTCCAGATTCCGCGCAGGCTTCTTCTTCTTCTTGATGATTCGGAAGTCGGCACTTTCTGAGTGGCGCTTTTTACTCTTCTTCTTGGACTTGTGAGGCGTCGGGAAGATGTTCGTCTCCAACTTCGGAACAATCGGTTCTGCATCTTCCGTTTTGAATTCAACACTCGGCGGCGCTTTCGCCGAATTAGGCGATTGGCTTCTGGATCGTTGTCCCTGCTCAGCGGCAATCTGCGAGATGATGCTCTTAACGCGGCACTTGGTTATTTCTTTTTCCGGTTGTCGTTTGAGCAAGCGTTTCAAGGTTTCGGATTTCACCGGTCGCGGTGTTGTGAGATCCGGCTTGATGATAGCATTATCATTTTTGATTTTGAAGGCGGTCATGTACTCCTCGAGGTCCTGATGATCTTGTTTAGCTTCAGTTTTAATTTCAGGCTTACTCTCCAGCAAGGTTCTCAATTTGGGGCTCTTATCCAACACTTCTAAAGAGGAACATGGCTTTAAAGCTGGCGGAGTTTCAGGGCTTGGACACTCTGCAGGTAAATGCACAACTTCTTCCTTGATGGCAGGAATAGGCTCAATTTTAGGTGTAATGTTTGCTGCAGGTAAGGATTTCCTCTCCTTGGGTTTGTGAGGTTTGTCGGAAGGAGGTTTAACGGGGGTTACGTCTTCTGTGATGGTTCTGGCATAGGCGAGATCAGCCACATTGAGTGTCTCTCCGAGGAAGCCGAGCAGGTCGCTGTGGTAGTGTTTGATGTGCATCTGGAGGAAGTTGTCCTTTCGGAAGTTTTTAAAGCAGGTCTCTTTGGGACAGCGGAGCAGGTTGTCGATCACTTGGACTTTCAATGATCCAACATAAACTAGAATATGAAAAGACATATATTTGATATGAACTATTGGTAAATTGCCGGTAGAGTAATAGCCGTAGGATGTGAAGAGGATGAAGAAACATCAATTCATCTACATAATGATGTCATGTCTCAGTGAGAAGCAGGCTCAGATACCTGAGGAGTTGAATACAATAAAGAGTCAAGGCCCACTTTCAGAGGAATACAATGAAACATAAGACACATCGACCCTTTGGAATAACAAAGTTCCATCTGTCGCGGCAAAGTCACGCGATAATGGGATCTATAGTAAGCTACTGTAGAGTTCATTATTGCATGAAGTTACCGCGACAGATGGAACATTGTTATCCCAAAGGTTCGACATTGCAATGAACCTATGGCCTGAGTGTTCAAAGGGACTATGCTGAACATCTTCATCTGCGGTGTATACGATCAAAATTGAAATAATTTGAAAATGAACATATTTCGTATTGCAACTTACTGAAGCCATCTTCGAGAGGAGGCTGAGCTGGTGGCGGAGGAACTTCAGGAACTGTGGGGGATACCACTGTCGGAGTTGGGTCTTCTACCTTAGGTTGAGGAGATTCCACCTTTAGCAAAAAAACAAGATCAGTCAATAGCAAGATTTATAAAACTGGGGTATTTTCAATGATATAGCAACGATGAAAGAATTATTTATTATTCTATTATCATTCTTGTAGCGCCAATGATCATCATAATGTTATTCAAGACATATCAAGAAAATAAATGTATTAACCCATCCCATCTGATATTGTTTTGAATGAAACTGACCTCAGCAGCTGACTTAATTTTGATGCTAATTTGTCCTGGTTTATTGATAAATGATATTACCCTACTTAAAAAAAAAAAAACAATAAGATGTCAATGCAAACTACTTTTTTTATGTAAAAATGAACATGCTTTCGGAAGCCCTAAATTATGGGGGCTCGGAGGGAAGGCCTTCTAAGATAGCCGCCCTAAATTATGGCGGCTCCGACAGAATGGGATAAAGAGGTTTTCGATTCCGCTTTTATAAAAATTGATATAAAAGAAAGATTTAAACATACCTTTATAGGAGCACCATCCATCTTAACCTTAAAAGCTGGCGAACTGACTCTGGCCTGCTCATTCATCTTCAAAGCCGGCGAAGCCACCCTGCCGACCTTTGTGACCGGCGAAGCAACCCTGCCGACTTTCGTGACCGGCGAAGCCACCCTCTCCTGCTCCTTATTCAACTTCACAACTGGCGAAGATATCAATTCTGCCTTGTGCTTCGGCGAGCCCAGCGGCGAGTTCAGATCTTTTTTAATTTTGATTTTAAGTCCCGGTGAACCCGGTTCTGACTTCAACGCCGGCGAAGCGATTCGCTTTCTGATGCGATTGGCGGGGGGGTTGGTTCTTTTGGTTGTGGCGGTGGTCACCCTAGCAGTGGCTACGGTGGGATTTGCTGTTTTGACGGAGGTGTGGTCCCAACCGAGGCGGCGCGCCAGCTTGCGGTGAACGCTGAAGTCCTGGAGGCAGTGGGCATACGCCTCGAGGCCAGCGCCTTCAGGCTCCGCGAGATGGGCGCGGACTTCGATGCGGCTGCGGTATCGCCGCCCAGTTGGACTAGACAAAATATATTGAAAAATGAATTTTCTGAAAGTACGATATGAAGCATCCAATGTAAGAGTTGAACAACACAAGAGTTTTAACTTGCCGGACCAGTAGGCAGAGTAGACGGAAAGACATAAACCTCATTCTTGCAAACGTTTCACTCGTTGTGAAAACACTTCCGTTATAAAATGGCTTTACATATAATGAGCCTAACTAATACAGTTTTTTTTTATTTTACACAACTGCTAAACAATTATTTATGTATCGTAAATGGTTGTTTATCAGTTGTGTAAATTTTAAAACACTTATTTTAAGTTTATTAGTAAGGGGGTATGTGTATATTCAAAGTGTGAGCTCACCACACCAGCACGACGTCCCACTTCCCTCTCGAGTTCCCCACGCACCGCCTGGTCAGGAACTTGCTCCACCCCTCGGGCAGTCTGTGATCCTGCACCTGCACGCTCATCCTCTCGAGGCGGAGGCCCTTGGCCTCATCTTGTGCCCCCGCCAGCGAGGGCCGGCCTGCGCGGTCTCCCCTTTCGGCGGGCAGCGGGGCCGCCGTGCCGATGGGCCGGCCGTCCATCCAGTGGCAAGACCATTCGTTGGCCATGAGTTGGGACAGGTCGGTGCTGTACGAGTCGAGCTTTTCGGGCGGGGCGGTTTGTGAGGGTGCGGGGACGGTGTCCGGGGTTGAAACGGGTTCGGCTGGAAAGAATTAATATTATAACAGAGTATATATATTTCAATTCTGAATGGTGGACTTTCACCAGGACGATAATCAAAGTATAGTTCAATCAAACACAAAAGACCGTTTTTTAGCATCCAACAAATGCTAGCGAACTACTAATATATTACGCACTTTCTGCGCATGGCAAGAGACATGCGTCCATGCCACTTATCTAGCTACAGTATATAAACCTGTTTAGTTTTTATATATGGTGAATTAAAGAGCAACTTACATTTAACTTTGGGAGCAGCTCGTCTTCTAAACTTCTTCAATCTCTTATCAGAGTCCACTTTGCCCCTTCCCGTGTGCTTAGTATCCTTTAAAAACAGGTCCTTGACCACCAGCTTCCGTTTCATATCCCTCCGCTCCTCCTTGCTCCCGAGGTGGTCCCGACTGGGGTCGAACAGGTGGTTGTGAACAGGCGGGGGGAGAGAGGTGGGTGCCGCTGGTAGGGTGGGTGCCGGCATCTTGGCGCGGTAGGGAATGGGGGCGAGGGGGGTTAAGGAGGCGGCCTGACTGCTGGACGGCGTGGTGATGCTGGCCGAGGCGAGGGGGGAGACAGTATCTGCCTTGGCCAGGTTGGCCCATTTCAGAGTGCGGATGAAGCCATCGTCGAATTTGACTTGGTATTTCCCTGGAATAACGTTCTGATTGTAATTAAGCAAGTAAACAATGTAAGTTTTAAAACGTACAAAAAATAATATAAATGCCAAAATTGTTATTAAGCTGATTCCCAAATTAACTCAGTTCTAATGTATTACTTCCGAGGATGGACTGTCACACAACTCTGTCCTGACACACACTCCTAGCTTCATTCACAACCATATATTGTTTTACTGTCAATTGATCTTCTTTTTGGGTGTCCCGGACTTCTTTTGCCATTTTGTTACGTCATATTTTTTCTTAAAAGTAAACTGTTTTTTTTAATAAATTTAATAATAATATTATCTATTGAATATATAAAAGAAAAACATAAAATTAAAATGGGACCTACAAATTAAACTTGATGACAATAAAAAAGCTTTAATTACTTTTACCACACATACACCTCAGGGATCTCATTTCTACTTTCAGCCTTCCTCTGCCAGTTAATGCATCAGGGTTGGAATCAGACTGCTAGCTTCCCTTCTAAGATATAATAATTTAGTTTTAAGTTACCGTCTGGCAGAACCTTCTGCACCGTAGCGGCGAAGCGCCTGTTGTCCGACCAGCGTGCGAGGCAGCGCTCTCCCTCTCCGTAGGACGGGGCAGCCGGGGGCCCGCAGGGGGGGTCCAGCACCCGCAGCCGGGGGCTCGACATGCTGATCCACTCGTCATATCTGGAGCAGAGGCTGTCACTGAATAGGGGCGTGACTGAATGACAACTTACAATATAACACAGGGGCATTCAAACTAGCTAGGATCATGAGAGTTAGGTTAGGGGGCGTAATGGAAGATATTTGGTAATGAGAAGCTGACTACTTTAACCACTCGTGCGATAGGTATTTATTACGATTTTGCCCCTTATGTATAAAGAAATTATATGAAGAACAAGGTCAGAATCGCTTGGGCCATTCTCGATCTTGACATAACGAAATACTGGATAGCATTTGGCCACTCCGAAATATTTAAATTAATTGACAATGACGCGTCAGGCACCAAAGATGGCGGACAAAATAGGTGCCGCTTGATAATATGAACGCTGTCATATAGAAGTCTATATTTATTCATTGTTTTTTATATAAATCCATTGTAGAAAGCATAGATTTGAGTGATTACTAGGAAGTTCGTTTTATCTACATTATTTTGATGTAATTTTTGTAATATATCACAAAAGAAATGTTATAAAAATTGAATTCGTAAGAAAGGTGAGAACTGTCAAATATTTTACGTCGTATTGAAAAAATATATTTTTTGTATGCTGGCTTTCAACAAGTTAAATTAATAATTTATTATAATATTTTTAAGTCACCTACCCAGTTTAAGGTGGCCTTCGCTCGAATGGTTAATAAAAAATGGTTTTGAAGCAGAGTTTGCCAAGGAATAGGGATGTGACTGAATAAAAACAATAGCTGTGATAACAACAATAGCAAACAATAAATGTGTGCTAAGATTGAATAAAGACGGGTCTCCTACGCACAAAATGTTTTGTTTTTCGAAACATTTACATAAAATATTGAAACATTGGGGCGTAGTCACAAGGTTTTGCTTTCCGTGGCCGATAAAAAACATTATTTTGTGTAAATGTTTAAAAAAGACAAAACATTTTGCGCACAGGAGACCCATCTTAATACAATTTTATTGATGCTGTGGTCGAAAAAGATTTAAATACAGGGTGTCTGGGGGTAAAGTGCATTAACTTCGGGAGGTGATTCTACATGATAGAATAACTTTTTTCGAAATTCCTACTTTTAGGGGTACTTTTTTGATAAAAAGATAAAATTAGTCCGGCGTGTGCGCCCGGCGCTAGTAGGTATTTCCGCTGTTACAATAAGAGCCACTCGAAACCTACATCGCCACAGTTGGGCCCGGATGACTCACAGCAAATTTATCGAGTTTTAATAGGTACGTCTTTATGTATGGAAAAAAAAAGTTGGAATTTCGACAAAAGTTATTAATCTTTTTAACTCCTACCATCATGTAGAATCACCCCCCGAAGTTAATGCACTTTACCCCCGGACACCCTGTATATTTGTGTTAATTATTTGAATTTATTGAAGATTTCCACAATTTTTTCGTACACAAAACAGATAATTTTTGGCCACAACATCAATAATTTTTAACAATCTTGGCACACTAAAATATAAACAGTGGGGCATTAAACAGGGACATGAAACATAGTTAGGATAGGGGTAAAATGGTCCTTGGTAATGTTGCGGGGTCGAATCATCATTTTACATGACCCGGGTCGATATCGATTCACTGGTGAAGTTATTGGGTCAAAAATACCCAATATTTGATTGGGTACCTTCAAACAGGAAAAAATGCTATAAGAGCTTCGGACACTATCAAGGCGTTGTCACAAGCCAGTAGTTTTTTGTCTATGGCAAGCCTTTTGACCGTTCCCTATTGCGCAATGCTTGTGATAAAGCCGCAACCCAGCTTTGCAGACGGTCAAAAGGCTCGCTATAGACAAAAAAACTACGGGCTTGTGACAACGGCTTAATAGTGTACGAAGCTCTATAGATAGATCATGACACCGCCGCCGTGTTGACATAGAACATAAATGTATAAATTGTGGAGATCGGGCATCTCGAGTCTCGTTCTCACGACACACCATAGAGGTAGATAATCTGAAATGGAACTGCGCTTTCAGGCTGGAACCGCAATGAAAGCCTATTTCTGATTTTAGGTATCTACCATCTCTGTTTCTGTCGCAAGAATGAGATTTGAAACGCGCAGTCCATAAAAATTATCCGTCATAAGTCTGAAAATGTATGATGGTCTGAAAGTGTCAAAAAATTTAAGAATTTAAAAAAAGTGTTAAATATATATTGTAAAAAATCTTGGTAAAAGGTTAAAACCCAACAGTGCAAAATAGAAAATGATAAAAATAATAGGTTAGGTTAGCTGTTCGTTTCTTCAGTATTCTCAGAATGAAAAAATCGTATATCTCGAAGTGTTTTTGTTTTTTTGTTTATAAAATATATGATCATGTATCATGATGAAAATGTCTAATTATCAAAATACATAGACATTTTCTTAGACTAGCTATATTGAATCACCATATGGTGATTGGTGACCAATGGAATACTGTAATAATATGAGAGACCAAAGAAAAGATAGACCAACCCATAAGGGCGAGGGGAACAAACGAACTTGGAGCAGGGAGGGGAAGTGGAAGTGTCCCTTTCAGTGATTTGTCAACAAATAAATCTGATAGTCTACAGGCAACACGCACTGTAGAATCACTACATTATTAATCACTAGAGTAATAATTAATAATATAATTACTAATCACTACTTAGTCTTTAAAAAAAAAAGAACATGGAAAGGGGACGCGGGAGGGGAAGAGGACGACGAGTCGGAAGGGGAACGGGGACGAATGGGAAATGACACGAAGCGAGAAACAATTTATTTATTTAATTAGCATTGCAACGCATGCCGGGTATCAGCTAGTAATGAATAACTAATCCTTTATGCCAGTGGTCACCAACATACAACCCGCGGGCCTTATCGCCCCGCTGAAAATTTTCATCCGGCCCTCTAAAAATTCCCAATTTCTGCATAAAAATAATTGATGTAGAATAATTTAATTTTAATAGAATTTTTTATTTGGTTGTGAATTCACGGCAGCTATATTTCAATTCATCAATCGGAATTTGATTAGGTAAGTAGTAGGTAGTGGACCCAAAGTAACCAAACCCAAAGTGAGATAACCAGAGCTTTCAGTGTTTCCGAGAATTCGGTGTTGAAGGCGATCAGATGTTGATTACTCGAAAATTTCCCGGACACCCACATTAATTTGTTGAAATTCTAAGAACATAGTGCAGGCAAGATAAAAAAGAGTAAATCATGCGAAAGAAAACCGAATAAAAAATATTAATTTTGCATTTCAAAGTTTGCAGTGGACATATCACTTGAAGTGGAATAATAATAGTGATTAGCAGTGGTATCCCTATTTTAAGTTGTTTCTAAAATTTCGATTTTCGATTTCGATTCGAAGAAGCAGCTTGAAGAAAAGTTTTTCGACTTTACAAATTTTTCGATTGTACAGGATGATAGTGAAGATGTAAGTCACATAGCTCAATCGAAGTATATTAATATGCTGATGCCCGTACGGTTCAAATTTAAGAACGCGACTCAGAGTAAATCTCCGACGCCACACTGAATGGAAATCGTTCTGACCCGTCAGTGTACGTGCAATTTTCCACGAAGCTGCTGCCCTAATATTCACACTTATCACTCGCTCACGTGCGATATGCAAACGGAAGTGGCGCCATCTAGGTAAAACACTTTTGAAGCTTTCATTTAATATTTTTCCCGTGGAATTAAATTTTATATGCAAACGCAAGTGGCGCCATCTATAATACTATATTTAAGGAAAAAAGTATGAAGGGTGGATAGGGGTCTGGGGGTCCAGGAGTGACGGACGTATGAATCCATCCCTCCCATTGCACTACAAGGCGATGGGTCATGAGAGTCCGGTTGGAGAGATAAAATGTGTACCATCAACCAGTCCCTCCCTATCTGGCTCGCTATGCAGTAGGTGGGCAAACTCATGTGCCGCCAAGACCTAGACAAACCTCACCCAATGAAACTGGGCACCCCTGCTAAGTCACCAAACATAGCGAACCACTTGGGGTAATCTATGGCAGGGGCATTGGTTATCCAATAAATGGTATGGGAGAAGAAACATTTTTCGCTTTCATTCAATAATAAGAACATTTATGTTGGGGTAAAGAGTGTTCCTCTCATTATTCAACGAAAAGCCGCCCGCAGGGGACAGCTAGCTTACTGCTAGCTGTTAATTTATATCCAAGGCGTAAACAAAAGTTTGAAGTAACAGAAGAACTAGTAGGATTAAAAAGTTTGAAAGACAAAACTACCGTTGAAAACATATTTTCATGTGTATCAGAAACCATTAATGACCTAAACCTTAACAGGAATCTATTATCAGTGGTTACAACGGATGGTGCTAAAAATATGATTGGCTCAAAAACTGAATTTATTCGCCAAGTTAGTGATTTTCTGGGAAAAAAATGTATTAGAAAGCCTTTGAATTTTCATTGCATAATTCATTTTAATTGGATTCTAATCGGAATAAGAATTTATTTTTCATCCGGCCCCCGAGGTTTTCGAAAAAATCAAATCGGCCCTTTTCTCAAAAAAGTTGGTGACCACTGCTTTATATAATAACATGCGAATTGCTCGCTGCGTAACAGCTTTGCTTTTCTGCGCAGGGTCAGGTTTTTTCGATGCTCATTTGTCAGAGGTCAAAGTACGAATGATGTCATCGTTTATTTAAGACATGCTTGAACCTTCTTGGCCCCGAAAAGACTCTCACGTGATTTGCCTCTAGCTCGTTGAAATGATATATCTATAGATTTTATGGTAGGGCAAGTCTATCTTCTTTGGTCTGTGAATAATATGAACTAACTCAGATACGTTTTTAGATTTTCACGGCCAAAAGCATTTTTGTTGTTTGTTTTTGGGGTGTTATGCCGTGTTATCGTCGGATCTGCCAGATCTGCCCCGATGATGGACACTGCAACGCTGTCCGAAACGTCGGCTAAAGAAGGAGGTAGCACAACACGGCATAACACCCCAAAAACAAACAATGAACTAACTCATTAAAAATTAAATAAAAATATGAGATAATTACCTCTGTGACCAGTTATCGTAGTGGATAAGGACCTCCAACTCCTCGTGGTCTACTTCCATGATCCTGGCAGCGTACCACTGCTCACTGAAGTCTTTGGCTTCCACTCGGGCACCGGGTACCATCACTCCTAATTTCAATAATGAAAAGTAAATCTTACAAATTGCTCAAACATGGACAGATAAAAGAATAAAATAACCCATATACTATCCGTACCTTTGTCATGACAAAAGGAAAAAATACAATAATACATTATTATAAATGAACATGAATTTAATTGTTGGAAAGACCAAATCATGTCTGATTATGTCTAAAAGAGATCGAAATAACAATCCAGTCTCCTTCAACGGAAGCAATCTTCCCAACAGGTTTTCTATTGATATGCTTGGTGTAACTCTAAGTGACCACCAGCTCAGGCAGGGTGATGTTAGCCTCTTAGAAGCTAGGTGTACTGTACAGGGCCTGCATACTGCACCGTTGGATTTGGCAGTGACCTCTGGTCTGGAGCCCAAATAATTGAAAAACCCTTGACTCTGTGCAGAAACGGGTGGTCTGTTTAATGATTCCCCTATCTTAACAAATGGATTGCAATCTTTAGAGCACAGATGTTATGTGGGAATGCTGTCCTTGTTCTACTGGTATTTCAATGGAAGACGATCTGTGGAACTAGCCTTTGAACATTTCGGCACATGGGTGTCTTCAAGACCCATGTTCACACCTACCTTTCCTAAAAAATACCCTACACACAGCATTCCCAAAGATGACATAGGCCCATAAAAATATTTAAAATAAAAATGGTGGAAGGAAAGAAGATCTGAAAAAAATTTATTGTGATGAACAAGATGATGAAAAGGAAGTTTACGATATAATGTAACACACAGGAGAGTGGGAGAAGCCGTAGATAGAGAAGACATGGCACAATCAAGTGAATCGAAATAATAATCGGGACATTTTAAGACTCCATATAACTGGAAAGGAAGTACCTGGTAATTGAGATCTAGGCACCTAACAATTTTAAAGTAATTTCAAGCAGCATTTAGATTCATAAATGGTGACCTTGCACCAATGCGATACTGTGAGTATCTAACACTTTGGAACGATGCAAATATTTTCTTGTAAGAAGCAATCACTTTGTGGTTAGGCATTATATTTTAAATAAAACAAACACTTAGTATTTAACCACATATATTTATTATTTGATATATCGACCGGTTTCGCTCCGACCGAGCTTCATCAGGATATAATAATAACTAAATACTAAGACAGAGTTGTTGGTTATATATGGGTTGAGTGGGAGAGGGAGAAAGAATATTACAACAACTCTGTCTTAGTATTTAGTTATTATTATATCCTGATGAAGCTCGGTCGGAGCGAAACCGGTCGATATATCAAATAATAAATATACGTGGTTAAATACTAAGTGTTTGTTTTATTTTAAAAAAAAATAAAAAGCAAATATTTTCATTGATCATACCAGGAATTAAAACCGGGAATTCTGGGAATTTGGACAGAGCGTAAGGAGTTTCAAGATAATAAATAATAACCACAAAAATATTTCAATAGATACTGTGCAAATTTACCTTTCTCAGCCCCTCCTGAAGCACTTTTCTCCGACATTGAATACTTTGGACTTTCATAAGGTTTAGTGTCCCCATCGCTGCCGCTGGCTTGCATGAAACTCGGCTTTGACTTTGGCATCGGAGTCTTCTTCTCTATAAGAGCCTTCAACATCGGTGAAGAGTTCAACTTGTCCATCTTCAAAGGAAGCAGCTCTCTAGCCGCGTCAGAAATCAAACCACCATTTGCCCTAACATCTTCTTTCATAAAACTGTTTGAAGCTGAAACTGCCCAGGACTTGACTTTTAAATTCCCACCAGATTCGTCTATCATAAGATCTGGGAATAAATCAGGGTTGTTGGCGACTTCAAATGACTCTTGTTTCATGGCATTAGTTTGTTTTTTAGAGCTTTTAGGAGTTAGGGTTCTTCTTCTTTTAGGTTTGGGTCCTCGCTTAGCGCCCGTGACGACTCTCGGTTCTGGGTCAAGATCCATCAAGCTCTTTCTACCGGGGAACTTGATTCTCTTCTCCGGCAATGCTGGAACTTCTTCAACTCCTCGCTCTTTGTCAAGTAAAGCTTTCTCTTGATCTGCGACGAGCTTAGCCTGAAGAATCTCTTGATTACTACGTCTTCCGCGTTTCTTTTTCACTGGAAATACTATTACCGGTACAATTTCTTCCTCAATAATTTCCGAAGCAGATTCAGTTGAAACGCTACATGCAGAATGATCTTCCATTGCGTTTGTTTCAATATCGTCAATGGTGTTTTCGTCTTTGTCGGGGGATACAACTAATTCATCGTGTTTATCGTCCTCGTCTTCGGCCTCATACTCCACATCTGCAATGTCACCTATATCTTCACCTTTCTCCATCGAAGATCCTATGGGAATTTCTGATTCTGATTTATTATCTTCCTCGGAATCTTTTGAAGAACAACTTTTAGTTTCCCCGTCACTCTTAATTTCTGTATCCGAGGAATGGCGGATTGAAGGAAGGTTGCACGAATCGTCGGCGGGAAATATTTTTATCAAATCTTCGAGTGGCGTGATTCCCCACGGAAATATAGTAGGAATTGCATCTGCAAAATATAAATTAAGCAATAGTACAGGTTACCACATATTTGTACTAAAGGTAGGTAGGCACAAGATAATTTTCTATGAATTTACATGAAGAATTCAACCATTCCAAGTTGCAAGTTCCTGCAAGCAATATTTTAGTCATAGCTCCTAGGTTCTTTCACTGTCTAGTATCAAAACTGAATACGGCTTCATGTTTGATATGATAAAAAAAGTAAACAAAGATTCGTGTGAATATATCATACCTTTGATTGCATAACAAAGAACTATAATATTATGTTGTATTAGCACCAAACATACCTAATTTGAGGGCAAACTTAGAGGCTTTGTAGGCCTCAAAGTCAATCTTCCTAAAATGTCTTGAACAAATATAATTCCATTTGTTTTTGTTATCTTCGAGGTTAACTCTTGCCTGCCTTATCCATTTGCTCTTTAGTGCGGAGTTCTTAGGCAATCTATGGAATGTAACTCCCTTATCTTGTTCCCTGATGCTCGATGAAGTACAGCTGTCAACACAGCAGTTCTTTGTGTTCATTCTAGAACAAATACATTACGACAAGAAAATCTAATGAATTAAATCAAAACAAGAATAGGTACATTTATGGGATATTTATTATAATCAACAGGATTCCAGAATCCATCGTCTGAACGATGACAATAGGTGAATCATAATGAAAAATGACGAAATAGTAAGAAATTTATAAATGCATATATTACTTGATGTTTTATTTTATACACGTAATGTGTTTTGTATCGAAAAACAGCATTCAAAGCATTTTTTACTCGTAAAAACGATTTTTTCGTAAGATTCGCAAGATTCAATAACAAGCTTTTGCGACGTACATAGACTATTGTTTTTCTAAATATTCAACGACAAAAAAAAATTTATTGGAAAAAATTCATAGTACCTACTCACGATTAAAAAAATAAATATATATAAGTGAAACTGGCAGATTTATTCTTAAAAACGAATACACAGAAATTTCTCAAATATTTATATCTATCTATAAAGTAGCAAAATTAATTTTCTGACACAGAAAAAAGAATATGTTAATAAAATCTGCAACAGTCAGCATAAAATTTTAACTCAACCGCCATTTGCCGGATACGAACGAAACGTCAAAGTGAATTTCGGCTCTTTCCGGTTCACCATTTGCGTGTGCTTGTTCTCTCAGAGCTAAGGCCGTGCGGCAACTTGCACAAATTTAATCAAAAACTCATTCAAAATGACCAACAAGGCCGAATTAGCTTGCGTGTACTCCGCGCTCATCTTGGTTGATGATGACGTCGCCGTCACTGTAAGTATTTATTAATTTTCAACCTTTTTAAAATTGTGACATGACAGGAGCGTCAAAACATAACCTAATGAACATGCAAAATCGTGAGAAACTTCACGCATCCTGTTACCATCTCATTTTCAACCTGTTCATATACATCAAGAAACCATTATCACGCATATATTGCTTCTTATTTTTATGTTTTTATCTATAGTTGTGCAATTTTTTTAGGGTGAAAAAATCTCAACCATCCTCAAGGCGGCTAACGTCACCGTCGAGCCATACTGGCCAGGACTCTTCGCCAAGGCCCTCGAGGGAGTGAACGTTAAGGATCTGATCACCAGCATCGGTTCAGGAGTTGGAGCCGCCGGCCCAGCCGCAGCTGCCGGACCCGCCGCCGCTGCCGCCCCCGCTGCAGCAGCCGCCAAGGAGGAGAAGAAGGAATCCGAAGCTGAGGAGTCTGACGACGACATGGGCTTCGGTTAGTCCATTTCCTTAATCTACTCAACTTGTACCACTTTTCATATTGACTGACTTCTGAATTGAATCGACAACTTACTCATGTCACTTCACATTTTCTCATCTAAAATCCAAACGATCCTCGTTTTCAAATTCCGCAACTTTACAGTTTCAATGAAAATAACTGTGACTACTTCTGTAGGACGTTTTGCTGATAAAATTGTACATTAAAATGTTCATTAAAAAAAAATCTTATGATGATCGTGTGGCATTTGCAATCAGGCCACTAACAATAACACTATGAAGATGGCAATAAAGTTGAAATTCCCGCTTGTCTTGATTTGTGCCTCTGTCACACGAGCGATATGCTGGTATAGTCCAAGCCATGCGAATTTAGTGCTCGTGAGAGAACGGCATTATGAAAAAAAGTAACACTGCCAATAAGCTTGTTTTATTTTGTGAAGTTGAGATACAAATATTAAAATGATTCGGATAATTTTCCAAAGAACTTAATTTTACCACATTATACAACAAAACCATAACCGAAAACGGGGTTCGTAAGTAGGATATTTTACACATAAAACAGTTTTTATAGGCCTGTTACTTTATTTTTTCTGGACTTATAAAGACTCGAACAAAAAAAAAATGCTTGGTTATTTCAAAGGCCAAGATGTGTCCTACTCTCTGTATTTAATTTAAACACCTATAATATTTCTAAGCTATCAAATTTTCAAAGCAGTTTATAGTTGTAGCCATATGTCGTTCATACATCTCTTGGATGTGTGTTTCCTAGGTGTTTCTCAAAGACTACACGTAAACTTTCATTTGTTGTACATGGCTACATTCACACATTGTGTTTTTAACGTGGTCTTTGCAGATCTTTGTTGGAAATATTTCAAAGATTCTGTGGTTGTTCCAAAGGTGTGCTGCAGTTGCATAGAGCTAGATTTTAGAAGTTTGAACACATTTCATTTACTGTCCATTAAAATTCCGAAGTAAAAATAGTTGTTTCTGTAGAAGTGTCTGTTATTTCATATATTTACCAAATTTTACTTATCTCGGGGATTAAAAAATGTTCTATGATTTGTTGGCTCCATTATCCTGTTTTGCTTTATTTATTATGGTTTTACTAATGTTTCTTTTCTTTTGTTTCAGGTCTTTTCGACTAAACAAGTACTGAAACTGCTTGAAATTTTTATACATTTTTGTACAGTTATAATGTACTAAATACAAAAAATTCCAAACACAGCCAACCTCTTTTATTCTGTATTATATTCCTTGGCAGCCCACAGGAAAAAAATTAGTTGCAGGCATAAAAATCCATAACAATATATGGAGGTGCACACACCAGAATTTTTTTTGGAATTTATATGCTTTTTGGCATAGTTTACAACTGTCTCCGCAACTAATGGCCACTACACATGGTACTGCGAACAGCCGGCTTTTTGCAGATGGCTAGAAATCGCATCGTTAGTAGGCAAAACCGGCTGCCGAATTGTTATTATTCGTCTGCCGTATTATTATTTCTTTACTGCCGGAGCGATTGTTTCCACTTTCTGCCGCATTTGCGCGCAGAGTATTATTATTTTACTACTGCGGCGTCCGAATTGGTGCTGCCGCAGACGGATTCTGGCTGTTTGCAGCCAGAACGACATGGTCCGTACACGTGATCACAGCGCCCGAGAAATCAACTTACTCAGTGGCGTTTCTTCACAAGGGGACCATGGGGACAGTCCCTACTTATAAACGTTTAATGTTAATGGTATATTTATACCGTAGAAATGAAATAAATAAACTACTATTACATATACTCTACACTATTCCTGAAACCTAACAAGAAAAAAATTGACAATTCTTTGTGTTCACAAAAATAATGAATGCGTTCTGAACATAAAAGTAATTGCAGAAATATAATCTAAAAAATTACTTCGGTTAAGTAATTTTTAATTTCTCTCCTTCCTTCCTTGTAGCATAATAATAATTTATTGCATATGACGTTTTAGTAAAATAATAATATTGATATCGATTGATCGGATTATTTCTATAGCGCCGTTCTCGTGGTTAAAACACCTCAAACCGAAGTACAATTTGTCTTGTGCTATTTTTATTAAACTTCATATTTACATAATTGTAGAAAGCAATCACTTTGTGGTTTGACATATATAAATAAAACACTTGTTTTGTTTAAACCACGAGTTTTTGGTTGTGAACAAGTGTTTATTTTTATTTAAACTTAATATTTATTTACGCACCCTATTTGATGGTTCTGGTTAGGTGCGTGACTTATCTTCGTACCTCATAAAATTTTCTGTAAGAAATTATATTATTACTATTTGGGTATACCTATATTTGTATTGAGTCTCGTATCGTTACTTTCTGGCAGTGAGACGTCAGTATCTACACATAAAAATGACGGTCCCCGCCATCGAAAATGTGCTCGACCCGCCACTGATCTTACTGCAAATAGCATGGTCTAGTGGCAACCACCAATCTGCTGAACTTCTGTAGCACATTAAGCCGGGTCTTTTGCTTCAACAAAGGTTAATAAAGTAATAACAAAGCGTGATAAAGGTTTGTAATTTATAATTTATAAACAAACTTTACAAAAACTATTCGTGTTTATCGTTGAAATATTTTAACGACGTATATACTGTTATTCATATTTTAATTTGATTATAATTAGATGCTCTGTTATGTTATATTATCGAACTCGTATGTTCTTTCCGTAATAGTATGTACCTTATCTGACATTATTTTTTTAAACCTGAAATGTTTCATGGTAGCAGTATCAAGTATTTTGTCTTCTGAAATTGACTTCTTTTAGCAGAAATTCTGACGATAGTGTAATTGGTCAAAATGGAATCTCTTTTAATATTAATTTTAGTGCGTATTATACCTAACCGAACCCACATATTATATCGACCCATAATCGGCAGAACAGCATAAGCGACAAACAGCAAGTTGAAGGAGAAGGTTTTTTTTTAAATAACTTTCTTAGTTGATTCAAAAAATGATTTTGGTTAATTACGATTATTGATATTTGGTTACTGCCTGTATAGAACTGATAATGCAATTATCTGAATGCCTTCAGTTGTGGAGATAGTGGCGGTTACGCTGTTTTGCCTATCACCCTGACAGATATTTTCCCTTAGAAATGTCGCTTACGCTCTTTGGAGTACATGGTTTTTTTATATTTATTTATTTACACATATACTGCACAACATGTGCCATTAACATAATTGACATACAATATAAATAGTACAACAACATGAAGAATGACTAACAGTATATTTGTAAGTTAAATATAAGGAAAAAAAATGTAAAAAGTAAGTAGTAAGATTATAAGTAGTAGGTTAAGGGTAAAATATAAATGTAAAGTGAAAAATATGGTATAAAGTATAAGTATAAAGTACAAGCTTTAAATTATTAAGCAAAAATAAAAAAAGTTAAAAGTGAGAATAAAATAATAATAATAAAAAAAGTAGAAATATAAGATATCTTTAAAAGGTACAATGATTTAAATATAAAGTAAAAAGTCCTCATAGGAGCAATGAAAAATAAAAATAAAATAGAATAGTTAAGTGGTCGATATTATGGATTATAAATATTAACCGATATGATGAATTTTACAAGTACCTATGATTTCTAATGAATTAATGTTTTGCAAGTACTGGTAAGCATATTATGTTTACATGATCATTATGTTTACATGGTACTAGAAGACAAATTTTGTTTAATGCATCTTTTGTATGATGCCAGATTACCGGCGTGATCGATATTAGCATATTTATTGCCAAAAGTGTGTAAGCGATTTATTGTTGCATTTTGTTCTGCGGTGGTCCCAGAGTTATTACAATAAAAAGGTGTTTGGAGTCGAGTAGGTCTAAAAGGAAAATTAGCGGTGGCAAATATTTTTCTCAATGGATTAAAGAATGAATATTGTTTAATTATTTTTGCTGTTATGAATTTATTCCCATAATTAATTAGGTATGTGTGGTCGATTAACGATTAACCATTGTCGATTTCGATTAACAATTAGTTTTATTTTCACTGAAATAAAAACTTATTTAAAAAAAGTCGCAGGAGGCGACAATGTTGAAGCAAGAGACCCGGCTTAAGCATTTCGCAAATTCATTTCGAAAGTGACCGAGTTCGGGAGCGCTGTGAATACGTGTTCACAGAGCAAAAGAAACCAACTTACTGCAAAAAGCATCGTCTGGAGGCAACCTCCAACCTGCGATTTTTAGCCAGCTGCTAAAAGCTGCTAAATGTCGGGCTGTTCGCAGTATAGTGTGTAGACCACTTAAGTCTCGTCTGCAGGCAGCCTTAGGCCCTTTGTGCACATATATACTTACCCATGTGACGCTCAAGTAGCCTCAAGATAATACTACTCTTTATTGCTGGAAAATCTTCTCAAATATACTGAACTTGGATAATTATTTCGCATGTAGCCATGGAATACGATGTCTGGCGATGAAGATGATAATATTGTATTTCTTTATCTTTACAAGCATAAAAAACGATCTGAAAGAAGATTTTGGGTTCACCCATACAACGAAATAAATAATAATTGAAGGACATTCGTCGCCGCCAGGAACTACAAGGGGGCGGGTCCTGGAATGTTTTGGTGAGATCCAAACGGTCGCACTGGATATTTCCAAGGCTTTTGACCTGGTCTGGCACCGAGGACTTCGTCAACAAACTGCCTTCTTACGGACTTCCTGCATCCTTCTTTCTGTACGTGGATTGCCAACTTTTTGGGGGAGAGGTCGATTCAGACAGTTGCTAATAGTTTCACCTCTTCCTCGCATTCGATAAATGCTGGCGTCCCACAAGGATCGGTTCTGTCTCCGTTTTTGTTGCACATCAATGACATGTGCATCAATTCATTGTTACGCAGATGACAGTACAGTCCATGATAGCTTTTTTGTTTGACAAGTCCCAAAGGGTGCACAAATTCCAACGGCTCGGAGGGCTTTGAAGCAAAGAATGGATGGTTACCTCGAGTGTTTTCTCCAATTCCAAATTCCAACGACTCCAAAGTTCCAAAGAATGGACAGTTACCTCGAGAGTGTTTTTTCTTGGGGTAAGAATAATCTCGTCGAATTCAATGTTTCAAAGACTCAATCATGTCTGATTACGTCTAAAAGGAATCGAAATGACAATCTAGTCTCCTTCAACGGTAGCATTCTTCCGAACAGGTCCTCCATTGATATGCTCGGTGTAACTCTAAGTGACCAGCTCAGGTACGGGGGCTCCATCGAGGCCAAAGTTAAGTTGGCCTCTCAGAAACTGGGCGTACTGTACAGGGCCCGCAGAAACTTTAATAGTGCACAACTGCTAACCCTGTACAAATCGCAAGTACACCCCACGGTTGAATTTGGCAGCCATCTCTGGTCAGGACCCCCAATGTACCTGTCTTAACAAACGTATTGCAATCTTTAAAGTACAGATGTCAGGTGGGAATGCTATCCTTGTTCTACCGGTATTTCAATGGAAGATACTCCGAGGAACTAGTGTCATTGATCCCCTTGGCACCGGTGCATAGTCGGGAAACGCGCGCTTCTACGACTCGTCCTTGAGTTCAACAGCTCGGCTGTGGAACGATTTTCTGGCCTCTGTGTTTCCTCCCTCCAACATCATGGTTCTCTTCAAGACCCATGTTCACTTCCTCTCCTCAAAAAGACCCTCCAGCATCTTCAAAGATGACATAGGCCCTGAAGGAAATAATTAGGCTTCTAAGGGCCTCATTTGTGGAGTTATTAAAATTTTTAAAAAAATTGCAGTGCTTCGTACCGTGCGTGGGCAATTCTTCGACTGGCGATTCTTCAACACTGCAAATGCAGGGCTCTGGCTCCTAGGAGTTAAAAAAAGAAGTGAATGCATTATGGAGGAAGAGAAATTAATATTGCAAAAATAAAGATTTTTACAATATAATATTATTTATTAACAATTTATCTAATGAAGTAACAACGGGTTGGTTGGATAATAGCGCAGTAAAGTACAAAAGGTTATTTGTTGTGAACGGTGAACCCCCACATGGCCCTCTGCACCCCGCTGAGCTTGTTGTAGTCGACGAGGTTCCTCCACGCAATGCGACTCATCCTCCACGGGTGAATTATACCGCGGGGCCTGAAATGAAATTATAAATAATGCAGGACACTATAATCTTATGCACAAAAACAGCATTATATGAAAAAGTGAGTTTTGAGCTACTAACTGGTGTGCGTGTAGCAAGCACATGCGCATCGAAAGTCAAATAAATTTATTTGTAATGAGGTATTTCAATTAACCTTTTGAAAGCCAGCATAGGAAAAATATTTTTTTTCATTATGACATAAGAAATTTGACATTTCTTGCGAATCCAATATTTATAACATTTCTTTTGTGATATATTACAAAAATTACATGAAAATAATGAAGATAAAATGATATTTCTGATAATACCTGAAATCTATTCTCTCCACAATGAATTTATATCAAAAACAATGAAAGAACATAGAGTTTCTAAACCAACTCCGTCCATATTTTGATGCAGTGGCCATTTTGTCGGCCATCTTTCTTGCCCGCCGCATCATCGACAATTTATTAAAATTATTCCGAGAGGCTAGATGCTAGACAGTATTTCGTTACGTCAAGAACGAGAATGGCCCAAGCGATTCTGACCTTGTTCTTGATACAATTTCTTTATACATAAGGGACAAAATTGCTTCCAAAATCGATGGTACACCGGAGTACGTACGGCCAATGATAGGTTAATAGACAGCACGTTCTATGTATTTTACGACAAGGTCAGAATCGCTTGCGCCAATATCATTCTAGACGTTGCTTTTAATTTCAGTAACGTAGCTTCTCAGAATGCTTTGGAATTCATTTTCTATGGAGAATGGACATGTGGCCAAATGTCATCCCTAATGCTACGGACACACTTGCTCATTTGAAGCCAAAGAGCATGCTACCTAGTAGCAATTGCTACCTAGTAGCATGTGTGTCAGTGACGTTGCTAGTAATGAGCATGCTCATTTGAAGCCAAAAGAGCATACTCTCAAATCGACAGACGTTTGATTTGTGAGCATGCTCTTTGGATTATCGGATGGAAGGGGAAGCCTCTAAGCATGTGTGGACAGGCTGGCTTATGAGCATGCTCATTTCAATCCGATCTCATTTCGGAATAGCATTCCGCATTTGAGTATCACGTTTTTGTATGCAATTTTAGAGAGTAGCTTGTCAAATACTGCGGAAGCATTCGTAAATGATTTTTATATCCGTTGACATCTCGCATTTCTACTAACAAATGATTCTTGCTCCAAGGTTTGCTCTTCTAGTGATCCGATTACGAACCCAAATCGATCTTTTAATTTTCTTATCCCTTCAAAAATTTGGCGATTTTTGTCAGAGGCTAAAAATATTCCCGCTTTGTTAACGTATCCGAAAACTAAAAACTGTTTTCGAAAGGTGATGAAATATGCTTTTAAATTATATTATTGGAAATAACCATGTAATTTTATAAATATAACATTTTTGGATGAAAACTTTAAAAAGTTTTCAAAATGGTAACCTCACTTTTTTGTCATTTCATTTAAAAAAAAAACTTTATAAATTCAGAAAGTTTCTTAATTTTTATTCAAATTCTGATCGGAAAGTTTGGTTTCAAAAAGGTGAACATTTTATTTTTTTGTAGTTTACTTTTAGATTTGAATATATAGCGTGTTGTATTATCTTTACAATATCGTTTAAATCATACTTCTCACTATGATAGTAAGGGAGATATAACGATTTCTATGAGACCTTTGAGAGCTGGGACAAATAATATGGTATCCTGTGATTACCGCGTTAATAAAATTAAATCTTTTATAATCCTTATAATTTTCTTAAATAATTAATAATTGCGTTGCAAGTTGCAAGCAATAAGATGTTCTGGGCGAACGGAATTGTCTCTATAGATACGATGACAGTTATTATTTGACATGAGCATGCTCTTTAAAGAGCATGTGTGTTCAATTGTTGGCTTTGAGCATGCTCATTCATTAGAAAGCTCAAGCCAAGCCTGTTCATTTATTAGCAAATGTGTACAGTTGTGTGAGCATACTCATTAATGAGCATGCTCATAAGCCGGCTTGTAATAAGCAAATGTGTCAGTACCATAATGAATTTGTGTGGCTGTTTTGACAAATGACATATATATTATGCAGAGCAAGTAGAAATAAGTTTACAAAAAAAAACGTAAAAAACAGCACAAGAAACCCAATTGAAGGGAGCGGAGTGAGGCGAGAAAGGGAAGAGGAAGGTTGGGAAGTACCTGGCTATTCAGATCTGGTCACCAAACATAGCTAAAGTCATTTAAAGAAACTTTTCTTTTTGAATGGTGATCTTTCACCGGGGCGATACAAAAAGTATCTGCTACTTTGGAATGACAAAAAAATTGATTCCGACTACAAAACACATGTTTAACGTTAATGGTAACTGGGTAATTTGAATAGCGGCGTTTTTGTGAAAAATAACCTCAAGGGTGCTAATGTGGTGTGTACAGATTACTTCCTCGAGAAGCGTAAAATATTTGATCCGGAGAATCAAGTGGTGTGTGGTTCGAGCAGGTCGTATCTAGAGTACTGCTGTCTTCCCTGTTCAAATAACTCGTGTTTTATTCAAGTTACAAATCTGAAATTTGTCATGTAAACGCGTAAAAATCGGCTTAATCTGCTACATTTCGCGAAATAAAATTATCTTTCTTAGAAAAGAAGTTATAATGGTTTTAAAACTTGTGTTTTAAAAATATCAAATCTCTTTGCTTGAATTCATAGCACAGCCAAAACGTATCCGTCGCGACATCTCAAGTGTTTTGGTTTGAGTGAACTTCATAAAAAAAACTAATGTGTTTCCCGTAAAAGAGGTTCATAGTGTCACCAAGAGAACTGGAATAATAACACAGCTGCCCTGTAGACGAAAAAATCGCACTTGAACTTTTCGTCACCTATAGGAACCACAAAGAAGACGATAAACCCAGATAAGATCTTTTCAATTTATTTATAAATAATCGTTTGTTTATATTTCAGTCTAATATTACTATTTCACAGGTGTGACCTCTCTACAGAACACTTCAGATCTTGATTTAATGCCCGGAGAGGTACGCATCTGAGAATCTTGATTAACACCAATTACCCATATTGTACATGTTATTAGAATTGTTTGATTTGTTTTGTTTTTTTATATTTTATTTATTTATTTATTTTTATAATCCTTTTATTTTTCAGTCGGTTTTTATTTATTTTATTTTAGAGGATTGTTAGTCCTGCGGGAGGATTAGTTAGTCCAATCCTGTTACTGCGGGAGAATTAGTTAGTCCAAGAAGAAGTAAGAAAATTCAAGAAGAGGTAAGGCGAGCCAAGAAGAGACAAGAAAATACCACCCTTGAAGAGACAAGAAGAAGCAAGAAGAGCCAAGAAAAGCCACGAAGCGTGAAGAGGTGAGAAGGTCCAAGAAGAGGCAAAAAGAGACAAGGGGAGCCAAGAAGGGACGAGAGGACGCCAGAAGAGCCAAGAGAAGAGGCAAGACTTTTCTTGTGGCTTTCCACGAAGACCTAAGAAGAGCCGTGAAGAGGCGAAAATATACAAGAAGAGGCAAGAAGAGACGAGGAAAGCCAAGGAGAGGTATGAAGAGACAAGAAGAAGCAAGAAGAGACGACAAGAGACAAGAAGACTCAATAATAGACGAGAAGATTCACGAAGAGGCAAGAAGAGACAAGACGAACCAAGGAGTGGCGGCAAAATCCAAGAAGAGCCGAGTAGAGGCAAGAAGAAGAATGGGAAAAAAATCATAACGCTCAATCCATTCCTTTTTTCCTGCACATCCTACATTCCAATATTGGCTTATTAGGTTGCCATGTATACCGGTCGATTAAACTCCAACCTCCTTCCTATCCTCAGAGCACTTGTTCCTAGTCCTAACAAATCAGTGCCCCCTGGTGTACCGGTCTCACCGGGACAGGATTGCTCCTGGCTGGGGTGGTACAATCGTATCGTATCGAGAAGCGTAAAATATTTGATCCAATATCGAGTTTTGGCCTGGTGATATCATTATTATTTGTACAAAGAATTCTTTCACTTTTGAAGGAAAGAATTTGTAGTTATCTAACCAGATGAATAATATTTACATTAGCCAATTGCACTGCAGATTCAATATGAATCCAATATTACAATAAGATACAAATAGGGAGCAGTTTTAGCAGTACCTTGATGTTAAGACACATCTTCTGTTGATCCTAAGGGGTGTAGAGTTCAGGGGAAATTCTGCAATTTCTTTATCAGCGATCTCTCTCAACTCGATGGGTAAAATGGTATTCTTCCTTAATGAATTGACTCTTAGTCTATCATTGTAGAATTCTGCATTCAGTCTTCTTCGCTTAACGTCTCGAATCATCATCCATCCTACCCATTTGTTGCGGACTTGCTGAAACTAAATGGTTGAACAGGTTATAAATAACAATATTCGAGAAGTCATAATTCTAAGTGAAATAAAAACAGTATTCAACCAAATTAAAATAGTGGAAAAAAACATGTTGCGGCTTTAAAAGAAGACTTACACCATAACCAGGGAGCTGCGTAGAGCCCAAAATTAATTTTGTGATTCCGGTCGCTAGGCTAGCCATTTTTACAGTTGACAGATGAATTAAATGTTGCCCATTAAATAAACCAATATGATCATAATATGATGTTGCCAGTTAACGTCGTTGCCGATAATAAGATAGTGTAGCCACTTGATGAAAATGTATTTCCCTAATATTACACTATAATCCAGTACCTATTTAATTGCAAATTAATTCAACAAAACTGAATAATCTTCACAAAATAATTTTTTTAATAAAAAGTTTTAAAAAAGCAGAAGCCACATACCTCTTAGGATTAGAAACAGTGGGCAGTGTTACAAAAAATCTTAAAACAGAGAAAAAAAATTTAAATTATATATTATTAAATTAAAAATTTTAATTGACTGCAAAATCGGAGAGGTTATGTAAATTTATTTTACGTGCCGATAAAAAATGAGTGATTTGACTTTTTATTATTTACTGACCTTTAAAGCGATAATACCTTTTTCTGTATTGAGATAATTGTTGTTCAACTAACTGAAAACCCACGACACTCTTCCAGAGGAATAATTTTCCCAGACACAATGTATCGTATTATGATGGTCAAAAATTGATGTTCACTGCAATATCTTGAATTAACTAAAAGAAATATAGTAGAGATTATAAACAAAGTCAGTTCGTTGGATTTTGACAAATTCACATTAACAATTATTGTGCGATGTTCAGTCTAAAGATGCAACGAATATTCGGCCACCGTTCGGTATTCGGCTGATTTTTTTTGTAATATTCGGTAATATACTGTCTACTATTATTATCTACAGCCGAATACTGAACACATAATAATAATACAACACATTTAAATCTAAATGTGTCTATTTACTGAGAATATTACGTTATATAATATTTAAAATCAAACCGACGAAGAGTTGTGGTGAAAAATAACCAGTTTTTCTGCATTTGCTGGTAACACACAAATGCGTTTTTCTTCGTAAACTGTACCAGCTTCCGAAAATAGTCTCGTAGTAAAATAGTAAAATAAGGTGACGAAAAATAAATCTTCATGAGGTATAAATAATATTTTGAGTTTGTAGACCACTAATTCTAATGGCTTACGATCGAGATGTATTAGACGTAGTTTCAAATAAAATATTCGGCAGCCGAATTTCAGCGCTTCGGTAATTGGTATTCGGCCAAATTAATAATAAAGTTTTTAGTAAACTAATATTACCACCTTTTCTTCTTTCCACGACAATCATTAATTGTAAGCATTTGCAAAATCTACTAAAAAACGTAGTACTTTTTTTTCATTAGTATTCATAATTTTATCTTATATTTATTTCAGAAAAACTGTTGAGAACAATGAATGATTTTTTTTTTACAATAAGTAATTAATTAAAAAAAATATATATTTTTTTTACGAAATATCTGTTCTTTTTTATCGTGATGAAAGTACTATAAAGCGCGCCTTCCACTGCGAGCGAAGCGAACTTCGTACGAACTTAGCCCGACTAGCAAACGTCAACTGCATACTAGTGCTTCCACCAAGAACTAGGTGAGCGAAGCGGGCCGTGCGAGTTAAAATAGGTTCGAACGAGCCCGCTTGCGCACACACTATCGGCAACTTCCATCGAACTTCGCTCAAGAACTATTATCAATTCAGTTGACTCTACTGCGTTTTTTCGAGATGGAGGTGTTTTTTTAAAGCCTTTCGGCAATTTTAGTGTTTATGAGATACAACTAGCAAAGAAAATCGCAATGTCGACTGATGGATGCGGCTTGGAAAACCACATTGCAATGTGATTGCCGGAAATAAGAAAGTAAAAAAAAATTAAACATTATTCAAAGTTTTGATATTTATTCAAAATCTTGATTTTGCACGCTTCTTTCTTCATTTGATATTCATTGCATACGTGCAGTCAGAAAAAAATCACTCTGTTCACTTCCAACGACGAAGCGATACGTATTGACTACTGACTCGTTTTCAATGGAAGGGCAAAACTGTTTCTTATTTTCGTTGAGCGTTGAACTCGCTCTGCTCGCCTCGCTAGTTCTCGCTTCTCGCGCGGGCAGTGAAAGGCAAACACCTTTCTTCATAGCGACTCTTTTTTGGTGGAAGGTCAAAGCTAAATCGTTCATCTTCCACCCCGCTTAGCTCTACTCTTTCCCGCTCGCAGTGGAAGGCGTGCTTTAGTATTGAATCTACTTTGCATAATTACTAAAAATAAACGTGATTTAAACATTTATATTTGTAATACAAAAGCAATCATGACAAAGCATAATAATTAAAAAAAATAATAGTAAAATACACAAAATTGGTACTAACCATTTTTAGTTCATATAGTTAGTTTTCTGGTGAACGACAAATAAAATCGAAATAAAATAAGTTATTACAGATCTCAGGTTTTATATTTGATTTATTTAGGTACTTACCTTACTTCTAAATAATATGGGGAAAATATATTTTTTAACTTTTTTTCAGAAGCTGGCACCAGTGTTGCCAAACGTACGAGGTTCCTCGTACAAATACGAGATTTGTGGCCTTCCGTACGAGGTACGAGGATACTATCAACCTCGTACAATTATGTACGAGATTTTGATAATACCTATGGCTATACGAACATTTTGCATCACTATTATATAATAGTAAAAACTAGTGCCATCTATCAATATATATCCTAAAGGGATAAATGAAATTAGTGAGCCAGATAAGTTTTGGGCTCAATTAATCAAAATTGAAGACTTTACCAAGCTAGTTCATTTTGCCCTTTCTGCACTAGGCACCCCTAATGACTGCGAGCGGATTTGTAGTAAGGTAAATTTAATTACCAAAAAATATACTGGTATAAGTTAGAAAGTCATTGACAAAAATAATAAGAAAAGGGACCAGAGTTCCTCATTGGAATCATTGAAATTTATATTAATTATTGATAGATATAAGAAACCATCTACATGATGACAGTGAGGTGTTCCTGACATAATATTTGGAGAGGAGATGTAAATTTTGTTCCCTTGATTAACATTTAATTTGTTGTGATTTAACTTAAGTAATAATAAAGATTTTTTTAAAATACAACACAAAGGGATGTTTTATTTAGTAGAAAACTTGCAATAGTTTATTTCATTCAGTAAAAAGTCCTAAATCCAGTAGGTAGTTCAATACTTATACCTTAATTTTGCTTTTAACGTGTTTTTTGAAATGTACGAGGTTTGAAAGTCAAAGTACGAGATTTTTAGCTGCAATGTACGAGGGAATTTTTTTTACGGTTGGCAACCCTGGCTGGCACTCCCCTGTGTAATTCCGCCGACCATCTTTCTTTTGTGTTTCCGCCTTTCTGACCGTGAGTCCTGATTGCTATTCTCCTTTGAATTATTTAGATTCTGGTGTTATTAAGAATAAAAGTACTTACTTTTTGGTTTATTTTATTTCAGGAGAAGACAACAAACCTTCGCCACAATGGTTGCCCCCAAGAAAGAGGTAATAAAATGCTTTATTAATCCTTCCAACATTTCCACGTGTTCAAGTTGACAACTTAGGTTATGTGAGTTATTTTCCATCTGCCACTGATGGCGTGGAATGACTTAATTTAATGAGTTATATTATGAGTAAAGTATGCTTTGATTGATGCCTAGTAATCGAGTAATGTTTTCCTTTAGGGAAATTCGGCTTATGCCCACTAGTGTATTAATAGCAATTTTCCAAGGATCTTTGCCTCTAAGGCTTTTAAGCATTAATTAACTCATTTGGATGTAAATGGAGGATGGAGAGCAAAGCGTTACAACAAATTACGGTAATTTTTTGTTATTGGTGGCCACGGTTGTTACGAATAATTTTTAGAAAAAAACTTTAGATTCGCCTTAATCACTATAAAAGGAAACTTTTTGCATCACGGCTAGAGGAAAAAAAAGCATTTTAATTGCGTAAAATTTCACTTCACTTCGCGAACCGATATGTCATTAAACCGCCGCCTACCGCTGTCATTTTGTTATGTTGGTATACCCGATATATTACCGCAACATAACGAGGAGCTAGAAATGACACTACTACGCAATCTATGCAAATTAGGTAAGTACTAGTTTGGCGAAATTCTGGAAATAAAATACAGTAAAATGAATAAAGACCTTCAGGCACGTTTTTTTGCATTCATTTTTTTATGTTAAATGCTTTACCTAAAAATCTGTTTTGAGCACTAGTTTGGCGAATACTGGAAATAAGGGGAGAGTAAGATGTTTCCGTGGCACCGCCATTTGACGATGGATTTCGATAAATCAACCCAAATAAATCGTATTTTTTTTATAAAAAAATACATTCACTTTTGTATCACAAACCATGTTACACAAACCTAGCGTAGCCGCTAAACTACTTGAAAACTGGGATGTTTTTCTTGCCTTGACGCGAGCAGGCGCTACGAAGGGGGCACTTTCTTTTGTATCACAAACCATGTTACACAAACCTAGCGTAGCCGCTAAACAACTTGAAAACTGGGATGTTTTTCTTGCCTTGACGCGAGCAGGCGCTACGAAGGGAGCACTTTCTTTTGTATCACAAACCATGTTACACAAACCTAGCGTAGCCGCTAAACTACTTGAAAACTGGGATGTTTTTCTTGCCTTGACGCGAGCAGGCGCTACGAAGGGGGCACTTTCTTTTGTATCACAAACCATGTTACACAAACCTAGCGTAGCCGCTAAACAACTTGAAAACTGGGATGTTTTTCTTGCCTTGACGCGAGCAGGCGCTACGAAGGGGGCACTTTCTTTTGTATCACAAACCATGTTACACAAACCTAGCGTAGCCGCTAAACAACTTGAAAACTGGGATGTTTTTCTTGCCTTGACGCGAGCAGGCGCTACGAAGGGGGCACTTTCTTTTGTATCACAAACCATGTTACACAAACCTCCATGATTCCAGTGCCTCAGCTAGACTCTGAAGTGATTCTGATTAGAGGTTCGTTTACATTATATTATTTATTCCGTTTTTCACAATTACGCGCCTTTTCATGTATCCCACGAAGTCGGCTACAGTCGTATGCATACTCTTGTTTGTATCAGGGATACCAACATAACAGTAGTGACAGCGGCAGGCGGCGGTTTAATGACGTATCGGTTCGCGAAGTGAAGTGAAGAAAAATTTTACGCAATTGAAAATTAAAATGCTTTTTTTTCCTCTAGCCGTGATGCAAAAAGTTTCCTTTTATAGTGATTAAGGCGAATCTAAAGTTTTTTTCTAAAAATTATTCGTAGTAACCGTGGCCACTAATAACAAAAATTTACCAAAATTGCTTCAAAGGTATGGTAAACACAACCACAAATTACACTTTAAATGGGTGTCTTCATTGGTATTACCTTGTGTTTGCTGTAATTTTGTAAGTAAAAAGAAATACTTTTTACATCATTGATGAAGGTTTATTACAACCTAACCCTCTTTTAAACTTGGCCTTTTTTAAAAAAAATTCTAAATGTATCATCATTTATTTCTAGAAAAAGGATAAGGAGTCCATCAACTCCCGACTTGCCATGGTCATCAAGTCCGGCAAGTACTTCCTGGGCTACAAGCAGACCCTGAAGACCCTCCGACAGGGCAAGGCTAAGCTGGTCATCATCGCCAACAACACTCCCCCGCTAAGGTGAGACTACCGAGAAGTAGAATTCCCAACAAAAATGGTTCAATGAATTCGTGGCATTGTCGCACTGTGTCCAATATGGCTGTCCTACATCCTTTCCAATCCCTTATTATCCGTCGACGAAGACTAAGCAGATTTATCTGGAAGTATTTCTTATTTAAATTTATTGATTTGTTTTCAACAAAGAACTCGCTTATGCCGATTGTTTTATATGTGGTATAGAAAAAGCAGTGCTTTAACAGTAGTAATTTGATTAGGTTACATTTTCGGAATTAACTTGTTGAAAGCCAGCATACAAATTTTTTTTTTTTTCAATACGACGTAAAATATTTGACAGTTCTTACCTTTCTTACGAATTCAATTTTTATAACATTTCTTTTGTGATATATTACAAAAATTACATCAAAATAATGTAGATAAAACGAACTTCCTAATAATCACTCAGATCTATGCTTTCCACAATGGATTTATATAAAAAAAAAAAAACAATGAATAAATATAGACTTCGAATATGACAGCGTTCATATTATTAAGTGGCAGCCATTTTGTCCGCCATCTTTGGTGCCCGGCGGGCGCCTCATTGGCAAATAATATGAATTATTTGGAGTGGCTAAATGCTATCCAGTATTTCGTTATGTCAAGAACGAAAATGGCCTAAGCGATTCTGCCCTTGTTCTTCATACAATTTCTTTATATATAAGGGGCAAAATCACTTTAAAAATCCGGACCTGCCGGGAGGACTGCGGCCTACAAGAGGTTGACAGTAATAATTTGATTAGGTTACATTTTCGGAATTAACAAACTAAAGAAATTTAAATCTATTGTTTGTTTATTTGCAAAATATGTGTCAAACTGTACAATATTGCTCAAACAGGCATAAAACATTACAAGCTGTTTAAATGGAGTTGATTGATTCAATTTTGATTTGTTGTACCCACTGTTTTACTTCATTATGAATAATGGGATGAAAAGACCCAACTTTAGAAGAAAACTAATTGATTTAGAGTGTGTCAAAACATGCTACATCACGGGATAGATTGTGTTGAAAAGATCAGCTTTGTAAAGGCTTAATTACTTAACATATCCACTAATTTGATTTGATCTTTCTTTGTAAAATTTTCTTTCCCAATCTCTTTCCCACTATCCCCAGGCCGGACACAATGCGCAATGACGTAAAGTAACTGGTATGATAAGTACTGAGTACGCAATGGAACCATATGGAGTCGCTCGACTAAGAAGTATGATTTCTGAACCTTACGCTTTGTAAAGGTTAATTGTTTATTTTTTAAATGGGAAATCTATGGAGTAGTCGTTTCGACCGTGTGTGACCTGTGTGCAAACAAAATGAGTAAGTTTTATGTTTAACTTTCTATTTTATCTATGTAGATTTGATTATCTTTATGGGGCTATCATACTTGTGCTATACTCTCATGTTATACATTCCTGGTGGAAATATAAGGCGAGCAATATACTGAAATAGGCCAAGCCACGAAAGTATATTGCGCATATAGCATGGTATAACATTGACCCAGGCAATTATACTGTTGAAAAATTTATTTGGTATGTGCCTACAGGAAAATTATTTAAACTTTTTAAAACACAAATTTGACTGAATGTATAGATCAAGTGGTACCAGGTTTAAAATGAGGCTTTTTATTCTTATTAAAATTATATTGTTAAAATCAGTTGAAATATACAGTAGAATCCGCATATGACGACTCTCAAGGGACCATCTATACTACCGGACGAAGCACAAAATGGCTGGATAATTTAAGCTTATTTTTATTATGATACATGTAATAGTATAGATAGATAAATTTATTTTTATATAAATAAAATGAAATTATAACTTTAATGGTGCTTAAACATTCCACATAACAAACATACATAATGTACTGTAATCCATTTCTTTATTGTGGATATTGTAGAATGAGACTTGCCGAACACCTTCGCGAGGGTTACATTTGATTCACCGGCTTTTAAATGGTGAAATATAGCACTTTTTTTCAATCGAAAAACACTTTGGCTTCACGGAACTCATTGTGTCAAGCGGTTGTCACAACAGATGATAAACACTGACTCTGATTTACGCGTGCTAATTAGGATAGGTGTTAGCACGCAGAGAGTAGCCGGCGCGGGGAGTAGGTGGGGAGTGCGTAAGTTTTGTTAACAAAACACCATGCGTCGTTCTAACCCGACGAATTATAAATAAACGGATATGTTTTAACAATAATAATAATTAATACCTAACTATGAAAACTAGTTTGAGTTTACATTGTCGTCGCTAAAAACGGTAAGCCGTTATAAGCGAAGTCGTTATATCCGAATTCTACTGTATGTAGTAAAGAAGTAATATCTTTTACTTTATTCAGACTCAAAACAAACCCATCGAAGTATCTGTAACTCTCTAACTTTGGTTCATTTCATTTTATTCTTTTGGTGTGGGATGGATTTGTATGTTTATAGTATTGTAAAAAAATTAAAGGTTTCAGAACAAGACGCGTGTTTTAAATGATTAATAATAAAATGACAAAATTGAGCCGCGCACGCTGGATGTCTGGGCTGATTTGTTCAAGGGTGAACGGGTGAAGGAGATTCTTGCTTGTGTTGTGGTGTTTTGGATAAAGAAAAGATTATGAAAAAATACACCATTTTTTATTATACCAGGTTCAAGCTTCGTCTGGGCTTATATTATCTAAAAGTAATTTTTAAAAAATTATTATATAAATATGTATTATAATAATACTTTCCATAAAAAGTGGTGTTTTACAAAGTGTGGTTTTTCATTTTACATATTATTATGTCACACCACAAATTATGTGCTTCCTTCGATAAAAAAAGATTATTTACCTTTTTAAAGCCAGACTTAAAACGAAAACTTGGACGAAAAAACCCAAAACAATTATGGTAAAAGTTGTAACCAGTTTGAAGAGAACTCATGATACTATCGATTTGAACTGATACATACAAAATGCTCTTTATAATGATTTGCCTGCACTCATTTTGCTTTTACCTAAAGTCCTTTTTGATTCCTACTAAATAATTAAAATCAGAACATTGAAGGTCCAGTGGGAAAAACCCCTGACCCCCTGATCTGATCCTGGGTGTGCGGAAGGAAAGTGTATTTTGGTTAGCATATTTCTGATGTTTATTATACTGTGGACCAATACCAACCAGTACCAACACCAACAATCTCTCTTACCATTCTAGGAAGTCGGAGATTGAGTACTACGCCATGCTTGCCCGTACAGGAGTCCACCACTACACAGGCAACAACATTGAGCTGGGAACAGCCTGCGGAAAGTACTACCGCGTGTGCACCATGTCCATCACCGACCCCGGAGACTCCGACATCACCAGGACTCTGCCCGACAAGCAGGCCCTACCCGCCGGAGAGAAGTGAGGAGTACCACCAGGCACCAGACTGTATTTTATAAGGAAATAAAAAATTAAAGACCATTACCTGTTTTATTTAATACTATTCCTTGTATGAATCATGCCGACAATCCCGAATAATTTTTGGATCTGCTGAAAATTGAAAATCGTGTTGTTGGCTTATTTAATTTGCTTTTGGTGATTTGAAAGTCTGTATTTTCAGAATTTTGAATGAAATGAAATATCAAACAACAATATTTCTTGATCTTAAAATAGTAAATTGCAAAAACGAAACTGTAACGATCTACCCAGTGGCAACTTTTTAGTAATGTGAATTTTCGTAATGTTTTCTGAGCTGGGTCTCTCTTCTTTCAGTATTGTCGTCTCCTGCGACAACAAATGACTTACAACATCGTCAAACGGGCGTGATGACTGAACTAATCCAGCCCAGCCTATTTATCAGTAAAATAAGAATTTCTTTTTATAATCACTAGATATAACAGTTTCTTGTTGGGGAATGAATACTACCTGCTAAAGAAAATAACCTTTCTCGGGTCCTGATGAGCACAAACTTGTGATTGTGACATATTTCAACATGCACATATAAATTATTCTAATTAGATTCTAACCAGAAAAAATATTTATATTTCATCCGGTCCATAAGGTTTTCAAAAACATCGATTTGCCCCTTTTCTGTTGGTCAAGTTGGTGACCCCTGCTTTACAGCATTTCAAATTTCCCAAAATACAAAAGTAACTTGTAGGCCCGGCCCCCCCATACGTGCGGCAACGATTTGATGAAGCGCCTTTAGTAAAATTATCTGCAAAATATATAACACGAAAGTTAGGGCAAAGAGTAAACACAATGTCCAAAAATTGAAAAAAAACTTCTACAATGTCACCGTACGTTCCACCTCTTGAATGTCGGATGATATTTGATCACATGATGGCCGTGTAAGATAGAAAGATTAGTATCAAAGCATTCCGAGAAGCTACATTGCTGAAATTAATAGCCAAGTCTGGGATGATATTGGCGCAAGCGATTCTGACCTTGTCCTAGTACAGTTTCTTTATACGTAAAGGTTAAAATCGTATTGAAAAAAATAATAGAAAAATCCCAGACTCCGGCGTCCGAGTGACAGATATCACGTTAACACCGAGTAGTTCCGTGACACCCTGTATAATGCACTTCCATCTTCCACTGGCCATATATATATATTTATTTACATTAACTCCACACATGAGGCTCTAAGAAAAATAATTTCCCTCAGAGCCTATGTCATCTTTGATGATGCTGTGCGGAGGGAGGAAACACAGAGGCGGGAAAATCGTTCCACAGCCGAGCTATTGAACTCAAGGACGAGTCTAGAAGCGACCCGTTCTCGTATGACAAATGTCAACCGTCTACATATGTTGGGCGCGCGTTTGGCCGAGGGGATCAATGACGTTAGTTCATCGGAGCATCTTCCATTGAAATACCGGTAAAACCAGGATAGCATTCCCACCTGACGTCTGTGCTTTAATGATTGCAATCCGTTTGACAAGACCCGTGTTCACTCCTTCCTCTCCTCAAAAATACCCTCCACCCAGCATCTTCAAAGCTGACACAGGCTCTGAGAAAAATTATTTTCCTCAGTGCTTCCTGTGTAAGTTAATATAAAAAAAGGTAAAAATCTGCTCCGCGAGTTTTTACTACTAGCCCCTGCGCATTGTACGGCAGTAGCTTGGTAAAAAACTTCATGTACAAAGATGGTTTTGAATAAGGCGCGACGTTAGAGATGTACTCGAAGGGGGTTCTTAAATTTCAACCGTACAGTCGCTAGCGTATTAATAATATAAAGATGAATTTTAGTAATAATAAAAAAAAATGTGTTTACTCTACCCCCCGAACAAACATTACTAGCTATTTCACTAACTTTGGTGTTATGTATTTTGCAGGCAATTTTACTAAATCATGCTTCATCATATTGTAACACTGGTATTCGGAGCCTACTAAGGCCTGTATTTTACGTTTCTTATTTTTAAACAAGTAATGGAGATTTGAAATGCTGTAAAGGACAAACTGTTAATTGTTCAGGAGAGCAAAAATACAGTTTTTTTTCTTAAAAAAGTCATAACTCCTGTTTTTGAAGACTTATAATTTATAATAATTATTTTTTTACTATCAAATAAACATTGAATAGATCTTTTCGAATACTTAACATGTTAATAAAATATATCTATTCGTGCCCTTTACAGCATCAGTTTTTAGCCTTTGTAAGTGAATACAAAATAAAATCAATGCTGAGAACTTTCAAAATTCTATGCTAAAAAGAATGCTGTGAATTTATGAATGAATGAACGTCAAACCTTTTGTGAGCATAAAACACTGATTTTGTGATCAACGGCCGTTGTAAACATTCACCAGTCCTCTCTCTCTATAAGAAATATATAGATGTACTTCGATTACTCCGCTTTTACACTTGTGACAGACTCAGCTATAAAAGCGCTAGCGTTATTGAGCTTGGCGTATTCCGGCGTATCGCTGGCCGTTCATTCCCAAGGGCGTATGGCAAGCGATATGCTGAAATAGGCCTTAGAAATAGCTAAGTCCGTCTGCCCCATTAAGATGAAGCTATATGCCAAAGAACGACAAAGAAGAGCAATTAACATACCTATGGGCTGGAATGCTCTCAAGGCGGTTATATCACTAGTGACGATGTTAGAAAATTACTCTTCAAGACTTACTGCATTGCCCTGTACACATCTGAACTATGGACGCAATACCCAGCAGGGCTATGGGATAAACTGAGGTTGTGCTACAATGCAACTACCGAGGTTCTGCATTGCCTCCACGATATTCACTGAAGTGAGGGTGCACTCATTCCCAGCCTTACTTCGCCACCGACTAGCCAACTTCTGGAGCAGGACACGGAAATCAACCAACATCATTGTCGTGGAAGCATCCGATTGGCTTAGTTCCCCACTAAATGAGCGATGGATGCAGATGATGAACCGACCTCCCTGATGGATGATCTTATAATATATTTTTTTAATTATTTTATTTAATTTTTATTTAATTTAATCTTATATCTAATTTTACTTATTTATGTGATGAATCTTGTTTTATTTTTATGTGTTAATTAGGTACCAACCTAAAATGTTATCTATTTTTATTTCTTCTTTTCTTTTAGAATTTATAAATGATGTGTTGTTTACGTAATATGGCAGACTGGGATGCAGTCCAGCTGGAATAACTGCTTTTTATTTTACTACAATACTGACAAATTTTTCTTAATTTTATGTGTTTTTGTTTTTTTTACAAAATTGAAGGTTACATAGCTTTACATTTCTACCGTGTGTTATAATTTTAGTATTGCCATTTGAAGAACAATGGCGCCCTCCGATGTTTTCTACTCTATTTTGACAGACAATAAATAATTCGTTTCAATTTTACAAATCTTACATTTTATTTTCAAACAGTTCGGCCTATTTATCGACGGTCAAATATCTTTTTAGATGCTTATATTTTCTATTAATTTATTATTAATCTTACTCGAGTTCGTTTACTAAGGGTGGGTTGTTAAAAAAAATTAACAATTTACCAAATATTTTAAGTTAATTAATCCTAAATCCATATTATACGAAAACGTAATACCTTCATTTGCTGTGTGTTCGAGAAAAATATTTAATAGCGTTGGAAAATAATAAAAAACCCTATCCCTGCTGTGAATTAAAGAACTTTGTTTTTCATTTTGACTGTCTTTATGTTGGGTTTCTTTAATCTTGATTTTATTTTGTCATTTTGTTTATTATGACTCTGATGTATTGATAATAATATGTTTTGTTTTTACTTTATTATTATTGAGTTTGCTTATAAAAATATCAACATTCTAGAGCAGGGGTGACCATACTCCACACTTATGAAGTCGAGCGATCGACTACTCACTATAACTTGACACACCTAACTTTGCAGACGGTAAAAAGTGAAACTAATTAACGAATGTACGACTATAATTTAATTCCTTGGAAGCCATTAAACTTTTATACGATCTTTAGTTAGAAGCCTAATTGAATATAATTCAGTTGTTTGGTCTCCATCTTACAAATTCTCATTTGTTAGTATAATAATATATTAAGTACTCGAAGGTATCATTATTGTATGATTTTTTTATTACGATTTTCTAACAACCGAATCTGACAAAGAAGCTTTGGAATTCAACAACAATCTATTACTGTGACTAGTTCATATTAATTTGCTCCGTAGTAAAGTGTATTTTAAAAACCAAAACGCTCAAATTAAAAAGTTACTTGGAGTGATAAATGTTCGTACTACAAAAGTCTAAAATATTTTTATAACATCCGTGTGATTTAAAGTTCCTATCGATATTAATCAGCAAAACTATAACAGTACAATTTGCTTAAACGCGGGTAGTGCGTACAAAAACATTAATTCAAGATGCATTGCCGAGTGTGCTCAGTAACTATACTCACTGGGGAGTTAAAATTCTCGTGCGCCGCATGTAAAGGCACATTTCATTTAACTTGCGGAGGTATTAACGAGAATACATACCGTAGACTTAATCAAGAACGGCGATCTCAACAAATGTGCAAGCAATGCAATTCAGCCACGCCCGGCGGCCCCGGCGCTGCTAGCCCGCTGCAGACAAACAGTGATACTGAACCGTTGGAGCAGAATAAAAAAATTACCAATACTAGTTCAGCGCTCGCCACTCAGATACCGACCAATCTAAAAGATATTCAAGATCTAGTCATGAACAAGACGTCTAATCTGGAAAAAAAACAAAATGATATTCTAGACCAAAATACCAAAATACTTGAAAGTATTCAATTTATGAGTTCTCAATATGAGGATTTCATGGCTAGAATCCGTGACATCGAACTAAAGAATGATGAACTCACTAAAAAGAACTCAACCTTGGAAGCTAGGATTTATGTCTTGGAAAAATGTGTGGACATGCAGGAAAGGGAACTCAAAGCGAACAACATAGAAATAAGAGGCATCCCAGAAATCAAAGGAGAAAATCTACAAGACGTTTTATTCAATATCTGCAAAACAACAAAGTCCTCCACTGACACAAAGGACATTGATGCCATTCATCGCGCAGCAAAAAAAAACAACAATAGTCACCCGAGAGAAATCATTGTTAAATTTAAAACCAACATAGCAAGAGAACACCTGTTAACAGACGTAAAAACCTTCAACAAAAACAAACAGAATCTAGATGACAAATTGAACACCTCAAACATCGGTATAGCTGGTTCCTGCTCGCCGATCTTCATTTCAGAACAACTGACGTTTCGCGGTAAACAGCTGTGGTACAAGACACGTACAGCGGCGAAGCAGAAACAATATCGCTTTGCTTGGATTAAAGGGGGCCAGATCTATCTTCGCAAAAACGAGGGAACTAATGCCATTACTATCTCCGACGAAAGCAAATTGGCTACCCTTTGATAAATTAGAATTAATGGCTATTCTTTCGAGGTATGTCTTGACCCGTGCATTTATGTCTCGTTCTCGTATTTGTATCTTCTACTACCTTCCTGGAATTCATTTGATTTCACGCAGTTCCTGCTACCTTATTATTACTATTATTTTTGTTTTTGCTTCTTGCTATCTCTTTCATAGTACTACATCTAATTACATTATGTATTATTTACTATTATATATTTCTCATATTTGTATCATGTACTACCGTTTTGGAATTCATTTGATATCACGCAGTTCCTGCTACCTTTTTGTCTTTGCTTCTTGCTATCTCATTCATAGTACTACATCTAACTACATCATTTATACCATATATTTTATATTACACACATTTACCACTGTAAATACATTTGAAATCGCATTTAATCACTTATTACTCGGGAACCAACTTCTATACAACACACAGCCAACACATACTTATGATTCAATTGCATTATGATACCGGAAATGATTCCGGTATAGACCTTAACATGAATGTCATTGATGATCTGAATAATCTAAATAACTATAAGTGGTGTGCTTACGGTGTTAAAATTATACACCAAAATATAAGAAGCATTTCTAATATTGACGATTTTTTAATTTTTCTGGATCAATTCAATTACCAATTTGATGTAATAATTTTATCTGAATGCTGGCTTAATAAAGATTACACCTCAAAAGTTATTCACAATTACTCTGAACACCACACAAATATATATCTCAATAAGTCTAGCGGGATTGTTGTCTACATCAGAGACGGACTTCAAGCTCAAGTTGATGAAATATTCTTATCACAAGCCAACTGCTTAAAAATTGTATTGAATAATAACTTATGCATTTTTGCAATATACAGATCACCATCTTTTCAAAATATTGACACTTTTCTGAATTCACTCCAATCAATTATCAACAGCTCAAAAAAAATAGAACGACAAATAATTATAGGCGACCTCAACATCAATACGATTACCGAATACCACCGCCAATCCAACGATTACCTATGTCTGCTAACTGAAAACGGGTTTATTCAGACAATTATCAGCCCTACTCGTGAGCAGGGCAGGAGTAAATCTTGTCTTGACCACATCAACGTCAAAAAAATTAACCATGTTGACTCATTTGTCATTCACTCTACAATCTCAGATCACTATACAACAGCACTCTGCCTTAAAAACAAACCTCCTAATCCTGCTAAAATTAAACATGTTGCAAGAATAAACTATAATAACTTAATCGAGGACTTGAGCTCAGAAAACTGGCAAAATGTTCTAAACCAAACTGATGCCGACTCATCAATGAATGAATTTATCACTACATTACATTCATACATATCCAAACACACAACCAATAAACCTATACCACATAAGCAAATAAAACTCACGCCATGGATCACCCCTGGCCTTATCAAATCGATTAACATTAGGAACCAACTTCATGAAAAGGCGAATAGGTGCCCAGAGAATATTACAGTACAAGCTCATTACAAAAAATATAGAAACTTTTGCAAAAAACTAATAAAATCGGTGAAAGAAAATTATTATAAAAAATTTATTTACGAAAATAACTGTACTCCAAAACGTTTATGGGATGCGTTTCGCAATATTACTAAAACAAAAATAAATAAATCTTCCGATATTAAATCATTGAACATCAATAACGTAAACACCTCAGACCCAAAAATCATTGCGAATTTTGCCAATAATTATTTCACGTCAGTAGGAGTCACACTCGCGAAAAAAATTCTCAACAATCTTAATACAACAGAGTCCGATCTCGCTAATTTAACCATCTCTAATTTCGGTCATAAAATAGACAGTATCCAAACAACTTCAAACGAAGTCATGATAATAATTGACGAACTCAAGTCATCGAATGCTTGTGGTCCTGATAACGTCTCATCAATTCTGCTCAAAAGTACTAAATCCTTCATAGCAACTCCAATCGCATATATTTCCAATCTAAGCTTCGATTCAGGAAAATTTCCAAATCATTTAAAACACTCTATCGTTATACTGCTTCACAAAAATGGAGATAAATCGCAGATACAAAATTACCGGCCAATTTCTTTGCTCAATTCTGTCTCGAAAATTATTGAGAAAATCGTCAAGAATCGTCTTAGTCATTACCTTGAAAAAAATAACATCTTTTCCAATAGACAATACGGCTTCAGACCAGGATTGAGCACCGAAAATGCCATTACAAACCTGACGAACATCATCTCCAACAATATTGATAAAGGAAGAAAATGCATTGCGCTCTTTTTAGATCTAGCCAAAGCTTTCGACACTATCTCACACAAAATTCTCTTAAAAAAATTACAGCGCATCGGCATTCAGGGTCAGCTACTTAAGTGGTTAGGTAGTTATATAGGAAATAGGAGCCAAAGGGTGAATATTAACAATACTCTAAGCGATCCAGCTGATATTAACTTTGGTGTACCTCAAGGAAGCACTCTAGGACCACTTTTATTCAATATCTATATAAATGAATTATGTAACAGTTCATTTGCCGATCACATTATCACCTTTGCCGATGACACGGTATTAGTATTTGAAGGCAAAAATTGGAATGAAGTTCATAATAATTCAGAAATTGGCATTAACAAGGTAAAACAATGGCTTGACAATAATCTTCTCACTCTCAACACTGACAAAACTAAATTCATCCACTTCAGTGCAACTCAAGCGGGACAACCAAGAGAAACGCAAAGAATCATTATACACCATTGTAATGACACAAACATTTGCAATTGCAATACCTTAGAACATGTGGATAGCATAAAATATCTAGGAATTATCATAGACAAGAATCTGAGATGGAATGAACATATCAACTCAATTTCCACAAAGGTCAGAAAACTCACGCATCTTTTCATGGCTACTAGAAATATTCTACGCGCCAAAGATCTGAAACTAATGTACTATGCCATGTGCAACTCATTACTTGAATATGCATCTTTAGGATGGGGAGGATGTGCCAAATCAATACTGGACCCCTTAGCCAAAGCACAAAAATCACTTCTAAGGGTCATTCTTAAAAAACCATTTAGATACCCCAGTAATGATTTATTCAAAGAGATAGGAGTTCTGGATGTGAGGCAACTATTCATAAGAAAAGTTATTTTACACACGCAAAAATATCGTCACCTCTTCCCCTCCGTAGTACATTATCACGACACCCGACATGCAGGGAGGAAACCAATTGTTCCACTTACTACTATGACATCTCTTGCTCAAAGACAATACTCTTACCTAGGTCCAAAAATGTTCAATCTTATACCCGGTTCTTGGAAATTGAAAAGTGCAAACGTCCTGCGTAAATTAGTCAATGATTGGATTCTGGACTTAGGGAGAGTTGAAAGTGAACATATGCTGTTTAACTGATAAACAAAATCACCTAACTTTCCAGATAACTATATAAAAATTCCTACCACACTTCATTGAGTCCGATATTGCTTCGCAATGTTCCGTCATCCTTTTTGATGTTTTTATACCTGGGATTTTATGGTTGTGCGCCCCTTCCTACTTCTGCACAGAGTAGGTAAATCACTGCGTCGTATCATGCACGCACACACTAGACTAGCTGTGTGAAACTTGGTACCTTACAGCGGTGATTATTTATAATAAATATACATAACACAGCATGTATGACGTACGAAGCAATGCAACAATTTCACAATATCTTTACCAAAGTAGCTCTAAATCAGGTACTATTTATTTGTATTAATACTTTCTGTTTATATTCTATATTTATAGTTATTGTTTTTATATTTCAGCATGAGTTGTTCAAGACATGAGCGCGATGTATACTCGTATTGTCGTATAATATATTTTGTACTGAAAACATGTTTTAAATTAGTGAAAATAATCATGCTTATATCTATATGTATTATAAGTTCACACTTCTCAACACATTTCTATATCTTTATATTGTAAATCTTATTGTTATTCCTCTATCTTGTTATCAGATACCTTGTTTACACTTTTCAACACTCCCAACTTACATACTTATCCCATACTCTGTAATTCTGAATATATTATTTGTTACCAGGTTAATTCGGTAAATCCGAATAGCTAATATGCTAACAGATTACTTTTTTGCATAGTCACAAAAAAAATGTATGTATCTTTTTTATATATTTCTTCGTAACAAAACTCAATTTAAAAAAAAAAAGAATTTTCTTGTTTTTATCTTTGTTTTTATTTTTGTTTGCAATTATGTACTTAAGGAATAATATGAACTAAACCTGTCAATTTGTCTGTCCTGGAACGGGAAATTTTCCTAGTTGGACAGGCAAAGCTTCCTAATGTGTAACTTGTACTTTCTTTTGTATCTATAAATAAATAAATAAATAAAATAAAAAATTGCAATCCCCAAAGAACAAAAAATGATAAAAATAAATGAGTGTTAAAAAATTAAATGTATACGAAGATTATATTACACATATTTAAAGTTTTAGTGAAAATAATGAAAGAAGAGTGTTCCCGCATTGGCAACGCCTGGCAGCCATGAACAGGGTCACGGTATGATCGACACCGAAGGCCATTTCCTCGTTCAGTATCGAACCGGTAACCCGTCGGATCACAGCCGCGCGCTCTGCCACCGTCCGGTCTTCCTCTGGTTTGCGGAAGAAACTACTGATGATGCTAATCACTAAAAATCTCCTTATAAAATAACATACCACCACTGAATAATCCACTTCGAAATCGGCCACATTTCAAACATCACATTGACTTTTGAAGTTTTTAAAAAAAGATCTTAATTTTGTTATAATATCAAAAAGTGAAAGATTCTCTTTGGTGCAATATATTTATTTGTGTTTTGTAAAACAGTTTTTATAAAATGTATTCCTCGTTTGTCACCACGTTTCTGGTCGTCGCATCACTGATGCAGTGCATAAATATGCAGGAGCAACGTAAGTTTTTTTTAATTTTGTTTTTTCGTACTTTTTTATTGTACTTTTTACTTGTTAAATTTTTTCTGCGTTCTCACCATACTAAGCTTTTCTTGATAGTCATGATATTGAGAAATGGTACATTATTTTATGTGTTAATGATTTAAATCAACAATGTTATGTAGATTCTGGGAAATCGCTTTCTTCGAAGCAAATTTGGAAGCTATATATATATTTACTTTTACATTAATTTAATATCACACAATGTTTAAAATTATGTTTTTATTTTTTTAATCAATGTTCACCTAATTAGGCTACTATTAGTTAGTACTGTTCTATACGCAATCTATTTAGTTTATTTATGTTCATGATATTGCTTATATCCTACTCATTATAATATTAAATACGATTGATTTAGTTTGGTGTTAACCTAATTAGTATATTATTAGTTAGTACTGTTCTGCATATTATACGCAATCTATTTAGTTTATTTATGTTCATGATATTGCTTATATCCTACTCATTATAATATTAAATACGGTTGGTTTAGTTTGGTATTCACCTAATTAGTATATTATTAGTTAGTACTGTACTGCATATTATACGCAATCTATTTAGTTTAAGAGGGTATTACCAGAGAATACCGGAAATTAATCATTTTTAAATCAAATTCTAGACATTGACTCTTTTTTACAAAAAACATAAATTGATTTTAAAAGATGTTATTTTATCTGGTACGCGCAGTTTTAAAATTTTGAAAAACTATGTGTTTTTAATATACTAAGGTTATATATACCGTTTGTCGTTGGCAAATTTGTTCAATTTTCAAACGATAGATTCTATTAAACAACACAAATTTCAATTCATATAATCATACAACAAAATAAATCAATACATAATCTAGTCAACACAGTTTTCAGAATTTAAATTTTAATTAAATTAAAATCATTAAATAAATAAATCAGAGAACGTGTTTTGTGTCAAAAATACCACAGTTTTTCTATTTAATTAAGGTCTTACAAACTAAAATATTTCAATTTTTTATTATACACTTATTTTGTTTAGACATTAGTGAAAAATTATAAATACTTATGATCAAAAAATACTTAGATACAAGAAGTACACGATATTTAACAATTTATCAACGTGCGTTTTGAGCATTTTTATTGCTTACTTATAGGTATATATTAAAGCAAGTTTTTAATGAAACAAATCGATTAAAAAAATTAATTTTAAAAAATTGATACGGGGAATAATCGATATTTCTCATTGGAACCTCCCTGTACAGTTGCGAGCATTTTTAAACTTCGCTCTTAACCATTTTCATGATAATTTTACTTATATACCCTTTGCATTATATTATGAAATACGATTGATTTAATTCGGTGTTCACCTAATTCGTAAACTATTTGTTAGTACTGTATTGCATTTAATACGCAATCTATTTAGTCTAATTGTTTTCATGATATTACTTACACCCTATACATTATAATATGAAATAGATTGATTTTCGAGTTAAATCATATCTAACTTACGCGATCATAATTAAATTAAAAAAATATATTATGTGTCCAGTTTGATACCAACACAAATTAAATTTGATGAGTATTTTTAATCATAGTTAAGAAGCACGCCATTTTTTTATAAAACAACAAATTTGACTTTCTTCGTTTTCATTTTATTAAATTTTTTTTTTTTTTAATTACTTACATTTATTCATAAGTTCAGTCAGCAGCCCAAAGCCCCCGGAGAATGAACAAAAATGTTTGAAAACATTATTTTCACAAATTTAAAATTTCAACCAAAATTGTTTTTTTTCACAACATAATATTTTTAATGGTGCCCTATTGATTTTTCAACATTCGCCAGTTAAGAGGCCAGACTTTGCATCACACGCGGAACGTTTAGGTATTTCATTGTCTGTCATTCTTTCCCGCTCTAAATAAGCTAACACGCACTTACGATACATGCGAATGCGAAACGTGAGAATGGGACAACTGCCGTAAACTCTCATATTTACCTACAGAAATCGCTCAAAAAATGGTTTAGGGAGAAAACATTTTTCTACACCCGAACTATCACGAAATTGTAATTTAAAGACAAAAATATGTTCTCTAAAGAAGAAGCTATGTCTGGATGTTTTTATAATTTTGTAATTCTTTATGAGAATTGAGTTAGCAGCACTTTTTCCTTTAATAATATTTTCCGATAAATTACACATGTTTGACAGTGAATACGAAACGCATCGAAAATTAAAAAATATACCGACTTAGCTTTCACCTTCTAGAAGGCAATATTAAAAAAATTATTTCATTTCTTGCAATTTGCGATGTGGAAAAGTGTTTTTTCCCGGGCGTCCTTTTTGTATGGGCCGAAAAGCGAAGTCCATCGTCTTATTCATACAAAACTTTAGTTTGGATTTGAGATCAAAATATCCAACCAAACTGAATAATTATTTTTTATATCAGTATAGCAAATTTCTAGTACGAACATGTGCCATTTTATTTCATTTGTATTTTATTATAATTATGATATAGGCCATCAAAGAATTAAATTTTGCATGATTTTAGAGGTAACTAGAGATAAATAAAGTTATAGCTTGGGTTAATTGTAGGTGTTGAAAAAGGCTTGGAAGTATCAGGCTATTCAGATCTGGTCACCAAACACGACTAAAACCATTTCAAGCAATATGTAGATGCTGAAAGGTGATCTTTCACTAGAATATCTACTGCAGTTCAGTTAAAATAACTTCTGAATTCCTGCCTGCACCAATAAGAAAAAAACTGTGTCAATCTCAGCGTTTTGACATACGACCAGACAACATGGCATCACGTGCGGCTTATTAATGAACCAAACCCGTTTCCGTACGGTTATTTCCCGGTCTTTTACAGTTACGTTACCTCAAACTCGTTCCGTCCAAAATTAAATATTTATAAAGGGGAGTAAGGATTGTAATATAATTACTACATCATTAATTTTATAATAACAAGAATAATTGGATTATTTGTATAACGCCGTTTTTATGCTTTGTTATTTACCGAAAACACACTCAGGTCACCTTAAGGCCGGTCTCTTGCGACCAATTTTACAAACAATATATCAAACATTACCACAAGCATCAAAAATCGCACACAAACAACTGTTTTGACAAAAGTGCTTGATATTCGGCACTTCTGTCTTGCCAATAGTATAGGTACTTTCAGGTTGCCAGGAAAGATATTCATTGTTTTGCCAAATTATGGTGAATTTTTAAAACACGTAATAACAACGATTGAATAAAACTGGAGGCTTGTGAAGTTATGGCTCTACATCGTTTCTATTCACCTCTATGTTTCTAATCATCCCATTCTACGGTATCTATTTATGTGAGGCTTCTTAACATTTTTACCAATGTTTTTATTTTTATTATATGCTTTTGTTGTAACATTAAAATTTTTTCAGTGTTTTATGTTTTCTTTATTGTTTAATTTTGAAATATTTAAAATAACAATGATACTCAACTATTATGGGGCCAACAGACCTAGCTATAAAAGCTCAAGCGTTATTTGGTTTGGCGTATTTCGGCTTATCGGTTGCCGTACATTACCAATGGGAATGTATAACGAGCGATTTGCTGAAGCAGGCCAAGCCAAATAACGCTTGAGCTTTTATAGCTAGGTCTGTTGGCCCCATTAAACTAGAATGTAAAAACCCATTAGGGCGTGTAATAAATAAATAAAGTAAGGAGGTAGCAACCCGGTACTTAAAATACAAAAGAATTGCTTTTTTAACTTGTTAAACAAAAAGCTGCAACAAAAATCTGGACCACTAAAAAGTTATAACAAATAATATTATATATTTTTAATCGGTTGATTCCCCCCCTCCCCTTGGCCCTTGGAAAATTTTAGGTCGTCAATGCGGCCCGTGGTGCAATTTGTGTTGACCACTGTTCACATTCACATCATACAGAATCCCAATAACCAAAATTCCATCCTTTTTTTTTTTTTTAAATGGAATTCAAAATTTAAAAAAATGAAAGTGAGTAAACATGGTAAAAAATTTTCCATTCTATGAACTTGAGAAGGATACAGTGGATTATTCAGAATTATCTAAGACTTAAAATAATGAATGCATAACTTTTGTTTTTCTGCAAAAACAAGACGAAATAATACAATAAAAGAAGATAAATCTGGAACAAGCAGGACAGAACTGAAACACGACGGACTTTGTTTTTAAATAGCAACAGGTTTATATATTTAATGTGCTGTTTGACTTTGGGATATTGGACTTCCACCGCCATCTTGTCCCAACAATTCATACAGCCTTCAGTTCATCTTCAGGGCAGATGCTTAGAGTAGAGTAAGAAGAACAGTTTGTCGGATAGTTGGTTCAGAAATCGTTCACACATACTATTTCAAATCGCATATACGCAAAGCTTTTTCCCACCTTTGTTTCTACCTGCACACCAAACGCATAACTTCCATTGAATAGCCGTTTTGATAATATTATCTATGACCAAGAAGGTGTAGAAAACGTTACACTTATTTAAATATAGCTCAATCAGAATTCAGAATGTCAAAAGAATTGATGGCGCGCGTATAGTATTTTTTTTTACTTATAAACGCTTTTTACAAGTTATGCTTCGAAATATTAAGAACAATTTATTGTTCGCGGAAGTAACAAGCAATATGAATATTAATACATAGTTTTGTCAATTAAAAAACTCTAATCTTTCAAGAAAGGCTAACAAATAAAGTATTGGATTGAATCACCAATGAAAGAAAAAACACTTTTTTAACAAGTTATTTTTTTAAATATTACCTAAGATGAATGACTTGTTTGCACCTATATATAAGCAATATGAATGAATAGTTTTATCCATAAACAAACTCATATATTTCAAGAAAGGCTAACAAATACAAACTTAGTATTTTAAAGCATTTCAAGCAATGAATCAATTGTTTGCGCCCGTACCTACATAAGCGATATTAAAAAAAAAATTGAAAGAAAGACAAACATTCCCAGGTCACTAATAACCTAACAATATTTGAAAAACTCCTACTACCACCACAGTAAGCGTAAGATGTTGCTTGTGTTGTGATGGAGGACTTAGCCAGCCGAGGAATCGAACACACGAATCCCGGGTGAATATGAATAAATATTTTTATCCATAAACAACCATATCTTTCAAGAATGTCTTACAAATACAATTTAGAGCATTTTAAATCTCATCAGGACCCCTAGCACGGTTGATCGATAAGGACTATATCGATAACTTTCGGTAACTTCTAACCGTTCCCTAGCATGACTGCAGATCGCGAACGTACAAACGACGGTTGACGTCGAGTATATTAAGAACACTTAGTCATTGTAAACTGATATTTATTATAGTTGGCGATCTGCAGTCTTGCTAGGGAACGATTGGAAGTCACCGAAAGATTCAATCCTTATCGATCGACCGTGCTATTATCCATATCGTTATGGGGATTTCCCCGTCTGGTTTGGCAGTCAATTTAATGGTATTTTTTATGCAATAAGAGAATCGGTTGACCAGCTATGGCTCGAGACAGTCACAGAGATGTGACGATAAATCACTGTGCAAATGACTGGGTTGTGTTGACGCACCAGTTAACTATGTAGGCCTTACTTTCTCTATAGCCACGAGACATCATTTTCTTTTGGTACACGGTGTTTCAAAATGATATCACGAAACTAGTTAAAATAATTTTTAAAAGCCGGCTTCATCGAGCTATATGTATAACATCCTCAAGATTTCGTCAGATCTGTCTGTTAGGCTGGAATCAGTCGGTTCACTCGAGTGAAGGTTTACTCTATGGTTACTCGAGCGAATGTTCCCATCTTCGTTTCACTTTTGTTTCATTTCATGTTCAGACGTGTCATTCCGAGTAAAATAGGCCGAATGAAATACAGAAATGAACGATTAGTGAAATGTCTAATTCCGCCTTTAACGACAAATTTTCAAATCTAACCAACCGTCATCATTTGCAAAGGCTGCCAATTTTTCAATTATTTGGGAGCAGTCTACTTTAGCCATCGATATAAGAACTATAGATTAGCCCTTCCCTACCTCATTTGAATCCAAAAGTAACAACACCTACGAGTAATTTCATAATACAAACTACCTGTCGAATTCCGTCGCATATATAACATTTTTATCGAATGTTACTTTTATCGATACGTTGTTGCTTCGAATATAATATATGTTACGTATTAATATAACTGATTAAATTTTTAATAATAAAGACATCCTAATACCTAAAATATTTCTAAATTCCTCAATTGTGCGTTTTAAAAATGATATTCACAAAGCTAGTCCATTCCGTTGGCGCGAACTTTCTGGAAAACAAATTTTTAAAAATGATATTCACAAAGCTAGTCATTCTGTTGTCGCGAACTTTCTGGAAAACAAATTTGTTCCACGCAGACCAACACAATGCTTGCTATTTTGATGGGGATCTGCTTGACATACAGCGCCGGATCTGCCATACGTTCAAAAACGTGCAAAAAACCTGGCGCCCACTACGAAGGGGCGCCGTGATAAAATAAATATTGTTTTAAAATTCAATTAAAATATTCCCCGAATCGTTTAAAAATTACTCGTAATACGGAATTATTAGTTCGCGCTGGCAACACTCACTTTCCATATGCGTGAACCTAATGCGCGCGCATCGATGGTTAAAATTTAACGAAATACGGATTTGACTTTTTTTTTTTTTTTTTTTTTTTTTATTGGCAAAATTTTTTGATACATACATTTACAAGTAGATACATACATAATAACATAAATGAAAAGGTAACAAAAAAAATCCCACAAAGGCGAAGCCTGTGCGTGGGCATTATAATATGTGGGTATAAAACAGTGGTGGTTAAAATAAAAAGATTAAGAATTAAAAATGTAGTACATATATGTGCAGAGGTAATTGATGTTGCAGGAATTTCTGTGATTGTATTTTTATATTTAGATGTGGATATATATACATATATATACATATATATATATGTACACACATGTACATATACATATACACATGTATACATACTCATACTCATACATATATACACATGTATACATACTCACATACATGTATACATACTCACACACATGTATACATACACATACACGCAATTTTATATATATATTTTTTTTAAATCTAACGATTCGGAAAGACATGGCATATTTTAGTTATTTAAAATGTAAACAGTACAAAATTATAGGAAAAAATTATTTACTTCCTTATTTTTTAACCAACTTTTAGTATATTTTTTATATAAGTTCAAGTTTTGGCATGTGTTGATGGAATTGGGTAAGGAATTGAACAATTTTGGGGCAATACAGTTAATGTGCCTTTGGGCCAGCCTGGTTTTGCAATGAGGCACTGTGTACATGCAAGTGGTGAGTCTTTGACTAGAGCGATTTGGGTTTTTATCGAAATTGTTAGGACGAGTAAATATAAATTTGAGACATTGTAAACAGTAGATCTGCCTTAGTTCCATAATTTCAGTTTCCTGAAATAGCTGATTAGTGGGATAAGTTTTGGTCTTCTGGTACATTATTTTAATGATGGACTTCTGGGCAGTTTCTAGAGGTTTCACATGGTTATTGTATGTTCCTCCCCAGGCGATTATTCCATAGGTAATGGATGAAAGCACCAATGCATCATAAACAATTTTCATGGTTCTTATATTGACAATATTGCTCATCCGTTTGAATATGTAACTTAGGTATCTCAGTTTATTGACTGTTTTCTCTAAATGGTAGGTCCATTTGAGTTGGCAGTCTATAGTTACACCTAAGTACTTAGTATATTTTCCTAATTTCACATCTTCGCAGTTTGGGCATGTAGCAGGGTTACAATTTATATTATGGAACTTCAGGTTAAGATTATTTTTAGGGGATGACTTTAGGGAATTATAGAAGGGAATACAAATGGTTTTATCAAAATTTAGACTGAGAAGGTTTCTATCCAGCCAATCTTTGACTATTGCAATGCATTTGTTGGCTTTAGTGGTTGTTTCTTCCCACGTTTTACCTTGTACTGTTATTGCAGTATCATCTGCAAAGGAGAGAATTTTACCGGGTATTGCAATATTGCATAGGTCATTGATGTAGATTAGAAAGAGAATTGGCCCTAAGACAGTTCCTTGAGGAATGCCATGTTTTGCTAGATCATAAGTGCTTAAGCTTAACCCTATTTTTGTGCATTGTTGGCGATTTAATATATAGCTTTTTAATAGCATGAGACTTTTGTTTTTAATACCAACGTTTGATATTTTCTTTAATAGGATTCTATGGTTGACTGTGTCAAACGCTTTCTTTAAGTCCAAGAAAATGGTTAGAGTTTTAGTGCTATGGTCTAGATTTGAGTATATGTTTTTAGTTAAACTAAAGACAGCATCGTCGGTGGACAGGTTACTTCTAAACCCATATTGATTAGCTGAGAGTATTGAATTAGAATCTAGAAAGTTCATAATTTGTCCCTTTAAGCACTTTTCAAAGATCTTGGATAATTGTGAAGTTAAGGTTATTGGTCTGTAGTTGTCTGTTTTACTTTGGGATCCGGATTTATGTATTGGAATAATGTGAGCGAGTTAAAAATAATTAGGGTAAATACCGAGCCTGATGGAGTTGTTGAAGATGTGACATAATGGGATGATTATATGTTTTTTAATTGATTTAATTGTGATGTTGCTTAAGTTATCGGGGCCATTTGCAGATTTCTCTTTAAGGTTTTCAATTTGTTTAGAAATTTCAAGTTCTGTTATTTCTTTGAATGTAGATAGCTCAGGGGTGGGGTCATTAGACTCTGGAAGGCCGGGAAGTATTTGATTTGAGTGAATAGAAAGACTGGGATTATTATCTATGAGGGTTGAGGCGATGTTTGTAAAGAAGTTATTGAAATTGTTTGCAATGCTCTCAGCGTCTTCTATAGTTGTATTGTTGTCAGTGATGATTTTTTGAGGAATTTTGTTAACCTTTTGATTTCTATTTGAAATTTCGTTTATGACATGCCATGTTTTTTTTGAGTCGTTTTGAGCATTAAGTAGTTGTGTAGAGTAGTATTCCTGTTTACGTTTTTTTATGATTGTGTTTAAGTAGTTTCTAAATAAGATGTATTCTTGCCGTTTGGTGTGAGTCTGCGTTTCGTTGTTTAATGTGCAATGTTTTTCCTGATTTTTATAGATTTTAAAAAGTTTGTTTCTATGCTGAATTGAGATTATTAGTCCGCGCGTGATCCATGGTTTTATGTGTTTATGTTTACTTTTTGGTGGTGCTATTTGTTCTTGACTTTTAAGAATATATTCATGGAGTAGTTTGTAGAAGGTATTCAAAGCTGAATCCGGATTATCATTAGATAGAACTGCGATCCACGATTCTTCGGTAAGTAAGTTATTTAAAGTAGAATAATTGATTTTAGTAATTATTTTGTTAGAGTTATTTGGGTCAGTAGAGATGGGTGAAATTGGAGTATGATGTCCGTAGAAAGTGGGATAGTGGTCAGTTATGTCAATTTTTAGTGTAGCGGATTTATGTTGGTAATTTTTATTTGATTTTATAAATATGTGATCGAGACATGTATCGTTAGGATGGTTAGGTCTGGTGGTATTGTTTATGTAGGATAGGTATCCCGAGGAATACAATACATTTAGATATTCGTTCGCGATCGGATTTAGTATGGCGTTTTGTATATTTATATTAATGTCACCCATAAAAAATGAAAAATCAAAATGGTTTGAGCTATTATTGTTAATAAAAGTTTTAATTTCGTTTGCAAACGGAATTGTGGATAGAGAAGGAGAGCGGTATACTGTCAAAATAGAGTATTTTTTTCCTTTGGAGGTGAAAGTTACATGGACAGCATTTGAATATTTGAAGTTTGGGTTTTCAATGTTTATGTTAGATAATGAGTGTTTATTGTAAAATATGGTGATGCCATCATGAGAGGTATGTCTAGCCGGAATTGAAAAAGAAATATAGTTTGGTAAGTTGAACGGGATACATTCGCGCATTTGCGTTTCAGTGAGTGCTATAAAATCAATTTGGAAAGATAACGAATTTAAAAGGATACAGAATTCATCAAAATGTTTCCTGATGCTTCTGATGTTCATGTTTAATATATTAAAAGATGTTTCATGAAAAAATGTGTTTACATCTTCAATATTATCACATTCATGAGTTTCAGGGATGCAGTATTCTTCTGACGGGGCCATTTTGATTAAATCCGGGTGATTTTCTTTGAATTTCCAAAGTGAGACTATTGAAGAGGTATGTCACTCGCGTCTCTAACAAATATTATTGGCGAATCCTTGTTCTTGCGGAGAAGGACGTTCCCGTTCTTCGTCCACGCATATTGGTATCCCATAGATTTTGTTGATCTCGCAAGCCAGAGCAATTGCTTGCTTTGTGGCGTCAGTTTTTCGTTAATATAGATTGGGTTTACTGAATTGGAGTGGTTGATATCTTTGGCGGAAAAATATCCTGCTTTCTTTTTTTGTAAAATTATCTTGTCTTTTAAATCTTTTGTTGCCATTTTTAGAGTAATAGTTTTCTTTAGGGGGTTGGTATATACATTAATTATAGAATTATTATTTAGTAACTCTTCACACCCAATTTTTTTGAAGATACATTCTACCGGTATTTTCGGATTTTCTTCTTTTTTAGTTACTATTCCATTTATTTCCAGCGATGTTTCTAGACAGTTTTGAAGAGATTGGTTTACAATGAATTTTAAATTTTTGTTTTCAGTTTGAATTTCTTTTATTTTTTGGTACATGTTTTTCTTTTCTTCCTCGTAGTCATCAATTTTTTTTGAGAAGAAATCAATTGCTTTGCTTATATCAGTTAATTCACACTTAAGCAGTTTTTTCATTTCAAAGCTCAGCTTCTCTATTAGTTTTTCATCCTGGTTATTTCCCGTTTTGGGCGAGTAGCAATAGTCGCATATAAACGATAGGTTATGTGCTGACTTCGACATGATTGATTGTAATTCGGCGCGAGTTAGGCCACTACACGTACTGTGAAAATACATGTTACATTTGCTACATTGGATGTCCTTTTCACTATTTATGCCCTTTTTGCACTGGGAACAGTGATTTTTATCGAAAAGAGGCATTTTCAAATTAGATTGAAGGTATTTTACAGTATGAAAATATTATTGTTGTTGCAATGGTTTTTGTTGTTGATTATATAGTTAATTGGCTCGTAAATGTGTAAATTAACAACACTTAAACACAGTTTTTTATGCACTATATTCTCAGTTGTAGATTAGTAAGAATGGGTTTGTTTATATTATTAGTAATGACTGTTTTTGTTAGAGCAATTACTTAGAGACTTGTCAAGTTAACCACAGAAAAAAGACTTACGTCAAGGAATTTTTTTCCAAATACAATATATTTCATACGAACGTAAGACCTATTTTTCCTTGTTGCTCTTACGACCATTGTATTGTTCGAAATTCAACAAACATTGTGATTGGTTCATTGATCGCTTCTCGTACGTATCTCCCTTCGTTGATTACAAGTTGCTCTTTGATGATAGTTCGTCGCTTTCGCCGCGTTATTGGTTTATTTATGTTGCCATTTGCGCGCGATTTAACACCATATTAAACAAACTGATCAGAATATTATTATTTCTGAACTAAACTGCCTCCTGTTTTATATTATATTTTGTTATAATGTTCTTATTTTGTCCAGTGTCATATATAGCTACCGCCAGGTCACTTGGAAAAGTTACTCTTGATTCTTGTTGGCGGGATATTAATTTATTTTAAAGGTATTGCATAATTTTTTTATTTTTTTTTATATGTATATAAATTTTTTATCTGAATTTAAAAAAAAGTTAGGGGGGGGGCGCCATCGGTACTTCCTGCACAGGGCGCCAGATTTCGTAGAACCGGCGCTGTTGACATAAGTACATACATAATCTAAATACAATTCAAAAAGGAATCATAAAGACCATTTGGAAAGTACCCATTAGAACGCCTTCCATTGAAATTTTCAATAACTTTGACGTACCAAATGTACAACGAATATATGCTAAAAATATATTATTGAAACTATTCAAAAATACTAAATCCATCACACTAGATCGAATAAAAATGACATAAAAAAACAATCCAAGTTATGAAACCGCATTTGGACAAAGAAACTACACTTACTTTGCAACAAAATTCCACAATATCCTTCCCCAAGACATAAAACTATTACAAACATTTAATGAGCACAAATCAAGAATAAAAATCTGGCTGAAAGAGGTCAATGAAAAAACCCAAAAAGACACCAACAACGACAAAGAAGACAATTAAACTCGGATTAAATAACTAGTCCGCCTCGGCACAGGATCTCTTGTGAGGAGTATCTACTTGATTTCACCATAAATTTTTTGTTATATTTTGTATGTACAATATTTATATAGTCGTTTAATTAAAAAATATTTTTAAAAATGCTTCGTGCGACTGTGAGATAGCGCATTTTACTTTTGATAAATGTTTTCGTAAACTAATATTTTTGGTTCCGACGTCATTTTTAAGTCTTGATATACTTGGTCGAAGACTCCAGCCTATTATAATCATTGATATAACAATTGTAATTAATCGTAACCGCGATTTAATCAAATTCCGATGATGATTGTTTAACTTCATTTAGTAGGTTAAACGTTAACCAGGTAATTACATTTGTAATGTAAACAGGTTACATGGGTATTTAGTTTGTCTGTGCCACCAAAGAAACTCGCGAATCCAATAAAACTCAATATTGTTCAAGCGATATGAAATGTATTTCTGAACGTTCTACTGCAAATTTCTATGTCAATTCAAGTAATATTTTCACCTAAAATGTCGTTTTAACCTATAGTAATTTTTAGTTTGATAGTTTGACGACCGTCCGTGGTCGAGTGGTAAGACACTTGACTCCCAATCGGAAGGTCGCGGGTTCGAACCCGGCGTGCGCAAATAAATTGTATTTGATTAATTTGTGTTATTTCACAATTAATTAATAAAAAATAATATATACTATATTTGCGGCACGTTCCAGAGTGGAAGATACTCTCAGTATTGCCCTGGTGTAAGACCACCATTCAGCATTGAAAACGTCACTAGATCTGAATAGCCAGGTACTTCCCCACCTTCCTCTTCCCCATCTCCTTCCCTTCCCCACTTACCTTCAGCCTCACAACATACCCCAATTGGGGATGCCATAGTCTCACTGGCTCCAGACGGGAGCAGTTGGGACTCTTGTGAGGTATTCTCTATAAAAAAAAAAAGTTACCATCGAAAATAATGTTGTGATATCTACATGTTTTCATTAAAAATGAAATGTGTTGTATTGCCAGAAATATCAACAGAAAAGATTTTTGTTGTATTGTCAGAAATACTAACGTAAAAGGTTTTCCAGATATAGCCCGGACTACTTACTTGACAAGAGTGATAACGCCGATAGTGAATTTATTATCAAAAACATTTTCATCAGCATAATCTTCAAAACATGAATCATGGCAACACTATTCGGTTCGGAAAACCCCGCGATATTCATCTGTTTATCTGTTCTAACGGTAACCACCTCGAGCAAAGCGAATCAATCTCTAAAATATCAGCAGTCTTCGCGCTCAGTCACCATTGTGCCCTGATATTCCGTGCTTGTCATTTTCAAGTATCGGTGGACTGAATTCCGGATTGGTCGGTGTTGGTATAACAGACAATGCAGGACACCATGACCGGGCCAGTGACCCTGACCGGGGTCAGCTTACCGTTGCTGGCTTTGTCCAAGTTTGACGAGATGACTGATGGCTTTACCTTTAGATGGCGTTGTAGTAGAGCTAAGACAAGAATGTCAGTGAATACGCGCATATCTATAATCTTGTCACAACTGGTTCGAGGTATTTTGATGAATAATGTGCGCTTTACGCGGCACTTACTTTCGTACAGATTCCACGCAGAAGGATGATTGATTCTTTATCTTTTTGTGTTGCAAAATCCGTCTGATATCGGAAGGCATCCGTCGTGTCTTGCGTTATTGGATGTCAAATTTCTATAATAATGGCTTGTCTATGCCGGTGTGTTAAATATTTTAATAACCTGCTTTAAAATACAAATTACTATTTATTAGTTATTAAAACTATTTACATATATAATTAAGCTTTAAATAGCCGTTTGTCGTACCTACTAGTTTGATGTTTGTAAGCGATGACATTCGATTCGCAAATTTTCTCGCGAATGCCCCTTCCTCTCTAGCGATAAGGTAACTACTTTTAAGAGTGGGAATTATTCGGCAAAACGCGTCGTCATCTCTAGCGTTAGGGTAACTACTTTTAAGAGTTGGTGCGAGCCATAGACATATGAATATGTATAGACCTGCCCTAAGTGATAAAAGCGTATTATTTCCCCCTCCTTAATTCTGGGTTCCATGGAACCGGCCGGGCTGGCGTATAGGTTCGCGTGAATGTAGAAAATGTGACGTCATCATTCTTGTGTGGACTAGCGTCGAGCTCTTATCGGTACATTTTACGAAATAACACGGCAAAAATGGTAACTTGTGCTATTACAACATGTAAAAATAGAAGTGAAAAAGAGTATAAACCCAATTGTCGTATTACCTTCCATACGCAGGCATTATTTGTCATTATTTTAAGCTTATTCACATCATATAATATGATCAGTTTTAGACATGAACCGAAATTCCCGGTCCCGTCGTGTGCACGTTGCAATTTACTGTGATAAGTAAATTATGAAACATTTGTAAAAGTGTCTTAACTAAACACGGTAACAAAATATTCGACTCTCAAAACAAGCGAACCTTTCTTCATTTTATATGGATTACACAAGTTTGTTCAAACCGGGCGAACAATTCGCGCTCCCATGTAAAAAGGTCTATTCATTCAAAAGCAGATTTTACTTTTAAGAGCTAAATGGTGATATTATAATGCGTGATGCCTAAATACAGTGATATTGAAGGATTAACGAATCACATATCGTTACCGTCAACTCATCCCTCTCCGCCCCGCTACAGATGGTTATTACCCCTCTCCCTGATTCTCAAGTCTATGAATAATATGTCTGTGGTGCGAGCGCAGTATTTAGCCCGTTAGAGCGAAACGGAATACTGCATCAACTGGAAAATTGTCAAAAAGTGTCGTACACGTTGTCGCAAAAGTTACTGAATCGCCCTTCTGATCGTCTTTCCGTGTGGTTTCAGTACGAAAAATGCTTTATTCTCATCGATCCCTTGATTTCTTCGTTCGTTTTACGTCGTTAGTTTACGTTGATTTCTTTCATCATCATCACCGATTGTTTTCGTTTTTTCATTGACTCTTGACATCTCTAAGAAACACCTTCATTTCTGCTGTCCCCCTCCCATGTCTAGGGATGCATTGGTCACCTACGCACCGCTAGCCACATGTGTATTGTGTATACTAGATCTGCTCTGCCTTCAATTGGTCCTACAGGGTAATTAATAATTAAACCAATGAGGTGTACAACTATGAAGATGAGGAAATCAACAAACATAAAAATACGACAAATACAATACAATACAAACGCTAAAAAGGCTTTTTAGTAAATATCTGTCAATAGAACGAAGGAGTTTTGTGAGAACTTTGGTGAATGATAATGTATTGGGGCTTATTGTATAAGTAACTGAAGAGAAATGGGATTATGTTGTCTGTCTTAGAATTTTCAGACGTTATAGCTCGTATGGTGTAGGGATAATGATGACAACGCTTTTTATGTACCAATACTAAGAATGCAATATAAGATGATAAGAGGTCCATCAAATTGAATGTTTTGCACCCATACAAAAGAAACAATAAGTTTTATTATTTATTTATCCTCTCTAACAACATTGCCAACATCAAACAACATGTTTTTATTCGTAAATAGTGACTCTTTAGAAAACAGATGATGTTTAAGCACTTAGGTACTCAAGCAGGTTCCATGTCTAATCGGACTATGAGATCTCAGCGTCTGAATTCCCATAGTAAATTTATTCAGACACAGAGAATTTATTCAGACACACACTTCCTCACATTATAATTCATCACATCATAACTCACATTAACCTAACCTAACCTAACCTTACTTAACCTAACCTAACCTAACCTAAGGATAAAAACTCCAATTATCAGTTTTCGACGCTTCGAGGAATTCAATGTGAGGAATTAACATCCGATGAAAAGTTTGTACTTAATATTCATACACTTAAAAAGTTTCCACTGAACATTCTGGTCACCACTCAAGCAGTACCTACTTGCACATCTTACAATAGAAAAGAGAACAGTTTCGAATCGGGTCTAATAAATTGATGAATAGTAAACATTTAGGAATCTATAAAAGGTGTAACAACGCGTACATGAAGGAATTCCGAGCATATTTGTAGTACAAAAACTATCACGTGACCCCCTAGTCTCTACCCGACTACTTAATAGCGACGTATGGTGGAAAATTATTGTTATTGTTTTTTAAAGAAAAATATCATCGGACAGAAAAATGACATCTTCTTTTTTTACTCCAATTATGCTAAGAATCGCTGGTCAATCCTTTGGATACGTGCTACATCTTGATCTCTTCGATATCTCAAAATTCAGAGAGGAAATTAGAGAATATGTTTCATAAATCTCACCACAAAGAACTTCAATAATTTTCGTGAAGTAATTAATTTTAAACGGGGTATTTTTAGAAACTATATCGTTTGTTATTTATTATAAAAAGTGTCCGCATAAAGGTAGCTATTTCGCTGATAAAATAATTCTTAACTTTTAAAGGTTTATCAGCGATAATGTCGATAAAACAAGAAGTAGTCTTAATGCCGTTCTCAATTGATTGATAAATACCATGTGGCTTGAACGGACTTTATTATTTAGTTTTCACATTTGATCAACCGTTCATATCTTTAATTATTATTTATCTGCGATTGAGAGAAAACGAACACTTTAAATTATGTTCAATTACATTTAGGTACCTCAAAAATGGAAACCTTTTCAATTGCTCTTGAAAAAATCATAACCCATATTAGATTTTTCACTTTCTCTATGATTGAGACAATCTCAATATTGAATCGAAAACAGAAGTGAGAAGTTACAACTCTCGCTCAGCAGTTCAAATATTTAGTTAGCACCATTTTACACGGAAGGTATAATTTCATTTCCACTTAAAGGTAGGTACCTACTAATAAGTATGGCAGCGAGAGTCAGATGCTGATGCGAACACAGTTCCTACTCTGCTTGCATATATACAGTGGGTTTTTTGTCACTTGTTGTTTGACTTCAGATTAACAAATTACAGTGAAATTGATAAATAGTCCAATTTTAATACGAGTATAAAAAAATAACGCCTCTAAAACTTTTCCAATATTCTTCTTCTTAAGATGATAGGTAGCAGCCGGGTGGTGGAGAAATTTGAAAAATAGATTTTACTAAATTGTTGCTGTCACTGTTGCTCTTCCTCCACCGGATATTGAGCGAAAGGGACAATGAACCTCGGGCTACTGATACCTAACTAAAATCGAGGTTTTGTATTCCCCACTTTTCTCCTCAAAAAGTAGACTGATTTTCAATTTTTTTTTTTACCAACCACATAATAAAAAACTATTTTAAAAAACATTGTCTAGTTTGTATACTGAACGTCTTTTGACGGCGTTTAAACCAGTCAATTTTATTGATTTTTGGAAGGTCATAACTTCTATAAAAAGTAACTTATCAAAAAAAAAAAAAAAATTACCGAGACGCTAGTAGTAGATATCTATTTTATGTAAAAACAATATTTTCTCTAAGGTTAAAATCCAGAGAGATAAATAGGGAATACGTTTGTATGGAAAGATCACCGCCGGGTATCCCCTTAAGCTGTTGCTGAGGAACGTGACCTATATTCCAATTTCCATGGATACAAGTCTCCTCCACTTCTTGCGATTCTGCGCTGAGTGGAGAACCAAGGACACCGATGTACCAGAAGCTAGTGATACTTGGTTACTCCAGCGCATTGATGACCTTCCTCTGCCTCTTCTGCCCTCCACTCTGCCAGTGACTCCAAGTTGGAGTCCTCAGTTTGGCGAGCAACGTGTCCAAAGCATCTTGTCCAAAGTGTTTTTTACCAGAGAATACCGGAAATTAGTCATTTTTAAATGAAATTCTAGACGTATTGACTCTTTTTAACAAAAAAACATAAATTAATTTTGAAAGATTGTTATTTTATCTGGTACACGCGGAATAAAATTTTAAAAAACTAAGTGTATTTATAATATACTAAGGTTATACCGTTGGTCGTTGGCAGATTTGTTCAATTTTCAAACAATAGATTCTGTTAAACAACACAAATTTCAAATCATAAAATCATACAACAAAATAAATCAATATAGAGAAAGGCAATATTATAGATGGAGATGAGGGTATATTTAGAAATTTCAAAATTAAACGTATGAAAGGGGATGAGGTTTATAAATACTTAGGATACCCGCAATCGAATAGATTAGATCATACTAGTATTAAAAATTATATTAGGATTAAATTTCAAACTAGGATAAGAAAAATTTTAAAATGCAAACTATCTGCTAAAAATTTAGTAAAGGCAATAAATAGTTGGGCAATACCTCTATTAACGTACTCATTTGGTATAATTAAATGGTCTAATACAGATTTAGATAGGTTAGAACGATTAATTAGAACTACGTTAACAAAGTTTAATTGTCATCATCCAAATTCATCTATAGAACGAATTAATTTACCTAGAAATTTAGGAGGTAGAGGTATAGTCAAAATAACTTCTTTAAAACAAAATCAGGTAGAAATGTTAAGAAATTTTTTCCATAGAAAAACTAATAGCTCAGAGCTGCATAAAATAATTTGCAAGGCAGACAGAAATATTTCGCCTTTAAATTTATACGACGAGAATGCCAACATTTTTATAAATACCAATCAGGAATTATTAGATTCCTGGTCAAATAAAATTATTCACGCAAAACACTTCAATTATCTCAACCAAACGTATGTTGACAAACTTTCGTCAAACAAATGGTTGAGTATTGGAGAGTTGAGCGCAGAAATAGAAGGATTTATGCTTGCTATTCAAGATAGAGTAATTAATACCAAAAATTATAGGAAGCATATAATCAAAGATCCAAATCAAATTGATGATTTATGTAGAAAATGTATGGCTTTTCCGGAAACTATAGAACACCTTATATCAGGATGTTCTATATTAGCGCCGTCTGAGTATACATTTAGGCACAATCAGGTTTTAAAAATAATTCACCAAAGTTTGGTAATTAAACATAACTTGATTGACTGTCATAATATAGTACCATATTATGAATACGAACCAAATTCATTTTTAGAAAATAATTTCTTTAAAATTTACTATGATAAAACTATACTAACAGACAGACCAATTGGTCATAATAGACCTGACATAGTTTTACATGACAAAATTAAAAAAATAACTTATATTATTGATGTAGCTATTCCAAATTCCTTTTCTGTTCGTTTCTGAAAAAATAAGAAAGTATACAGATTTAGGAAATGAAATTAAAAGAATTTGGCATTCTCAGACTATAAAAATATTACCTTTTGTTATTTCGGCTACTGGCATTATACCTAGCTCTCTTATTAAAAATTTAGGCATATTAGATTTGTCAAAGAATTTGTATATAAAAATGCAAAAATCAGTCATTTTAAATACATGTAGAATTACGAAAGATTTTTTAAATATGTATATTGAGGGATCAGTAGGATTTATCAGTCAAATTAGGAATTCCACAGAGCCGAACCCTCTGATATGAAAATATCTGGAGACGGTGAATTATATTCCCATTTAATAGTTTGGTAGATTAACGTGTTGTTCTTGTATTGTTTTGTATTAATTATACTTATATAATACACTTGCATAACGTGGATTTACTAGATGATCATTTATATGGAAAAGTGTATGAAAGGGTTTAGTTTTTCCTATGGGAAAAACTAAACCCGTTCCTGTAAATCTGGTGAAAAAAATCTAGGCAACACAGTTTTCAAAATTTAAATTTTAGACAATTTAAATTTTTGTGAGAAAAATACCCCAGTTTTTCTATTTATTCAAGGTCTTACAAACTAAAATATTTCAGATTTTTTTTACACACTAATTTTGTTTAGACATTATTGAAAAATTATAAATTATTTTAATCAAAAATTAAATTTAAGAAGTGTATAATTTTCATTCATTTACCATCTCCCGTTTGATCATTTATATGTCAGTTCAAGACATAAATTCTCCGATTCATTAGCCGCTGAGATGCGGCCGTGCGAGGTCCTGTGTTCGCGAAACTCATAATGACTACATTTTGCTTTAAATTTAAAACTAATACCGTTTAGCTTCATGGTTGTAAAAACATTCGCGCGCAGCGCTGTTAACAAAAACGGAATAATGGTTTGCATATATTACCTAGATGCGTTGTAGGCAAAGAGTTCTTTTGCTGGCTCTAAATATGGAGAAAAACCATATTTCCACCCATAAAACTTTCCAATACCTAACTGAAAAAATCTTTTCCCGATATTCACATTCGATCGACGTCTACCTACATTTGGGGATGTCATAGTCTCACTTGATCCAGACGGGAGCAGTTGGGACTCGTAGTCACATAAAAAAGGTAGACCTTTCGATTTCTAGGCCTCAAAGAGGATAATATAAATAATTTATTTTCGCTAAAAATAGTGAATAAGCGTAAGAAATACAAAATACTGTTGCTCAGTAACGTTTCGCAAGGAGATAACTACTGTTGAAAGTGTAGATATTATATAATAATAATAATAATAAAATCATTTATTCATCAATAATTTTTTTTTACATATATATACATTTTTGATTAAACATTGGTTTTATTGACGAAAAGGTCACTGCTCAGCCGCAATTCAGGATTTCTCCTGAAATGCAGCTGGTTTTCAGCAGCGCCTCCAATAAAAGACAGAAAATAAATACAAATAAATTAAATTATATAGAAATAATCAAATCAAATCTCAATATTAACATAAAAATAATAAAAAATATATAAAAATATATGCACCAATATTCACAACCCTGCTAGCTACGTTTATTCGCATCAACTGTAAGAATAATAGTACCTATCTACCTCCTTAGTTTTAAGTGGGAATAGAACGTTCGCTTTTCAATACAGATTAGTTAGCACTTAAAAGATTTAAAAGAATTATTTAAAATTTAAAGTGATGATCTCACGATCACTCACTTTACTAATGCATCCTGTCTTGGCACGTCTTTTCATTAGTAATATTAAATTAAACCTTTGCAAAGAATGTACACAACATGCAAATTGGTTGTTTTTCTACACAATAATAATTTGTTTGTTGATTTTATCCTGGGTATTTTCGATGTTATTTTTAGAAACTGATGTTTTCTTTGTCAATTTATTGTAAGGGGTAAAAACACAGAAATATTTATTGAAAACAGTTTTGTAAAAACATTTTTTTATTGTTCAGATTTCACACTGTTTACAAACGGCAAAAATATTCTTGGAAATGTGATTTATACGAATAATAATTAAAACTGATGTCGTCAATTACATATAAAAATATGGACATTCTTTATTGAACTTAAATTTTCTTGGAATCATTTTGTTTGTTTTTTAATCTTTATTTAGATGTGAGCAATTTTTTTCACACATCTAGTAAGAAAAATATAAAAAATACAACAGTTACATTTACAAATAGGTTCTAAAAATTACATTTAAGAAAATACATTTTAAAATACAAATACAAAAAAATACATTTTACAATACTAGTGGAAACAGTTGTCTTTGAATCGGTATATTTATTTAATTTTGTATCTTTTATTTTCGATTTGGGAGGCGTGCCTTCGCGGGTACCGCCGCCGCCCCGGGAACCATTTATTGGATAACCGTTGCCATAGGTCATTCAGTGGTTCGCTACGTTTAATGACTTAGCAGGGCTGCCCAGGTTCATGGGGTAAGGTTTGTATATACTTTGGCGGCGGATGCGTCTGCCCACTTAGGCCGTGGTTGAGGCAGACTTGACCTATGCAGACTCTCTCGAGCAACCTGTGTGGAGCTAATGTAAAAAATTGCAAAGATACTTATTTCAGATACAACGAATATTTTAAAATAAAACTAACCTAACCAATGTCTTTCTTTATCTTTTCAGCGTACTACGTCCAAAAATGTTACAGAGACGACCCTTATGTAAATGAGTGTCTTAGAAGCAGTTTCAACAAACTCACTGAATACTTTAGGGTGGGGATCCCGGAGTTGGGCGTCACAGATGTAAGTAGATAACTTACCCTCAGATATTATTTTTTTACTATTACCTTTACGTTTGTTTCGACCAAAGCCTTTAATTCGGTTCGAAGGACCAAATGACCCCCGAGCAAGGACAACAACTATAAATGTAATAATGGAAAGCTACACAACATAACTGTCTTAGCAAAATTGTAAACTTTTCTAGTATTTCAAAGGTTCGTAGCTAATGATTGAAATTATGTCACAGTGTTGACTCTCTAATGACTCTAGTCCATAGCCAATGATTGAAATTATACCACAGTGTTGCCTCAAGTCCGTAGCTAATGATTGACATTATGCCACAGTGTTGCTTCTAGTCCGTAGCTAATGATTGAAATTATGCCACAGTGTTGCCTCTAGTCAGTAGCTAATGATTGAAATGATGCCACAGTGTTGCATCTAGTCCATAGATAATGATTGAAATGATGCCACAGTGTTGGCTGAGATGCCTCTACTCCATAGCTAACGATTTTAATGATGCCACAGGGTTGCCTCTAGTCCATAGCGGCGAAAATATACCTTTAGCTTTTAAGATAGATGGAATTTTAACAACAAAAAGAACCGAAGTATAGATTTTTTTGATACAAGACTTTTGTTAATAATTAATATTTAAAAATGTTTTTGTGGCAAAGGGGCTAAAATAAGGGTTATTATTAGATGATACCTACTTAAATCAATACAACGAGTGTGGTTTCACCCAATCCTTTCATTAATTTGAAAAATAATTACAAAATTCCGCTCCTCATTAAATGATTAACAAAGCCATTTTGGTTTTAGAAATAAGTTTTTAATTTTATTTTACAAAATAAAGGAATAGTTGGTTGGATTAACATAACTTTTAATATCTTAAAAATAAATGATTATTGAATAAAAAATTAGTTTTTTTAAAAGCCGAATGGTAATATTGACAATCTATCAAAACTATAAGCGATTTGCGCTGACTATGCGCTTCTGAATCTCTTCTGTAGTATTATAATATCTACAGAGGATATTCTGAAGCGCATAGTGAACGCAAATCGCTGTTACTTCCGCCTAAAAAAGCAGATAAAATCCAGGCTGTTGTCCAGAAACACCAAGATATTAGTGTACAAAACTCTTACTAGACCAGTGCTTACATGCAGCTGAGACATGGGTACTTACTAAGAGGAATGAGCGAGCACTGGACGTTTTTGAAAGGAAAATTTTGAGGCGTATCTTCGGACCGGTTCTAGAAAATGGATTTTGGCGTAGACCTATGTACCTTGGAGCTTCCAAACTGGAGAGAGCTGGTACAAAACAGAGATGAGTGGAGGAAGACTCTTGAGGAGGTCAAGACCCACCAAGGGTTGTAGAGCCAATTGTAATGATGATGATCAAAACTACTGGTAAAGAATGGTTATAAAAACAAAGTTTTAAAATGATATAAGTGGATCCATAACAACTAAGCATTTCAGTAAAATGTTAAGAAAACTATAATACTTTGAGAAATTAATGTATTTCTCCACCTCGGCAACACAGATGTCTTTAGGCGATAATCTATTATTTTCTTAATGCCTGAGCTCACCGTTTGTCAGATTGCATATCTTCACCCAATCAGATTTTTAGTTATGATTTAATATAATTAACTAATAAATAAATGAACGTTTCCAGGTAGAACCAATAATAATCGACGAGATCAGCATAGCCCTGGGCAGCGGCCCCGATGGTTACCGGGCCAGCTTCATGGACATTCACGCCGCTGGAGTTAGTAATCTTACCGTCTCCAATGTCAGGTACTAAATTGTATTCCTGTGGTTATCTCATACTCTTATGCCATATCTCTGTTATTTTTTTGCTACATGGAAAGCAGAAGTGCAGAGGAATATCAAGTGTCACAGGCGTCTGGAACGTTCAGTGTCCACTCTCCCCCATATAGCGAATGACGGGTGTCAGTGAATGTATGGAGGAGTCTGAGGGGCCATTCCGGTTCCACTTAAGGATAAGGAATATATAGCGAATGACGGGTGTCAGTGAATGTATGGGGGAATCTGAGGGGTTTCTGTTTTCATTTTTTTTCCTGTTCCACTTTTCATTCCTGTTCCACTTAAGGATAAGGAATTATCCTTAACCATAAAAAAACGATTTTTTTAGTTAACGGGGGGTGATTCCGGTTCTACTTAAGGATAGTGAATTTGGACGACTGATTCCAGTCGACCACCGCAACACGGGCATGTGCCTAGCATGGTGGTCGAAGAGTTCTCAATTTATGTAATTAACAATGAAATAAATAAATAAAAATATTTGTTTAAAGTTCGCTCGGATAACTACGAAAAAGTCGTTTTAAGGTTAAGAACAATTCCTTATCGTTAAGTAGAACTAGAGGGTTTATCATGACAAATAAAGTAGGTATCACATTCCAATTCCATGCCACAACTCCTTTGTTGTGTTGATCTATTTTCCAAACATTAATTTGATAGGCGTTTTATCAATTGATTTGTTGGTTTCCAGAACGGATTTGGACACCTACCAGTTCCAGATCACCCTGCTGATTCCCAAGATCAAGGCGAAGGCTCACTACAGGTCCTCCGGAGTGCTCATCCTGCTGAAGGCCTCCGGGGCTGGTGACTACTGGGGGGAGTATGGTAAGTCAAATAGAAGAGAAACTGAGATTCACACTCCTGGCTACAGACAAAAATACTAATTAGCCAATAACCCACTAGCGCCATAGAGGCAACGAATCGTACCGAACGCAGCTAAAAACAGTGACGTTCGTGACTCTTGACTTGGACGAGCTGCATCTCTTTACCTTGTTTGCTTGCTCTTGTATCTGGCCACTATTGGTGAGAGTGTGGTAAATAAAGGACAAGAGAAGTATGGAGAGTAGTTTAGCCACCCCTGGCAACAGACAAAACATACAATAGAGTACAACAGTGGTCGGCAATCTCATTACCTAAACAAAAGAGCCAAACATCAGCAGTACAAAGACATCTTTTGAGAGTCAAATTTCTATACAAGAACCCTGTTTTTAGAAGTCGGTTAAAACTAAATATACTGAACAAAACTTTGTATATCATTTGGCGGGTAAGAGATAAGCCGCCGTAGCTTAGTGTATAGAGCTCCTGACCGGCAATCAGAGGGGCGTGGGTTCGAGTCCCGTCGGCGGCATGTATTTTTTTAAGGTTTTTTTCAATATGGATGAGTGTTTCAGGCTAATAATTATTGCTTATAATAACTAAAACTTAAAAGAAAAAAAAATTCTGAAGCGTATACTGTAGGCCTGAGCCCAAATGTGAATCTGCTTGTTGAACTGCTGTGTACAACCTACTTACTACTTATACTTATACCTACTTGTGTTGTGCCTGCTTGTCTTTCATGGTCAATTTATTATTTATGTATTATATACTTGTTATGATGCTCTGCACAAGTACAACTTGTAATGTTTTGTATAAAAGCTTTCAAGGCGTAAAATAAATAGATAAATATTATGTACACATATTTTTTATAAAATTTTTCATTACAAATTGGAGTGCTTACGAAGACCAAAACCGTTAAATTAAAAAAATATATATATATAAGTTTCTTACAAATCCAATCCAGCCTCCATCCAACAGAATATTTTACCGAATTTTCCTAAAAATAATGTAGGTACAAGTACAACCTACATAAAATACCACCTATCGTTATTTCTTGTCAACATCATCCAAGACCCAAACCACGTTTCCCCAGCACCAAGTAAATATAATTTTATTATATATAATATATTGTAATTCGGTTTTTTTACAACAGAGGGCGTAAAGGCAAAGATCTACTTCAAGGCCCGCCCATACGACCTTCACGACAGGACCTACCTCGCTCTGGAACAACTCAAGATGGACTTTAGCGTCAAGGACATGAAGATGGGTGTGGAAAATGTTCATAATGAGAACTCTATTCTGCGTAAGTTTTTGATAAATATTATAATAACATATAAAAAGACTTCCTCCTACCTAGTTACCCAAAATGTCTGGAGCGAAACTTTGGCATCCCCAATTATTGGGATAATAATATGCAGAACCACTGGAGCGACAGAGCAATAAAAATATTTTTTCTCGGATTGCTAAAGGAAATCTTTCCGCCCATATTAAAAAAAATCATACCTCCGAATTTGAATATGGAGACATCAAACTGATAATAGTTCTATGTAGCCAATGAATTCCCCTATCTTTTGTCTATTATCACATATTTGTAGGATTTATAAAAAATATATAATTAAATCTCTAACCTTAAAACATTTTAAAGAATCTAAAGAATATTTATTTTGTTATATTTTGAGTACAATATATTATACAGTAGTTTTAATAAATAATATTTTTTTTTTAAATTTGCCACATTTTGGCAACAAAGCAATCCGAGGTTTTGGAAATAGTGCCATAATATGGCAAAAAGCGCTCGTGTGGATAAGTATTATAAAATAATTTTTAATCGTTTTTTTTCCAAATACTTTAATTTATTCTCAATTCTCTGCAGTGTGTCTTTCCTCTTCTTTTAATTATATCCTACAGAGATAAGTTCTACCTACATTCATAAAAAAATCTTAACTGTATGCCGGAATCAGAATCATTATAATTTTAAATCTTAAAATGCATTAAATCATAAAATGTATCATCAAATGTTAGAACTTCTAAATAATGGTGTCTAAAAATAAGGGATATAAATAAATAGCTTGCTAAAGTTTTGTAATTATAAAAACTTACAAAAAATCCCTTATTCTGTTTCCGATTGAAGTCGGGAATAAAATTATTACAACCCCACAAACAAAGTGAAAAAATCAATCATTGAACAAGGGAGATGGGTCGTCTACACACCTACAGAACAAAGGTATACCTTTCATTGCCTCGGCCGCTTTGATAATCAATGCAGTTTTTTTTTTTTACATTAGCTCCACACAGGAGGCCCTGAGGGAAAATTTTCCTCAGGGCCTTCTTGTCATCTTTGAAGATGCTGTGTGGAGTGTTTTTTAAGGGAAAGGAAGGAGAGGAAGTCCTGGGAAGGAAAAAGGTTTGAGAGGTGGGTGGGGGAATCTGGGGATAAATATGTCCAGGAGTGATGTACGTATGAAGCCATTTTTCCCGCTGCGGTGCAAGGCGATGGGGAGATTTGGAGAGATCAAAAGGTCTCCCTCAACCAGTCTCTCCCGATCCGGCCTGCCACGCAGATGGTCGGCAGACGCACCCGCCCCCAAGTCCCGGACAAACCTAACCCCATGAACCCGGGCACCCCTGCTAAGTCCACTTAAGAGGCTAGACTTTGAACGACACGCGGAACACGCGCGTCTGTCATTCTGTCCCGCTCACAATAAGCTCACGTACACTTACAATACATGCGAATGCGAAATGTGCGAATGAGACAACGCTCAAATTTACCTACAGAAATCGCTCGAAAAGGGTTTTATGGAGAATACACTTTTCTACACCGAAACTTTCACGAAATTGAAATTTTAAAAAATATATATTTTTTAGAAAGAAGAAGCTACGTCGGTAGCTTTTTATAATTTTATAATTCTTTATGAGAGTTGACTTAGCAGTACTTTATTCTTAAATAATATTTTTTGATAAATCGTACATGTTTGACAGTGAATGTTTACGTTAATACGAAACGCATCGAAAATTCGAAAACATACCGACATAGTTTTTACCCTCTAGAAGGCAGTATAAAAAAAATATATTCATTTTGTACAATTTTCGATGTAGAAAAGTGTTTTTTCCCGGGCGTCCTTTTTGTATGGGCCGAAAAGCGAAGTCTATCGTCTTAAGGTGACCTGTGGCAGAGGTGTTGGTCGTCCAATAAATGGTTCCCGGGGCGGCGGTACCTACCGTAGTTCAGCGACAGTTGGCACCGTGTATTTCTATTATGGCTGATCAAATATTATAATGTAAATGTTTATTTTTTCTTTTATCAGATGCCGCTCTTAATCTATTCATCAACACCAACGCGCAGGATCTTCTCAAGGAGATGAAGCCAGACCTGAAGAGGAAGCTGGTGCAGAAAATGTCCTCCTTCATCAGCAAACTGATGGAGCAGATCCCATATGACAATTGGGTTGAATAATTCAATCGATACACATATTACGTAGCTTTTATTATATGCATAAGTTGTTCAAGTTTTAAATGTGTGATTAACAGATGTTGGATATTATTATATAAGTACTAGCTTCTGCCCGCGACTTCGTCTGCGTAGGATTAGTACTTCGAGTAATCTAATTTCTTTTCCTAGGTCCCATCTACGTTTGTACCAAAATTCTTAATCTTTGTATTTAAAATATTTATAATTTTTCATAAAATAAATCATTTTCAAATAAATTCACTATTTTAAATATTTTCTAAAATAGAATATTGATTTAACAATCATTGTTTTGCAAAATGACATTCTCAAATTTTGACATTTTCTATTAAACAATAATTATTATTTTCAATATATTGAAAATAAATAGCTAGTTTTATAAATTATAGCGTATATGTTATTCTGATGTATGAGCTACATTATTGTAAAGTTTCATTAAAATCCAATCAGTAGTTTTTGCGTGAGAGAGTAACAAACACACATACATCCATACAAACTTTCGAATTTATAATATAAGTAAGTAAGTAAATTGTATCTACTGGATCTATGGTATTTGAAAAAGTGTAGAAATCTGTTATAATCTGTGGATTTTAAAAAGATTTATAAATATCGCAACCAGAGTTAACGTGTATAAGTACAAATCTCACATGGACCGTTTCAAATTTACTAATATTTGTTATTATTTGACTTCAGAATAAAAAATTTCAGTGAAATAATTGACATAAGGTTAATTTTAAATGTAATTAGAAAACACTAACGCCGTTCTTCGTAGAGAATGGAAATAAAAAGATGAATTGCTTTAAAAAAATGTAATAATATGGCATTACACACGTCATAATAATATACATCCAACGTCTGGTTATTAGGAACCAAAGTTCTTCTTAATGAAAAATTTGAATTCGTCTGTGTATTTTAAGGATATCACCCAATCTTCTCAATATTAATTATAAAGTTCGTGTAATGATTATGTATTTTTATACCATAGTACTTAATTTAAATTTAAAATAAACAATTAATTAAAAATCTCTTGTGTTTCTTGTAAATAATGATTTTATGATAAAGCCAAAATAAGTTACCAGGTAAATAATTGGCACTGACACATGGATCGAGAGAGTCCAGCTGGAGAGGTCAAAAGCTCTCCCTAAACCAGTCTCTCCCGATCCGGCCCGTCGCGCAGTAAACGGGCAAAAGCATCCGTCGCCAAGCCCTTGACAAACCTCACCTAATGAGCCCGGGCACCCCTACTAAGTCACCAAACGTAGCGAACCACTTAATGTGACTTATAGCAGGGGGGTTGGTTATCCAGTCAATGGTTCCCGGGGCAGCGGTACTCACACCCGCCTTCCAAATTGAGACCGTACCTTGGTGAAGAATTATTTATATTACATTCTAGTGGAAAGTCTATATTTACGGTAAGGACAATTAAAATACTTTCTTTTTATCAAGTATGTTAGCTTTTATTTTTATTTATTATAAATGGTAACCGGACAAAGCAGAACCTTGACAAAACATAATAAAAAATAATTGAAGAAGAAGATAACAATAATAATCTAATTTAAAAAAATATGAAAATGAACAAGACACAGAAAAATAATTACGTCTTACCGGGACATACACCTCTACCAATTGGGCCACTGCGATCTGTTATGAGACTGTCGTAATTGTCAACTTCATATTTCAAATTTCAGAATTAACAATATTATCTTCGACTAATGTTTTTTTCCATATTATTGGCAGCTACCTTTATTATTGGAAACAAGTATTCAAAGAATGTATTTGTTACCTAGATAGTGTCTCGGATAAAAATTTAATAAATTACGACAGTCTTATAATAGTCAATTGGTAGAGGTGTATGTCCCGGTAAGACGTAAGGTTCTGGGTTCGAGTCCCAGTTGCGACCATTATCTTATATTATTTTTCTGTGTCTTGTTCATTTTCATTTTTTTTTTAAATTAGATTATTATTGTTATCTTCTTCTTCAAAGATATATTACATTGATGGAAATAACCTTCAAATATTAAAAATAGAGTTTTTCTTGTAAAAAAAAAAATAATTGATTAGATTACGTTAGGTTCGTTTTTTCATCACTTTTCATGACTTTATATCAATTTTTTTATCAAGATTTCTGTTTTGTTTCTGTTCTGTTTTGTCATGTAACCGTGTTACTGTGTTCTACGACAGTATGAATCACGAAGCAGGGAACAGAACATCATAGGAATATTGGGACACGATAGAGTTGACCATCGGCAGGAACAACTTGGACAGTTCTCGTTCCAGGGCTGGGAACAGTTCCTTGCTGAAAGCGTCGAAGTTCTGGTTTATGACGCTGTTGATCACATCTCCTGGAAGAATAGAGATTCATATATAAAGATGTAATAATACACAATTACATTGATTATTGGACAAGATTCCTATGTCAGGAGGCAGTGTTACAGTGGCGTTGCGTAAAGAAGTAAGAAGGGAAGAGTAGGGAGGTTGGGAAAATGTCGGTTTAAGACGCTGTTGAAGACATTACCTGGAATAATGGAGACTCAAAAATTAACATAGAATGTGATTACTGCAAAAGTGTTCCAATAGTCAGGATTCAGTGAAACAATGACCTCGCTGTAAAAAAGTGGAAGGGAAAAGAGTTGGGGAGATTGGGAAAATTTCGGTTTATCAGGAGCCAGTGTTATAGTGGCATCGCTGTAAAGACTTAGGTACGGGAAGAGAAAGGAGTTGGGGAGTAGGGAGGTTGGGAAAATGTCGGTTTAAGACGCTGTTCATGACATCACCTCATCACCTGGAAGAATGGAGATTCAAAAAATTAACCTACAATGTGATTGCTGCAAAAGTGTTCCAATAGTCAGGATTCAATGAGACAATGACCTCGCTGTAAAGAAGTGGAAGGGAAAAGAGTTGGGGATTGGTAGGTTGGGAAAATTTCGGTTTATGACGCTGTTGAAGACATTATCTGGAAGAATGAATATTCAGAAATAAACATAGAATGTGATTAGGTACCGCAAAATTTGCAATAGTCAGGACGTCAGGAGCCAGTGCGATAGTGACCTTGTTGTAAAGAAGTGTGAAAAGAAAAAGTTTGGAGTGGGAAAATTTCGGTTTATGACGCTGTTGGAGACATCACCTGGAGGAATGGAAATTCAGAAATGAACATAGAATGCCCATAAGAGTCGGTGCAAAACAGTTCCAATAGTCAGCAGCCAGTGTGATAGTGGCATCGCTGTAAAGAAGTGTTACGGAAAATAAGCGGGGAAGAGGGATATTGGGAAAATGTCGGTTAGACTCTTTTGATGACATCTCGTTATTGGTGATCGTGTAGGTACAAGAAGGTCTTATAATATCATTTTTTTTCCATCAATATTAATTTAACCTTAGTTAACTTATATGATTGTTACTGTTATTTTCATATCCTTTTAGGCCTTGTTTTCATTTTATACATCCTGATGTCATCGTACGATCAAACGCCACACTTTGTTATTTCAAAAATATTATTGCTAGTATTTTCTTATGCTTGTATTTAACAATGAGGCGCAATTATTATTGCTTATGGTTTATTTATGCCATTGATAAAATATGCATCAGAAGGCAGTGGAAATGGAATAAAATAAAATATAATACTTAAGAGAAGTTGTGAGAGGAAACAGATACGAAGGGAAAGGTTGGGAAAATTATTATTAGTATAATGACGCTTTTGATGACATCACCAGGAAAAATATAGATTTTTTAATGATTTATGATCTTGCTACTGGGCAATCCCGATGAGTTAAAAAAACTCATATCATATTCATGAAAATACAAAGTCCCACCAGTCGGGGAGCCAGTGGAAGTGTGATTATGATGATTTTACGTAAAAATACAACTTGCGGAATAATACGAGAATTTAACACATTATAATAAATACTTTTTTCGTAATCATTCAAAATCGAATTACAGATAGTTGATGAGACTGAACAACCTTGCACACGCTTTTTATACCTATATTTTTATTATTCCTCTTTCACGTCGTCTCTCTCATTCCCGACGTCATTAAAAAAGAAAGTTTGGAAAGCATTTATTTAAATTTAGAGTCTTGTAACGTACCTTGTAGGGAGGTATTAAAAATACACATAAATACAGATACCAAAAATTACTCTATTATTCGATGTAGCGTAGTCCCACTGGCTCCGGACAGTTGGGACTCTTGTTATGAATAATCACATAAAAAGAAACACCACATCACATGTGAACGGAGGTCGAGCATCGAAAGTGTTGACGTGATGCCCGAAGGCTTTATCAAATAACTTAATCGATGTCACCAGCAGAGGTCGTATTATTGTTGAGTTTTTCTAGCTAGAGAAATCAATTTCGTGGTCTTAGTAAAAACTAAAAACTCAGCAAAGTATAATAAAGTTATTCTAATGTTTTTATCATTGATTGTCAAGCTTATTAGAGATCTCAAACACCGTAACAAATTGGCGAGAAGATCACTCCAAAATTTCTATCACCATTTTTTGTAGATCAAGTCAAGTTTTTGCCTAATCGACTTTTATGTGTTGTGTCTCCCGATTAGAGCGGTGGGGAAAATTATATTTTCATCAAGAAAACTGATACTACGTTGTTTTCCTTCTACAGATTTAAGTTAATCTCTGAAATCACCATATAATCACATGTCTTAATGCAAGTAACATCATACGAGCAGAGTGGATGTCGAAGCAAAATTGCCAACTTCAACTTCTCCATCAGCACTCATGTTATGTACGTTAAATAACGTTGATGTAACAGGAGTGCTGATAACTAACGCAAAATATACAGAATAACCGTTCCAGTGGGGGCGCAAATATAGTGGTCCGCTCCGGGCGCCGACTTGCCAAGGCGCCAAGGAGCCAAGAAGCCAAGATGCTGATAACCTAATACCTAACATAGCCCACTTGAGGCTTTTACTAGTGCCAGACTGCCAGGCGCCGTTTGCCTCAGGGCCGGCCCTGATAACGATAGAAGAAACAAACCATGGATAAAGAATCATAATTTGTTATGCCAAAACCACACAATAACCAGTAGAATTAAGAGATAAAGAAGCATATTTTTTAAGAGAGAGGACTCTACTAGGGAGAGAAATAAATGACCAGGGTATCTAGCTTAGTCGATCGATAAATGATTTATCTAAACGTCGATAACTTGTCATCGTTCCCTAGCAAGACTGTAGATCTAGACTCTACTAGACTCTACTAAAAAAACAATAACATTTAGTCGTTGTGTACCCACCGTTGTTTGTTAGTTAGAGATCTGCATCAATGCTCAGGAACGATGACAAGTTACCGACATTATCGATAAAACCCTTATTGATTGACCGTGACCAGGATTTCGCGAGGCTGATTCTATTACATTATAAATTATTTTGCAAAAGCCGGTATATTGCAAAAGCACTTTATCAATTTAATAAGGGCGGTACCAGGTATTGGTTTGCGGAACGTTCTTTAGCGGGGGTGAAGAGCGAAAAACCGGAATAGGAATATTGATGCGGAGTTGTGTCTGCGTTGTGGATCGATTGGTGACTGGATGTGGGTAATAGAAAAAGTGACAGGTTTATAGGAGAATGGTAGGAAGGAAATGTAATAATACTACAAGTACAGCGGTTCATGATATATATACAGGGTGTTAAGGTACGTACTTGAGTTACTTTAACCAGTGATTCCTGACATTATTTGAAGTAAAAAGAGTAAATGAAATTTTGGTCTCCGGTGACATTTTTTATGTTATTTTTTTTTTTTTTTTCTACAAAAACATAAATAATAGTAGGTGTTGGGTAGTTGGGGGCGGGGTAAGTGGTGGGGCGGTAATTCGGTTGAGTGACCAATAAGGTCATGTGAAAGATTTTTTTTTGTTTGATTTTGAAGAAAAAATATTTTGAAAAAAAAAAAAAATTACATAAAAAAAGTCACCGGAAACCAAAATTTCATTTACATTTTTTACTCCAAATAATGTCAGGAATCACTGGTTAAAGTAACTCAAGTACGTACCTTAACACCCTGTATAGATGTATGTGGGTAAGTGTAGCTGTGTATTGTTATATTGGTACCTAGTAAATTTGTCCAATCTTTTTAATAGCTCTACTTTAGGTACCTATTGCTAGTTGGGAAGCTCGTGGAGTTTGAGGTTCAGTTAAAAAAACATGGCTTGAATTCTCGTTGTTTGTTTTTGGGGTGTTATGCCGTGTGGCGCTACCTCCTTCTTTAGCTGACGTTTCGGACAGCGTTGCAGTGTCCATCATTAGGGCAGATCCGGCAGATCCGACGATAATCATCGGACAGCGTTGCAGTGTCCGAAACGTCGGCTAAAGAAGGAGGTGGTGCAACACGGCATAACACCCCAAAAACAAACAAGGAAAATGCTTTTGGCCGTGAAAATCTAAAAACGTATATGGCTTGAATTCGTTCAATTTGGAAGGATTGAACTGAAGGATGGGTTGATTGAAGGATTTTAACTGTTGTCTTTTAGGCACTCTTCGGCGTATTCCAGAGTCACGTCCTACCGCTCCGCCACGGAGGTAAATTATTAAATAAGTTCGAGGATCTATCATTTCAGCAGTAGGTCAATGCGCTGTTTCTTGCCTAAGAGTCATATCCGTGAACCAAAATACCGACCTTCGCCGGACGTCAGACGGTGGCCATTTTGAGGACCTTGTCTTCGGCGACATCGATAAATTATTACAGATTCTATTGGCAGTTAGTGTCCGAAATTGGATTCGAATTACAGCAATAATACTCTAATCTCTAATTGATGTTATACATTTATTCATATGAGGTTCCTTTCTATCGGAGGTTCATTACTCGCCGGAATTCGAACCCGCAACCTCTAGATTCGTAGTCTACTGGCTATCAAATATATTACAAAATTATAACATTGCAAACAATAAATATTAATGCAATAAATAAATACAATAAATATTAGAATAAATATTAGTATAAGGGGGTTTTTACCATCCTCCCAATAGCTTATCTACACTAATAACAATAACGAATATTATTAAAAATAAAAATAAAATACTCGCAGTGGTCAGAAAACTCGGCCAACTTATCCAATATATGTATAGCCACTATTCATAGGTTCGAGTACCGAATTATACAAGGAGAAAAATGTTATTCTAAAATACGATCATTTTATTCGTAAAAACTGTTAAAAACGGGACTGAAGTTCTTACGAACAAATTAACAGTGTTTCAATGTTTATTGGCAGGAAAATGTAAGAATAATTTGTTGGTAGATATACGTACGAAATTACGTAAACTAACAAATTATTCTTACATGTTCCCGCCAATAAACGTTGAAACAGTGTTAATAAACTCCAAATTAATAAATAAATAACCGTAAATCGAAAATATTCGTTATTAGTGTAGATAAGCTATTGGGAGGATGGTGAGAAACTCCCTAAGAAGAAGATGACACTAATAAACTAAATGAAAATATGCAAAAGAACAAGAAACAGAAAATAAAAGATAACGGTCGCAACTAGGACTATAACTCAGAACCTCTCGTCTTACCGGGACGTCTCACGTCTTTGTCCCGGTAAGACGATTTTATTCAGAGGTACATTTATTGCACAATGCAATATGCATGTTATAATACAATTGGTATAACATCATAACGTTTTGCAATGTATGGTCATCATTAATCAATAAACGCACCGAATCACGCCGCGATGTTTTCCGAATTGATTCGATCGACCTTCCGTTTAAAGTCATGCAACAATAACTGAGCTGACGCAAGGTCGCTTCGGTGAAAAAAACACCCAACACGCCCAACACCTGTACAAATTGACACATTTAATTTTGCAGTCGGTGGCGTCCCTTGTGACCCTTATGTAGATTTTGAGGATACGAAAAAATATGAGTGCGTCTAACCTTTAAGCCAGTGACACACACAGCGTTAAAAGCGCTAGCGTTATTTGGCTTGGCCTATTTCAGCATATCATTTGTTATAGATTACCATTGTGAATGTATGGCGAGCGATTTGGTGAAATAGGTCAAGCCAAATAACGCCGGCGCTTTTAACGCTGTGTGTGTCCCTGGCTTTACGCGCTGTTGAAGAAAAACTTCTTTGACTGTTGTGGCAGGTATTACTAAAACAGTTCAATTACTATCTGTAATGTTTTTATTTTTAAATGGCTCTCGCCTTCGCTAGGAAACTTCCGAAATACGGCATAATATCCCAAAAATAAACAACAAAAATGTCTAAAGTTAATTGTGAATGAAAATTCTACATGAAATACATACTGCATCTTTACGTGAAACGTTGGAAAATGCCCTCACGGATGTACTCCCTGGGTATCTAGCACGGCCAATCGATACCTATTTACTTATAGGAGGTCAGGGGTGCTAGCATAGTCCATCGATAAGGATCGGTAGGATAATTGTCGGTAACTTCTCATCGTTCCCTAGAACAACTGCAGATCGCAAACGAATAGGTGACAGTTCACAATGACTAAGTGTCCGTAATATATTCGATATCAACTGTTGTTTGTACGTTAGCGATCTGCAGTTGTCCTGGGGAACGATGAGAAGTTACCGACAATTATCCTACCGATCCTTATCGATGGACTATGCTAGCACCCCGGAGATCGATTTAGGATTTATCGATAATGTCGGCAACTTGACATCGTTCCCAAGTATGACTGCAGACAGCTAACGAACAAACAACTGTTCACAACAACTAAGTATTCTTGATTTCTTTGATGTGAACTGTTGTTGGTTCGTTGGTGATCTGCAGTCTTGCTGGGGAACGGTGATAAGCTACCGACATTATCAATATAACCTATAATTCTTAATGATGGTCTTATACCAGGGGGATACCGAAAGTATCTTAATTCTGGAACTATACCTACCATATATTATTTTTAAATAATTAAATTGTGAAATATCGCAAATCAATTTATTAATTTTATACTTTTGAATGTAGCTATAACTTTGCGGTTTTCAATTATAAATAAATTGAAGAATATTTCTTTGTTAGAACCACAATAATTTTTTTATATACGCCGACCGGTTTTAGAACAACCGTTCTTTCCTCAGGGCAAAATAAATTTTACTTGCGCACGCCAAGGCTTGAACCCGCGTTCTCCGGATCGCTATCGAGAGCCTTTTCCTTCGACCACGGAGTGCGGCATGATATAAAATATCATTTATATATGTTCTATAATATATTTGTATATATTTTTTTAATATATTTTTTTAAAATAATAATTACAATGGTTTATTATTTGTAAAATATAGGTACTATCAGTATCGCCCTGGTGTAAGACCAACATTCAGAATTAAAACTTTGCTTGTAATGGCTTTAGCCGTGTTTGGTGACCAGATCTGAATAGCCAGGTACCTCCCCACCTTCCTCTTCCCCATCTCCTCCCCACCACCACTACCTTCAGCCTCACAACATACCCCAATTGGTGATTCTTTAGTCTCACTGGCTCCAGACGGGAGCAGTTGGGACTCTTGTGCGGTATACACAATAACAAAATATTTAAAAAATATATTTTTCAATCAATCGAGAGTCCAAAAGATTCGCTAAAATTAGCATTGTATGTCGGGCGTAACCTGAGGCCGTAGCACACTCGCTCGATAACAATCGATAGGTACAAACGTACAAACAACAGTTGATATCGAATATGTAGTCATTGTGGACTGTCACCTATTCGTTGGCGATTTGTAGTTATGGTAGGGAACGATGAGAAGTTACCGATAGTTATCCTATCGAGCGAGTGTGCTAGGGCCTCTGATAGTATGTACATTGTACGTAAGTATACCCTAGATTTGTGTTTTTTAGTACCAATAACTGACAAATATTTTTCCCAAAACAGATTGACACAACGCGAATTCAAGGTTGATTCGATGATTTAGCTTCAAATAACGACATACAAAAAATCACTCATTGTTGAAAACCATTAAAATTTGATTCAACACATAGATTTTTTGATAAATTGACATACATTATTATGACAAATTAGGCCCCCTGCTCTTTCAAAACCATGAATAGGTTGTTGATTTTAGAAATATACTATAATATGTTTTTGCTGAGTGAAAATTGTGGCATTGAGAATGACAACAGCTGTAGATGCAGACTTTTTAGGAATGCATTGTGTGGAGGGCCTTATTAAGAAAAGGAAGAAGAGAAAAGTTCTGTGAAGGAAAAAGGTATGAGGGGTTGGTAGGAATCTGGGGGTCAGTGTGTCCAGGAGTGGTGGACGAATGAATCCATCCCTCCAACTGGATTGGTTCGAGAGAGTTGGGCTGGAGAGGTCAAAGGGCCTCCCTCAACCAGTCTGCAGTGGTGGGCAGACGCATCCGCCGCCAAGACACTGACATACCTCACCCCCTAAACCCGGGAACTGATTGTATCAAGAAATCGGAAAAGCCATGAAGTACCTTTCTTTAATACATATATTTAAACAGAAAATTTTTTGAAACAACTGGTCGTAATAATATACAGTTTATCCACGTGATTTTTCAAAAATCTGCGCATAATAAATCATAAAAAAGGAATAGATCCTTACCTAACGGGCCCACTCCTCCGAAGAGATTGTAGAGATGAACCTTGCCTTGTTTGACCTGCAGCTTCAGGTCCATCGACTTGACGTTGAGATACTCCTTGCCATCCTTCTTCACCTTTTCCGTCTCAATCCTGCAGTCTCCAACGCAGTTAGCTACATAAACACAAGATGATTATAATCATTCAAATGCAATAAACCAATTTTTTAAACAGTCGCCAATAGCAAGATTAATATAACTGGGATGTCGTTTTGCTCTCCGATTACATTTAAAAATAATTTTAAAATAAAAATATATATATTTTCCGTCACACGTCGCCACTGGATACAAAACGCACCCCGTCTCGTTCCATCAGCACTGTACCCACAAGACGGAGGGAATATCACGTGATCCGTTGCGACGTGTGGCAGTGTGATCAGTGCCGAGGTGTGAGAGAATTTTTTTGAAGTAAAAAATCTTACACACGCTTGACTTGGGGGTAAGCTGGCGAATGCGTGACGAGAGCGTTACGAATAGTGTAGTCGGGCGAGGCGAACTGGCTGTATCACACTGTAGGAGCAAGAGATAGCAGTGCGCGCGCACATTTTCTTTCTCTCTTCCTCTCATAGCCAGTGCTTGAAGATTATTCGTTATTTCATTTCGTTCTTGAACAATTTTTATAAATACTGTAGGAGCAAGAGAGAGCAGTGCGCGCGCACATTTTCTTTCTCTCTAGAAGTTTTATTTCGGTCGTGTGGTCTAAAGCACACTCGTTTTTTTATTTTAATAATACTACGTTAAGTTACGTTGACTTACTGAAATTTCCCACAATTTGTCCATTGCCACGCACTGGTAACAGAATGATTTTTCCACTAATGTCGTAGGTTCCATCAATGTAGATTTGTTGGAAGAGAAGCTCAAAATCTGCTCGATCGTTGTCAAAATCTATGCTGTAAGAAAATTACATTTTAGTTAAGACCTTATTTTTTTAATATCCGTTTTAATTCGTTCACGTAGCTATTTACAAGCGACGCTACCGCTACCTGTCATACAATTTTGCTAGTGCAGCGCCCAGCGGCGGTTTCAAACACTAATAATAGTATTAAAAATACAGACGAGCGGCGATCGCGTCGCTTGAACGTAGCTTCATGGAAGAACGGCGTTACAGTTTCTATATCTTATACTGTTCCACAATAAATAATTTGAATTTTCCTCTTAGCATATCTCTAACCTTCCTCTGGCGTTCCGTCTCTTTACATGCAAAATAATTCATCTATACCAAGTGCCAATAAGATGATACCCGGTGGTGGAGAAATTTGAAAATAAAGATTTTACTAAATTGTTGCTGTCACTGTTGCTCTTACTCCACCAGATATTGAGCGAAAAGGACAATGTACCTCGGGCTACTAATACCTAACTAAAATCGAGGTTTTGTATTCCCCACTTTTCTCCTCCAAAAGTGGACTGATTTTAATTTTTTTTACCAACTACATAAGAAAAAACTATTCTATGATTGTACGTTTTGCTTTTTTTAAAGAAACATTGTCTAGTTTGTATACTGAACGTCTTTTGGCGGCGTTTAAACCAGTCAATTTTATTGATTTTTGGAAGGTCATAACTTCTATAAAAAGTAACTTATCAACAAAAAAAAACGCCGGGTATCCCCTTAAAAGAATCCAGTTGGAGTAAATCTAAAAATCATAAAAAGAAAACAGGATTTAATTTCCGCTAGTTCGGCTAGTTGAATATTTCCGCCAGGAAAACAATATTGTTTTTTATAATCAAATTTACGCCTTCATCAACTTCACCATTGTTTGACTTGCAATAAATTTCAGAATAAATGTTTATATTATGATTGGATTGTTAGATGTATGAGTCATAAATATTGACTGACGATTACAGGCTTTATGCAATAATAAATAAAATGCATCGTTTCTAAGAATTTCCTGAGTTCACTTTGATCAAGTTGTTAAATAATAAAGAATAGTAAATAAAGCTGTCATTTCAACGTTTCAACCTTTGCCCCCTTTGCATTAACGTTGGTATTTTTTATAGCACATTAATGCCAGTGTGATATTAATGAAATATAAACTTTATAGGTATTTAGAGAAGGCGATGCATGACGTGCTTAATTAATCTACTTAATGAAATGGTTAAAATTAATGACTTTTTCGCTGTCATCGGAGAACTAAGGGCACAGATCTTTCATTTAAAAATTAAGGACATTTCAATATCGTTAAGAACAATTCCATATCATTAGTAGGAATAGCCCCTCGTGGCCATCTTGAACCGACTGCAGCTTGAATAAGCTCGATCGCATTGCCGTTAATGATGGGCAGGGTAGAATTCACACACGGATCTGCTTGGCGTATCTGTCCGCCGCGGGGTTTCACCGATCAGATTAACCCGTTTTGGCGCAGAATTCACACACGGATCTGCTTGGCGGATCTGTCCGCCGCGGGGTTTCACCGAGCAGATTAACCCGTTTTGGCGCAGAATTCACACACGGATCTGCTTGGCGGATGTCCCTCGCTGGGTTTCGCCGAGCAGATTCACCCGTTTCGGCGCAGAATTCACACACGGATCTGCTTGGCGGATGTCCCCCGCTGGGTTTCGCCGAGCAGATTCACCCGTTTCGGTGCAGAAATCACGCGCGGATCTGCTTGGTGGATCTGCTTCGCCTAGCAGATTCACCAGTCTCGGTGCAGAAATCACGCACGGATTTGCTCGATCTGTCCGCCGAAGAAATCCGCCGACGGCTACACACACGCATTCAGACATTCATGAAATAAACTTTTTTTATAAAAAGGGTTAAAGCTCAAGATTCTCAAACTTTACTTTTGTAGTCAAAATTTTCATGCCAATCTGAGGAAATTTCAAAATATTCTTGGGAAATTTCTGGAAACTTTGAAATACTCTAGAACCTAAAACTGAACCCCCCTGGGATATAAACACATAATTAGGGGGAATTCAGTACTCTAGTACCGCAAATATTGATAAAACTCGTTCTGAAATCTGTGGAAATTTTGATCTGAAATCATTTTTTAAATACAGCCGATCCGTTGCGTACATTCACACACGGATCAGCTCGTGCGAGACAGATGGACAGATCTGTCCGTCGCAGGAATACGCGGGCTGATCCGTGTGTAGTTCTGTGCATTAGGGATGACATATGAACCTTAGCTAGCATTCCTTTTAAGGTGTCGATATGTCATCTTCTGTATTTACATGACAGCCACAAGATCCACTAAAAAACCAAATAGATACTGAAAAATTTGGCTGTTTTACGACAAAAAAAGAGTGCCAAGTTGACGTTGGTGAGTACCTTTTGGTAAGAAGAGGAAATGGAAAGTAGTCACTACCCAGATGCGAACAAAGATGGTGCTCACTTCCAAAAACCCTACAAGAGGGTTCATTTTAATTCGTAGTTAGCCATCAAAGTTACTCACTTGATGTTCTTGATGTCGAAGTCAGTACACCCATAGACCTTGATGTTGTTGACAGATATGCTGACAGTCTGCGTAGCTCCGGCGGGCTCAGCCACAAGCAACTCCTTCAGCAGTAAGGGCTCCAGCTTTGGTATCTTGTGCTCTGGTACGCCTGTACAGAAAACAAAAATGTTACTTTATCGGTCATCGCTCAATCAATATTATTAATTATCGGGCGTACCGCAGGGATCGCTTTTGGTTCCATATTTAAATGTAAATTATTGTCAAATTCACAACATTGCGATCTTATACTCCGGTACATCTGTAATCAATTCATAAAGGCCACTGATCGCTAAATGAATATTTTTTTCACATCTGTGTAATATTACTGGGCGTATCACAGGGATCGTTCTTGAAACCAAGTCAATATAATATTTATGATGGTTAACTAGTTTTACGAAGAAAATCTTTTGGTCTAGAGATGTTATTCAATATTCATATTATAATTTTTATATATTCGGTATTATGGTACACACCATGAAGATAATTTTTGATTTTTTTATCAAGTATCACAACTTGTGATACTTGATAAATACTTGTGATTCACAAGTAGAATATTTTGGTCCCTGGAATTTCTTGACATCAATATTGTAAGGAAAGGATGCAAAGAGTAAATCGGAAAGAAAATATATGAATCACAGTGAACATGCTACAAAATTTAGACTTACCCTTGGCCAGATATGGTTTCAACGTCAAAACTGATTGTTTGAAGCATTCTTGTAAGGCGGGGTCATTTTTCTTGCAAATGTGAAGAAAGTCAGCTAAAAAAAACACCACGAAGAGGTTACATAGGTGACACAAGTTGATGATTAACATTACATTATTTATCGTTATTTACTCAGTTAATTGTTTTGTGATTAAACATTTTGGGATTAAATCGCAAATAGGTAGGTACCAAACATATTTTATCATGACAGAACCCTACCTCTTTATACATCTGTATAGTACGAAAATCTTAATGTTAAATTCAATTAATTAATTAAGGTGAATGTCAAAAGAATTCATATCTTACGCTTTCGTAGATGGCGCGCGTATAGTATTTTTTACTTATAAACGCTTTTTACGCGCAAGTACATAAGCAATATGAATACTAACAAATAGTTTTGTCAATTAAAAAACTCAAATCTTTCAAGAAAGGCTAACAAATACAATATTTCATCGGTGATTCAATCCATTATTGTATTTGTTAACCTTTCTTGAAAGATTACAAGAATATGAATTATTTTAATGGAAGAAGTTCTGAGGAAGTAGGTAGCCAGTAGCCATTGATCCCTTCGGCACCGGTGCATAGTCAGGAAACACGCTAAATGCACGCTCAATATTTGTTGCATAATTTGTCACATGAAAACGGGTCACTCGTTCTTGAGTTCAACAGCCCGGCTCTTCAAGACTCAAGACCCGTATAACTCCATTTCCTGAAAAATACCCTTCACACAGCATCCCCAAAGATGACATGGAACCTGAGGGAAATTATTACTATAAGTAGGTACTTAGTTTTTTTAAAGGTTTGCATGAAATTTAATTAAATAAACGAAGTTTTTTTCTATGAAATACAAACGCCAATGGAAAATCGATCGTAAATGAATCGAAGTTCATTTGGTGCTTACTGCTTGGTTAAAGAAATGTATAATACACGCTAAACTTTTATACCGGCCAGACCTGACATTGAAAAAGAAATCGAAGTGACAGGCGAGTTTAAGGTCAGAAAAGTGGCATGCCTCCCCGCCCACGCCTTTCTCTGTCGTACGTATGTTGCATCTTTGAATTTCGATTGTGTTTTTTTTCTAACAAAATACATAATTTAGACCAGTGGTCACTAAAATACGGTCCGCGGGCCGGATGTGGCCCGCCAAACATTTTCATCCGGCCCTCCAAAAATTCCCGAAGATTGAATTAAAAAACATAGAAATGATTTAGAAATGTTTTGCAGAAAGGTTTACTGATTTTAAAGGGTAATCAAAGGTATTTCAATTGTTGATAATCCAATTGACATTCCGATTCGACGTCGAAGATGATTTTCAACTAATCGACCTTCAGGCAAATGATGGCTTTAAAATATTTTCCAAAATTGAAACATTAATAATTTCATTTTACGCTAAATTAAATTTGTCCGATATTCCTAAATTAAAATCAAACCCCAAAAATATATATAATTTGAATATGTTCACATATATCTTCCATTATTTGTATATTTTAATAATGTAAAATATATGTGAACATACATTTTCCATTATTAAAATATATAAAATCCAAAAATTGGGTTCCCGTCTCGAATATTAAACATGCAGATTGGCACCACAAGATAAAAAGCAAATTTTAAAATAATAATCTCATCAAATATTACATTTACACGTGATAGTATCAAATTTTAATAGTTTAGTTTGGACAATGTCTGATCACATGATATGGTATGTAAAACTAGAAAAACCGTTTTTTGAAATAAATTGAACCCTTGGTGGTTGGGCATTTACACAGCTACACTTACATACATACATCTATACAAACCTATACACATACATGAACTGCTGTACTTGTAGCTAGTATTGTCACATTTCCTTCCTACCCTTCCCTATAAACCTGTCACTTTTTTCTGTTACCCACATCAGTCAATAATCGACCATCAACCTGTGAACATCCACATTATTTACCCGCATACGCATTTTTTGCTATTGACCGCCGCAGAGAAGAAAGTACAAGTCCCGCAGTGAGTAATTCTCTCCTTTTCCTTGTGTGCTTACCTTCTACTTGTGCAGTGGTTCAAACACATAACATACACATTTCAAGGTCCTTCGTTTAAAAAAACTACACAAAACACGCATCATTCACTTGGAATACCTTTATACTGTCTACTTGAATGTTTTTCTTAATTATTTATCTGTATTTGTAGATAACCCATTAGATAAAATAGCATCCATACAATATGTAAAACTACACAAAGAAATAAATTTAATAATTGTAAGGCCTTTATTATTAATTTATTCCCTTTTTAATTATCTGTAAATATAAATTAAATATTCCTACATTATAACTAATATTTTTCTATTGTAAAATAAGCACATGTAAATTTAATGTTCCGATTGGATTCTAATCGGAATAATTTATTTTTTTCATTCGGCCCCTCAAGTTTTCAAAAAAAATCAATCCGGACCATTTCTTAAAAAAGTTAGTGACCACTGATTTAGACAATAAATAGGTAGTTCCGCGAAGCTGCCACATGGCTACTTGCTTGCAGATTCTACATGAATTTACTATAAGAATACAATATAATATGTCTCCTTATACAAAATAAATAATAAACTCTGTACATACAAACCAGAATTCACGATAACATACATTTAAACACCATTCACACTAACTACGGTAAGCAATCCATTAGTTACGACGGGGGCAATTTTAAAGTCAGTAACTGCGCGAGAATGGATCGTATCAAGTTCAAGCCGACATTAAAGTTTTGCGTGTACTAGGTATACTTACGTCACATTTCGACAAAAATGGAAATCATTTTCCATCTCAACGCCCCATTTAATGGTTTCATTAGTACCGGAAAATTCTTATTCCACTGACCATGAATTTTACAGTTATTAAATAATAATGCTGAGTTGTTTGTTAAATATGTTTTACTGATAAAACACAATTGTATATTTTTTTACTATTTCACATATGTCATGATTCAAATATCGTTTGGATGGATGGTAAAAGATGCATTCAAATTCAATTTTTATTAAAAGTTAAAATTTACCCAATAAATCGCTTCATTTGCCGCCATTTTAATCATTTAAGAGCGATTGACCAGTGGATGAGAATAAAAGTTTTAAAATGCTTGCAACTGTACAGGGAGGTTCCAATGAGAAAGATCGAATATTCCCCTATCAAAATTATTCAAATAAAAATTTAATATCGATTTATTTCATTCAAAACTTGCTTTAATATAATATACCTACATTCAAGTAAGCGATAAAAATGCTCAAAATGCACGATGATAAATCATTAAATATCGTTAATTCTTGTAAGTATTTTTTGATCATAAGTATTTATGATTTTTCAATAATGTCTAAACAAAATAAGTGTGTAAAAAAAATTGAAGTACTTTAGTTTGCAAGATCTTAAATAAATAGAAAAACTGAGGTATTTTTGTCACAAAACACGATCTCGGATTTATTTTGTAATGATTTTAATTTTACTAAAATTAAAATTATATTATTTTACTAAATTAAAATTCTGAAAACTGCGTTGACTAGATTATGTATTGATTTATTTTGTTGTATGATTATAAGATTCGACATTTGTGTTATTAATGGAATCTATTGTTTGAAAATTGAACAAATCTGCCAACGACCAACGGTATAACCTTGGTATATTACAAATATATTTAGTTTTTCAAATTTTTAAAACTGCGTGTACCAGATAAAATAACAATCTTTCAAAATCAATTTATGTTTTTTTGTAAAAAAGAGTTAATACGTCTAGAATTTGATTTAAAAAATGACTAATTTTCCGGTATTCTCTGGTAATATGTAATACCCTCTTAAATGGATTTAACATTTGCGAAGTTTTGTTTCAATCTACATTCGCATGATTTACTAAGTTTACCCAAACTAAGAACCTAATAACTAATAACCTACTTTGTGCACGTAAATAGTTGTTTCTTGTAGTAATTGTTGAAATGAAGTGTAATTTTCATAATATGTTCCCAAAATTGCGGCTTCTTATGAAACATTTAATACTATGTTATTTCCACACAATTAAATTGTCCCAACTGTCTGAAACCAGTGGGACTATGGCAACCCCGATTGGGTTTAGTTTGGAGGCTGTATATTCAGAACTGACCACTAACAACACGACTAAAGTCATTCCACGCAACGTATCGATTCCGATATGTGGTATTTTATCAGAACGATGTTGAGAGATTGTATTTTGTATATTTGTATAGATATCGAATAATAATAAAACAGGTAGGTAGGTACTTACGAAGAGCTTGTTCCCCAAAAGACGACCCACACACGAAACTCAAAACAGATATCACAAAGAACGCGTTCATTTTGTTATTTTAATATTAAAAAGAGTTTTTTTTTAAATTTAACCTCACAATTTGAAACTATTGCAAATATTTTGTAATAAATGCAAAAGTTAAATCGATTTATTAAATTTTGAAAAATTAATGCTTTTTGTCAGGAATATACGAAGCAACAAATCTAATTTTTAGCTTAGATTTTCGAGCGCGAATTTCAATGACAATGTTTTTTCGAGTTGTCGGCAAACGTTAGACAATGTTCGAATCTCTAAAGCGACTGAAGTCTTTGCAGTGTACTGATGATTCTATTATACGTACCTGCCAAAACTGACATGCATTTAATTTGAACATAGGACCGTATCGTAAACAAAAGGACTTCGTTGATCTGAGGCAGAAGCGAACTGGAAATATTGAAAAATGCCCCAAGAAGGCCTACACTTTGAGCCATTCTAAAGAAATTTAGAAAACAGTTGAGGCAAAAAAGGACAACATTATGTGAGTCAGAAGCCTCGATAAATATTCATGACAAAAAATAATAATCTAGCTGACTAAGAAACAAAGCATTTCCCCATGGGCAGTGGCGGCTCGTGAGCCGTAATGTTAAAATTTCAATTTATTTTGTACGGATATTTTGACGATATTTTGGTAAATATTGGATATAGATGGAAACGGTTAATACGCACTTTTTTTTTTAAAACTCTTTTGACTCGCCTTAATTACATTAAAATACAACTATTTGCATTGGGGGCAGTGGAAAATATTTAATTTTAAATTTCAATTACGTAAAATTAAAATTAGCTTTCGTTCTGTGAAATGTGACCGACATTTTCAAAAAATTTTGTCAAATGTCATTTTGTTATGTTAGTATTCTTGATACTATACGAAAAACAACGAGCGGCTAGATTTTTTTTTTTTTAGTGTTCAAAAAATAACATTCCGTCTAATTAGTACCTACCTAATACGCATGCATTGCATGCATTTTGATTAAAATTTATTAGCTTGCATTTTTTCTTACCCCAAAATTTAATTTTTTTATGACTATTTCTGTGATGATATAGCGCCTGCTCGTGTCAAGGCAAGAAAAACATCCCAGTTTTCAAGTATTTTAGTGGCTACGCTAGGTTTGTGTAACATGGTTTGTGATACAAAAGAAAGTGCCCCCTTTACAGCGCCTGCTCACGTCAAGGCAAGAAAAACATCCCAGTTTTCAAGTAGTTTAGCGGCTACGCTAGGTTTGTGTAACATGGTTTGTGATACAAAAGAAAGTGCCCCCTTTATAGCGCCCGCTCACGTCAAGGCAAGAAAAACATCCCAGTTTTCAAGTAGTTTAGCGGCTACGCTAGGTTTGTGTAACATGGTTTGTGATACCAAAGAAAGTGCCCCTTTACAGCGCCTGCTCGCGTCAAGGCAAGAAAAATATACCAGTATTCAAGTAGTTTAGTGGCTACGCTAGGTTTGTGTAACAAGGTTTGTGATACAAAAGAAAGTGCCCCCTTTACAGCGCCTGCTCACGTCAAGGCAAGAAAAACATCCCAGTTTTCAAGTAGTTTAGCGGCTACGCTAGGTTTGTGTAACATGGTTTGTGATACAAAAGAAAGTGCCCCCTTTATAGAGCCTGCTCACGTCAAGGCAAGATAAACATCCCAGTTTTCAAGTAGTTTAGCGGCTACGCTAGGTTTGTGTAACATGGTTTGTGATACAAAAGAAAGTGCCCCCTTTATAGCGCCTGCTCACGTCAAGGCAAGAAAAACATCCCAGTTTTCAAGTAGTTTAGCGGCTATGCTAGGTTTGTGTAACATGGTTTGTGATGCAAAAGAAAGTGCCCCTTTACAGCGCCTGCTCACGTCAAGGCAAGAAAAACATCCCAGTTTTCAAGTAGTTTAGTGGCTACGCTAGGTTTGTGTAACATGGTTTGTGATACAAAAAAAGTTCTCCCTTTACAGCGCCTGCTCACGTTAAGGCAAGAAAAACCTCCAGGGTTTGTGATACAAAAGTGAATATATTATTTAAAAAAAAATAATTACTAAAAAAAAAGCATGTTATTTTTACTTCATTTTATTTCCAAAACTCCGGTTCCTAAATTAGTGCTTACCTAATACGACCAGATTTCGTGATATCTTCAAAATCTTCTAACCTCTCGTTATATATAAAAATGTATCAGGAATTCCAACATACCAAAGTGACAGTTATTACAAAATGGGCAACATTTCTCAAGATAAAGCTAATTTTAATTTTACGTAATTGAAATTTAAAATTAAATATTTTCCACTGTCCCCAATGCAAATAGTTGTCTTTTAATGTCATTAAGGTGAATCAAAAGAGTGTTTTAAAAAAAAGTGCGTATTAACCGTTTCCATCTTTATCCAATAATTACCGATATTTTCAGTGAGGTGGGGTTACACAAGCAATATGAATAAATAGCGAAATTGAATAATCTGATAGTATGTTGCCTGTTGTATGCTGATGATGCGGTGCTGATTGCTAACAGTATAGAAGATCTGCAGTCTCTCGTGTCTAGGATGAACGAAGTATGTATGAAGAATGAATTAATGATGAATGTAAGTAAGTCTAAAGTCATGGTGTTTGAAAGAGAGAGTCAGAAAACGGTGTGCAATATAGTTGTGAATGATGAATACTTGGAGCAGGTGGATGAGTTTGTATATTTGGGAAGTATGTTTACGAGAGATGGGAAGGCTGATAGGGATATCGAAAGAAGGGTGAATGCAGGTAACTCCATTAATGGAGGATTGAACGCCGTTGGAGCCAACAAAAAGTTGTCCATAGAAGCGAAGCTAGCAGTCCACAATGGAGTACTGGTACCTACCCAGATGTATGGCAGTGAAGCGTGGAAATGGCAGAGAAAGGATGAAAGTAGACTGAATGCTTAAGAAATGAGATCCCTGAGGCGTATGTGTGGTAAAACCATGTATGTATATAACCAGGAATGTGGAGATCCGAAAAGAATGCAAGGCTGATGTGAGCGTAGTAAGTAAGATTAAGAAAGGGACGCTTAGATGGTTTGGGCATGTTGAGCGAATGAATGAAGAAAGGAGTGTAAAGAGAATTTATGACGCGAATGTGAACGGTAGAAGAAGCCGAGGACGCCCAAGGAAGACGTGGCACGATCAAGTAAATCAGATACTTGAGTCGGGCCATGTCAAGAGTCAGAATAATAGAAGAGTATGTATGAGAAGGTGTATTAATGTGAAAGAGGCAAGGAGTGTGTGCCAAGACCGAGTTGTTTGGCGGTCCGTCCTCTCTGCCTACCCCTGCGGGGAAACGGCGTGATGGTTAGTTAGTTAGTTAGTTTTGTCAATTAAAAAAATCAAATCTTTCATGAAAGGCTAAATATTGCATCGGTGATTCAACCCAATATTGTATTTATTAGCCTTTCTTGAAAGATTTGGATTTTTAAATTGACAAAACTATTTATTAATATTCATAATGCTTATGTACTTAATTATGTAATTAATGTTTCTTAATATTTCAAAGCATAACTTGTAAAAAGCGTTTATAAGTACAATAATTATACGCACGCCATCTACGAAAGAGTCGAATGTGAATTCTTTTGACAATCACTTCGGTTCTTATTTTTCAATCTTAGTGGTGTATCTCACTTAAAAGTCACCGGCCACCATTGCCTATAGGGAAATGACTTGTTGTAGGTTAGCTAGTTTTTTTGATTCAGATTTTTTTTTTGAAAGTTTGTTATTTAAAAGTCTTATCACACACTCCTTTGCTTTATTGACATTAACATTCATGCAAATATCGTCTCACACGTACTCTTGTGAAGTGCCAACTCTTGAAATGGTTCCGTACTCTTGTGATGTGCCAACTCTTGAAATTGCCCCGTACTCTTGTGATGTGTCAACTCTTGAAATGGTCCCGTACTCTTGTGATGTGCCAACCCCCTAAATGCCCCCGTACTCTTGTGATGTGCCAACTCTTGAAATGGCACCGTACTCTTGTGATGTGTTAACTCTTGAAATTCCCCCGTACTCTTGTGATGTGTCAACTCTTGAAATGGTCCCGTACTCTTGTGATGTGCCAACTCTTGAAATGGCCCCGTACTCTTGTGATGTGCTAACTCTTGAAACGGACCGTCAAAGTTTTTGATCCACAAGATCATGACGTGTCCCTCGGGCGTCTGACTATTTTCTTAATCAACTTACGCGTCAAACAAAATTAATAAATTGACAACTTTCTAGAGCGCCGATTAGTGATCCAAATGTCAAATAAACAAAATCACGATGGTTGGCCTTTTGGTAACATTATTATATTTGAATATCAGACCTATGAAACGTCACAAACTAAGGGTTTTAGCACCGTAGATGAATTAAACGAGAGGATAGTTTATTGAGACAATGCACGTCTAGTGGACTAACTAGGTCTAGTGGACATAATTGAGATTTACGGCTTTTAGTATCGTGCGTAAGTTCGTTCGTCACATTTTTGTGACAGCAAGTTGTCACCAGCTGCCTCAAATACGTCGCTCTAGGCTCTTTTTTGTGAAAAATGCCTTCCTGTGGTTTTGAGAAGAGCAAAAATGATTCTCGATAAAAAAAACCTATGGAGTTTCTTTCCATTCGTAAATACATACAAATCACTTATAATCTCTCTCTCTGGTTTCAATCCTGGGATTGGTTTGCAGCAATTTCCTTTATTTTTTTCTTCCATTCTTCCCTGTCTTGTGCGGCTCTTTTGAGGTCTGCATATGATGAGCAGTGCATGTCCACCAGCAGGTCCTCCAGGTACTCTCGGCGTGGGCGTCCCCTAGAGTTTGTCCCCTCGGTCATACCCTCCATTATGGCATGCAAGAGGCCTTCTTGTCGTATTATATGACCGATCCATCTTGCACGCCTTTCGGACAAGGTTCTGAGCAGGTGCCTTCCTCCTTCGATTCTTTGGAGAACCTCCTCATTTGTAATGTGGTCTCTCCAGGAAATTCCTAATATTCTTCTATAGGACCACATCTCAAAAGCCTCTAGTCTCCGTTTATCTCTTTCGGATAGGCACCATGTTTCGCAGCCGTACATCAAGATACTCCATACATAGGTCTTGATGAGGAGTATTCTCAGTTTTAGGTCTATATTATTTGATTCTATTATTTTCGACCTTTTATTGAATGCAAGCCTAGCCTGGTGTATACGGCTGTCGACCTCGCTCTTAGACCGACCGTCCCATGTTATTTTGCTCCCGAGGTAGACAAACTCCTTGGTGTTCTTTAGTGAAACTCCTGACATCTCTACTCTCATCTGATGTTGCGTTCGGCCTACAGTCAGCAGCTTTGTTTTGTCTTTATTTATCTTCATGTTGTAGTTGTTTTGAAGAATGCTTTGCATGATTGTTAAGGCCTCTTGCAGTTCTTCTTCGCTTATAATATAATATAATTATTATTATTATATTATTATCTATAATTACTTATAATATAATTATAGATATTGAAGGCAGAACACAAGTGTAGGAAGGAAAACCATAGTGACAGTATTCTACTACGCTGCTCACTGTCGGCTTACGGGAGGCGTGCTGTTGATAATATAGCTATTTCTCCTTTTCTCATGCATTTCGTTTCTTGATTGATTTTTTTTTACATTAACTCCACACAAGAGGCCCTGAGGAAGATATTTTCCCTCAGGATCTGTGTCATCTTGGAAGATGCTGTGAGAATGGTCTGTGAGGAATGGAATGTGAGACCCGTGTTGTAGGAGAGAGGATACACAGAGGCCGGAAAATCATTCCACAGCCGAGCAAGTGACATGTTCTCATGTGACAACCACTGTCAAGTCAACCAAGTACTGCTATTTCATTGTATTTCGATTTCATCCGCAGACACATATCCTCTGATCTGCCACCCTTTTCTTATTCGTTTCGTTTTAGCTATGAAAGATAAAACAAGAACTATAAGAAGAATATCTATAACCTGTATTTGTTTTTATTTAGTCTGTGTGTAGCACCAACGATTCGAAAAGTACAAACTATAGCCAGTAGTCCATCAAAATACATATCAGAATCTGTCTGTCCGGCCCTGATATATACGTTATAATACTGACAATGACAGTGATTTCATATGACGCACTGAGCAATTTTAAAAGTTTTTTGCTGTATTTAATGTTCTAAAAAGTGTGTGTTCTTGAGCAGTTTAAGAGGTGGGCTAATATTTTCAATTACTTGTAGGAAAAACCACATCCAAATTATTCGACTTGATGAATCTCAAATTCATAAAAACTTGTGTTATTTTAGTATAAATTGGAAATTAAAAATTTTGACATCAAAAGAAAAAAAATGTGGTTAGAGCGGCAGAGCTGCATTTTCATTTTTTCTATTTATAACTGAGAGTTTCAATTGTGTCGATTAATATATTCTACCGATTCTACCGATTGAGCTAATGTGTCCTTCTTATCAGATTCGGTCATATTCAATATTTAACTGTATCATACTTAATATTTTTTTTATAAGAAAAACTCTCTTTTTAACTTTTGAAGGTTATTTCCATCAATGTATTATATCATTGAAGAAGAAGATAACAATAATAATGTAATTTTTTTAAATATGAAAATGAACTAGACACAGAAAAATAATAAAAGATAATGGTCGCAACTGGGACACGAACCCAGAACCTTACGTCTTACCGGGATATATACCTCTACCAATTGGGCCACTGCGATCTATTATGAGACTGTCGTAATTGTCAACTTCATATTTAAAATTTCAGAATTAACAATATTATCTTCGAATAATGTTTTTTTTCTCCATATTATTGGCAGCTACCTTTATTATTGGAAACAAGTATTCAAAGAATGTATTTGTTATCTAGATAGTGTCTCGGATAAATATATCCGATTTTATTTTTATGGAACACCTATTGACTTTTTATAAAAGTCTAAATGAATATTCATTTTTTTATAAGAAAAACTCTCTTTTTAACTTTTGAAGGTTATTCCCATCAATGTAATATATCATTGAAGAAGAAGATAACAATAATAATAAAAAATAAATAAATATGAAAATGAACAAGACACAGAAATATAATAAAAGACAATGGTCGCAACTGGGACATTTTTTCATTTTCATATTTAAAAGTTAGATTATTATTGTTATCTTCTTCTTCAATGATGTATCATACTTCGACTTAAAACTACCGACATTATCTTCATTTTCTTAACGTTTATTTTTATTGGCAGCTACCTTTATGTATGATTGCAAGATTCAAACCCGAACTGAATGCTATCTAAATAGTGTATATACTGAATAAATTTATCAATTTTTATCTAACATCTTTTGACTTTTCACTCCGTGGGTACAAGTGTTAGGTCGCTAGTTCGTGCAATTTGAAAGGCTCATTTTCATTTCATTACCTATTATGGCTCTCTGCTAATGTACGAATCAGACAGTTCACTAATCGTTCATTTCTGTATTTCATTCGGCCTATTTTACTCGGAATGACACGTCTGAACATGAAATGAAACGAAAGTGCCGAATACTGCCGAATGAAATCTTCAAGTGAACCGATCCAACAATGTTGGATATTTTCATTCGGCATCCTTCACTTGCGCGCGGAAAAGAGCAAAGTGAAACGTCTGAACACGGAGTGAAATCTCAATCAGTTTGTCTCGCGTCCTGTACTGGAAGGACGCTATCACGTCGCACGCAAAACGTCAAAATGGTATTCGTTCGGCTAATTTGTTTGCTTTTGGGAACACCTCTCATATAAATTTTTGGGTCTCCCTTATTATCCATGTATTTTATATGTTTTTTAATATATGTAAGATTATTAATTTGTAGGAAAATGTTCGTAATAAAAAAAGTAAAATCAAATTGTGTTATTATGTCATAAAAAATAAAAAGGTTTATAAGACAAAACAATACTGTTTTTTATACTTATTTTTATTTAATTGTGTCAACAAAATTTCGTAAAAATCGTTGCATATGATATGTTTTTCCTTAAAATTCGGGGCCGGACCACGCTGGAAATCAAACGAATTCCAGCGCGGTTTTGACCTCGCTCGGCGACGCTGTGGTGGGAATGGATGAGTGAACGCTTATTTCTATAGCGCCGTCTGAACATGGAATGAAACGAAGATGGAAGATTAGGCCGAAAAAACATGGCGTAAACCTTCACTCGAGTGAACTGTCTGATTCCAGCCTTACCTAATATGGCTCTCTGCTAATATACGAATCAGACGGTTCACTAATCGTTCATTTCTGTATTTCATTCGGCCTATTTTACTCGGAATGACACGTCTGAACATGAAATGAAAGAAAGTGCCGAATACTGCCGAATGAAATCTTCATATGAACCGATACAACAATGTTGGATATTTTCATTCGGCATCCTTCACTCGCGCGCGGAAAAGAGCAAAGTGAAACGTCTGAACACGGAGTGAAATCTCAATCAGTTTGTCTCGCGTCCTGTACTGGAAGGACGCTATCACGTCGCACGCAAAACGTCAAAATGGTATTCGTTAGACTAATTTGTTTGCTTTTGGGAACACGTCTCATAGAAATAGTTGGGTCTCCCTTATTATCCATGTGTTATATATATTTTTTTAATATATGTAAGATTATTAATTTATAGGTAAATATTCGTAATAAAAAAAGTAAAATCAAATTGTGTTATTATGTCATAAAAAATAAAAAGGTTTATAAGACGAAACAATACTGTTTTTTATTTAATTGTGTCAACAAAATTGCGTAAAAATCGATGCATCTGACATCCTTAAAATTCGAGGCCGGACCGCTGTGGTGGGAATGGACGAGTGAACCCTTATTTTTGTAGCGCCGTCTGAAAATGGAATGAAACGAAGATGGAACATTAGGCCGAAAAAATATGGCGTAAACCTTCACTCGAGTGAACTGTCTGATTCCACCATAATCACTGTTAGGCGCTCCGCCCACTTAGGCAACTGAAAACCAACTAAAACCGGCTGTTTTCTCTGTCTTGATTGGTCAAAAAGCTTGTTTAACCATAGATGAAGAACAATCAGCTGACAGCTCGCAACCTAGCAACGGCCGCCCAGGGTAATCAGCCATGACAGTCGCAAGATGGTCGCAAGTCACCGCTTGCGTTACCATTGTCAACGGGGTTTTGTGTGATTGTGTAGTGTGCGGGCCATCACATTGTCATACAAAGACAGTTGGCAGTTGAGAGTTTTCAGTTGCCTCAGTGGGCGGAGGCGCTTAGAATATGATTTTATCGGATGGGGCAGTGGAAATGCCAATGTATTCTAAATTCACTAAATACAACCCAAAAATCCACGATGGAAAATATACTGAAAGTTCCTCTAAGAACTTGCTCTGACGAAATCTTCAACAATCTGAACATGTGTCAATGTTCACTCCTTCCTCTCTTAAAAAAACCCTCCACACATCATCTTCAAAGATAACATCGGAAAATAATTTCTTCATCCTGTGTGGAGTTACTGTAAAAAATAAAAATAAAATGCTAGAATGAGTGCCAGGTTATCGAGAAAGTGAATGACAGAAGAAGTCGAAGACGACCGAGGGAAAAATTGGACGGCGAAGTTTTTTTTTTACATTAGCTCCACGCAGGAGGCCCTGAGGAAAATAATTCCCCCTCATGGCCTATGTCATCTTTGGGGATGCTATGTGGAGGGTATTTTGAAGAAAGAAAGGAGAGGAAGGGGAAGGAAAAATGTATGAGGGGTGGGTAGGAATCTGGGAATCTGGGTGGGTAGGAGTCTCTAGGAATGAAAAACATATGAATCCATCCCTCCCACTGCAGTGCAAGACGATGTTCCGACAGTCCGGCTGGAGAGATCAAAAGGTTTCCCTCAACCCGTCTCTCCAGTTTTGGCCTGCCATGCAGTTGGCGGGCCGATGCATAGACGGCCAAGACCCGGACAAACCTCACCCCCATGAACCCGGGCACCCCTGCTAAGTCACCAAACGTAGTGAACCACTTGGGGTGACCTATGGCAGAGGTGTTTGTTATCCAATAATTGGTTCCCGGGGCAGCGGTACCTATAAGTGAATTAAATACTTGACTAGGGCCTGAATGACAGAAGTTACCTATTTGTGAAGCAAGGAGTGCTTTTCATGACAGGGTTGTATGGCGGTCCATCCTTTTTAGTTTTGGTTAGTTAATATTTACATATTTTTTGAAAAGTAAATTTTTTATTATCTTGGAAAGGAGATTGAAAAAGAATCGCTCCAAGTTGATTAATATTTTTCATTGTTTCAGTATTCAGAAAGAGGACAATGCAATTTCTTATCATTTTTGTTTGTTTGTTTATAGTTAGTTAATACCTTTTAAATTTGAACAATGAAAAATCTTTTTTTGTAATTGAAACAGTTATTGGAAAGTAATACAAATATTATTTTTTCTTTACAATGGAGTTAGCTGGAAATTAATTATTTGTGCACGGTATCCGGAAACTCGTATTACAATCGGGAAAATAGTGAAATTAAATCACAGGTTCTGACTTCGAAGGCGATTTATACATGAAATAATAAACAATCTGTTACCCAAATATTTTTAATACATAATTATATGCAACAAGGACAATCACAGACATAACACAAGGACGTTAATAGACGTAACATAACGACATTCACAGACATAACACAAGGACGTTCACAGACACAACTCAAGGACATTCAAAGACCCAGCACAAGAACATTGACAGACATAGCTCAAGGACAATCACAGAGGAGATAGGATATTCACAGAGGAGAAAGGATAACCACAGACTTAACACAAGGACATTCACAGAGATAACTTAAGGATAATCACAGACATAACACAAGGATATTAACAGACATAACACAAGAACATTCACAGAGACTACACAAGGATAATCACAGACATAACACAAGGATATTAACAGACATAACACAAGGACATTCACAGAGATAACTCAAGGATAATCACAGACATAACACAAGGATATTAACAGACATAACACAAGGACATTCACAGAGATAACTCAAGGATAATCACAGACATAACACAACGATATTAACAGACATAACACAAGGACATTCACAGAGATAACTCAAGGATAATCACAGACATAACACAATGATATTAACAGACATAACACAAGGACATTCACAGAGATAACTCAAGGATAATCACAGACATAACACAAGGATATTAACAGACATAACACAAGGACATTTACAGAGATAACTCAAGGATAATCACATACATAACACAAGGATATTAACAGACATAACACAAGGAAATTCACAGAGATAACTCAAGGATAATCACAGACATAACACAAGGATATTAACAGACATAACACAAGGACATTCACAGAGATAACTCAAGGATAATCACAGACATAACACAAGGATATTAACAGACATAACACAAGGACATTCACAGAGATAACTCAAGGATAATCACAGACATAACACAAGGATATTAACAGACATAACACAAGGACATTCACAGAGATAACTCAAGGATAATCACAGACATAACACAAGGATATTAACAGACATAACACAATGACATTCACAGAGATAACTCAAGGATAATCACAGACATAACACAAGGATATTAACATACATAACACAAGGACATTCACAGAGATAACTCAAGGATAATCACAGACATAACACAAGGATATTAACAGACATAACACAAGGACATTCACAGAGATAACTCAAGGATAATCACAGACGTAACACAAGGATATTCACAGACATAACACAAGGACATGCAATGAAATCAGTCTACCAAATAAGGACAAAGTCAATATGCAAAACAGATTATTTTACAAAGGGATGAAATATTATAATGCTCTGCCGGAAAACATAAAAACTATACCGATTAATAAATTCGATTGTAGGGAATGCAATAGTTACATAATGTGTAAGGTATAATCAGAAATTTGTCAACATAAATATACAAATATCGAAAAAAAAAATCAAACATAGAACCCTACAAGACTTTTTTTGATCTGAGCAATTTGATTTTATATGTAACTATTTTAAAAAATCCAAACGATTAAATTACTGCCGGGACTAAACTTAGACGCATCTTTAAAAAAACCGTCTGATATTAACCGGACCCCTTGCACCGATTTTTTTCAAATTTGTCCAAAATAATTCCAACTTTGGCTTTGATTTAAGTACTCGAAAACCAAAGATTACCTAAACAAGAAAAGTTATAGGTACATCATATATAAGACATATTATGTGTTATAGATTCACCATTTCCCCGCTTGTACTACTAGTTTTCGGACACGTATAGGGCGAGTGCAGTTTGAATAATAAAAAAATTGAGATTTTTCACTCCCAAAAGTGCGATTGTGATTATTTTTTGAGATATTATGCCGTATAGCGCTTCAACTTTAGCCAACGGCATAATTACCAGAAAATAATCACAATAATACAAAAATTTGTAATAACAATAATTAAGATTCTTTGAAATTTAAAAACTGAATGTTAACGACTACGAAGTGTAACTAAACTAGATAAAGATTTTGTTGTTCCGTTGTTTCCAACTTTTCGATCCATCAAACTGAGTCTCCGATCAGCTAATAGATTTGTTTAGTAACGTTCGAATCGCCTTTTCGTCGGAGAGTTGCTTGAGGAAGGATTGTGCATTTGGGAAGTGTTGAGCCAAAATTTCGGCTCAACAGTTGATCATTAGGATTGGACACAACGGCAATCATACAGTGACCTCCCTCTTGTTTTAAAGTTCAAGTGTGCAAAATTTCATCAATCTCGGAATTAAAACTGTAGAATTGTATAAAAATCAAAAACAAACAATCTTATTTATACAAAGAGATAAATATCGATGGGTAGCAAGTTTTTTTTTATGTGAATACCGCACAAGAATCCCAAAAGCTTCCGTCTGGAGCCAGTGAGATTGTGGCATCCCCAATTGGGGTTGTTGTGAGGCTGAAGGTATATAGTGGTGAGGAAAAGTACCTGGCTATTCATATCTGATCACAAAACACGGCTGAAGCCATTTCAAGCGACGTTTCAATTCTGCTTGGTGATTTTATACCGGGCGATACTGAAAGTATCTTCCATTCTGGAACGTGCCGCAAATATACTATATATTATTTTTAATTAATTAATTGCAAAATATCACAAATTAATCAAATAAAATTTATTTGCACACGCCGGATTCGAACCCGCGACCTTCGGATCGGGACTCGAGAGCCTTACCCCTCAACCAAGCCGGCCGTCAAGTAACAAGAGTAGTAGATAGTAATTCATTATTATTTCATGACGTCTGATTTAGTAATCAGTGTGTAATCACGTTATGAAGTCAATTGTCCCACAAATAGGCTCTGCAATGCCACCCATTGCCCGTAGTGTTGTGTCATAGTCTCCCTTGTGGAATACTAATTTTACGTCTGTTATCTCAGACATTGTCTTTGGGTCAACTTCAAGGCCGCCATGACAGTACCTACCTACTTGCAGTTAGGTAAGTCCACCGAATAGATAATTATGTACTAGAAATGTCAGTTAGTTGTCGCTAAATGTCGCTATATGCAACTAAAATAAAAACAATACTAATATAAACTTTGTTTCAACAGCAACAACTATTGGTGGTTGGATGGTAAAAAAATGCGCTCCATTTTTCTCAATCCAAGTTAAGTTTGAAGAGTTGGAAATACGCATAAATTATCTAAATAATTCATACTAAGAACCTAAAAACCTATGTTGTGCTTGTTTTCCATCTTCCCGACTAAAATAGTTGTTCCCAGTAGTAATTAAGTTAAAACCAAGTTTTTTTTTAAATTTCGTGCGTGAATCGGAATTTGGCCACTTTAGGTAAATGCGTCGCCACTAACCTTGTACCTTTTGGATCTAGCCCATTTAGCACGCTCTCTATCTCACTTCTTTGTCCGACGTCGTATTTGATCGATATAAAAAATTCGTGATAGAACACAGTTGTTCTGCATTTGAATCGTAATTTATATGTTTGATTGAAAAAAAAACTTGATTCAAAAAGCGCTTGGCATTCAGCGCTGGGACCTAAAGATTGAAGAAATGCCTTGACTGTCTGTTATCTTTCCTATATTTAATTTAATGTCACATAAATGAAAAATTAATCACCTACTTACTAAAAATAGGTAAAGAAGATTTTATTTAAAGGGTACTAATTATCCCGGTCACGGACCGGGATAATGTAACATTTAAAAAAAGGTTTTTTTTTAATGTTACATTCTTACAGTATTCCACATAACTTTGTCATTTTGTGTTTTTGTCATTTTGACAGTAAAATTGGTGTTGCCAGCCTACAATTTTTTTAGTTCCAGGTTATATTTTCTACTCTTATTTGACGAAGTGTACATGTTTCTTCTTCTTTATATATGGTGGTGTACACAAAGTTATTTGTTTCATAATTAAAAATGACCCACAAAGTGATTTTGCGAAGATTGAAGAGGTAAATTATTTAGTTATTTTAAATTAATAGATGGATATTATTATTTTGTTCTGTCTTTCTGATTGGCCCAAAAAAATACTGCAGTTTTCGTTCTGTTCCCTAAAAGGGATTGGCGTGGTTGTTGCAGAACTAACTACATTTATTAATTAATATTTAGGATACTGTAATTTGTCCTCCGAAACCTTTGCAGCTGTCAATAGTATTTTTGTTTCTCTATCCATCGTCATATTTATCTCAACTTAGACCAATGGCGGAAATTGCCGTCTTTGTTTTAACACGCCTCATATCAAATTTAAGCATGGCTGAAGCTGTAATATTGGAATTTTTCAGCACAGTCAAAAATAAATATAGGTGGGTACTTAAAATTGTTCGTTCATATTTCATATTACAATAGGGAAGTTGAGTGAAAAATATTTTGACTTATAAAAAATATGTTCATGTAGATGACATGCAAACTTAAATACCAGTTTTTTTTGTTTTAAAGTTTTTTTGAATTTTATTAGCCCGTGAAAACGCCAGAAAGAGTTTGTGACGTCACCCGGTCCTTGATTGTGTGAAATATAAGGTAAAATATTTATAACACCGGGACATGCTTATTATAGACAAAAAATATAAATTTAAAAAGTTGTAATGGTTAGATATTAACTAGTACTAATCAATTCAGTTACCGGAATTTCGAAAAAAGTGCATTTTAATGACTATTTTTTAAATTTAAAAACATGAAATGTCATTTTTAACGAAACTTGCAACAGTTCCTAACATAGCGATCGGGGAAAAACGACGTTTCGGGTTTTTAAATAAAAATATTGCTATTAAAATGCACTTTTTTCGAAATTCCAGTAACTGAATTGATTAGTACTAGTTAATATCTAACTACTACAACTTTTTTAATTTATTTTTTCGTCCATATTAAGCGAGAAACGGTTTTGTAAATATTTTCCCTTATATTTCACACAATCAAGGACCGGGTGACGTCACAAACTCTCCCGCACGGTAATTTACTCCTGCCGGCGTTTTCGCGGGCCCCAATAAAATTCAATCTTGTAGAATTAATTTAATTATGAAAATGAACTTAAAAAATATATATATATTTATATACTAGTAGGTATTTAAGTTTGCATGTGAACATTGATAAAAAACAATTAAATAAAGGACTCAACTTCCTTATTATCGAGATACATATATGGGAATAAATAAAATAAAATGTCTAAGAAACAACAAAGTTCAAATGATATTTTAAAAAATCAAAATGTCTAAGAAACAACAAAGTTCAAATGATATTTTAAAAAATCAAAAAACAAAAACCAAAAAAAAAAAAAACAAAAAAAAGAAAAAATATGAAAAAACAAATATACAAAAAAATCAAAGCTCACTGGTGTTTATGTAAATAATATTGATGTAATAAATTGTGGTTTAGATACGTTAGACTACAGTACCAGCAGGTGGGGGGTGAGTAGGAGATAGCCAAGATGTTCCAGTGGGAGGCGAGTCTTCCCCACCCGGCACTCTTCATGGAGGGGATTTTCTTCAGCAAGGATGAAGCGGTCATTATGACGAGCAACATCCGACAGTCAGGGACATGACGGGACTGTAAGTGTGTTACATATTTGTCTATTTACCTGCCCAACGTCGTGAAAAATATATTTTTTTCATATTATCAATTTTAATATTGGCGCCCAACTTGAGGGCAAACTTTTTTTACCAATTTTTCCTACATAGTTTAGGAGCCATTTTCCAGTCAAACTTTTTTTTGTATGATCTCCATACAGGAGGCCCCGAGGAAAAAAATTCCGTCAGGGCCTTTGTCATCTTTGGGGATGCTGTGTGGAGTCGTTTTAGGATAAATAAATACAGGAATTTTCGGAAAGGCAAAGGTATGAGGGTGGGTAGGAATTTGGGGGTCAATGCGTCCATGAGTAATGGACGTATGAATCCATCACTCAAGGGGTCAAGTGAGTCCGGCTGGAGAGGTCAAAAGGTTTCCCTCAACCAGTTTCTCCCGATCTGGCCCTCCACGCAGGAGGTGGGTAAAAGCATCCACAGACAAACCTCCCCCCGGCCCTGAACCCAGGCACCCCTGCTAGGACACCAAAAGTAGCAAACCACTTGGGGTGACTTATGACAGGGGTGTTGGTTATCCAATAAATTAAAATATAACTTAGAAAACTGTTTTTCTAAAATAATTAAACTGGCCCCATCTATGAAGGGCAGATTATGTAATCTTAAAAAAACTAACTAACCATCACGCCATTTCCCCGCAGGGGTAGGCAGAGAGGACGGACCGCCAAACAACTCGGTCTTGGCATACACTCCTCGCCTCATTCACATTCATACATCTTATCATACATGCTCTTCTATTATTCTGACTCTTGACATGGCCCGACTCAAGTATCTGATTCACTTGATCGTGCCTTGTCTTCCTCGGGCGTCCTCGACTTCTTTTACCATTCACATTCGCATCATATATTCTCTAGACACTCCTTTCTTCATTCATTCGCTCTATATGTCCAAACCATCTAAGCATCCCTTTTTTAATCTTACTTATGACGCTCACATCGGCCTTGCATTCTTTTCGGATCTCCACATTCCTCACATGATCATACATGGTTTTACCACATACGCCTCAATATGAATTCTTTTAAGTTTTAATTATGTATCATCTTAAATTACTGATAAATAAAAACACAAACAAACTTTATTAGACAAATGTATTATAAACGTAATTGTTACCTCACTTTTTTTGTCGTTTCAATAATAAATAAAAAATTCACAAAATTTCATAAATTTTTCTCAAATTGCAATCGGAAACTTACATTTCATTTATGTGTACATTTTAATTCTTCTGTGGTTTTCTTTAAATTAAATATAAAAGTCTTTTCTCTTTCTAACACTGTTTAGATCAAATTTCTCATCATGGCAGTAAGGAAGACACAATGATTTCTAGGACACATATTAGCCTGAGGGTTTAAGCGTATGAAACTTTCCTTAACCTGTCCTGTGCTGTAAACTGTATGAAGAACAAGGTCTGAATCACTTGCGCCAATATCTTTCTTGACGTATCAGTTAATTTTATTGATCTAGCCCCTCTGAATATTTTTCAAAGTAATTATCTATGACATTCGGCTGTCATATTTTTTTCCCGCTTTATGAAAAGAATGAAGAATTGAGAGACAGAATGAAAAGAACTTCCCGAAAGAATGAAGAGGTAGGCGATCCGCTCACTGAGGCAACTGAAAACTTTCAACTGGCAACTGTCTTTGTATGATAATGTGATGGCCCGCACACTACACAATCACACAAAACCCCGTTGTCAATGGTAATGCAAGCGGTGACTCGCGACTCGCAATGCTGATTGCCGTGGCCGGCCGTTGCTAGTTGCCAGGTCATTGTTCTTCGTCTATGGTTAAAGAAGCTTTTTGACCAATCAAGACATAGAAAACAAGTTTGGTTTCAGTTGCCTCGTCAGCGGAGCGCCGTAGACTTCATACAGATGTATGTACAAAAAAAAATACACAAGATTCATAATAACAAAAATATTCACATAAAATGATTTCTAATACCTGCACATAAGGTTCTTTCTAACATAAGAAGTATAATTTTTCAGTCCCTTGAAGACTGAAATTTAAAAATAGCCTGGTTTAACATGTAAATACTAAGTTTACACAAGGAAATTTTTTTCTTGGTTTGGTTTTTTTGGTTTTGGTTTCCACACGGTTTGGGTGAAACTCAAATACGAGTCTTTAAAATTTGCTGTGTTACAAAAGTTTTTTTTGTGTGCTAGTGAAATTTGCAACTCCACCACTCAAATATTAATTAAATAAAAAATCATGGTATAAATTCCGATTCTTTTAACGGGATTTTTAGATTATACATAACGGTTCGGTATTTAAAAAAATATCACACGGATAAATTATAGACATATGATGAAAAAAAAAAAAACATTTCAGGATTGCTGTCTTTGTTTCTACACCCGTCACATTATTATTTCTTATATTAATAACTAATTCAAACACATTATTAAATTAAACTATTCAATCTCTAATCTTCTTAGTTTTCACCCGCTTCCCCCTATTTTTGGACAGAGAATCATTCTCTTTCCCGACACTCTCGTTATTCTTAGCCTTCTTGGCCGGAGTTGTTTTAGTTGTCTTTTTGGCAGCCTTCTTCGCTTTACCCTCTGGTATATAAACGTACGAATCGGCTGTCACGTCTTTATCGGACAACTGGTAACTTCTCTTTTTTACAGAAGTCTGCGGCGCTGATTTATTTCTAGATGTTTTACCGTTACTTTTGAGAATTTTTTCTTTTAATACTTCGGTGACGAATTCTTCATTTTCATCATCATGTTGAGGTGTTTCGGGAGCTTTTTCACGGGGGGCTTTCGGTTGTTTGAAGCTGTTTTGTTTGGCGCGCGTTTTGGTTGTGGCGGGTTTGGTCGTGACGGCTGTTGGCTTGGTCATGCCTGCTTTCTTCTTCTGCAGCATCTGCAGCCTCAGGGCATTGAAACTGTCGGTGCTGGAGTCTGATACTTCGTCATATTCCTTCTGTTTCGGCGGTTGTTTTTGCGACTGACGGGCAGCAGGGGAAAATTCTTCGTCTTCACTGGTTTCGTCGTGTCGATGGTGATGTCTGGGTAGATGCCTCTGGTTTTTATCAGACTGAAAAAAATAATAATATATGATGCGGATTTAAATTTATTTCTTCACATAAGCTCCATACAGGAGAGACTCTGTAGAAAATAATTTTCCTCATGACCTATGTCATTTTTTAAAATGTTGTGTGGAGGATATTTTTGGGGAAAGGAAGTAAAGAAAGTCCTGGGAAATAAAAGTTATTAGGGGTGGGTAGGAATCTGGGGGTCAGTGTGTTCAGGAGTGACAGGCAATAGTTCGAGAGAGTCCGGCTGGAGAGGTCAAAAAGTCTCCTTTAACCACTCTCTCCCGATCCGGCCTGTCGCGCAGCTGGTGGGCAGGCGTTCCGCCTCTCAATCCATGAACCCAGGTACCCCTACTAGGTCACCAAACATAGCGAACTAATTGGGGTGACTTATGCCAGAGGTGTTGTTATCAAATAAATTTTATTTAAAACTGTTTGTATGATGTCATCTGAAGCAGCAAAAACTTTTGAACACTGAGTTCTGGCATCATGAAATATTTTCAGTTCCTCATTTCTATTATGAGCTAGGGAACTAACATTTAAGTTTAGTGCTAATTTGTGGCCAGGAGTGGCTAAACCATAATAAAGCATTATTTTCTAAATGTTATTGTTGGTTACCTCCTGTTGGTCTCCGTCTCCATCCTCACAGTAGAAGAGGTGTTCGCTATCGCGGCTGACAGAGGCACAGAAGCCGTCCCACAGGCGCTGGCTCTTCATCACCTTAAACTGCTCCGTAAGCTGCGCAATGGTCTCCTCCGAAATCTCCGTATAAACTGCAACAACAAAAAAAGTAAATATGTACATCCATCGTCAGGTTGATTAGTCACACATCTCCAAATACAAAGTTTTGGGATAATGAGGAAAGCAATAATCAAATGCTCACCATAAATTAAATATTATTTACACGTGTCTGTGTTTCACAAATTAAATATGCTATAAAATAACATCGGGAAGGCATTTCGGTCCTGTACATAGTATGATACTTTGAAATATCTTACTAGTGACCCAGAAAACCTCATCATTTTGTTTAAGTACATTAATTGTTTAATTTCACCACAAGTTATTCTGCATTGTAATTGGTTTGGTGGTGTTTATGAGTAATCTGAGTATTTTTTTATTTATTTAATCTATATATATGTATCATAATTCATGTTAATTTTTTCCAATGCCTGTCTCACTAGGGTATACCTGTGTCGAGAGAGACATCTAAGTACATTAATTACATTTTAAGTTCAATATAATAAAAAGGAAGGTAATTTGAAGTGTGAATTAGTTCTATAAAGAGTGTGATCTTCCAAATCACAGGAATTTCAAAATAATATAATAAAAATAAAATGGAAATGGAATAAATGGATAGAAATATAATTAAAATGATAATTATGAAAATATATTAGACGAGATTCAATTGTTTTATTTTATTTTGTTTGGGTTTGGTCGGTAAGTAAATTGTAAGTTGGTTTTCTCATCTCGTCGTATTGAAAAAAAAAATTTTTCAATACGACGAAAAATATTTGACAGTTCTCACCTTTCTTACGAATTCAATTTTTATAAAAAATTTTTAGTGATGTAATACAAAAATTACATCAAAATAATGTAGATAAAACGAACTTACTAATAATCACTCAAATCTATGCTTTCCACAATGGATTTATATAAAAAACAATGAATAAGTATAGACTTCAATTATGACAGCGTTCATATTATCAATTCTATCAAAAATGTTCGAACATGTAATTTATGAAAGACTAAACAATTTTCTTATAAATAAACCACTGCTATATAATAAACAATACGGTTTCAGAAAAAAATCAAATACTCTTTCGGCAACTAACGATCTAATAAACAAACTCAGAACAAGCATAGACAGTGGAAATTATGCTATAGCAATCCTCGTAGACCTCCAAAAAGCATTCGATACCGTAAGTCATGAGATACTACTAAAAAAAATTGAAAAAATAGGTGTAATCGGCCCTGCTCTCCAACTCATTAAGTCGTATTTAAATAACAGAATGCAATATGTCAGCTTAGATGACAAAAACAGTCAACACAATAATATAAACTATGGAGTTCCTCAAGGATCCATATTAGGACCTCTATTATTTCAAATATATATTAACGATAACTGTCAATTAAACCTAAATGGGGAAATTTTTTTATACGCAGATGATACTGCTATATTTTACATTGGCAAAAACTTAGAAAACTTACTTGAAAAAGCTCAACTGGATCTTAATAAATTAAATGACTGGCTAATTAAAAATTTATTAACTATTAACACTAAAAAAACTAATTACATGATCTTAAGTTCACAAAAAAGAAAAACGCCGTCTCATAAACCTTTGCAAATAGAAGGAATAAACCTACAAATTTCAGATAGTGAAAAATACCTGGGACTTTATATCGATAAACATTTGTCTTTTAAACACCACATACAAAAAGTAAAAGAAAAAATTATCCCACTAATTGGTGTATTTGGTAGAATAGCCCATCTTCATCCAATACAAGTAAAGAGGGGATTATACTTTAGTTTAATTCATTCCCATCTTAATTACCTCATAGAAATATGGGGAAACACAAATATCACATTCTTAAACGAAATTCAAATAATTCAGAATAAAGTTATAAAAAAACTTTTTAACTATAGACCAGATACCCCCACCAAAAGAGTATACAAAGAAACTAACTTAATGAAAATCAGAAAACTGTACGAATACAACATATGCTTATTAATCTACAAAATTCAAAATGGCTTTATACACACAAATACTACATTTATGAAAACATCACAAGTACATGAACACCACACAAGACAACGTAATAAATTATACACAAATTCAACAAAGACAGAGTATGGCAAAAGAAACATAGGCTATGAGGGTATAAACATATATAATCTCCTTCCTGATAGCCTGACAACTGAAAATAAAATAAGTGTATTTAAAAAAAAACTGTTTGCTCTCAAAATTAATGAGCAAAACCAAAATGTTCTCACTTAAAAAAATGTGTTACTTGGTGTTAGGTAGTAAACCATCATTATTAATATTATTTGTATCAATGTATTAAGTTAACAAAGCGAAATATATATATATATTTCTTTTAACTTAAAAAAAAAAAAAAAAAAGAGGGCAGCCATTTTGTCCGCCATCTTTGGTGCCCGGCGTGTCATTGGCAATTAATATGAATTATTTGGAGTGGTTAAATGCTATCCAGTAATTCGTTATGTCAAGAACGAGAATGGCCCAGGCGATTCTGACCTTGTTCTTCATACAATTTCTTTATACATAAGGGGCAAAATCGCTTCAAAAGTCCGGACCCGTCGGGGGGGACTGCGGCCTACAAGAGGTTAATGTTGTTTTTTTTTCAGTTTATCATATATGTACATTTTAAAAATTAAAAAAATATATATTTTCAGAAACTTACTGGTTGATTCAAAAAAGTTCAATCAATATGTCAAAATTTTTTGCATTTTTCCCATAAAAGAAAGCAAAATATATACTACACAGCATTTACTTATTATTAAACAATGTTAGTCTATTATTGGTTTTGAACCCTGGACATCAGCATACACTAGAAGTGGGCAGCAGGTGTGTCCACTGTGCCACAGGGCAGCATGGCTGAGCGGTCTAAGGCGCTGGTTTAAAGCACCAGTCCCCTGGGAGGTGTGGGTTCCAATTCGTGACCGGTAGCGTGACCGAGCTGCGACCAAACTGCATGGACTACCAAAACGGCGCAAGCAATGAAAGTTATGCTTTTACTATGTAGTTAGAAATAAAGGCCTTGTTATGATACAAAATAAGGAGGATGATTTATTTTGTAGTAAGAACCGTAATAAATTAAATAATTAAACAATTAATTGTCTATGGTGATTTGCAAACCTGGCAACACACGTTTTTAAATTCAAAATTCACTTCCGTTGGAGACTCAGACTGGACGGCTGTTTTTCCGGCGAAGTCAAATACCAAGATGGGGTTCTAGTGTAATAGATTTTAAATGTGCTTGTATTTTTATTTAGACCGAAGGGTTTCGTAATACGTGAAATATGTTTTTCGTGATCATCGCCAATCCGGGAATGGATTGAGTCCGCGGGGGTTTTCTCTATCGATGGGAGTAGCACGCGGCACGTAAATGTAATCAGTCAATATCCTCGCCATCAAGTGCTTTGATTGGACGTAACCCTTCTTATTGCCCGCCGATGACTCCACTAGACCGTTTCCATACCGTCCTCCTGATGCCGCGAAACGCTGCAAGCCGATGACTCCACTGGTTTCCATACCGTCCTCCTGATGCTGTGAAATGCTGCAAGCCGATGACTTCACTGGGCCATACCTTTAATAACCACAAGGCTGGACGAGCCTAGGACAGCTGTCCAGACCGATGCTTCATCATCCGACCCTCTTCTATTCGACACCAGGCGTGGTGGCCTTGGGCGGCTACCATGCGGATGTTTCCGCCAAGGAATTCCGCCACTCTACAATCTACCTATACTCACGGCGTCCCGGGTATTGTTGTTAGAATAGTTAGTTTTCGTTCCTTTGGTCTCTTGGGTGAGTCACTTTACTTTAAGTTCCTATTTGTAATAAGTGGTTTGAAATATATATTTAAATGTGGTTCGTCCACCAGAACCAGTACACTTTCTTTCATTTCTATTTGTCTAGTCCATATCCAAACCAGAAGAAAGATCCACACACTTGCCTACGCCTTGATCAGGGTGTCATGCTCTTTCCGATTAGTAGTTGGCCGGATTGGCTTTTTCCTCTAACAGGAAAATGGCGCACCTCATGGTAAAGCCGATGCCGGACCAGCATTTGTTATAACCTAACACATTTAATATAACCCACAAGTACAAATACCCACACATAACATGGCATAATATTCTTACTTATAACAGCCTCTGTGCATAGATTCGATTTTCAATAATATGGGTGAACCATGTATACTAACAACAGTTCATGGCCCATCTTCTTAGTTTCAATTATCTGTGATTCACTTCAACAATAACCTTGAAAAGTAGAAATGAAAAGAGGGCCTCACCGTTTTGCGATATTTCCAGGTCTCTGGGGCAGGACTCAAAGGGGTCATACTTGAGCTGCAGCACCAGATCCATAGTCCCGACTCCGCTGTCAGGGTCCTTGGCTGTCAGCGGGAACACCAATTCCACACTGGCCCCGTTCAACGAGTGGAAGATATGCACATGGGAAGGTTTCATCTCCTGAAATAACATTACCACTAATTTTATTCATCTGTTTTAGCCCACTTGTTTTCTTTATTTGGATCTTTCATTGTTTCATCGCTTTTGCACTTATGAATTTTCACACATATTTAGTAAAACATCATTGCATGTGCCTTTACATAATATTTTTTTATTGTTTAAATTATAGCATTGTTACAGTAATAAACAGTATTATAGCTTAAATAGTGAAATACACATTTTCAAGGATTTCTACACCAATTGACGACTCAAACGCTTTTTGTCACAATATGGCAAATATTCTGTAGATTCTTTAAAATGTTTTAAAGTTAACAATTTTATAATATTTTTTTATAAATCCTACGAATATGTGATAATAGTCAAAAGATAGGTGAATTCACTGGCTATATAGAACTGTAATCAGTTTGTATGTCTCCATATTCAAATTCAGAGGGCATGATTTTTTTAATGTGGGTGGAAAAATTCCTTTAGCAATCTGAGAAAAATGTTTTAAATTGCTCTGTCGCTGCAGTGGTTAAGAGAGTTAGCTCATGAACTTGGTGTAGGAGTTATTTCATAATTATATAATAAAGAGCGTACAATAAATACAATCCAAAGTATTAGGAGGTTGTAACCATAAAAACTATAATATGGCATGAAATGAAGTTACAAATATGCCTCACTAACTTATTTTGCTACTCTTCTTTTCTCTTTCTTTTATGTAATATTTTTATCTCTCTATCCCTTAAACAGCTCGTAGGTATTCATGTATCCATTCTCCTAAGTGCTACTTTTGGATTTACTAAACCGAGACGCTGGAACTAAACCGCTAAAGTCCATTGTGGAAAGCACAAGCAAGGCAAAGGAAAGCAAAGACTTGAGTGATTATTAGGAAGATCGTTTTATCTACATTATTTTGATGTAATTTTTGTAATATATCACAAAAGAAATGTTATAAAAATTGAGTTTGTAAGAAAGGTAAGAAATGTCAAATATTTTACGTCATATTGAAAAAAAATTTTTTTTCTTTGCTGGCTTTCAAAAGTTTAAAAAGATTATTGGAGCAGGGATTGAGAAGTAGTGAGAAAGACGAGTGGAGCCAGTGGACAGCATTGTGGAGGAGGCCAATTCTCACCCCGGGATGTGATGTTACCGAGATAGTCTGCAGTCTCTCTCGCTCTCCAGGCCATAGACCCATAACGTTATCTCAATGTTTGTTTTGTATTTTAATATGGAGCGAGATGGGTGACTTACTTTGAACTTTTCTATCTGCGCCTGCCGCTGGTGATGGGCGACCAGTGCCACCTGCAGCTGACGCATGAAGAGAGTGGTCATGGGCTCTAGCTGCGCCATGGCGTCCATGCAGAAGCCCAGGGGCAGGTGGTACTTCTTCAGGACCCAGTTGTTTGTATCTGAAATTACAATTTTTTAATTATTATTTTTAATTGATAAACTAATGTTTAAGACAAGATTTTTATGCATAGCACAAAGGGTAACAATTATTATTAGCCTGAAACACTCATCCACGTTGAAAAAATCAGCCGAGAAAAGATACATGTCGCCGACAGGGCTCGAACCCGGAAATGTAATAAGCAGTAATTGTTGAATGAAAACACTAGTATATTATGTTGAATTATTTGGCAGGTAAGAGATAAGCCGACGTAACTCAATGGATAGAGCAGTTGACCGGAAATCAGAATGACAAGGGTTTGTGCCCCGTCGGCGGCATGTATCTTTTCTCGGTGATTTTTTCAATGTGGATGAGTGTTTCAGGCTAATAATTATTGATTATAATAATTGTTACAATTTTTATGCTTTTTACGTGGTTTTGATGATCAGCACTATTGCCTTATTCCGACCTGACAAGTAGTAAGTAAATAACACAAAATTTTTATCAATCTGACAGGTTCTTTATCCAAATACGCCTGGCATGTTACAGGTTAAAGATCAGCAATTGTCCTTAACCTTAAAATTATTAACGACTTTTACATTAGCGATTTCAGTTCTCTCGGATGACGCCTCGTTTCGCGTTAATTTTTAGATTAGGCAATTCTAATTTCTCATGTTATAGTTCGTGCCTTATACAATGTATAAGCTGAAAGGCATTAATGTTACAAATAAATAAATACCATAAAAAGTTTAAGTAAAAAAAAACATTTGGCAGCAGTGGGATTCGAACCCACGCCTCCGAAGAGACTGGTGCCTTAAACCAGCGCCTTAGACCGCTCGGCCATGCTACCCTGTGGCACAGTGGACACACCTGCTGTCCACTTCTAGTCTACGCTGATGTCCGGGGTTCACAACCAAAAATAGACCTTAGTTTAATCAGGTGATGAAGATGGATTAGCGATGCCATGTAAATTTTGTTTACTTGGAAGCGATAAATAAGCACACACTTAACACAACAATTTCACATCGTCGGATCTGCCGGATCTGTCCTGATGATGGACACTGCAACGCTGTCCGAAACGTCGGCTAAAGAAGGAGGTAGCACAACATGGCATAACACCCCAAAAACCAACGAAAATGCTTTTGGCCGTGAAAATCTAAAAACGTATCTGTGTCAATAATTAAAAATACTTAAAATACACATACTTTTTTTTTTACTAACTAACCATCAAGCCATTTCTTCACAGGGATAGGCAGAGGGGATAGACCACCATACAACTCTCTTTCGGCACATACTCCTTGCTTCTTTCACATTCATACATTCACTTCTTTGTCATACATTCTCCTTACAAACCTTTCTTCTACACGCCCAAACCATCCAGGTGTCCCTTTCTTAATAATAATGATTATGTACATCACCCTTGTATTCTTTCCAGATCTAAGCATTTTTAAAGCGGTCATTTATTTGTATTATTATATCAGGATTCAGTATATTTTAATTTTTTCTCTGCCTGTTTCATGCCTCAATGCCATACATCAGGGTAGGTATTAGCACCCCTATTTGGACTGCTAGCTTATTAAATTTTTTATGTGATTACATATCCCAACTGCCCGGAGTCAATGTACGGCCAGGGTTGGTTCTGTGGAGGTGCAAATGGTGCAATCCGCTCCAGACGCTGACAGAACCTAATTACATACTTTTGTATTTGCATTTAAAAGTTTACCATATGACAATTTCAAATAATTTTAATATGTATATTCCAAAAATCATCAATGGCTATTCAAGATTTATCAAAGTTAGTAAATTTTTGTAATCTCGATGAACCACGAGCTTTATTGAAGATTCCCGTATATACATCAAGAAATCCCAATCACTGGGACTGAAGAATATTACAGTTTCCAACAGACGAAAAAAAGATAAAGACAGCATAAAAAAGTTCTTTAAAATTTTACATATTTTTATTTGGGTTTTGAAATAGGGGCGCCAATAATTTTACCTGCGCTAGACATTGTTTGGCTCAGGTCCGGGCCTGTGTATGACTTCCTAAAACTTGGGTTGCCATTCACTGAAGGTTGTGGAGTGGAGAAGGAGATGGGGGAGAGGAGGTTTGGTCTGGTTTTGGCACTGGAGTTAGAGGTTGCGAGTTCAATACCTGACTTGGGCAAATAAAATTAAATTTATATGGGTTATTTTGCATTACACAATCAAACTAATTTATAACGATCACAAGGAGACAACTAAATTTGTTCTCTGTAACCATTAATTGTTTTTTCCTATTTAAATTTCATTTCTTTAATACAATCATGGACACCACACCTATTGAAGTCGTTTTAGACGAGATGTGATATGACAATGTGAATACAAGTCTTTTAGTCAAGGAAGCAATACGACACAATGGATAGAGTTATTTGTGTTGTAGTAAAAAAACACATATTATGTGGTGTATTAATAACTCAGATACGGGACATACGTCATTCCTATGTCTACCTACGTTAAATTATCTTGAAAACAAGCTTACGTGTCCAAGCGGTTAAAGCAAAAATGCCTCTCTCCAAAAATGACAAAATTGAGTTACAAATGCCAATCTATGCGCAATGTCCGTAGCTACCACATGGTTTTTGATATCCTTAGAAAAATCAACCGCAAACCATGGAAAAATAGAAATGAAATAGTGTTTAGATGCAAAATCACCACTCTCCTCAGCGATTAACAAGCAAAATCAACACTCTCCACAAAAGACAATCACAAGCCTGATTTCAAAATAAATTCAACATGGCCAATGAACACATTATTGTAACGACACATTATTATATCACATCGACGGATCTGCCGGATCTGCCCTGATGATGGACACTGCAACGCTGTCCGAAACGTCGGCTAAAGAAGGAGGTAGCACAACACGGCATTACACCCCAAAAACAAACAACGAAAAAAAAACATTATTATAACATTTTTTTATTATAATAATTCATTTTATTATCTTGGCGAGCTTGTTGTGAAAGACAACCTGGAACAAAATGTATTGTTGCAATTTAACCTGTCATTGGCCGTACATACTCCGGTGTACCACTGATTTGGAAGCGATTTTGTCCCTTATGTATAAAGAAATTGTATGAAGAATAAGGTCAGAATCGCTTGGGCCATTCTCGTTCTTGACGTAACGAAATACTGGATAGCATCTAGCCTCTCCGAATAATTCAAATTAATTCACGATGACGCTTAATTGTTTATGTTAATGAATTTTTGTAATACAGTGAAACCCTCTAAAGAAGTTCTCGCTTAAGATGCTTTCCTGCTTAAGAAGTTTGGTTTTTCGGTCCCTTGAAGACCAAATGGCCCAATTTATCCCACTTATAAGGTTTTCCCGCCTAAGAAGTTTTTTATTCCGGTCCCTTGGAAAACTTCTTAAGAAGGAGGTAGCACAACACGGCATAACACCCCAAAAACAAACAACGAAAAAAAAAACATTATTATAACATTTTTTTATTATAATAATTCATTTAGATTATTCTTTTGTTAAGTTATAACTAAAAAATCACACGAAAAAGGCGTAGTATTCTTTGAATCAGTTTTTTGTGATTTGCCAAAAACAGTACTTTGTAACAGTTTTACTTGTTACCCCAACCAATTTGGATGTTGACTTATGAAACGCCTCGTTCTGTGAGCCTGTTGCTAGCTTCAGACGAGACAGCGGCGAGATCTATGATCTATGAACGTGACGAGATCACTCAACGGATTCTTGGTGAAGAGACAGGAGGGTTCCTGAAAACCTGGGAGAGCTCCGGCTGACATAGTGGTTAGTTTCTTTTTACTGGTTTTAATTTGAGTTTATAATATGTAGTTAAATTTACAGTCAAGTTTTTAGACTAGCCTGGCGCCCGACAATTTAAAAGATTAAGGTTAGTACCCGTGTTAGATAATTTGGTCATACATCACTGATTCTTATTTTGGAATGATTTGCTAATTTCATTATCACAAGTGATTCCTCTCGGGAACCTTGGACCACGTCCTGAGTCATAATGCTTCAAAATTAGATATTGGAGTCTCATGTTTTGCAAAATTATTTACCATGTTACAGAATACCTACAATAAATGTTAAAGTTGAACATTTGGTTTCATTTTATTAACCCGTGATTCACTGGAGAATGTAGTAGTCACTGGGATTATAACATAAATATATTATGCTAATACTTATTACTATGGGGAGTGGCGTTTTTGCTTTTATACCCCTCATATGTTATATTTGTGTTTGAACGTGTCATATCACGAATCCCTATTTTTCAACAAGTTTCCATCAATTTGTTAAATGATTTCTACTGTAGTAGTTGACGTTTGTTTTTATCAAATACAAAAATTGAAAAAGTGACGTAAAAAAAGTTATTAGGTTTTCAACAAAACTGATTATTTCACGCACCGGGGATCTTGGCAAAGTTGACGGCATACTCTCGGGACACTCCGTCGAGGGTGAAGTCGTAAGTGGTGACGCACAGATCGTCAGTGATGCAGTTGACCTGGATGCCAAAATGGCGCAGGTAGAAGTCCCGCCGCTCCCGCAACTTGGCGCGCTTGTTGTGAAAGACAACCTGGAACAAAATGTGTTGATGCAATTTAACCTGTCATTGGCCGTACATTCTCCGGTGCACCATCGATTTTGGAAGCGATTTTGTCCCTTATGTATAAAGAAATTTTATGAAGAACAAGGTCAGAACTGCTTGGGCCATTCTCGTTCTTGACGTAACAAAATACTGGATAGCATCTAGCACTCCCGAAAATTTTGAAATAATTCTATGAAACAAAATTTAGCATTTGAATAATGTTTGTGAAAGATTGTAAATTTTTTTAATAAATATTTTAATGCAAAAATGTGAATTGACAATAAAATTTATAATACATTGGTCTAATTAAATATATTTTTTCCACTTACACTATAAAAACAATAGGTTAGCGATTTTAAAAACTTTATGTTTGAGTTCAAAATTTGTAAATCTTTAAATACATAATGTCGATTAGTTATACTAAAATCTGAAGGAGTTTTTCATCTGCTTTCAATAATAGTATTTTATTTCTAAAAATTTGTTAAAAAAACAGCGAATTTATCTGAAATCGAATATAATGCGAAAACATTTACCGCACAATCAGCATTTTGATATTTCACTTGAGAGAAATGGTTAAATCCCCAATAAACATATTATACAAACAATAGATTCAGTTACCTCTCCGCCTAAGGAAGAAATCTCATCGCTGATGGCGGCCATGTTCCGGGGGTGAAACTGGCGCGGCTGAGGAAGCCGACTCCGCTGCAGCTGGAAGATGTACGCCTCCATCTCCTGGTGCTTGTCCCGCAGCTTGCGGTTGTCCTCCAGCAGCTCTTCAAACTCCTCATCTTGCTCTGGTTCCACTGCCAGATCAAAATACTCATTGTCAACTAACTCTAGCGGTATCTGATGGCGCGTTCTCACCTGATTATTTCATAGAATCCATGAAATAAATCAGTGAGAACAGGTTTTCCTACGGAATAGAAACCCTAATTCAAATCGAATGCAAATTTGAAAAATGCAACTTTCGTTCTATAAATTAACCATAGAGACTCATAGAATAGATCAGGTGTGAATCCAACATAACTAACCATCGTGTCATTTCTCTGGAGTAATAGGCAGAGATGAGCATATATGATTTATAATCCTACGCACAACCTAACTTAATCGACACAAGTAAGATTTATATAAGTTTTCTGCCGCCCATCTGTAAACACAGGATAGGGTGTCCTAGGTCAAACGATTTTAGTGGTTTTAATATTGCCACATTATTTATTATCCTTAGTGCTTTAGAGATTATAATTTAAAATGAAAACACTAAAACAAGTTTGTGTTACACACTTGAAACACTAAACTTAGAAATAGAGGGGGCGACAATGGCGGCAGCCTACAGGTTACAATGTTAAGGTCAATGGAGAGGTGAGCTGCCCAAAAACAGTCATACAGAGATCGGAACAAGAATGAGGGCAATTAGCCCAACAGCTGGAATGAAGCAAGACGGCAAACAAGCCGCTACTCGAGTACTACTTGCCAAGGTGCGAATAAGCCATTAGCGACCGGCTTGAACTAACTAGGAAGTAGTATTGGGCAAGACGGCTCAGTTAAACGAGCCAGTTCACAAGGTCTCGTTCACTGTAATGAACGACGGTTCACTAAAGAGTTTATTCCCTCTACCCCCGCTCAACTCTAACTTCCTAGACTCTCCTTAATATTTCATTCAAAAGAGAATCCCAATACTGTCGGAATCCCCCTTTGTTAGAATGAAATCAAGTAATCCTTCGTTTGGTTAAGTTTTGGTACAAACAATATCAACATTCCTTTTTTAACGATTATTTAGATTTAAATGATTTACTGTAAATAAACAATGAGCACAATAGTAATATGTCACTGACGTCAGCACTGATGCCACGACTTAAGTGTTATGCACGCGTACTCGCATACTATGAATCCAGATATTATTATATTGTATAGCGGCAATTACACGCACACTTAGGAGCAACGGTACCACGCCCGCTCCAGGCCGCCACGAAAAGTCTCACAATGAACTGAGCTGTAAACCGTTACTTTCTTTCGGACTTTACTTTTCTGCGCGGCGGCCTAGTGAACGAATGATCAATCCTGATTCCGGATCAGTAGTGACCCGTTGAACAATACACGGACCTCTCGGCTCCCGCAGGTCACTCGGTTCACCGGGTCAGGGGGGTCTCGCAGATCACCTACTCACTCGTTCGCAAAGATCTGCAAACCGTAAAGACTGGGAACCGGATCCTAATGATCCGCGTGGAGAAGTGGTTCACTTTGTTCGTTCGTTCGCAAATGGCTCACCTGTACTAGAAAGTGATTCTGCTCCACAGAGCGCTATTTGAAGGGCTATAGTACCTAGGTCCTCAACAAAAGTTCCCGACATCTGATGTTAACCTCTCGACTGCCGTTCGCCCACCGGTGGCCGCGGGTCGAAATTAAATTTTTTTTTTTTCAAGCGATTTTGTTCCTTATGTATAAAGAAGTTGTATGAAGAACAAGGTCAGAATCGCTTGCGCCGTTCTCGGTCTTGACATAGCAAAAATCCGCATAGCGCCAACCCATCTGAATAATTTATAATAAATATCTATGGTCAACTTGGCGTCACTTTTACAAACGGTTTTCAACTGTCATTTCATTTTCAAACAAGTATTTATGTCATTACTTCTTCGAAAACACCTTTGAATTGGTTTTTTTCATGTAGGGTGTCTATTCAGGTTTGTAGAGAAATAAAAAAAATTATCATTTTCGTATGAATATATTTTATTTACATTTTTTTGTCGAATGGGAAATATTTTCACATTTTTTTGTTAAAAATAGCTATTCTGGGAAAACTTGTAACGATATTATCATGAAATATATATGAATAATAAGGTACATTATCTGGCAAACAGAAAACAATCACAAAAAAAAACAATTCCTTTGTTTTTATACGATATTTGAGCAAAAGCCGGGAAGATAATTTCGCGCGATTTTTTCCAAAAACACCTGGCATTTAAGAGGTTAAAGGGCATAAGTTTTAAACCTACCGCCATCTTTCCAAAACCCACATCACCCACAAGCCATTCAAGCACACTACCTAAAATAAATCATTAGATACTCATTAACAACCTACACAACCATGTAAAATGCCTAAGAACAGTGCCCAGCGAGGCCTACACCATTAAATGGTTGAATGCGAATTTAATAAAATAAAAATATGTTAGTTTAATAAAAACAAGAATTTGGGAATTTGTGGTAAACGAACTGAAAGTTGTATAAATACAACTAAAGGGAGTCTTTAAAACAAGAATAATAAAAGGAAACAGTTAATAGAGGTAAATATTTCCATAACTGCTGCACTTTGTGGCCCAGTTTGTGGAAATTACACTTCGTTTCAACTTAATTACTACAAAAAACGATCAATTAAGTTTGGACAGATGGGTAAAAATGCATTAAAATTTAATAAATGTTCAAAATTTCCCGTAACGGTCCCTTTGGCACCATTTTCGGTAAATTGGCGATAAGCCGCCGCATGCCGCTACGCTCTTAGTAGGCATATATTTTAAAAACTAAACTACAAATAAACTTGACTACCACAAGAACCATCAGTTTCAGTCGAAAAAGGCGGAAAAATATGCATTTAAATTTATATTCGTAAAAACTTTTATACACGTAATATTTCTTTAATTCTCCGTTTTGACGCGGACGCCATATTAAATCTTGTCTGATCTTGTCCATAGAAACCACATAGGAATTTTTTTTCGAAAATAACGAACCATAAACAAAAGAAAAATCGTTCTACTTTTTCGTTTTGTACAGAGAGCAGTGCTTGTCTTGATATGTGTTCTAATACATTTTATTATAAAAACAGCTTCAAAATTCTCAATTATTAATTTTTGAATGTCGTCGGAGAACGTCTTATTTAATATTGTAGATTGCACTGATCAACCAAAAACATTTATAATTTAAAACACTGGATCAGTAACCTAGCGACAGCTAATATAACAAAAGACAACGATCGGAACGCCGTTCTGTTGTGCGCGTCAACTTGGTTGGTTGTGATTTATTATCTACAAATTTATCCTTCTGAATAGTTCCTGATAATTAACTTGATTATCAAATGTAAAAATATCATTTAAATAAAAAAGTGAATCCAATGATGTTGTATCATTAAAATGGTGACCCCGACGTGATGAGAAAACATTCGTTATTACTGTAAAAGGAAAACCAAAACGCGTCACGATAGACCGTCTAAAGCCTGCTTTTGTTACTGTAGAAAAAAATGTTCTAATTTCTACATTTTTCCCTAAACCACTTCCCGAAATTACCCGAACCACAAGATCTGGTCGAAAAGTTCATTTTCCAGACAGATTGGGACAGTTCAAAACATAAAAAGGCATTATTATTTTTTACGATTGTAATTATCTTCTCTAAATCATACTAAAAAAAAAAAAAAAAAAAACTTAACAAAATTTCAGAGGTAATATATTAATGTTACTAAACAAACTTTGTATCTAAACTAAAGAATACGTTTTTAAATCATATACTGTGAAAATATGTTTACTTTTAGTTATTTTAACCATGATCATTCAGATATATAATGGCACTCACATCTGATTGAACATGTCGTTGAAATTTCTTATTTATATTATGTAATAATTCTTTTCAAGTGTTTACGTAGACGTGTGAATGTTTAAAAATAATAAAATGTATTATATTTATTTATTTAAATAACAGCGATAAGTTTTAATGAAAACAAATATGTCTACTCTGGATGATACATTACCCAATCTAATTTAATGTAATTACAAAAAACTCAATAAATATGTTGAGTTCATCAATAACGCACTCCAGTAAACAGTTAAAAAAAAAAAAAAAAAATTATAATTATCAAACGCTTTGTAAAATTTATAGCGTCTCATAAACATGTACCTTATTTTTAAGAAATACTAATATATAAGTTTTATTGAATCCAGTTATTATTAGATATACAATATTGTGTCATAGTCACAGTTACTTTGAACACTTATTCCAAACGAAATGTTTGTAGATGAAAACATTTGTTTTTAAAATATAGATACATAAATAAATCTAGTCGAAGCATTCTCCTAGACATAATTTTTTAAACTTAAGTTAAAAAATACTACTTTTGTTTACCATATAGATATTTGAAGATACCATACTTATAGTTCTGTATTCATGTTTTACAACTATTTGAGTTTTTAATTTAGAATTTTTTATTATTTTCATATATATGGTTGGGCCACAAAATATTAAGCGACATGTTTGTGTAATGTGCCCTACAAAGCATGGTCAATTTTGCCCTTATATCGTTTAACAACTGGAGGGGAAGTGTGTAGATTGCACTGATCAACCAAAAACATTTATAATTTAAAACACTGGATCAGTAACCTAGCGACAGCTAATATAACAAAAGACAACGATCGGAACGCCGTTCTGTTGTGCGCGTCAACTTGGTTGGTTGTGATTTATTATCTACAAATTTATCCTTCTGAATAGTTCCTGATAATTAACTTGATTATCAAATGTAAAAATATCATTTAAATAAAAAAGTGAATCCAATGATGTTGTATCATTAAAATATACCTAACCAAACCTAAACTAATCTAATAACCTAAACTAAGAACGAAAGTAATAAAGGAACACGCACGCAAGTTTAAGCAAGATATACATCCCAGGTTTTGAATGATTTGTAGGGCAAGCAGGGTTTGTCTAACGGGTTTGTGTAATTATTTGAATACCTAGAACGAAAAAAAAAAGATACGCACGAATTTTAAGTAGTTTAGCGGCTGCGCTAGGTTTATGTTACAAAAAAGTGCCCCTTTATAGCGCCTGCTCACGGCAAGGCAAGAAAAACATCCCAGTTTTCAAGTAGTTTAGCGGCTACGCTAGGTTTGTGTAACATGGTTTGTGATGCAAAAGAAAGTGCCCCCTTTATAGCGCCTGCTCACGTCAAGGCTAGAAAAACATCCCAGTTTTCAAGTAGTTTAGCGGCTACGCTAGGTTTGTGTAACATGGTTTGTGATACAAGTGAAAGTGCCCCCTTTATAGCGCCTGCTCACGTCAAGGCAAGAAAAACATCCCAGTTTTCAAGTAGTTTGGCGGCTACGCTAGGTTTGTGTAACATGGTTTGTGATACAAGAGAAAGTGCCCCCTTTATAGCACCTGCTCACGTCAAGGCAAGAAAAACATCCCAGTTTTCAAGTAGTTTGGCGGCTACGCTAGGTTTGTGTAACATGGTTTGTGAAACATGGTTTGTGATACAAGAGAAAGTGCCCCCTTTATAGCGCCTGCTCACGTCAAGGCAAGAAAAACATCCCAGTTTTCAAGTAGTTTGGCGGCTACGCTAGGTTTGTGTAACATGGTTTGTGATACAAGAGAAAGGGCCCCCTTTATAGCGCCTGCTCACGTCAAGGCAAGAAAAACATCCCAGTTTTCAAGTAGTTTGGCGGCTACGCTAGGTTTGTGCAACATGGTTTGTGATACAAAAGTGAGTATATTATTTAAAAAATAATAATTACTAGAAAAAAAGCATGTTTTTTTACGTCATTTTATTTTCAAAACTTCGGTACTTAAATTAGTGTTTATCTAATACGCCCAGATTTCGTGATATCTTCAAAATCTTCTAGCCGGTCGTTATATATAAAAAAAAATTATCAGGACTACCAACATACCAAAGTGACAGTGATTACAAATATGGGCAAAATTTCACAAGACGAAGCTAATGTAATTAAGGTGAATCAAAAGAGTTTATTTAAAAAAAGTGTTTCCATCTATATCCAATAATTATTACTTAACCTAACCTAACACAACCTAATTAATAGTACATTGATTTTAATTCGTCCTAAATATACTTAATTATTTATTTATTCAGAAAATTAAAATTTGTATGGTGCATCTTTAGTTAGTACCTTCCTCGAGTGATTTCTTGCCATAGAGTAATCTTTTTTTAAATATTTATCGATTGGTACCCTGGAAATTGTTCAGCATTGTTCTATGCAAAATAATGTAATACGAAATGTCAGCCGTAACTAGAGGTGTGTCACTCCGACCATTTTACGGACTCAAATCCGGAACTGGAGTCAGCCTAATGGACTCGATTCGCTGGATTCGGTCCTTTGACTCCTTTGGTTCCTTTCGCTCCGCCTGACTCGCCGAATCCGGCGGAGTCAAGCGCATTGCTTCTATCCGCTGGACTCATTACTCATTGAATCAGCTGGAGCCAAACCGTTGAGTTGATTCAGCCGAACTCACCGAATCCTGTGGAATCAAAATAATCGCCGGACCCGGTGTAACGTCAAGGAGTTGGAGAACGATAGAGATAAGAGTTTTATAGATTACTTTAATGTTCATTTGAAGAATGTTATCTTAATTATAATATGATTATTATTATATTTAAGATTACATGATTTTTTATTGATATTTGTATTGTTGGATTTTTAACGGATACATAATTTATATCGGAGTAGGAAAAATATTATAATGGACTCGTATATTTTGAAGTATTCATTCAGCTGATTAAATTGTAAATAATTAAGTCCAGAATTCTTTTGGTGTTTGAAAAATTATCTTCGTAAAGTTATGTAGTAATAGTTCTTATGTAACGTTGCCGCGAATTTGCTGGAAGGCAAATTAACTCCATGTAGACCAACAAAAGATAAAAATCTACGCTTCTCGCTATGTTTTGACTCCGAGATAATGCTAATTCGTTTTGAAATGATTCCGGGGTCAATTTTAGACACAAATTCCCGCTGTTCGGAACGTTGCCGCGAACTTGCTGGAAGGCAAATTCGCACCATGCAGACCAACAAAAGGTAAAAATCTATGCTTCTTGCTATCTTTTGACTCCGAGATAATGCTAATTCTTTTTTAAATGATTCCGGGGTCAATTTTAGATACAATTTCCCGCTGTTCGAAACGTTGGCGCGACTTGCTGGGAGGCAAATTTTGCTCCATGCAGAACAACAAAAGGTTCAAATCTATGTTTCTTGCTTTCTTTTGACTCCGAGATAATGCAAATTCTTTTTGAAGTGATTCCGGGGTCAATTTCAGGTCCATTTTCTAACAGACTGGAACGTGTGATAGTGAATCCGGAACGGATTCATTACATTTTGAGAACTCGGAGCGATTCACACGCATTCGGAGCCATATTCATTGGATTCGTTCCGGCCGGAACGACACACTTCTAGCCGTAACGAGGAATTACGTACAGTTTTTTTTTAATGAAATGTAAATTTAAATGCATATTTTTTCACCGGTCTCGACTGAAACCGATGTTTTTTGTAGTAACTAAGTTTAAAAGTAGTGTACTTTTCAAAATCTGTGCCTATTAAAAAAGCGGCGGCTTATTGCAAAGTTACCCCATTTTCAATAAATGTAATACAAAATCTTATGTATTGATTCTAAATTCCAAAAGTCTAAAATTAATACCTCAAAAATCGCGTCGACTCTTTCAATGATATTAATGTTAATAATAATAACGTTGTAAAGAGTGTAGACTACAAAATTCACGGGTTGTATTATCTAGTATATTTTGGTTGTCAAACTCACCTCTGTTTTTAGGATTTTTCTGCTTTTCAAAGACAGAGGTTATTTTTTGTTGGCGTGCAAACATGATGTACTAGAACGTTCACTTCGTGACCTTTGAATAATTAATAGCTCTTCCAGCATAAATAAACCAACACTGTCTTCCAGTAATTTGGTTTGACAAGCTTGATATTTATGTTTTGAGATTTGAGTTTTCGACGGTTGAACCATAGCCATAGATATTGAGTGAACGTGAGCGGCGCGCGCAGTTTCATTTAAAGACCGATATCTATGGATTAGTGATGGCCACAACTGGCCACAACAGAAGGCAGTGCCACAACCAATTTCGAAACATTTTCACAATATGACCACGCAGACAAACATTACAAAAATTCATATTACTAAAAAGTTGCCACTAAGTAGACCGGTCACCGTTTTTACCAGGTGCCTATTGGATTATTTAACTGGCTAGTAAAATTTTGCGGAAGCAACACGCGCTCTTCTTAAAAATTAATAAAAATCAAATATGTATTATTTTTCGCGCGCTGCCCCGCGTTTGACAGTTTCTGATTTGAAATAACGTTTATTCAATGAATACTCTGAAATTATAATATTAACCATGGTAAGATATTCCTTAAATATATTATTGGATTACATTTCTTGTAAAGATTCAGTTTATCATAACCACAAACTACAAAAACAGAGCTGTCAAAATACTGCGTCTCTGTAACCAGAATGATAAACATGTAAATAAAAGCCCATAATAAACCGCAATTAGTACGATAATCCTGCAGGGATATAATTTAATAACAAATCCGAATGGAACATTCAAGAATTAATCGAATTACGCCCTGTTTTTCTACATTTATATTGTGCATATTTTCCATGTAACTTGGCTAAAATGGTACAATCGTAAAATCTTTTTGTTTATCTTTATGAATTGATCCTTATCTAAGTATTATATCATTTGGATTTGGTACAAATATTATAGTATATTTGACAATAATTATTTTTTATTGTCAATTTCCTTTTCTTATATCATTATTCTCTGTAGTAGTCTATATATATATATTGCTATAAATATCACCTTATGTATCACGGCAATGTTAGACGAGTCATAGTCCTACTGGCTCCTGGCAGTTGGGACTTCAAATAATAGTTTGTTTTATTCTTTAGGACATCAGGGCATATTTTGGAGCAGGCAAAAAACCTGTCAAGTCACCCGTTGTAGAGAAGGGCAAAGCGAAGAAGAGACCCGGAATCACCCTGAGCGATGATGATGACGTCATTCCCGAATCACCAACCATCAATTCTAAGCAAAAGGTATTATTTAAACATACATTTCATTCAAACTATTATCATTGAAGTTCCCCAAAAAGATATTGGTACTAACCAAATACTGTAGAATATAGTGCAGCCTCTCATAACAAGCAAAACCGATTGTGAAAAAAATGCTTCCTTAACCTTTGCCTACATGATGGTACACACCATAGAAAATTAATTACTAAGAATTCTGAGGAGCTACAGTTCTAAAATTAAAAGCAACGTCTGGAATGATATTGGTGCAAGCGATTCTGACCTTGTCCTTGTACAGTTTATTTATACATTAGGATTAAAATCGCATTTAATTTTTTAACCTTTCATCTGTCACCCGGACACCGGTGTCCGAGCGACAGATATTTCGCATAACGAGTGACGCTAGTCTCTGGTGAGCACTTGTTCCGCTAACCGCCAAAAATTGTGGATTTTTAGACTCCATTCTAGAACATGAATAATTGCAATCGGAACATACAAAAGATTTTTCTCCACTTTGCATCAGCATGTGTTTCGCCAAATGTCCTTTGGCAGGACTATTAACGGGACACTGCCATCTCAGGAGACACATGCAGATATTGGGAGTGGAAAACACCAATATATGCGGAAAATGTGAAGAGGATGAAGAGACTCCAATTCACCTATGGTGCCAATGTCCTGCCCTGGTGGGAACTAGGCTCAGATACCTGGGGAGACATACAGTAGAACCAGAAGACATAGCCACATAGCCAATAACAACCCTGGTGAACTTTATTAAAGGGACTGGGTTGTTAGGATTGAGGTAAAATGGGAGATAGCACAATGGGCCTATGGCCTAAGTGTACATGAATAGTTATTTGAATAAACTTTAAAAACAAAAAAAAATTGTTTTGGCATGGAACGCATTATCATATTTTACATTGGTTTATATGGGAAAAATTGTTTCGCTTAATGAGTGTTTCACATAACGAGTTTCTGTAACGAATTATGCTTGTTATAAGAGGTTCCAATGTAGTTATAATACCTCCAACATCTGACATTTTCCATACATTCTCATGGCAGTAATTATTTACATTAGACGTGTTTAATTTCCTGTTATGTTTTAGGATAAGAAGAAAAAGAGGTTTCGCATTTCTTCAGACTCCGATGAAGACGATTTTGTTACAAAGTCGGCCAAGTCAAACAATGCTTCGAAACCAACCAACAGTCCTGCACCAAAACCAAAGGCAAAACCCAAGGAGACGAAGAAACCGGCTTTAAAAGAAGTTAAAGTCGCCGACCTATTTGGTAAAGGTCCAGTTCACAGAACACCAATTCCTAAAATTTCTAAAAAGACAGAAGAAGTCAAAGAAAAGACAGAAGAAACCAAAAAAGTGACAGAATTAGGGGTCCACAATGATGATGGATTCGATCAAACACTCATTCAGTTAGATGATGAAGCCACAGTTTCCCAAAGTGATAAAAAATCTGATTTAAAGGATTCTTCAAATGCCAAAAATTCCGATTTGATAGATTCCCCAAATGCAAAAAAGTCAGATACAAAAGATAGTCCTACCAAACCAGAAAGTGTTGTAGAGCCAAAAGCAGAACCACAATTGAAAGCCAATTACAAAATTCCTCATAAACCTAAAGGCTCCAGCGATAAGAATAGGAATGAATCCGGTAGTGATAGAAGGAATGATTCTCACAGCAGTAGGGATGATGACAGAAGAAACAGAAGTGGCGACAGATATAGAAGTGATGATAGATACGGTAGGGATAGAAGTAGTGATAGGTATGATTCTAGGCACGGTAGAGATAACAGGAATAGCGATAGGCATAGCAATAGAAATAGCGATAGAAACAGAGATAGAAGTAATGATAGAAATAGCGATAGAAACAGAGATAGAAGTAGCGATAGAGATAGAAATGAAAGATCTGATAGAAACAGCGATAGAAATGATAGATCTGATAGAAACAGCGATAGAGATAGAAATGATAGATCTGATAGAAGCGGAAGAGAAAGGTACAATGATACTAAAAGCAGTTCTGAATCTAAGCGTGATAAAGATAGAAGGCATGATAATCGAAGCAAAGACCGTTTGCCGACCCCTTCACCAGTCAAAAATGGCCGTGACACTTTAAAATCTCCAGCCAAGAAGGAGGAAAATGTAATCATTGAAGATGAAAAATCTTACGCTTACAAAAAGCCAGCTAGAATATCGAGGGTTGACCAAAAGAAAGCGATATCCGAAAAAGTTCACGGAAAGAAAGATTTCTCCGTGTTTATTGATAGTGACAATAAAAATAAGGCCACTGATGATAAAAAGAAAGTCGTCGATGATAAGAATAATGCCATTGTTGATAAAAAGAAGGTTGCTGATGTTGACAGCGATGCGGATATGAATGAAACGGTGGAATACGGCATTACTTCGCCCACTGCAGATTCTGATGATCACAATGATACAGCCAAGTCTAAAACAAGGAAAAGGAAGAATTTGGATACATCAGGTTAGAAGCATATTATTTCTTGTTGGATTGGTATCTTGAAATAAATCAGAGAATCCAGAACATATAATTAAATAATGAACTGGTTGCACAGTGCGAGCTACTGACCGACTCGCACGTTGCAGTTACTCGTATAATGCGGTCACCCGGTGCGGAAAACTCACGCGCTGGCTCGCACTGTTTAACCAGGCCTTTATGTTTGACGAGGAAAACCTTGTAAGAGAGTTTCTCTATAATGATTGTAATGTAATTTTTTCTTTACATTAAGAATCAGAATTAACGGAAGAAGAAAAGCAGGAGAGGAAAAGAGCCTCGTCAGTCCTCTACAAGAGCTATTTGCAACGCAGCGGCCCCAAAAATCCTGGCTCCAAAGAAGTTCCTGAGGTATATTATCATATTTTATATACATCAAATATCACACTAGACAAATGGATTTATTTATTTATTTATTTATTGACGCCCTATTGGGCTTTTACACATAGATACAAATTTATTTTATAACAACAATATAACCTAAATAAAAAAGATTACAAAATATATAAAAAAAGCATAAACACAATATAATAAATAAGAATATATCTAATGCTAAATCCACATGCATAACTTTTATGGCATGGAAAGCGCAAAGCTGTGCTGCAGAGCCGATGAAAGTTATGAGTTTTCTTGTGTTCGTAGAAACAATGTTCGTAGGGACGCCGATTTGCAGTAGTGTGAACATAGTTGGTTACATGCGTTGTGCACGCTGTTTCTAATAATGGTTCATAACCCATCTACCATGATTCTATTATTTATGCCTACCAACAATTTTCATAATTTTCAGTATCAAAGACGGATATAAAAATGATTTAACCTTTTTATAATATTATGTATTATTATTGTAATTTGTAACTATCCATAATCTACTGATAATGAATACAGAATATATAATGATGTTAAGACAATTCTCTACATGCAGGGTACTCCAACTTGTCTCTCTGGACTGGCCTTCCTTATGACAGGAGTTTTGGACTCCCTGGAACGTGAAGAAGTTGCCGATATTATCAAGAGATGTGGTGGCGAAGTGAAAAATTCACTCACAGGAAAGGTAGGCGATCAATAGTAGTAACTTCTTCAAACACAGCAAAGGTTAATGATTTTCAGAATCTAGAAGGCCAGTTGTTTCACGGAAATGTAACATTTTCATCAAATGGCCATTCAGCACCATTTTGTTTTTTTGACATATGAAAGGTAGGCAATCAATAGGATTGTTAACATCGATTTTAGGGGAATTTCAGCTTTCTATCAAATAAGGTATTTCCACAGTTTTTTTTTTGCTTAAAAAAATTAAGTAAAAAATTACAATCATCACGGCATTTTTATTTTATGATGTTGATGAATAAATTCTCTACAACCAGTCTAAGTTGCCCATTTTTGTAATCCCACCAAAATGGCATTTTCGACGTGTGACGTCACAAGAGTCGCCCGTTCTTGAAAAATTTCCGACAGTTCTGCTTTGTTTGTTTGATGACGTGCGTACGAAGCGTAGTTGGCAACCACTGACCGTTTCGGTTTTGTAGGTTTTTGAGCATTTTTAAAATGAATAAATTTGAATGAAAACTTAAAAAACAAACATTTTTATGACGATGATTAAAATCAGAAAAACGATCTTTAAGTATTCTATGCATTTTCAACAGAATCCCTCGTTTGTGAAAATATCCTATTGTAATTAGCTGACAAACTTAACAACGTGATAGTTAGTTGTCTTCTGCTGATCACAATTTGATGACGATTTAAAATCTGCATTTAATGAAGACCTGTCAAAATCAAAATGGCGCTAAATGACCACTTGAAGTCAATTTTACAATTTAATTTGTGTAAAACAATGCTCAAAGTTAATTTTGTGACCAGATCTGAATATCCTGGTATTTTAACATTATTCTATAGATTCCCTGACGAGATGCCATAGACACTAAAACTACCATTTTTCATTGCTAACCGTAGTACGTAGTACAGTGGAACTCTTAGTGGTTTCGCCACTAAGAGTTCCACTGTAACTTCTCTGCTGCATGCGGTGTATTAACCCTTACCACTCCATTATTTATTAATATTTTTTGTCAGCCAACTCTAATTTAAATAATGACAAAATATTAATTTATCAAAAAATTATAAAAATTGTTAAATTGGCAGTTATAAAAAAATTGTTAAAAATTCATTTGTAATTATTTATCCTTCAAATAAAAAACAGTGTACAGAAAACATTATGGACAAATTATATTTTTGCATAGTAGGGTACTTTTTAAAACATTCTCCAGAATGGAGACCAGGTTTTCTGGAACAGGTCTCACATAACCACACTGTTTCGCGTCTTTCCCTGGAATCTTTCTGTTACTTCACGCAGTACAGTTATTTTAACACTATCATTAGCAGAATCTTCAAAATCACAAGCAATTACTTCACGCAGTACAGTTATTTTCTGTGCTGTTAACACTAGCATCATCAGGATCTTCAAAATCACAAGCAACGGGCTCGTAATCACTGTCATTTTCATAAGATTCATCTTCCGAAAACACTTGGTATTCAGATGCCATATCACGGGAAGTTCCCGCCATTTTAGGTTATGTGAATTTGCAAAGGTTATTTTATAGTAAAATAAAAACGGAAAACAGTGAAAATCTTATTAAAACATGAATTTATATGTTTTTTATCAAATAATCACAAGAAACAACGTCACGTGTTGTAGTGTATCTAAAAGCTTCCGGCTTGTAGACATAGATGGCAGTGCTAAGAGCTGTCTTTAGATTCCGCTAGATGGCAGGTAGGTTAGTACCTGTGGGAACCAAGAGAGGGTCAAACAGCTCTGAGAAAGCATTCACTGGTACACAAGGTTTAGATTCCATTTAGCCAGCTTCTAGTTAGGTCGATCAACGAAATCTACATTGTAAACCGCGAAGTGTATAATAAACGCAGATAATAACATAAAGTATCTATTATTCCAATAAGTAATCTCCATCCAAAGTATTGGAGAATCTGTTAGTGTCTGTACTAAATAACGGAACGCTACACGTGTCAAGTTTTGCACGAGAACATACACCGTGCGCGCATGTCTTATCTTGCCGGCCGCCAGCCGACAATTGAGTTGTAGCGTACAAATAGTGATGTCGGCTGGCACCCGACAAACGAGTGGTAAGGATTAAGAAAAGAGAAGCTATCAGCAGTGCACCTTTATATGTTTTTTTTTTATCATTACTCTTTTTAAAATTAAAACATAAAATATTGAGTAACAAATTATGTTGCGAAAAGCATTCTGTACCATTTGTTAGCATTTTTCCCTCCTAAAACTTTAAAAATAAAACCATTATGCGAAAATTATATTGCGAATAATGTTATCTGCAAGAAAATTTAACTATATATTCACAATTTGTTGATATCAGGTAACCCATATGATATGTGGAGAAGAGGCTGGTCCTGCCAAACTCGCCAAGGCAGAAAAAATAGGAACCACCGTCCTGACAGAAGATGGTTTCCTCGACCTCATCAGGAAACTCAGCGGATCGAAGCCGAGCAAAGCCGATCCCGTCAAAATCAAGAAAGAATCTCCGCAAGATAAAAAAACCCCAATCAAAAAAGAAGCCAAAAGAAATGAAGTATCTCAAAAGAAATTAGACTCAATCAAAACTGAGAAAGATTCCGTTGATGGTGCCAAGAAAAAGAATGCCAGTGAAGTTTTAAAAAGGGAAAAGGACATCAAAGTGGAAATCGCCTCCCCAAAGAAAAAGAGCAAATATTTCGATGAAGATGAAAAGATTGGAAAGGAAAAACAAAAATCTGAAGGTATTTACATCTCTTTGTTTAAATATTATTTATGAACTTGTACGAACAATTCGGTATCTCTGATTGAAAATCCGTTATTAACAGACCAATTGCAATCTCTGGTGCAAAGACGTGGGTAAGCTAAGTCTGTTCCACAGTTATTTTTATGGAGCCCGTTCAAAGGCTCGAGGTGCACAAAACCCGACGAACACAAACAGAATATACATTCACAGTTGATATCGGCTTTGTGAGTGTCTACAGCCCTACCCTAACCCTTCTCACAATGCTGACCAACCGAGTTTTTCTTTACTCTGTACAAACAGGGGAGCTTGTGTGAGGTGTAACATTATTATTAAAAAAATATATATTTTTGTAATTATTTGATGTTTTAAATATTTTGTTTTTTAAAAAAACATTGTTTCAAAAAGTGCCTCTTGGTTACTCTATCTTGCCTTTTTAGGTGGCATTGTTGACTCAGTATGCCTGTCCTTCTGCCGGCCTCCTCAGTACAGGTCCAAGCCAAAAGCTTTTTTAAAGAAATTGTTTTTTAAAACCCCATTCACTGATATTTCCAATAGTTATTCATTCATGTAAATATGTTGGCATTTTTCCACTGTAATATGTTGTCTTCCTTCTTGAGCCAATATTTCCTCAACCTTACAGCCCTTTATTTCTGTAGAAGTTATTCCATAGACAAAATAAAAAATAGACCTGCCCATAAGGTCGAGGGGAACAAAGTTGTGCAGAGTGGGGGAGTTGTGTGGGTGTATTCCTTTCTGTGATTTGGTTATAAATTGATCCGACAGATGTGTATTTTTGTATGAAAATGTATTTTTTCAGAGAAAGTAGAAAGCAAGAAACCATCAGCTGTGCCAGTAGTGGATGTGAACTCTATGTCATGGGTGGACAAATACAGACCCACCACACTGAAACAGATTATCGGACAACACGGAGATGCCAGCAACGTTAACAAGTTAGTACATAAGAGGGTATAACCAGAGAATACCGGAAGTTTGTCCTTTTTAAATCAAATTTTTGACGTATTGACCCTTTTTTACAAAAAAATAAAATATATATAAATATATTTTGAAAGATTGTTATTTTATCAGGTAAATTTATGTTTTAAATTTTGAAAAACCAATTTAATTATTCAATACAGTAAGGTTATACCGTTGGTCGTTGGCAGATTTGTTAAATTTTCAAATGAAATTTTGTATTATACAGCACACATTTCAAATCATATAATTATACAGTAAAATAAATTAATACATAATCCAGTAAAGACACTGTTTAGAATTTTAATTTTAGTTCAATTAAAATCATTCATAAATCCGTGAACGTGTTTTGTGACGAAAATACCTTGGTTTGTCTATTTATTTAAAGTCTTACACAGTGGTGAAGCTATAGGGTGGCAGGGCTGGCAAAATGCCACGGGCGCCGCGGGGGTCGGGGCCCCGGCCGCCGTGGGGCCGCGAGCTCAAAAGTAACCTAACATTTTTAACAAAATTTAGTAAAAATTATAAATTTTATATAAGTACATAAAATCATCTAAGTTACACACCACTAAAGACCATATACAAATTCAAATAAATTATTAAAAATGAAACGGATTCATAAGAAAAGGATGTCATTCAATTTTAGAACGCAACCATTGGTTGCTGAATTTTTTGTCGCGGTAGATTGGCTGCTCGGGCGAGCTAGAGACGCTCTACTTCTATAGACTGTTAGCTCCTTGGAGTTATTATTCCAAAATGTCACATGTAGGTAATATTAACAGATAGGATAGGTATGTACATGGAAAGTAGGTAGAAGGGAGATGTATGTGTTAATAGAAACAAAGAAAGATATGTCATGTAAGCATGCCGACCGTCACCGAGCTACGACCAAACTGAAGGGACTATCAAATCCCCTGTGTAATTAAAGTAATGCATTTGGTGTGTAGGTGGAAACAAAGGTATTTCATACTACATAATAATAATAGTTGATGGCCCATCTCCCTTATTTGTATTATGGTTGATTGAAATGTTTCAGATTGGTGAAGTGGCTGTCGGAGTGGTACACCAACAGGAAGATCACCCACCCCAAGCCCAGTCCCTGGGCCAAGGACACAAAGGGGGGCTACTACAAGGCTGCCTTGCTCAGCGGACCACCTGGAGTCGGTCAGTTCCTCTTGAGAATGATTATTTATTTTATACACCCTAATTTTACACCGGCCTTTTACATATTATGTATAACTAGCGCAGACCTGACAAAGATCATATTGACATAACCTGTGAAAGATCATAATCATATATCTGTGATATATAATTTAAGTGTAAACCTTAGAAATGTGTACATCTTAAAACACTTTGTAAATTGAAGATGCACTTAATCAGAATTGTTTGTATTAGGTATATTGTTGGATATTTTTTGTTATTATGGTCCTGTATCTAAATGTCGTTATTTTATTGGTCAATGACATAAACATACTTATTCACTGTCATATATAAATGTGTAGACGTTTATAACGCAAATAAATAAAATAAATATCTGCTAGGCCCTGCAGGCGGCAGGCCACACGGCAGTAGCTTGGTAACAAACTTCACGTACGAAGATGGTTTTGCATAAGGCACAGCGTCAAAGATGTACTCTAAGTGGAGTTCTTAAATTTCAACCATACAGTCGCTAGCGTATTAATAATAACTAGCAGTGAAAAACCCGCTCCGCGGGTTTTTGCTACTAGGCCCTGCGGGCGGCATTCCGTTCTGCTTCGCCCAGTTTAAGTGTTGTGACTATTTATAAGGCATCACCCTTTTGCAAAACTAACTACTATTAACATTAAACTACAGAATACTTATATTTAATAGGTAGATATATAATAGTAGACATTCTTACATTAAGACCGTGAATAATGAGAGGTACATAAATCTTCTTATTATTGAATGAAAGCAAAAGATGTTTCTTCTTCTTCTTCATATTTTTTTCCTTAAATATAGTATTATGGATAGCGCCACTTCCGTTTGCAAATCGCATGTAAGCGAGTGATAAGTGTGCATATTACGGCAGCAGCTCCGTGGAAAAAGTCATGTTCACGGACGGCTCAGAATGGTGTCCATACAGTGTGGCGTTGGGGATTTACTCGGAGTAGGGTTCCTTAATTTGAACCGTACGGGCATTACCGTATTAATATACTTCGAATTGTGTTTTATTTTGTAGGTAAAACAACAACTGTAAATTTGGTGTGTAAGGAATTGGGATTCGACACTGTGGAGTTCAACGCATCAGACACTCGAAGCAAGAATTTGCTAAAGGAGCATCTCACCGATCTGGTCTCCACTAATTCCCTGGCCGGCTATGTTCATGGTATGGAAACTTAATTTACATTTTTTTTAACCCCCAACTGGGCGTCGAACCGAGCATCCCTCTTCTAATATTGTTATTTCCGATTTTGAAATACGAGATCGACAAAAAAGACTTAAAAAATAAGAGGTATAACCTTTTGAAAGCCAGTATAGGAAAAATATATTTTTTCAATTCCACGTAAAAAATTTGGCATTTCTCACCTTTCTTACTTTTATAACATTTATTTTGTGATATGTACGAGGCGTATCCAGAAAGTAAGTGTACTGAGGCTCTCACGACGGAATGAATTTTATTTTCGACATGTTGGCTACACTTACGTGTAGCCTGACTCTTTCCCTCCGTAACGAGACCGGTTCAAGGTCAGTACGTTGAAAAGTGTCGACGTGACAACATTTTTCGTGAAAAATGTCAATCCAATCTCCCGCCAAGTGCGAAATACGCGGCGTTATCCGTTATCTCGTTTGGAAGGGAAAACCTCCGGTTGAGGTTTATAATGAGGTGAAAACTGCATATGGTGATAAAGCTATGAATCATACGAGTGTGTACAAGTGGTATCGCGAGTTTAAAAGCGGTCGTAACGGGCGTCACACCTCTTCACCCTCCGCCAAAAAGTTAAAAACCACAATTTCAGCCAAGAAAATCATGGCATCCGTGTTTTGGGACTGTCAAGGCATAATTTTGATTGAATATCTGCCTCAAGGGGAGACCATCAACTCTGCAAGATACTGTGAGACCCTAAAAAAATTGCGAAAGGCGATTCAAAACAAGAGGAGAGGCATACTGACAAAGGGAGTCAGCCTGCTGTGCGACAATGCCAAACCACACACGGCCAACGCCACGAAGGAACTGCTTGCCTCGTTTAAATGGGATGTCCTGAACCACCCCGCGCATTCCCCTGACCTAGCACCTTCAGATTATATCTCTTTACCTCCCTGAAGCTGCACATGGGTGGAAAAGGGTTTTCAACCGACGAAAAGGAAAAGGAGGAGGTGGAGAAGTGGACGAAGGGGTTGGCGGGAAACTACTTTGACGAAGGCATCAAAAAGTTGATACCCCGCTTCACCACCTGCATTGAGAGGAATGGCGACTATGTCGAAAAATAGCTTACATACGTACTATGGTAACCATTTATTTTTTTTGTTTCAGAAAAAAAAATTGTAACCTACAAAAGTTCAGTACACTTACTTTCTGGATATGCCTCGTATGTGTATAAACGACCATATTTTATCAGAGATTCAAAATATTTCCGCTCTACATTAAATCCAAATAAATGAAATATTTCTGAATGTATCCGAAAACTAAAAACGGTTTTTGAAAGATGATAAAATACTCTTTCAAATTTTATATATCAAAATAAACATATAATATTTTAAATATAAAAAATTTTCATGCAAACATAATAAAGTTTTAAAAAAGGCTCATCTTTCATTTTTCTAACTAAAATTTATTAGACAAATGTATTATAAATGTTATTGATACCTCACTATTTTGTCGTTCCATGTAAAAATAATTAAAATTTCATAAATTTTTTTCAAATTGCGATCCGAATCTTTGGTTTCATAAAGGTCTACATTTTACTTATTTGTTAACTTTTATATTTGAGTATAAAGCATGGTATTTTCTCTTTCTAACACCGTTTATATCATATTTCTTACTACGATAGTAATGGAGACATCAATTTCTATTAGACCTATACGATTTTTCCGAAAAGAGAATAAATTAACCTGACAGGGACCTTTGATTTTAGTCACCCTCACAATGACATGCATTACTTTTTTTTGATTTATGGTTCCATAGCAAAATATTTAGCACTATAGTTTGTTATTTATTTGTCTTCAGGTAAAATGGGAAAAGGCGCTGTGACCAAGAAACATGTTGTGATCATGGACGAAGTTGACGGAATGGCTGGAAATGAAGATAGAGGTGGGTTAAGATACTTCTTCTTCCTTGCACTGTCCCAACTCATTGCTTAGCTAGGCTGTTGGGGTCGGCTCTCCTCGTTCTCAAGTTGTAGCTTCTTTGGTTCTGGGTATCGCTCTCTTCCAGGCCGATTCTACTTAGGATTTTGGAGCATTGAGTCATCCAGGAGTCCTCTGGATGACTGTCGATGAAGCTCCATAGACATTGCCTGCTTCACTGTGTGGTCTGGTGGTCTCCGTTTTATGTGACCATACCATCTCAACTGTCGTTCCTCTAGCTTATTGTTTATGCCTGTGACACCCAGGCTACCACGAATGCGTGAACTTTTAACTTTATCTTTTAGTGACACTCCTGCCGACCATCTAAGCATTCGAGTGGGTTAAGATACTAAACATTCAGTTTTATAATAAGTAGAATAAAGGGGAATCGTTTCTTCTGTGAACACCGCGCAAGAATCCCAACTGGGAGAGGATGAGTTAGAGATAGGTTTGGAAATACCTGGCTTTTCAGATCTGATCATCAAACATGGCTAATGCAATTACTGTGTGGTGGTCTTTCACCAGGGCAAAACTGAGAGTACTAGCACTCTGGAACTTGCCGCAAACATACTTTTTTGGATTAGCTCCATACAGGATGCCCTGAGGAAAATCGTTCCCTTCAGGACCTACATCATCTTTGGGGAAGCTGCTACGTGGAGGGTCTTCTTAGGAAAGGAAGGAGTGGATTTTCTGGGAAGGAAAAAGGTATGGGGGTTGGGTAGGAGTCTGGAGGTCAGTTAGTCCATCCATCCCTCCCAGTTCAAGTTCCGAGAGTAGTCCTGCTGGAGAGGTCAAAAGGTCTCCGCCAACCAGTCTCTCCTGCTCCGACTTGCCACGCAGCCACGACAAGACCCAGACAAACCTCACCTCATGAATCCGGGCACTCCTGCTAAGTCACCAAAGGTACCGGACCACTTAGAGTGACCTATGGCAGAAGTGTTAGTTATCCCTTAAATGGTTGCGAAAGGCGGTACCCACATCCGCCTCTCAAATTAAAATAATATAATGCTATATATAACTGAAACGAAATGTGTTATAAATTATTATTTCATTGATTTAATGTTGTTTTTGTGTGCAGGTGGAATGCAGGAGCTTATATCGCTCATCAAAACCACTTCGGTACCCATTATCTGCATGTGCAACGACAAGGCCAGCCAGAAGATGAGATCGCTGGTGGGAAACTGCTTCGATCTTACTTACAGCAAGCCTAAAGTGGAACAAATTAAGGTATGTAAACGAATCCACGCTAGGTACCCTATGTCTCGTGACAGAGGGTCTGTGGAACCCCTAAATGATGATATTGTGTGGCAGATGCTGTACAGATGGTGTACAGCAGGAAAGTAAGAAACTACCTTGCAATGCAGATTTAGTTGCGAAACATAGCCAAAGCCAGTTCAAGAAAAGTGGTACATTTTCAGTATCACCCTAGTGATCATCCAATCGAAACGTTGCTTGAAGTGAATCAGATCTGAATAGCTAGTCCCTTCCTCAATCCCTTCAGCCACACAAAACACCATTTTTGGGGTTGCTTTAGTCCCACTGACTTCCTTCCAGTTGGGACTCCCGCGTGGTATTCACACAAAAAAAATGTATAAAAATTTTTGCACTGCAATAGGAATTGAACCTGCATGAATACCTCGTTCAAGATGCACTACAAATGTTCCATATGAAAATATAAAATGTCCCGCCACCTCTCTAAATATATTTGTTCAAACTTTTTATATGTACTACAAACTGTTTTTCTTTGTATTATGGTACTACAAATTCTGATGTGGTGAGGCTGTGAGGGTGGATGTACAAGATGTTAGCTACATTTGAGGTGGGACACCTCAAAACCTCTATTTGAGTACCTCATACAAACTCGTTATCTTAATATCGTTATCTAATACAAACTCGTTATTTAAATTGCATTTGGCACTTTACACACTTTGGTTCCTTAGAACAGGCAATCTGCCTAGCTAGGAACTAATATCGACCTAAAACAACGTAATAACACTTGTATTCATTTTAAATATATTCTCTTATTATGTAATATTATTTGTTATTTTGGCTTTAAATGTATCAAATGTAAATAAATAAATAAATAAAAAAAAAAAATAATAACTCAGCCTTACTCAGTTTATAATATTTTGTTGTTTTATCTTCCAAATTATTCTGTAATGAATTCCATGTTGATTTCCAGGCCGCCATGATGACCATCTGCTTCAAGGAGGGCATCAAGATTCCGCCACAGTCGCTGCAGCAGATGATAGTGGGCGCCAATCAAGACGTGCGCCAGATCCTGAACTTGCTGTCCGTCTGGTCGGTGGCCGACAAGAATATGGACGCTGACACCGTGGCCAGGGACTCCAAATTGGCGCATAAGAACATGAAAATGGTGAGCATTTTACACGTAATTAAATATAAAGAATTACGAGAAGCTACATTACTGAAATAGAAAGCAACGTCTGGAATGATATTGGCGCAAGCGATTCTGACCTTGACCTTGTACAGTTTCTTTATACATAAGGGTTAAGGGGGCGGGTAAAATTTTAAAACCTTTTTTTAATTTTTCTGAATGTACAACATGTTTAGAGTATTGTTTCAAAATTTCAAGGAGCAAAACTAACGAAGATACAGCTTTTCAAGCGACCGGCCCTTTTCGATTTTCGACCGGATTTTCGAGTATAAAAAACTTTAAATCGATTTTCTCACAAACAAATTTTTGAAGTTCGTGAACATCATAACTCAAAATCTACTTGACCGATCCTTTTGAAATTTTGTATACTATTTCTAATAGGTAGTCGGAGAGATTTTTTTTAACCATTTCCAAATTCACTAAATTTTTTTAGCAAAAATCGCGTTTTTCACTTCAAAATGCTGCCAAAAAAAAAAAAAAAAAAACTCCCTCTGAATACCCAAGAAAAAATCACTTTTTAAATGCATTTCGCCTTTTTTGTTTCGGATTATCCGGTAATGAGTTATGATGTTCAACTTTTTTTCGAGGCGGCTTGGAGATTAACTCTCACATATTTTTTATTTATATTGTTTTCAAAGATTCATCAGATGTTATACTATAACATGTATACGAAATAAATAAACCAACATTCTTCATTTCCAAAAAAAATCATGAAAATATGCCTTTTTTGCCTTTAAAAATAAATAAAAAATGCATTTAAAAATAAATAAAAAAATCTTTCCGAGCGACAGATGACAGGTTAAACAGTTATATCCAAGTTTAAAAAAAGTTAAAATCAGGGCAGATATGTGTGCTTATGTATATGGATGCGATACCGTGTTGCCAGCTCCAACCCTCTATGAGCTGATATTGCAGTTGAATTTAAAATGGTTTTCTGCATTTAGTTTTGGTGTAGGCGTTAATTTCAGAATACCAATAAATGTTTAGCGCCGTCGTCTCAGTCAGCATAGAAAAAATATATTTTTTCAATACGACGTAAAATATTTGACAGTTCTCACCTTTCTTACGAACTCAATTTTTATAACATTTCTTTTGTGATATATTACAAAAATTACATCAAAATAATGTAGATAAAACGATCTTCCTAATAATCACTCAAATCTATGCTTTCCACAATGGATTTATATCAAAAACAATGAAAAAATATAGACTTCGAATACGACTCCATTCATATTATCAAGCGGCAGTCCGCCATCTTTTGTGCCCGGCGCATCACCGTGAATTAATTTGAATTATTCGGAGAGGCTAGACGCTATCCAAGAACGAGAATGTCCCAAGCGATTCTGACCTTGTTCTTCATACAATTTCATATATAATATAATATTATACATAAGGGACAAAATCGCTTCCAAAATCGATGGTACACCTGAGTACGTACGGCCAATGACAGGTTAATATTAATGGGATTTTTGTGAATTTCAATTGCTTAATTACTTAGGCTTGCTCTCTGTGTATTAAGTCTTCCCAGGACTTCAGGGGCAATTCCGAAGTGCTCGGAAATTGCCGATTTGGCTGGCTGGGTATTATATGCATTTACTGACCTATTAGGGTGCTCAATTAGCTATAAACAATGTGTTATTCGACATAATTACTTATCTACTAGATAAAGCAAGAAAAATAGGTAGATTGTGACTTCTAACTCAGTTTTGACAAAAATGTCACGTAATGACTTTTGGCACTAAACCGCTAATTTGTGATAGATAATAGAAGCAAACGGAATTATGGCATGGAAGTGTGCCGACTGTCACCGACCTGTAACCAAACTACAAGCAGCGGAGCCAATGAAAGTTAAGCGTTAAGTGTGTAGGTAGAAACGAAGGCGGGGTACCGCCGTGCGTAGATGGATGGACAATACTGTGCAACATTTCTGTGCAAGCGACTTCATACTAATAATGGTTCATGACCCATCTCCCTTGTTTCTATTACCAATGGGTGTTGCAGATGAGATTAGACACCTATTAAACAATATTTCATTCTTCTTCTTCTCGTGCCCTGTCCGTTCAACGGATGTTGGCTATCATGTTGGCTATGCGGACTTTGTTTACTGCGGCTCTACAGTAGACTGGCCAAACCACTGTCTCAAGTTTTTCAGCCACGATGTCCTCCCTCTTCCTGGGCCCCATCTTCCGGCAATCTTTCCCTGCATTATGAGATGCAAGATCTCGTACTTCTCCGGATGTCTCATCACGTGTCCTAGATATTGAAGTTTTCGGATTTTTATTGTTTTAATAACTTCTTTTTCTTTATTCATCCGAACTATAACATCTTCATTCGTAACTCTGTCCATTCAGCTTATTTTTAGTATTCTTCTGTAGATCCACATCTCGAATGCCTCAAGTCGCCTTACCAGTTCTTCAGTAAGTGTCCAGGCTTCCATTCCATAAAATAATACTGAAAACACGTAGCATCTGACCATTCGCACTCGTAATCCAAGGTTGAGATCATGACTGTAGAACATCTTTTTCATGCGGATAAAGATTTTATTATTTTATTATTTTTTTATTTATTGAATCTATATAATAAGGTTTACATTTTTTTTTTGGCCTTGCCTGTCTCACTAGGAACTCCTGTGTCGAGACAGACTAGTTTACAAATATTTTCTAATTATAATATGAAGTACATTTTTCAATAAAGCAAAAATATTTGACAAAATTTTCAGGTTGGTAGGTAGTGGTAACAATAATGAGATATACGATTATATTTGGGTGAGGTGACTAATTATTGCACGACCTTTTTCGATGATCCATTGTTTGATCAGGATTTTGTATTTTTTAATATTATTCGATTGTCTTGTTTTGTCAGGTAGGTTATTGTATATTTTAGACGCAATGTATTTGAAATTTCTTTGACCAAATGTTGTGTTTGTTTTAGGTATTTGTATGAGTTCTTTGGTTTTGTGCCGCGTGTTTACAATATTTTGGGTATTTTTATAAAATGTATGTGTTTTATTTTTAAACAGATGAGTTAAGATAGTTTTTGTGTATATTTGTCGAATATCTAATACATTGAATTTGTTGAATATATCTACAGTACTTGTTATTATGGGAACTTTAAGAATAACTTTCATAATTAATTTTTGTGCCTTCGATAATGAATCTATAGCTGATAGTGTTGCACCTCCCCATGCGATTATTCCATATTCAATGATTGATTGACAAAGAGAGTAATAAACAATTTTCATAGATTTGGAATCTAGTATGTTTCTAATGTTTTTGAAAAAATAAACATGTTTTCTAAGCTTATTCGTGATAAGTAGGCAATGTGTATTCCACTTAAGATATTGATCAAATGTAAGACCAAGGTATTTGATATGGTCCGTTCGATCTAGGCAAGGACATTGACAGAATGTATCGTGAATACAAGAACATTCATGTACTTTTATTTCAGCATCTTGATTAGGTTGGCCAACGATATTCATACTAAAAGGAATGTATTTTGTTTTGGTAGTGTTTAGTGCAAGAGAATTAATATCTAGCCATTTTTTAACAGAGTTAATTGATTTCTCAGCCATTTTGTATGCGTCTAACCAAGTGTCTGATTGAATGAGTAGCACAGTATCGTCAGCAAAACTTACAATTTTTCCATCTATCATTAGGTTACAAAGATCGTTTATGTATATGAGAAACAAAGTAGGGCCTAAGACGCTTCCTTGGGGAACTCCGTAGGTTATAGGGAGGGGTTGGCTGAATTTGTTTTCGATTTTGACACTTTGAGTTCGATTAGTTAAGTAACTTTGAAGAAATTCTAGGTCTTTCCCTCTTATACCAATGGTATTTAGTTTATTAATAAGGATGTCAAAGGAGATGGTATCAAAAGCTTTTGAGAGGTCTAGGAAGATAGAAATGCATTTTTTACCCTTATCTAAATTTGAAACAAGAAAGTCTGTAACAGCAATAATGGCATCGGCAGTGCTCTTATTTGACCGAAAACCAAATTGATTTTCGGAGAGTAGCTGCTCGCTTTCCAAAAATGTTTTCAGTTGTTTGTTGATTATTTTTTCAACTACTTTCGAGAGTGAGTTAAGTATTGTTATGGGCCTATAATTGTTAATGTCCACTTTTAGACCACTTTTGTATATGGGTATGACGAGCCCTTGCTTTAATTCATTAGGGAAAATTCCCTGTGATATGCTGAGGTTAATTATGTAAGTGAGAGGTTCCAATAGTTCGTGAACAAGTGTTTTGAGTAAACTTACGGTGATGCCATCCATACCGGCGGACTTTGTGTCTTTTAATGAGTTAATTGTATTCTTAATATCGTCATGTGTAACCGTTTGAAATTTAAATTGTTTAGAAAGGAGTATATGTGTTTTTTCCTGTTTTGTATTAGAATTCGGGGAGGACATTTTGTTTGCTAATTTTTTCCCGACATTAGAGAAAAAGTCATTGGCATGGTTTAGGATTTTTTCTGGATTCTTTGAGAAGTCGACGGTCAGTCCATCAATATTTAGTTGTTTTAGGTCAGTGTTTAAGTTAGGCTTAGTATGAGTAGCTTCACGTAATATGTTCCACATTTCTTTTGGATTACCTTTGCTTTCTTCTATTTTATGTCTATAATATAATTCCTTAGCATTCCTGATGACTTTTGTACATATGTTTCTGTATCTTTTGTAAAAGTTGTTAAGTATAGTGTCAGAAGGATTCAATGAAGTTTTTTTATGAAGTAAGTTTCTTTTTCTTATACAATTTATAATGGTGTGATTAATCCAGGGAGTTAGAGGTTTAAATTTGTGAGGGATTGTTTTTACTATAGAATTAGTGTTATTATTTATTTCAGTTTGTAGTTTGTCTATGAAGTAAGTCCATGCATCATCAGCGTTGGGTATGTGTAGTAAGTTGTGCCAATAATTACAGGAAAAAGATTTTTTTATATTCTCATAATCAACTCGTTTTATGCAATAATAGTGTTTCATTTTTATATTTTTTGATGGTGTGTTTAATGAAATCATAGTGGCATAGTGGTCAGTAATAGTAGATTCAAAAACCAGTGTTTTATATGGATTATTCGTTTTTATCATAATGTGGTCAACACAAGAGCTGGATTCTTTGGTGACCCTAGTCGGGTGATTTATTGTAGATATCAATCCATGGTAACTAAGTAGATTTAAGTAATCTTGGCATTGTGGGTGTGAATTACTTGGTAAAATGTTAATGTTAATGTCTCCGACTAAAATTAAGTGTTTTTTATGCGCAAGTTGTGATAATTTTTCATTTAGGCTTTGTATGAATGGGGTTATATTGTGGTAGGATGGAGATCTATACATTGCTAATATGCATGTGTCACCGTACGATATTTGTAGACAATTTGCACCCGGGATTATTAATTCCAAAGTCTGAACATTCAGTACGTTATTCACATATATAATAATGCCGTCATTCTGATTGTGATGTGTTTTTGTGGAGAAGTGAGTATAATCAGGAAGGTGTTTTGGTACATATAGTTCATTAATCCAACATTCTGATAGAATAATTATATCAAATTTAACCTTTAGATTATTCAGTAAAGTGAGTATTTCTTCCCAATTTTTATTTATGGATCGAACATTATGGTGAAAAATTTTTAGGTTCGTATAGTCTTTCATTAGTAATTTACAAAATTTTATATCTGAAGATACATAATTATTAATTTTATCAGAAGAAATTTTTTCATTATCAAAAATCAGTCTAGCCATTTTTAAGAACAATTTACAATGGAAGTTTATATTTTGAATTGGGAGCCCCGTCACAGTGGCTAAAACTGGGAGTTCGCCCTTTACCCGATAGTAGTACATAGGTAAGATACAAGATTTCTGACAGTTTGGAAACAATCACTGTAAAATGATTTCACAACAATAATTTAGAGCAGTCAGGATCAGGTTTTGTATGGTAAGAGCGATCGGGCCAATGTTCGACATGTGACAGAGCTCATCAACATCCTACAGTTTAGATTGCACGAGCTTGCTCAATGCGGCATTTGATTTCAACCGAAGGATCCCATCTTTCATTTAAATTGCAGCCCAAGTATACAATACTTTGTACCTTCTCTAGTTTCGTTCCAGCAATATAAAGATTGTCATTCAAGTCAACTGCGTTATTTTTGCTTATGAGCATGTATTTTGTTTTAGTTATATTCAGTTCTAACCCAAAATTCTCACAAGTCTTCACCACTTGATTCAGCAGAAGTTGTAGATCCTCAATGTTACTTGCTAGAAGTAATCTTTCATAAATCTTTCATATTCCTACAATATTGCCATGTTTCAATGTTCGTAGGGCCCCTGGGATGTGGTGCGCAAGGTTTTCTCTGAGGATGAGCACAAGACTATGAGCATCCACGACAAGAGTGACCTATTCTTCCACGACTACAGTTTGTCTCCGCTATTCGTCCAGCAGAACTATGTCAAGGTGGCACCCCACTGCGCCAAGTAACATACTTACATTAAAAAAAACTAAAATAATTAATATCTGACAGATACCATAAAATATTTTCATATTTCTAAACTAAAATTACTCACTCTTCCATTGCTATAGGAATGATATCCTACGGAGGTTTGCCGAAGCAGCGGATTGCATCAGTTGTGGAGATCTAGTCGACAATAAAATCAGGAAAAGTATGGCCTGGAGCCTTCTCCCTTTACAGGTAAATAATTATTACATTCACTGCACAATAACACAAGTTAATTTTATTTAAACAAATTATAACCATAGATAAATCCTTTCAGGCAATGTACAGTTTAGAGTTGCCAGGTGAATTACAATCAGGCCAGTAAGTGTTGCCAACGAGAGTTGTCAGTAAACCATAAATATATCTGCTTTCAGGCCATGTACAGTTCAGTGTTGCCAGGAGAAATATTGTCGGGCCATATGCAGGGGCAGATAGAGTTCCCATCGTGGCTGGGCCAGAACTCACGTACCAATAAAATGAATAGGATGGCCATGGAGCTACATTCACATACGGGACTCAGGTACATATATATTATAATATATAGTTTATGTTATGATTTTGTATTACGTTATGATTATGTGTTTTATTCAATCTTCATGTATCACTTATGTGTCACCCGCATACGGGGTAGCTACTGATGGATCACATATGCTTCAACCACCCAGATAAGGTTAATCTTTGTGATAAACAGTATATGTATATAGGTAGGTATCACTGTTTTCTGGGAAAGACAAAAAACTGCTTTAATTACATACATAATTCAATACAGTAGAAGCCCGTTAATTTGAAATCCATGGACATCAAAAATAAATTTCGAATTAACAAATTCCCACGTAATTCAAAATTTTATGAAAAAAAAATTCATCAAAAGTCACCGAAAATCGAGCCGCCCGAAAATTCAAATTGGGGTAGGTTCTTCGGAGTAAATTCGTAATAATGCGACTTATTCTCGTGTAAATTGAATTTTCGCAGCCGTTTACTGCCGCGATCGGCCCTGTATTCAAAGTAAATAGATACAAATATGTTATTTATCCGCGTAAATCAAATTTTTGCTGCCGACTTCCGGCTCTTTAAATTCAGATATTCGAAGTAAATTCGTAAAAATACGACACTCCTGTGGAAACTGATAAAAAAAATTATTACAAATTAGGACGATGTCCAACCGCATAAATCCACATTTAAGCGTGTTTTATCGCCACGGCTATCTGTCAGATTCCGATTTACAAAATTATACAATTTTTTTTGCAAAAAAATGTTTCAAATTACACAAACAAATTTTTGTGTGCAGACAAAAATAAATTTCAAATTTCGAATTAACAAATTTCGAATTAAGAAATTATTTTGTATGAAAAAAAATTTTTCATCAAATTGTTTTGGAAAAAATTTTGAATTGTGCATTTTTTCGAATTATCGGGGTTTGAATTAATGGGGTTCTACTGTACCTAAATTCATAACATTTTTCAAATTTCCACAGCTTATTTATTTATATGCCTAAAAAGGTTTTTACATAAAAGTGATACATGAAATCGTAAGTATATAGGAAATTATCTGCATTACTAATGTAGAAAATAATAATTATAAATAGCATGAATATATAAAATGCGTATTTGAAGATTTAAAAGTTCCTACATTTAAAAACTTATTTGTGAAATTTTTAATTATACATATTATAAAAGAAAAAGATAATTACTCATTCTTAACTGGAAATCTTACTAGACTTAAACATATATTTGCATGTTCCAAATTAAACACTTCTTTTACCCTACACCATTATACACATCAAGGAAAATGTTTCTTTAATAAATTTTTATTTTTTTATTTTTTATTATTTAATCTATACATATATTATAATTACATGTTATTTTTTACAATGCCTGTCTCACTAGGGTAAACCTGTGTCGAGACAGACGTATGGACAGACGGACGTATATAATTACCAGAAGTATATATATAAGTTATAATATGTACATAATTTACAAGTGAACAATTAGAAGAAATTATATATGTGCAATCGTTCGCTTAAATAACAATATTTGTTTATACCTTAACCCTTAGCGGAACATTTGACCTTTTCTTTCAATTCCAATTTTTTGACCTTTTCTTCAATAAATAAGTGTTATTTTAAAAAGCGCACTGCTCCTCTAGGAAATAATTATTTTCTATGGGTGCTCACAGGGTTACCACAAAACCGTTAGGGTTAATGCAAACTGTATTTGGCTCTCAACATCATTCCCATCATGAGGTGTAGAGATCATTTGCCCCATTTTGTGAAGAAAACATTAATTATTGCAGAAAGCCAATTTAAATTCAACAACACATCTAAAAAAAATAAAGATAACATACAAACAATGGACTGCATTATAATTCAATGTGATTTTCATGGCCAAAAATCTTGTGATTGATTTTTGAGGTATTATGCTGCCTTGCTCTTCCTCCTCTAACCAACGTTTCAGACAGCGTTGCAGTGTCCATCATCAGGGCAGTTTATAATTGGTTCTGTCCATATCTCAGCACGACAGGCTCGAAGCTCTCCATCCGTTTGGACTATGCGGCGCACATACGAGACGCGGTAATAGTTCCGCTGGCGGAGCGGGGCACGGATGGAGTGCCGGCAGCGCTTGAGGTGCTGCAGACCTACCACCTGCTCCGTGAGGACCTGGACTCGCTGCTGGAGCTGACGCTGTGGCCGGGCAAGAGGGATCCCTACGCCATGGTTGACTCAAAGGTAAGTTAACTGTTTATTTAAAAATAATTAACACTTTGTTTTTACCACTTTTTATTGTTTGGATGAACCCAACATGTTTTATCCAACTTCATCAGGGTTTACTTAAATCTAAATTACAAATAAAGACTATAAGATATAATGAGAGAAGGAATGGGGGAGGGCGTTGAATGGTTATTAACCCGTCAGGCCGTGCCAGGCGTATTTGGAAAAATCGCGCGGAAATTATCTTTCTGTCTTTATGTCAAATTTCCGTATAAAAACAAAGGAATTTTTTTTTTGCCATTGTTTTCGTTTTACCAGATAATGTATCTTATTATTCATATACATTACATAATAATATCGTTACAAGTTTTCCCAGAATAACTTTAGCGAAAAGCCAGCTAGCCATTCGGCAAACAAATATCAAAAAAATATATATTTATACGAATATTAACTGATTTTATTGTTTCTACACAAACCTGAATATAACATCCTACCTGAAAACCAACAATTTAAAGGTTTTTTCGAAGAATAATTTACATTTATACTTCTTTAAAAAGTTGACAGCTGGTAAAGCGGGAAAAAATATGACAACTGAGTGTCATAGATAATTACTTTAAAAAATATTCAGAGGGGCTAGATTAATCAAATTAACTGTTATGTCAAGAAAGATATTCGCACAGGTGATTCTGAACTTGTTCTTCATATAGTTTCTTTAAACATAAGGGTTAAAATAGCATTAAAAAAATATATATATGTATTTAAAATTAATTCCGCATGCGCCGGAGCGCTTACGGCACAGGACAAGTTAAACACTGGAATGCAAAGTTCCCACCAAATACAAATTCGCTCGTATGCCAGTTATCCATTGTACACCTTATGCTATCTGATAGTTGTGTGCTTACTCACTGTTGCCAAATGATGTGAGTCTGGCATCCCCAATTGAGGTATTTTGTGAGGCTGAAGGTAGCGGGGAGGGGAAGGAGATGGGGGAGAGGAAGTTCCAATTCTCTCTTCTGTTATTCTGACTATTGACATGGTCCGACAGAAAGGTAAACATTCCCGGGTTATAAACAACCTGACAATTATTTTAACATCTTCTACTACCACCACAGTAAGCGGAAAATATTGCTTTTGTCGTGATGGAGGACTTGCCATGCCATGGATTGAACTCATGACACCCGGGTGGGACCCAGACGTGATGCTAACTCAGCCACTGACCGCTCAGTGAGTGATTTGGTTCACTTGATGGTACCATGTCTTCTTTGAGCATCCCCGACGAGATCTAGACAAACCTCACCCCATGAACCCGGGCAGCCCTGCTTAGTCACCAAACGTAGCGAACAGCTTTGGGTGACCTATGTCAGGGGTGTTGTTTATCATACATTAGGCTTACATCGGCCTTGCATTATTTGCGAATCTCGAATTACGAGTTGTTAGGTGCTACAGTTTTAGCCTATTATCTTTTTCTATTAAAATGTCTTGTCGTGTTTTAGGTGAAAGCCGCCCTCACCAGGGCATACAACAAGGAAGCCGTTCCGCTCCCCTACTCGGCCATCAGCCTGAAGAAGAGCCGCTCGGTGCTCAGCTCCGGCCTTGACACGGACTCGGAGGGCCTGAACCTTCCCGGAGAAGACCCTGAGCCCTCCACGCAGGAGGGGGACGAAGAAGAAGAAGACAGTGATGTGGAGCATGATGCGTTGATTAAGGTGATCTTCAGATTTTTCCATTCGTTAAAACTGGCAGTGGTAAAAAATATTCAACGCTTGATAACACCTTGTAGATAATTATGTATTTGAAGTTTTTTGGTGTAGTTTTATGTTAATTTTTTTTACATTATCTTCACACAGGAGGCCTTAAGGAAAATATTTTCCCTCGGGGCTTGTGTTATCTTTCGAGATGCTGTGTGGAGGTTCTTTTTGAGAAGAGTAAGGAGTGAACATGGGTATTCAAAACATGCCTTTAAAAAAATAACAAATTAATCAGTGCGTAAATCGAGGTTCAAAAAAGAGTCATTTATCAAAATATTATTTTAACACCTCAGGCTATTTTCGTTGTTTGTTTTTGGGGTGTTATGCCGTGTTGTGCTACCTCCTTTAGCCGACGTTTCGGACAGCGTTGCAGTGTCCATCATCAGGGCAGATCCGTCGATGTAGTATCTAAAAAACGTACCTCAGGCTAATTTTTTTGCTTTTCGGAACATCTCATACAGGTCTCATAGAAATCGTTGTGTCTCTTTTACTATTATGGTTAGAGAAAACACCACACTTTATATTCAAATCATTTCTGACCGAAATTTGAAAATAAATTATGAAACTTTGGGAATTTATTATTAATTATTTTTACGTGAAATGACAAAAAAGTGAGTGCAAGATAACGTTTATACATTTGTCTAATAAAATATATGTTTTTTTTTTTTTAATTAACAGTAATTTTGGTTAGAAAAAACATAAGGTAAGCCTTTTCAAATTTTTTTTTACATTTGCGTTCAAAAATTGTTTTTTAAAACATTTATGTTAATTTCGAATTATAAAATTTTAAAGCCTATTTTATCACCTTTCAAAAACAGTCAATATTTTCTCTTTTATATGTATTGTACTCAAAACTTATGAATGAACTTAAAACTTATATGTACATAAAACATGTTGTCTATTAAGGCTTAATTTGCGTTGACCGAAAAAATATTTCGGGGCGGAGAGGTATGAGGTATCCTAGAACGGGGAAGACGCTTAGACTCACAGTCGAGTCAGACCAGCGAAAAATATCCACTAGATGGTACCCTTGAGTAAGGTTTGCACGTGAAACGCTTAATAATGCGCATCTTTCAAATTATGTTTATTAAGTTGAATATGCATGTTTTAGATAAATTTCGATATAAACATTACCTACATTTACTGAAAGAGCTCATGATTATACGATTCTTATCAGATTTCGATCAAACTTGTTTGACTAATTATTCGATACAATCAACTACGCTGCTAGACGGTAGGCAGTAGCTTATGACTCGTAACCGACAGTTTTTCACTGACAGGTGCCAAAACAATACGGTATTCAATTACGCATTATTATGTGATCATAATTATCTGAATATATTGGCAAGAAAAATAAAATATCGGTCATTTTCAATATTTCTCGGATTGCTAAGTCTAAGATGGAGAATATTTGAAATGACGCGCTGTCAGGCTTTTATGCTCTAAAATATCATTATTTCCATGTTGAGTCGATTTTTCTAACATATCTGTATACCAGTGTAATAGTGCTTAAATTTTTAATGTATTTAAAGTGTTTAAATGCCGTAACGGTTAAAAATCAAGTTAATATTGTCAAAATAGTGTTTGTTGGTTAATAATTTGTTCGAGATGACTATTTTTGCAAATGCATTACTTTCAATAAATAAAGCATTAATCGAGTTAAGTGTTGTTGTGTATTATAGTTAATGGATGTATTTGTGTGATGTGATGTAAGTTATTCTTGTTAAGTGCATTACTAATTACATTTTAGTACAACGAAGTGTATGCATTCCACGACCAGAAAATGTGACGAAATTTTTTTCATACGAAACATTGAAACACTTCATAACTTATAAAATTCGGTTTTATTATAGATATTTGTAAATGTGTTCATATATTAGACATTTACATGAAATTTCATATAAAATATTGAATGTGGACAGAAAATTGAACTTCCTACGGCGGTTTAAAACTAAAAAACCCAAAGAATATATGCTTTTCTAATGTTTACGATTTTTTAGTAATTTATTTATAAATCCTAAAGACATGAGATGATTATTTATATATAGAATATGAATTAGTTGTCGAGAAAGCACTGTGTTCGGTTTATATGTCTCCCTATTAAAATTCGAAAGTATGTTATTTTTTAATTTGGGAGGAAAATTTTCAAAATCGTCAACACAAAATCACGAGCAATCGGAGAAAAATGTTAGAAATTCCGCTGTCGCTCCAGTGGTAAATTAATTTTAACAACAAGGAACGCTTTTAGTTTTCTGGTACATTTTTGATACTTTTTTACACAATTTTTACTCAATGTTGCGAACCATTCTGTCAAATTTACATTAGATTGTTGTTTCTCTGCGTTTTTATTCTACACATCATTTCCTGGAACCAATGTATTACATTAAAACAGAATTGGGTCTATGATTTCCGAAAATATAAATTAACTATTTTAGAAAAAAAAAGTAACAATTTTCTTGATTATTAATTTAATCTGATTCTTAAGGAATTTAAATATTATTCAAAAACTTCCCAGGGAATTCCCCCCATCAGCAATGGTACGATAGATGGAAGGTGTTGTATCACGTAACCAGAAATAGCCAAACAATAGCCACCAGCAGTCATTGTGTTTTGCATAGTCGAGCATTGATAACTAAAAAAAATTCCACGAATTAAAAAAATGTAAAACCCATACCTGAGCTGTTCACTTACGCCGTTCTTCCATGGAGCTACCTTCAAGCGACGCGATCGCCGCTCGTCTGTATTTTCCATACTATTATTAGTGTTTGAAAACGCCGCTAGGTGCTACACTAGCAAATTTGTTTGACAGGTAGCGGTAGCGTCGCTTGTGAATAGCTACGTGGAAGAACGGCGTTAGAGTTAGTTACACCAAGCATATCATCGGTGCTTCATTTATTCCATTTTTTGTGTATATATATATTTTTATTTTATTTTCCGTTTTATTGTTTTTGTAATATATGTATAGTTTATTTGTATACTAAATAAATAATGGGTTTAATAACTTTTCTTTTTAAATTTTTAATATTAGGAATTACTTAATCTTAAAAATAAGCCCAGGGTTCCGTTAAAATTTAATCACAGTGTTCCACTGCAGAAAAAGTTTGGGAAACCCTGATCTAGGTTATCAACTTGAGAATATTGTCGATAGAATGTTAGATATACCATTGTTACAACTAACACAACTGTATAATTATAAATTTATGTGAAAGCCATGTAGGGCGTAAATAAATAAAACTAGGGATACGATTCTGCTCAACGGGCCACTCTACAACTTTTTAGAACGCTGGTTGTTTACATCGGCCACATAAACGGAATTTTTAGTAAAAAAGTCTGCTTGGACCTAAAATAATACATCGTAACATAACGCCAAACCGTTAGTGTGACCCCTTTCCTCATGTGCCCGCATTTTTTTCTAGTAAAATTTGACGTCCGCTCGCTCTGAGACCATCTCGAATACTGACGATAATTAAATTCTGTTCTGGTTTATATAAGATAACAATATCCTAATATTGAAAAACGGTTTTTATTTATTTAAGCATTGTTTTAATGCTTTTAAAAATAATTTTATTTTCCAGCCGTTTAGACAACATTGTTGTGGTGATAAAGTATATTTTAATAATTCTTTTGTATTTAGAATTAAATGATACAATCGAACTTTAAGCTATTTTTAGAGGTTCTGTAAATATTTTTTTATACAATAGTTGTAAACATTTTAACACGTTTTGTTGTAACTTCTATTAGAAGAATAATTTATTTGTTCAAAACATAATATTGTTTTCTGATAAACAATATAGAAATTTTCTAAAAACTGCATCAAAAACCGCAAATTATGCTGCGCTTGCGGTAAGATACCCTTAACCTGTTGAAAGCCAGCATAGGAAAAATATATTTTTTCAATACGACGTAAAATATTTGACAGTTCTCACCTTTCGTATGAACTCAATTTTTATAACATTTCTTTTGTGATATATTACAAAAATTATATCAAAATAATGTAGATAAAACGATCTTCCTAAAAATCACTCAAATCTATGCTTTCCACAATGGATTTATATAAAAAACAATGAATAAATATAGACTTCGAATATGACAGCGTTCATATTATCAAGCGTCAGCCATTTTTTCCCCATTTTTGATGCCCGGGTAGTCATCGTGAATTAATTTGAATTATTCGGAGAGGCTAGACGCTATCCAGTATTTCGTTATGTCAAGTTATTCTGATCTTGTTCTTCATACAATTTCTTTATACATAAGGGACAAAATCGTTTCCAAAATCGATGGTACACCAGAGTACGTACGGCCAATGACAGGATAAATCATAATTTGGGAGGAATATTTGTTTAAGAATGTATTGGAATGAAATGAGACTTCTTTGTCCTGAAAAATACAACAATTTTTTTTTTTGATTTACAGAAAACAAAGAAACCTGCAGCCAAAGCAAAGACAGCATCTTCATCCAAAGAGTCAAAATCTAAGGCCCCTCCAAAACCCAAAGGAAAAAAGAAATAACAAAAGCTCCCCAATTTTTTCTTAAAATAATTTTTGTATACATTCATCGAATCGTCATCAATTATCGAGTCATCATCGCCGATCGCATTCCCAGCTATTAAAAAAATCTGGAGTAAATCTTTAGTAATGAGTTTTGAAAAAACTTTTTTTACATTTTTGTATAAACTCGCTGCAAGAACTCAAATCAAAATCATGTTTTTCATCATCGTTTGTTGTGTACATAACATTTCATTTTGTCCTATTTTTATTCTGTAATTCTGGTAACTAGACTCTTGACTAGCATGTTGTTAAATAATGTATTATTAATAATCATTTTGCATCAGATTTTACTTTCGGCCAGGGTTTTGTTTGTTTGTGTTTTGTAAATAAGTTCAAAACATACAATAATGCGACGCGGCGGTGCCCTGAGAATCCCAGTAAAGTTAAACATAGAGAAAAACTGGAAAATCATACTAAAGACATACTAAATTATAATTGTATTCTTCGAACCCTGCTTTGGGCACTATCTAATATGTATTTGGAGCGATTTCGGTCAAAAGGTGAATCCATTGGCTGTATAGCACTATAATTTGTTTATATGCTTACATACACAAATGTGGAGTAATGATTTTTTTATTGTGGTCGGGAAATTTTCAAAATTAATTTTCTAACGTAGCGAGCTTTCAAGGCAAATTTATTTATTTCACGTGATCACTCGAGTGATTATTTAACATCGGTTAATTTTTTTTACCACAACAGCATCCCTGTCTGTGTGAAGTGTCAGGGCAGCTACATCGCCCTAATTTCAAATGTAGTATGTATTCTAATTTAAAATTTTGTTCTGAATTCAAAATATACTAATCTAATTTAACACTATTCAGTGACATTATATCACTTTCTTTGTATTCTAAATTAAAATGTACTTTTCTAATTTAACATCATTCAGTATATTACAGCTATTTTTGTGTTATAATTTGAAATGTACTATTCTAATTTAACACCATTCAGTGTATTGTAGCTACTTTTGTGTTCTAAATTCAAATTAAACCTTTTTTGGCACATATCCCTACAATTGCATTGTAATGTAACAGTATATTCCGTATTGTAAATTCTAATGTAACACCTTTCAATGGGTATACCACTACTTTCATGTCATAAATTATTATAATGTAACATCATTAATTTAGTGTTATGTATAAATATTGTATCATGTGTTTTGTACTAAATGTATTGTGTACTAAATTCTAACGTAACATATTTTAACTCTAACTTTTCACAACTATTCTACATACTAATAATGATAGTCTAATTTCCAATGTAATTTTATGTTAATTTTCTATTACTATTACACTACTTTTGTACTATAAATGCCCAGACTGCATTGTTGTAAAATCAGAAACACCCTTCAAAGGTATACATATTCCTACTTTCGTATTGTAAATTCTAAAGTAACATCGTTTAGTGTTATGATTCTTATTATTAATTCTGATATTAACATCGTTAGTGTTGTGTATCATATTGTAAATTCTGATTTAACAACGTTTAGTGATGTTGGTATTTATTATCTGTCTAGTATTAAAAATAGTGATTTTGAATCGGTATTTGAATTTATCTAAAATTTGCTCCAAAATAATTATCTTTATTATTCGGAGTATTTTGATTTTTTTTTTTTATCTACATATATTATTCATAGATGAAGCTGTCTTAGAACGGGTTTTCCACAAAATTTGAGTTATTCATCAAATTTAGATTTTTATTATGTAAAAGTTCTATTATTAACCTCTTGAATGTCGGATGACAGTTAAGAGGTTAAGTCCGTATTTCATAGAAAATCAATATCAGAGCATTCCGAGAAGCTAAAGTGCTCTAATAAAAACCAAAGTCTGGAATGATATTGACGCAAGCGATTCTGACCTTGTCCTTGTACAGTTTCTGTATACATAAGGGTTAAAATCGCATTTTATTTTTTAACCTCTCAGCTGTCACCCGCCCGCCGGCGGGCTTATGACAAATGACTCGTTAAGTGATTATGGACCAGTTACTTCACAGAACCGAAATAATATCAAAACTTGAACAAAATTTTCACAGATCCTAAATATGTATTAACTTCAAAATTTAATTAATTATTAAAATTCTATGAAAAACCCCGTTCTTAAAATTTTTACTAAAAATGTAATAAAGGTTCCTACTTATTATTATTATTAGCATACTTAAATTAGTAATCTCATCTAAGGAGAAATACTTTTTTGTGAATAATCTAAAACTCTCAAATGTGCAACTGTGGGGTAATGAAATATTTGCAGCTTTTTCTCTAGAATTAGGTGAATGTATTTATTTTTAAGGTCGCAACATCAATTCTATCACAAGCTTTATAAAATGAAATTTAATTGTCAAAAAAAAATTAGACAAGACTCCATATTGTTTCTTCAAATTTTTTATGGTTTAATAAGAGAGAGAGGGTGTTGAAATCTACCGATAGATAAAACAAATTTGTTCTACATTGAAATATGAGATTTAAAAATAAATATACATTTACAAAAATGCAAACCACAGGCGAATCCAGGTAGTAAAATTTAAAAAAATAATATTAAAACTGGGTATATTTTGATTAAATTGTTCCATTGTTCTTCAAATGTTTGATTTTCAATAAGTTAGACATCTATTTTGGTTTTTAACCTTTACAAAGCTGGCCTTTTATACGCAAACTATCCCATCACTCGACATGTTTTGAATTGTGGAGGTTTTCTCGGCAATAAGTGTGTACAATAGGGTATTTTCACAAACGAGCGATTCTGTTGAAAATATATTGATCATTTAAAGGTCATTTTTCTGATTTTAATCATAGTACTAAAAATGTTTGTTTTTTCGTTTTCATCCTAATTTTTTCATTTTAAAAACCAACGAAACCAAAACGGCCCGTGATTGCCAACGTCGCTTCGCACGCACGTCATCAAACAAACAAAGTAGTACTGTCGGAAATTTTTCAAGAACGAGCGACCATTATGACGTCACACGTCAAAAATGCCATTTTGGCGGGATTACAAAAATGGCTAACTTAAACTCGCTGTAAAAAATGTATTCGTCAACATAAAAATGAAATAAAAATGCCATAGTAATCGTAATTTTTTTAAGCAATAAATTTTTTTTGTGGAAATACCCTATTTGTCAAGAATCTGTATAAAATTAATGAAATGGAAGAAATTTTTTACAATGGCAACATCGATTTTAGAACAAACTATAGTGGATTTAAATGTGTGATTATGATTGTCTCCTGATCTTGATAGTATGATTATATAAAGAAAAATTGCATAACTCGATTTTTCTCTCAATTATCTCCCCAAGTGTGAAAAAATAACAAGTTTGAATGTTAAATTACCTCGGAGAATGTTGTAGAATCATCTCCTTTAAAAAAATACAACTTATTTCTAAACACCGTTTTATGTTGATATAAAAAAAAATCTCTTAGACCATAGTGCTTTTTTAAAGATACAATCTTTTTACTTTGAACTGTCTTGGTGTCGCCATTTCGTAGTGCTCCATTTTTTCTTCACTTAACAGACTGTAGAAACACAAATTTTGTTAAACGAGAAAATAATCCAGCTCGGCAGAATTAATTATTGAGAAACTTAACCCGTTAGCACTCGCCGTGGATAAAATAGACCCGGGGTCATTCTTAAATCACAATAAAATGAATGTGAACTTATGTTTTGTAACTTATACGATGTATTGAATGTCAGTTGAACAAAAAAGTAATTAATGTTGAAAATACTTCGAGCCGAGCAGCGTTTCCCACATTTGTAAATCGACCGTTTGTTTTTTCCTTCAAGAAAAGACAAAAAACTTAAACTTTTAGCGCAATTTGCAAACTTATAATGTGCAGAGATCACTCTTAGCAAATGTTCATCAATTGTAATAATCTTTTTAACCGCTTGGGCACATAATCTTGTTTTCACGTCAATTTAATGTAGGTATACATAGGAATGACATATGCCCCGGACCTGAGTTATTAATCAATTTTGTCATCACTTACATGCATTTAAAATTTTGAATAAAAAATATTTGTTACATATTCAAAATAACTTTTCTAAAACATTTCTTGTTATTAACAGAATGTTGTTGGTATTTTTTCTTTAAAAGTGAGACTGAAAACTTTTTTAGTTAAATTTTTTATTAATTTCATTAAATAAAAGTCTGTTTTCCCATTTAATAACTTGGGTCCGTGGCATACCTACGTTAAATTGTCGTGAAACCGAGGCATACCTACGTTAAATTGTCGTGAATTGTTGTGCCCAAGCGGTTAAAGCAATTTTTTTTTCTAAAAATTATGTGTTTATATTTTATTTACCTATTTCCTTATATTGAAATTGAAATAAATGTGTATTTCTATTCCTGTGTTTTATTTGAACCAATATAAATAAAACGCAAGAAAATGTCTGGTTCAGGGCCACTGTAAGAACATTAAAAAAAATACATTGAAAATCTCAGATCTCTTTTACCCTCCGCTAGTGCTCCCGGGTTAAATAAATCTCAGTTTATGCTGAGAATTAATTTAGCTCTTAGCTGGTCTTAAAATTTAATGGTATAATATTGTGTAGTTTTATAAAATGTTAACTTTTAGATTATTAATCTGTGGCATTGTCAAATTTTAAATTACGCATTTTAATCTGTTTGAATGTATTTTTATTTCAGTTTGTGATTGTCGAAAATATCAGTTATTGAGTTTCTTTAAAATAAATCTGTCGAAATAAATTTTAGGTGGTTTTTTTTTCTTTTATCGAGTCTCGAATATAGATTTGTGATTGTTTGTCTCGAATATAGATTTGTGATTGATTGTTGTACAATTGCAAGAAGCCAGACTTTCCAGAGGGTCCCCGAATGTCTGAGAAAGAAGGTGACTTCCCAATGTTTCTCTCCGGCCTCACACACACCCCAATTAGGGATAACATAGTATCGGTATTATATACATCAAGGTTTCTTAATGTGGGGTCCGCAGTAGGTAAGATGACATGCGCCATGCCTTATCGAAGACAATCCCACAATTTAACATTTTGATTGAGGCCAAACAGCAGCACCCTTCTCGTTAACTTAGTAAGTAAGTGTGGAATTGTTTGAATTGTGAAAGTGGTCCGTGACTGCAAAAGTTTAAGAAACCCTGATATATATGTATATCGGTATTCACATTAAATAGGGGTACCAAAACATCAAGTGAAACTATCCACCCATCTCTAAAATAATAAAATATTTTAAAGTATTTGACTTTTCAAAGCTTCGACGTACCTATTGGCATTGTCCGTGCACTATCCGAATATACATACAAAAACAATTGTCGATCAGAGATTGTTTTGGTAAACAATAGACAAACTTCCTACACAAAACAAAACTGATTTTCTGACAAGCTACTTGCAGTAGCTTAGCTGGTACAAATTCCCATTTTAAATACAGAATTCACATGTTACAATTGACGTACATTCTGCTTGCCAATTTGAGATTTCTACAGAGTGTCTATGTATATTATAAATCATAACGTCTTTAATTCTCACAATCACAGCTTTCAGTAGACTCCGAATAAATTATGCAAATGGTTATACTCGCCCAAAGCAGGAGATGCCAATGTTAGTAGCAGACCTTCGCTAAGCCGAGGTTCCACTTTGAGAATTTTGTAAACCAAGATATCGCTACACAAGGGATCGATTATGGGACAAAACAGGGATGATTAGTATATCAAAATAACAACAGAGTTATCGATGAAGAATTTTAAGCCATTTGCGTTTATTTTCTACGGGTATTTACATATTTATTTAATAATCGAACAAAAACAAAGAGTTCTCAATCTTTGTGAATTTTAGCCACCCTCGGGTCGTCGGGCCTCATGATAACGTAGGAGTATTTGTACTTTCTATTTTCTCCATCATTCTTGTTGTAGTCGTAGATACCAATGCATCCCAAGACCAGGCCCGTTATACCAATTCCAGTGGCCCCCACGATCTCGGGAATCTCATTGCAAGCCTGCTTGAACAGCTTGGCAAAGCTTCCCCTTGGAGCAGTTAAAGCCATTTGAGAGTCTGATATATTTTTCTCGATTCTCACGAGGTAATAATGCTTTTGCCCTTAACTTGTCAATATTAAGACGAAAAATAATAATTATGCAACTGGACACTGAACTGCCACACGGAAACGAAACAAGATAATAATTCTAAATTTTATACTATCTGACATACGTAGAAATGTTGCCAGAAAAAATATATTCATTTTGTGAACAGGCTTTCAGAAGTAAAAAAAAATAAATTAAGCCGTAAGGCTGGAATCAGACGGTTCACTAATCGTTCATTTCTGTATTTCATTCGGCCTATATTCCTCGGAATGACACATCTGAACATGAAATGAAACAAAAGTGAAATGAAGATGGGAACATTCGCTCGAGTAACCATAGAGTAAACCTTCACTCGAGTGAACCGTCTGATTCCAGCCTAATGGCTGAATCAGACGGTTCGCTAATCGTTCATTTCTGTATTTCATTCGGACTATTTTACTCGGAATGACACGTCTGAACATGAAATGAAACGAAAGTGCCGAATACTGCCGAATGAAATCTTCAAGGGAACCGATCCAACAATGTTGGATATTTTCATTCGGCATCCTTCACTCGCGCGCGGAAGAGAGCAAAGTGAAACGTCTGAACACGGAGTGAAATCTCAATCAGTCCATCTCGCGTCCTGTACTGGAAGGACGCTATCACGTCGCACGCGAAACGTCAAAATGGTATTCGTTCGGCTAATTTGTTTGCTTTTGGGAACACGTCTCATAGAAATTGTTGGGTCTCCCTTATTATCCATGTGTAATTTTTTTTTTTTTATATATGTTAGATTATTAATTTGCAGGTAAATTTTCGTAATAACAAAAGTAAAATCAAATTGTGTGTTAATTTTGTCATAAAAAATAAAAAGGTTTATAAGACGAAACAATACTGTTTTTTATTTATTTTTATTAAAGGGATTATTGTGAATTTCAATTGCCTCCATAATTAGGCGTGCTTTGGGAGTTTTGGGTCTTCCCAGGACTTCAGGAACAAATCCAAAGTAATGGCCGGTTTAATTAAATGCACCGAGTGGCCGAGTTACATGCTCGGAAGAGACTATTTCTTTTTGGAGATCGTCCGCTCTGTCTGGCCTACATAAAACTTGTCACACCGGGAAGTTTATACACTCCATCTGTTTCCAGAGGAAACTTAGTCCTTGCAGACCTCAGTGAGTCTTGTATTTTTGTTGTTGTCCCAAATAGAGTCTTGATGCTTTCTTTTCTCAATAGCCTGGCAATTCTGTCGGTCACATTGTGAACATAAGGCAGAAAAGTACAGCCTGTTGACTCTTGTTCAATTCTGTCTTCGTTTGGTGCAGATTTGGCTCTTATGATTTGCCTTCTATAATAATAATAATAATATTTTTTTATTGATTTCTTACACAATTACAAGTTTTAATTTAATATATGTAAGAAATAATGTCACATAAATACATTACAAAAAATAGTTTATGAATATGTGTACAAGAAATTTATAGGAATGTAGCAAATTCAAAGAAAATTGCAGGCAGTGGTGTTGATTAAGTCAATGTGGAGAGAATCTTTCAAGAATAGAAAGAATTTCCCTTTTGAATCTCTCCTCACCGACGTTAAATATATCAATCTCGGAGGAGATTTGGTTCAGGAGCAATATACTTCTTCCTACCGGGAGAACCATTGGCAGGTTTGTTCTACAGGCAGGAAGGTAGAATAATCTATGATGACGCTGTTTTAGATAGTCATCTGGAACATAGAGACTCACGCACTCCAAAATAGCTGAGTTCACAATATCGCCTCGCAGCAGTCTGAATAGGTGGGTGGCGGCATACCCCTCCCTTCTGAGCTGCAGGGAGTGAAGTCCCAGCATGCCCAGAAGAAAGGTAGTCGGGTAGAGCCATGGATAGTGGCCGTACTCCCTCATGTAGAGAAATCTTAGAAACTTTTTTTGAACCCTCAACCTCTCTGCCTTGCTGGGTAGCCGTTACGCCCCAGTGCATCAGTTAGCTTTGAAAGTTCCACTCCGATTTTTGTTTCTTCACATATTATAATCGCTTGGGTCACTAAAGTTTGCAAAACGTTTATTAAGACGGGAGAATCTATCAAACGGACCACCCGTTTCTGCACAGAGTCGAGGGCTATTTTCAGGTACTACAGAGGTGGCTGCCAAATTCAACATACGATTTGAAAAGGGTTAGCAGTTGTGTACTATATAAGTATCTGTCCAGTAGGCTCAGTTTCTGAGAGGCTAACTTAACTCTGGCTTCGATGGAGCCCTCGTACCTGAGCTGGCCACTTAGAGTTTTTTTTTTTTTTTTTAAAGAAAGATAAACATTCCCGGGTTACGTATAACCCAACAACATTTGAAAATCTCCTACTACCACCACACTAAGCGGAAGATGTTGCATGTGTTGTGATGGAGGACTTAGCCAGCCGAGGAATCGAACACGGAACGCCTGGGTGGGACTCAAACGCGATGCCCAAACAACCACTGACCGGTCATATCAATGGTTACACCGAGCATATCAATGGAGAGCCTGTTCGGAAGATTGCTCCCATTGAAGGAGACTAGATTGTCATTTCGATCCCTTTTAGACGTAACCAGAAATGATTGGGTCTTTGAAACTTTAAATTCAACAAGATTTTTCTTATCCCAAGAGAAAACATTCTCGAGTTAACCGTCCACTATTTGCTTCAAAGTAATCCGCACCCTTTGGGGGCTTGTCAAACAAAAAGCGATCATGGACTGTACTGTCATCCGCGTAACAATGAATTGGTCCGTAAGAAGGCAGTTTGTTAACAAGTCCTCGGTGCCAAACCCGGTCAAAGGCATTGGAAATATCCAGTTAATCTTTTTACATCTCACTGAAACGTTCCAGGCACCACCCCCAAATATGCGTCATGTACGCGACAAGATCACCGCATGAGCGGTTCCGCCGGAATCCGTATTGATGGTCGTTAATAATTATGTTCTTCTTGAGGTACATGAGCAGTTTGTTGTTAATCACACGTTCCACCACCTTGGATAGAACTGATGTGATCGCTATGGGGTGGTAGTTGGCCGGGTTGGAGCGATCACCCTTCTTTGGGAATATGGTAGATAATCGCCTTTTTTCAACCAGAGAGAACAGAGCCATACTTCAGAGATATTTTAAAAAGCTTCGTCAAAATTGGAGCTATTTCTGCAGCGCCCCACAGCAATACCAGGCCGGGGATTCCGTCAGGCCTACTAGCTTTATAAACGTCTAGCTCTCTTTAGACTTGGACTACATCCCGATGACGGATCCTCAGCTTTTTCATATAAAAACGGCAGTGAGGAACCAATGTCGGGACTGCACCTTGATCATCAAGGGGCCGAGTTTTCCGGCTTAATAAGTTAGCCTTTTCGGTGGCGGTGGTTGATAGTGAGCCGGCAGGTCTGGTAAGAGGTAGCGATGAGTAGGTTCCATGTTTTGCTGGAGGCCTCCGAGGAGTGGTTCCTTTTAAAAGAACTCGAATTCAAAGAGTGGTTCCAGGTTCCGAGTTCTTGATATGAACTAGGTACCTGCTGAGAGCCATGGTGGGTTCCGAGATGCATGGTTCCGGCCCCGAACTCAGACTCGGACCCAGAATTGCGGGTCCGGACCCACACAAGGATCCGCTTGTGGACAGCATATCGACAGCACATAGTGATGACTTTACTAATTTCCCGAGCACATCTTGAGGTATCCGAAGTCCGAAAACTGACAGCTGACAACGGAAAAGCATTGAAATGCATCCGTAGACCGAACAAATCTGCTGACCTATAGTGGCATACTTTTATCTTCAGCCTCTCGTTTGGCGGTCTGAAGTTGACGGGGTTCGAGGTCGTCACGGGCAGTGATCGGATGATCCTAAAGGCGCTGTGGCCTCAATCTTGTAACCGCGTGGCACAGTGGTTAGGAATAGGTCTAACAGATTGGAGCGTTGGATGGCATAGGTCTAACAGATTTTGTGAATAATTTATTATTTCGTCTAGTACATGTTCGTGTATTTGTGACGTTTTTATAAATGTTGCGTTTGTGTTTATAAGTCCATTTTGTATTTTGTAGATTAAAAGGCATGTGTTATATTCGAAAATAGTTATTATTTTCAGAAGGTTCAATTCCTGGTATAATTTTTTTTGTGTGAGTATCTGGGTTATAATTGAAAAGTTTTTTAATAACTTAGTTCTGTATTATTTGTAAGTCTTTTAAGTACGTAATGTGTGTGTTTTCCCATATCTCCATTCAATAATTTAGGTAGGACTGTACTAAGATAAAGTATATTATAAAAGTATAAGGTTTGGTGAGTGGTATAGACACGTGCAGAATCTTGCCGTAATGGCAAGATTGACGCGCATCCACATTACGTCGAATCTGGAGTTTTCCAGATTCAACAAACGGCTATAGAGACAGGGTATAGAGATCTCCTTTGGGTTTGAACTTGCCAACGAGGGCGTAGCCCGGGCAGCCCGATCCTTGAAGCACTGTCAGTAGCGTGCAACCGAATCCAAACCCGTAGTCCACGCGTAGCGTCATGTACGAACACTAGCAAAATAGTATGTCGAGTTACTTATAAGTATCCCCATGTACGAATGGCTTTACTTTATTCAGGCATCTTGTGGGTTACCAACCCGCCCCCATTAGGGCGGGTGTTCGTGAGTGCGACCTTAGCGCGCCAGTGTGGCGATCGCACGGCGGTGACATTTGTGATTTTCTAAACACTAACACCAACACCTACATGTAGTTTATAAATTGACCATTCGGGGCGCGTCGGCCATGTTACGTCTGTTCAGTCTGTTTTTATCCGCTCAGAGTGTTTTTCTTGTAAATAATGACTTTTTTACAACATTATGAAAGTAACGATTAAACAATTAGCTCTAGTAGAACGTTTCTAATCGAGTGTAGTGTAATAATTGTGCGTGTACTCAGACTTTAATGAGTTTTTCGTACTTTGTCTTCGTGGGTGACAATATACACTTAAGATGGCGCATCAACTGGCTCCGTCTGTGAACTGTTCCCTTGATGACATTGATTTGAATGCGCTGAAGGTAAATTAAATACGGCACTGTAAAACAAACGTTCGAGTCAACAATAATAATGCTAATTTCCGTAAGACTGTGCTCGCCAGAGTTTCTAATAACGAGATACTTCCATTCATCTCACGCTTGCGGGCGCGCAACTTCGGGTGTGATTCATGTTCACCGAGTAATTCTGAGAGCTGTTTGACAAATTCGTGAATTTATGATTCCGATCTCCTTAATTACGATGAATTGACGTTTGTTTCAGGACCCGGCTGGCATATTTGAGCTTATCGAAGTCGTCGGCAATGGAACCTATGGCCAAGTTTATAAGGTAAGCAAAATGTTTTTTTTTGTCCATTGTTTGTGTTAGATTTATTTTACCCACGTCGCGGTGAGAAAATGATTTGTATTTGAAAAAAAGGTGGCACACTACTAGACTGTCATCCTGTACCCCTTTAAATGTAATTTATAGTTAATGTTTCCGATACTAACGGGTCTAAAATAGCGAGTTTATTTCGATTTTTTTTTGACATTTCGAAATTTGTGCAAATGTATTTTCATTATTTTTTTTACCGGGTTTTCCAAAAATTTTTCACTCTCCAATGTAATTTTTTGAAAATTTTTATGTTAACATATTATATTTCAGGGGTTTTGAAAATGAGTTTTTTTTTTGTAAAACCCTTGCAAAATCATAATTTTCTTCCTGGAAAATAAACTTGGCTCCCATCCAAGTGGTTGCAAAACCATTGTTTTAAGTTTTTCCTCAACAGTCATGTACCAAAATGATGCATAGAACCTAATCAGTAACCTAACATATTTTCCTTTATTTTGATCTACGAATAATAATTATTTTGAAACGCAAAACATAATATCTGATATCTTGTACCTACACAAAGAAAAGTTATTGGATTTAATTTTACAATTTTTTTTTTGTTTGATAGTGACATTTGATTGTTCTTATTGGATTCACATCTACTATAATGTCTGGAAATTTTGCCAAAATTACCTACACAAAGAAAAGTTATTGGATTTAATTTTACTAAATTTTTTTTGTTTGATAGTGACATTTGATTGTTCTTATTGGATTCACATCTACTATAATGTCTGGAAATTTTGCCAAAATTAGAGCAATTGTGTGCGTGAGTAGATTTGTGTAAATAATCCACCAATCGCAGCACTTTTATTAGGCACAGATTATGGAAATTACACTACATTTCAACCTAATTACTACAAGAAACAACTAATTACATTTGGATAGATGGTAAAAGATGCATTGAACTAACATTTTTATTCAATCCATGTTTAAAATTTCCCGTATAATACGATACCCTTGCCTCCATTTTAATGGTTTTTTTTATGGTTTGACATTTCGTCGCTCTAGTTCGTTTTAAATTGAGTTAAGTATGCATTTGTTCCAAAAAGCCTTTATTTATACAATTCTCGTTCAAAAAAAAATTATAAAAAATTATTTACTTAAGTGGTTTTCTTTACGTATTTCTCTTACGTCCTCCAAAATTCATGTGCTTTTATCGTAAAAAATCTTTAAAGCGCCATTTCTCCCGATTTATGTTTTGGTCTATTGGATAAAAACAAACTGAAGCAATGATTTGCCTGAGTTTTGTTTCAATCTAAATATCACAGGTACTTAAATTCTATTTCATAAAATATAATAACTGAACACATTTCTGGCGCAGACCTGTGAAAAATCACAGGATATTATAATTGAGGGGTAAACTAACTAACTGTCACGCCGTTTCCCTGCAGGGGTAGGCAGAGAGGATGGACCGCCAAACAACTCGGTGTTGGCACACACTCCTTGCTTCATCCAACTACGTGCTCTTCTATTATTCCGACTCTCGACATGGCTCTATTCAAGTATTTGGTTCACTTGATCGTGCCATGTCTTCCTAGGGCGTCCCACAATTTCTTCTATTCACTTTATAAAAGCTAAAACGCCACTTTCCAAAAGTACTATTTTTAGTGAATCACAAAAAACCTATTCAAAGAATACCATGCTTACCAGGAATGTGATGCTGTCGTTATTATTTCCAAATTCCTCCTAGTTTCTTTATAAATCGTGTTTAAATATCGACCTTCCAAAATTATCAGTTTACAAAATTCTCCCTAATTAAGACAAATTACGGAGTATTTTGAATCAGAAGTCAGTATTTGAACAATTAAATTAAATTAATTAATAATTAAAAGTTCACGCATTCGTGGTAGCCTGGGTGTCACGGACATAAACAATAAGCCAGAGGAACGAACGACAGTTAAGATGGTATGGTCACATAAAACGGAGACCACCAGACCACACAGTGAAGCAGGCAATGTCTATGTAGCTTCATCGACAGTCATCCAGAGGAAGACCAAAGAACTCCTGGATGATTCAATGCTCCAAAATCTTAAGTAGAAATGGCCTGGATGAAAGCGATACCCAGAACCGTAGAAGCTACAACCTGAGAACGAGGAGAGCCGACCCCAACAGCCTACCTAGGCAATGAGTTGGGACAGTGCAAGGAAGAAGAAGTCAGTATTTGAACAAATTCAAAATGATCACCAGTTTTTTTTCATACAAATTTTGGTCGTTGCATTGATTTTTATCATCGTTATTTGAATTTCTCAATAAAACAAAAAAAAAAACTTGTATCATGAAAACTCATCAGCCCACACGTTTTTCTTGATTTACTCAAAAGTATGAAAATCCACTTTGGAACTCAATGATTCAATTATTAAAGTAGTTTTGATACTTACTTTATTGCTCGTCCGATATTATGATGTGATTTTTTCAATGACAAAATACCTAAAAGAAGGGTTTGGCATACTGGCAATATAATACCGAACATTCTGTCCAAATGGTTATATAAAAATGGCATTACATTCAAATGGTTTCCATGGTTATTATTCATGGTTATAACTAGTAAGCGGATACTAACTACTAAGTTTTGAGATAATGAGGAGAGTAATATTCGAATGCTCACCATAAAAAAAATATTATTTACACGTGTCTGTGTTTTACATATTAAATATGCTATAAAATAACACCGGGAGGCTCAGCTCACATTAATTTTCACACAGGAGGCCCTGAGGAAAATAATTCCTCCAGGGCGTTTGTCATCTTTGGCGATGCCTTGTGGAGGGTCTTTTTAGGAAAAGGAATGAGAGAAAGTTCTGGGAAGGAAAAAGAGATGAGGGGTGACGGACATATGAATCGATCCCCCCCACTGCGGTGCAAGGGCGATGGGTCGAGAGAGTCCGGCTGGGGAGATCATTTGTCATTCCTGGAATGACATGATTGACACTTTACTTCGTCATGAATTGGATGATTGAGACAGGTCATGTCAAGAGTCGGAATAACAAAAAAGTATATAGGTATGTAAGAGTTGTTGATGATGAATGCGAATGAAGCAAGGATTGTTGTGTGGCACTCCATCCTCTTTGCCTACTCCTGTGGTAAATAATATTAATGTTATGATTGATTATTGATACATTCAATCTGGGAGGTGGGAATGGATACCGCCGCTGCGGGAACCAATTATTGGATAACCAACACCTCTGCCACAGGTCACCCCAATGTTTGGTGACTTAGCAGGGGTGCTAGGGTTCATGGTGTGAGGTTTGTCTAGGTTTTGGCGGCGGTTGATCTAGAAACACTTAACCCCAGATTCCTCATACTGTTTTCCTTCCCAGAACTTCCTCTCCTTTTCTTAAAAATACCCTCCTCACTGCATCCCCAAAGATGACATAGGCCCTGGGAAAAATTATTTTCCCCAGGGCCTCCTGTGCGGAGCTAATGTAAAAAAAAAACATGAAATTTATGTACCTACCGACTTAAACTTATTTAGACTTTATTTCTGAAATCATTCCAACTCTACCTAACGATCAATCCATTTAACATAGGGTTAGGCAGAGAGTATGAAATGCCACTGTCTCCAATCACATTTATATATATTTTTCTATACTATCTACATGTGACATGGAATTCAAGCATTTGAATCACTTGATTGTGACATATAGATACCTAGGGCACCTACTTATAAATACCTTGGGCCTCATCGTATTACGTTTTTATTAACTTTAGCTTCACATATTTCTTCTAAATTTCTTTCTCAGTCCATCTGTCCTGCATAATATATCTAAACCGTTTCAAATCGTTGCTTTTATTTTAAACCTAATGTAGACCATTTTTCTGCAGAAAAATAAACTGCATTACATGCCTAAATTCTATAATGTAATAATTTCATCCCAACGTACTGTGGCTCTAAACAGTTGGTGCGGTAATCCCATTAAAAATCACACCCAGAGTGATAGATACTCCCAGTATCACCCTGGTGAAAGGCCACCATTCAGAATCTAAATGTTGCTTGAAATGGCTTTGTCTGGTAATCAGAGCCACCTCTGGTCTGGAGCCCCAAAGTACCTGAAAAACACCCTCGACTCTGTGCAGAAACGGGCGGTCCGTTTGATAGATTAAACTTAACAAACGGATTGCAATCTTTAGAGCACAGGCGTCGGGTAGGAATGCTTTCCTTGTTCTACCGGTATTTCAATGGAAGATGCTCCGAGGAACTAGCCTCATTGATCCCCTCGGCACCGGTGCATAGTCGGGAAATACGCCAAACGCTCGCCCAACATTTGTCACATGAGAACGGGACGCTTCTACGACTCGTTCTTGTGTTCAACAGCTCGGCTGTGGAACGATTTGCCGGCCTCTGTGTTTCCTCCTTCCTATAACATGGGTCTCTTCAAGACCCACGTTCACTCCTTCCTCTCCTCAAAAAGACCCTCCTCACAGCATCTTCAAAGATGACATAGGCCCTGAGGGAAATTATTTTCCTCAGGGCCTCCTGTGTTGAGTTAATGTAAAAAAAAAAATATCTGAATAGCTAGGTTTTTCCCAACCTTCTTCTTTCCCATCTTATTCCCTTCCTCACTCCTTTCAGCCTCATAACATATCCCTACTAGAGATGCCATAATCTTACTGACTCCGGAGAGTTGTGGAGTATTTACTTTTAATTGCTATTTTCTTGCTCTGCACAGCGCCCTTGATAAGATATTTGATAAAAATTTGTCAACCATCGTTATTATTTTAAGTCTATTTTTGTATACCTAAGTGAATCACCGAGTGAAAAAAATCCCCCGTATCTCTGAGGCCCTAGCAAGCTCGCTCTATATCGATCGGTAGGATAACTATCGGTAACTTCTCATCGTTCCCTAGCATGACTACAGATCGCCAACGAGTAAGTGACAGTTAACAATGACTAAGTGTCCTTAACATATTCGACATCAACTGTTGTTTGTACGTTAGCGATGTGTAGTTGTCCTAGGGCACGATGAGAAGTTACCGATAGTTATCCTACCGATCGATATAGAGCAAGCGTGCTAGGGCCTCTGGTGCGGTATGCACTCCTATTGCATTTTAATATGGTGCATAGGAAATTTTCACTATCACTGTTGATATTCCTTATACATTTGTTTATTTACTGATCTTTATCTTATGCTTATCTATCAGAAAAAAGGTTATTTATTTTGCAAGGTTATTTCACTACAAGGTTTTGTGTATTATAATTGATTTGGTGGTGCTTATGAGTAATCGGTCCCGTGCATTAGTATGAAATTTTAAAATATTCTACTTGTAACCCAGAAAGTATCAATAATGTTGACCGGTCAATGGTTGAGTGGGCATCGCGTTTGGGTACCACCCAGGAGTCGGCTGGCTAAGTCCTCCGTCACAACACAAGCAACATCTTCCGCTTAGTGTGGTGGTAGTAGGAGATTTTCAAATGTTGTCAGATTATTCGTAACCCGGGAATGTTTGTCTTTCTTTTTTTAAAAAAAAAGAAAGAAAGTATTTGTGCATTAAAATTGATTTGGCGGTGTTTATGAGTAATCTGAGTATTGTACCAGATAGAGGGTACACTTTTACATATAACTGCATACTCAACTCAAATTTCGATATTTCCAAAACCACAGATTGCTTTGCTGCCAAAATATGGCAAATGTTCTCTAGATTATTTAAAATGTTTTAAAGTTAACGATTTAATAATATTTTTTTTATAAATCCTACGAATATGTGATAATACACAAAAGATAGGTGAATTCATTGGCTATATAGAACTATAATCAGTTTGTATGTCTCCATATTCAAATTCGGAGATATGATTTTTTTAATGTGGGCTGAAATATTTCCTTTAGCAATCTGAGAAAAAAGTTTTAAATTGCTCTGTCGCTCCAGTGGTTATGTCTGACTAATCAACTGAAAGTAATGTATGTGTAATCTGCTTTATCCAGGGCTGCCACATGGTTATCTGTGTATGCATCTGTAATGACTAAGTATAATGTTGCGCAGGGCCGTCACACCAAGACGGGCCAGCTGGCGGCCATCAAGGTCATGGACGTGACAGAGGATGAAGAGGAGGAGATCAAGCTGGAGATCAACGTGCTGAAGAAGTACAGCAACCACCGCAACATCGCCACCTACTACGGCGCCTTCATCAAGAAGTCACCGCCGGGCAAGGACGACCAGCTCTGGCTGGTGATGGAGTACTGCGGGGCCGGTGAGTCCGCTCTCTTTATGTACCACTGTCCTCATAGTCCGTAGTCTCAGAGCTCGGCATACCACTGATAGCGCTGTTAATCTGCCATTGGCCGTACGTACTCTGGTGTACCATTGATTTTGGAAGCGATTTTGTCCCTTATGTTTACAGAAATTGTATGAAGAACAAGGTCAGAATCGCTTGAGCCATTCTAGTTCTTGACGTAACGAAATACTGGATAGCGTCTAGCCTCTCCGAATAATTCCAATTAATTCACGATGACGCGCCCGGCATCAAAGATGACGGACAAAATGGCTATAGTCGTATTCGAAGTCTATATTTTTTCATTGTTTTTGATATAAATCTATTGTGGAAAGTATAGATTTGAGTGATTACTAGGAAGATCGTTTATCTACATTATTTTGATGTAATTTTTGTAATTTACATATTTATTTATTTATAATGGGTTTATACAGATGTTCGCACTTACGTGAGAACAATCCAGTTATAAAAACTCAGTTATTGTACAAATGGGGACATACATTACAAAAAATCTACAATTACATACAATTAAATACAGATACATACAATTAGAAAAACAGAAACTTCACAAATATCTCACAAAAGATAATATATTACAAAAGAAATGTTATAAAAATTGAGTTCGTAAGAAAGATGAGAACTGTCAAATATTTTACGTCGTATTGAAAAAATATATTTTTCCTATGCTGGTTTTCAACAGGTTAAGAATTGATACTCAGAATTCACAAAAAACCATTCAAATTATAAGTTTTTATTTATTTTAGGTTGTCAGGAATTTTAATTTCCCTTTTATTTCTTTTGCAATGCTATTTTTTGTTTTTTTGTTTTTTAGTTTTTAATTTTTTTAATTTTTATTTATGCTCACTAATCTCACTAATCGCTGGTTAAAATCTTTTGAATACTTGCTGATATACATACAACAGAGCTAAGGCCCATTCAAATATCAATTTATCTATCAAAAACTGATTCATAACCCTATAAATTTTTTTATATTGTTCGACGAGAAAAAATGTTTTAAATCTCAAACAAAATAGGAGGTCAAATTATTTCATAATAACATAATGCGCACTTTGTTGTAGTGATCTATTATCCATAGGCTAGCTTTACATTTGTAAGTTTTTCCCGTAAGTCACTTACGGAAGCGACTTCTGGCGAAATTACGAATGTAAACGACACCAAAAGTCACTTTCCTTAATTTATAGCAAGTTACAGAAGTTGTTCTTGCGGAAGTTTTTTGACAGGTCTAATCGTGTCCGCGCGAACTTCCGGCCTTCTTACAGCTTATAAAATCAGTTTTATAAGTTGAGAGACATTCCGTAAGAAATGGAACAAAAATGCTTCGCGCGAGATGTCAAAAATGAATAGACAGGTGTTTTTGTAGGAGTTTTTTTCCTATAAAAACTAGTTTTTATTCTTTTAATTAAAATGTGATTAGGTTAAATAGATAATTAGTCACCTTATTATCTCCCGAAAACAATATAAAATAACACTAGATAAAACTTAAATAGGAAATTAATAATTACCTAAGCACTACATACCCACAAAAAACTAATGGAAACCGAAAGAAACATTTCTGATTCCAAAAACTTTTATTCTTCTATTTATTTTTCATGTGGAAAAAAGTTTTCTATGCATGAGCATCCTTCTGTTTAATTATTGGTCCAATCCTTTCTAATCTCAATGTTTCCGATTATAACATTACGTATTTGAATTCAAAGTCGGTTGCTGTCAAGTACCTAGCTGTCATTTGTAGAAAATTAAATAATTCCATTAATTTCCGCCCTTAACGGAACAAAAGTGCGTGGAGAATTGTTTATTTCAAGCCAGCTTCTATTTCATTACTTTATTTGGTATATTATTAATAGTACACAACTGCTAACTGTTGTAAAAATGTACAAATCGCAAGTGCGCCCCACGGTTGAATTTGGCAGCCATCTCTGGTTTGGAGCCCCGATGTACCTGAAAAACACCCTCGACTCTGTGCAGAAACGGGCGGTCCGCTTGATAGATTCTCCCATCTTAACAAACGGATTGCAATCTTTAGAGCACAGGCGTCGGGTGGGAATGCTATCCTTGTTCTACCGGTATTTCAATGGAAGATGCTCCGAAGAGCTAGCGTCATTGATCCCCTCGGCACCGGTGCGTAGTCGGGAAACACGCCAAACGCGCGCCCAACATATGTACACAGTTGACATTTGTCACATGAGAACGGGACGCTTCTACGACTCGTTCTTTTGTTCAACAGCTCGGCTGTGGAAAAATTTGTCGGCCTCTGTGTTTCTTCCTTCCTATAACATGGGTCTCTTCAAGACCCACATTCACTCCTTCCTCTCCTCAAAAAGACCCTCCTCACAGCATCTTCAAAAATTACATTTTGCAGCAAATCGTAGTTGAAAGGAAGCCATCTTACCGCAAATGAATTTACAGATGTAAACCAACAAAAACAAACAACATTGATGAGGAAATCATGATCAACACCATACGACAACCTGCAGTCCACCTTGGAACAGGAATACCTAGTGAGGAGGACTGAGGATAAAATATTTCACTTTGTATTCTTAATTTATTTAATATTGTATTTTAATTTTAATTTGTATTGCTATTAAATAAAAAAAAATAAAAAAACCGTCGCTATGAGCACATACATAAGTTGAACTTCCAAACAACTTCCGCAAGTATTATTTCCCATAAGTCGGATGCATATGTAAACGATCCTGTGAGAAACTTGTCAAAGACTTCCATAAGCCGAAAATTTTACTTACGAGTGTAAAGCTAGCCATGACTGACTGACTTCTAAGAATCTTGCTTATCCTTAATTTTTGCAAATTTGTTGTGCTATATGTTGCCGTTATGTTTGCGATGATCGATTTTAATTTATCTGGACAAATTTCACCTATTCTCAGAACAGCCTCTACACTGAATTAATCTTTCTCTGTATTCAATTAGTCACTTATTATTCCCAACTTATTATTCCCAACTATCAGATTATTAAAAACCGTGTCTGCATTTCAGGCACATAAAATAGATAAGATGTATTGTTATTTTTATTTGAGAATTATTTATCACTGGCCTTGTTAGATTACAAAATTCCTCTGTAAAAGTGCGTTGGATGCAGCATAATGATGAAATATTGCTACTGCGGTCTTATCCTCTAATTGGCCGTAGTCCCCCCCCCCCGTTGGGTCCGGATTTTTGAAGCGATTTTGTCTCTTATGTATAAAGAAATTGTATGAAGAACAAGGTCAGAATCGCTTGGGCCATTCTCGTTCTTGACATAACGAAATACTGGATAGCGTTTAGCCACTCAGAATAAGAAGAAGCCGAGGACGCCCAAGGAAGACGTGGCACGATCAAGTAAATCAGATACTTGAGTCGGGCCATGTCAAGAGTCAGAATAATAGAAGAGTATGTATGAGAAGATGTATGAATGTGAATGAGGCAAGGATCGTGTGCCAAGACCGAGTTGTTTGGCGGTCCGTCCTCTCTGCCTACCCCTGCGGCGAAACGGCGTGATGGTTAGTTAGTTAATTCCCAATGACGCGCGGGGCATCAACGATGGCGGACAAAATGACTGCCGCTTGATAATATGAACGCTGTCGTATTCGAAGTCTATATTTTTTCATTGTTTTTGATATAAATCCATTGTGGAAAGCATAGATTTGAGTGATTATTAGGAAGTTCGTTTTATCTACATTATTTTGATGTAATTTTTGTAATATATCACAAAGGAAATGTTATAAAATTGAATTCATAAGAAAGGTTAGAACTGTCAAATATTTTATGTCGTATCGAAAAAATATATTTTTTCTATGCTGGCTTTCAAAGTGTCTTAGAGCCAGTTGTTTCACAGAATTTGAACAATTTCAAAGTTAATTTTAAAGTTCTGTAAAAGTTCTATTCAAGTTATCCACTGGAGCGACAGAGCAATTTAACCGCTTGGACACATAAGCTTGTTTTCACGATAATTTAACGTCGGTAGACATAGGAATGACGTATGTCCCGTACCTGAGTTATTAAAACTTTTTTGTCGGATTGCTAAAGGAAATCTTACCTTCCACATTAAAAAAAATCATATCTCTGAATTTGAATATGGAGACATACAAACTGATTATAGTACTATATAGCCAATGAATTCATCTTTGTTTTGTCTATTATCACATGTTCGTAGGATTTATAAAAAAATATTATCAAATCGTTAACTTTAAAACATTTTCAAGAATCTAGAGAATATTTGCAATATTTTGGCAACAAAGCAATCAATAGTTTTGGAAATAGTGCCATATTGTGGCAAAAAGCGCTCGAGTGGTTATGTTAACATATTATTATTGGTCATTTGTTTTACGTAACTGAAATGATAACAGAACTTGAATTGAACTATCACAGAACCTGAAAATTTACTTTGAAATTTGTTGAATTTTTCTAATTCTGTGAAACCACTTGTCTTTAGTTTAACCCTGGTGAACAATCATTCTTGATTGAAATATTGTCCAAATGGCTTTAGAAACATTTGGTGAATAGATTTGAATAGCCAGGTAATCTCAACATTCATCTTTTCGCTTACTTTCTTTCCTTGGATCTTACATCACACAACAACATTAGGGTTGTAATAGATTAGCAGGCTCTAAATTAGTCCCAGCGAGGGCGGACGTCATTGATGTCCTTTTCCTTCTCACACGTCTCGTTTGAAAATGAAAAAACAGACAATACTGGAACGAAGACGTCAAATATAATCTCTCGCTGGGACTAGTAAAGACTATCCATACTCAACTTCTTTTATTCTTCTCGGGCCAAATTTATTATTACATACTCACAAATTAACCACTCGAGCGATGGGTGTTCGGTTTTCGATTTGGTCATTAGTTTAATTGATATAATTCCTTAAAATATTAGTATGCAAACATATGAACTGTTTACTGCGGTTTAGCCAATAAATCCACATAGATTTCACTGTTTAACCCAAATTTTTAAGTTCGTTAAATGTGGTCCAATTTTGGACCGAAATCAATTGTAGAAAAATAAAAGCAGTCCAAATATTGACCTAAATCGCACCAGTGGTTAAGAACACATCATTTATCATGACATCAATGTTTAACCCATATTTTTATCATCATTTCAATGATTAACCCATATTTTTAAGTTCGTTAAATGTGGTGCAATTTTGGACCGAAATCAATTGCAGAAAAATGAAAGCAGTTCAAATTTGGACTTAAATCGATCCACTGGTTAAGATCACATCTTTTATCATCATGAATACATTTTATTATAGTTATTAGTTGTTTTGGCAAAACATTTCCTCTATACTTATTTCACTATAATTGGTTTACTTATATTATATTGAAATAGATAAAAATAATATTTATTATTTTACCATGCCCACTTTATCACAATTTTTTTTTTCATGATAAGAGTTTGGAATGTGACTTTAAATAATTTTAATTGGCTTTCTGTCCCAATCAATGTTTTCTTTATAAAATGGGGCAAATGAACTTGAAAACATTGGCTCCCGTTACAATGTGCCCAGTACACGGCCCTTTGTACATAGAGATACTTACCAGCTACGTGACTGTGATGCAACCACAAATCGTCAACCACGTCAGTAGGCTATATGCTACTCTTTAACTCCACAGGACTCTACTATATTTTGTCAAGACAGTGAAAATATTTCCGCTTTACAATAAAAACCAAATTAAGTTGCAATTAACTTTTAGTTTTGAAATTAAAGCGTGCGATTTTCTCTTTCTAACAATCTTTAGATCATATTTCTAACCATGATAGTAAAGGAGACGGAACGTTTTCTATGAGACTTATATGAATTGTTCCGAAAACCGTACAAATAGACCTGACGTGTTAATACAATGTCAGTGACTTGAGCATGAAGAAAATATTGTTCTTATCTATTTATAAAAAAAAAGATCTAAAAGATTTTGTGTTCATCCATACAACGAAACAAATAATAATTGAAGAGCATTCGTTGCCGCCAAGGAACTACATGAGAATGATGTCAAATTGACTTTTTTCCACTAAATCCTTTGTAACATAACTAACTAACTAACCAACCATCACGCCGTTTCCCCACAGGGGTAGGCAGAGAGGACGGACCGCCAAACACCTCGGTCTTGGCACACACTCTTTGCCTCATTCACATTCATACATCGTCTCATACATACTCTTCTATTTTTCTGACTCTTGACATGGCCCGACTCAAGTATCTAATTCACTTGATCGTGCCATGTCTTTCTCGGACGTCCCCTACTTCTTATACCATTCACACTTGCTATATATATTCTCCTTACGCTCCTTTCTTTGTTCATTCGCTCTACATGCCCAAACCATCTGAGGGTTCCTTTCTTAATTTTACTCATTACGCTTACATCAGCCTTGCATTCTTTTCAAATCTCCACATTTCTCACACGATCATACATGGTTTTACCACACATACGCATCAGGGATCTCATTTCAATAGCATTCAGTCTACTTTCATCCTTCCTCTGCCAGTTCCATGCCTCACTGTCATACATCAGGGTAGGTACAAGCGCTCCATTGTGGACTGCTAATTTCGCTTCTTTGGACAGCTTTTTGTTAGCGCCAACGGCATTCAGTCCTCCATTAATAAGGTTACCTGCATTTACTCTCCTTTCAATGTCTCTATCAGCCTTCCCATCTCTCGTACGGTATATTATACATAGTTACATTTACGTAGGTATTTTCCCGATTCCATAGCAAATTTAACATTCAAATCATGCTCGGACTCCATTTCTGTCAAACGAGTAGTAGATGCGAATGCAACTCGCTTAGCGTGCTACCAGTACTGGGAGAATGAAGATTTGCTTTTGTCTGGCATTTCTTTGAACCGTGATGAACACATGTATGTTCATTATGTTTGTACTTATTGCAGGGTCTCCAATATAAATTTTCTGCCCACATTTCATCAAATGTGCACTTTGGGTTTTTAAAGATTCGCTCAGTCTTAATAATAATAATAATTGGATAATTTGTATAGCGCCGTTTTTGTGAGAAATCACCTCAAGGGCGCTCTCTTGTGAGGTGGATACTATTATTATTGGATTATATAATTATTTACATATCTTGAGCGACATTTTGTATTAAATTTTTTTACTAGCTGACCCGCCCACGCGTTGCTGTGGCTAATGAAACACAACGCCATCTACTAGATGGTTACCTAACCCAGATAACCAAGTGTTGTATCAATAAATTAACTCATACCGCCATCTGTCAGAAACTTTTGGAACTTACAAATAATTTCAAATAATTGTCCCATAAAAAAACATTTAATTCGCAGAAATATATTTTGAGGTCAATAATCGAGATAAAAACTATGCTTCCTTTTAAGTTGGACCAAATTACACACAAGCCAAATTTCATCAAAATCGGTGAAGTAGTTTCGGAGTTTGCCTTGGACGAACATTGTGACGTGAACATTGTAAAGATATTACACACTCTTAACCGCTCGGGAACATAAGCTTGTTTTCACAACAATTTAACATAGGTAGACATAGGAATGACGTATGCCCCGCACGACGACCGTCCGTGGTCGAGTGGTAAGACACTCGACTCCCATTCGGAAGGTCGCGGGTTCGAACCCGGCGTGCGCAATAAAATTTTATTTGATTAATTTGTGTTATTTCACAATTAATTAATAAAAATAATATATGTTATATTTGCAGCACGTTCCAGAGCGGAAGATACTCTCAGTATTGCCCTGGTGTAAGACCACCTTTCAGAATTGAAACGTTGCTTAATAATGGCTTTAGCCGTGTTTAGTGACTAGATCTGAATAGCCAGGTACTTTCCCACCTTCCTCTTCCCCATCTCCTTCCCTTTCCCACTTACCTTCAGCCTCACAACATACTCCACAATTGGGGATGCCATAGTCTCACTGGCTCCAGAAGGGAGCAGTTGGGACTCTTGTGAGGTTTCTCTATAAATAAAAAACTGAGTTATTAATATGCATTATTGAAAAAACAATCCTTCATTTTGACTAAATTACTATATTAAAAAATGATTTAATTTATCTGTAATGGAAAATAGAGCAATTTCATTTTAATTTCTATGAATAATTTCGTAGTTTGTCTAGTTTGCGGCCATCTTGAATGTTGATTCATTATTTAGTTTCAGATCTGTCAAAAATGTAAACATAAGAAATACATTTTAATAAAATATTTTGGTATCATCATTGCTTGTCTGATTTGATTTAATTTTTATCAGCTCCAATTTTGAAAATTAAAGGTTCATTTAACTTGAATAATTTTATGCATTATGCAGGAATATTTCAAATCACGCACACATGCACTGACAACCGAAATCAGTATGTTTAATATTGTATATATTTCCTGAATTCTCTCCGGCAGTATCATACATTTGTTTTCATAAACTGACTGACATTCCTTCCAAATAAAAACATGATCTCGCTGCAATTTGATATCTTTTCTTTGAATACTTGGTATAATTCCTTTCTCTCTGTTCTCTGTTCACCCTGTTTAGAGGTTATCATCCCAACGGGCGTTGAATTCAGAGAATGTCTTTATCAGCTGGTGCGCCTGTTTCAAGTTTCATTAAAACAATTCCTATTGTCTTCTATTGCGATAAAACATAAAATTTGCATTCTAGTATTATTTCTTTTCTGAGAAAGATGTTGCTACATACGCCATATCTTTTTATGTTCCTTAGAATTTTTTAGCCTGGCAATTCGTGGAGAAGTTGTCGAGACAGTTTTAAGAGCAGATAATAGAAACACAGGGAGATATGGCATGAAAACGTGCAGACTTCGTCAGCTAGAAGTAGCGCCACGCCCACTTATCACTTATCCCTCGTCTGTAACAAACTTTAGATTTAAACTCTTGATGATTCATCATTTAAAGAATAGATATTATTAACAATCGTTTAATTGTGTTTGATTAGATAATATTGTTCTGCATGAGCTTATCAGATGTTATCAATCCGATTCTGACAAATAAGTACCCTTTATATTAGCCCGCTGAGCTTGAAGGTCTTTATTTATATTTTTATCATGCCATATTTATGCTTTCAATGTCATTTTCATTGTAAATAATACTAAGTCATGATGCCAACTGTTGTAATGTTACTTGGTAGGGTAGACAAAGAGGATAGTAAGGTTTATTTTAAAAAAATAACCCATCACTATTGCATCATATTTTTATTATATTGCAATTTGATTTATGCTTGTCAATAATTTATTACAAGTTTTTTAAACTAAAATTCATGATTTATTATTTGAAATTTTTCTGATGTCTCATTTCAATTCATGAATAAAAAATTATTTTATTTTATAACAAATTCAATTCAATAAGTGACCAGCCAGTCAAGTTAGCCTCAGAAGCTGGGCGTACCGTACAGGGCCCGTGGATACTTTAACAGTACACAACTGCTAACACTACAAATCGCAAGTGTGCCCCACTGTTGAATTTGGAAGCTACATCTGGTCTAAAGCATCAAAATACCTGAAAAAGCCCCTCACCGTGCACAAAACGGGCGGTTGATTTGATAGATTCCCCTATCTTAACAAGTGGATTGCAATCTTTAGAGCACAGGAGTCAGGTAGGTGTGCTATCCTTGTTTTACCGGTATTACAATGGAAGATGCTCCGAGGAACTGATGTCATTGATCTCTTTGGAACCGGTTTTCCCACGCCCAACATATGTACACTGTTGTCACGTGAGGACGGGTCGCTTCTATGACTTGTTCTTGAGTTCAACAGCTCGGCTGTGGAATGATTTGCCGACCTCTGTGTTTCCTCCCTCCAGATGACATAGGTCCCGAGGGAAATTATTTTCCTCAGGGCCTCCTGTGTGGAGTAAATGTAAAAAATAGCTCTCTTATTATTTTAATTATATTACCACAAACTTTTCTTCAATGTTATGTTTTGACATGGAATCATTTATTCTATCCGATTAATGTGTTGTTTGTACATATTGTAATTTGCAGGTTCCGTGACGGACCTGGTCAAGTCCACTAAGGGCCAGTCTCTCAAGGAAGAGTGGATTGCGTACATCTGCCGCGAGATCCTGCGCGGCCTTAGCTACCTGCACTCCAACAAGGTCATACACAGGGACATCAAGGGACAGAACGTGCTGCTCACCGACAATGCCGAGGTTAAACTGGGTAAGGATAATCAATTTTTATCAGCGGCGCAATACCTTTATGGAGTTCTGACTGGCTCTAGGGAATATCTCTTCTTATTTAACCATGAATTTCTTATGCCTAAGGATACAGTGTTTGTCTTCTCATGTTTCAGCCACCAAATTTTTAGTCTCTTAAAACCCCTTCGTTCTGCAGACTTATTATAAAGAAGTCTTTCTGGGGTTCGCCTGTCTTATACCCTGAATTACTTCGTCTCCAGGATTCTTCGGAAGTCTCTTCTCTACTATCCCACCATTTTCATAGGGGTCTGGTCTGATTTCTGTGCCATTTTCGTTATTAGCTGTGCATCTTTCGGGGATGGTTGGAAGGGTTCGAAAAACCACCCTTCTGTCTTTCTGCCCACTGCCTCTCATCGGTATTGTCTGTGATGCGCCAGAAGTTGTACATAATGTTCTTTTGCTGCACTATGGTGTAATGGAACATTTAGAATCATTTAATAGTAGCTTTGTTCAAAAAACAGAAAAGTAGAGTCTTGACTTGAGTTTTGGTAGAGGACCACCCATCTGGTCCTTAAATCCGCTGGGGAATGTGTGGGTGTCCTCAAATGTATTACACCGTGATGAGCAACCTCAGCAGAATCTTGTTGAGAACTTTGGCTCTTCACACAATAATTGATATGAATTGCGAATGAATTCCAATATGAAAACATCTCACATGTGTAGGTTAATGACTGTGGTTTAAGTTTCAAGAAAACCTAATGCCGTATTTCCCCTTTCCAGTTGATTTCGGTGTGTCTGCCCAGCTGGACCGAACCATTGGCCGCCGAAACACCTTCATCGGTACGCCCTACTGGATGGCGCCCGAGGTGATAGCCTGCGACGAGAACCCGGATGCGACGTACGACAATCGCAGTGATCTGTGGTCACTTGGCATCACCGCGCTGGAGATGGCCGAGAGCCAGCCGCCGCTGTGCGACCTGCATCCCATGCGGGCGCTCTTCCTCATTCCAAGGTACCTCACAATCACAACACATCCTTCCAACCCAACATCTCTCATACTGCAACCTCCACCAAGCAAGCCTGCCAAAAGCATGCCCTACTAATGTGAGTTGTCAAGATGCAAAAGTCTACAATGTACATTTGCAGTGCCCCAATGACAACCAATCTCTGATAGGATAGGGCATCAGAAAAAGAAGAGGAAGAACAAAAACTGTATAGGAAGAATATCCTCACATGTCCAACAATAGCATTTATGAAAAATCCCATAACTGGAGTTTATTCTTGCTAAACCTTTTTTTTACGTTTCAGGAATCCCCCGCCCCGTTTAAAATCCAAGAAATGGGCTAAGAAGTTTCACGGCTTCATCGAGACAGTCCTGGTGAAGGATTATCACCAGCGACCGTACACGGAGCAGTTGCTCAAGCACTCCTTCATCAGGTTGGTTACTTCGAACAACTCCTCGAGGTATTTATCTCTTTTTTTTTCTCAAAACCCAAACTGTTTGGAAGACGTGATTGAGTAGAGGTGGCATAAAATTGAGTCATATTGCAATGCCTCACAAAAGCTCTGTTTGAACATTGTGCAACCAGGGGAACTATACCGCCACCCAGTTGGGCTTGCATAAGCAGATCCCGCACGTTCTATCGACACCAGTTCCATTCCCAAAAACAGATTTATTTTCTGTCAGTCGTTTTTCAAAGACAAACTCATACTCGTATAAAGCCTGCTGAAAAGGATTAAGGAAGAAAATCAAAGTGCCCGAATCAAATGAAGAAGAAATTTTACATACAAAAATTCGGGATTAAGAAAGATTGGCTTTGATAATGTTAGCCATCCAAATGACATCGGTACACGAAAAGGTCAACTTCTTCGAGAGGTCAATTATATTTAGTGGATTAAAATAGTCCTGGATCGATCCGATCATTTTGATCCAATCACGAACCACCGATGATCGATTGGGTCACTTTTTCAAAATAAGCCTTTTTTCAGAAATTTCTCCATAAATTATTTGATTGATGCACTTTCAGCCCAGTCAGCGATGGGCGTGGCAAGAGACCATAGATGTGTACATTTTGTAGACTGGGAATCTCGAGAAAAAGAGATGGTAGATACCTGAAATCAAAAATAGGCTGTCATAGCAGTTCCAGGCGTGATAATCCATTTCAGATTCATCTCTATTTCTATAACAAGAACGAGACTCGAGAGACCTGGTCTATAAAATTAAATGGCGGCAGTGCATCGATCTATCTATGACATTTTTTTGTGTTTGAAAGTACCCAATCAAAGATCTAAGATCGGGTACTTTTGATTTGATTGCTTCGCCAGTGGGTCTTTGGGTCGACATGATGGACTAGTTGAAACAATATATTTATTTATCATCATAATTATACTGAACAAGTAAATTCCTTTAATCTAATTGTGAAACTGCTTTTTATAAGTGTGAAATAGATCGGAACCTTACCTACGCCATTGACGTACAAAGATTTCTGAAACTTTAGGCAGAGAGGATAGATAGACCGCCACACAACTCTGTCTTGGCATACACTCCTTTATCACATTATCACATACCTCCCTTCATCACATTCTTACGTAGTTTCATCTTCTGGGTTATTCTGACTCTTAACATGTTCCAACTTTAGTATTTGATGAATGGAGTCTTTATTAGTTGATTTCTGCCTTTCCAGAGATCAGCCGACGGAGCGTCAGGTCAGGATCCAGCTGAAGGATCACATTGACAGGTGCAAGAAGAGAAAACAGGAGAACTCTGTCAGAGAAGATTACAGGTAAAACATATTTCTATAAATCTAGCAAGAGGTGACTTTTATTTGATGTGAAGTGAAAAGATTCATTTTCTGACATAAAAGAATCACATCATGATAGTGTATCAGTGGGAAAGGCTTTTATTTCTGTAATATTCACATACTTTTTAATTTTGAATCCTAGTATTGCACTATACAGTCGAACCCTGTTAAGAAGTTCTTCAAGGGACCAGTAAAAAAAAACTTCTTAAGCGGGAAAACATCTTAAGGGGGTTTTCAATTTTCTCTCAATTTTGCATGAAATTTTATTGTCAAATTGACATCCTATTGAAGATTTCATAAACATTGTAAATAATGGCTACCATGATAACACAGAATCATGTCAACTCAAGACCTCTTTGAAAAGTCAATAAAAGCTATGATAAAAAAAATTGAAAAACAGCCCATAATCTAACCTAACATAACCTACATAACCAATTTTTTTTCATCACGACTTTTCAAAGGAAGTGTTGAGTTGAATTCATTCTTCATCCGGTCACCGTAAAGTAGAATCCCGTTAATTCGAATACAAAATTCAAATTAACAAATTCCCACATAATTCAAAAATTTTAAATTGCTGAAAATCGTGTTCCCCAGCCGCCCCTTCAAATTCGGGTAGGTTCTTCGAAGTAAATTTGTAATAATACGTCTTATTTCCGTATAAACCGAAATTTCGCGGTTGATTTCCCTAGCAACTGGCTCTTCAAATTCAGATATTCAAAGTAAATTCGTGAAAATACGGTATATTTCCACGTAAATCAAAGTTTCGCGGCCATTTCCGTCGCAATCGGCCCTTCCTTCTCAGATTTTCGAAGTAAATTCTTAAAAATACGATATATTTCCTAGTTGAATCGTAGGTAGATTAAATAAAAATATTTATTGTCAGCTTGCTACAAAAAGTTAACTTTATATTGATTTTACTTAACATTAGAAGTCAAGAATTACTTTATTGTTGACAAAAAAAATATAATATAATAAATAATAACACAGTTGAATACCAAATTGAATAGAAAAGGACAGCTTTGTTATGCACTCTTGAAAGAGACAGACAAACAGCTGACCAGTAGGATAGTAATATTCCGTAAATACCCCGATAAAATTTACGTATTTGTTAAAGGTACTCGTCAACAAGTTAATTTCAAATTTTGGCAAAGGCAATGGTTTGACCCTCTGCTGAGTTCACTATTATATACTATTTGAAAGGGTACAGATTCCAGATGCCACCTGCTATGCACTATTAGTAAAAGGCGTTTCTCCAAACACTTTAACCAATTATTGCTTTAATTAAAAATTTAAAAACTAAAAAATTTATCATTTTTGTAAGGTACTTATAATCTGTTCATATATTATACATGTAAATGTTCATTAAAAACGTATTTTCCGCTACGAAAAACTTATAATTAATTCTCATATTATTCGAAATTTAAAGATAAAAAACCAATTTATTCGACGAAAAGTTTCGTAAGATAAAATATCACGGGCTCTTAGCGCAACGGCCATATTTGGCATTTGCAGATTTACGAAATATTGATTTTAAATAATACAATATTTTGGTGGAAATTTTAATTTCGCGGTGGTGTTACCATTACGAACGGGCTTTTTAGATTTACGAAGTAGGTATGTATTTATTCGAGATAAGACAACCCTTTTCCGCATAATTGAAATTTCGCGCCCTACAACATTATTTAAATAAATAATTTTGTCTACGATTTGTGTAGATGCCACTTTTTTCTTTTAAAACGACAGTGTTCCCACCAGCCGAGCTTATGCTTCTATCTCTGTCGCAAGCATTGTGATTTATGTGAGAGAGGGAAAGGCAAGAGGATTAAAATTTCACAATAACATGGAATCCATTTGACACAGCGACATTATGCGATAATCGTCTTTAGAGGGGTGTATTTTAGAGCTCATTGTCTAATGTTTATGTCTCGGTTATTCCGGTGCATTTACAAATGTCATTTTTCAAATAGGCGAATGGATTATATTTACATTATTGGACCTGAGGCGGCTGGCGGAATGGCGACAAAGGAGCCGCCGCATGGCGGAACATAACACGAAATGGGTATTTTTATTGGGAAAAATTATATTTTGTGTTGTAAAACTTTTTAAAAGGGCAATTATATTGCTGGGGGATTAAATTTTGGAACTTCTTAGGCGGGAAATCTTTTCTTGCGGGAAACATATTACACGGGAAAAAAACGCATATTTTGTATGGGAATTTTTCGGGGTTGAAAAAACTGAACTTCTTAGACGGGAAAACATATTAAACGAGAACTTCTTAAGCGGGTTTGACTGTATATGGGACAAGGGAACAGGGACCATTTTTAATAAGGCCAGTGTCAAAAAAATTTTAATGGTGCTGATTGCCGATTTGATGACAGTTACTAAGTATTTATTTTTATGTGACCGGAGACAGTGGGATTATGGCATCCCCAATTGGAGTGTGTCGTTATGGTGAAGGATGCATGGTCCCTTGCTCGTCTCTGGAGGCCTTGCGTCGTTTGTAAGGCTCCTTGTATGACTTATTTAGTTTCCAAAATAAGGGTTGTTCCAAAACAAGAGATTGAGGTTAGACTAGGAAACACTTGTGTTCATTTACTAGTATATGTATAACTGATTACGTATAAAAGTTCAGATAAATTAGAAATAATATTAAATGATTTTTGATGCTGGCTTCAAGGCTTTTAGAAATGAAATGTACGAGTTATAGAAATGAATTGATAACAATAGTTTCGGAATGAGTTGACACTTTCGCTTTTAGTAAAATCATAGACAAAATGATACAAAGACAAATTTGTTGTAGAATATTGAGATAAAATGCGACACGATTTTAAATTAAAATAATCCATAGACGGAAATGCAACAACATGAATTTAAATATAAAATATCAAGTAGAAAATGAAGTTAAATATTTCAAAATAGGACGACACAACACTCATCAAAGGGAAGGATATGGGGAAGAGTAAGGTTGGGAAATACCTGGCAATTCAGATGTGGTCACCGAAAATGGCAAAAGCCTCTAAGCAATGTTTCGATTCTGAATGTACATATATATATTTTTTTATATAATCGCCAAAACGCAGGAACCCTAGTATGGCAAGATGAAAATACTCCAATAAAACAATCTAAAATTGATTAAAAAAACTCTTATAACATTCTGTAACATCTCTATTATGTGCATATTTATATGGATAAGTTGTGTGCGATGTACTTAGAGCTACCGTCACCATGCCAGGCGTTGCCTGGCAGCGTCATCTACCTGCGCCAAATTATTATTACGTCTTGCTGGAAAGGTCTGGAAGTTGCTATTACAGCGCCGTGTCCATATTTCGCAAAGGTTCTAGTGTGTACCTACCATTCGAGTAGTTGCCGAGCCACGGCTATATAAATGTGTCTGCAGCCAGCCAGCCACTCAGTCAGCAAGTAACTAACAGTAGAGTTTACTATATATACTACTCAATACCACTAAATTAGTACGGAGTTAACATTTCGGGTTGGTTATTTCCAGGTACTCTGGCTCGGAAGGGGAAGAAGAGGAGACGGCCATAGCGGGCGAGCCCTCGTCCATTGTGCACCCAGGCGGGGCGGGTGGGGGGGACACGCTTCGCCGCAACTTCCAGCAAATCCAGGAGGGGCGGCTGGCGGCGGAGCAGCAGAGCGCACTCAGCCAACCGCCGGTGCCGCCTCCCAAGCACAAGGGAAAGCACCCGGAGATACCGGGTAACCCCATCCTACCAATACTACCAATCAATCTAAATCATTATTTTTAATTAAAAAGAAAGACAAAAATTCCTGTTTTACGACCGGCATACAAGGAAGGGTTTGTATTTGACGGGAGTTCGGCATCCTAGTTAGGGTTTGCGATTTTCGTCATTTTTAAAATCCCACAGTATTACAGAATAGAATTTAAAATCCTGGAGATTCATGGAGATTCTGCGGGATTTTTATTATGGGCTATTAACCTCTCATTTGTCTAGGCTCTTACTTGACTATGCTCTAAGTAGTTCTAAGCTGCCAGCTGGCGGAGTGAAGGTCCTGGCCCAACTCTCAGATGCCTTTGGGAATCATCGTAACCATTCATACATAAGACACAAATGACGATAGATCATACTCTTCTGATATCATACTTAACTGCCATCTGTTGGGATGTAGTAAAACTTCGTATTACTAACTATACTAACGACATATATTGAAAGATGCTTAAGGTGATTGTCAAAAGAATTCATATTCTATGCTTTCATAGATGGCGATATAGTATTTTTACTTATAAACGCTTTTTACAAGTTATGCTTAGAAATATTAAGAAAAATTTATTGTTCGCGGAAGTACACAAGCAATATGAATATTAATAAATAGTTTTGTCAATTAAAAATTTCTAATCTTTCAAGAAAGGCTAACAAATACAGTATTGGATTGAATCACCGATGAAATATTGTATTTGTTAGCCTTTCTTGGAAGATTTAAGGTTTTTAATTGACAAAACTATTTATTAATATTCATATTGCTTCTGTACTTTCGCGAACAATAAATTTTTCTTTAGTAGAAGCATAACTTATAAAAAGCGTTTATAAGTAAAAATACTATACGCGCACCATCTACGAAAGAGTAGAATATGAATTCTTTTGACAATCACCTTAAACTACAAAAACTTTCCGTTAAATGTAGGATTTGTGATTAAGTAGGTAGGTATAAGTAATAGGTACCTATTTACTAATCTTTTGATTTCAGAGGAAATTTTAGTTTTGATTTATTATATAAACGAAAATTAGAAACTTAACTTTTATGAATGTGAGGTCTACTTTTTGCAGAACTATTAGTTATTGTAATGTTTTGAAAATTGATTAGAATTTAATACTGAGCCTGTATTTTGTTTTGCCCTCACACTGAAGTTCCAATGTATTTTCATTTGCAGAACCGGGGCCCCCGGCTCGGCCCGCTGTCCCCCAGAGACTTATCGTCGTGCCAGATCCCCAGCCCCCTCAGCCACAGCCCCCGCAACCCAACAGATACAGGTACGAGGCATCGCTACTCAAATATGAAGACTTCTTCTTTAGTCGTCTTTATTGCCTCATGGTTGAGGATCGTGACCCCCACCCCAATTTCCCTGGTGGACAAGGATCCTCTACTCCTCGCTGTCCTGCTCTGCGTGAAGAGCCAAAGACACTGACTTTAGGTGATATTTTATCAGTCCAATGCATCTCTTCTGCTTCTATAAGACTGAAAAACTCATGTCAAGTGCATGAAGACACATGTGTGGCGGTCTATCCTATATACAGGGTGTATCGGCACATACCCGACAAACTTTAACCAGCGATTCCTGATCATATTTAGAGTAAAAAATGTTATGACGACTTTGCTCTCCGGAAACATTTTTTTTCAATTAAAAACAAAAAAAAATAAAAAATTCCATACTCCGTCACTGTTTGCATTTTGTGCTACTCTCTCCCCGCTACTTACTCTATCATGCATTCTGTTAGTGGTCAGTATTGTTTCGGGAGTTTTCATATGTGTGAGTGTTCGGCCGAGTTGTTTTATACGAACAGTTTTGTTTTATGCATTAAAAAAGGATTGTTTTTAAAACTATACATTCTTTGTACCTACAAATTAGTGGAAATAAAGTTAAGTGTGTTAAGCTGAACGTTTCGTTTCGATTTGCATATGAAAAATGTGCATAATTATTATTGTTACATAAAATATTTATTTTCTGGTACTGGAGTGTGTAATGGGCGTTTTTCAAAAAAAGTGTACATAGATAAAAGTCAGTGTCCCATCACTTTCAGGATCAGTAACTTTTGTTGTGTCGGTTTTAATGACCAACCATATATTTTACCAATATAATAACAAATAAATACCTTTATGGACTAAAAATAATGAATAAATCTATTAAATTTCGATATTATTTTAAAATAAGTAAGACTACAGGTCACTGTTTCTGGTATGTCCTACACCTACCACTACCAGTAAGAGTTCAAAAATTAATGTTATTTAATGTTATCCCAGTATTTATTTCTAATTCTACTAATAGTATATGATAATATTTTCGATTTGCAACCATAATATAGATTAATTATCGTGCAAAATAATTTAAATACCAGATATTGAGTTGTCCTACGAAATAGCGTATGGTGGAATTTCCGCCTACGCCACCACATTATTGACGTCTTCCAATAAAAATATTACCAAATTGATGAATATTTTCGAAAATAGCAACCCTATTTAGTCTATGAAGGGCGGCCATGCTTGGTTTTTTACAGCCAGTTTGCCAAGAAATCGTAACAAAAGTGGTCGTTCTCGGCTGTACTAAAAAAGTGTTCCACCAACGCTTCCGTATTTCTCCAGGTAATTTACCAGAATGTATTAGACTCTACTTTGTATTAAATTGATTCATTTATTGTTTTATGAAATGTTTAGTTAGAACAAACAGAAGTTTCATAATTTATTGATAAATACATTTCGAAAAAATATTGACGCGATTACGCTACTTCTCTTACGCAACGGTGTCGTGAATGGAACTTAAAAGTGACGTAATGGAATTCTAAAGGTCGGTTCACTCTGTCCGTCTTTTAGGGTATTTGGGTGTGTTACAATTTTCTAATTAAATTTATATTTTGCATGTATCTTCAAAATGTAACTATTACATGTAGATATGTGGGTTGAGTGATATATGTAGCATTGAAAAAAAAGAACAGCATAGCTAAAAAGAAAAAATTATTTGATTTTTATGTGTATAATTTTTTTTCTTTTTTTTATTAATTAAGATTATTAAAGATTAATTCTGAAAGAGTCGAAATGGTGTCGAAGTACTAATATAGACAGCAATATGAGCAACTATTACTGTAGAGGCAACTCTGAAATTCAGTATAAAATCAGCTGGTTCATACAATTTTGATTAAGTAAGTATAAAATGTAGCATGATTTATGTTCCTGTGTGTTTTAGTTAATCCTGTACCTAATTAAAGTTGTGTACATTAACAAGTACTTTAATACCCTTTCAGCTTAGTTACCTATTTCAGGCTATACACGGTATGCACGTGTAGCCCATTATTACCTATCTAATTATTTGTGCATTTTTATAAATAATTTATTTTAATTTTATGTTCAAATATGCCGTTGAAAGCTGCAGAAAAATCAAAAAGGTACAGAGACAAAATTAAAAACGACCCTGAAAAATATGAAGCCTTTATGAAAAAAGAGTTACAAAGACAAAAATAACATCAAAATATAATCAGAGAGCTAACCAAAGAAGAATAGAAAAAAGAAGACGTTGGAGAGAACAGAAACGAAAAAAAAAAGAAAAGAAAAAAGAACAAGTGGAAGAAAAAGTACTTGCGCGGGGGGCCTTCCACGGTGGCGGTAGTACGTAAAATCGTCCTTTTTTATAGAGAATACCTCACATGAGTCTTAACTGCTCCCATCTGGAGCCAGTGAGACTATGGAATCCCCAATTGGGGTACGTTTGAGGCTGAAGGTAAGTGGGGACAGGAAGGAGATGGGGAAGAGGAAGGTGGGGAAGAGGAAGGTGGGGAAGTACCTGGCTATTCAGATCTAGTCACTAAACAGGTTAAAGTCATTATTAAGCAACGTTTCAATTCTGAATGGTGGTCTTACACCAGGGTGATACTGAGAGTATCTTCCACTCTTCCCATACCAGTCGCTTGTCGCGCTTTCAGCAGTGTAGCCACAACGTGCGTACACATACGACTGATATTTCGCGCCCGCTGTCGCTACCGGGCAAGCCTCTCAGTCTGGCCGAGGCCTTAGAATTCCTAAACGTTACCAAATTTTTCCCCTTACGCCACTGTCCTGTTATTGCTGTGATTTATTTTCTAAGATCAATTATTATATCTCAAAGAAATTTGTTCTTTTTTTTATTGATATAGTTCATGATTAATTTTAAATTTGTTATAATTAAACATTCGTAAAACAAAAACTTATATTCGTCTTTCTAGAACGCAAAATATACAGTACAAAGTATCCAAAAGTAGCGTAAAAGAATATTTTTATTGAAAAACTTAATATTTAATTCAATAAGCTTGATTATTCATATTTTTTAGGAGACTGATTGTGTTTTCAATTCGTAAATAAAAATCTGAAATAATGAATTTCTTTTAATTTTCTTTATAAACTTTATGATAAAAGTGACGTAAAAGAATTTCTTACCAATAGTATTAAACTTAAATTGCAATTATTTTCGAAGTTTATTGACATTTTCTATTTAAATACTTTTTGTCATGAAGTTCATTCTTTCTTTAATAAATTTACGTATATTTTTAATCGAAATGCAGCATCTCACTTAAGTGGAATTCCTATTACGTCACCGACATCTTTTTTGGAAAACGCCCTAATACGGGCTTCGTTCGCTGCGACATAATATGTTTTTATTGAAGCACGTGTTGACACAGTGGACGCTTTCAAATTTTGACACAGTGGAGACATGTGGTGAAAATATGTTTAATAAATTTTTTTTTTTTTAAACGTTACCGGACAGTAAAGTTGTCATAATATTTTTTACTCGAAATATGCTCAGGGATCGCTGGTTAAAGTTTGTCGGGTACGTACCGATACACCCTGTATATATACTGCTGACACAATGCGACACTATTAGGCACGATGGTTAGTTAGTTGAGAAAATTTCAGTTTTATCCCTTTGGATAGATAGGTCAACCAACATACTGCTTTTTGAGCACATTTGCACGTCAATTTTTACGATATCCAAGCTGGAACTTTTTCTGATGCGATTTTAACCTTTATTCTTTGAAAACTGCGTAGAGTACAAAATCAGAGTCATTGAAGAAGATAACACTAATGATCTAAACCAAAATATGAAAGAGAACGAGAAAGTGAAAAATTAAAAGATAACGGTCACAACTGGAACTCGAACCCAGAACCTCTCGTCTTGCCGGGACAAATGCCTTATCAATAATGATACTGCCAGCTCTTATTTAAAAGTCATGTTTGTCAATCCCATATTTCAAATTTCACAGTTAACAATATTATATTCGACTAATTCGACTTAGACTATTTGGTATTTTCCTAAAATTCTAAAAGTTTGGTTCCTGGCATGCTCTAATCAATGTTATACATTTGTAAAAAACCTCATTACGTAAGTTGTCTGAATAAAAAAAAAATTATGTGGTAGGTTATATTATAATTACATATGTAATTTTTTTTTTAATTCCAGACCCCTTCCCCCCACCCCTCGCTCCAGTGGCTCCTCCAACAGCTCGGGCAACGGTCCCTCCAGCAACGGGGGCGGTGGCAGCCCCCTGGGCTCCAACGGGGCGCCCCCGCAACCCCAGCGGAACTCCCAACACATCTTCAAGCCAATGGTGAGCCAACGTTCTGTTAACCCATGACTAAAATCATGTTTTCTCATGGGTTATAAAGTTTTGCTTTTAGATGTAGAGTAGCATTTTATAGTGTGAATTAGTACTGTATCAAAATATCACTAGTCGTTGGAAATAACAGCTAGATGCCGTTAGAGCTCAAAGCTGAGGAAAATTTGCATCATTCATTAAATATAATTGATAATATATATTATCAGTAACTCCATACAAATATTACTCAACACCACGTAACGCAGTAAACTGATTATGACATATTGTTTTAGTAGTCTTGCACCAAATAAATACATAATATGGTGTAACAGTTTTTTTCTTTATGTTTGCGTAATCCGTGATAGTCTTTTGGTTATATTTCTGACTACTAGACTGTCTTTGTGAATTTTCCAATCCGATACAGCCGATACGTAGCGCGTAGCGTCAAGCGTATCTACCAGTGTTAAGTAAGATGTAGCCGTTGTCATTATAAATAACAGTACCAACAGTTGAAACTGCCTAATGTTTGAATTCCGTGTTTACTATTTTTGTTGTTGTTAACATCAAGGTTGGCGTTATTTCCAAGGCTTATATTCAACAGTTGACAATCTCCAATGATACCTGCTTTAGTGCTTCTTCCAATTGTTGTCAACATCCACTACTAGTATGAAATATGAAATATTCATGGAGATATATTGAGTTTTTATACTGTAGATATACAAGGTGTTAAAGAAAACATTCTTGAATTAATTTAACCAGTGATTCCTCATGTTATTTAGAGTAAATAATTTAAAATAAAATTATGGTCTCCAATGACTATTTTTTCTTCAAAACCTAACAACAACAAAAAACGAGTGTGCTTTAGACCACTGAAGTAAAACTTCTTTAGCTCCATCTATTCATCCGCATCATCTTCACTAACTTATATCTCCCTCTCAACTTCCGTTCGCCTCGCCCGATCACCACTTTTCGTAACGCATTCGCCAGCTTACCCACCAAGTCAAGCGCGCGTAAAGAAGTTTTACTTCAAAAATCTTCCACTGGTCCCTCAGCCGAGTAACCCAACAAACCCTCACCCTGACCCTAACTGTCCAATACCTGCGGATTTTTTTGTTGTTTGTTTGCATCTTATGTAAAATATTCACTAGAGACCAAAATTTCATTTCCACATTTTACTCCAAATAATGTCAGGAATTTTACTGGTTACAGTAAGTCAAGTACGTCCCTTTACCCAGTATGTTCTCAATCAATATATAGTTTTGCGGGAATTTACCTTTTGATTGTGCATATCACAAAATAAACAATAATAATATGTTTTCCGACAACAGGGTGTCACGTTTGAAGCTCAACACGCTTTTAATATCTCAAAATAAATACTTAAAACTTTTTAATAATCATGTTAACTTTTTGAATATCTCATGAAAACACACCTGCACTGGTTTTTCACCTCAAAACTTATTTTTTGAGAATAAATATTATTTTTAAAAAATATATGTATTGACAAATAAGTAGGTACTTAAATAAGTAGGTACTTTAAATATTACAGTTTTGTTGTAGAAAAATAAAATGATGCTATTTGGTAGATATAATTTAGCTGGTTGAAATTTTGTTATTCATTAAAATTTCAGGCAAGCTAATAAATACAGGAACTCCATAGATCTCCAAGAACTCCAAAGTCAAATCTTTTTATACAGTGAAACCCACTTATAAGGTTCACATATGGAGTTTATGTAATGCTTAAGAAGTTTTTCAGTCCCTTGGAAAGCCTTGTAAGACAGTTTCACTGTAACACACATTTTATGATAAATTTTGTAGCTTTTGGTTGTAAAATAAAATAAAAATAACTTTGTACAATTTGAAGCTTATTTTCTTTGCCACATTATTCAAAAGTAGTTGCTTCAACATTTCATTTGTTTTACATTTTAATTATAATGTCACCAATATAAAGCTTAGATGTTTTTTTATAATATTATTATTATTTAGTGCCGACTTCTCATGTTTTGTTGATTTACCTTTTCTTTCATGTGTTGCCGCATTCATGTTGCGTTCCATGTATGTCACGCGTGCTTATTATGCCCCACACGATAACGCCACGCTATTAAAACATGTGTGATAATACAGCTTCCGGCGCGGAGGCCCGAGGTAAGTCTTAGACTAATTACGTCAATTTTTTAAATTGTATTTTTATAAGAAAATTTTTTGGCATTTTTTTTTCAGCAGCATCTTTGAGCCATAGATAATAGAAAAACGAAGATGGGTCATGAACCATTATTACGGTGAAACAAAGCGCAAGAGTGTCACCAATATCGTTCACCAACACTACTGCAAATCGCATCCAAGCACAGTCGCGTCCTGCTTTTGTTTTTTCCTACTTACCAACTGCACAACTTTCATTGGCTCCGCCACTGTGAAAGTCCAATGCAGTTTGGCTCAGGTTTAGCTCTTGGTTTAACTCAGTGACAGTCGGCACGCTTCTACGCCACATATCCCTTTGTTTCTATTATCTTACGCACTGAACAGTTCTGTGCTTTACCCTTTTAAAAGCCAGCATAGGAAAAATATATTTTTTATATACGACCTAAGAAATTTGACATTTCTTGCGAATCCAATATTTATAACATTTCTTTTGTGATATATTACAAAAATTACTTGAAAATAATGTAGATAAAACGGATCTTTCTGATAATACTTGAAATCTATTCTCTCCACAATGAAGGAATATAGAGTTTCTAAACCAACTCCGTCCATATTTTGATGCGGCGTCCATTTTGTCGGCTATCTTTCTTGCCCGCCGCATTATAGACAATTTATTAAAATTATTCCGAGAGGCTAGACGCTATGCAGTATTTTGTTACATCAAGAACGAGAATGGCCCAAGCGATTCTGACCTTGTTCTTGATACAATTTCTTTATACATAAGGGACAAAATCGATGGTACACCGGAGTACGTACGGCAATGACAGGTTAAACTCATATATTTTTATATTTCGTCACCTTGGACAAGGTTCTAACTGTAACTTTTTTTCAAAAGTGACGTTCACCGATTGTTGATTTCATGATCATCAAGTGTGATTAATCTTAGTTTGCGTAGAGTTTTATTTAAAAAATATATTACTCTAAATTGACAAAACCAATAATGCCATATGGTCAATAAATGACATATGTTTACAACTCTCAGATTACTCTAATCTAATAATGATATTGATTTTTGGTCTTATTTAAGAAATGAATGCAACTTTGGTAAGACACTTCTGTAAGAAACTTCACCGATAAACTTTACTAATAATAATGATGTGTACTTGGCTAATTGATATATATAGCGCAATTTTAGTGAAACATTACCTCAAGGACGCTTAACAAAAGTTAAAAGTATTAAAAGTTGACATTCACCGAATATAAAGTGTCTTTGCACATTCCAGGATTTGGATATGCTGGCCGCGCAGCTCAACGAACTGGGAGTGGTGTCGGGCCCCTCCGCACCCCCGCGCTCCAACAGCAGCGGCGGGGGGGGGGCCTCCAGACCCTCCTCGGGGGCCCCACGCGCCCAGCCACAGGCTCAGGCCAACGGACACACGCATGGTAAGTCTTTATTATACAGTAAAATCCCGTTACTTCAAACCCCGATAATTTGAAAAAAAATATGAGTGCTTCTAACCTTTACATGCGATTGAAGTAAAACTTCTTTGACTGTTGTGGCAGGTATTAATAAAACGGTAAAGTTTCTGCCATCTGTGTTTGGTTGTATTTTTAAAGGGTTCTCGCCTTCGCTAGAATATTTTTATTTTTTTCCGAAACTTGGATGAAGAATCAAGAGCGAATCTATATTCGTATTTTTAATTGCATTTCTCAATGCAAGCGACCAAACTCAACAGCCGGTGGTGTAGCTGTGAATCATTCATCTGTAGACATGCATTTCTGTATGAAAGCGTTATTTCCGTCTGAAAAACATCTGAATTACTAGTTATATTTACTACGGACATTTTCAGACTGGTACCAGTGAAAAACCGATGAAAAAAGGATGAAACCGGTCCTGGCGAAAATAAATAAGTGGAACAAAGTGCAAAAAAAGTTTAATTTCACCACGAATTAACAGTCCAAAAACTAGACTCATTAAAAAAGTTTTACGTAAAACACATAAAACTTGAAATTTTCGAAAAAATTCATCAATTTACAATTTGAAATTTATTTTGGTCTGCACATGAACATTTATTTGTGTAATTTGAAAAAATTCTATTTATGCGAAAATATATCATCTTAATTCGTAAATCTAAATCTGACAGGCAGGCAGAGGTAAAATGTTGTAAATTTTACAATATGCTGTTACATATATTAATTTCATCCTAATTCTTATTATTGTTTTGTATTATTCACTCTTCATTTTTTATTTTATTATTCTGCTCTGGTCCTTATCCATTCTTCGCCGGTCTTAATCCTTTTTGTTTTCGTGTAAATACTGCACAATAGTCCCCATTATCTATAGTCAGTGAAACTTCGGCATTCCCGATTGGGGCAATTTATGAGACTGTAAGTGGTGTTTCCAGGTTTGCACTACTGTTTTTCATTTTCGAGTACTGACTTTGTGTAATTTTCTATAAAACAATGATTGAATTGTGTAACTATTGCAGTGGTGCCACCGCCGCCTGTGGAACGCAACATCCTGGACCCCATCGAGGACTCGGACACGGACTCCGAGCCTGAGGAAAACAACGGCAGGTCGCGGAACGACGGCACTCTCCTCGCCAGCGATCCACCCAAACCTCTGTAAGTAGTCACCAAGGACGGAACAGGAACCTCCGAGTGACAGGAAACGTAATATACATACGTAGTTACATGTCTCATCTCATCATGTCTTCTTTTTTTTTTTTTTATTCCGGTCAGCGATCCATTGCGTCGATAAGGCGCCTTCAAATGTCCCTGTCTTTGTGTTAATTCACGGGGGATAAATTTCGTAGAATACCGTATATAGGAAAATAAATAGGAGATAGGTTCTATTGTACGAAAATCACACTTTGTTCAACGTATCAAAATAACCTTGTAACAGAATTGACTGTATTTGTGATGACTCACAGCGAACGGAAGATTGCTGACCACCAAAGAGGCTTCAGTATCGAAAGATCTGAACTTCTGCAACTGGGACAGTGTGGTGGCAAACTCCGTGTGCTGTGGCATAAGATATTGGAAGCTGGCTTTTTTTTTAAATTTAAAAAAAAAATTATTAAGGAGAAGATAAAGATCCAGGTGTCTATTGAAAAGAATACAAAACAATAACTAGGGAATTCACCTACATCCAAACTATTTCTCACGAATTAACAACAGTAGATAATACAAATATTTTTACTTATAAATAGGGAAAAAAATATATTTATATAAAAATATTATTTTGCAAATAAAGAGATGAGATAAATGCGCCATTTCTTTAAAAATGTTTACAAATTATTTTTGGAAAAATTTATATGGTAAGAACAAAAAAAATATATAGATAAAAACAATGTTACACAAATTTAAAAAAAAGAAAGAAAAGTACTTAAAATTATAAACGAAGTATGTCTAAGTTGTTTACTTTGTACGAAAATTAATTTTTTTTTTTTTTTTTTAATTTCGTCTCCAATTTTCTACTAAAAGTACTGCGTGTATCAAAAAATAAGTTGGAATCCTTGAGGTTTTGATTTTGATTAAACGATTCGCATAGTCTTCTAATTGGATCCCTGACATCAGCTTGAGTCGGCATCGGCTTGAGTGGAGACATTTCTAGTTATTTTACTAATTGCAAAATTTGTTCAGTTTTCAAGCTGAAATTTTGGTCCCCTATGGATAACGTGAGCTCAATCAGCATTGTTCAATTTGGAGCTGTTTTGGGTTAGGTGTAGAGTTCAATCAGCAATCAATCAGAAAACTTGAAACTTCTTCAACCATTTTATTACCTGGAAAAGGAGACACTACAGAGAATGATATTGAATACTTTAGATGAAGTTTTTTCCAATTGTGTGTACTAACATTATTATTGAATATCTACTAACCAATTTGAACATCCCTTCCTCCTGTTAATTTTGTTAAATTATTTTTGCATATTATTATTTTAACCCATAACATTAATTTGTTTTATAAATTATTTACCCTGTACTCACGTAAAACATAAAACTTTTCATATGTAAAACTAACAAAATCTCACTTTTATATTATTAATTAAAATAATTACACTTTTGTTACAACTGAAATTCAAATCTTGAAATGGACTAACTTCCGTTACCACCAAAAACTACACTTGTACATTGAAAACTGACTTGTTACCACCAAAAACTACACTTGTACATTGAAAACTGACTTGTTACCACCAAAAACTACACTTGAACATTGAAAACTGACTTTCATTACCACCAAAAACTACACTTGAACATTCAAAATGGACATTGAAACTGAAAACCAAAATACACCCGAATTATCCTGAACATTAAAAAACAACGCATTAAAACTCACATTTTAAACATTTGCACCGTTTCTTTTGTTATTTTTTTTGTTGGTCCCCATCAGTCCCGAGTTCTGTTACAGGCCCGGCCTCGGCTCGCTGGTGGAGGACGTGGCGGCCGCGGGCTCGGCGTCCGTGGGCCCAGCGTCCGCAGCGCCGGCGCCCGTCACGCCCAACAACAACGCCAGCATCGGCGGCGGCAGCACCACCTCTACGGCCGCGTCCACCGGCAGCGGGATGGGAACCGGCGGCGCTCCCAACCGACCCTTGCCGCCCACTCCCGACGACGAGGACACGCACACCGGACAGGCGGATCGGACGCTGGTCATGAAACGGGTATGTTCGATGACTTATAGATTTTGTAGAAGTTGTTAGTTTTTTGCATCGGTGGATTTAATACACATACGACACTCGAATATTGTTGGGGTGAATGAACACTTTGATTTTTTTTATGTGTTACTGCACAAAGATCTATAAGGAATAGATAAAAGAAATTGAGATAAGTGAGACTTTGACATTCTCAAAAAGAGTATATTGTGAGGGTAAAAGGAGTGTTTCCATCATAGATAATAGAAATAACTGAGATACGGCATTGTAGCTGGCTGAATGTCGTAGACTGTTTGATTGTGTTGATGAAAAGAAGACCGAATAAAACTGCAGAAGGGGTTGTAGAAGGTTGGGAAGTACTGAAAAATGGGGTGACTAACAGTTTTCAACTTTGAAAGTAAATAACTTTTTTTATAAGATCATAAAGTGTCATAAAATTTTATATCACATTTACACTTTGTTAAAATCATATGTTAAAAAAACAACTATATTTTTTGGACAATTTAAAATAAATTTGGTGATCAAGGTAAGCGTTCAGAAAGGAGTGACTTTGTATACCATTTTTTATCAACTTATTACAACAGTAGTCAATCCCAAAAAATATTGTAATAAAATAATTGTAACCGGTCAGTGGTTGAGTGGGCATCGTGTTTTGGGTCCCACCCAGGCGTTCCGTGTTCGATTCCTCGGCTGGCCAAGTCCTCCATCACAACACAAGCAACATCTTCCGCTTAGTGTGGTGGTAGTAGGAGATTTTCAAACGTTGTTGGGTTATTCGTAACCCGGGAATGTTTGTCTTTCTTTTTAAGAAAATACGCAAATTTGAATATTTATGTAGATACTTATATATAGGCAGTCCCGAAGAACGATATTGGATTTGCGATTTTGTAGTTTTGCAGTAGAGCTGTTCAAAGTTTCGTTTCTGCATTTTTACTGTTTTTGAGATCAAGAAATATAGTGTTGTTTTGAAATTTCGCATTTCATTTCATCCAAAATTCGAAACATAAAATTATAATAATAATAAAATTGTTTATTGATTAATAGATTTATTTTTTTTCACAATATAGGTACACATTTCCGAAATACTCATTGATTCTGTTGACGCACTACTCAGCTGCAATTCAGGATTTCCCCTGGAATGCAGCTGGTTTTTTCAGCAGTGCCTCCAATAAAAGACAGAAAATAAAATAAAATTAAGATAAAATAAATACAATTAAATTAAATTACATAAATATAATCAAACCAAATCTCAAATTCAACACACACAATATAATACAATATAAATAAAAGAAAAATAAATAGAAATAGAAATAAAAATGTAAAATGTAAATGAAATTTTTTTCTCCGGTGATACTAATTTGACACTTATTTTTGAAAAACATTTAAAAGAAGCGAGTAATTTCTGAGTGGTAACGAGAATTACACATGTCCACGATGATCAAAGTTGCCCCATATTTCGGTACTCGACTGCTTCAAATCTTGTCACCAACCATAGCTAAAATCATTTCAAGCAGTTTTCTTTGATTTCATTCTGAATGGTGGCCCACACCGCATTTTGCATTATAAATTTATTTGATTGTTCAAAAATGACAGTGATTAAACCTTTGTGGAGAATCTATGATCTACATAATAAATAGTGTTGCATTTTACACCCTATTTTGTTTTCTCCAATTTGCATGAATCAGGAATGTTCTATGTCATATTCATAAAGCTGTGTCTGTCTGCCTGAGATGTATAAAAAATCTATTCATTTAATTAATGTCGACTTTCCACACACAAATTGGCTGGCATTATTTATCAGTTTGAGTTTGATGAGATGTTTTTATGGTGGGATGGTTTACTTTGATGATGGAATGAGTTGATGAATATACAACTTGATAAACAGCTACGTTGGATGTTTTTGTGAAGAGAAGTGCTGATTGATCGGTGGCGATACAGATTATGAACCTGTCAAAAATCTACTGACTTCATTTCATGCTGGCTTTCCGTACATTGACATTATTAGTCAGGATGTATGTGATAAATTGATGGTATTGATGATCATCCATTTTTAGATGTTTTAATGAAGAGTTGAGATGTGTGTAGGTATGTATGTATAAGCCAGTCAGAATGAAAGCTGCATATTTAAATTAATTTTGTATGTCATTTCATTATACGTGACTTGTGAAATGATGAACAGATATTTCGATGATATGCGCTAATAATGAAGAGAAATGTTAGTGAAGAGATGTGCAGATAAAGAAGTGATGTCTTGATGAAGAGATTTGTCGATGAAGATGTTTGTGTTGTATTGATTAGCTTGCTATTTTATATACTTTTATGATAACAAAAGGCAATTAAGAGATGATTTAATGAACCCTGATCCTGGTGGTCACCTGAGCTTCCCCCTGTCATAATGACACTAATGAGCTACGCTGCTTCAATGTGTAGACGCTGTTGTATATCTTATCGCTCATCCTTAACATCCCGCAGCTCAATCATTGTTCAACTTAACCTAACTTCTCTTAGCACTGACATAAAAGTCATTTAAAAATTGTCAAAATTTTTTAAAAATGCATTACTGTATTTGGACTTTCTTTTCAGCCCTAAGTGTAGTCATGGTAGCAATGTGTTTTTTTAAAGTCTTCAATGGACTATTTAGTGCGCACTATACTTCTCCATTGCATTTACAAAACAATGAAAAGGGTGCTCTGTGTATACAACTAGATATTGTTCAGAAAAGACAGTTTTCCTGTAATGCCGTTTCCTGCATTCGTAAACATATATTTAATAAAATACTCAACCAATTTGATCTCTCTTTGAGTCAAATATGTACATATATGGACAGAATAAACAAGAAACAGTATTGGGAAAAATGTCCCGTCTTGCATTCACATATTGTATTTTTATTAACATTTCATGCAATCAGAATGGATAAAATAATAATTTTTTTAATCGACATATCAATTATATCATTTGATATCTTAGTTATTATTGGTCAAGGTGGCAGTATCTTTGTCATAATTATTGTTGTGTTTTATTGTACACCATTTCATTAAATTTTTCTCAAATCAGATCAATTCCATATAACTATCACAAATTCTGTCAATCTCTCAATAGATTTATATTATAACCCCACTCTTTTGCCCTCATAACTCCATTTGTTGATATGATTTCATTTGGTTTGGTTTCACATCTTAATAATTAAATTAACTATTATAATAAGGAAGTTGAATCATTTTTTAAAATTTTTTTTTTTATCAAAGCAAACTTAAATACCATAATTTTTTTTTTTTTTCAAAGTTAATTAAATTAATTCTACAATTTTGAATTTTATTATTCCCGCGAAAACGCCCGCTAAGAGTATATTACCGTGCGGGAGAGTTCGTGACATCATCTGGTCCCTTGTTTGTGTGAAATATATGGTAAAATATTTACAAAACCGGGTCATGCTTAATATGGATGAAAAAAATAATTTTAAAAAGTGGTGGTAGTTAGATATTAACTATTACTAATGAATTCAGTTACCGGAATTTCGAAAAAAGGGCATTTTAATGGTTATTTTTTAAATTTAAAAACACGAAATGTCATTTTTCACCGAAACTTGCAATAGGTCCTAACATACTGGCCGTTTTCGCGGGCTTTAATAAAATTCAAACTTGTAGAATTAATTTAATTATGAAAACGAACTTTAAAAAAAAAAATAATTTAAGTCAAAATATTTTTCACTCAACTTCCCTATTCCACAAAGCATTGAGGAACATCCATTTAGAAAGTACTAGAATATTTTGATCAGCCCGAAAATTATTATTATCCTAATAATGTTGAATTGGTGGTATGGAATGTTAAAAGAAAGCAATGTATAAATATGTGCAACATGTCAATGTTACATTTAATGTATGTCTCACGCACTCTGCATGATGTATGTTTATTTTTTTTATTTGTTTTATGTTTTTTTTTCACAATTCCCTCCACCATTGTGTTACCACCACTTCTGCCTCGGTGTCTGGTGTTCATCTTGTATCCGGGCTACAGAAGGCTTCGGGGAGCGTAGAAGGGGCAGCGGGAGAGAATAGGCACTCGGAACTGGAAGAAGCCATCCTACTCAAGGACTGGGACTTTGCCAAGTTCTTCCCGTCCAAACTCCTCGAAGATAGAAACAAACGGAACAGCGAGCAAAGCGAACGCAAAGACAGCAACAAAAACCTAATGCAGAGACAGTCGCAAATCGATATGGAAGCACTGAAGAACAAATATAAAGACAACATCACCCAATCTCGGAACAAGCCTGTCCCCAAATCAGACACCAAGGACAAGTTGGCAAGCGTATTCAATCTCCACAGACGACAGGAATCGGATTCCAAAGTTTCCAATCCATTCTTCCGAGGGTTCCGCCGAGAGAACTCGGATCTATTCCCGCTTTCGAGCACACGTCATTCCGCCATTTACATCTCGAAAAACGAAGGAGTCCCTGCTGCTCAAGTCAACCCGCTGCGATCGAGCGGTATCTTTAATAATAACCGCCGTCCCGCTCGCGGCGAACCGATCCTGACTGATTTTATTAAGATGAACGATAGTCTGAAGATGTCGCGACAGGGAGAAATAAACAAATCAATCACTAATCAAAAAAACAATAACAAGATTACCGAGGAAGATAACACTTTGAAGAATATCGGGATGTTGGATGGAGGCGACGATACCATTAGCTTGGGAAATGCAGGAGACGATTCGCCGACGGCTAGTATCGCTAGCAGTATTGCATTTGCGCCACCGAGGGCCGAAGGGGAAGCGCCGGTCCTTCGCACCCCGTCCGAATTCATTGCGGAGTACCTTCGCCGCCCGCAGCGCCGGGAGAAGACGGAGTCGGACATTGTGTACCGCAATTCAGCCCTGATGCGGGACCCCGCCGCGCTGCAGGTAACGCATCAGCTGCGCTGCCGCCTGGTTTGACTGTAACGCCCATCTGTGTTCACCTAACCTAACAAGCGATACTAAACCGGGGCCAGCAAGCAACCATACACACACACACCTCCTCTGAAACCTAACCAAACAACCATCCAACCACCCCTTAATATACATTAACGCAACACACCAGACTCAACCAACTTATACAAATTCAAATTCACAATGCTCAGTTTTTGTCTTCTTTTGGGTTTCTGTGGTTTTACTATTTCCCTCTGTTTGACAATGTTTTGGACAATACAGGTCCATTCGTGTCTGATCGTGTATTCCCAGACCTTTATGTGTACTGACATTTTGGCAAACGATAGGCATCACATTAAACATAAACCCTCAGTGATGAAATTACTTTCTTTGCCTTTTCTATGTAATTTCAAAGCTTTTCACACATTCATTTCACTAGTATGTAGAGGTTTCTTTTATCTATCTATCACTGAGTGAACTTTGCACTATTCTGAATTATATAACTTAAATTATTAGTTCATTATTACCACTCTTTTTGTATTCAACCAACTTTCAACACAGCTTTTGCATTTGTTTTGGTATTTTTGCTTCTTCATTTAACCAAAGCAAAAATGCTTCTGCTTCTCTAACCAATAAGACACACATCCTTTTGTTTATTTCCATTTTCGTATATATATATATTATTGCTTTTGTAACATGTGACGAGTATGCTTTTACTAAAATTTGTGCTTTTTGACGAGTTTTCTTTTATCTATTATTTGATTATTTTTTGTAGTTTCGTTTTAATTTTTCTATGGAGTTCATAATTATTTTCAGTAGTCGGTTCTTATTTTGTGGTATCATTCTCATATTCCCAACTTTTTGCTTCCGTTATCAGAAATTCAAAGTAAGAACTTTTTTCTTTATCAAATTAAAAAATAAGTTTTCACAACAGTCGATCATTCATTGGTTATGGTTCATAATAGTAGAAAAAGCTTATTCATCTTAATTTAATTGTGTGGAGGTATGATGGTATCTGATTTTTATTGATAGAAAAATATTTTCCATTAATAATTGGGAGATAAAACGTGCCTACATGCGCTTAATTTAATTTGCTTAATTTAATTTTGCAAATTTAATTTGCCTACATGCCTTAACACAACATACCCCCTTTTATCAGACTGACAGATCTATCACATTAGCGATGCTGACTCATCATCTTTTCGTCTCTTGGAGGAACTTGAAAAACATCTATGGAAATCACATTCTGTCTATGGAATGATGATGAATTTCCCTAATAAAGTTGCCACAGCAAAATAATAAAAATTGCATGAAACAGAATGAAAAATACAATGGCATGATTTTCGGCATGCAAAGCATGGCAACACCTGATTTGAAAAAGAACAATAAGAAAATTTTGCTTGCTGTTTCCGTTTCTGATATGCTGTGGGATACAAAAAATGGCGGCTAAAAATATATTGTACCATCCGGAAGAATATTATCGGAGGATTTTAGCCACCCAGAGCTTGTGGAATATCTTATTATTATGTCTTGTGACTGTTTGTGTTTGCCGCACTTTTGGAGTTTTCTTGTGCTTGTGACCAAAGTGATTTGTGTTCATTTTTCAATGTTGTGTTAACCAACTAATATTCATCTGTTTGGAAGTTTGTTTTCTTTAAACCTATAATGACATTGTCTGCAACTCTTTGCACCATCTTTGGAGCTTTGCATTTATATGTTGATGAAAGATTCACAAAAAGCAAAATCTGCAGAACTAAAACATCCTATTACGTACAATGTTGCGTTTTTCTGAATCTTTTATTCAACAGTATGGTAACTAAATCAATAATGACTATTGAATCATTATATACACTCATTGCTGCACTTGTAATATGTATGTACAAATGATATTTATTCGGATATCAACAGTTTTCTGTATTTACTGATTTTTTAAAGATTTTTCAGCAGATATAATTTAGTTTGTGTGTACATAATTTATTTAGCATGTACGAAAAAAAATAAAATTCTGCAAATAATATTGTGAGGTAGTAGACATAGAACATTGAAATGTTTTCCATTTTACTGAATTTAACAATATAGTTATTATAAAACACCCACAAAAGTATCCACAAAGCTGGTGATAAAATACATGATAATTCTATTACTGGACTTTTAAATGTTAGCAATCACATAAAGTATTCCTTGTACAGGAAAAGTCAGCGACCAGTGACTTTATTTGTGCTAGAGTGCCAAGATCGTAAAAAGAGTTTATTTATATTGTTGTAGACAAAAAATGTTTTGCAAAAATCTTATTTCTAAACTATCAAAGCTGACCTAAAGACAATTATTATTGGTAATGAACTAGACATTTGTATTTTAGTAAAAAAATATTTAACCCTGGATTTTCTAGGTTATTTTAATTAAGTTCAAAAATTACCTTTCTTCCCTGTTCCAAGAGGGTTCACCAATTCATAATTTCCAGTCCACATTTTACCATTATCAAACTGCCAACTCATCTTACGGTCATGTCTTACAGGGTGCTAGATCCGGAGCCGAGGGTTCTAGGACAAGCTCCGTACTCCCGGACCTCCTCAGTCAGGCTGGAAGACCAGCTACTCCGCCCCCGAGGCACGACAAACCACAGCCTGAAGAGGTTCGTAACCCCATAATATTTAAAATATTGTTTCTATCTACATTCTTATTTATTTTTTAGGGGGTCGAATGTAATGTTATTTTATCAAGCTATCACATAATTTATTGTAATATATTCTGATATAATGGTCGATTTTTGAAAATAATTGTCATTTATAGACCTATTCCCGTAGCGGATGAAATAAAAAAAGGGACGCTTGATGATTTGGACATGTAGAGCGAGATGACCGAAGAAAGCAGGAGAATGTATGACCCGGAAGTGAATGGTAGAAGTCGGGGATGCTCAAGGAAGACGTCGAATGATCAAGTCAATCAAATTCATGAGACAGGCCATGTCAAGAGTCAGAATAACAGAAGAGTATGCATGAGATGATGTATGAATGTGAACGAAGCAAGGAGTGCTCTGAGGAGCTTGTCTGCCTAGCCCTGCGGAGAAACGCCGCAATGTTTAGATAGTTAGTTACAGCGACCTTGAGATGATTTTTCACAACAATGGTGCTATACAAATTATCCAATTATTTTTATTAGTTATGCTAATTATTTTTTCCATGTACAATGTGTGGCAGCGATGTATGGACAGAAGGACAAAAGTATTCTGAATGTAGTAGAAATGAGATCCCTGAGGAATATGTGTGGTAAAACCATGTACCAAGACTGTTGTACGTCTTTCCATCCTCTACTTAACCTCTGCAGTAAAAAGACATGATGGTTAGTTAGTTATCCAAACACGTATTTTAGCCTTGAAATATTCAAAATTCAGAAAATTTGAAAAGTTTTAAATACTCTTATCCATCATTATTAGATTTATAGTAGCTTTTTTTTTAGAGTTTAACTCCTATTTGAAGATATTTCAGATAACGAAAACCGGGACCATATTATTATTTATACTATGTATCTATAAAACATAATCTCCAATAAGTTAGTGTATTACATCTTGCCCTTATCAGAGCTACATACTATGATCCTTATTGCGTTTGGTATGAAATATATTTTATTATATTGTTTGTCCCCCGTTTTTTAAATACTAGTCTCTTGTTTTTTGGTTTCTCTTAATGTGTCAATAATACATACTGTGCTTGTGTCCTAAATCGATTAGAATTAATAATAATTTATAGTCCACATTCTAATGGAGATGTGAAATCACACAGGTGTTTGTGTATCAAACAATAATTCATCATGTATTAATTTGTATTCTCATATAATTTAAATTCAAAATAATTACAGCAGACTTTCGATTTACTGTATTCTATAGTGAACAAAAATCCGGTATTAAAAAAATGCTTCATTCACAAATTTCTCTTGGCTAAAAACATGAGATGCACATTCTGTCCAACCAAATACATTTTCAGGGACGTTCTAAGTTTCACATTTATTTATTACTAGCTTTTGCCCGTGACTTCGTCTGCTTAGGATTAGTACTTCGAGTAATCTATTTTCTTTTCCTAGGTCCCAACTACGTTTATACCAAAATTCACATATTTATTTAAAATATGCATAATTCTTGATTCGATTAGGCAAATACTTCAAATAAATTCACTAATTTAAATGTTTTCTAAAATAGAATTTTGATTTAACAATCATTGTTTTGCAAAATGTCATTCTCAAATTTGGAATTTTTCTAATAAACAATAATTATTATTTTCAATATATTGAAAATAAATAGCTAGCTTTATAAATTATAGCCCAGATGTTATTCTGATGCATGAGCTACATTATTGTAAAGTTTCATTAAGATCCATTCAGTAAATTTCGATTTAAGGAGTAACAAACATACATACATCCATACAAACTTTCGCGTTTATAATATTAGTAAGATAAGATATACAAATGCAAATCAAGTGGCAGTCAAAAAACTTGCCAATATTTATTTGCATTTATGCAATTCGTCGCCTGCATGCTTAACTGTCCAAACGACTATTTGCAAGTTTTACAGGAGGAGGAGATTTTCTTTCATTATTTCAATAAAACATTATGATAGGTGTTTTAGATGAAGCTATTCCTGTAAAGGTAAAGGTCTCGTTAGTTTAAATAATTCTTAGTTAAGTGATTAATTATCGTTTTTGTTACTTTATTTTTAATTTTAAAATGAAGATTGAACAAAAACTAAAATGGAGATTGGACAATTGAGCACTCAGGCGATGAATTGTTGATTTGAGTGAAATGCTTAGAGTGCTTGAAATGCTCCGATTGAACCGAACTCAGTAAATCAAGAGTCTGCTGTACATCATTATAAATGAGATTCCTTAATTTGGTATTAATTTAATGACGTAAATATTGTGTTTTGTGTTTACACAATGTTTACGTCTAGATGCTGTCACTTTACAGGAATAACTCTGGGTTCTTCAAAAGTGATAAAAAATGTTTATTTGTTGTTTTGGTTCTGCACGTATCTGCGGAATAAAAAATATATTTAAAATGCTCCTTCAAATACACAAACCTTATGCAATTCTGCAGCACAAAATACTATGGATCATGAAGCACAAGGTCACTTTTAAATTTCATCTCGAAAGAGTAACTATGCTTTAGTGTTAAGTACTTCACACCAATTTCTGGGATAAATTATTGCCACCGAATGTTGAAAATGCACAAATAAATTGCTGGACAAGTATTCCTACTCGTACTTTTAATATTTGTAGCTCAAAAGTTACAGATCTACCGCTAGGTGGTTAGGAATCTGGTTGTCAGTGTGTCCAGGAGTGACGGTCATCCCTCCCATTGTGGTGCAAGGCGATGGGTCGGGAGAGTCTTGCTAGAAATCAAAGGGTCTCCCTCTAACGGCCTGTCCCGATCTGACCCGCCACGCAATAAATGCTATGCGATGAACCCGGGCACCCTTTCTAAGTCACCAAACATAGCGAATCACTTGAGGTGACCTACGGCAGAGGTGTTGGTTATCCTATAAATGGTTCCCAATAATTTGAAATTGTTTAAAGGTATAAAGACAGTAATTGTTCTATGAAGACATTCAATGAAGTTAGTCCATCTTAAAATGTTGAATGTTGTTATGCTATTAGTGTTTAGAAATTGTCTGCTATTCAGAAACAAACCTGCCTTGCAAAATTCTCTACTGTGAACCAACAATAGGTAGAGATTGGAATATTTTACAATTACCTCTCTCTAAAATAATAAAACAAGTGTGGCATTCAATCTTTGATTATAGAAATTAATTCGATCTTTTGAATACACTAAGAATACAACTCCCACTGATCAAGATCTTTCCGTGGATGTTGTCTGTGGACTCACCTATTCTTGCTGCCATTTTTGATAGTATTATATATATCAATCGAAAAGTAGAACCCACTTTTTGATGAACGATGTATTGCTGTCTGAAAAAGCAGGAAGAGACGAATAAGTACTCAACCAAAATCATTAATGGCACTCCTTACTAGGGCCAAATTTCACTTAAAAGTATTGGGCAATATATTAATAACTCTGCTACAATGACTTATTTTTTTCTATATATTTCAATTTATATTCCCTAAATATCTTACAACGAACGTCTTAATATTTACCTAAGTAAGCCGGCTAAGATATAAATTAGCAGGAATCGATGGAAAAAAATATTTATGTTAGGCAGGTTTTTATATCAGAATTTTGACAATTTGTAGCTTAACGTCATAATATATTGAGCAATACTTTTAGTTGAATTTAGCCGCTAGTAATAAGAAAATAAAGCTTTCCTGGGCCGTGAATTTAAAAAAAAAAAATCAAACGTCAATTGTGAACTTCAGAATTTTTTTGTGTCGCATTTTATAAGTTTACAGTAACAATTCTTTCAGATTTTATACAACTGTTGTTACTAATAATATTATTTTGTAATAGAAACAAATAATGCGTAAAAATTTGACATTTCTTACGAACCTAATATTTATAACATTTCTTATGTGAAATATTACAAAAATTACATGAAAATAATGTAGATAAAACGATCTTCCTGATAATACCTCAAATCTATTCTTTCCACAATAAATTTATATCAAAAACAATGAAACTCCGTCGATGTTACGTCCGTCCAAAAACGGCTGCCAAAGTGACGCCAAGTTCACCATAGATATTTTATGTAAATTATTCCGAGAAGCTAGACGCTATGCGGCTTTTTGTTACGTCGAGAACGAGAACGGCCCAAGCGATTCTGACCTTGTTCTTGATACAATTTATTTATACATAAGGGACAAAATCGCTTCAAAAATGATTTTTTTTGACAGTTGTGGCCGATCTCACCGGTGATCACACGGCCTTCGAGAGGTTAAAATCAATTAAAACAATACATTGAACTTATTTAGCAATTTAATTAGAAGTGCATTTTGAACATTCCACGCTTAAGGCTGATTGATTATGAATGATTTCACATCTCCATTCACTAAACATATACACACACATATGGGTCCACTGGTTTGGTATACATATATAATATCTATGTTTGCGTGTGAGCTTGACCCTCATTACACATATGTCCGTACTGTGTTATTATTATTCCCGCCCTCCCATCGCCGTGGCGACGCCTACTCGGGAGTTTCTACGAATCCGCTCCGAGGGGCGTGGTGCAATGGACACATGTAAGTACCAACACGTATCGCACCTCATGTTGTTATCACCAACCATCCATCCATCATTGTAATGTATAATTGTCATGTAACCGTAACAGTCCAGCAGGTGTCCAGTCTCGTGATCTTTGGTGTATGATGGCTTGTCCATGTGCCAGCAAATGAAAGCAACACATACTTAACAAACAATATAACATAACCTCTTCTGTTCTTATTGACCCCTGCAAACCCCCGTCTTCTCATGCAAACAATATGGTAATAATGGTAATCAAATTTATCTTTTATTCAGTGAATAAAAAATACAATATTTTCTTAAAAAACAATTAAGATATTATTGACAAATCGCCTTGCCTTCCCCACTACCTTTGGCCCCTTCATTTGGTGATGCCATAGTCCCGCTGGCTCCGAACGGTTGGGACTAATTTGTGGAAGTAGTTATTTTATGGAAGGAAAATTGATGGATTCATATTGAAAACTAAATTAACTTTTCTGGCGTATAACTTAATTTTCCAAAATTATTTCTGTAAGTTATAATTTTAATTAAGCTTGTCAATGTAATCTGTAAATATTTTGTATGAGAAAACAAATTGGGTGCAACAGAACATATTTATGCATAGATAATAAGTAAAGAAGAAATATCTGAAATATTCTAAAGAAAATAGTGTTGCTACTTAAAAATATGTCTTTCTGCTTTCGTTTGTTGCCGCATAGACCTAAACTATTTCTGTTTCTTCCCTTTATAATATACCCCCACCCCTTTAATTGTTTAGTTCTAATTTTAAGCTTATTTTTGTTAACTTGATTATAATTTAATTTAATTTTGACTTCAAAAATGTGATTGTAATTTTGTCAGTTGATTGGATGATTTTCTCCACCTTTTTGTGAGATAAATGTTTTTGTTGGGTTTTTAAATAAGGTATTTAAAAAAAAGTTTTCTATTTTTTAAAGCAGTTTCACCATATAATTTTATTGAATTTTTTTTAAACAATATGTAATTGTGTATTTCTGATCATCTTAACAATGTCTGTTCACTGGTCATTCTATCATCCCGCACTACTTTGTTCACATCACTGCATGTGATTGTTAATGTTTTATTTATTGCAAATTCAAATTCACTTTCATTTTTAATTATCCATCATTTTGACAAATTTTTATTTCAATTGAGGATATTTTACATTGACGCAATGAACGTTATTTTTTTTTTAAATGTTAGTACTCCTTTCACATGATTAACAAAATAAAGAAGAAAAAAAATTACAAATATTTCTGTAAATAATTTTTTTATTATTATTTGTGCTATTGGAACACTTTAATTTTTATTTATTAAAATGATATTGTGCTTTTGGTGTATTGTTCATATTATTCAGTGTAACAATAAGGATTTTTCTTTAATTTTTAATTTCTGTATAAAATATTATTTAAAAATAAAAAAATTTAACTTACAAATTTAATTTGTGGTTTTGGTCGATCGGAATTGGGAATGGTCTAACTTTGTATTTTAATTTTCTCCGGCCTTAATAATTTTAATATAAAAACATAACAATTCATTATCATTTTATTACATCTCTAGCTTGGCTGTTCAGAAATGCTTTTTGATTTCAAATTATTGTTTCAATTTTACAAGTTTTGTAGTATTTAATGAATGGAGTTTTGCAATCAACGTTATTCTAGTTATATTACAAATTATAATGTTAGCTGGAGTCGAAGAATTGAAACCTATGTAAAATGAGAAGAATTATGTTACTAATTTAGGGTACCATGATGTGCTTCCCCCTTTTCGAGCCAGCACTTTGGCCAGCCTTGTAGTGTTTATCATCAGGTCAAATGATTACTTTGTGTGTTAGTTAAAAGCGCAAATAATTAAAAAAACTTTAATTAAAACTTATAAGTAAAGACGTAACCAAACATAAGAATAACTTGGACTATATTTCAAGGAAAAATCTCCCAGGTATTTAAAAAAAATATACATTTATATTTTATTTGGTAACATTAAAATAATAATAATTGTAGAAGCTAACAAAAATCAACAATATATATTTTTAAATATGGCAAGATTTATTTAAAGTTTTTGTTCTATTAATTTATGCACAAAAATATCAAATTGTTAGTGTTCTTTTTGTAAGCGGTCAGTCGTGTGGGGTCAATCAGTGCCCCTCCGAGAAATAAACGTCTGTACTACACAAATGCTGAGCCAGACTGAAGCATCCGGTGTGTATCACTACGTTACTATGTTGTAGGAAGGTAGGCAGCGTTTGAAATTTGGAAGATTTATAAATAAGAAGATAATAAAGTTTTACAATAGTCCGGGTGTTCATGGAACCCATGCGACGACGGCAGGTTAAAGAGGGTTAACTACGGTATCTCTGCTTCACAAATTAAATAATATTTCTCAATACCTACATCTGCTCCGATGATAAGACACTGCAAGGCTATCTGAAACGTTGACTCAAGAAGCTCAACAACTCAACGACATAGGCTTAATGTCCTATAAGTCAGTTTTCTTTGTTAAAAATATTTATAAACAAAAATAAAATACTTTTAAAATGACTTCTGACCATCTGATCTTTACAATAAATAATACATATTATTTTGATAAACTTTTTAATGACTTAACTGTAAACTTACAACACACATTTATAATAAACAAAATGATTATTTTACTGCACCTTGTAATAATAATTTTGTATAATAACTATTTTATTCAATGTTTTCCCAATAAAATATGTCAACATTTAAAATTAATTATTTTGTTTACCGTTTCAGTTCCATCACCGCCAGGCGCGCCACAGTCCACGGGCCACCCCCCCCTCCTCCGTGGGCTCCACCCCCTCCAAGTCGTTCCTCTCCTCCCCCCAGCACTCCCCCTTCCAATCCCCTTCCAACCTGCACAATCCCCACAGCGTGAACACGAGCCTCAGCGGCAGCGGACATATGAACAGCAGTCAGTTCCTTCCCCTCCAACAGAAGCAGCGAAGCTTCCTGACCTTTGGGTTTGGCGCCGGCGGCTCGGGGGGCCCCTCCAGGAGAGAGAGCCATGTCAACGTTAACGTGACGCCCACGAGCCACGACATCGGTTCGGACACGCCCGAGATCAGGAAGTACAAGAAGCGGTTCAATTCCGAGATTCTGTGCGCCGCATTGTGGGGTAAGCAATATTGTCGATCATTTATTTTATTTATTTATTATCATGTCAAGAACTGTTCACTCAGTCAATATTCAATTGCGCAATGGCGAATCGTTCTCGTCAGTTGTATTCCTAAATAATGTAAACAAGCAGTTGTGCCATGTTCGTTCCTTAGCTTGTTGTTAAATAAATTATAACCACTGGAGCGAGTTAGTTATTTTTTATTCTTCTGCGTTTGATATCGGTTCAAAATTGGACCACATTTTCCTACCATTCGTAAAACATTTGTTGTAATTATTTGAAACATTTTCATGGCCAGCAATTTATTCTATCAAATAGTTGATAAAATATACTTTATGTCTATATCCTTATCGATTGACTTTGAATTCTTCTAGAATGAATTTTGGTGGTAGGAAAGCTTCAATAATTCCACAAATGAACTTCAAACCATTTCAAACCAAACTTTTGATTTGATGTACACATATAAAAAATGGTATTCTAGTATATACTTACATCTGCGATTATCAAACTGGCCATAGAAAACATAAAAATGTAAAACAATATTCAATACATATATTAAAAATATCCACTGGCTGCAATTTCAAATCTTCAAGTCACTAAAGCACACATTTCACGCATTTATAAAGTTAAAGATTTTTTATCAATTTTAAAAATATAGAATAATTAGTAAATATAGGGGAATTCATTGACCATATAGAACTATAATTTGTTTATATGTTTACATACACAAACGTGGAGTAATGATTTTTTTAATGTTGACTGGAAATTTTCAAAATTAATTTTCAAAAGTGTTGAGCACTCAAGGCGATTTTTTATAATTATCTATATGGCTCCAGTGGATAATGCAGAAAAACTTATAGTGAATCAAACAAAATGTTGATGTTTTCAGGGTCACTAGTAGGATATTTCAAAATGTCGTACTAATGTACGGGACCGTTATAAACCTGCATTATTTTATATATTAGTATATTTAAAATGTAAAACACATGTAAATAGTATTTGATTTAAAGTGAGCATTCGAATATTGCTTTCCTCATTATCTCAAAACTTAGTATTTAAAGATGTCTGACTAATCAACTGGACAATCAATATACTGCATTTAATTTTATTTTTTTTAATTGTCAATGAAATTGCAAGGTTTTTCTTGTTCCTTCTGAACATTTTGAAAACAGTTATTCCGCAGTATTGGACTTCCACCAACGATATATTATAAGGCTAGCTTTACACTTTTAAGTTTTTTCGTAAGTTAACGACTTCTGGCCAATGGACATATTGCATTTTGAAAATCCAATGTGCCTATTGGCCAGAAGTCGTAAACTTACGAAAAACTTACAAGTGTAAAGCTAGCCTAAGTATTAGTACTTGCAACAAATTTGTCATGGTTTAGCGTCTGTATGTTTGCAATGACTTTTCACAAGTATAATTTGTAAACTTTCCAGGCGTGAATCTGCTGATTGGAACCGAGAACGGGCTGATGCTGCTGGACCGCTCCGGGCAGGGCAAGGTGTACCAGCTGATCTCGCGGCGTCGCTTCCAGCAGATGGAGGTGCTCGAGGGCCAAAACATCCTGGTTACCGTCTCCGGGAAGAAGAACCGCGTGCGGGTCTACTACCTCAGCTGGCTCAAGAGCAAGATCCTGCGGACTGATGGTCTTACGGATGTGAGTTGATGATTATTTATGATATATTTTTTATTTTTTTACATTATCTCCACACATGAGGCCTTGAGGAAAAAAAATCCCTACAGGACCTATGTCATCTTTGGGGATGCTTTGTGGAGGGTTGTTTTAGGGAAAGGAAAGAGAGGAAGTTCTGGGAAGGAAAATATGGAGTCAATGTGCTCAGTAGTGATAAACATATGAATCCTTCCCTCAAAAGATGTCAAAAGGTGTCCCTCAACCAGTCTCTCCCGATCCAGCCCGGCAAGTGGTGTGTTGGCAAAACCATCCGCCATCAAGATCTAGACTCTAGACAAACCTCACCCCATGAACCCGGTCACCCCTGCTAAGTCACCAAATGTAGTAAACCACTAGTATTTATTAGATATATTTCCGTTATTTATTATATATTATTTGTTATTTCCATTCCAGCAACAAGTGGAGCGGCGCAACGGGTGGATCAACGTGGGTGACCTGCAGGGTGCCGTGCACTTCAAGATCGTCAAGTACGAGCGTATCAAGTTCCTGGTCATCGCGCTCAAAGACAGCATTGAGATCTACGCCTGGGCGCCCAAACCATACCACAAGTTCATGGCCTTTAAGAGCTTCGGGGAACTGATTCACAGGTCAGCTCCTTTTTATATTAATTCTAGGCCTCAATTCGTGGCCTCCTCCACAAGGCTTCCCCACTGCCTGTAGCCCATCCAACACTGATTGCTAAATCAGGCACAAATCAATCTAGTTTGTGCCTGATACGTTTTTAGATTTTCACGGCCAAACGCATTTTCGTTGTTTGTTTTTGGGGTGTTATGCCGTGTTTTGCTACCTCCTTTAGCCGACGTTTCGGACAGCGTTGCAGTGTCCATCATCAGGGCAGATGTTAAGTGTGTGCTTATTTACTTGGAAGCGATACCGTGTCGTCAGCTTTAATGCACTCCGAGCTGGTAGGTATTTCAGAAGAAAGTGAACTACTTTGAAAGGGAAATTTTGAGAAAGCGCAGTATTTACGTTAGCCTGGGGCCCGTCCACGGAGAAATGTAACGAAATGTCCAACGAAAGTAGCGTCATCTTGTGGCGAATTCTATAATTAGATTTTTTAATTCTAGAACTAATTTTAGATTTTTTAATTCTAGATTCTAGAACTAGGTTTTTTCTAATTCTAGAATTCGCCACAAGATGATAGCTGATGTAAGTACTTTAGATTCTATAGTAAAATTAGAACTAGAAGCCAATTAGAAGAATGATATCATGCCTAACAATGATTTTTGTGATTGAGGTATGTTATTATAGCCTGCTTATAACTATATTCCGTGCAGTTGAACACATCTACTACTTCTGAGTAAGCATTGCCAACTGCATGTAATCTAGGTATAAGCGAGTATCTAAATAACTCAGTCCTGATATTATTGTTGCAATTAAAATAATTTTAGATCGAGTAGTCCTTGAGGTTATATGAAATGTAATTAGGCTTAATAAATCAGGTCTGTCTATAATACCATTAACAATTTTTAAAATTGCCATACAAAAAGATGTATCTATTAAAAATCCTTAATGTAAGGTACAAACTTACCCGACAAATTTGCTGTGAGTCAGCCGGGCGCATTGTGGCGACGTTGATTGGCGCATATCGTAACAACGGAAAATACCCAATAGTGCAGGCCGCACACGCCGTACTAATTTTATCTTTTTACCAAAAAAATACCCCTAAAAGTTGGAATTTCGAAAAAAGTTATTTATCTTTTTTACTTACAATATCATGTAGAATCACCTCCCGAAGTTGATGCGCTTTACCCCAGGACACCCTGTATATTCGCTAAAATAAAAAAATACACATTTATTTGTAATGTAATAATATAATACTGTTGTTGTAGGCCATTGCTGGTGACACCCTGTATATTCGCTAAAATAAAAAAAAAGTACATATTTATTTGTAACTAACTAACCATCACGCCGTTACCCGCAGGGGTTAGGCAGAGAGGACGGACCGCCAAACAACTCAGTCTTGGCATACACTCCTCGCCTCATTCACATTCATACATCTTATCATACATGCTCTTCTATTATTCTGACTCTTGACATGGCACGACTCAAGTATATGATTCTCTTGATCGTGCCATGTCTTCCTCTTGCGTCCTCGACTTCTTTTACCATTCTCATTTGCTTCATATATTCTCTTGACACTCCTTTCTTCATTCATTCGCTCTACATGTCCAAACCACCTAAGCGTCCCTTTATTAATCTATAATATATATTGATATTTATTTGTAATGTAATAATATAATACTGTTGTTGTAGGCCATTGCTGGTGGACCTGACGATAGAAGAAGGAACTCGCCTGAAGGTAATCTACGGCTCTGCGGATGGATTCCATGCCGTGGATCTGGATTCAGCTACCGTCTACGATATATACCTTCCTAAACATGTAAGTTATTTTATTTATTTTTAAATTTCCCTCATCGACATGAACTTGTTACATAAGGTTAAGTGAAGAAGGAACTCGCCTGAAGGTAATCTACGGCTCTGCGGATGGATTCCATGCCGTGGATCTGGATTCAGCTACCGTCTACGATATATACCTTCCTAAACATGTAAGTTATTTTATTTATTTTTAAATTTCCCTCATCGACATGAACTTGTTACATAAGGTTAAGTGAAGAAGGAACTCGCCTGAAGGTAATCTACGGCTCTGCGGATGGATTCCATGCCGTGGATCTGGATTCAGCTACCGTCTACGATATATACCTTCCTAAACATGTAAGTTATTTTATTTATTTTTAAATTTCCCTCATCGACATGAACTTGTTACATAAGGTTAAGTGAAGAAGGAACTCGCCTGAAGGTAATCTACGGCTCTGCGGATGGATTCCATGCCGTGGATCTGGATTCAGCTACCGTCTACGATATATACCTTCCTAAACATGTAAGTTATTTTATTTATTTTTAAATTTCCCTCATCAACATGAACTTGTTACATAAGGTTAAGTGAAGAAGGAACTCGCCTGAAGGTAATCTACGGCTCTGCGGATGGATTCCATGCCGTGGATCTGGATTCAGCTACCGTCTACGATATATACCTTCCTAAACATGTAAGTTATTTTATTTATTTTTAAATTTCCCTCATCGACATGAACTTGTTACATAAGGTTAAGTGAAGAAGGAACTCGCCTGAAGGTAATCTACGGCTCTGCGGATGGATTCCATGCCGTGGATCTGGATTCAGCTACCGTCTACGATATATACCTTCCTAAACATGTAAGTTATTTTATTTATTTTTAAATTTCCCTCATCGACATGAACTTGTTACATAAGGTTAAGTGAAGAAGGAACTCGCCTGAAGGTAATCTACGGCTCTGCGGATGGATTCCATGCCGTGGATCTGGATTCAGCTACCGTCTACGATATATACCTTCCTAAACATGTAAGTTATTTTATTTATTTTTAAATTTCCCTCATCGACATGAACTTGTTACATAAGGTTAAGTGAAGAAGGAACTCGCCTGAAGGTAATCTACGGCTCTGCGGATGGATTCCATGCCGTGGATCTGGATTCAGCTACCGTCTACGATATATACCTTCCTAAACATGTAAGTTATTTTATTTATTTTTAAATTTCCCTCATCGACATGAACTTGTTACATAAGGTTAAGTGAAGAAGGAACTCGCCTGAAGGTAATCTACGGCTCTGCGGATGGATTCCATGCCGTGGATCTGGATTCAGCTACCGTCTACGATATATACCTTCCTAAACATGTAAGTTATTTTATTTATTTTTAAATTTCCCTCATCGACATGAACTTGTTACATAAGGTTAAGTGAAGAAGGAACTCGCCTGAAGGTAATCTACGGCTCTGCGGATGGATTCCATGCCGTGGATCTGGATTCAGCTACCGTCTACGATATATACCTTCCTAAACATGTAAGTTATTTTATTTATTTTTAAATTTCCCTCATCGACATGAACTTGTTACATAAGGTTAAGTGAAGAAGGAACTCGCCTGAAGGTAATCTACGGCTCTGCGGATGGATTCCATGCCGTGGATCTGGATTCAGCTACCGTCTACGATATATACCTTCCTAAACATGTAAGTTATTTTATTTATTTTTAAATTTCCCTCATCGACATGAACTTGTTACATAAGGTTAAGTGAAGAAGGAACTCGCCTGAAGGTAATCTACGGCTCTGCGGATGGATTCCATGCCGTGGATCTGGATTCAGCTACCGTCTACGATATATACCTTCCTAAACATGTAAGTTATTTTATTTATTTTTAAATTTCCCTCATCGACATGAACTTGTTACATAAGGTTAAGTGAAGAAGGAACTCGCCTGAAGGTAATCTACGGCTCTGCGGATGGATTCCATGCCGTGGATCTGGATTCAGCTACCGTCTACGATATATACCTTCCTAAACATGTAAGTTATTTTATTTATTTTTAAATTTCCCTCATCGACATGAACTTGTTACATAAGGTTAAGTGAAGAAGGAACTCGCCTGAAGGTAATCTACGGCTCTGCGGATGGATTCCATGCCGTGGATCTGGATTCAGCTACCGTCTACGATATATACCTTCCTAAACATGTAAGTTATTTTATTTATTTTTAAATTTCCCTCATCGACATGAACTTGTTACATAAGGTTAAGTGAAGAAGGAACTCGCCTGAAGGTAATCTACGGCTCTGCGGATGGATTCCATGCCGTGGATCTGGATTCAGCTACCGTCTACGATATATACCTTCCTAAACATGTAAGTTATTTTATTTATTTTTAAATTTCCCTCATCGACATGAACTTGTTACATAAGGTTAAGTGAAGAAGGAACTCGCCTGAAGGTAATCTACGGCTCTGCGGATGGATTCCATGCCGTGGATCTGGATTCAGCTACCGTCTACGATATATACCTTCCTAAACATGTAAGTTATTTTATTTATTTTTAAATTTCCCTCATCGACATGAACTTGTTACATAAGGTTAAGTGAAGAAGGAACTCGCCTGAAGGTAATCTACGGCTCTGCGGATGGATTCCATGCCGTGGATCTGGATTCAGCTACCGTCTACGATATATACCTTCCTAAACATGTAAGTTATTTTTTTCTTTTTAAATTTCCCTCATCGACATGAACTTGTTACATAAGGTTAAGTGAAGAAGGAACTCGCCTGAAGGTAATCTACGGCTCTGCGGATGGATTCCATGCCGTGGATCTGGATTCAGCTACCGTCTACGATATATACCTTCCTAAACATGTAAGTTATTTTATTTATTTTTAAATTTCCCTCATCGACATGAACTTGTTACATAAGGTTAAGTGAAGAAGGAACTCGCCTGAAGGTAATCTACGGCTCTGCGGATGGATTCCATGCCGTGGATCTGGATTCAGCTACCGTCTACGATATATACCTTCCTAAACATGTAAGTTATTTTATTTATTTTTAAATTTCCCTCATCGACATGAACTTGTTACATAAGGTTAAGTGAAGAAGGAACTCGCCTGAAGGTAATCTACGGCTCTGCGGATGGATTCCATGCCGTGGATCTGGATTCAGCTACCGTCTACGATATATACCTTCCTAAACATGTAAGTTATTTTATTTATTTTTAAATTTCCCTCATCGACATGAACTTGTTACATAAGGTTAAGTGAAGAAGGAACTCGCCTGAAGGTAATCTACGGCTCTGCGGATGGATTCCATGCCGTGGATCTGGATTCAGCTACCGTCTACGATATATACCTTCCTAAACATGTAAGTTATTTTATTTATAGTAAATTAAATATTATTAATAACCAAATATTTTTTTAAAATAGCCATCTCTTAAATTTATTTTCTTATTAATAATTATATTTAAAATAATTTATTTTTGTTGTTTAAACATCTTTATTATGTTTTGATAATTTATATAATGTAATTTTTCATATTTTTTAAATAATTTTTATATTTAATTTTAAATAATTGTTTTTTACGATATTTTTAATTAATTAATCACCTCTCTCTAAAATATTTTTGTCCATAGTTCTTTTTAGTCTATACTTGTTTGTTTATTTTGTTATTAATGTCATTACTACCCTGACGAAGAAACCATCGGTTTTGAAACATGTAGGTAATTGTGATTATATTAGTGGTTTAAACAAAGTTATTTGTTTTAATTTATTTTATTTATTTTTAAATTTCCCTCATCGACATCTCTTGTTACATAAGGTTAAGTGAAAGAGAAAAACAAATGTAATAATATTAAGTTTATATAATACAAAACTAATTCACTAAATAAATAATATTATAAGAACCGTCTGTTTCAACGCTAGCTATAGTTAAAGTTAGACTAAAAGCAGTTACTAAAGTTAAATTTCACTAAAATGCGTTTTTCAATCAATTTGACTGCTTGTTTTACGTTAATTTTAACTTTTGTTTTTACTTTCCAAAAACAGCCCTATAGTTACGCCATATTGGCATATTTGACAGTTCTGTTCAGCTCTGTTGGAGGAAGCTACGAAATTACGCGCTTCAAAATCAATTACTAATCATGATAAATATTATAGAAGATGATGATGTGTACGTTTAATGGATATTACAATACACCCTTGTGATAGACAATCATTCAGAATATAGGTAAACAATAAGTCTTGCATTTTATCAATTATGTCGGTAAATTGTTTCATTTTCAAGCACAACTGCAAATCGCCAACAAATGAACAAAATTAATGAAGATAATATTAGCGAAAGTCAATCGAAAATCCGAAACAGAAAAATCAGAAAAAGATACGGATACATCTGGGACTCGAACCCAGGACCTCTGGCAATCCGGGCCAACGCGCTATCCACTGCGCCAACTTTCGCTAATATTATCTTCATTAATTAAAATATATAATTTGAGGTTTAACTCTTTAAGTTAAAAAGTTAAAAATAAAAATATAAATGAACAAAAGTTTACGTCGACTAAACATGTAACAAAATTATGCATATTTAGTCAATGTGAACTGTTCGTTCGTTGGCCATCTCCAGTCGTGCTCGAAAACGACAAACGACTCAAAATTACTGACGTAATGGATAAAATCTTTATGAATGTGTTTGTGTTAGGGGGGCAGGAATTGAAGAGTTTTTGCTACTTCACATGTCGCAAAAACAGTGTTTTATTTATAATTAATAACTCAGGTGCGGGGCATACGTCAGTTCTACGTCTACCTTCGTTAAATTGTCTTGAAAACAAGCTTATGTGCCCAAGCGGTTAAGTTGTTTTTACATACAATTATTAATAGAGTGATTGGTTTAATTCCAGACTGCCGGTGCCATTTCCCCCCACTGCATAGTCCCTCTGCCCAACTCGAGCGGCATGCAACTGCTGCTGTGCTACGACAACGAGGGAGTCTACGTTAACACCTACGGCCGCGTCAGCAAGAACATCGTTCTGCAGGTAACAACAAATATTTTCTATACTAAAATTCTTATTTGCAGAACTAGAATATACATCATTGATTCTCTCATCTGCTTTACTTACTAGAGCATCTATTATCGTCAGGCAAAAGTTCCGTTAGATAACCAAGCTGGCTAAGATTGAGGTGTTTCAAGCACCGTCACATTTGACTAATGATCAACGCCATTCAAATGTGACGAATGTATTAACATTTTGAAATGAAGTTATTAAAACATACTTTTGTGTTGTTGTTCCCAGTGGGGCGAAATGCCCACCTCCGTGGCGTACATCGGCACTGGCCAAATCATGGGCTGGGGCAACAAGGCCATCGAGATCCGCTCCGTGGAGTCGGGCCATCTGGACGGCGTGTTCATGCACAAGAAGGCGCAGCGCCTCAAGTTCCTCTGCGAACGCAACGACAAGGTCTTTTTCTCCTCCGCCAAGGGCGGCTCCTCCTGCCAGATCTACTTCATGACCCTTAACAAGCCGGGCATGGCCAACTGGTGAACAAACACTCCCACGCACCCTTATAACTAGTTAAATACCACGCACGACCATGGTGACCCATATCACACATCTACCAGCGTCGCAACAAACACTCTGCTAGTGACAAACTGTTGGTGCTACAGTGGCCCTTTGTATATTGCTAGCGAAGATCTATTGATGCTATATCCGCCCACAATATCCTGCGAGCGAAGATCTATTGATGTTTTACCAGCCTACAGTATCTTGCAGGCGAATGTCGCATTCTAAGAGAAGTTATCACCACCATAGTCAAGATGGAAATTCATAGTTATAAGAGGTTACATTGACCCCCACTACTTGTAATAAATACTATATTATTATTAAGGTGGTAACCCAGTATGGTCAAGGTTGGATGTGAGCCATGGTGGTCTTCTGAACACAAGCGCGGCTTGGAAAGTATTCGGAATATTATAATTTGTACAGTTAAAGAAAACAAATTATCCTATAAGAAAACCAGCCGATGAGAAAAACCCAAAAGGGTTTTCTAATTTAATAGTGAGATTAAATTGAAAATACAAGCTACTTCTGAATGCCTGCATAATGAATCGGCGGGCCCAATTTCCTTTAATGCTAAATTAGCAAAGGGCTCTCCTAGCGCATTCTATTTCATCGCCTCAATCATCCTAATAATACTTTGATAGATTGTGACGGTTTTCGTTTTGTAGTTTGGTGTATACGTGATGGAAAGGACAGTTGGTTGGTGTTTTTACTATTGAAATAAGATTAAATATTGTTATGTTGTTGGTACACAAGTCTTGTAGCTGAGAAAGGAAAGAGTTAGACAAAGTCGTAAACTACTTAATGTAAGATTGTACAATCAACTAGTGTTCGTTCAATTTCAATCATTTTATCGTTGATATTGCGAAAATAACCAATTCGATGGATCAGTAAACTTTGGCAAAATATTTTGTCTCCTAAGGATTACTCATTGATGTAAGTGATTTTTCTAATATGTTGCCTGGAAACTATCGTACAGTTACATAGTGTTGGTTGATTGGTGTTATCGCTTGTTCGGTCTACTTTTATATGGGAACCACTAGAGGAATATTGTGTTAAGTGAAAGCTCAAGAAGTCTGAAATTATCGTTTGTGCCCCCTTCTTACCTTCATCTATTATACGTCACCTGAGCATTAGGCAAAACACTAGTGTCTGTATTATAATATTTTACAATAAGAAATACATATACATACATAATATAATACTTTAAATAAGAAATACATAATTATAAAATAAAATAAATCAATTCATTGGTGGAACTATTTCCGTCAACGGCTTGCGCAACGTGCACTTTTGATAAAATAATCTGTAAAACTTTTTTACACCCACAAATTTATTTTGAAACAATTTTGTGTAAAAAAATTATGTTTTGTTTTGTATACAATAGTATTTCACTTAAAATTTGTTTGAGACTGAAAAAAGTGAATTAATTTTTATTTTAAAAGTGCAGTCTTCTCGTAAAAATGTGCTATTTTTCCTGTTTTCATTGAATATTCTGTTACTAAATTATTTTGGTTTTGAATATTTCATGTGAACTGATAAAACGGAAGATAGTTTAATTTTAGAAAGACTCACTTTAAGAATGAAAAAATAAATGGTTTTAAGTGTAAGTTTACTGTCCCCATTCTTTTAGAGAATTAAGAAAATGCTGATTATGTATTTCAATATTGTTAAATAGTTCTTTTGATTTACTCTTGAAAACCTATCAAAATTTGACATATTTCTGAATAAAGTTATAGATTTTGCTGTGCATCGGATCCAATTCAGTCAAAATCAAGTTGTAAAATGTTCATTGAACATTTTCTTCAACTATTCCAAGGTTGGAGCTGTGTAATTTATTCAGTTGAGTTATTTTCAAACATAGATATAGTAAATTTTGCATTTAAAACCATTGATATTAAAAAAATGTTAATAAAATTAATAACGCTTAGGTGTGTGAGCGGATAGTTGTAGAGGTACTAGAGACTCTGATAGTTAAAAAAAAGAGACTCGGAATGTATTTACTTTGCTCAAAACGATTTCGACCTTTCCTTCCTTAGTCTTTATACCAAATTCATCTTCCATTTTGCTTTTGTGATTTTGCAACCTAACGAATATCAAACGTTTTTATAAATTATTAATAAAAAAATAAATAACTGAGCTAGCTAGGCTACCTTGAAATATTTACTATAAATTATTTATCCATAAAATAGTTTGTACATTGAAACAATTATTCTAAAATGATAACGTCTATAGTATTCTTTTGCATTTAGTTTGTGTGACTTGCTTTCTAGAGTTCACTTCGCATTGGTAAAAGAGAACACAAGATTGACCTAAGCAAACAAATTAACCTTTTCAAATAAATCTGCATTTACACACATACCATCAATCTTTGCTCTCAAAGGGGAAGGCAGAGAGAGTAAGTACAGTGGTAAACATCACAACATCCTTATCCTTAATGTAATGAGTTGTAGGTTCATTTCACACCAATTGCAAAAATATCCATAAAAAATATGTTGGCAATGTGGGTCTGTGTGTCGATGTTATTTGACAGGGTTGCCAACACGCTCTTTTAAATGTTTTATTGTATTTAAGTACTGTTTGCTTGCCGCACTAATTATCTACGATGAATTAGGTGAATTATTATGAACATAATGGCAATAATTATTGTACAAAGCTTTATATCGTTTGTCTCGAACAAAACCGTTGTGATATTTTAGTGAAAGCGGTAGATTTGTATTTTATCACTTGTCCACTAATTAGTTTTCCGATTAAAAATTAATATATTTTGCAAAAGTGCCAATTTAAACAGTACATAGAACAAGAAATAAACACAGTAAGTTCGCCTTTATCGTGACTACAAAGAATTTATATCAAATTTTAGAAAAAATAGTTTATACAAATAATTTTATCTATCCTTTTGCTTTCCCCATTTACATTTTGCGCTTATTTATTCCCCACATTTAACTCATGTTCCCTATTTCTTCTGTCTTTTCCTTACGGCAACAACAAAAATGTTTCATAGCAAGATTTGACTAACTTGATACATTCCTATCTGGTAAATAATTAAAACATATTATTGGATATATACTGGATTTAAAACGAAGTAACATACATACTGGTGTGAAACATTTTAGCATTTCAAAAATGGTTTGCATTTTTAACCCATATTTCATTGCTATAGAAAATGTATGAATTGATCCGTTCAACTGACCCTATCACTTTTGAAATTGCCTAAAATTGGGTGATTATTACCAATCAATGTTTAGTCCTCCGGTGTACATACCAATGTTATGTGAAGAGAAATCTAGAAGGTGAGATGGTAACAATTATTTTACTTTAAATTTCCAATTCTTATACTAGTAAGTAACGTAACCAATCCTTATTGATGAACCCAAGTATAAAGAGAGTGCCCACGATTTTACAGTTTTTATAGTTGTATCATACGTTAGGTATTGTTAGGTGTATAAATATTATTGTAATTGTAGCCATTTTTCTACGACACTTAGTAAAGTTGACAAAACGTAACGTAGGCGCATTTATAGCGTTAGGTAGTCTGTCAAAGTTTAGACTTTTGATCGTTTCTTGCGTCGAAATTGAAAATATCAAAATGCAATATTAAAATCGTATGAAGGATTGTTGTCAATTTGACAAATTTATTTTATCTTTCTTTAAAATAATGATTTTTTTCTTCTTGTTGCCATGTTAACTTTATAATGTATTATTATTTTGTTTAAATATTGTAAATATAACTTATTGTCATTTGGAAAAAACACGCTAAAATTACGTCTGCAATGTGCCAAAAAGTATTAAAAAATTGTAGAATTTGCTGTAAGCACAATGAAAATTTGTACAAAAACACTTTTTTGTCATTTTTTTTTTACTTTTTAAATTTTGATATTTTCAAAATCGACATACGAAATAGTAAACATCATGGTCATTATATGCACGCGCGGTTTTTCACACATTGCAGCATTTGCATAATATGTTTGTTTTTCGTGTGGATTAGTCTTTTTGAAAGAAAGTGTAATTTGAATGTTTTGATGCAATTGGTGCACTTGTGAAAGGCTGCATTTCGAATAAGATGAAAACAAATTGATATGGTGCAACTTCTAAACTGGTACTCTAATCAAAGCAATCAGTATGAATATAGAAACGAGACATTATTCTGGGTATTATTAACTAATTATCTAGCTAGCTTATCTGTTTCTTTTACTTCCTTAGATTTCTTTGTGTTTGATACGACGGTCATTTCATTTTCATGATCTTGATCCAAAAACCTTTTCAAGAATCATACTTATTTGAATGTCATGAGAAACTAGATATTGTCATTTGGATACAACGTATCATCAAATAATAATATCTCAATTATGATTCACGCATCAGTTGTCTCATCTAGGAGCCTGATGTCGCGTTAATCTAAAATGATAAAATCTGGGCAAATATTATGAAGTATGTTTATATGATTTAAAATGATTGCAACTGCATTTATACTAGGTTTAAATAATGTAACAATTTTTTAAAGATGTTTTCTACTACTGTGTAATTAGTAAGTGCGAACATTTAGTATGTGCTCGGGGTATATATTATCCTGCTTTATATTGTTTGGGTGCCGACTGCCGACTGTCGACCCTTTCCCCGGAATGTTGGCGGACGTGTTATCGTCTATTGCAAGAAGGACGTAACCATGTCTCACGAATGTGAATTGACTTAGCTGTACATGAACGACGGTGAAATATGAACAATTTTGTATATAAATTTAAAGAATATATTATATTATAAAGTAATATAGATATTTAATATGAATAAAAAAGCTTTTATTGTAATAATGATTATTATTATTGTTTAATTGGTGTTAGAGGGGTGGCGTGGAGACCCCATGACTGCCAGTCTTTTTATCTAGTCCAAATGCTAGATGCGATTTGCTCCCGAGCGGAAAACTCGAGGGGCAACTGAACTGCTTTGAAAATATGTCTTGTTCTTCCTTTATTTCACATTTTTTTTGTAAAGGCAAAATCACCCCAACATTGACCATAATTGATGAGGCCAATCCATTTGAATTCATTAAACCCATTCGAGTACGAGCCAGACACTATTGAACTCAATCATATGCGAGCTAAACTCTTTTGAACTCAATCATATATGAGGGAAACATTCATATACTAGTATGAGTTAAACTTCTCTGAACTCATTTATATTGCAAGCCGAATTCCTTTGAACTCAATCATATATGTAATCATGTATGCAATATTCAATTATGTATGAGTGAAACTCGCTTTGAATTAGTTTATAAACATGAACTATAAACTCATTTGTACATAGAAAGGCACTTTATATAAGATGGATTTTGATTGATAGCCTGGCGGGTAGGATGCTCGGAGCAGTCAGATGGGGCCCGTGGAATATTCATAGCTGATTCACACACTAAATTTTCAGAACAAGTTATATTCAGCAAAAAGGTCTGTACTATGAACATTAGGAAAGGGAACCTTTACGTATCAACAATTTCACCAAAACACGTCTTATGATGATAAATTCGTATGAGTTCTACTGTTCTGTCAAATGCATGTTTGCCTTTACGATAAAGCGTAGAATAAAAGATCAGAACATTGCTTTTTTCATCATTAATCAGTTGGTGACCAAATATTTTGAACATCTCAATGTTGAAATTTAACATTTTATGTGAAATGACAATTTGAAATGAACAATTTCATTGTTAAAATTCATCACTCTGAGGTAGTTCAGAATTTGGAATAATCATCAGCTGATTTTTTAAAGTACATAATATAAAATCTCTTAAATACGTATGCCTGCAATTTATTTTCTCATTTGTACATTAAACTTGGGAAAACAAGATGTAAAATAATCACATATAAAGTATACTATGTTTTTCTTTATTTAGGTTGTATTATCAGTAATAATGATCGTATTACAGAGGTTTTGAAGTCAAATAAGTGCCCTTGAAAATATACCAAAGAATACGAAAATGTAATAATTATAAGATAAACATGATAATTATTTTATGTTTTCATAATCCTATTGGTATATTTTCCGTGACATGTTGAATAATAATACTTCTGGTTCATTTGTTGTATAAGGCATTTCTCAAATTCTAAACTGTTTGAATTTATTTAATAAGTGATATTTAATTCATTTTTGCAAAATAAATTGTGACTGTAAACTGCCAATACTAAATCCTGTTTTTTTTTGTTGCTCGTATGTAATATCAATGCACCAACATTCACAATAAGCCAAACAAATATTACTGTTTATTTTCAGGCCATAGGCCCATCGTGTTATCTCCTATGTTTCACCTTATTTCTTTAACCTGGTGTATGTGGACATCACAGCAGTTGGGTTGCGAGAAAGCTGTGCCACGTACACGCGGACGTCACGCGTTAAAAGAGTTACCGTGTGAGCGTGGCAGTGTTCTGAGAGTCCTCGGTTAGTTCTTTCCATTTCTTTATATACTTATTGTAAATGTGGGTGAACCTATAAATATTGATTTTGAGCAGAGAAAACATGAATTGGTACTTTTTAGTATTTGAGCAATGCCGGTGTAAACTTTTCCGCAAAAAACTCATTTTATTTGACATTACTGTCTGATTAAAAATTAATAAAAAAAAACCTATATCGTATTCACTAAAGTTATTTTTAGTTAGGAAATTTTTTATACAATTTTTTTCTGTAAACATAAATACATAATATTTACCACTGACTTGAATGATTTCTGTTCATTTGTAATCCTAGTGTCTAAGACTTGCTGCAACTTAGAATAAGTAAATAACATTTTTTATATAAAATATATCCTTTTTTCGTGTATTTATGATTTTCTTATTGAATACAAAATAACAATATTTACTCAGTATGATGATATTTTGCATTGAATTAGATATATTGTATCGTGTAATAATTTATATTGGTCCTCATTTAAGTAATGATTCTGTTTTTATTATTTTTTAGTTTGATGATAACTCAACAAAAATGAATATGTTTTCTTTTTGTTTAGTTTTCGATGAAAAATGAAAACATTTTTGTATTTAATCAGTATGCAGTGTAAAATATCAATCTATTATGAGAATATTCCAATTATCCATATTTTGTAAAATTGCTATGGCTTTGGTATAAATTTCAAAAGTCCACATTGCTTTAAAAGTCATGTGAAATTGATATTGAAGTGACGTAAAAGTTCTTTTTATTCCCAAGTTATTATTTTTTACCTTTTGTACTGAAATTTTTCCTATGGATATTTTTGGTATTTGGAAATGCATTTATTTGAAAGCCTTTGTTGTATAATATGAACAATATTGTACAAAATATATAACACAGCATTGAAAGCAATATAATTATGTACTTGGTAAATTATGTAATCTTATTACTTCAACTTCAGAATTTTCTTTAAAAAATCGATGCGAACATTTTCGCAAATAACCTTTTTATTTATTTATTAGGTGCTAAATTTATACTGTTATCAAAGGAAAAACTATACCAAAATGTCACAAATTTTATGTCTCAAATGATTAGAACTGTTTTTTAATTTATACTTAAAATGATTTTTATTATCTCTCTCTATGTGATTACGAAATTAAAATACCATTTTATTAAAAGCATTCTTCCTTTTTATTTATTTTTCCATCCTGACTATTCACACATTTTTCCTTGTTGAAAAGCATAATTGACTATGATTCTACCCATAGAATGTAAACCAATGTTGCTCATCCATGTGGCATCTATGCAAAATGTGGCATCTATGCAAAATGTGGCATCTATGCAAAATGGTGTCTCACATTTGCTCCTACCTACACGCCAAAATCATTACTTTCATTGGTTCCGCCACTTTGATAGTCCTTTCAGTTTGGCCGTAGCTCGGCGGCAGTTGGTATCTTTCTGTTATCTATGTTCCTGACTTATTCATCTCTCTCAGTTCATACACGTGTCGTTTATGAAAAAGGGGAAGAGGATACAACGGAACTATCAGCGGTAAGTAAAATAAAAATCCTGAGGATTCAAGGAGGTAGTGGCTTAATACATTTTCTCACCTCACTCTGACCAGCATCTTGTTGAGGTGCCGTAGTTTTCAAGTCCTACCTACAAGCTACAAGTATAATAATGCTTCACATAGTGCCTGTCACTCTCATGAGATTTCGGAATACCACCCCCACTTCCAAATATTGCACACTTGATGTTCACAATAAGAGGAAAATTACTGTCATCTTGGTTTCTTAAAACTCGGGGTATAGCCCGGGCAACCGGGCGTACAGCTACATATCATATTAAATAAATTATTACAGAAAACATCTTTATCTTTATTTGGGGTGTTGGAATGAAATCCACATTGGCTTGCTTGACGTTAGATGCACCACTTCTCTATGAAGGCAGACAATAGCTTCCTAAATGAATGGCAGGTAATCCTCCCCCCTCTTTTCTATTCAACTATTTCATTCAAACTTTCCCTATTCTATGGTCGATTCTATAGAACAGAATGAATGTTGAAATTGGTTCAACATTGGGTTTCTATTTCTATTGGGTGCTCTACGTTATAGAAAGCTTGCTTTCATAGATTCTATGAAATAGATAATAGAATAGATGATGTGGGAACACACTATTAGATAAGTAAAAAATATACCTTCTCATAAAAAAAACTAGTGGGTACCTACCTAAGAAATCTGCAATATACCCACCTACCTAAATGATTAAAATTATATAGCCATTAAAAATTGCCATAAATAGAACATTTTACATTTAAAATGGCACCTTCTGATTGGCCTTAATTTTTTAAAGGTTATATTGGCCAATCAGAAGACACCATTTGAATTACTTTTTGAAAACATCTAAATAGGCGGGAAGTAAGGAAGAGCCATTTTCTTTTCACCGCAGAACTTTGCTAGTGTGGAACTCTGAAAAGTTGTGCTTGATAAAATGTTTTATCTTTATGATTTGCTGAAAAAGCATGGACGCTTTCACATTTGTTGGATTGCCGATGCATACCCAGGAAGTTTTTACAAAGTTCCATCCAGGAAAATAAGACAATATCATGTTAATCAAATTTGGTAAGCTCTGAATTAATTTACAACTAAATCTAATATCCTTTTACAATTTAGACAATACAAAACTTTTTATACATTATTAAAAACACCAAAGTACATTTCATTTAATATATTATTATATATATATACTGGACATAATAATTTATGAAATGAAATGACCTGAAAGCTGAAATATGAAGATTGTTAAATAAACTGATAGACAGCCAACTAATTACTAACGGCAATTCAACTAGCAACTTAATTTTAATGTTTTCATTGTCATAACATTCATTATAAATTATTTGGATTAACATTGCAACATTTCAACTGTAAACACATTTTTAGTAATAGACATATTAAATAGATACTACAAAATAAAAAGGTTATTTATTTTAAGGTATTTTCATTGATAGTTGATCTTTGAAAATGAGGTTTATAAGCTTCAATTAGTTATACCTAATAAAATTGAATATTATTTAATTAAAAAATGGTTGCCAAATTCAATGATTTTATGTTTTTGAATATTGGCAAAATAATAATCAAAAGAAAATGGATGACAATGCCACCTAGTGAAGTAAACTAGAACTATAAAATTAACCATTCAAAGTATTTACCAGTATAATTATTACTCAATAATAATAATATTTACAGAGGTTCTCCGTGTAGTTCACGTTTTCTCCACCAGAATTATTATTACTGTAAAATTTTTGCAATAGGCTTTTCTTGTATACTAGTCCCATGGAGAGTTCGTATGCACATAATCGACAGTCGTCCTAATAAAAGCCTTTCTAAAAATCATACTCACACATTTTGTTTGAAAACGAAAAAGACAGAATATGCTAAAATGTTGAAGGTGTTCACACATATTTCTATACACATTTTGCAAACGTATGTTTCTTTCAAATTGTAGAATTATTATGGTATTGCGTTATAAAAACAAGTAAAAAAATTTTAAAGCTTTATTTCATGGAACGCACACAATGGAATAAAATGATGAGGTAGACATTTAACAGTAATTATATACTCATTCTATGATATATAGAATAATATGATATAAAAGACTCGTGACAAATAATTTTTATATTTGTATTATTATTTTATTTATTTGGCTTTCATCCATTAAGGGTGATCTTAGTCATATAAAAATCTTAGATTGGTTAGATTTCTTTTTTAAACTGCAGATTACATGGAAAAACGGACTTATAATAACGAATACAGAAAATGAGAGAAGACAAAGTGAAGACAAATATTAAGATGATTATAGAAGTTATCCCAAAGTACAGAATTGGTATTAATAGTGAAAACGAAATTTAAGAAGAGGAAGTTGTACAGGTTTCCAAAAATAGGAACCTTTACAACACTGCAAGAACAGATGCATACAATATTAACAAATAGAGAAAAATAGTGTAGACAAATATTCAGATGATTATTCAAGTTGTCCTATAAAATACTTCGAATTCAAAATTTGGTTCTGCAGAAACAAAATTTCTCAGATTCATCTTGACAAATAAAGTTCCATCCTGTGATTTTTCACGTGTAACAACTTCATAAATAAATATATATATATTTTTTTTTAATATGAATACCGCACAAGAGTCCCAATTGCTCCCGTCAGTGAAACTATGGCATCCCCAATTGGGGTATGTTGTGAGGCTGAAGATAATGGGGAGGGGAAGGAGATGGAGGAGAAGAAGGTGGGGAAGTACCTGACTATTCAGATCTGATCGCCAAACATGGCTAAAACCATTTCAAGCAACGTTTCAATTCTGAATGATGGTCTTACACCAGGGCAATACTGAGGGTATCTTCCACTCTGGAATGTTCCGCAAATATATGACTTACTTTAACCAGTGATTGCTGACATTATTTGGAGTATATTACTCCAAATAATGTAAATGAAATTTTGGTCTCCGGTGACTTTTTAGTTGTCTTTTTTTAAATTTTTTTTTCTTTAAATCAAAGAAAAAAAAAACTTCCACATGTCGTCACTGGTCTCTAAGTCATGTACCCAACCAACCCCTCACCCCGCCCCTAACTTCCCAGTGCCTACTGATTTTTATGTTTTTGTAGAAAAAAAAAACTTCAAAAATGTCACCGGAGACCAAAATTTTATTTACATTTTTTACTTAAAATAATGTCAGGAATCACTGGTCAAGTACAATGCTTAAGCGCCTCCGCCCACTGAGGCAACTGAAAACTCAACTGCCAACTGTCTTTGTATAACAATGTGATGGCCCGCGCACTTCACAATCACACAAAACCCCGTTGTCAATGGTAACGCAAGCGGTGACTTGCGACTGTCCATCGACTGTCACTGCTGATTGCCCTGGGCGGCCGTTGCTAGTTGCCAGCTGTCAGCTGATTGTTCTTCGTCTATGGTTAAACAAGCTTTTTGACCAATCAAGACAGAGAAAACAGCCAGTTTTAGTTGGTTTTCAGTTGCCTCAGTGGGCGGAGGCGCTTACACCCTGTATATTATTTTTAATTAATTGATTGCAAAATAACACAAATTAATCAAATAAAATTTCATATTTGTAATAAGCATTAACTTTGTGGCTCGCCATAATTTACAATAAAATTTGTTTGCTCGTGCCAGGTTCGAACCCGCGACTTTCGGATTAGGAGTCCAGAGCCTTACCGCTGGACCACTCCGTCCGTAATCATATTATGTTGTCTACTGATTCAAATTTATTATTTCATTGTAAATAATAAAAAATTTATGTTGAAAATATGTATTTTTGTTATTATTTTCAGCGATGATTTGTCTGTGGTAATTAATTCGGAGGCAGTTAGCCCTCTGCAAAGGTTCTCCCTTAGACTTAGTTCCCAGTTACTATTTGGATTACTTCGACTGTACCATCGCCAGTTAGATCTATTGATTTGTGAGTACCTTATTAGTCATTCATTATTACATTTTATATTTTTAATCTATTCTCTTCCAGTAACAGAATTTACAATGTTTTATTTTTATTTTTAGATGACTTGATTAGCTTTGATGCTGCAGTAAGGAAAGGAATAGAACTACTGCACGAACCACCTAAAAAGTAAGTAAAACAATTACTTATCTGCCCTGATGATGGACACTGTAATGCTGTCCGAAACATTGGCTAAACAAGAAGCTAGCGCAATAGGGCATAATAACCCAAAAATAAATCACAATAAAATATTGTGTTTTTAACCCAGATAGCCCTGAAACTTTTTAACCGCTTGGGCACATAAGTTTGTTTTCACAACAATTTAACGAAGGTAGACATAGGAATGACGTATGCCCCGGACCTGAGTTATTAAATTGTTTTTTTAATAATTTTTTGTTGGTTTCATCATTAAAAAAATCACAAAGCACCATAAAAATATCTAAAAAAAATATCCATTTGATATTATGGGAGGGGGGAGGTGTTCCATTTTTGGTACGGTAGGGTTATATGCGTCTAACAAGTTTCTTTAATTTTTTTTTCAATTGCTTGTCAGTGCTCCAAAAACTGTCTTTTCTGGAAGAAAGTGATGACGAATGCTACCAAATAAGCTAGATTTGCATACTATCATCAGTAAAGGCCAATTCTGACCTCACTTATCTAAATTCTGGTGATGAAAATGTCAATTCGAATTGAAAATTTTCCGGGGTCACAGTTTCAAAATGAAGAAGAATGAAGGTTAACTGATGACAATATTTCATTGTAATGACCACTCATCATCATCTAAATATTCCACAAATGCTTCATTTTGAAAAAGTGGCCCCGGAAAATTTTAAATTCGTATCACATTTTTTTTACCAAAATCTAGAATTTTCACCAAGGTCTGAATTGACCCCTGCAGGTGGTTATGTGCAAATTTTGCTTATTTGGTCGCATTCGTCATCACTTTCTTTCAGAAATGACGGATTTTATTGCACTGATAAGTAACTGATTTTTTAAAAAAGAAATTTAGTTAGACGCCCATAGCCCTACCGTACCAAAATTGGTACACTAAATTATCATACACAAAAAGAATTATTAATTTTCGTTACATATTATTTTTGTTACAATATAAAAAAAAACGCAGTTTACATGGTAGTATAAAACATATTTTTTCATAAACTTTTAAAGTATTGTTAGGCATACTTACTTTTTAAAATACATGTTTTTCGATTTTGTGATGTTCAAACTTTGATTAAATTTTTAAATAAAATAATGACAATAAAAAGGCTAGTACATGTACAGTAAATCAAGCCTTAGACAAAGTTATTTTTTTAAACTTTAGCCATTTCCATTATTTTCAAAATAAGTATTACGGTGCCTAACACATCAATCTACGATAAGTTTAAATATTCAACAACCGATTTATCAGATTGATTGCCACCTGTCATCTTTGGGGATATTGTGTGGAGGGTCTTTTTAGAAAAGGAAGGGGAGGAAGTTCTGGGAAGGAAAAAAGATATGAAGGGTGGTTAGGAGGTCAATGTGTCCGGGAGTAACGGACATACGAATCCAACTCTACATCTGCGGTGCAAGGCGATGTTAAGAGAGAGTCATGCTGGAGAGGTCATAAGGCCTCCGTCAACCAGCATCCGCTGCCAAGACAGGAACAAACCTCACCCCGTGAACCCGGGCACCCCTGCTAAATCACCAAACGTAGCAAACCACTTGGTGTGACCTGTGGCAGAGGTGTTGATTATCCAATAAATTAGGTTACCGGAGCGACGGTACCTATACCCGCCTCCCAAATTAAAATTAAAGTTAATGAAAAAATATACCAATTATTATATTATCATGCCATGTAATATTATTTCTCGATTTCAGGAAGAAGGCAAAGGTACCCACTGTGTTTGAACTAGAAATTCCGCTGCAAGAACTGGATTTGGTAAATTAAATTCAAATCAATAAAATTATTTAATTTCAGAATTTTAAAAATATAAAAATTTTAAAAAATTCAAACTCATCTGAAATATAAAGTTAATCTATTTAACAACCTTCATACTAATGATCAAATTGTCTGTAAGAATTCAATGAAAAAAAATATTTAAAGAAACAACATAAACAAACTCAGTTCTACTTTACTTGATTGAATTAAATCTGTTCTACTTATTTTCGTGACGTTTCGGACAGCGTTGCAGTGTCCGAAACGTCGGCTAAAGAAGGAGGTAGCACAACACGGCATAACACCCCAAAAACAAACAACGAAAATGCTTTTGGCCGTGAAAATCTAAAAACGTATCTGTTCTACTTATTTTTTTTTTTACACATTATACCTAAAATTATTATTTTGATGATTTGTATAGCGCAGTTTTTGTAAAAAAATCACCTCAAGGGTGCTGTATAACATTATAACAACTTGTGGCTAAAAATTGCTAATACATTAATGCAAAACTATATATATCTAGAAATATCGCTTGCTGAGGGTTGGTTTGTACTATGTCCACTTATGGTTTTTTTTAAACTGTGAATGTAGGAATATTAATCAGATTTTTATCTACAATATCCACACACAAAAAAACAAATTTTCAGCAGGAACTTACATTTTGAACATCGCTTTTTGTTCTATCTCCAAAGTAATTACAAAAAAATTACCGTTGGAGTTATTAAGAAAACTATGTCCATTCGCCAATGCTAATTTTTTACTATTATTTATTCAAACCTTATGTACGAAAATGTTTTTTCTTCTTCATGCCCTCTAAGCCATTATTATATTATATTATTATACTTGTAGGTGAACCTCACCAACGCTAACATTGTACAGAATGTCGACAAAATAACCCTCAGGGAAGAGACTATTCCTCCGACTGTTGTTATCAATGTAAGAATATTTTATATCATAACTATAAAGTAGAAAATCTATTTGTATATCCCAGTAAACACCATTGATTTTTAGAGTGGTAGACGGGCTCAGTATGGCCCTTATGAAAAATCACTATTCAGAACTGAAGTGTTGCTTGAAATGGTTTTAGTCGTATTTGGTAATCAGAAATGATAGTCATTTACTTTCTGAATTTTTTCTTTCCCATTTCCTTCCTCTTCCTACTCCCTCCCTCATAACATAACCCAATTGGGAATGCCATAGTTCTACCGGCTTTGAGCAGTTTGGGACTCTTGTGATAGTGTTTTAGTCTTTGAGAGGAAACATGGTGGCTGAGAAATTTGAATAATAGGTATTTTACTAAACTGAAGTTGACACTTTCGCCATAACCCCCCCCCCCCTTACCACGAATACTGAGTGAAAGAGATAACTGCATCTCAGGCTAATAATACCCAAATGAAATTGTCATAATTGAGGTTTTTTTATTTTTAAGATTTATTTTTTATTTTTCAGAGAAAATATTCTATATCTGTATGTTTTGCTTTTTTTTAAAATATATTCTCTAGATTGCATACTGAATGACTGTTGATGGTGTTCAAACCAGGCAATTTTAACAATTTCTGAAGGGTTCTAACTCCTACAGGAATTAACTTATCAAAAAAGCAAAACGTCGATATCTATTATATATTAAAAAATTTTTGTACTAGTATCAAAATCGTGAAAGGAATTTGGGGAATACATTTGTATGGACAAAACACCGCTAGGTTTCCTCGTGGAATGAAGAAATTACATGTCAATGTGGTATTATTTTAGGATGGATTTGGAGATGAACAAAATCCCCTGCTTGACCTTTTGGGCCTCCCAGAAGATGTGCTGCGGATGCAGGACACTTCTCTACAGGACCAGACCACCTTTCAGGTGCAGGTGGAAGTATACATGGACCAATTCGGGAGGAAATCTGAGCGGGTCACTATTCCTCCCCAGAGCGACCACATCATGTTGGATATAACTAAAAGGCCTTCACAGGGAGAGGGAGTGTCTCTTATTGGTATGAACTGTACTAACTATATGTTTCATTAGCATTAGATACAACACAATTTTCTTAAAATCTTAAATAGAGATAAATGATTAAGTACATATGTACCTAACAATTTGGAGTCTTCTCTACTTGTTAATTGGATGCTTACATTGAAAATGTCACTGCGAGCTGATAGACAAAGTTGTGTATAATGCCAGAGATCAATCACCGTTAGAGAGTTTATACTGCTTTAGAAAAAAGATTTTATGCTTTTAGCTTATGTAGTTATATCTTCAACCAGCTCACATCAAAAAGATACTTAAAACACAATAGCGCTCGCCCTACAATCCCATACAGACCCGCCAGACGTAAAAAGATCATGTGTTATAAGCACGGTTTGAATCTTCGCTAATCGGCGTTATTTTCCGTAACCGCTACCATCGCGATATCAGAAAAGTTATGCGACCCCCACTCCGCCGTAAACCGGAGAGGGGGTCATTTTGAATACACGGAGCACGCACGGAGCCGTCAAGTTGACATATCCAGTACAAAGAAATGATATTCCCTCGACCGCTTCCGAATTCAACTGACCCCCTCTCCTGCCGTAGGAAGAAATCTTTTATAACGTAGTGTGTCGGTAGAAAAGATACTTTATAACACAGTATCTTTTTATGTGAGCTTCGTGTCTGTCCCTACCTTAACTGTCTTACAGAAAAATATCTCCCAAAAACATCTTAAAAAATATCTCTGGCTTTTGTAAAGTAATATTTTGTCAAAATCTCTCCTCAATAAATATTTATATAGAAATCTGTCTGTTTTTCTATATGATTTATGTATTTATTAAATAATACTTACATTATATCGATGGTCCCAAAGAACAATGATAAAGATCTGCTAAAAATTGATAATATTGTTTTGTTGGCTTTTTTAATTTCATTTTGATGATTTAAAATCTGTATTTTCACAATAAATGCAAAATATCACAACACTATACATATTTCTTGATCTTAACTGTAAAAATGCAGGAACGAAACTTTAAACAGCTCTACTGCAAAACTACAAAATCGCACATCCGATATTGTTCTTCGGGACTGTCCATATTAGGTATTCAAAATGTTTTTAGTTCATAAATAATTTAATTTTCAGAATTAGACGAGGCTCAAAACCCCCCCGATATATCTAAAGCAATGGAGGGTATCAATTTGATCGACAATACCATCGGTATTTTTTTCTTTTCACTACACAATTCTTTTTGATAATACAGAAACTTACTTTTCGATTAGAATATAGATATACAAATAATTGTTATCCTCTTCCCGTTCCAGATCTCCCCGTGATTCCAGAAATAGTGCTTCCCGCTCCCACCATGTTTGTCCAATTCCTGTTTATTTATTTTTTCAATCTTTTCCATATTTTCCATATATTTTTATAACATAATTCATATTATAATAATAAATGTACCTTTTCTAAATTTTCTTGACATTAATATTAAATTTTCTTTGTAGAAATGACGAAAAGATAGCTGAAACCCCTGGTAAAACTCAGGAAGAAAGTGTAAGGAGAATTATTGATATTTTTATGCATAACTATTTACTAGATATTTACCCGGCTTTGCCCAAGTTCAACAATGAAAAAAAAAAACAACTTTTTCTTTAAAAGAATCATACAACAAACGAGTATTCCTCATATTATTCGATGTTGGAAACAGCGCCGGTTCTACGAAATCTGGCGCCCTGTGCAGGAAGTACCGATGGCGCCCCCCCCCCCAACATTTTTTTTAAATTCAGATAAAAAATTTATATACATATAAAAAAATAAAAATAAAAAATTATGCAATACGTTTAAAATAAATTAATATCCCGCCAACAAGAATCAAGAGTAACTTTTCCAAATGACCTGGCGGTAGCTATCTATGACACTGGACAAAATAATAACATCATAACAAAATATAATATAAAACATGAGGCAGTTTAGTTCAGAAATAATAATATTCTGATCAGTTTGTTTAATAAGGTGCCAAATCGCGCGCGAATGGCAACATAAATAAACCAATAACGCGGCGAAAGCGACGAACTATCATCAAAGAGCAACTTGTAATCAACGAAGGGAGATGCGTACGAGAAGCGATTAATGAACCAATCACAATGTTTGTTGAATTTCGAACGATACAATGGTCGTAAGAGCAACAAGGAAAAATAGGTCTTACGTTTGTATGAAATATATTGTATTTGGAAAAAAATTCCTTGACGTAAGTCAAATCCGTATTTCGTTAAATTTTAACCATCGATGCGCGCGCATTAGGTTCACGCATATGGGAAGTGAGTGTTGCCAGCGCGAACTAATAATTCCGTATTACGAGTAATTTTTAAACGATTCGGGGAATATTTTAATTGAATTTTAAAACAATATTTATTTTATCACGGCGCCCCTTCGTAGTGGGCGCCAGGTTTTTTGCACGTTTTTGAACGTATGGCAGATCCGGCGCTGGTTGGAAAAGAATACAGCTGTGACATTACAGATGAACCTACACAATAAGCAATATTGTTTGTTTGTGTAGGTTTATCTTTAATGTCACAGCTGTATAACGCTTTATCCATTTTTACTTTCCAGCGTCGATATGAATATATATTTTCATTAACATAAAACTTTGTAAATTTCATGGTGCCAGAGTTCAACGTTCTAGAGTTTAGTTTTTAGTGGTACACACTATCAATTTTTCTGTTAAAACTTAGGCAAAGCAGGTAAAAAAGGCTTTGAAAATTTCTTGTTACTGTTAAAACATCCATAAACTGATGCGTTATTCTCAAAATTATTCACAGATGATATTAGCTGTAATCACGACCCCTCCCGAGTCAATGAGCAGGAAAAGGAAGAAGATTAGAATAGACGATGATGAGAATGGAAAAATTATTCCCCCGGCAATATTCAAAAAATCTATTTTCCTTAACAACATCCACCTGCGGTGTGAGGTAATTCTTATTTTAATTATACTGCCTCGCCTTATTGTTGGATTTCGAAATGAGAATAATATAATGTATGTTTGGTTCCTATTGGCATGACTTTTTATGTAGTACCTACATTTCCTAAGCTAAAGTATAAAATTGTCAACATAGAACATATTATATCGGGATGTTCTGTATTAGCGCCGTCCGAGTATACATTTAGGCACAATCAGGTTTTAAAAATAATTCACCAAAGTTTGTAATTAAACATAACTTGATTGATAGCCGTAATATATACCATATTATGAATATGAATCAAATTCATTTGTAGAAAATTAATTTTATAAAATATATGATATGATAAAACTATACTAACAGACAGAACAATTAGACATAGTAGACCCGATATAGTTTTTGAAGACAAAATTTAAAAAATTACTTATATTTTTGACCTGGCTATTCCAAATTCCTGTAATATTGAAAAACCTATTTCTGAAAAAATAAGAAAATATACAGATTTAGGAAATGAGATTAAAAGAATTTGGCATTTTCAGACTATAACAATATTACCGTTTGTTATTTCGGCTACTGGCATTATACCTAGCTCTCTCATTCAATTTTTAAGGTCATTAGATTTGTCAAAGAATTTATATTTAAAAATGCAAAAATCAGTCATTTTAAATACATCTAGGATTACCAAAGATTTTTTAAAATATTTATATTGAGGGATCAGTAGGATTTATCGGTCCAGTTAGAAGTTATACCGATCCGAACCCTCTGATATGAAAATATCTGGAGTCGGTGAATTATTTTCCCATTTGGTCTCTGTTAGGTTGACATGTTGTTATTGTATTGTTTTGTATTTATTATACTTTATAGTACACTTACATAACTTGGATTTACTAGATGATCATTTGTGGAAAAGTGTGTGGAAGGGTTTAGTTTTTCCTGTGGGGGAAGATTTTACCAGGACATAAATATTTAAAAAATTGTCTATTATTATTGCATTATTATTGTTTGGTCAAACTATAGCTCAAGAGGCTTAAAACTTTTTAAAATAAAATTTTAGCTACCTGATGAAGACGTAGCTATAATAGGTTGCCACCTGACGGCTAGCAGACTGTTGGTTCTTCCCTCCCTGGAGTCACGAGAAGTACGACTATCCAGTCACATGCTAAGAGGCGGTGAAAAACTTCTTCACGCGTTTAAGAGGAACTTGAACACCAGGCCGGAAGCTGACCAGATGCAAAAAAAAAGTCTGAGACGTAAAACACTACAAAGAGAGGTAAGAATATTAACAAAACATCTGAATTTAAATAAAAATTCTGTTTTATTAGGTACAAGAAGGCTACTATATTAAATCTTTTCAATCAATATTCAATCTATCAAGGACGGGTTGTTCCCAGAATTTTAACAATTCAAACATTTCAGTTAGTTTTCAATTCTGTGAAGGTTCTGTCCCTCGGTTTACTTTAATTACACATTACAATTTTTATGTACATACTTGTATCTCTTACTTTTATATCCATCAGAGCTTTCATTCAGTTTATACTTTCTGAAGTCATTTTATAATTAAATGCCACAGTTAATTTTTCTTTTAAAGTTATTTCCAATATTTTTGTTAAGCTTTTAACTGTGACATTCAATCATTATTATTTATGGTATTTTTTTACCGTGTATTAAATAAATAGATCAATAGTTTTGGTTGTCTTATTAAATAAAACATGTTAAAAAAAAAAAATCATATTTCATCCTCTTTTAAGAATGCATCCCTTTCCCCTGTAATTTAGATCCATTTTTAGAATGAACGCATAAAAATGTTGCCAACATCATTCGCACATATTTATACACAGCGGCGCTCCGCTTTTGTTTCTACCTATGCACCAATTGCTGGAACTCAGTCAGTGTGCTTTCATGCCTTTCCTTTCCCATTGTTTCTATTATCTGAGGTTTGAACTCAATCTAAAATATTCAGAAGTTACAATTTATAAAATAATAATCTTTTAGATGGTGGTAGCAGAACAAGATCAAAGCAACCTTCGGAACATAACGGCCGCCAACATCACCGTCAATCAAACCATAGAACAAATGCGGACCTTACCTCTCATCCCAGAAGACATGGCCCAGCATCAGCTGATGATCTCATCTCCATTGAGAAAACCCTCCAATCTACCCGTAACAGACCCACGCAAACGCAAACGTTCTGACAACCTAACAATTCCAAACGAGAAAAGACATTCAGCAAACTTACCGCAAATAGAGCTTCAGACAACAATGAATGAAATAACAGACATTACAATGGCTGAAATGAATGCGACAAACATTCCGACAGAAGTAACCACAAACATGGATACAACGCCAGTGAATAATATTAACGTTGATCTTCAAATAGATAATTTGCTTGAAGAAATTAGCGCGCAGAGAAACATTTCTAATGTTCAAGAGATTAGAGCGGAATCCAATCAAGTTCTGGAGGTCGGAGATAATTTAGATAAAAGGGGTGAAGATGAAATATTGAAAGATGGAATTGACAGCTGTAGAAAGAGCTCTAATGAAACCGGTTTGGGCAGCCTTGATAGAACTGAGGTGTCTCTTGGAGACGAGGAACTGACAGCATCGCAGAAAGCAATTCCAAATTATCTATCGTTAGTACTATTTATCAATATTTTTTTATGCACATCTTTATATATAAAAATCTCGTGTCACAATGTTCGTCCGAGGTAAACTCCGAAACTACTTAACCGATTTTGATGAAATTTGGATAACTGTCTGTAATTTGGTCCAACTTAAAATATAGGATAGTTTTTATTTCGATTATTGACCTCAATATTTATTATTGCAAATTAAATGTGTTTTATGGGACAATTATTTGTAAGTTCTATAAGTTTCTGACAGATAGCGGTGTGAGTTAATTTATTGATACAACACTTGGTTATCTAGATTAGGTAACCATCCAGTATATGGCGTTGTGTTTCCTTAGCCACAGCAACGCGTGGGCGGATCAGCTAGTTATAATATAATATTATTGTTAATTAGTCATTTTGAATGATGAATTTGAATCCTATTCAAAATTCATTTTAGAGAAGACATTAATTTAGTAGAAACATTATACTTTATTTGTACCTCAATCCAAACTTAGTATTGCCCTTGTAAAAGACCAGCATTCGAAATCAATATGTTGCTTGGAATGACTCTAGCTATGTTTAGTGAGATGACCGGACAACTTAGAATCATGCAATTAAACAAGACCTCCTTGATCTTCTTCTTCAATGATTAATTTATTATTTGTTTTCCAGTAAGGAATGGGACGCAGATGGCCTTATGGAAAAAGTGATCGTGGCCAAACAGCAGAAGATTCGCCCGTTGACACTTGAAAAAATTGTGAAGAGCTGTGATATACCAACTAACATAGTGGCCACGAAGTTCGTCTTGGCGAGAGCTTTCATGTCTTTGCTGCGTAAGAATCCATTATTCGATTTATAGTCTACTTCTAATATATTATGTAGTTCATACAATATTCAACCTCCATGGCCTGATCCCCAGCTTTGAAAATATTTAAATACGACGTGGAATGGAAATGTAGTTAGAACCTTATGCAATGAATTATTGTGTTTTTACTGGTTGCATATAGTTCTATCTGCATGTATGCATGTATGTTCTAAAATGGTAAGTATATGTCATATTTAAATATTTTCCTTCAAAATGTGTTCAATTAAAATACTTTACACAAGATTCAGCCTCAAACATTACGAGAAATCGTCTTTGCAGACTTTGACTCCTCATATCTCAGAACAAGGTAAAGTGAAATTAGAACGCTGTCCAACTGAGGTGACGATGGATTATATTTAAAAAAAAAACTGATTTTTATTAGGTCTTGATTTTTTATCAACCCATATTTATATTATTGTTATTTTCAGGTCTGAAGAAGAGTGGTTTTCTGAGCGTTAAAAAGAATGAAGATTTGTCGATTTTTCATATTACAATTGGTGAAAAAGTGAAGAAAAGTATTATGATGGCACAACGAGAAGCCCATAATAATACTTAAAAATACATTTTTACTTTAATTAAAATTATTTTAACTTTCATCAAAAATATTCAGTATTATTATTATTATATTGAATATTACTTATTTGGACCTCAAAACAAAATTAGTATAGGCCTGGTAAAGGGACCAGTTGTGCTAGCATGGTCGATCGATATGAAGTTACCGACCGATTGTCGGTAACCCCTCATCGTTCCCTAGGACAACTGCAGATTGCAAATGAATAGATGACAGTTCACAATGACTAAGTGTCCTTAATATATTCGATACCAACTGTCGTTTGTACGTTAGCGATCTGCAGTTGTCCTAGGGAACGATGCGAAGTTACCGACAATCGGTCTGTAACTTCATATCGATGGACCATGCTAGCGCACCAGGGCCTCTAGCACACTCGATCGATAACGATTGATCGGATAACTTTCGGTAACTTCTTATCGTTCCCTAGCATGACTGCAGACTGCCAACGAATAACTGACACTTCACAATGACTAAGTGTCCTTAATATATTCGACATCAACTGTTGTTTGTACGTTAGAGATGCGCAGTGGTCCTAGGGAACGATGAGAAGTTACCCAAAGTTATCTTATCAATCGTTATCGATCGAGTGTGCTAGGGGACCAGATGTTTGAATTGTAACTTGCATAAAAAATTATAGCTTTCATATTATTAATTTAAACTTTAGCAAAATATTACTATCATTTATTACTTGTTAATTTTAACATTCACAAAATATTACTTTCATATTAATAATTTGAACTTTCATGTAATATTACTTTCATATTATTAATTTGAACTTTCCCAAAATATATGACTTTCATATTATTAATTTTGACTTTCACAAACATATTATTAATTTTAACTTTCACGTAATATTACTTTCATATTATTAATTTGAACTTTCCCAAAATATATGACTTTCATATTATTAATTTTGACTTTCACAAACATATTATTAATTTTAACTTTCACGTAATATTACTTTCATATTATTAATTTGAACTTTCCCAAAATATATGACTTTCATATTATTAATTTTGACTTTCACAAACATATTATTAATTTTAACTTTCACGTAATATTACTTTCATATTATTAATTTGAACTTTCCCAAAATATATGACTTTCATATTATTAATTTTGACTTTCACAAACATATTTTTAATTTTAACTTTCACGTAATATTACTTTCATATTATTAATTTGAACTTTCCCAAAATATATGACTTTCATATTATTAATTTTGACTTTCACAAACATATTATTAATTTTAACTTTCACGTAATATTACTTTCATATTATTAATTTGAACTTTCCCAAAATATATGACTTTCATATTATTAATTTTGACTTTCACAAACATATTATTAATTTTAACTTTCACGTAATATTACTTTCATATTATTAATTTGAACTTTCCCAAAATATATGACTTTCATATTATTAATTTTGACTTTCACAAACATATTATTAATTTTAACTTTCACGTAATATTACTTTCATATTATTAATTTGAACTTTCCCAAAATATATGACTTTCATATTATTAATTTTGACTTTCACAAACATATTTTTAATTTTAACTTTCACGTAATATTACTTTCATATTATTAATTTGAACTTTCCCAAAATATATGACTTTCATATTATTAATTTTGACTTTCACAAACATATTATTAATTTTAACTTTCACGTAATATTACTTTCATATTATTAATTTGAACTTTCCCAAAATATATGACTTTCATATTATTAATTTTGACTTTCACAAACATATTTTTAATTTTAACTTTCACGTAATATTACTTTCATATTATTAATTTGAATTTTTTCAAAATATATGACTTTCATATTATTCATTTTGACTTTCACAAACATATTATTAATTTTAACTTTCACGTAATATTACTTTCATATTATTAATTTGAACTTTCCCAAAATATATGACTTTCATATTATTAATTTTGACTTTCACAAACATATTTTTAATTTTAACTTTCACGTAATATTACTTTCATATTATTAATTTTAATTTTCCCAAAATATATGACTTTCATATTATTAATTTTGACTTTCACAAACATATTTTTAATTTTAACTTTCACGTAATATTACTTTCATATTATTAATTTGAACTTTCCCAAAATATATGACTTTCATATTATTAATTTTGACTTTCACAAACATATTATTAATTTTAACTTTCACGTAATATTACTTTCATATTATTAATTTGAACTTTCCCAAAATATATGACTTTCATATTATTAATTTTGACTTTCACAAACATATTATTAATTTGAACTTTCACAAAATATTACTTCCATATTATTAATTTCTCCTTTTACAAAATATTACTAACTTATTTAATGTTAACTTTCATAAAATATTACTTACTTATTATTTATTACATTAATCATGGAAATAAGATTTCTAATTTCAATTTATTCCTCGGATTTCATCGGTGTTTAATTCATTGATAATTATTAAATAAATAATTTGAGAAAAAATATTTTTAAAATAGGTAAAAAAGCCAAACTCAAAAATTAAATGCCAACTCTCTGAAATCTTTCATCAAATGTGGGTTGTTTCAAACTCCATCACATTTGACAATCAAATGTCTTTTAAAATTTTCAATATTGGGACGGTCCCCATTTCTCGGACCTTTTAAGCTTTTGATCAAATTGATTGATTGATGGGATTTTTTCTTTGTTTTCACAAAGATTCATATATATTTTTTTCAAAATTTGGAATCCCGTTTTAGGAATCTGGGCTCAAAATTATATTTTCAAACTGGTTATCGGAATATAAAACTAACATAATTACATTCATTTTTTTAAATTCCAGTGTAAGTTTAAGTGTTAAATACTAGCAAGTGTTGGAATAATCCCTTTAGTGAATTAATTTTGTTCATCATTATAATAATTTAAAAATAAAAAATTATTAAATAAATAATTTTATTTATTATTGCTTTAAAATTATAAAAAGTGGAAAAATAAAAAAATATCGACCGTCCAATTGATTAGTAAGACATCTCCGATTTTTTTTTTTAGTAGAGTCTTCAGTTATATATTATTATGTAAAGTAGTCTATCTGGTACAAAACTGGTTACTCATAAACACCACCAAATCAATTATATTGCAGAAAAACTTGTAATGAATTAAACGAAATATTGATGTTTTCTGTACTAGTAGGAAGTTTCAAAATGCTACTAATGTACCAGACCGTCATGCCTCCCGGTGTTATTTTAGAATATTAAATATATTATTATTTTAATTTTTTAATTTTTTTTTAATTATTATTTTTTTAAATTATATATTATTAAACATTGAACCACTGCTACTCTTCGTAGAAAAATCGCAACTGAGGTGGCTTGGGCATGTACTAAGAATGTCTGATGACCGAATTCCGAAGAAAATACTGAGTGCCATTCCAGAGGGTAGACGTCCAGTAGGCCGCCCCAGACACAGTTGGGCGAGGCAACTCCAAAAACTGTGCGAGGAGAGGATGGATCTGCCATGGACGGAGGCCGAACAATCGGCGCAAGACAGGGACGTATGGAGGAGCCTTGTCGATGCAGTGGGTCCCCGACCCGGATAGGACAAGGGGAAGAAGAAGAAATATATTAAACATGTGTAAATAATATTGATTTATGGTGAGCATTCGAATAATGCTTTCCTCATTAGTATTTGCATATTTGGAGATGTCTGACTAGTCAACTTGAGGTGATTTCTCACAAAAACGGCGCTCTACAAATTATCCAATTATTATTATTATTATTATCAACTGGACGATCGAAATTATTTTAATAATAATCTGTTATCGTCGGGTCAAGCGACGAAAAAGCAAGTGGTAATTTCGATCCAGCTTCTAACCATAAAACAAAGGTTTCATTTTAAATGTACGGAAAGACTGGTGTATAAGTGTAAGTAGCCTACACACCGAACTTTAATGCCGACTGAGGCCCTAGCACACTCGATCGATATGAAAACTATCGGTAACTTCTCATCGTTCCCTAGCATGACTACATATCGCCAACGAATGAGTGACAGTTCACAATGACTAGGTAAGTGTCCTTAACATATTCGACATCAACTGTTGTTTGTACGTTAGCGATGTGCAGTTGTCCTAGGGAACGATGAAAAGTTACCGAAAGTTATCCTATCGATCGTTATCGAGCGAGTGTGCTAGGGCCTCTGAACTTGATACTATGGTACGATCCAGTCACTTTACAATGACCGTAAGCGAAAGAGAAAGATGCGTAAAAACATACATGCGATAGAGAAAGGCTTAGGCGGGGAAGCATGCCACTTTTCGGATCTTAAACTCGCCTATTACGTCAATTTATGTACCAAAGTCAGGTTAAGACTAAAGTTTGGCGTGTACTAAACCCACTGTACCTATGACGTATGGTGAAGTGCCCACATTTTCGAGCATATTGAATAGGTACCTACCTAATTTTTGTGACCTGACGTGCTAGCATGGTCGATTGATATGAAGTTACTTCTCATCTAGGACAACTGCAGATCGCTAACGAATAGGTAACAGTTCACAATGACTAATATATTCGATATCTACTGTCGTGTGTACGTTAGCGATCTAAAGTTATCCTAGGGAACGATGAGAAGTTACCGACAATCGGTCGGTAACTTCATATCGATCGACCATCACCCCTGGTAACACAGAATAATGATATTAAATTAAGGGTGAAAATAATTTGCTGGATAATTTTTTTAATTAAATACCTACTCGGCAGAACATCAGCGAGGAAATCGATTCGGTGGATTTCTGGAAACCATTTTTTGTTTAAAATAAAATAAGCCTTCTATAATCTATACACAAACCTGTAAAGAAGGGTATAATCATACAGTTTAATCATACGGTCTATAAATCATACAGTTTTATTCCGAGATAGACTAGAATGTGAAAACTTGACTTTCAAAACAAGAGGAGAGTCTACACGAGATTTCAAAAAACCACTCCAATGCCCTCTTCTCACCCAAAGCAGAATTTTGATACTAGGTACTTCTTGATGAAAATTGCGCATTTGAAAATAAAACTGAGGAGAATAGTAATAACTACATAATATTATGATTGAGAAAAACTCCGCGGAAAGGCCGAGCATCATCGGGGACTTCAGGTAATATATTAAATAAATTATTTATTTAATGTATTAACTAACTAACTAACTGACCATCACGCCGTTTCCCCGCAGGGGTAGGCAGAGAGGACGGACCGCCAAACAACTCGGTCTTGGCATAAACTCCTCGCCTCATTCACATTCATACATCTTATCATACACGTTCTTCTATTATTCCGACTCTTGACATGGCCCGACTCAAGTATCTGATTCACTAGATCGTGCCATGTTTTGTCTTCCTCGGGCGTCCTCGACTTCTTCTACCATTCACATTTGCATCATATATTCTCTTGACACCCTTTCTTCATTCATTCGCTCTACATGTCCAAACCATACAAGCGTCCCTTTCTTAATCTTACTTATGACGCTCACATCAGCCTTGCATTCTTTTCGGATCTCCACATTCCTCACACGATCATACATGGTTTTACCACACATACTCCTCATGGATCTCATTTCTACAGCATTCAGTCTACTTTCATCCTTTCTCTGCCAGTTTCATGCTTCACTGCCATACATCAGGGTAGGTACCAGCACTCCATTGTGAACTGCTAGCTTCGCTTCTTTGGACAGCTTTTTGTTGGCGATAACAGCATTCAGTCCACCATTAATGGAGTTACCTGCATTTACCCTTCTTTCAATATCCCCATCAGCCTTCCCATTTCTCGTAAACATGCTTCCCAAATACACAAACTCATCAACTTACTCTAAGTATTCATCATTCACAACTATATTGTACACTGTTTTCGTACTCTCTCTTTCAAACACCATTACTTTAGACTTACATTCATCATCAACTCATTCTTCATACATACTTCGTTCATCCTAGATACGAGTGACTGTAGATCTTCTATGCTGTTAGAAAATTAATTAATTACCTTATAATAATAATTATTAGAGAAAACGTGTTTGTCTTTGTTTGGGGTGTTGGGATCAAACCCACATTGCCCCACTTGACGTCAGATGTGTAGACAACTACTCTATGAAGGATCCCTAAATTAATCGCAGATAACCTCCCTGACTTAAAAAAATCCCCAAAATCCAGATTTTAGTTGGATATCAAAACTCCAAGTTTAGTTTTGCATCCAACTCCTCGAAGAAATCAAAAATTCGAAAACTTGCATCAAATACTTTCAGTAACTATAACCACTTTGTCTTTTTAGGATAATTTTCGGATTTTATTTTATATTTTAGGCACATAAAAAAATTGGCATTGTTACGGCATTTACAGGGTGTAATTAACTAAGGGAGGTGATTCTAGGTAGGAATAAAAAATAAGAACAACCTTTTCCGAAAATCAAACTATTTTTTCCCATACAAAAAACAGGTTCCATGTCTAATCGTGAATTTATTCAGACACGATACTTCCTCACATGATAATTCATCAAATTATAACTCATATTAACCTACCATTCCATTTTCCGCCTCCCCCCTCACCTAACCTAATCTAAGGTTAAAAACCCCAGTTATCAGTTTTCGTCGCTTCGAGACATGATGAATTATCATGTGAGGAATTAACATCCGATGAAAAGTTTGTACTCAATATTCATTCACTTAAAAAGTTTTCACTGAGTAGACCGGTCACCCAAAAACCCTACCTATTAAAAATCCTTGGTGTAAGATACAAACTTACCCGATAAATTTGCTGCGAGCCTGCCGGGCGCGATTATGGTGACTTTGGATGGTTGTGATTGACCCGAATCATAACAGCGGAAAAAATTTGGGCTGGCCGCACACGTCGGACTAACATCTTTTTGCCAAAAAAGTTCACCTAAAAATTGAAATTTCAAAAAAATTATTCATCTTTTAACCTATAATATTGTATAGAATCACCTCCCGAGAAATTGGACTTTTCCCCCGGACTATACCCTTATATTCCGATGTCTAATAATCACTGATCAAAGCCAAACGTAGATTGCGGTATGTTTCAATATGGGAGGCGAATATGGGTACTGTTGCCTCGGGAGCCATTTATTCGGCCCGATCAGGAGAGGCTGGTTGAGGGAGATCATTTGAGCCTAGCCCTCTCGATCCACTGCACTGAAGTGGGAGGGATGGATTTTTACGTCCGTCACCCCTGGACACACTGACCACCAGATTACTACCCACAACGCATGCCTTTTCCTCCCTAGAACTTCTTCTACTTCCTTTCCCCATAAAGAACCTCTTCAAATTACATTAACCTCAAAAATGACACAAGCCGCGGCAGAGAGTATTTTTCTCAGGGTGGAGTTAATGAAAAAACAGGTAGGTACCTATTTGCTCCAATTTCGTTACGGCACTACTACAAACAGATTCATAGTCCATGTCCGCCGCACAGATTTAGTTCGAGATCTTGCCGCAGTTTTCATCTCGACGCGTGTACGAGAATTAATAGTAGGTACCTACCTAAAACTCGCGGCCTCTGTAGCACGATTTAAGAAAGATTGCGAAATAACCGCATTAGAATCTACAATACCAGCGCTAATAATTATTATTGTAGCAGTGTACAGTGTACATACTACATAATAATACCGAACAGGCACTGTTGGACATTATTTTGTGCTAATTTCGACTTGTTTTTATTGTTTCTCAATATTACGTTTTCATTCGGACTGTTACAAATCATAAAAGGAACATACTACTCTAGTGATAATTCAGTAGGTGTTGCCAATGATAACAATAATACCAGTGCGAAGAGGGAAAATAATAGGAGAAGTTTTTAAAAATTTGAGCAAATGAAATATCTACAACCATTTCCCGTTGAAATTTATAAGTCAGAACATTTTTTTGCGCTCAACATATTTTCCATAATGATCTGTGGAGCTTAAAATACGCCTGAAACTATCGAATTTTTTTTTTCCTTATTTTACATTGGGGATCATTTTTCGTCATCTTTGGGGATGCTGCGTGCGTGGTAATTTTGAGAAAAGGAAGGAGTGAATCTGGACCCTGAAGAGACCATGCTGTAGGAAGGAGGATAAACAAATGCTACTCCATTATTCCAATATTTTTTCAATACTAAAAATTTGTGTTGAAACCAAGGCGAGGCACGGGTGGTGGTAGCATTTATTAATTTGATGACTAAAACGTGTGTACTGTGTGTTTATTATTTAGTAGGTTGAAATAATAATTTACCTACCTATTAGTGCAATCATTGACCTTTAGAAGCATTTTTCGTATCAACTTCTTGGTCTGATATCATAAATCCGTTATGTCTACAGAGCGATGGCTCCGATTGCATAGGTAAGTATGTGGATCCATTGATGGTTGTAGAATTTTATGGGGGGGGGGGGGGGAAATTTAATTCTCCTCCCTCCCACCATATTCATAAACTTTAGATTGGATGTCCAATTTGCAATTGCGAGGTCAATTTTGCCGCCCCCGGAAATGCAAGTTTTTCAGTCTGAGAAACACAAAAAAGGCGCTCCGCTGACGAGGCAACTGAAAACCAACTAAAACCGGCTGTTTTCTCTGTCTTGATTGGTCAAAAAGCTAATTAAACATAGACGAAGAACAATCAGCTGACCGCTGGCAACTAGCAAGGGCCGGCCAGGGCAATCCGCAGTGCAAGTCGCAAGTCACCGCTTGCGTTACCATTGACAACGGGTGTTTGAGTGATTGTGTAGTGTGCGGGCCATCACATTGTCATACAAAGACAGTTGGCAGTTGAGAGTTTTCAGTTGCCTCAGTGGGCGGAGGCGCTTATTCTGCATGCAAAGTTTAAACGTAAAAACGCAGTTTAGAGTTTGGAAATTCCCAAATACCTCAGCCTTAATAAACAATTGAAGCAACGCAATAGTAATAATATATCTAAACTGTCTCAGGTCATACAGGTAGGTACCTCGCCGGCTAGACCAATGGCAGAGCGAGGTGTGGCCGCCATTGTTATAAGCCCGCGAAAAGGTCACACAACTTGCGATTGTTCGTAACTATCTGATAGCTGATAGATATAGGTAGGTACCTACCTACTCAAAGCTAATGATGTGCAAAATCGACAAAATCAATCAAAATTTGTTCAAAAAAAGACGATCATTACTGGGCAACGATTAAGGCTCTCCACTCATGGAGAAACTAAAACCAACCTAAAAGTGGTTGGTGCTATTGTTAGGCGATCCGCCCACTAAGGCAACTGTTAACTGACAACAGTCTTTGTATGGCAATGTGATGGCCCGCACACTACACAATCACTCAAACACCCGTTGTCAATGGTAACGTGAGCGTTACCTCGCGACTCGCAGTGCTGATTGGGGTGGCCGGTCGTTGCTAGTTGCCGGCTGTCAGTTGATTGTTCTTCTTCTATGGTTAAACAAGCCTTTTGACCAATCAAGACGTAGAAGCCAGCCGGTTTTAGTTTGGTTTCAGTTGCCTCGTCAGCGGAGTGGTTGGTGCTATGGTTACAAAAAATAAATAAACGATTTGCAACTACGCGTTGCTATGGTTGCCAGCCAAACTTCTCTCTCGGCGCAAGCCCATTTTACGATTTCAGTAATTATCTTAGCTTGTTTCACCATAGACGACGAATACTTCAGCTGTCATCTCGAAAACTGACAACAAAACTGGCGCAACTATTTTATTTTATTTTTTATTATTTATTTATTATAGATAGATACAAAAGAAAGTACAATTTACATATAAGAAAGCTTTGCCTGTCCAACTAGGAAAGTTTCCCGTTCCAGGATAGACAAATTGACAGGTTTAGTTCATATTATTCCTTAAGAAATGAACATAATTACATAACAAAAACTAAAAACCATAAAAAACAAAAACAAAAAAATATTTTTCTCTGAAACCATGTTGTGTAATGAAGAAATATATAAATATATACAATTTTTTTTTTGTGACACCGTAGAAAAAGTAATATGGTAGCATATATTCTATTCGGATTTATCGAATTAGCCTGGTAACCAGTGGCGGTTGGTGGTCTTTTTAACGGAGGGTTCAGAAATTCAAGAGAAGATATATATCTAATCGAAATTTATTTATTAACAAAGTTAGTGGGAGGGGTAACTACATACTATTGTTTTTAAATAACTTGACACTCCTCGACACAATTATTAGATAACTAGAAAAGTTTTGGAGGAATTAAATTGTTTAATGATTTTTACAGCACTTAATGTAGGTTGCAACTTTTTGTTTTCAATAATAAAAATAACGTAGAATGTAGGATTTGTGTAGGAATGTGGATTTGTAGGTATTGATATTTTAAAACATAAAAAACCAAAAATGAAGGTGGCACGAAATAAAATTAAAATTTTTCAGTTATACAAAAAATCCATTACACACTTATACAAAAAAAAATTCCTACCTTTTTTCATTAGTATTAGCGTTATTTTTTGTATATATCACACTGTGTTGTTTATATAAGCGGGAAACTGTTGAGTCTACATCACATTGATTGATTATATTAAAACTAACAAAATAACAATAACTGAGAGACATTTTATTGACGGCCACACAACTGGCATAATATACCTGGGACCCTAGCACACTCGATTGATAAGGATTGACTTCTCATCGTTCCCTAGCATGACTGCAGATCGCAAACGAATAAGTGACAGTTCACAATGACTAAGTGTCCTTAATATATTCGACATCAACTATTGTTTTATTAGCGATCTGCAGTTGTCCTAGGGAACGATGAGAAGTTACCGACAATCATCCTATCGCCCTGATCGATTGAGTGTGCTAAGGGGCCTGCTCCCTATTTCATTCAATGCCACCCTTAAATCGTATACATAATTAAATGTGCAAAAGGAGAACTGACGAACAAACGATTAAAAAAAACCTTTTGTTTTGTTCAAAAAATCTACACTAGCAAACTCACCGACTGCAATGTTAAGTATATCAATGGAATCTTTCCATAGAACACGTTTGATTTTCGAATAACAAGAAAAATAAATACGAAATAAGACCAATATAAGAAAATAATAAGATCAGTAAGATAGGTAATAACATATTTAAATATAGAATTGGTACCTATTTTGAAACTTTGAGTACCAATTGGTTAAACCTTCCATGCAAGGACGAATGGGAACTTATTTATTTATAGTTTGGTATCGTGTTTGGTTACCTACTTACCGATATTAAATTTAACTGCTTTAAAAGCGTGACTTTAAATTGCAATTTCTTTGCAAAATTGTTCACGTTGTTGTGACGTAGGATATCGGTAAACAGGGGCGGATTGACCCAATCTAACTAACTAAATTAAATTTGAGTTGAGTATGCTCTCTCTCTCTCTGGTTTCAATCCTGGGATTGGTTTTCAGCAATTTCCTTTATTTTTTTCTTCCATTCTTCCTTGTCTTGTGCGGCTCTTTTGAAGTCTGCATATGATGAGCAGCGCATGTCCACCAGCAGGTCCTCCAGGTACTCTCGGCGTGGGCGTCTCCTAGAGTTTGTCCCCTCGGTCATACCCTCCATTATGGCATGCAAGAGGCCTTCTTGTCGTATTATATGGCCGATCCATCTTACACGCCTTTCGGACAAGGTCCTGAGCAGGTGCCTTCCTCCTTCGATTCTTTGGAGAACCTCCTCATTTGTAATGTGGTCTCTCCAGGAAATTCCTAATAGTCTTCTATAGGACCACATCTCAAAAGCCTCTAGTCTCCGTTTATCTCTTTCGGATAGGCACCATGTTTCGCAGTCGTACATCAAGATACTCCATACATAGGTCTTGATGAGGAGTATTCTCAGTTTTAGGTCTATATTATTCGATTCTATTATTTTCGACCTCTTATTGAATGCAAGCCTAGCCTGGTGTATACGGCTGTCGACCTCGCTTTTAAACCGACCGTCCCATGTTATTTTGCTCCCGAGGTAGACAAACTCCTTGGTGTTCTTTAGTTCTTTAGTATGCAGTTATATGTAAATGTGTACTCTATTCAGAGTACTAATAAACATCACCAAATCTCATCAAAATTATAATGAAGAAAAAATTGTTACGAAATTAACCAAAAAATTATGTTTTCTGGGTATATTTAATAAGCAAAACACAGACACATGTAAATAATATTCGATTTATTGTGAGCATTTAAATATTGCCTACCTCATTATCTCAAAACTTAGTATCTGGAGATGTCCGAATAATCAACTGAATGATAGATTTATAGTAATAATAAATACCTTGTCTTACCTTTTATAATAATAAAAACAGAAGGACGCTTCTGCTACGGTCCATTTTTGGTCTCAAGCTGTTGTTCGATTAGTTATAGACTACTTTAATTTTGTTCACACTCTATCAAAAATTTTCACCGTAATAATAAAAGCAAAGTTACACAACTTAAAAGCCCTTGAAAATAGAAAATCCCTAAATAATAACTCTGCTATGTTGAATCACCAAATTAATTTATATTTTACTTCTATTTTAGATATATTTCCAGTGAACCACTCTGCTCTTGCCGGAAATTCCGTAATTATTCCTTCCCTTTTGTTCACCTTCCACTCAAACACCAAATTTTTTTATATATCTACATATCTGAAAATATTTTATAGGTTAGTTTTAATATTCTCCTGATGAAGGAAGGGTTCTTCCGAAACCGGTAGTGTTTGAATAAAATTAAAGTGGTCTATAACAAATTTATGTGCTTTTTTATTGTAATACCTAGCGAGTACCCGGCATGCGTTGCAATACCACTCTAAGAAAGAAATTGTATCTCTGCGTGCACGGAGAAAAGTGAACGGTTAAAAACGGGACTGAAGTTCTTACGAACAAATTAACAGTGATTCAATGTTTATTGGCGGTAAAATACGTACGAAATTACGTATACCAACAAATTATTTTTACATGTTCCCGCCAATAAACATTGAAACCCTGTTAATTTGTTCGTAAAAACTTCAGTCCCGTTTTTAACCGTTTTTACTATTAAAATGAGCGTTTTTTCTATTAAAATGGTCGTTTTTTCTATTAAAATGATCGTTTTTTCAAATAACATTTTTCTCCGTGTGTCTTTTGCGTGTTCCCTCTTTCTCTCCCGCCTTCCTCCATGCAGCAAAAGTGTATGCAATGCACACATTTTTCAAACAACTCACGCTTGTTATTTATTTATAGAAATTTCATAAAGCCAGAGTTCACCATTATAATAGAAACCTTTGCGGGCGTGCTCACAACAAAACACCAAAGTTTCATCGCAATCGGATAAATGGTAAAGAAACGCATAAGGGACAAACAAAGAAACATTAATTTTTTAATATTAATATTTACTTCAGCTGGCGGATTTGCTTACTCATGATCCAATTTGCAGAACCCAAGCATGCCGTCCTGCAAGTTGTTCTACAGACCGGATGGTGAGTAGAACCTTTTACAACTGATACATTCTCCAGTATTATTTGACCAGACCTTGGTCTACTTCTACCAGACGTCAATGTTTAATTATTTATTTATTTATTGTTTTAAACGTTTATAAAATACAACTATTAGATAAAGATTACAATTAAATAAAACACCATTATATTTTGATATATGAAAAATGTAATTATTTGTAAAAAAAAGTTACAAAAGTAAGTAGAAAAAACAATAAAAAGTAATAGTATAAATATGCATATATGTCATACAACTATTATTATTAAATATCTTTTATACAAAAACATCATTTTGAAAACTCAAAAAATAACACATCATTTATATTTACTTCGATAATTGAGATCTACATATAATTAGAGCCCTAAATTATTAATTTTAGTTTTTTAATGTTGGAAATTTTGTTAGATTTTCATACATTCGTATCTCAGCACTGGTTTTCACATCTCCCTGAATTAAAATAAATAATAATATAAAATAATTTCACAAAAACACACAAAGTTCTAAAAGATAGGAAAATAACCTAGTAATGTATTGGTTATAAATTGTTTTGTATTTAAGTACCTACTTATTATGAAAAAAAATAAAAATATTTTCAACATTTTTTAAAAGATCAGTTATTGTTTCAAGTAAGTTTGGACATTTTTTTAAATCGTCATGAATACTTTTCACATTGACAAAATTCAAAAGAATAAATAAATCACACGAAATAAATAAATAATTATTAAAGGTAAAAGAATTGTACATACATAGTTAAATTAATTTTAATTCTAAGGCAGGTTCGATGCTTAATATCTGGGCTATTGTGCCCTGTAAAGTCTTAGTAACTAATTGGTCAAAGTATTTATCAAAATTGTAAATGACTTAACATAGTTATAAAAAAAATATAAAATTCATTCAATATATTATTTTCAAGGCAGTTTCGTTTGCTGGTTTTAATGTCTGGGCTATTGTGCCCGTACAGATTTATTTATATATCCTATTTGAAAATAGGTACCTACCTAAAAAGTTGTGTGACTTTTAAGTTATGTTCGGGACAGACGCGAAGTTCACATCAAAAGATACTTTATAAACACAATATCTTTTCTGCCGACACACTACGTTATAAAAGATTTCTTTCTAGAAGGTCCTATTTCATGGGGTCCCCTAGAAGCTACACTTTCATTCCACATATTAAAATACGTGTAGATATATCTTGTAGCAAAGTTATGAATACCAAAAAAGTATGTCCACATCTGTCGTTTATATGTTATAGCTATAACATATAAACGGGAGTTGATATACACAAAATAACTGCTAATGCAAAAGTAGTGAATAGTCCCATCTGTTGGAAAATAGCATGCTCTTAAGTTAGGACGATTGTTATTCAATTTATGATCAAAAAAGTTATTGTTGATATCCTCAAATATATATTGTAAATATTGACACGAAGAATCTTAAATCATAGAAATATCTTTGAAGTTTTTATGTATAGTGTGATTTTAAGCATTCAAAATTACATGCTACTAATTATTTAACAACAAAACGTCGTCGAATACATTAATACTTTGTAAATACCATTAATTATCATAATGAGCCAATGTATTATCACATCCAAGTTAATCGAAAGCCTTAACGGCAAAATCTCTTTGAAGTTTGCAATCTGCACTCCAGAGATGTAAATCTGTAAAGCACGGTTTAATTACTGTATTAAATTACTACATTCGAAAGTTAACTGTAATGCAATTTACATGTTAGATTCCCATCGAAATTACAACCATATAAATGACACTTTATATATTATTAGTATTGGTCTGACAGTTTGGTTACCTACTAAAAATTACATTTATTTTTTATGTTTTGTCTGCACTCAGTACGGAAGCATTTCTATATTTAATATTTTAATATTACACATTTGAACACTCAGGTATGAAAAGTAATGTCTTTCACAATACTAAAATAGTTGGCAGTGTTATTATTGTAACAATTTAATACTGGTGAAACATTAAATAAATGCTGATTCACGGGCAGTATGAGTATTGGGACAAGTATTCATTTACAGTTTTATTTTAGTAAGTATTTAACAGAATTTGTTTATAAAATGTTATGAAACGTTTTAACTTGATTTATAAATACTGTGTTTGCCCTGAAGATGGTAACGTTGTACCGACACGCGACGGTTAGCACGTCTCCATTAATAAAAGTAATGTATTCACAGTTAATGTTTTATTTTATAAAAGTATAGATTTTCAAAAGATAATGAAGTAATTTAATATGGATTGAGTAAAACAAAAGGAAAAGAAAGAAATTGATGGAAGAAATTGAGTATAAAAAAATAGTCCTGCTTGAAACATAAGCTTTAACCTCAAACTAACATTACAGGAGTTTTTTGTAGTTAAGAGGATACCCGGCGGTGATTTTTCCATATAAACGTATTCCCTATTTATCTCTCTGGATTTTAACCCTAGAGAAAATATTGTTTTTGCATAAAATAGATATCAACTACTAGCGTGTCGGTACTTTTTGTTTTTTTTGATAAGTTACTTTTTATAGAAGTTATGACCTTCCAAAAATCAATAAAATTGACTGGTTTAAACGCCGTCAAAAGATGTTCAGTATACAAACCAGACAATGTTTTTTTTTTAAAAAGCAAAACGTACAGACATAGAATAGTTTTTTCTTATGTAGTTGGTAAAAAAAAAATTGAAAATTAGTCCACTTTTGGAGGAGAAAAGTGGGGAATACAAAACCTCCATTTTAGTTAGGTGTCAGTGCATTGTCCCTTTCGCTCAATATCCGGTGGAGTAAGAGCAACAGTGACAGCAATATTTTAGTAAAATCTATTTCTGCACCACCGGGTGTCATCTTGAGTTGGTGATAGTCAATCATGGTTGTGCACAGAGTTTGGAACCGTTTTTAAGATATCAAAATTACAGTTTAGAAGCGATTGCAGTTTCTTCGTAATCATTTTATGTTTAATTATTAATTTATTATCCGTTAAATCTTATGCAATCAGATATTAAAACAGAATTCAAAAGTTGTTTAAAAATACAGTAATCTTAAATTAACGAGAAAATAAATAGTAAAACGATGAATCTTTTAAATGGGTAACATTATTTTAATATACATTGTCCTCGCAAATTCCTAGAGTGAATTAGTAAAATTTGCCAAGAAAATAATTAAATACCAGTAATTATTTTAATAGTTTGACGATAAAACTATGGCAGTGTTTGCTAATCTTTATTATTATTATTTATGATAATTCCGTAAAAAGTTAAACTTTTTCAAGTAAAAAATAATTAAATAAGAATAATGTTTACTCTGAAAACATCACAGCCTCAATACGGAATGTTTAATTTTGTTTTAAAATGCATTAGGTTAGGTACCTAACATAAATATAATATTTCCTTCTTTTAAATTACTATATTTTATAAATTTTGAATTGCATTTAAAAAAATGTATAATAATCTTAACTTCTCTTTATATTTAAAAAGTAAACCTGATAAAAAGATTGTCCATTAGTAATATAATATGAAAATTTATCGTTTTTAAATTTTGGTGAAAATCATGTAACTTAAACATGTTTAGAAAATAAACATCATATATTATATACCTAAAGCATTTAAAAATGAGTATTTGTCATAATATATAAAACATAAAAATAATCTCTTTGAGTATTAACAAAAAAATAGGCATGTCTTCGAAATTTGATTACAGCGAGTTTAATAAATATATAAAAAAAATTTATTTAAGGACATAAGATAATAATTATGATTCAATAATTTAATTATGCATTAGGAATATGAGTACTTGTAGATCAGACGGTACAGGGCAAGTTTTAAAGTTCAATTAATAAACCAGTTGAACTAGTTTTAGATAATAACTTATAATTTAGACATGAAACAACAATTTACCAACAATATTTTTTTTAAATAACACTTATCAAATGAATGAACCTTAATAAAATAAGAACAGTTTGTTACATTTAGTTTACATTGTTATTTAGTACATCTTGGTAATAGGGTTTCTGATTAGATTCTGATTATTTACTTGAAATATCCGGTTTAAATCTTAAACCGAAGAAAAAATCTGAGAATTCAAATAATTTTCTGTAATTGAGGTGTGTAAAAGCAAAGGCAGCAATCTTCATTTCGGCCAGATTGCTGTGTTTGCTTTGAAATGATGTGGAGATTGCTATCTTTGCTGAACAATAATACATACAAATATTGTATGCAAGGTATGTGTATACAATATAAGTGTGTAATATTCTATGTAAAAGCAAAGATAGCAATCTCCAGGCCATTTCAAAAGCAAACATAGCAATCTGTCCGAAATCGAGATTGCTGCCTTTGGAGATTTTTGATATGGAGATTGCTATCTTTGCTTTTTTGTACAATAATACATACAAATATTGTATGCAATGTATGTATATACAATATAAGTGTGTAATATTGTACGTAAAAGCAAAGATAGCAATATCCAGGTCATTCCAAAACCAAATATAGCAATTTGTCCGAAATGGAGATTGCTGCCTTTGCTTTTACACACCTCAATTGTAATATAAAAAATCCAATTGATTATTGATGTTTGTATTGGTATTCGTAACTCAAAAATAAATACGATTTATAATAAATATGGTAACTTTGAGTAAAACGAACACGCAATTTGCTGATTTATAGTAGGTACTAGTTAGCAAGCATTTTCCGAAAGGTGATATAAAATAATGAAGGAATGGTAACAAAAACGTTAAACTTTGCAAACTTTAAACTTTTTCGAACTTAAAATTTGAAAGGTTTTTGAATGTCAGCAATTTGATCGCACGGTGATAAAGCTAAAATTTTCACCTGTAATATTTTTTAAGATTTTAGAAATATTTCAATTCCATTATCAATAAATTACTGTTTTTCTTTTTATTTGTCATTTGGAACTTTTTTCTACGGTAACAAAACTATTTAAAATCATTTATTTCAACACAGTGTCTTAAAAATATCAATTAACATCAACGTTTATAAAAAAATGTAAAAATATAAAAAAAATTCTGTACAAAAAATATCATAAATTATTAAATGTTCATGTGAGAATTAAAAAAAGATAATAAAAAACGAAAAAAATAAATAAAAACATAATTAAACGATTGTTAATAATACAATATTATATGTAATAGATAATTCTGTCACTTCAAAACATTTTGTAAAATTTCACAAATATACAATTCTCAATTAAATTAAAAATAGTTTTGATGATTGTAATGTACGAAAATACCTTAGTTTTGTAAATAAATGTAAGGTTGAACTTATAAAACAAACTTAATATAATAATTAAGACATAGTAGATCTAAGCATGTATTAAAAATATGTATAAGAGTTTATATAAACTTAAGTGGTATTTATTTATAAAAACCTAACTCTGCGTTATGCGATGGCAAGAGAGCATTAAATTAATAATTATTATACCATTATGTAATAATACGCATTGAAGCGGGGATTATAGACCAATGTTTGTTGTGGCAATTTATTGTTTACTAAGATTACTCAAAATCAATCTTATTTATTGGACTTGGAAGCCGAACAAATTTAGGTTGAAAAGAATTTTTTTTTTTGATCCAGCGACTTTCTTTTAAAAATTACACTTTCATATTTAATTCTAAGTCTAGTAAACAGTAAGATTCCATTTATTGTTCATTTCTATTTGGCGATTATATGTGTCTCTGTGTATGTGTGTATGTCTGTGTGTGTGTGTGTGTGTGTGTGTGTGTGTGTGTGTGTGTGTGTGTGTGTGTGTGTGTGTGTGTGTGTGTGTGTGTGTGTGTGCGTTTGCGTGTGCGTTAGTGTGTGTATGTGTGTGTGGGTATGGGTGTGTGTGTGTGTGTGTGTGTGTGTGTGTGTGTGTGTGTGTGTGTGTGTGTGTGTGTGTGTGTATTATCTATTTAGAAATGAAACATGGATACAGAAAACTCTAATTATTTTAATTACACAAAAGTTGTAATGTAGTAAAGTTTCTTATGTATATGTTATTTTGTTATTTGTTCGTGAACAGAGTTTATATTAATTTAATTTGAACTGTTTTATTTCATAATAAAGACAGAAGCTGTAAATACTAACTCAAGGTGTATAATATATAAACTGCTTCAGAAACAGAAATCAGTTTCTGTAATGAAATTTTGTAGTGTTGCGTTGTGCAATTTTTGCAATTTTCTTTGTTGGCCCGATATATATTTACGCTTAAAAGTTAAATACTTATAAGTCCAATAATTATTATTAATTCAAGAGAAATACAACACTCGTGAGCAACTTAATTGGTTCGTTATGTAACAGGCAATTTTAAAAGCTCAGCGGAAGGAATACAATTAAGGCATTGCGACAAAGAATTCCTCAATATCCTTAAGAATATTTGCCCTATCATTGAATGCATTATAATTAGCACTAATATATTTTTAGTTTAATGTTACATGAAATTCAAGAAAATTTATAATAATTGGCTTCTGTACTCAAGAAATACACTAAAAAAGGGGCAAATTTTGACAGTGCTTTAATATTAATGCAGGTAAAATGGCAAGCCATCATCTTAACAAGGCACATCTTTCAATTTATAATTATGTATAGAAGAACATAAGCAAAAATCACAGCAGGTGCTTTAAAACACTATAAATTTAACTTAAAACTATACTTAAATATAATGTCATCTTCGAAAAAATTTAATAATATTATAGTTACATACATACACTTAGGAACAAGTTGTTTCTTAGAGTATAAAATCATATGAATTAAATAGTGTCATGTTTATAATGTCATAACTTAAAACTATGCTATAAATGTAATAAAGATACAAAAGTAATTTGTTCAATGTAAGTATTATTTACACAAGTTATTATCGATCCCTTTTACAAGTACGTAGGATATTTTTTAACTGAATGGCTGTGTTACTGTATCGTAAATTAACCGTTTTATTTTATTTTTAATAAATCAGTTTTCTATTGGGTTGGTATTGAATTGGTCCTTTTTATTTAACTATCAAAGCTTCAGAACACAAAAGAATGTCCGCCATCAAGTCATTAAATCTGATAATGAACATCAGTTGTTCGAAACATCGACCGAAATTTAAAAAAACATACAAACGTAAATACAGAATTTATAAAAGTACCGGTGTAAAAGTAATTAAACGTGGTCTATCTGAAAAATAAAACGTGTGTTCAGATTGGTTGATAGTATCGCGGCGTTTTTACAATGATAACATTGTTTTAAAGTATGCTTTGCAAGAAGTTGGTCGAAGGATGTTGGTCAAACCACTCACGTACCTGTCGAAGAATTACTATTTTCCAAATAATTAAAAACGTACATTCAGTTGGATTGAAGTTATTAAGTTTACTAGTCAACTTTAAAATCGGCTCTGTAATTAATTACCAGTTGGCTGACTTTTTGATGGACTTTTCTCTGAATGACCGCATTTCAGGAATAAATCTTAAAAGAGGTGTTCTCGGCGTCGGTAAATAAAGCATTTATGACGCAATTAACGCTTTTTGATAGTCGAATTTAATTGTTAATAAATTCTCTCTTTCTCTTTAAGTTTGTTTAATTGCTTGGGCGAGCTCTGGAGCGGGTTGATTTGTTTTATATTAAATTGGGTGCCAGCATATCCTTTAATCTTTTTAATGAATTGAGTAGATCAATCGTTTATGATATAATTGACGCATTTTGATCGTCGTATTTAATTGTAGGTTCATTTATTAATAGTAAAAATTTCGTCTGCTAAAATAATTTATTTTTTATATGTGCAGATTTGGAAGGGTTTGATTTTGATAGCGATAACAATTTGGTAGCGTTATATCCTCAATACACATTATGTTAAACTGATAGATACAATGTGTGCATCCAATATAACATGACTTGATCAGAAATTGTATATATATTGAAAAGTTCATTCGGACCATCCGAAATTTGGATGCTTACACGGTTTCTAACTTAGCAAATTGACGATGGTTGATTAAAGGTGTTTCACAAATTTAAAAAAAAGATTTATTTTACATGGATGAAGGCGTTATGAACTTATATTAAAATTAGCACATCTAGATATCTTGTTATCTTTAATAGTCACTTTGACTTTATTTATGACTTTGATTTTTTAAGATAGGTAACAGTTTTGAAAAAAACTCCCTCTTGTATATATTATGCAAACTGAAAAGATAAACTCGTATGATCATTCAAATAACAACCCCTTTCCGACGTTTTTTCAAGTTTAAAAGTTCAAATACTGATTTGTAGATATTTTTTACGATCTTGTTTATTTTTCGAAATTTTTAAACGTTACGTATAAATATTGTATTTTTATGTTAATGATTGAAGTTTGATGGTAATGAAAAGCTGATTTACACGGTAAATAAACAAAATACATTAAACAAGTAAACTAAATTGCCCCAACAAAATTAAAACTGGTCTCACCGACCAATAAGGCTTCACAGGAATGACGCTTACTTCCATCACCATAAAGAATGTGACACTCATTACTGTCTCAACCAATCATCGTGACGAGTGATGAGAGGACTTCAGCGGAAGGAATTTTGATAATGTCACTTTGCAGATGAAGTGGGATTTTTTGACATTCACTATAAAGGAATAAGTGTCAATCTTCATTATCAATGTTTACTCTTTCCGGGAAGACAATATTTAAACGTTCAAGTATTCACTAAGGAGGCGACAGTCATATCATTAAAACAATCCTCACTTTAAAACATAAAAATTAATGAGTTATTTTTTTGTAAATTTAATGGGATCGCTGGAAAAAGGCGTTTCGTGCATCGGCCGATCGCTAGTCGGAACTCGTTTGGATCGGAAATAATTAAAAAAAAAACCACAACAACTGGTCTACAAAGAGAGAAAATATCACTTAATTGTGCACAAGAGATTCGGGATAAAATAATATCAGGACGCATCGCTTTTCAGTAGTTTCTTTGCAATTAAAACAATTTGCGGGAAAGTTTGCTATCACGACGTCCGCCATGATGGTTTTATCAGAGACGTCCAATCTATGGTAAGAATTATTGTTTTGACGAACAGAAATACTGTTTTTCGTTGTTTGAAAATTGGAACGCTTGTTTAAAAAAGTGCTAAGATAAATAATTAAAAAGAGCGCGCACTACTTACATATTTTTATTAGAGTATATAGAATTTATGAAATAGTTAATAGTGGGACAATTTTAAGCAAATAATAGCACGATAGAAAACCACTTGAATTCCTACAGATAAATGGCGTTCTTGGATGAGAAAATGGAACAAAGGCAAAGGTCGGAAGTCGTAATGATTTGTTAAAATTGGATACATTTGAGGAATGCCAAACTCCAAAGCCTAGGAAAACGAATCTAAACAGATTCAATAAGAAAAAGAAACATGCTAAAAGCGAAGAAGTTTAAAAATTATACCAAGAATTAAAAGAGCAGATTGTGAAAAATGATTGATCAATAAAAATTAGAATAAGCTATTTTGTTGAATATCACTGGCTTAATATTGTGTAGTAAAATAATTTTGACCTTAATAATGCCAGATAGCAACTGTTAACATAGTAACTTTATGGCATAAATTGAGGAATAATTGCATTTTATTGGTTGGCCCGCGAAATGATGAAGATCTTGAGTTTTAACAGCGGACAATAAAGGTTTGTTTTATTGTGATATGGTGAAATAACAATTACTGTAAAATAAGATTTACTCGCCCTAAAACCATGCTGTTCAATTTGAAAAACAACTCGTGTTAGTACACAATTGCTTCGGTAATATAAATCATGAAAATAAAGACTTGGTCTAAGTTTCTTAAATAGATATATTTCAATTGCATGGTGAAATTTTGACTTTGCTACGTTACTTGTTTGATATGACGTTGTTAATTATTTATGTACTTACTCTCTCGTAAAATATCGTCGCCTTCGTAGCAAGATTGTATCATTTATGGAATCCTTCAGAGGCAAACTGGGAATTAAAACATATCTTTTTATAACGGCATTTTTGTTTTATATCGCAGAATTTTAAACTATTTTGGAAAAACTTTCAAATGAATCAATATGGATGACAAATTTTAAAATCATTTAAAAGGTAAGTAAATTGAAAGTTAGGAAACTAAGTAAAATAGAAAAAACATGCAAATAGAATTGATTGAGAAATGATCAAGGATATGATATGATAAAGGAAAAATGTGGTTCTCATTAATATGAATTTCGCGAATTTTTAATCAAAGCGTTCAAAAGATTAATTTAGTGAATAATTATGATATTTTTTTTTATTCATATTAAAATTAGAAGAACAACAGGTCTCCTTAAACATTTATTTATTTATTTTAATCTTTGGGAATGCTTGGTCTTTTAATTGAAGCGAAAGAGTGAATCTAGGCCTCAAAGAGACCTTGTTATAGGAGGGGGGAAAAAGGTCAGCAATTTATTCCACAAAAATACACACAAAAAAACTTTACTCTGCACTTAACAGAACATTTTCTAAATTGGAGGAATTTGCAGGCCATAGAAACAGTACTTATGTACTTATAAAACAATATGTGTAGCACTAAAATTCAAAGCCCGTGTGCATAGTTTGTTTAGTTCGCAAGGCCAATCCGGCCCTGGAGATAAACATGAATGGTTTTGCCTTTACGAGTAAGTAATATTGAAAGTAAATGGGTCAGGAAGACATTAAATCGATGATTTAGTACAATAAAATATTTACGGTTTGTCAAAATTATTGATACTAAATTTTAACAGCTCGCAAAAAGTTGATTAAAATTAAAGATGCCATATTGTATGTTATGGAGTGACCTTTGGAGTAGATGAAAATGCTATAAAAGTTAATATTCAGTGCTATTTATTTACATGCCCTTTGCTTTTGGTCTCAAGATGTTGAAGTGGCATTACAATGTTGGTTTGACATTAGGAATCCAAATACTCTTTGTTTATTGACTGAAAGAATAATTATATTGGTTTTTACGTGAATACAGCATAAGAGTCACAACTGCTCTCCACTGTCCTGAGTCAGTGGGTCTATGGCATCCTCAAGTGGGGTATAATATGAAGGAGATGAGGGAGACGAAGATTGAGGAGTATCTGATTATCTATGTTCAGTTGGTGAATGAAAATCTCACGTGAAAGTTAAAAACTTAAGCACCACTGAATTTAAATTAAAATGAGACGTAAAGCGTTTTTCAATACATATTTCTAAGTTATACGTACCATAGATAAGCTTGAAGTGTATAGAAGTATTTGTAGCAGTAGTTAGTACTTGCTAAGACTCCTCTAGGCTCGGAATGTAGGTGGTCTAGTTTGTAGTTAGTGTGATATTTCGAAATTCGCTCGCGTCGCCACTAGGTCTGAGGTCCAACCAACACGACGCAAGGCGCAAGGCGCGTGGCTTCCAGAAACCAACACACATTGAAGAAAATATAAGAAGATAAAGAAACTACAAGAAAATCTAATAAGTTTGATATGAATTTAAGATTTTGAAGAACAATTACGATTTTGAAAAACAATTAAGATTTTGAGAAACTATTAAGATTTCGAAAAAAAATTAAGATTTAGAAGAACTTTTAAGAAATTGAAGGAAATAAAAGAAAACATCAGAAAGGGAAGAAAATTTAAAAGTTGAAGAAATTTAGAAAACAACGTAAGAAATATCAAGAAATCTTAAGGTTTTAAAGAACTTTTAAGATTTTAAAGAATTAAAAATTGAGAAATTAAAAAAAAAAGAAAACATAAGAAAGTTAAAAATAGTAAAAGTTTGAAGAAAATAATAGAATTGAACAAAATTTAAGAAATATAAACAAAATAAAAGTTGTTAACCGCTAGGACACATAAGTTTGTTTTCACGACAATTTAACGTAGGTAGACATAGGAATGACGTATGCCCCGTACCTGAGTTAATTATATTGAAAGGCACAAATTTTCGTAGGGTAGTGGATAGAACAGACAAGCCAGCGAGCTCGTAATATACGTGACACCGTGTGGAAGCTCGGGAATGAATGGAGTCCACCAATATATTCAATTACTGAAATCCACATCAGTAATGACTTTATTAATTGATTTCAAAACGTTTTTAATTGGCGGTGATAACTTAGCGCAATTCGGAAGACTCCTTTTGAATTCCCGCGAGACGCTCGTGATCTCAGCCATATTCGGATGTGGGTCGACTGAGAGAATGGACCTGCAGACACTGTACAGTGAACCTGCACAATATTCACTGCAAACGGTGGCTACAGCACATAATTCACTGCAAACAGAATTGCATTCAGTGACCACTGTACGTACATGTAGTTAGTTTCTTCCTGCTTTGTATTCCTAAGCCAAGCAGGATGAAGGTGATTAGCCTATAATAGTAGGTCGACCCATCTATTATTTATCTATCTACAACTATCTGGTCGCATTGAAATATAATATATTCAGATCTACTAATATGTTTATAAATTCGTGTTACAACATATGAAATTCACAACATACGGATGCCATAGTCCCACTTACTTCGAGTAGTTGGGACTCTTGTACGGTATTTAAAAGGCGCAGATTATGATAAAAATAAAATTTGCTTTCATTATTAGTTATTACGAATACGGAAAAGAAAAAAAATATGATATTAGCATACTTCAGGCGGGAGAAAATGAGGAACCCGTTCGAGAAAATAGAATTTGTTTTAAACCAATATATCTTTAAAAATAATATATAGGTACATTTGAATTTTTTTTTGTAGAATATTCACCACAATACAAGTATTAAAGTATTGTCCAAAATTGCTTGCTTTGTAATAGGATTCCATAAACAGAAGTTAAAGTCAGTGTTGGGCCATTTAGTGACGTTTTATGTGTAAAAAATGTACATATTTATTTGTATCAACTACACGTATGTATATAATAATAATATATACATACGTGTAGTTGGAGCCTTTACGAAAAAATTGGTGTACAATATTTAACAGCAATGTCTTTCCAGGTATTGAAGTAAGTCAAGTAAGACTGGCGTAAAAGGTAGAACTATACCATTCCTGCCCAAAGTGTGCTTTAGCATGGTCATAGCTATTTTATGAAATGTGTGAAAGTTGAAACGAAGAAAAAAGGAAAAAAAACCAATGTCTTATTTTAAATAAATGTATACGAACTTCACACATAAAAGCCCTTAGAGTCGATGTCATCTTTGGCGATGTATGTAAAGGTTACTTTTGAGGAAATGAAGATTTGAACTCTGCACGGAGAAAAATGTTATTCTAAAATACTATCATTTTATTCGTAAAAACGGTTAAAAACGGGACTGAAGTTCTTACCAAGAAATTAACAGTGTTTCAATGTTTGTTGGCGGGAACATGTATGAATAATTTGTTGGTATTTGTACGAAATTACGTATATCTACCAACAAATTATTCTTACATGTTCACGCCAAAAACCATTGAAACCCTGTTAATTTTTTCTTAAGAACTCCAGTCCCGTTTTTAACCGTTTTAACTATTAAAATGATCGTTTTTTCGAATAACATTTTTCTCCGTGTGGTTCCTATTGATTTGCAAAAATTGCGAGATTGCAAAAGTTGAGTTTTCTGTATCTTTACAAAAGTGAATAATGATTATTTCAAAATTGACTAATAATAACCTTACCAATAATAATAAATATATTTGGAAATAAGTTTTTAATTTTATGATTGTTTCAAAGCCAAAGTACTCCAAGCCTCTCTGTGAAACTAATTACCGAGATTAAGTTTACCGGTGACTGAAAAGTTGTTCTTTTTTATTTTACAATAAATAAACTCGTGTATATTTTTGTTATCTTGATTCTGTTTACTTTTAAAGCATTCAACGTAACGCTCATTAAGAGTTTTCGGCTACAAAGATGGCGTAGGTAAAAAAATGGGCCTTAAGGTCACGACATATTTAAAAATGCAACTTAAATTGAACGAAAAGTGTACACACCTACTACGTGATTAACTCTGTGGCCTAGTGCTGAAAATACCTTAGTCGGTTTTTTAAATGTTGAATAAAAAATACAAAAATAAATATGAACTTACCTATATATTCCTAAAATAATGTGACTTTAATGTTGAGATTGTCAATATTAGAATAAGTGCAAAATTTTTGTTTCTTTTTCGACTATAGTATTTTTCTACATTTCACATTTAAAACAAAGTAGGTGATTACTATTAAAAAAATATTTAAAATTTTCCAAGATCAGAGTTGTAGTTATTCTCAGTATCGTCCTGGGTATCTAGCACGGACGATCGATAAAGGATTGGGCGATAATGTAGATAATTGTGCCATCGTTCCCGAGCAGGACGCTAATGTCAAATCGAATACATTAAGAAAACTAGTCATTACGAACTGTTGATTGTTCGTTGGCGATCTGGAGTCACGCACGGGAACGATAATTTATCCACATTATCGATAAAACTTTTGTAGATCGACTGTGCTAGGTACCCCGGTGATTACCACCATTTACTGTGTTTGATGACTAACCTAAATTGCCAGGAAATTCACAATTTTCTCTTCCCCATGTTATTCCATTTGTCAGCCTCACAACCTGTTAGATTGGGGATGTCTTAGCCCCGTCGGCTCAGGACAGTAAAAAATAGTTGACTCTTGTGCGATATTCACAAATTTAAAAAAAATCGAAACAGTGTATTTGCACACACTGTTTCGAAACAGTGTATTTGCACACACTGTTTCGATGTATCTATACAATAAAAAAGATCGCAATATATTCGTATAGTTGAAATAATACTCACAATAAAACTGCTTTAAAACACTATGCAATGAATGCACTTAAGTTACATAATTTAAATGCAAATAAAATTATCAGTTTTGTGTCGAAAGGATATTGGAATTCGTTTGCAATCAATCGATTTCTCCATCTGAATTTAATTGTGCATTGATTACTGAATTACTTACTGATAAATTCTTTTTTTCAGATTTAAACAAGATGGTTGCTGTTCTGATATGGTCAAAAAGGAGAAATGATAATAAATTCAATATTTTCACAAATTTGGTAGATATGAGATAATTTTTTTATTTCTGATTTGCAGCTTATCCGAGCGTTGATGTCTCTCATTTTGCTTGCTACTGAAACCGAAGGAATGTTTGTTTTAAGAACAAATTATTTCTCGTTTTAGATTCGCGTAATAAATTATATCTATAGTAATAAATCCAAAATATGCAGGTTGAGACTCGAGACACCTGCTACGTGGAATATTCTAAATTAAAAAATGGTATTTACGGAAACATGGCGTTTTATCAGCGTGAAATGTTAGGCGTGAAATGTCGTTGCATTGCTATAAAAATCTAAATTTACATCAAACTCAAACATTGATTTATTGATTTTCATGAAATAGTTTGTAAACGTACCCAAGTAGTTTTTATTTTGTAATTTACGTAAATCCGTTTTGTAAACTAAAATCAATATCAACGCGCTTATAATGTTTATATTTACGTATACAAACTTGTATATTTGCTCTATTTGGGTGGTTGGTAGAATGGCATTACGACAGTGGCGTATCGTATTGGTACTTTTGGGTAAGATCGAAAACTGCGTTTTCACAGTTAAATTATACTGCGTATACATGCACGAACATGAATGCGAGCAGATACACAAATTACGGGAAAAGAAAGAAGCAACGGCAGACTGCAGTCACTTCATTCCTTTCCCGTAATTCGTTGGCTGGTTCGCGGAAATATCTTTGTGTTTATACGCAGCATTATATATTATACTCAGAGTGTTAAGGGACTACTTCACTTACTTTTACAGCGATTCCTGATACTATTTGAAGATATACTTTCTTATTTTAAAAATTACATGACTTTATGTACAGTGTTGATTTAGACATTGTAAGTGTAAAGATGCAGAAAACCAATATTGCTTTAGAGAAAAATTTATTTAATAGTAAAATATCATTTTTGGGTTTCGAAGGGTATAGATATTTTTTAAACTTTTGATGATTATAGGAGCATGCCGCCATAATTAAAGCATATGAAGTTAATAATTAAAAGTAATAAAACACATTTTTTATTTTTAACTTATTAACTTAATGAGTTAAACTTCGTCATTATTTTAATTAATGAAGACAATTTTAGCGAAACTCAATAAAAAATCTGAAACAGAAAATTCAGATAAAAATACGGATACATCTGGGACTCGAACCGAGGACCTTGGCCCGGAAAGCAGGTCCTGGGTTCGAGTCCCGATTTGATTCGAGTCAAGATTTTTCTGTTTCAGATTTTCGATTGAGTTTCGCTAATATTATCTTAATTAATTAAAATATTGTAATATAACACGTTTTATCTAAAATTAAAAAAATATATAAACGTCAAACTTTTATCTACTCTCAATAGATTCCGAGTAGTTTGAACAATTGGTTGTCTTGTGTTTGTTTTTATCATATTAACAAAATAAACGTATAATTTTCATTAAAATCAAAGAAAAAAATATTTATTTAGTAGTAGTTATGACTTTGTACGGTAAAAATAATGGAATTACGTTATTAATTATTGTACTGTCATGTAACCTTGTTTATATATAAATATATTAAATTTTAAGGACTCTGCTACTGGTACGCCACTGTCAAGATGGCCGCTCCCCGTATTAAAAACCATTTGAAATAATCTCTCACAGTCGTGACCGGCCGCCTTAATAATTACATTTTCCGGAGGCGGAAATGCGGCCAGTGTTGCCATAAGAAAAAAACCTCGCAAGATGACCGAGTATTCGTCCCCATCAGCCGGCATGACTCGCCACTTCGAGTCATTATCCGAATGGTGTCAACACCGGCCCACAAATAAAGGCGTTTTGAATTTAGAAGAAAATTTTATTTGAATTAGAAGTCATTGTTTGTGGTACGTAAAAAATGGCCGGTCATCGTTTATGCGATAGATGCTTTGTAAGCTAAATAATAATCTATTAATGCTGTGTAAAAAAAGTACCTGCGTATGGGCTATGAAAAGGTAAAAGGGAATAAACACGAAGAGTTTTTTTTGTGGGATTTAAAAAGAAGCTGTTTATTTTGTGAGTTAAGAAATGCGTATGTACAGCACAAAGGTTGATGGAAAAAACTAGAATTTTCTCTTTTTATGTATTAAAAATGTTGCACTTTTTTAAATATAAGTTGAAATACCTCTCAAATGAAAGCTTTCTCAAAGTTTATTGATTTAATAAATTGTTTTTTTGTTTGCTAGGTTTTTATTTTCAAAAATTGCAATCAACAATGTTTTTTAAAACATTAACTAAAAAAAATGTTACAAAATGTCACAAATACATAGATTTTACAAATTGAAAGCAAGAACCCTCCATTACGCATCTTTTGAAAACTGTAAATATGTATCTACATATGCATTTTCATGTATTTCAGACACTTTTCTTTTTTGTCGTAATATTAGAAGTTACGTGAGGATTGTGGCTTATTTAAAAAAAAAATAGACAAGTGATAGATTTTTCAAAAATACACTGCTTAAATTATTTCGGTACATGCAAAGATGATTCTCACGAATTGATTGACCAGTCAGTCATTGGCATTTACGTCCAGTCACCGTCACAAATTTACGACAAATTGATTTTTAGATTATATCCACAAATAAGTACCTATTTCCGCGAGGAAGCCAAATTCTTCTAGGCATAGCAGTGATTATTGTATGACTATGTCAAAATTTATCTCAACTTGAGTGAAGTGTTTACAGCACCAAATAATCGTTGAAATTTACTAAACTGTTGGCAACACTGAACCATTTTGAATAGTGAGGTTTCTCTAATGTTGGCAATTGGGGCAAATTCTTAGAACTGAATCAACTCGAAGAATCTAAATTTAATGAGATTTTAACGATTCGGTGCGAGATATGCCGAATGGAATTAATAGTATTAAGCGGAACTTATGGAAGTTATTCGAAATGAAATATTTGCCAATTAAATTAAGCACCTTGGCAGTGAAATACTAAATCGTTAATGCTATATTAAATCAAATAAAGCTTTCAAATGTATTCTTATGTTCACTATACTCTCAGTATCAAGGAAGACCACCATTCAGATATGAGGCGTTGATTACGATGGCAATAACCATTTAGTGGCAGTAAGATATGAATACTGAGTCAGTTATTTCCTGATCTTCATCTTTTCAAGCTCGTCTACTTTATATCCTTACCCTCTTTAGTCTCACAACATAAGCAACATATCCCAATTATGGATCTGGCTCCGGAAATATTGGAACATTTAAAAGTTTAGTGCTGTAAACAGGGCTTGCTGTTATCTGACAATATGAAATGATTAAAATTAAAAGCTTTGTCTTTTGTCCAGACAAAGAAAAGATTCTTTCAAAATTTTTTGTTTTTTTTTTAATGAAATCAGTGATTTGAAACAAAGAAGGTAATTGTTTTAGTTGTTTAGAGTTGAGAATTTTTAAATTAAATTCATTATGCGATCTTCTTGAAATTATCACTATAAACTTTAGTACTGGCAATAAAAAAGGCAGGTGTGTTAATAATATTTCAAGTGCGGTAAATCGCCCAAACATGTAATTTTTATTAAATTAACATGGAGGAAGGTAGTATCTAGGAATTCTATAAGAAATTCAAGAGGAAAGACATCTAGTTGATCGCCACACTACACGGAGAAAAATGTTATTATAAAGTACGATCATTTTATTCGTAAAAACGGTTAAAAACGGGAATACGTAATTTCGTACGTATACCAACAAATTATTCTTACATTTTCCTGCCAATAAACATTGAAACACTGTAAATTTGTTCGTAAGAACTTCAGTCCCGTTTTTACGAATAAAATGATCGTATTTTAGAATAACATTTTTCTCCATGTAGAAATGCAAAGGCTGTACGAAGAGATACTGGATTTGCAATCGAATGAGGCCATTGAAGTAGGGTAAGATAGGGACACCTGGAGTGATTAATTAACTAGCTCGACAGTTTAACGACTAAAATAATCACGATTTTACGAAAGCTTTCATTAATGTTTTATTAATGGTAAAAAACGGCTTTAATTTGAATAGGAAGGATGCATTTTTAAATTAGAAAAGCGATTGAAATACAATAAATAATAAGAAAAATCTCCGTCTGCATCTCATCTCCCTCATCACAAGTCTTAATTTAAAAAAAACAGAGAAATATATTTTAAATATTTATTATAAATATTTTTTAATATTTATAATAAATATTATTTTAAATATTTTTTAATATTTATAATAAATATTATTTTAAATATTTTTTAATATTTATAATAAATATTATTTTAAATATTTTTTAATATTTATTGCTTTAAATATTTTTTAACATTTAAATATTTGAGGCATTATAAATATTTACATAATTTGTCCGAATTGAAGCAGTAATATGTTAGTTCAATTTATTTGTTTCCAAAGCCCATAATCGTGAATTCTTTTCAACCGTATTTTACTTTTGTAATTTAAATGATTATTCTAGGTAACAATTAGTGTTTTTGTTGTATTATTTTGCAGCATGCCCAAAAACCTTAATGTATATCAAAAAACGGTTTATCGTGCCGCAGAAAGATGCCAAAATTATGTCAATTATACGTTACTTCGGCTGCACCATGCATTTTATCCATTTCTTTTAATTCCTACAATGTCTGCACCGAGGAAGCGAATTTCTTTCTCTCTTCTCTACCTTTGAAAGGAAATTGGCTTACTTTTGGTCACGAGAAGCCGCCATTTTTGACAAATGGTGATCAAAGAATCCTATCTTCAAAAAACATCGGACTGGTCTAAATTTGTTAATATTTTACTTTGATTCTCCCGCTGAAAATTTTACGATGGAAAATAGACGGTTTGGAATGCTTGCCGCTTAAATTATTGACAGCTTTTGTTGTTTGACTACACTATCTTCTACCAATATCTTTATAGGTAGTTTGTGATATAGACACGAAGAAGTCAAGAAGCCTTGTAACTTCTCGCTAAACTAAATTGATTTTGCAGACATTTCAAAATAATGACCAACTGAAGATATTCTGAGAAACGTACACCACTTTCAAAATCAATGCTTACACTATAATGGTGCATTCAAAGATTAACAGAATGAAATGAGTATTAGCAATATTATATACAGCTTGTCTTTAGACGCAAAGTTGTTTACGAAATTATTAAGTAAAAGGTAAGAATATTTACAGGTATCTAATCAATATTAATTTGTGAGTAGTTTATCAACATCCGATGAACCCCTTCTTTGCAATTTCGCAGAAATATTTGATTTTATAACGATTAAGTTAATTTGAGTGAATTTCTTTATAATTGCGAGCTTTCTCCGCTTTATATAAATTACAGAGGGTCCATTTTAGGTCGATGAAAAAGGACTTAGCAATTTTAGCCGAGAAACAATAATAATAAAAACAACGGCAGCAACACAAGGCCATTCAGTAATAAATATCTATAATTAAATAGTGATTACCTTTACACTGATTCTAGCAGGAGAGAGCCGAACCTTTCTTCTTCAGAATAAGGCAGACGCAGCCCTTCTGCATCGAACACCTACACTATAATACTAGACTCGCACGGGCACGACCTCCGACTACTTTCATCTAATCGTCCGTCCTGATCAATCTTCGTATACCAATGTTCTTATTTTTCTACTAGTTAACAATTTTCTCCGGTGTTTAGTTTAATCAATTCTATCGGTCCCTCGATGACTGGAGCGTGGCCATTAACTGCTGTCTAATTCAACTAATAGCGTCTCTGGAGATCTCCGCAGTCAGGTTATCTCTGTTTGCCAGCTTTTACTGCTCCAGCAGCCGCAGCGTTTTTCTGGGCTATGTGTGTCTGGTAGTGCTTGGCGAGGTGAGCCTTTTGTCTGAAGCTCTTTCCACATAAAGAACAAGCGAAAGGCTTCTCTCCGGTGTGAGTTCTGATGTGAACGTTAACAGAGTACTTGTCCTTGAACCCTTTGGAGCAGATAGAGCAGTAGTGCAAGGACCTTTCTTTTCTGATTCCATTAGATGTTGAAGTCGCTGCTTGCGGGTTCGACGGAGTCACAGATTGGTTGCTCTTACTTTGTGACCGTTTGTACTTCTTGGAAACCATTTTAGAGCTGCTGGACACCACGACCGGAGATGTGACCAGTTGCAGATGTTGCGGTTCCTGGCCCGGCAGCATAGCCACTAGTCCTCCACCAGTTATCTGCTGGATACTGTAGATCGGTCTCCCATTGACATCTTCCGTGCAGTACTGTTGCACGGACTCGGCCACTTCATTAGCGATTCGGTTCAGTTTCTCGTAATCTTCTGAATATGAGGTGTCGAGTTGGGATAAGAGGATATCGTCGACGCTCTGAGACGATGAGCGGTTATCTTGGTCGGGGAGGATGGATGTCGGGTCTTCGAATAAGACGATGTTTACACCATTCTCAGCATCAAGAGTCATGACGAGACGATCATTGTTTTGTGTCGGGGGTGGGGGCGCCGGAGCGGGGGGAGAGCGGGCGATGTACCTCGTCCCGCGTCCTTGCAGAGCGCTCCGTAATAAGGATTCCCCTCCTGTATTCTGATCCGCTAACTTCCAATCATTGTTGTTGTCTAGAACGTCTTTATGATCAGCGAAGCCACTGTCTTCAAAACCAAACGGCTCACCCTTGATGAGAGGGTCGTGGGAGAAATTATCGCTGAAGCCATTCATCTGGTTCGGTATGATGTTAAGTATGGAGTCTAGGTCTAAGGAAGAGTGTTGTAGGTGGTCCGAAGGATCTGTCCCTGTACCAGGGCTAGGAATCTGTTCCTGTTTGATCCGTCCCCAGGGGGTGGCGCCTGCTTCGCCTTCCAGAACTGTGAGGGTGTAGATCTGACCGTCTGTATTATCACCGTCAGACTTGCTGGCTTCACCTCCAGGAGAGCCGTTGATATCGTCCTGCTCCTCCTGCCAATAGAACTTGTTGAGGTCTTCCAGGATGGCTGTCTCTATCCTGTCTCTCTCCCGGTCAACGTTCCAGATGGAGTCGAAGCTCTGTAAAGGGGGTGCCGGGGTGGAGGGGGCGGGCGCGGGGGTGGTAGGGGTGGTGTTCCTGGGCTCCCCGGACAGCAGGGGGTTGGAGCCGCTGGTAGACTCCAGGAACACGTTGACCGACCTCATCTGCTGCTTGAACTGAGCGTCCGTCAGCTCCGGCGAGGTCACCAGATCGAAGAAATCCGTTTTGGACACGTCGGTGTGCCGGAATGATTCTGTCATATCCATGATCACAGATTTTTTGAAATGCATCTGAGGAGTGTTACAAACGTGTGTTTGCTGTTATCCCACTCCGTTCACAATATTTTGATTCGGAAACTAACTATGTTGTTTAAAAATATTGTTAGCACTTGAAATTATTAAAATAAAATAAATAAAGCGATCACAGACACTGCAGGCTGAAGACCTATCACACTCGAGTAATTGGAGAAGATTGGCGACTGCCGCTGTAGCAACTGGGGCCTCGTCAATAGTTAATGAGTTTCTGGGAAGTGGACAACACAGAGAGCCACCTCGAGACTATAGATAACACTTTCTCCAATCGAAGTTAATAAAGTCCTTGCGTATAAACCGCCTCACTTCAATTCTTCAAAGTTGTATCACTGAAATTTCCAACAGATAAGATACAATTTCATTCTTTTGTTTGAAACAACATTGTTAAATATATTCTTCTTGTTTCTTACTATGTTTTCTATTCATCGACAATTTTTAAATGATACTCTGTCTTCTTCTGCTTTTCTTTAAGTCTCTGATGGTTGTTAGCTTCTCGGGCGCAGCATCTGTGAACAACAAACAAAAACGCAATTAAAATCCAACCTTTTAGAAATTATTTATACCTACATCCTCTCAATATGATGAATTATTGTGACTTTTACAACTTTACTGGTGAAATCTAATATTCTGGTAAAATCTAAAATAATACAAGAAAGTAAGCATGAAACATGAGACGTGAAATCTGTAAATGAAGAACTATTTCTGTCCTGTTGAAGATAATAATTTAATAAGATAATATATTTCCAATAAAACAAGAGAGTTTTATTGGAAATTTATACCAGTCGTAAATAACATAAGTCTACGCAATTATTATCTCCCTATCGGAAAGTAGATACTTTGTAAAATTTGAAATAATGGTAGGTACATCAGTTAATAGAATTTTTATTTAAGAGGATGTAACAAGAGAATACCGGAAATTAGTCCTCTTTAAGTCAAATTCTAGACGAATCGACTCTTTTTTATAAAAAAACATTAATTGATTTTGAAAGATTGTTATTTTATGTGGTACAGGCAGTTTTAAAATTTTGAAAAACTATCGCCCATCGTTCACGTAGAAATAATGGTAGCTACTTACAAGCGACGCTACCGTTACCTGTCATACTATTTTACTGGTGTAGCGCCTAGCAGCGTTTTCAAACACTAATAATAGTATAGAAAATACAGACTAGCGGCGATCGCGTCGCTTGAACGTAGCTCCACGGAACAACGGCGTAAGTGTATTTTTAAGATACTAAGGTTTTACCGTTGGTCGTTGGCAGATTTGTTCAATTTTCAAACGATAGATTCCATTAAACAACACAAATTTCAAATCATATAATCATACAACAAAATAAATCAATACATAATCTAGTCAACACAGTTTTAATTTTTTTAATTTTAGTTAAATTAAAACCATTAAAAAATAAATCCGAGAACGTGTTTTGTAACAAATATACCTCAGATTTTCTATTTATTTAAAATATTTCAATTTTTTTTTACACACTTATATTGTTTAGACATTATTGAGAAATTATAAATACTTATGATCAAAAAATACTCACAAGAAGTACTCGATATTTAATAATTTATCATCGTGCGTTTTGAGCATTTTTATTGCTTACTTGTATGTAGGTACATATTAAAGCAAGTTTTGAATGAAGTAAATCTATATTAAATTTTTAATTTAAAAAAATTGATACGGGGAATAATCGATCTTTCTCATTGGAACCTTCCTGTACAGTTGCAAGCATTTTTAAACTTTTATTCTCAGCCGCTGGTCAATCACTCTTAATGATAAAATTTATTTTTAATTATATAGATTATCTCTAAGAAATTAATTTTTAAAATTTAATTAGATATTTACATTAAAAAATTGAGATACCTGCAGAAATTAAAAAAAAATGTATATCATGAAACACTATAACATTATTATATAAAAAAAGGAATGCACACAATGTAACAGTATTTCATCAAGGTTTTCCGTAAGAAATGGACTTGGATACAGTGATAGATACTCATAAGTATGGTCCTGGTGAAGGAATACTATTCAGAATCGAAACGCTCCTTTAAACGGCTTTAGCCATATTTGGCGACCAGTTCTGAATAGCCAGACACTTTCCAACCTTCTTCTTCCCCATATCTTTCCCTTCGCCACTCCCTTATAAGATACTCCATAATCCACAGGCTCCGGTCTATTAGGAGCACTTGCGAAGAAACAATAATGCTTTCGACGATATTGTATTACGTAAAGTCTCTAATACAATAACCAAAATAAACGCCTGTTGCTGTACCTATGAAGTGATTTAATGCTATATAGTAGTTCTGTTAACATTTATTCTTTAAATTAATAGCTCGAACGCCAGATTACATGAGAATAAAAATGTACCATCAAACACGGCTACCATCTTGACAGGATTGACCGAACCCGGAACACACAAATAAATTTACAGACTGACGAAATGCAAAGTGATCGAGTTGAAAAAGGACTCGATTCACCAAGGAAACTATTTACGTTTATCTGAAAGTCAACGCGAATATTTACCCAATGAAATTTTACGAGTTTATTTATCGATAATTGGTATTTTACAATATTTTATAGACCTTCACACCTTTGGCCATTCGCATAAACAGCGTAATATAAGACACGGAGAAATTAATAATCACTGTAAAACGTTTGCACGTCATTAAGTGTAAGAGTATACCCGCATTATGCTTTCGATAAGTAATAAATTAAACATGTGGCCATTTTGAACCATATTTTATCTTTTTTTGGAATAAATTAATGAGTAAAACCTAAAATTGTAATACTTAATCATTAAAAAGAATATTAGCGATCCTCAAACGAAAATTTGAAAATCGGTTGCTTCTAGGAGAAAAAGATACGGTCGCATTACGATGTCCAGATGCGAAAGCATCTTTTTCGTATCTTTATCTTTTTTAAATTTTTTTTCTGTGTAATTCTAGAAGGTGTAATGTTTTCCACGTGTAATTCTAGCAGTAAATTTGTATTATCGGTGTGTGAAATTTGGACCTGTGCAATTTCGTCATGTAACCCTTGATTTTGATGTTTATAAAATAAAATAAATTTTCGTTAAATACCTTTCGAGAATAATAATAATTTTAGCCGATATAATTGCGCACATTTAAAGATGTTTATTATAAGCTATTTAGCGTTTATAATTTATAACGTAGAAATAGTGTTTCACATTGATCGCTGATTTAAAGCTTAAATCTTCGATTAAATCATTCATTTATTTTTAAAGTATGGATATTGCTACGAGAAAAGCACGGAGAATTATAAGAAAACAGTTGACCTCACATTCATTAGTTAATTAGAGACTTTAACAAGAATTACTTTAATAACGTAATTGAAATTTAGAAAACTTTCAGGTCTCGAAATCAAGTTGAAAGAATAGGTATTTAAATTTGAAACAAGCTTCGTGTTATATGTATTGGTTCACCGGGGTCTCTCGTAAAGGTCTCTAAGATCCCACGACCTCTGACTGCTGATTTTTGTTCCAGTAACAAGAATTGACGGACTGTTATGAACATATACCTACAGACTTGTACAGTGAAGGTCCCAAAAGTTAAAGGTACCGACATTACAAGTAAAATTACAAATTTGGGGCACGGTGGAAGTGATTTACATGTTTTAGTTCAACTTAAAAAAATTTTTAAGGGCTTCCTTACAAAAGCGTTATAATTTTAGGGCAGACGTAAATATTTTTATCTAAATTCATGGTTGGATTATACTAAAATGTGTTAAAACAAAAGGATTTCATAGAATCTCAATTTCAACAAAATGATTGCCTTATTTTAAACTCAGGTAGAAATGCTGTATATCTTACAGCTTTTTTATTGGATGTTACTCGAAAATACAAAGCCGGGTGACAGTTTTGTCCATTTTTCCACATGGTAACCGATCATTTTTACAATATTTCTTCAATATTTGCAAAAGTACTTTGTAGCATCATTTTAATTAAATAAAACAAATTTACTTTGTGTAAAACACTCATCACATGTTATAATATCTACATGTTTCAAAGCCGTTGGTTTCTTCATCAGGATAATAACATGAATAAAAATAACAAAAGAAACAAACAAGTATAGACAAAAAGAACAATAGACAAAATATTATTAAAGAGAGAGGTGTTAATTACCTAAAAATATCATAACGTATATATACATATTATAACATGTGAATAGTGGTTTACACAAAGTAATTTGTTTTATTTAATTGTTACAATAATTTAATAAATTTCCGTCTTCGTCTTATGTTCAAAATCCTTGTTCTCTCATTCATTCCATGTAAATACCTTAAAGACACAGCACCACCAAATGTTTTATTGTCCATTTTACAACATACGCCTGCACAATCCTCAATCCGGTGCCTGGAGGATTCTGAATTGTGTAAATGTGGACATAAGAATTATTCAAACAACAGAATACATCGTAGAAAAATCTCCCCTTTATGAGTCTCTCGCAGGCATATCTCAGTGGTATACCACTTTCATCCATCCCAATTTGACCTCTATTTACTCTCCGCCACCATAAGACGAATTCGTTTTATTTGTAATATTTGTAACAAGATTTAAAATCAATTTTTACGTTGTATTTCAAAGAGGTCCAGGTATCCATCTTAACCCCTAAAAAATAAATTGGCGTATTTTGTCAGAGGCTAAAAATATTTCCGCTTTGCAATAAAATCCAAATAAATGGAATATTTGTTAACGTATTCGAAAAGTAAAAACTGTTTTCGAAAGGTGATAAAATAGGCTTTCAAATTTCTATATTAAAAATTACTATGTATTTTTTAAAATATAATTTTTTTTGCGAAAACTTTAAAAATGGCTCATTTTACTTTTTTTTCTAACTAAAATTACTGAAAATGAAAAAAAATAAAACACATACTTATTTCATTAGATAAATCAATTATAAACCTTACTGTCACCTCACTTTTTTTCGTTTCATGTAAAAAAAATTCTTAAAAAATTCACAAAGTTCCATAATTTTTTTTCAAATTGCTATCGGAAACTTTGGTTTCAGAAAGGGGTAAATTTGAATTTTTTTGTGGTTTTTTTAGATTTAAATATATCGTTTGTTGTATTCTCTTTCCAATACCGTTTAGATCACATTTCTGACTATGATAGTAAGGGAAAAACAACGATTTCTGTGAGACCTATGTGAGCTGGGACAAATATGGTCTCCTGTGATTAAACGGTTTAAATCTGACCTGCCTGCTATGCGTGTGTAGAAAAATTCCAAAAATGTAAGCAGCCAACACGCTCAGGTGTCGTGTATGTAAAATTTCTAGCACGCATTGAGACAAAGGAAAAATAATAATAAATACTTGCGTTACCCAATCACGCTGTGGACACTTTCTTGGCTAGCCCACAGATGTCTACAGAAACTACAGTAATGTATTAAGCAGTGACCTGACAGTCGATCCCCCTACAGCTGACCCCCGAATGGTATTTATTATAAAATTATTTATTTACCATTTTCAAACCTAAAATCGAATTCAGAAATGCCCTTAACAATACGTTGGTACGGATATTAATCGAATTTATTTATTTATTTATTACTTATTGATTCCCCTTTTAGCCACTCGAGCGATTGGTGTTCAGTTTTTGATTTTACCATTCGATTTAATTAATATCATTCCTCAAAATTAGAATAGGGAAATATATAAACTGTTTACTGCGGTTTAAAGCTAATGAATCCTCCTAGATTTCACCGTTTATCGCGTATTTGTAGGTTTGTTAAATGTGGTCCAATTTTTGACCGATATCAATCGCAGAAAAATAAAAGCGTTCCAAATTTGGACCTAAATCGCTCAAGTGGTTAGGGGCTATTAAAAATGGATAGTAAAGATTATACAGTATTTATTGTATAAAACTGAACTGCTTCAGAAACAACATTTTGTGATTGTTAAATGGAAAAATGAAGATGTCCACTGAATTGGTATAATTACTTCCCTCCATTAGTATTCTTGGCAAAGAAGAATAAATAAAGTAGATAGTCCCAGAATTTCTGCCCTGAAATAAATCCCGACTTCTAGTATTGCGTAGTGGAATCCGAAAGCTTATCACCTAGATTTTAAACTACATCATTTAATATTCTAAATAGAACTTCTTCTTTCTTCTTCCTTGCACTGTCCCAACTCATTGCCTAGGCAGGCTGTTGGGGTCGGCTCTCCTCGTTCTCAGGTTGTAGCTTCTTCGGTTCTGGGTATCGCTTTCATCCAGGCCGTTTCTACTTAGAATTTTGGAGCATTGAAACATCCAGGAGTTCTTTGGTCTTCCTCTGGATGACTCCATAGACATTTCCTGATTCACTGTGTGGTCTCCGTTTTATGTGACCATACCAATCTCCCTCTTTTTCTATTATTTTTGTATAATTTGAAATGCCTACCACAATTCATATCATGAATAATTTCACACAAAAATAAACCTGTTGTAAGTTTTAAGAACTTAGTTTTCACTTTCGAGACCGCCCATCGCGAAGAAAGATTTCTCAAATTACTAACAGTCGTGTCAGATTTTTATTTTATTTTATTCAATCTCTTTTATAGATAAATGCCGTTGGATATTGAGCATTGTTCAACTTGCAGTTTTTCTTTATTTAAAACATTTTTTTGCAGAAATTAATACCTAATGAGTTTTTTTGTACTAATTGAAGGGTCCAAACGAAGAACGTGCTGAGTTGCAATTTTCGTTAGATGTTTTTTTTTGCTGTAAATTCGTGCATTTTAATCACGATTGGCTTTTGGCACAGTTTTTGGTATGGCAACTTTTTAAAACTTATCGATTTAGTCAAATTTTCAATTTGGATATTGGAATTGGATAACCAACACCTCTGTCATAGGTCACCCCAAGTGGTTCGCTTCTTTTTATTTACGTTTGGTGACTTAGCAGGGGTGCCGGGGTTAGTGGGGTGAGGTTAGTCTAGGTCTTGGCGGCAGATGATCTGGATACACTGAACCCCAGATTCCGACCAGAAAATTCATACCTTTTCCTTCTTAGAACTTTATCTCCTTCCTTTCCTAAAAAATACCCTCCACATAGCACCCCCAAAGATGACATAGGCCCTAAGGGAAATTATTTTACTCAGGGCCTCCTGTGTGGAGATAATGAAATAATTTTTTTTTTTTAAATATTAAACCGTTTTTATTTATTACTAATAGTTTCTATTACCCGGCTTCGATAGAGTTAACAAAACCCTTTCTTTCTCAAAAATTGAACAAAATACATTGAACAAGCAACATCGCACATTTAAAAAAAAAAGTATAAATTATCAAAACTTCTTAGCTCATTGCGGCTACAATTTCTCAGATGCCATAGCTCACCGTTCGAGAGATTTAGCTGCTATAACAAAAAATAAGACAAAGTCTCCCTACTGTTCAATATTTTGTCATCTGTTCAATTAAAAAAGACAAACTCGTTCCAAACCGAATTGTACGGTAGAACAGTGTAAGTAGTTATTAATTTTATTAGATAATAATAAAGAAAAACACCCCTTATAATAAAAGAGAAAATCATCTAAGTATTTAGTGTTTCTATTAAGAGAAAGAAATGTTTTTTGCTATACTAAACGTGATTTGTATAAAAAAAACTGCTGTTGATTCATGAAGGAGTAAATTTCATACATCATTATGAGTTGATTGGTCTAAACGTGTCTATGTCTATGAAATCTCGGTTTTACCAAATCCCAAGAGAAACCCATACACTTGAAAAATGATTGTTGCTTTACCGTTATGATGTGTGATTTTCGTGCCTATGAATTAATTTAAATAAACTACCTACCAGATGAAGATACCTCTTTGAACAAGCGCCCGTTTTATGGCAAAATATTGCATCTACAGATACAGCATTTTGACTTGGCAGTGCTCAATTCGATTCGTCGACCTACTTACTTTGATTTGTTTATTGTGGGTTTTTTTTCACAATTTTTTCTAGCTTTCACCCTTCAAGGGTGTTCTAGGCCATCATTTAAAATTACGAAGAAATGAAAGTTAAATTTAAATATTAATTTTATTTAAATGGACAATTTTCAAAATTATAATGAAGATTGGAGTCGAGTTCAGACTTAGAAGAGATGAGATATTGAATGGAGGGGAGTCAATTTTTGTTTTAAGGCTTCGTAGAAGAGAGGATATTTGTTTAGAGAGGGACAGCCAAAAAATATGTGATCCAAGTTTGTTGTGGTTACTTCCCAAGAAATCGAAGGTGATACAATACTGTTACTGCAAATTTTTAGTTATTCGTGCCACCAGTGCGTGGCGTGATGTGTCAATATGCTGTATCTCCAAAAAATAAATTTTCAGATGAATGACTTTAATTTTTTAAGACATTTTCTAATTTTTTCTTGCAAACTAAGTGGTAACAATTTAACATTGGTGAAAGGTTTGATTGAGAATTAATATGAAATCAAAAAATATTTTCTACGTTGGTATTTATTATGAATTTCAAAACACATGAGATATATAGTTTATATATAGTCTCAAAAAAGGGTCAATGTAATGTTTCACAAATTTAAAATTGTTACTTCTCATAATTTGTGAGGAAAGTAACAAAATGTCAAACAAAGTTGAAAGTCATTTATCTCAACACTAGCTTTTTGGAGATACAGCATATTGGCAGTGGGTCCACGGAATTTCCAATTTGGAAAACGATGTAAGGTTGAAGCAAGCGAGCAAGGGAAGGATATGGCGGACAAATTAAACAGATCCATTATTTCGAGTAGTTCCCAAGTCTTTTGCTGTCTTCGGTGGATTTTTTACACTCAGGTAAAATATACTCAGTATTGCTTCTGTTCTTTATGTTGTGCTTATGGTTCGTAGATATAAGTTATTCTTAATTTTACAGTTAGTTTTATTTATGAAATCTCTTCTCGTTGACTTGATCCAGTTTTTTCATAGTTTTTTAAAGCTAAATTGTTTATTTTGTGTTTTAATTATGACCGGAGTAATATTATACAATTTCGATCCTCTGCACACAAGTTATATCTATTTATCGAGGGGTTTCAATATATTATGTGAATACATCGTTCTGATTATTATTATTTTTTCTTTACATGGTAGGTAATATTGTTTTCAAATTCAATTTTAAACACAATAACATTTTTATAACAATAACACAAAATAATATAGCCATTGAAAGAACAATATTGTTACAATAACGTTTTTCACATGATGATAATAGGTACCTAATAAATTGAAGGAAGCTAATACATTAAAATATAAACACGTAGAGTGAACATGTATTGTTCTTTTTTTTAAAAGAAAAACCCTCTTTTTAATATTTGAAGGTTATTCCCATCAATGTAATATATAATTGAAGAAGAAGATTACAATAATAATCTAATTTTTTAAAATATGAAAATGATCAAGACACAGCAAAATAATAAACTATAATGGCTGCAACTGGGACTCGAACCCAGAACCTCACGTCTAACCGGGACATAAGCATTAACCAATTTTGCTATTGCACTCTATTTTAAGACTTTAAATTTTTTTTTATTATTATTGTTATATGTTCTATTTGTTTGTGTGAAGTTGTTATTCATTATTATTTTTAAATTTGTATATTTTTGTGCATGTTCTATGTAGAGTAACGCCCATCGTACACGTAGCTATTTACAAGCGACGCTACCGCTACCTGTCATACAATTTTGCTAGTGCAGCGCCTAGCGGCGATTTCCAACACTAATAATAGTATTGAAAATACAGACGAGCGGCGATCGCGTCGCTTGAACGTAGCTCCATGGAAGAACGGCGTAACGCCCATCGTTCACGTAGCTATTTACAAGCGACGCTACCGCTACCTGTCATACAATTTTGCTAGTGCAGCGCCTAGCGGCGATTTCAAAAACTAATAATACTATTGAAAATACAGACGAGTGGCGATCGAATCGCTTGAACGTAGCTCCATGGAAGTCAAATTTTAATTTATAGATTTTACTCCAAATAAACTCGCCAGTTAAAAGTAAGTCAAGTATATCCCTTCAGCACTGTACGTATAACGAAGAAAACTAGATTACAATTGGCTGGTGTATTTTAAGCATTAAACAAGATATGTGTTCAGATTAAACACTTAATTAATCAAGACTCTGACAAGTCGAAGTCAGAGATAACAATAATCCTTGACTCGAGGAACTAAAGCCGACAGCCGATGTTATCCGACTTCTCGAAGATCAAGGTAAGTATGCACAACACTTTCGCCTTCGACCTTCATGCGTTCCTGAGTTGAGGTCGGAGGTCAACCCGGTGCCTATTAGGTACCCAGGTATCCGTAGGTCTACCTTACCTTGAGTGGGCGCAAATCAACCAACTGCAACATAACTGTTGGTTCCATTGACCTGTCGACTTATTAATACTTTAACTGTTGTATTATATTATTGATGAGAATAAATGCTTCTAATTTGAATGTTTGTCTAGTTATTAACTAAGAGATTGAATTCACAGTCATCGGTTTGTTTCTACGCCCAGACGTAAAATATATTCTTGATTTTTGTGTTCAAGACTAGTAGTTAGTTCTGTGAACAGAAGATCTAGCATAAAAGAATGTTTATAATTTTCTTTTATTTAATAAATCAAAATCAAATTTTTTTCTAAAAAAATTTCAGATTTGTAACTAAGTTTTTAATTATTTATCTACATAATAATATACCTTAAATAATACTAATATATTTTTTTATTTCAAAAAAGGAATTACACAAATGTTCAAATTAAATGTTACCATCTCAAATGATAATTCTTATTTTAAACTTTCTTCGGGAAGGTAGGTACCATAATCTTGATTATATTACCTTACACAAAAAAACACACCTACACAAAAAAAAGTATTACTTCATTTAATTTTATATAACATTTGGTAAAATATGTTATATATATTTATTACGTGCTGTATTAATGCTGAATTGCTTTATTACGTGCTATGTTAATAATATATATAATCTTACTTAATATTATAAACGCGAAAGTTTGTATGGATGTATGTGTGTTTGTTACTCTTTCACGCAAAAACTACTAAATGGATTTTAATGAAACTTTACAATAATGTTTCTCATCCATTAGAATAACATATAGGCTATAATTTATAAAGCTAGCTATTTTCCATATATTTCAAATAATAATTATTGCTTATTAGAAAATGTCAAAATTTGAGAATGACATTTTCTAATAAGCAATAATTATTAATCAAATTCTATTTTAGAAAATATTTAAATTAGTGAACTTATTTGAAATACTCGCCTATTACTTGAATAGAATCAAGAATTATAGATTTTTAAATAAGGTTAAGAATCTTGGTATAAACGTAGATGGGACCTAGGAAAAGAAAATAGATTACTCGAAGTACTAATCCTACACAGACGAAGTCGCGGGCAGAAGCTAGTATAATATAAAAACAAGACTAATATATTTCTTTCACAAGTTTCCAAGAAGTTACTAGTAGGTAAATTCACAGATTATAAAATCGTATTATTTTAATTGAATTCAATTTATTGTTTAGAAAACATTGGAAAAAAATTCATTTTAATGCGTTTTTAAAAACATTTTTAAAAGATAATTGTATACAAATAAACATTAGATACATCAACTATACTATTAGTAGTAGAGCCTGCTTTTTAAAGGCAGCTTCATTGATGCTAAATATGTCGATATCCGAATTGATTCTGTTAAACAGTAAGATCGCTCTCCCAACCGGCATGACCATAGACAAGATAGAATAGTCTGTGCTCTCGGTGACGGAGATAACTATCGGAAACATAGAAATGAATGTTCTCCATGATAGCTGAGTTTCAATCCATCCAAGAATCAGTCCGAAGAAAGATACAAAGAAAAGGTATACAGACAATATTTATAAATTGAAAGCAGATTAATTACCAGAAACAAAAGGCTCTCTAATATTAATTACGTACAGAAGCATTATTTGTCTTGAGAAAATACTTGATTTACGTGTGAGAAATGATTGTCTGTTAATGCAAATATAATGTGGATGCAAAAGAATTCCTTTATAAAGATAAGAAACAAAAGTTTTACTGCCTAGACTGAATATAAAAAACGAGCGTGCTTTAGACCACACGACTGAAGTAAATACTTCTTTAGCTCCATCTATATGTATGTCCATGTATATGTTTATATGTATAAAATATAAACATGTATATATATTAATTTTCTACAAATATTTATTTTAATTTATTATCATTCGCCTCGTCCGATCAGGCCATGCGCATCGACGTCCGCTCCCCCCCGCGTTTGGCGCGTCACTGGTATTTCAAAGTACTGACTGAAATATTTCATGCACTGGCTATGAGATGAAGAGAGAAAGAAAATGTGCGCACTGCTCTCTCTTGCTTCTACAATGTGATACAGCCCGTTCGCCTCGCAACACATTTCACTTTTCGTAACGCTGTAATTTCCGTAACGCATTTGCCAGTTTACAGAAGTATTTACTTCAATAATTTGTTTATTCACATGGAATGCTCAATGGTTTCGTTCACACTACGCCCGCACAACTCACTGAGCCGTTCTCAACTAGCAAAAATAAATAACTAAGCAGTCAAGAGGGAAAATAAATTGTATGGAATCAATTGTGACTATAATAGTGTATAATAGTGTATTCTGCCCTTCCCATCAATGTTCAAGTGTCTAATAGGGTACTTGCTGGTTGAGAGTGGCTCTGTGCGATGTATGGACATCGTTTGGACGGAAAGTTAGCTGTGTGAAACTTTAATTTTTAAGTATGCTCAGAAATTGGTAATTTTTTTTTCTTTGTTTTTATTTTTTAATTTATTCTATGATTTTTGTGCTTACAGTTTTTCAGCATTATGGACTGCACGCCACTATATCAATATAACATAAGTTATATTGATATGTTGTATGTCTGAAGGGGGTGGAAGATGAAGGAGATGGGGGAGGGGAAGGTTCAGGGCCGTACTTAGGATCAGTAGACCCCGAGGATGAATCTGTAAGGGCTTTATAAGGAAGTTCTGGAGGTCATCCATAACCCTCATAAAATCTACCCCGGATTATTTTTTGTAAATTAGAATTGTAGAAAATTTTACTAAACCGTTCAAAAGTTTATGAAAAATGAGATTTTTTTTACATTAACTCCACAGGAGGTCCAGAGGAAAATAATTCTTCCCAGGACCTGTGTCATCTTTGGAGATGCTGTGTAGGGGGTATCTTTAGAAAAAAAGGAGGTAGAAGAAGTTCTGGGAAGGAAAAAGGTATGGTGGGAATTGAGATTCATACATGCTTTGAGATTTTCACGACCGAAAGTATTATCGTGATTTATTTTTGGGTTATTATGCTATGTTGTTCTGCTTCCTTCTTTAGCCAATACAGGATGACAGTGTCCTAAACGTTGGCGAGAGAAGGAGGTAGCGCAACACGGCATAATAACTAAAAAATATAAATCACGAAAATAGTTGAGATTCATGTCCATCTTCTCAAATACGAAATAAATGAGTATTTTATTTTAAAATATATTTTGAAATAAAATGCACTCATAAGAAATTGTAGTCATTAATTATAACTTAAGTTGGAAATAGCTTGGTGGCTAATTGGTTTGCACCTACCATATCTTCACAATCTTTAAGCAGTTTGTGGTGCAGGCCCATAGAATGCATCCTTGATAGCCCGCGCCTAAATACGTCCCTGGGAAGGTTGCGAAGTATCTGCCTATTCAGATCTGATCGGTAAATACGGCTACAGCCTATTCAAGCAAAGTTTCGATTCTGAATTCTAATGAATGTTTGTCACAAGTAAGCAAGCTCCCGCGTGGGTAGGCAGTGTGGGCCGTACTCCACATGTTTGACCTGGTACACGTAATCACTGTCCAATTTAGTACCTAACTACACTGCTTTCGTGTCTTCCGCGATTCGACATACAAAACACTTTATACACAATATACATAAATACTTCACAATAACACAATATGGACATTGCACACAGCGTAGGTATTATAAACACGAAAAGGGAGAACACGCATGAACATAACATACATTAAACGTTACCAGATTAGCTACACTAAATCTTGCTGAGACTTTGTAGAGATTCAATTTGTTTATATTATATACATTTTCTCTCCTTATACGTACAAAATACAATCGTGCTAAACTAATGGTAATTCTTTACACGAAATGCGTTGCGTAGGTCTTTATGAACTGGGAAAATAACATTATGATCTTCAAATATGTGCTCATAGGCGGTCCTAGCCCCGAGCTAGGTAAATATGTACTCAATGTGGATGGAAACTCATGCGAGCTAGTATAATCATTGTTAGTACGCTGTCACCTCAGGTGATACATGTATCTGTGGGGAGAAGAACGTTCCAATAGCTGTTGGAAATGTGAAACACTCACTCATATATGGTGCCAATGTCACGTGTGAAGAATGCCTTAGCAAAACCAGGAGACATCGTAAACTACTCAATAGCGATGAAAACTCTTAAGAGAAAGAAGGACTGTTAAGAGCCATCGACCAGCGGCTGAGAATAAAAGTTTAAAAATGCTTCCAACTATTCAGGGAGGTTCCGATGAGAAAGATCGATTATTCCCCGTATCAAGTTTTTTAAATTAAATATTTAATATCGATTTATTTCATTCAATTTTTATATACACACATTCAAGTAAGCAATTATGCTCGAACAGCACGATGATAAATTATTAAATATTGTGTACTTACTTATCTTGTAAGCATTTTTTGACCATAAGTATCTATTTATGATTTTTCAATAATGTCCAAACAAAATAAGTGTGTAAAAAAATCTGAAATATTTTTATTATAAGACCTTAAATAAATAGAAAAACTGAGGTATTTTCGTCACAAAACACGTTCAAAAACGAGGAATTATTTTTTAATGGTTTTAATTTAACTAAAATTAAAATTCTGAAAAATTTATGTACTAGATTATGTATTGATTTATTTGGTTGTATGATTATATGATTTGAATTTTGTGTTGTATAATACAGTATGTCGTTTGAAAATTGAACAAATCTGCCAACGACCAACGGTATAACCTTAGTATATTAAAAATAAACTTAGTTTTTCAAAATTAAAAAAATGCGTTCACCAGATAAAATAACATTCTTTCAAAATCAATTTATGTTTTTTTGTAAAAAAGAGTCAATACGCCTAGAATTTGTTTTAAAAAGGACTAATTTCCAGTATTCTCTGGTAATACCCTCTTAATAGGTCATTGTCACCTAAGAAGATATAGTCAAATGTTGAGTGAAAAGCGTCAATAGCTATCAAATGTGTTTAGAAGATGAAAAAACACCCATTTATATAAATATAGTGCCAATGTCACGTGTGAAGAGGGTACAATGCCTGGGAAACCATGCTGGAACAAAGATACAAGCTATTCAAAGTGGAATTCACTGATATAGAAACATAAATTGTGCGTACGAAGAAGGCACATTATATGCCTAACGAACTGTGCTTATTGAAGACATGAAGAAATCTGGAGACGACCAGCGACACCTAATCAACATGATGAAAACGCATCATGGACAGAACGACTTCTTCTTGAGTCAGTTCCTCATTGCTGACGGTCGCGAAACCTTACTCCAATTTCCATGGTGGAGAAGGCTCCTCCACTCCTCGCGGTTCTGCGCTATGTTGAGAGTTGTGGACACCGACGAAACAGACGCCAGTGAAACTTGGTCACTTCAATGCATTGGCGACCTTCCTCTGCTTTGTCTGCCTTCCATTTTGCTAGTGACTATGAGTTTATCCAAGTTCATGTATGAAATATGGCACGTAATGAGTTCTACCTCTAAGAATCCATTAATAATAAGTCACTAGTTTTAAATTCAAACATTTAAGAGTGATTGACCAGCGGCTGAGAATAAAAGTTTAAAAATGCTTGCAACTGTACAGGGAGGTTCCAATGAGAAATATCGATTATTCCCGTATAATTTTTTAAAAATTAAAAATTTTATATCGATTTATTTCATTCAAAACTTGCTTTTATATATACCTACTTTCAAGTAAGCAATAAAAATGCTCAAAAAGCAAGATGCTAAAATAAAAATCGTATACTACTTGTAAGTATTTTTTCAACTTTAACTTGTAAGTATTTATGATTTTTCAACAAAGTCTAAACAAAATAAGCGTGTAAAAATTTTTTTAATATTTTAGTTTGTAAGACCTTAAATAAATAGAAAATGTGAGGTATCTTTGTCAAAAATAACGTTCTCGGATTTATTTTTTAATGATTTTTATTAAACTAAAATTAAAATTCTCAAAACTGTGTTGACTAGATATGATTTGAAATTTGTGTTGTTTTATTTGAAAATTGAACTAATCTACCCACGACTAATGGTATAATCTTAGTATCTTAAAAATACACTAAGTTTTTCAAAATTTTAAAACTGCGTGTACCAGATAAAATAACAATATTTCAAAATCAATTTATTTTTTTTTTGTAAAAAAGAGTCAATACGTCTAGAATTTGATTTAAAAAGGACTAATTTCCGGTATTCGGTATCCTCTTAAAAGGTAGTGGTTTTACATTGTTCGTTTTTTTGCGCAATTTTATTGATTTGAAGTAGACACTTCATAATAATCTACCTATGTTGAAAGAGGTTAACTTATATGTCCCTAACAAGTATACTCGCGCGAGATCCCAAGCTCTTTTTTATGCTCCTAAAGTATGGACTCCTGGCTAACAAAACGCGTTAATCAACATAACGACTCAACTGCTTAACGATTCTGCATTCACCATCGTCATTTTCATCGTCACATCAATACTGTGTGGAGAGTCTTTTAAATAAAGGAAGGAGAGGAAGTTCTGGAAAGGAAAAAGTATGAGGAGTGGGAAGAAATCAGGGGATCAGTGGGTCCAAGAATGACGGACATATGAATCCACCCCTCCCACCGAGGTACAAGGCGGTCGAGAGAGTCCTGCTGAAGAAGCTAAATGATCTCCCTTAAACAGTCCCTCCCGATCCGGCTCGCCACGTAGTAACGTGCCGCCAAGACATAGACAAACCTCACCGAATCACTTGGCATGTGACCTATGGCAAAGATGATGGTTATCCAAAAAAAAATCGATGTGGTGGTATCCATACGGCATTCTAAATTGTAATACCTTTTTATACGTCTAATCGTTTTATGGAGAATAAAAAAAAAGTGTGCTTTAGACCACACGACTGAAGTAAAACGTTTTTAGCTTTATATATATGTACGTATATACATATATTAATTTTCTACAAATATTATTATAAGCCATTATCTCGATTAAAATAATCTATATAGTTTTCCACGTATTCTTTGTAATCTTAATATTTAATATTTTTAATTTCTAATTCTATCTTCTTTAAGATATTTATTTTTGAAATTTATTTTTCAGCTTACTTTAATTTTTATATTTGTATTTAATTTTATGTATCCTAAAATATGTTTTTTCTCTTCTTCTTTCTTATGTTTTAATATCTGTTTTTATAAAATAGTATTTTTTGTTTTTTTATGAATTATTCTATGTGTGACTACCACAACACGGGCATTAGCCTAGTATGATAGTTAAAAAATGTAAAACACTGTAACTTAAACATTTTTTATTAAATAATAAAAAATAAAAATATTTCAATTTATTATCGTTCGCTTCGCCCGTATCACACTTTTCGTAACGCTCTCGTCACGCATTCGCCAGCTTACTCCTTAAGTCAAGCGTGCGTAAAGACGTTTTACTTGAAAAAACACTTTTTATTTTCACCAATTCATAAAATATTTCTAATAACCCCACAATTTGATGTAACTATCTATGAAACTGCAGTAAAAGTTTCGTCTACAAGGGAAAACCCAAGTACGATACGAGATGACACGCTCATCAAACCAGAAGTGTAATTTATTATTCGAAATCGAAAATCCGCCAGAACAAAATACTTAAGTGTTCCGACTGCGAGTTGGGAACAGCCGCGCTGTAAATACTGCTTGCCTTAACGTGGAATTAATAATAGCATAATGTTAACTTTACCTACATTCCGTGTTCAGGCATAGAGTGGACCGGTTTTTGGTCTACATTCGTGATGCCTGGTCGTGACTAGATCTCTGTACTATGTATTGCAACTATATCTAATATTATCTTTGTAGTTCATAGTAGCTTTGGATTCTATTATGACTGAATTGTGTGTATAGCAGATGTATACTCGGCATCTCGACACGCGGTGCTCTCGTTGTTTAGGAACAGGGGAAATGGATTTCTTGTTTATTTGTTGCAATCTGTTGAGTACTTTATCACGTGTCTGGCTAGGTATGAAGAGTTACAATTTAAGATTTATTTATTTATTATTGTCAAAATAGTACAAGAACACAATACAATGCAAAATGGATTTAATCATCACAATTGTATATAGTTGCGTAGATAATGTGAGACAAAAATGTGACGTTTATGTGCTAGCAAATATTTCTTTACATACATGTAATGACATCAAAATTAAGTCCCGGCATTCCGCATTTCTACGGATTTACTACGTATGTCTCTTGAACACTTACAATTTTTAAATTCCTAAAAAAAAAAATTTTTTTAGGAAAAATCGCGAAGTATGCTTCGAAAAATTATTAAAAACACATTTCGTTATGTTATTTAATATGTTATAGCTTTGAAAAAATTCACAGTGTATCTATAAAAGTAACTTAAGCGTTTGTCAAGAGATTTTTCTCTATTTTAAACAAGTCGTTATTAAACATTTTTTTTATTTTTTTTTTTTTATTTAATGACAATACAAATTAAAATTAAAACACAATATTAAATAAATTAAGAACACAAAGTGAAATATTTTATTCTCAGTCCTCCTCACTAGGTATTCCTGTTCCGAGGTGGACTGCAGGTTGTCGTATGGTGTTGATCATTATCACTAATATTCGTCTTTACGAATCTCCCCCTCTTCTTCTTTTTGAATGGAATATAGAAATACGGAATGCCGGGATGATATTTAAAATAATGCAAAATTTACTCTTTATGCTTTAAAATATTAAGATGAATTAATTGGTTACGCCTGTGCATACATACATACGTACATACCCCATATAAATATAATGAATTAATGTTGCCCTGTGACGCAATTTGTGTGTGTAATTTTGTGAGGCTGATCGCCGAAGTTTAGAGAATGAAATAATTATTTACAATATGTAAAAATACCTATTCGCTACTGTATTAATAAAACAATTAAAAACAACTTTGAAACAAAACAAATTCTCATTAGCACAGTGCCCGACATAATCATTGACAATGATCTACGTTTGACTGATGCCGCGAAAATTCTCAAACGGTGAGCTCTAGGGTAATAAAATTAGCATATTTTGCCTTACTAGGTCAACGTTATTGTTTAAAATTATTACCGTAAATTCCATCATGCGCCATGTAGCTTTAAAATATCCAAATGTTCGGTTACATATTTTTAAACTGTTCAATAAAAACTCATAACCACTTACCTATATAAGCAATAATTATCAGCCTAAAACACTCATCCGCATTGAAAATCCACATCCACGATATCCTTTGTGCTATGCATAAAAATCTTATCTTAAACATTAATTTATCAATTTCAAAAAAATCAATATTTGATGAGTTAAAGTACTTCACCAAAAAATGTAGACATGATATGTCTCGAAGCTACCTAGTGGGAAATTTAGCACTTACAATGCCTTTCTCATATAAAAATAAAGTTGGTTGATTGCAGGTGAAAAAATGTAATAAGCGGTAGTTGTTGAATGAAACACTAGTATATATTGAATCATTTAGCGGGTAAGAGGTAACCCGCCGTATCTCAGTGGATTAGAGCACCTGACACGGGTTCGAGTCCCGTTGGCGGCATGTATCTTTTCTCGGAAGATTTTTCAATGTGGATGAGTGTTTCAGGCTGATAATTATTGCTTATAATAATTAATACTTACCTATTACATAAAAATAGTTGAATAATCTTGCATTTGAACTCGAAAATTGAAACAAAAAAAGGTGCGAAAATTTCATGACGCCAAAGTTCACAGTTATTGAAATTTTTCCATAATAGACGAATTGTTAAATCCAATTATGAGGATTAGATATTATATGTTCCATATAATTCGGTAGGATTCAAATAGTTGCATGAATTTTATATATTTTTTTATTACAGTTTTTATTAAGATAACATTAACATTTGCTGATTAAATTTTTATGTATGTTCGCCCCCAACATCTTAATTGGGAACTCAATTATCAATGAAGACACTAAACAGCGGGAGCAAAACAAATTCGACGTTTAAATTCAAATAAAGAATGGAACGTAATTCGAACAGTGCGACGGCAGGTGATTCAAGATGGCGGCGGCTCTGTTACCCGCCAAAAGCGGGCGCGGGAAAACCCGTTTCCGCTTCTTTATCCTGACCGACATCTGTGATTTGTTTCCGAAATGAAAATAAATATTTATTCAATGGAATATGGCTAAGATTTGTGTAAATGCGATTGCGAATTATATTATATTGTCTGCGCTTATCTGACATGAGATAATTTACTGTTTCGACGATTGAAAAGCGATTAAGAAAGGAATGTTATAAATATAATGATGAAATTTTATTTTATTTTAAATTTTTTTTTTGCTAAATTTTAATATATTTATTACAAGATTATAACTTAATATTTATAAAAAATTATTCCCAGTGAGTTTAATAAAACCCATTTCGGGAAACTTCATACAATTAAAAGAAAATTATTTTTACACAAGAACACGAATTTAAAGGGGAGTTCAATGAAAAGTACATAGATTTTAAAAACACACTTGATATAGTTAGTTGAAGAATATTTCATAAATACATTTAGAAAGATATACAAGAGTTACAATGTATATTTACCCCGCAGCATAAAAATAAATTAGAACATAAATACATGACTAGATTCACGCGCAACGACGGGTTAATAGTTCCGAAATTTAATAATAAGTACGGACAGAGAACATTTGAATACAACATACCGAAGATATTTAATTTATTACCTGAATATGCAATGTAAATCTATGAATAAGGTTAAATATATAGTGAAAAATTGACTATCGGAAAAAAATATATTTATATTGACATGTATGAAAAATGTTGAATCTGTAGATATAAGATGTAAATTATAACTTTTAAAATGTATGTGTAACTAAACAATAAGCACCTGTTGACAAGCCAATTCAATTGGCTTAGCAGGACTTGTTTGTTGATATGTATTAACTATCTTTCAATAAAAAATAATTAAATTAAAGATTGCTAAATATATCACTGGTTAATAAAGCTGCTGAGAAAATATTCTTATAAAATATTTTACATAACTTGTGAAGTATTTTTAATTTTGCGACAATTAAAAAAAAACATTTGATTTATCTTACATGAATATAAAAATATAATATTTTAGTATATTTGCGGCGCGTTGGAGGTGGTAGAGACTCTAGTATCGTACTGATGAAAAACAGCCACTCAGAATCGAAATGTTGCTTGAAATGCCTTTCGCCGCGTTTGATGGTTAGATTTGAATAGCCAGGTACCTTTTAACCCTCCTTTACTCCGTCTCCTTCTCTTTACCACTCTCTTCAGCCTCAAAATACCCCATTTGTAGAGCTGGAGCCCTAGCCTATCGAAGCCTAAGTGGTCGAGGGGTAAGACTCTGTACTCGGAATCCGAAGGTCGTGGGTTCGAACCAGGCGTGCGCAAATAAATTTTATTTGCTTAATATGTGTTATTTCACAATTAATAAATTAAAAATCATATAAATTGTATTTGCGGCACTTTCCACATTGGAAGATACTATCAGTATTGCCCTGGTGCAAGACCGCCATTCAGAATTGAAACGTTGCTTGAAACGGCTTTAGCCGTGTTTTACGACTGGATCTAAATAGCCAGGTACTTTTGCCGGCCTTCCTCTTTCCCATTTCCATTCCCTCTCCTCAACCTTCACCCTCGCAACATACCCCAATTGGGGATGCCATAGTCTCACTGGCTCCAGACGGGAGCAGTTGGGCTACTGGCACTAGTTACAAGCTAATATATTAACTTCTCAAATTTTGCAAATTCACTTTTGTGGCACCATTTTATTAATGACAAATTAAAACACTTTGTTTTTAAAACGATAATCTTTATTTTAACAAATCGACATGTTCCGAGAACGATGTTCTCTTCCTCAGGACATAATATGTACTAAAAGTACATTTTTTAGTACATTTTATGTCCGTACATTTAATATCGTGCGGTTTTCAAATAAAATTTAAAACAAAAAATACCGAAGTTGCAATATTAATCCTCAGCATAAATTTTCTCTCAATGTCGTGATCGAATTAACATGGGATGATCAATAAAATGCATTTAAATTACGCATTTCATTAATATCGCTACTGCAAAAAAACTATTGCTTCAATTTGTAGGAAGGCAGACAACATTCCATAAAATATCATGACTTATGAATATTCATAATAATACGAATTATTTTATGCAGCCGAAATTGATATAATTTATTTGCTATGTTTCAAATGTCGACTGGACCTTGGTTAAGAGGTATTTCTACGTCGTGCAGTCACTGCTCTAAATAAAAAGAGTCGAGTGGATTTCAGCTTTAAATATAGTGCAGTTTTTTTACTTGTAAATAATCAAACACGGCTATAATAGTTCATCTATTTCAATTAATATAATTTATTGTGAAAATATTAAAACTTGGGTTGGGATTTTCGAACATTTGACGACGATTAGCGCTATTTTGAATTTTTGTCATTTGAACCTTTCTAATTAATAGCAGATTCTCGGCCCGTTACAGTATTTAATCAAATTAGTCATTAATCATAATTGTTAAACTTATCACTGTCATATACGGATTTGTAAAGACTGTTTATAACGCTAATAAATAAAATAAAATAAAAATATAATTGAAAACGAAGAAAACCATAATAATCTAAATTAACCGCTTGGGCACATAAGCTTGTTAACGTAGGTAGACATAGGAATGACGTATGTCCCGGACATGAGTTAATAACATACGAAAATGAACAAGACTCAGAAAAACAATAAAATATAATGGTCACAACTGGGACTCGAACGTAAATATCACGTCTTACCGGGACAAAAAGGTTAAAAAGAGAGTTTTTCTTATAAATAAATAAATAGATAAAAATAACCGTTTTGCTGATTAAAATTTGATGAAATGCTGAAAGAGGCCCAGAATAACCAATAATTTTTTTTGTAATATGATTAATAATGATAAAAATATGTTGTGTTTGATTTTCATAATTCATAGTTTAGATAAGTTGCTTGAAATGGTTATAGTCGTGTTTGATGAACAGATCTGCCACCTCGGAACAGGCTCAGCCTAGTGAGGTGGCATATACCTAAAAGAATGTACATAACATGTATTTTTTGGTTAATAAATAATAAAAAAAATAAATAAAAAAAGAATAGCTAGGTAGTTCCTTATCTCCTTCCTTTCCCCACTCTCACAATGTGCACTAATTTGGATGCCATAGACGGTTAGGGATCAATTGGATCTAGTATGTTATTCACATAAAAATAACCCATCGAAAATGTAATACCTTACTTTATGGAGTGGAATGTATTTATCATAGACATATTATGTATAGACCTGCCCTAAGTGATAAAAGCATATTATTTCCCCCTCCTTAATTCTGGGTTCCATGGAACCGGCCGGGCTGGCGTATAGGTTCGCGTGAATCTAGAAAATGTGACGTCATCATTCTTGTGCGGACTAGTGTCGAGCTCTCATCGGTACATTTTACGAAATAACACGGCAAAAATAATAACTTGTGCTATTAAAACATGTAAAAATAGAAGTGAAAAAGAGTATAAACCCAATTGTCGTATTACCTTGCATATGTAGGCATTATTTGTCTTTATTTTAAGCTTATTCACTTCATATAATATGATCAGTTTTATCACACCGAGAGACATGAAGCGTAAGCAACCGAAATTCCCGGTCCCGTCGTGTGCACGTTGCTGTTTACTGGGATAAGTAAATTATGAAACATTTGTAAAAGTGTCTTAACTAAACACGGTAACAAAATATTCGACTCTCAAAACAAGCGAACCTTTCTTCACTTTATATGGATTACACAAGTTTGTTCAAACCGGGCGAACAATTCGCGCTCCCATGTAAAAAGGTCTATTCATTCAAAAGTAGATTTTACTTTTAAGAGCTAAATGGTGATATTATAATGCGTGATGCCTATATACTGTCATATTGAAGTATTAACGAATCACATATTGTTACAGTCAACTCATCCCTCTGCGCACCGCTACAGTTGGTTTTTTCCCCTCTTCCTGATCCTCTGGTCTATGAATATTCATAGGTCTGTGTCATTTATCGTGATTGAAATATTTTCTATCTATGGCCAATTTGACGGGTGCCATAAATACTTTAGTCATAAAGTTATTCGCCTTTTGTACATGGATTGTACATACAAACAATAATGATTGAAAACTTTCCAATAGTAATAACTCCATATGGTATTTTAATCGACGTAATTAATGTCAAAGTTCTGAAATGCATTTAAAATAAATTGCTGATAATTATTAGGACTTAACATACTTACGACCAATACATTTTCAATCTTTGAATCGTTGAAGACAATATTAGCGGTTCTATAATGAATATTTGAAACAGAAAAATCAGAATAAGATACGGTTGCATCTAGAGATTGTATCCAAGACCTTGGCCTTGCCGGGGCTTTGCTCTAACCATTGATCTAATTCGACCCCATTCCTTCATACCATACTTTAACTAAGAACTGCAAACATTATCTCAATTTTCTTAACGAATATTTTTATTAAGACCCTTTGACCTGAAAATTAAAGTTCCAAAATGGCTGAGAATTAAAGTTCCAAAATACTTGCAATTATACAGGGAGGTTCCAATGAGAAAGATCGATTATTCCCCGTATCAAATTTTTTAAACTACAAATTTAATATCGAATTATTTAATTTCTAAATTTGCTTTAATATATACCTACATTTAAGTAAGCAATAAAAATGCTCAAAACGCATGTTAAATGATTAAATATGGTGTATTTCTTGTAAGTATTTTTGATCATAAGTATTTATGATTTTTCAATAATGTCTAATAAGTTTTTGGCGTGTTTCCCGACTATGCACCGATGCCGAGGGTATCAATGACGCTAGTTCCTCGGAGCATCTTCCATTGAAATACCGGTAGAACAAGGGTAGCATTCCCACCCGACGCCTGGGCTCTAAAAATTGCAATCCGTTTTTTTAAGACGGGAGAATCTATCAAACGGACAACTTTATTAGGATTAAACCAACCACACACGACGTTAATTAATTATCAAAAGATGAAGGTTTTCCACGTGGCTTTTCAGATCTGTTAACAAAACCCGTTTTAATGCATTTCGACAACGTTTCGACACTGATTGAAAAGTATTTCACAGTGGCGATAATGAGAGTACCTATCTACTCCAATGACTAACAATCTCAAAGGGTTAGTTAGTTAGCTTTATGAGATTGAGAGTAGATCCGCCCCTGGACATGCAAGGTCAAACCTGTCAATTCAGCTCTAGCACCTCAGCCTTAGCAGGTCCGGGATTGCGGTCCATTATTGTATTTATGGTTATTGTATTGGAGAGATGAGAGATCTTATCTCTTGGAAGTGGCTGAAATGTACTGGTGCTGTTTGCCGCGAATAGTTCAGTATGTCGGCCATTTTATATACAGAGTGTTTCAAATTAAATATTGATTTTAAGTGACTGATTTAGACCTTATTTTGTAGGCCTGTACTAACCTTTAATAATGCTATCGATAAATCAACTTTATTTTTAAGTTATTTAATACTGTATTATTGTAATGTACTAAGGAGACAAATGTCTTGGCTGCGAAATGTACGAGAGTGGACCAGTATTAGAAGTGTGGAGGAGCTATTCCGGGTAGCGCAAGATAGAGAATTTTTTTCCCAGAGTGATCGCCAACGTCTGGGGGGGACTTCAAAGGGCACACGAAGAAGAAGAAACTATTATATATTATAGATGGCGTCACTTCATTTGAATCTCAGAGTATTAATAATATAGATACTAAGAACATTATCAAATTTACTTCCACGAGAAAAAATAGTAATGTGAAAACTCCAATAGTTCTATTTAAATATTATAGATGGCAGCACTTCCATTTGCATATCGCACATTGAGCGAGTGTCTACAACATAGTTAGAGTATTAATAATATAGATACTATGAACATTATGAAATTTACTTCCACGAGAAAAATAGTAACGTGAAAACTCCAATAGTTCTATTTAAATATTATAGATGGCAGCACTTCCATTTCCATCTCGCACGTTGAGCGAGTATCTAGTACAGACGTTACGCCGTTCTTCCATGGAGCTACGTTCAAGCGACGCGATCACAGCTCATCTGTATTTTTCGTACTATTATCAGTGTTTAAAAACGCCGCTAGGCGCTACACTAGCAAGATATAGAGTATGACAGGTAGCGGTAGCGTCGCTTGTAAGTAGCTACGTGAACGATGGGCGTTAGAGTATTAATAATACAGATATTGAAGAAAAGCTACCAGACAAAAATCCAAAAGTCGTAAAACTACATTGTATTGAAACCTAAATAGAACATTGTAATTATAAATCAATTCAAATAATGTTGTGGAAGCGACTCTCTTTGCAGAGCCATCTTCCATACATGGAACAAATGATAAATTATTGGCGATAATCGATTAGGTATCTACTTTGAAAATACTTACCCGAAAGTCATAAACCTGATAGTTTTAAACGGAACATTGTGTACATTTATTATATTGTTAAAAAGACTCTCTTAACGGGACGGGTCGATGAAATTATGAAGCAGAATGTTCCGTTTAAAACAATGTAATTTAACGACTTTTGAAGATAATATCCCTCAATATTCGAATTTGTTCCAAATAAAAAGGTATAAATGTTATGGGTAATCAATGCTAGAATAAGAGAGAAGCTTATAAGAGCGTTGAAAGTTTATTAGATTTTTGTGGAAACAAATGATGATTGATGAAACAAGCGGTCCCGTCGAAAAGGGACACTACCGTGATCTAACTTAAATACGGTTTTCGTGACGAATAAATAATCATAATCACATTATCATTTAGAAAAAAATAAAATGTTATAAACAGAAAATTTTGACTTACGGTCCCTTTTCTATAGGTGTGCAATTTATAATTATTGGAACAAATTCAAATATTTAAATTAATTTAAAGTCTCATTTTCTTAAACGGAACATTCTGGAAATTTATTATATTCTTGCAGAAATAAATCTTTTCATGAGGCGGGTCTATTGGACATATTCGTTTATTTATAATTGGAATAAATTGAAATATTGAAGGAAAACTACCTAAGAAGTCGTTAAACTGTATTGTCTTTAACGGAACATTCTGCGAGTTTATTATATTATGAGAACTGGGTACCTCAGTAAGTAAGGTCACATTCTTTTCCAGTACTTAAAAAAGATAATAAAAATAAGTTAAATACTAATAAATTAACTATTAAAAAAATAATTGGAACTATATTGTCTTTAAAGGAACATTCTGTAGGTTTATTATATTATTGTGGAAGTAAATCTATTCGCGGTGCGGGTCAATAAGACATGCATTTAAAATTGGAATAAATTCAAATATTGAAGGAAAACTAGGTACCTACTTCAAAAGTAGTTAAACTACATTGTCTTTAAAGGAACATTCTGTAGGTTTATTATATTGTTGTGGAAGTAGCGAGACGCGGCGATAGGATATATATTTTAAAATTAGAACAAATTCAAATATTGAAGTAAAACTACTTGAAAAGTAGTTAAACTACATTGTCTTTAAAGGAACATTCTGTAGGTTTACAATATGGCTATGGAAGCGACTCTCTTCACGGGGCGGATCGATAGGATTTATACCATTATTGTTATTGCATTGTTGCTACTTCTGGAGATAATAACGATCCAGCGACCGTCATCACACCTCTGCAGAGGAAGTATAGATAAAATCGTTCGCCCTACTCCGACCTGACATACTTTAGGTTGGGCTTGTCTCGGCTTGAGATTAATGAAAGCAAAATAAATCGTGTAGTAAAATTCAGTGACTAGGTACAAACCGAACTGTTTGTTATAAATTGTAACGATTATAACATTTAATTCGCTGTCGGTCGTTCAGGATAAGTTAGAATATTTCTGATGATTTCAAAGGAAATATTTCAGCATGGCTTTGGTTTTTTAAATAACTTAATTTTTTTTTTATTAAATAAATTATTTCTGTGTAAAGCACTATAATCAATTTCCGTTGTTTGTTTTTGGGGTGTTATGCCGTGTTGCGCTACCTCCTTCTTTAGCTGACGTTTCGGACAGCGTTGCAGTGTCCATCATCAGGGCAGAGCCGGCAGATCCGACGATGTGTAGTTGAATCAGATGAATCGGATCTGCCGGATCTGCCCTGATGATGGACACTGCAACGCTGTCTGAAACGTCGGCTAAAGAAGGAGGTAGCGCAACACGGCATAACACCCCAAAAACAAACAACGAAAATGCTTTTGGCCGTGAAAATCTAAAAACGTATCCCACTATAATCAATGTTATAATATCTACATGTTTCAAAACCGATGGTTTCTTTGTCAGAATAATAACATGAATAAAAAAAGCCAAAAAAAATATATATTTATATGTATTCGTACCCATAAATATTGATAATTAAAATTAATTTATTGTTAATATGCATATTATTTCACCGCCCTGGGGTGCTGGCATGGTCGGTCGATATGAAGTTACCGACCGATTGTCGGTAACTTCTCATCGTTTCCTAGGACAATTGCAGATCGCTAACAAATAGGTGACAGTTCACAATGACCAAGTGTCCTTAATATCAATACATAAGTTCAGTTGAATATAATATTCTTATAAATAATAAACAACTTTGGAACTACGCTAAAAACAAAAGTAAAACAAATGGCATTCCACAAATCATGCACCTTGAAGACGAGTCAGGCACTGGCGCTCATCAAGTGTGCCAATTATTCGCGAAACATTTTCAGTCCACCTACGTAAACGATAATGACACGAATGATCCGAGTATAAACAATAGTTTTACCTATATGAATAATCATAACCCGATTGGGAACGTAGAAATAAACAATTTATTGATCAATAAATACCTGAAGAATTTAGACATTAATAAGGGTGCTGGCAGTGATGGTATACCGCCATACTTTGTCTCAAAATGTGCCAAAAATCTTTCATACCCACTAACTAACATATTTAGAATGTCACTAGAAGCAGGAAAATTTCCTACAAAATTCAAAGAAGCAACTATAATCCCTATTCATAAAACAGGTTCAAAAAGCAACATTGTAAACTATCGCCCAATCTCAATTCTAACAGTATTTAGTAAACTCTTTGAGAAAATTGTCTACGATCAAATTTATACAACAATTGTTCGCAACATACAAAACCAACAACACGGATTTCTACAAAAAAGATCGGTACTAACAAATTTGGTAAATTTTACTGAATATTTAACGAGCAATATGGACAATAGAAACCAAGTAGATGTAATCTACACTGATTACTCTAAGGCCTTCGATAAGGTAAACCATTTCATTCTAATTAAAAAATTAAATCAATTAGGCATCCATGGTGACTTACTTCGGTGGCTCACTTCATACCTTCGGAGTAGACTTCAATGTGTATCAGTTGAGGGAACTAAGTCCAGCTTCTTTTTCGTGCCCTCCGGTGTTCCTCAAGGTTCTCATTTAGGGCCATTATTATTTAATGTTTATATTTACGATATTCACAAATGTTTTTTACACGCCAATTACCTAGCATATGCAGACGATAAAAAAATATACCTAGTTATAAAATCAATCGAAGATTGCATTAAACTTCAAGAGGACCTAAATCGTCTTTTTGACTACTGTGAATCAAACAAACTTGTAGTTAATACCTCAAAATGCAATAAAATAACATTTACACGTAACAAAAATAAAATTCCCTTTATGTATACATTAAACGGGACATATATCAAAGAAGTAGAATCTATCAGGGACCTTGGGGTAGTACTAGATGTTAAATTAAACTTTATACAACACACTGATGAAATCATTAACAAAGCCAACAAAATGCTAGGATTTATCATTCGAATAACGAAACCTTTCCGCAACCTTAAGACTCTATATTCCCTTTACACAGCGTTCATCCGTCCCCACTTAGAACACTGCACACCGATTTGGACTCCTTTTTACCAAGCTCACATTGAAAGAATAGAAAAAATTCAAAAAAAGTTTTTTAAATACATAAATTATAAAAAAAAAATAAACTTCTCAAATTACACCGAATCTATTAATTACCATAACTTCGACTCCCTTCATACACGACGTTTAATTTTTGACCAAATCTTATTATTTAAAATTCTTAATAATGGCCTGGACTCGCCAGAACTAACCAACTTAATAAATATTCATATTCCGACAAGATCAACACGGCAATCCCATTTGTTTCATTTGCCTACACATAGAACTAACTTTAGAAAAAATTCACCAATTCCCCGTATATGTGCACAATATAACACAAAATTTCAAAATATTGACATATTTAACAATACACTTCACAAATATCGATTAGAAGTAACACGTACGATCGAAAATTAATACAAGAGTGTGGAATGTATTCGGAGCATCTCCTATCCTCATCCTATATTCCTCTTCCTCTCCTTCTCACCCAAAACTAATTGTATGTAATAAAACTCCATCTCCATTCAACTTTAACATAGGAGACTTTTTTGGCTTGACTTCATTTAACAATGTATATATTTATCTTTATATTTTATGTATAAGCTGTCTGTCTCTTACCAATAAATAAATAAATAAATAAATAAATATATTCGATATCAACTGTCGTTTGTTGCACGAAATGATTTTAAGTGAACAAATGTTAAAATTTGGACGAAAACAGATTTTTTTAACGTTGTTCGCATAAAAAGGTAAACCAAGCTTGCGGGGTTTAAGAATAATCAACAATAACAGCAATCAATACGTTGTTTGTAAACTTATTGTAAACATTTTGTTACTGTCAAGGCTGGACTCCTGCGTTTTTGTTTCACCATTTTTTACAAAACATCCGTCAAAAACAAATACATTGGAGTCGGGTCTTTTCCATCGGCCACGGAAAACATGTTTGTGGAAACGGCCGCAGGAGACCGGAATTTAAATACTCGGCAATAGTTCAAATTTTAACCCTCAGTTTGCTTATCTAAAGATTAAAATTATGTAACACAAACATAGGATTTTGTCGTTTATCCACACGAGCGATCGCGTCAATAAAAAAAAACTAATGTTCAATTTGGAAAATTTTCAAAAACGTTCAATTTAGAAAATTCCCGCACATATAAAAAAAATTGTACCTCCGAATTTGAATATGGAGACATATATAACGTCTACGATTTAAATTAATGTTTTTAATTTTATATGTATATATATATATAGTTAAACTGGTATTTCGAAGCTTTACATCTTATTAAACAGATGACATTTAGACTTAAATATGACTTTGTTAAGTTAATATTTATAGACAGAACTCTAAATCTCACCGTTCGAGAGGTATTGCCAATTCAGCAAACAGGTTTTCTGCTTTCAGATGGCAGACAAAGAAGAAATTTGTCTTTGAAATGGATCTCCCTGTCTTCGTGTTTTGATTGAAGGCCTCAAAATGCAAACCTATCACTGTTTTTGTTTTGTGCTAAGTAGTTACACAGTATGTCGGTTCATCAATTTTTTGTGTACGTCATTTGTTAGTTGGCGCATCCAACCAATTGATCATGTAGATCAAAGAGATACTTACTGTATTGATAAAAAACAACAATCTTCTTAGTTCCCCTGTGAAAGTTAGTGTTACGATCATCGGTGATGTACCAAAATTAATAATCGAAATACTTCTTAATTAAAATAAAGATTGGATTATTTCTGTAGCGCCCTTCTTGTGAGAATAGCAATATCACTAAGATTTATAATTTACTGCTAAGATTATATTAGTGACTAAACTAACGCCCTTGAGGTAATTTTTAACAAAAACCGCGCTCTACAAATAATCCAATTTTTTTAATGACTTTATGTCCGGGTTAAATCTTCCCCACAGGAAAAAACTAAACCCTTCCACACACTTTTCCACAAATTATCGTGTAGTCAATCCATGCTATATACGTATAATAAATACAAAACAATACAAGAACAACATGTTAACCTACCAGAGACAAAATGGGAAAATAATTCACAGACTTCAGATATTTTCATATCAGAGGGTTCAGCTCGGTAGAACACCTAACTGGACCGATAAATCCTACTGATCCATCAATATAAATATTAAAAAAATCTTTCTTATCCAACATTTATTTAAAATGATTGTTTTTTGCATTTTTATATATAAATTTATTATTATAACTAAAAACTGAGACTTGTATCTGGTTACTTACGACTAAGATTTATAACTAGTTACCTAAACTAACTAAGATATTTAATTACGACCGAACGGAACATAATACTGTTAAATGACTTACAACTATGGCTTACAACTAGAAACTGCTGCCTGGCGGGCCGGACCGGGAGAGACTAGATGAGAGAGACCCATTGACCATTTCCAGCCAGAGTCTCTCGACCCATCGCCTTGTACTGCAGTGGGAGGGATGGATTCATGCATCCGTCACACTTTGTTCCGTTTCACCCCTAATAACTTTTTCCTTCCCAGAACATTCACTCCTTCATTTTCTTTAAAAAACCCTCCACGTAGCGACCCCAATTTTTTTTTACATAAACTCTACACTGGAGGCCTTGACGCTTTCCCTCAGAACATACATCTTTGAGGATGCTGTGTGGAGATTCTTTTTTGAGAAAAGGAAGCAGTAAACCTGGGACTTGAAGAGACCCGTGTTCTAGAAGGGAGGAAACACAGAGGCCGGCAAATCGTTCCAAAACCGAATAGCGAGTCGTAGAAATGACCCGTTCTCAAGTGACAAAAGTCAACTAAATTAAATGTTAACTGTATACAAAATCACCATGTACATTAATATAATTGTATACAAATGGTAACTGTATATAAATGTCAATTGTATATGTAAATGTCAACTGTTTATATAAATGTAAACATTATATAAATATAAACTGTATAAAAACATCAATGGAATACAAAGGTCAACCTTATATAAATGTCAACTGTATACAAATGTCAATTCTGTAAAAATGTCAATTTTGTACAAATGTCAATGTATTCAAATATCAACTGTACATAAATATTAACAAATGTTAACTGCATATAAATGTCAACTGTATACAACTATCAAATGTATATAAATGTCAATTGTATTCATAAATGTAAACTATATACAAATGTTAACTTACACAAATGTCAACTGTATATAAATGTCAGCTGTATACAAAAGTTAATTTTTAGCTTCTTCATTTAATAGAGAAATTAATTTAGGTCTCAGGAATATTAAACTAAACAATACCAGTACAAGATCAGGTAGACAGATTGAGATTAGTTCCATGGTGAGTAAGTAAGTACAAGAGGAGGTAAGGTAAGTAGGCTTGTATTAGTTCCTTGCGTAATAAGTCTCTAAATTGCGGTGCTGCATCTCTAGAGGAATTATAATGCAACGCAATCGCATTCTGGAACTAAATTGCCGCTGAGGTGAAATAATCATTCTCATCTTTGATTGCTGGCGGCTGTAATTGGTCGTAAACGTACCTACTACTCGCACGTATTATCTCTGTACCACGAGCTGGCACGTACAGTCTCCTAAAGGGTAAACAGAGAACAAAACTGGGTTTATGAGGACGTAATATTAATCATAATAGATGGATAATCGATATAGCGCTTTTTTCGTGAATAAATACATTAATCACACAGGTCTATTGCCTTTGTAATGAACCTGTCAGATTGATAAAATGTTTGTGTTTTTTCCACTTTGCAGTTAAAGCTCAATAAATGAAATATTTCTGAATGTAGCCGAATACTAAAAACTGTTTTTAAAAGGTAATGAAATACGAAAAAAAAATACATGTACATTTTTGGGTAGCATCGCGTTAATTGGTCAGATTCATTGTACATATAGTTTTGTATCACTGATCGAAGAACCGGAGGATGCAATGTTTTAGCCATAAGTTTTTATAATGATTGTCTATAATGATTGTGTATCTAGAAGTAAGATTGTAGAAATGTATTGAAATTTGTACAGCGCCCTTGAGGTGATTTTTCACAAAAAACGACGCTATTAAGTCATCCAAATATTATTATTATTATTGTGAGGCTGACGAGAGTAGGGACGTGATAGAGAAGGCAAAGTTGGGAAGTACCTACCTGGCTATTCAGAACTAAATCACCAATCGGCCGGCATAGTCCAGCGGTTAGAGCGTTAGACTCCCATTCCGAAGGCCGCGGGTTCGAACCCGGCGTGCGCAAATAAATTTTATTTAATTCATTTGTGTTATTTCACAATTAGTTATTAAAAATAATATATAGTATGTTTGCGGCACGTTCCAGAGTGGAAGATACTCTTAGTATCGCCCTGGTGTAAGAACACCATTCAGAATTGAAACGTTGCTTGAAATGGCTTTAGCCGTGTTTAGTGACTAGATCTGAATAGCCAGGTACTTCCCCACCTTCCTTTTCCTCGTTTCCTTTCCTTCCCTACTTACCTTCAGCCTCATAACATACCCTCATCCAATTGGGGATGCCATAGTCTCACTGGCTCGAGACAGGAGCAGTTGGATATTCACTATAAAAAAAAATCACGGCTTACTTATGAGCTTAATGGTGGTCTTTCACCAGGGCGATACTGAAAGCATCTACCATTCTGGTATGCTACTACAGCCCATCCCAACTAATTTCTGAGAAGTAATTTTTAATACACCAAATTTTATATGACCCAATTTCCACTAGATTCAAAATCATCTTGACCCAAATTCTCAACCCCACCCCGAAAAATACTTGGGTCTACCTTTATAAATAACAAAAGAGACGTTGTACTATTGAATCTGTTGTGAAAATTATTAAAATACATCGTTTCAAAGAACGACCTTCACATTTACCGCTAAAATGCATCTAAACAATTTTAAAAGGATTGGTTTTCTCAATGCATCTGCCTTAAAAGATCGATTAGTAAAAAGGATTAAAATACTGGTAGTTTTGTGTACAGTAGATCTTATGTCTAAATTTATTATGTACATAAATACCCACCTACTCAATTATAAACAATAAATATTTTACGTAACATTTTTTATTTCAAAATAGGAATTAATTCCTTAGGGCTTCGCGCCTCCGCCCACTGACGCAAATGAAAACTCTCAACTGCCAACTGTCTTTGTACGACAATGTGATGGCCCGCACACTTCACAATCACACAAAAACCCCGTTGTCAATGGTAACGCAAGCGGGTTACTTGCGACTGTCACTGCTGATTGCCCTGGGCGGCCATTGCTAGTTGCCAGCTCTCAGATGCTTGTTCTTCGTCTATGGTTAAACAAGCTTTTTGACTAATCAAGACAGAGAAAACAGCCGGTTTTAGTTGGTTTTCAGTTGCCTCGTCAGCGGAGCGCCTATCTGTGTGGATCTAATGTAAAAAAAAAATTTTTTTTCAAAGAAATGTCACCATCTCAGTGATAATATTTTTTTTCAAACTTTCTTCGGGTCAATAGGTAGGTACTACGAGTAGTTATCACAATATTGATTATTTCGATTTTACAGCTCCTAGTAGGAATCACGATCATGCCGACTCTGACGGGATAAAAAGGTTTTTTTTTTAATGAACGAATGACCCTAATTTAACACTAATTAATAAAGTACGGAAAATAATTTATTCTCACTTACTCAGTATTTTCACAAAATCTAAGCAATATAACACATTCAAATAATTCATAGCAATAACATCATTAACAATTAAGAACGCATTAAAAATGAGTGCGGAGAAAACATACATTGGTTTAACCCTTAAACGGTAATAAATCAATGTATGCACGTTCAAAATAGACTTTAAAATCGTATATAAGTCGCCTAAACGTGGTTTCAACCACAGTTTGAAAATGCCCTTGTAAGTCGAAACAGCAGCAACGAAAATACAAATCAGTACTTGCAGAACTTAATAATAACATTATTAAATTTAATTTAAATTAAATTAAAAAAAATTAAATGAAGGTCTACGAATTAAACACAAAAACAATAGATACAAATTTGGCATTTAAACATTTGGGAGTCGAGAGACTTAGCCCGCCGCCACGGAGGCCATAATAATAATAATAATAATATTTAATATTTTTTAATACTTTTAATATTAATAATATAATAATATTTTTTCAAGTAGTATAGACACCTTGTCAAAATACGACGCGAGGAAGAAGATCACGATCAAGAGATAATGTAAATTAACATTTTTTAATCTTCGCTTTCGTCAAATTATTTCATCATAGTACACTCTATTAGTAAATGGCTCATTCACATTAGATCCAGAGTGGAAGATGCTGTCAGTATCGCCCTGGTGTAAGACCACCATTCAGAATTAAGACGTTGCTTAATTATGGCTTTAGCCGTGTTTAGTGACTAGATCTGAATAGCCAGGTACTTTCCTACCTTCCTCTTCCCCATCTCCTTCCCTTCCCCACTTTCCTTCAGCCTCACAACATACCCCAATTGGGGATGCCATAGTCTCACTGGCTCCAGACGGGAGCAGTTGGGACTCTTGTGAGGTAATCTCTATAAAAAAAAAAAGATTATTTCATGTCGTACCTATTCGGTAGGTACCTATGCTTTGGAGTAAATAGAAATAAACAAATAAATAAAATGTTTGGATAAAGTATTTTACTTTCGCAGCGTTGTGCTCAGTTTTAATATGTTGACTATTTCCATTTTCAAAATTCCTTTTAAATTGCAACGAATAAAACGACATCTTTCGTAAAATGTCTGAACCCAACAATGCAATCGCAAATCGGCCAAACTGTCAGAACCCTTCCATTTTCAAACAGCTGTCAAAACTGCAGTGTCAAGGTGAAAGTAACCCAGTGTTGCCAGCCGGCGGTATTTAATATCAATTTAAAATATAAATACAAGTACTTGTCTGGGCCTAAGGACAAACCACCCTGCCCTTTCGCGCCATGACTGGCGAATTAAAATTATTTTAAGTCGTAGTTGATGTGCACGGTTACTTGAATTAAAGTGACGTTTTGCGTATCATTGTCAGAATTAATGTACTGATGTAAGGAGATGGCATCATGGCCTCGTAGATTATGGTGGGAAAGCGATTGCACGGTTTTTTCTTTTAATTTGAGGGACTATATACGACCTGAAAATATTACAGGCTTTAAAAGCTGTGCTTTAAATGTATCGTTATATGTTTGGAAGCGAGATGAGACGAGGGAAAAAGATTGTAGCTTTCGAAACATACCAATGAAAACAGGAGCTTCGTCAAGGAATTTACGAATTTTTACCATATTTGACCACCAAAGTTATATTAAAGACAGGTAATCCAACATGACAACCATCCATTCAGACTCGCAAAATTAAATTAATCTGGGTAGTGTTTATTCAATTAAATTTATTGTTTCATATTCCACAAGTATTCAATTTAGTGCATTGTTAAATACATTACATTGTTAATACTACAAATTTACAAAGAAATACAGTTAAATTACTTACAATTCCATTCATCAGCAAGATATCAGAATACTATCAAAATCCCTAAATTTAGTACAAAGCACACACAAAATACTTATCTCTATCTAATTATAATATATTATAACAAACTACCATTATATCTAAAAGTTATCGAAAATATTCAGAAATTTGAGCAAAAATTAAAAAAAAACCTAAAACTATTATAAGAGTCCATATCTCACTTATTATTATTTCTTTCAAATCTTGAAATCCGTTATTGATAAATTTTGCATTTTATTAATTATCCCTTGTTTTTGCCATATTGTATCATATTTAATTGCATACATGATATTATAAAATTGAACTAAAATTCCCTCACCAAACACAAGAGCCTCGTCTCTTTATGGTGAGGAAAAGCTATTCTTATCTACCATTTTAAAACTGTATAACAGGTAAAATTGTGTATTTATTGTAAAGAAAACCCTAAAAATATTAAATAAAGAAATAAATAAAAAAAATTGTAAAAGAGAATTATGTATTATAGTAGTAATAATAGAAATTGTCTTTTGAAGGCAGCTTCATTGATGCTAAATTTGTCGATATTCGAATTGATTCTGTTTAACAGCAAGATAAGATCCCCCCATCGACTGCGATTATTGGCTAATTAGTCTTGCAGGAAATCGAATAATATTATCGGGTGACGTTACTGGACAAGAAATTAGGTTCCTTTAATCCTTCCCATTTCTTTATGCTAGATAAAATGTTACCTAATCGATAGCCTGGCTATTACCATCCACTCTCTATTGTCTGATCAATAAAAATAACAATAAAAATGTTGATTCCTTTCTTATTATTGGCTTCTCAGAAATCATGATATATTTCCAATTCATTTTTTTCTTTTTGCTTTCTTCCTTCGCCTACAATAATACATTAAAAGACTGCACTGACTGTGAAAGCTTTTATTTAGAGAGGATCTCGGATTACCGTTGCATTCTGGGCAGTTTTGCTTTATTTTTTACGAGAAAGCAGTGCCTTCGAGATTAAATCTGAACTCAAAGTAGATTTATTGATAGCTGAATGGCCTGTATTATTTTTCGGTGTCTTTTTTTCCACGAACACCTGCTTCAGATATTTTAAACTGTCAGATTTATATAATGATATTATTATTATTTTATCGAATCGCCATTGTTGATTAACGATAAAATCTGCGGGAAATAAATAGGAGCAATTTATCCAACAATGCGGTGAAAAATCATGTTTTGGAATATAATATAAAGTATAAAGCGAGCCATTTATTAAAATGGCTTACTTGTGCCTCAGGGGACAGACTTCGGAATACAGAACTAAGATTATTATTTCGGTAGATTTAATAATACGTGGAGCCGGATGTTGACTACATTATTATACCTACTATGGACGTATTTGATTAGGTAACTTCACATATGTCCTGTCGGTTACTGTCTTATTTAACTTTTTTTAAATGTCTAAATGGAGCATGTAAAAATGACACATTTCTAAATGGAACACATATAAATGGAACACATCTAAATGGAACACATCTAAATGGAACATATCTAAATGGAACACATCTAAATGGAACACATCTAAATGGAATAAATCTGAATGGAACACATCTAATTGGAAAGCATCTAAATTGAACACATCTAAATGTAACACATCTAAATTGAGAACATCTAAATGGAACACATCTAAATGGAACATATTAAAATGTAATACATAAAATTGGAACACATCTAATTGGAACGCATCTAAATTGAACACATCTAAATGTAACACATCTAAATTGAGCACATCTAAATGGAACACATCTAAATGGAAAACATCTAAATGGAACACATCTAAATGGAACACAGCTAAATGGAACATACCTAAATGGAATACATCTAAATGGAACACATCTAATTGGAACGCATCTAAATTGAGCACATCTAAATGGAACACATCTAAATGGAACATATCTAAATGGAACACATCTTAATTGAACACACCTAATTGGAACATATCTAAATGAAACACATCTAAATAAAACATGTTTTAAGATGAACGTTTACAAAATCCAAAGTTTCTTCCAAAATTAATGACATATTATAATAATAAAAAAAATAAAGTAGCTCATATCCGTACTAGATATTTGATATACCCTTTGATTACAAAAATAATTTTTCAGTTTGGTTGGGTATCTTGATCTCAAATCCAAAATTAAGATTTGTATGAAACGGGCCGCGCAAACGTTCCTCTCAATGGAACGTGGTTATATGGAGCATGTCTAAATGGGACAATATCCAAATGGAACACGTAATTTTTTTGCATTTATTGAGCATTAACCACGTAACCATTTCTAGACATTTGCTTGACTGCAGATCACTAACGTACAAACAACAGTTGATGTCGCATAAATTAAGGACACTTAGTCATCGTGAACTGTCACTTATTCGTTTGCAATCTGCAGTCATGCTAGGGAACGATGAGAAGTTACCGATAGTTAGCCTATCAACCCTTATCGATCGAGTGTGCTAGGAGGCCTTGACTACTTAGCAACCATACATTTTTTATCGAAACAAATGCTTCAGAATCATACTGGCCACACGTTGCGATTCGTGTTTTCAGTGTGATTCTAAAACATGTATTTTCATAGAAAATGTATAGTTGCTAAGAAGCCCAGATACTGTTAGGCGTAGCGATGCGTGCGTACGACGACACGGTATGTATCTACCTTATATAAAGCGTATATAAATAATGTCTAAATGGAACATGTTTAAATGGAACAATTCTAAATGGAACATATCGAAATGGGGCTTGTCTGTTTGTTAATTATTGAGTAAGAAAACCCTCACAAAACTACCTTCCCATCTGTCGTAAGAAACAACGTCAGTAAGGAAATCGTTTTGTCCGTAATAAACATTAACGATTCTGATATTAAACGTTAAATGGTTTCGATGTAAAAAAACAAACATTTAAATAACTCACAAGTTTTCATTACTGCATACTTTACTTTAATAAGTCAGTAAAATGTACATGGTTAAAATGCCATTAAATCTTGTTAATATTATTATAAGTAAATAAAACAATGTTATGTAAAACCAATTTAAACATTAATGTTCAATTATAGTTCACGATAGTGAAAGTTTATTAAGGTAAAGTAAGGTATTTAGCGAGTGTAGAAGAGAAATCAAATTGGAAAATCGATAGAAAATTGTATTAATATAAGGATAACAGGGCTAAACTATCAATTTATTTGTGGTTTGCATCTAAAATTTTGAATTAAATGGTAGATTCAGACTGGGTCGACGTACGTATGCCTCGCTACGCCTAACAATATCTGGGCTACTTAGCAACCATAGATTTTCAATGAAAATTTATGTTTTAGAATCACATTGGCCACACGCATCGCGACGTGCGATGTCTGTGGCTATTTTCATAGAAAATGTATGGTTGCTAAGCATTGTTTGGCGTAGCGATGCGTACGTACGTCGACCCAGTCTGAATCTACCTTTAACCTATTTATTTAAAATATGTATAATTCTTGATTCGATTCAAAGTATTAGGCGAGTACTTCAAATAAATTCAGTAATTTAAATATTTTCCAAAATAGAATTTTGATTTAACAATTAATGTTTTGCAAAATGTCATTCTCAAATCTTGACGTTTTCTATTAAACTATAATTATTATTTTCAATATATTGAAAATAAATAGCTACCTTCATACATTATAGCCTATATGTTATTCTGATGTATGAGCTACATTATTGTAAAGTTTCCTTAAAATCCATTCAGAAGTTTTTGCGTGAAAGAATAACAAACATACATACATCCATACAAACTTTCACGTTTATAATATTAGTAAGATAAGATTATTAGCCTGAGGGGCAGTTGTTCCTTCCGTTAAATATTCGGTGGAGTAAGAGCAACAGTGAAAATAGTTTGGTAAAATATCTATTGTTCAAATTTCTCAGCTATGGGATATACTCTTAATATTTCATGGTGAATGAACCACAGAATAATAATACGTATCTAACTGATTAATATCTTAACACAACCGAATATTGATTTATATGTTCTAGTCCAATTAATCGGTAGTGACCGGCAGATTTATGTATGATACCTATTACGAGTAGGTATACCTAGCCATTAAGGCACACAACTGGGCTGGAAGTTAGCTATAAATAAGGCTGACGTGTTTATTGTCGTATCGGTTATATTTCGGTTAATTAATAGTTATTTAATGTCTTGTCATGTGTCAAAATTGCCGAAAATAACCATTCATCAGGAGCCGTTGACGCGTGTGAATAATAGAGCGGACACCATATTCATTTAAAAAAAAGTTTTATCTTTATATGAAATAATTTACATAATAAAAATAATAAGTCATTAGTCATTACATTATGTTTGTATGCGTGCTTTTATACCAAGATATCTGTATTACCGGGTTTTTTATATCTTTTTTCGACATAGGAGGTATTTCAACACCTTCTTATAACTTATCCATACGATAACATAAATTAATAAATAAACAAATAATAGGGAAAAACTCGGGCAATTTTCCGATACATAAATAAATACACAAGGAGAAAAATTTTATTCTAAAATACTATCATTTTATTCGTAAAAACGGTTAAAAACGGGACTGAAGTTCTTACGGACAAATTAAGTGTTTCAATGTTTATTGGCGGGAAAATGTAAGAATAAACATTGAAACACTGTTAATTCGTTCGTAAGAACTTCAGTCCCGTTTTTAACGGTTTTTACGAATAAAATGATCGTATTCTCGTATAACCTATATGCCCAACATATTTACATGGTTGACATTTGTCCATTTGTCACACGAGAACGGGACGCTTCTATGACTCGTGAGTTCAACGGCTCGGCTATGGAACGATTTAACGGCCTCTGTATTTCCTCCTTCCTAAAATATGGGTCTCTTCAAGACTCGTATTAACTCCTTCCACTCCTCAAAATATTTTTATTATTTTACTCATATCTCATATAAATATATCATATTATTTTTCTCATGGCCTCCTGTGCGGATTTAATGAAAAAAATGTATATGCATATGTAATTCTAAATAAATTTTGTGTTTGATAATTTATTTTTTTTAAATTTTAATACTATTAGGAATTGCCCAACCTAAAAAAAAGCCAAGTATTCCATTATGAATAAAAATTAAAAAAAATCGTTTTTAATATTGCAATATCTCGGATATGTCCGTAACTCATGACTTTGTTCTTATTAAAGAATTTGTTTGGCAGATTTTATATTACTTCCTTAACTGCGATATTACTGTACAACAATTATCATTAGCCACGGAGATTAATAGCGTAAATAATTATATCATTATAAAATAAACATTTACTTATTTGGACGTGTCCCACTTCTGTAAGCCCTAGATTCGTAAAAACCAATACTAATCTACGTCTGAAGTGTCCATTTTTTATATTTCAATCATGCTTGAAAATACGCAGGTGATTTTTTAATTTCAACCTGAAGAAATTTATGTACGAGTACTTATTGCCTACACGCCGTTGCATGAATTCAAAGATCATTGGGAGGAAAAAAACAATAATAATTTCTCGAGTTTATATACTAATCTAATGGGTGTGTAGACTATAAAAAGCAGTGATGCACAACCTTTTTCACGGACAGGCCATTTACCGACGTTAGCGGTTCGCACAGACTACTACTAGTGTTGCGGATTGTATAGGAAATATATTTTAAATCGCGTAATATTTTTATGAAATGTATGGCAAAATATAATGTAGTGATCTCGAAGTACACAGATAAAACGCCGCAGGCAATTTTTTTAAAGTTCTAGATTATCAAACCAAAAAATTCCGTCGATTTTCATTATTCTTGAATATTACGAAGCATATTTAACATATGCCCCGATACTCTTTGGTTTTTCAAAATAAAACGGAAATCGTTGATAATTTTGATCATAGCACCCTGAAATTTGATCGATGGCAATTAACTGAGAAATGATTAAATTTTAAATGTGAATATTGCTCAGGAGTCACAACTGCTCCCGTTTGAAGCCAGTGAGACTATGGCATTCCCAATTTCGTGAAGAGAGGATACGGGGGAGAGGGGTAGGGAAGTACGTGGCCATTCACATCTAATCACCAGATACGACTAAAGCCATTCCAAGCAATTTATTTATTTATTTATTCACGCTCTAATGGGCCTTTACATGAAAATTTTATACATTGGTTACAGTAATTAGGTACAAAAATGCAGTTGTAATAATTGTAAAAAAGCAACACCTATGAATGTAACAAAATTTAGTGAAAACTAGCTAAATTAGCTAAACACTAGAAAGTTGGTTCTATATAAGATAAGCATAAAGTAATTAGTAGAAAGAGATTTAGAAAATTAAATAATAAGAATAAGAATGTATCTACACATATAAAAAAATAAAATAATAATAATTAAATACAATGTTACAATTCTGAATGACAGTCTCACACCAGGGCAATACTGATAGTATCTTCAACTCTGGAACTTGCCCAAATCTACTTTTTTTATTTTTAGTCAATAAATTGTGAAATAATACAATTTATAATTTCAAAAAAAAATATTTGGGCACCCAGGGTGTTGAACCAACGAACTTCGGATTGCTAGTCGAGAGCCTCACCCCTCGACCACGGAGGGCGTCAATGTCATCTGATGCCAATATTGACGCGTCGAATGATTTAATAAACAACATATGAATTATTCCCTAACTGTCCCAATTTCTTAGATGTCTTTGTGTTTTGTTTAAAAGTAGATTATAGTAATTCAATAAATATATAAATTCTTTTTTAGCATAAAATTACCCCTTTAAATACTCGTTTTTTTAATATTATATAATTTCGGAAATATATTTTTTTATAATACAAATTTTTGATACTTACCTAAATAGTTCGTAAGCCGCTAGTTGCGCATCACTGGTATGAAGTATATAAGTCGTGATTGAGTCTAGGAGTCTAAAGTAGTGTATTCTAAGATCGATCAAAATGTTAAATTATAACCTAAAAATATCAATCAAGTGGATGTATTCGTGCTATTTGCTTTTATTCATATTACGTTTGGGTTTTATCGCGTTTCATAGGGAGTTTCTAAGATTATCTATATCAATAATTATGTGTTGTTAATAGGTAATCGATTTGAGAATGTTTTGTTCTACTTGTTGGCCTTAAATTGGCCGTAGGCGCAATGTCTAAAATGCGTTAAGGGGGTTTTATCCCCCTTTGTAGGGGGGGGATGCTAGATTAAAAATTGGAAAAAGAAATCATGCGTTACTTTATTACAGTTTTAAGTGAGATTTTTTAAGCTTAATTCAGGTGGAGTTACGCGGTAGTTTATAATATTTTTTATTAAATATTGTTCTTCCTTAAAATTAAAAAAAAATTCTATGTTAATAAAATAAAATTCACCGTGAATTTATTGGTATCTGTAGGTAGGTACTTAGGTAGGAAAGATTTTGTAAATGATGTCGTTTAAAGTTTTAAAATTTTTATCAATTAATTTTTTTTTCACTTCGAGTAGGTACCGCACAAGAGTCCTGACTGTTCCCGTCTGGAGCCAGTAAGACTACGCCATCCACAAGCGGTGTATGTCGTGATACTGAAGGTAGTGGGGAGAGAAAAGCGATGGGGAGGAGGAAGGCGGAAAAGTACCTGGCTATTCAGATTTGATCACCAAACACTTTATTTTTCTCGGAGTGTGTGGAGTTAATCTAAAAAAAATAATAACCATGACACTTCGATTCTGAGTTGTGGTCTTTCGTATTACTTAGGTAGGAGGAATCCAAATCTTATCAGCTTATTTGGAACCTGAGAAACTTTACATTTATTTATTCTTCTTCTTCTTTCGTATGATGGGGGGTCAGAGGGGGACATCTAGGTCTGCGAGCCAGTCCAGGGCCTCAGGCGTCCCCCTGTGGATCTCATGAATCCCGCCGGGGAATGAATGGAGCGGGTATTCGTTGACCGCATGTACGGTGGTCTGCACCGCACCGCATTCGCACATCGCCGACTCTTCAAGGCCCCATCTATGCATCACATGGGCACAACGGCTATGGGAGCACCTTATCCTATTGATGGCGGACCAGAATTTACGAAGTAATGAGAACCCAGGCTTTCTCTCAGTGGGGTATTGTACGAGATGGACATTTTCCACGTTGGACGATTTCCACTCAAGTTTCCACCTGTCTTCTGGGGTGAGGGGTGATCGAAGGAGTCTTTCTCCTTCCGTCCAGAAAGGTTTTTTTATTAAAATCAAGGTAATAATATCACAGTATCATGTTATAAGTTGGAATTTGTAATTTTTAATCTAATATTACGATTCTGATAATCGTGAGTTTCAGTTATACTTCGGTTCGTCACGTTACAAGTTTGCTGATTATCGTCTTATTTACAATATATACATTTAACTGGACTTAACGTCCGTTCTAATGGATACTCTGTGTTTATCTGCGGCAGGGAAATTGATCACTGAAGATGCCCACCTATTGTCCCACCTGGATATGATCGGCTATCTTCGTAACCGTTCGGGTATTAGGCCCGAACGAGCGACTTATGACTCTCTCATATAGTACAACTTCACTGACCTCTGTTGAGATAGATTTATCAAAACTTCACAAAAATACCTATACCAATGGCATCTATTGAAAGTCATTAAAACTACATAAATATTCATATACACTTTACTACCTATTATACATATATATTGTTTTTTGTAATTTCAATACAATGTATCCGTAAAATGATTTCTTTATGTTAACATTTTTATGACAGCTGTACAATTATACAATCCAATAACCAACCTGACAACGCCCGACTACATACTCCCATATAAGCACAAAAAATCATGTCAGTTTAGTTTTCGCCATGACGGGAGTCAATCACGCAACTTCCACTAGTAAACCATTAAATAGAGCCATATATAAACTTTGTATAACGTGCAAATAATATGAATGATCTCATATGTGTTTAAGTGCATAATGTAACGTTGTTAGTACACGACCAGGCCTTCTAGCACACTCGATCGATAAGGATTGATAGGATAACTTTCGGTAACTTCTCATATCACAGGGAAGTTGAGTCCTTTTTTTTTCTTTTTTTTATCAATGTTCACCTGCAAACTTAAATAGATACCAGATATTTTTTTTTTTTAAAGTTCGTTTTGATAATTAAATTAATTCTACAAGTTAAAATTTTATTAAGCGAAAACCCTTAAAAAATACTGGTATTTGAGTTTGCATGTCATGAACATATTTTTTATAAGTCAAATTATTTTTCACTCAACTTCCTTATTGCAGGTCGCTAAAGATGATTGTATAAACAAATGTTGATGTCGAATATATTAAGGATACTTAGTCATTGTGAACTGTCACATATTCGTTAGCGATCTGCAGTCTAGCTAATGAACAATGTGAAGTTACCGAAAGTTTTCCAATCAATCCTTATCAATCGAGTGTGCTAGGGGGCCATATATGTGTTATCACTACGTTTCTATATTTGTGTCGCAAAATGGATTGAAAAAAAGGTTTATCTTAGCTATATGAAGTTCACTGAAGGCAGATCCGACGTCGGATCTGCCAGATCTGCCCTGATGATGGACACTGCAACGCTGTCCGAAACGTCGGCTAAAGAAGGAGGTAGCACAACACGGCATAACACCCCAAAAACAAACAACGAAAATGCTTTTGGCCGTGAAAATCTAAAAACGTTATTTATATTATTTGCGAGTAAGGTAGGATAGGCAGTGCTATTTTTGCCTATGTGAAATGCACGCCTCTAAGTATGAGTATTGAGCAATGTATCTTTACCAGTTAACTTTGCAATATAAACAATTAAAAAAAAAAAAAAACTGCCTTCTTCTCATCTTTGACCCAAGAAGCCATCTAATAAATCTGAGTACTATAAGTTAACAGATGTCCAAAGGCTTGCCGCCAACAGACAGGCCGCTCAACACACATAGTGTTTTATGTCTAACTGAGATAAACAATAGACAATAAGAACGGACACACGATTGTGAACACATGCAATCATCTATGAATCGCGAAAAAAAAGATCACAACAAACAAGGGGATTTCTGATTGCCTAAACCAGTGGTTTTCAAAGTGGGCGGAATAATTTCCAGAGTAATATAAATACCACCATACATAAATTTTGGCTTCTAACTGGCTGATAACTATATCAGAGTAGCCAGAAAGGACCTTCCAAATCTTCCTATTACCTATTTCCTCCTCTTCCTAACAATATACCCCAATAGGAAATAACATTCTTCCCCTGACTTAATTATTTTTCATGTTCTCCATAACCACTCGAACGCTTTTTGGCACAATATGCACTATTTCCAAAACCACGGATTGCTTTGCTGCCAAAATATGGAAAATATTCTGTAGATTCTTTAAAATGTTTTAAAGTTAACGATTTTATAATATTTTTTTAAATATAATATGTGATAACAGATAAAAGATAGTTGAATTCATTGGCTCTAAATAAATATAATCAGTTTTGTATATCTCCAAATTCAAATTCGGAGGTATGACTTTTTTAATGTGGCAAAAAAATTTCCTTGAGCAATCAGAGAAAAAAGTTTTAAATTGCTCTGTCGCTCCAGTGGTTAACACGACTAAGAACCAATATATTACGGAAATTACAAATTTGAGGTACATGCATGTATGTATAAAAAGGTATGGGGGGCAGTTTTATTACTTTGTGACATGCGAAAAAAGATGGTTACTGAATTGTCTGTAGGTAAGTGAAGTTGAAAATGTCGATGGTCAATGCAGAATCGTTAAGCAGTTAAGTGGCTATGTCGATTGGCGTGTTCTGATAGGCATAAGTTCTCACTATATAAAATACATGGAATATAAAAAAGAGCATGGGATCTCCCATAAGAATACTAGTTAGGCACATATCTATTGCATCAGAGATTACCTAAAACATGTCTGTTTTGACTGTTATCGCGTCGTTTGAAGCCTGCTTCGGTAGCTCAGTGGTGTCCGATAAGACAGGGCACATTTTGCAAGTGTTTACAATCTGGTATTAATTTTTTAAGTTTAATTTTAGAAAGCAACAAATCGATCAGTCAACTTTCTCCGCAAACGAATTGATCATAATAACACCATTAGGCTCAATTTACTTGACAGGACTAATCGCTCAGTATCACAGATTATCTGTCAATTTGAGAAATTATTATTCTCACTGAATATCTTTAATAATATCTTCATTTTTTTTTCAAGAAACGATTAATAGTAAATTCGAGATAATTCGCAGAAAGAAGAAAGTAGTACAATTTATAAAACTTTGAGAATCAGTGGTGTAAACACACACTACTAACCACATTAACCTGCAGTGAACCGCATTGGACACCTTGAAATTAAAATTAACCCTTTTTATTCTTCAAATATAAAAAGCCATATTTTATTTTAGAATGAACAATAACAGTCTGAACGTTTTATTTTAATGTTGAATAGAAAATTGGGAACATGTAGAAAGTATAACTAACAAAGAAGTGAATTTAATGGCGTCACGTTTTGCAGCATCCCTTTCAACAGCAACGTATCACAATGTGCAAGCCCGGGCTGTGTAAATAAACCCAAACTTGATGGGAATTACACCCCAAAAATTGAATTTAACCTCTCGAAGGCCAGGTATATTTGGAAAAAAACGCGCGAAATTATCTTCCCGGCTTTTGCTCAAATATTGTATAAAAACAAAGGAATTGTTTTTTTTGTGATTGTTTTCTGTTTGCCAGATAATATACCTTATTATTCATATATATTTCATGATAATATCGTTACAAGTTTTCCCAGAATAGCCATTTTTAACAAAAAAATGTGAAAATATTTCCCATTCGACAAAAAAATGTAAATAAAATATATTCATACGAAAATGATCAATTTTTTTTATTTCTCTACAAACCTGAATACACACCCTACATGAAAAATTCAATCCAATTCAAAGGTGTTTTCGAAGAAGTAATGACATAAATACTTGCTTGAAAATGAAATGACAGTTGAAAACCGTTTGTAAAAGTGACGCCAAGTTGACCATAGATATTTATTATAAATTATTCAGATGGGTTGGCGCTATGCGGATTTTTGCTATGTCAAGACCGAGAACGGCGCAAGCGATTCTGACCTTGTTCTTCATTCAATTTCTTTATACATAAGGGACAAAATCGTTTCAAAAAAATTTTTTTTTAAATTTCGACCCGCGGCTACCGGTGGGCGAACGGCAGTCGAGAGTAAAGATAAATTAACTTTACGTAGACACAAAATCTCAATATGTAAAAATTAATGATTCTTTGTTTGTCCCTAATGAGTTCCTAAACCATTCTTCCGATTGCGATGAAGATTTGGGGATTTGATGTGTGTATGCCTGGGATGGATTCTATATATAATAGTGAGCTCTGGCGTTATGAAATTATTTCCTGTACTAATTTTCCGATTTTGATGAAACTTTGTAGATTTGAGGTGTGCATGCCCAGGATGGTTTCCATGTATCGCGGTGAGCTCTGAAGTTATGAAATCTGTACAAAAAAATTGCAATAGGTGGTACGCGATTTGTTTGAAAAGTGAGTGTATTTTATACAGTTTAGAATAAATTAAATTTAGTTTAGCTAGTATATATTTAAAAAATGGCAATCAGCAATGGACTTAATGCACTTCAAAGACTCCCCTTATAGAAGGAAGTCTGCTACATAGGCGGTCTTTAGATGTTCACCGAATCGTTCAGAATTACCGCGCACGTTTTAATAATATTTTGAGATACTGGTTAGGTTATGAAGTTGATCCGACCAGAGAAAAATTCACAATAAATTACAAATCAAATAATTAAAATTTTGTATTCAAAAGGACATTTCAACGCCATCTGTAGTCCATATATGGTCCATCCGCATTTCACGGGTACAATACCTACGTACAGACCGCCAAACAACAATTTTGATGATACCTATACATATTTTGTAATTATTATCGAGATCAAAACTTATCAAAATTACCAAAGCGGAGTTGCCATTTTTTAATAATGTCTTTAAGTCGGTAACTACTAGTTGACATGATTAAATGGCGAAATAGAAAATTTGACTATTCGCAAAAATTCCCAAAAAATTCTATCACTATCATCACGGTTATAACAGTTTAGTGTAATGAACCCTGCAGATTTCGCTTAGATTTTTCATAGACCTTATTTAAATTTATTAAACGGAGTCCATAGCAGGTATACGAAAGGAAGGCTCTATCAAATTGATTCAAGTAGAGCAGAGAATGCCCTGCGATGTAGTGAAAATCAACATTATTATTGGACAAGCAAATTAGACGTGTTCAATTATTCTCTTCGCGTTTAGAACTACATGAATACAGAGATAAGTACAGTTATTACTCTGACAGGTGTTTCTACGTCCACCGAGGCTGTGTGGTCTAGTGGTCCATGCTACAGACACGCAAATTGCTTGATTGTGTTTAAATTCTAAATCTGACTCGAACTAGACAAGAGAGAAGCAATATTGTAATGTTTTTAGACATGTTTTGGAAGAAATGTGTTCTTATTGCTGTATTCACTTTGAAATTATTTTCATTGACATGACATGTGGAATCTATCTAAAATAAATTAAATAAGAAGTCCGGACCCATTTTTTTTTTAAATTTTCAGTTCGATAAATGTCGACGCACGAAAGGAAAAATACAAAATAGAAGTAATTTCATGGGTTTACACTTCAGAGCTTAAATTGTAAGCAAATTTGGGAGGCGGTTGTGGGTAACCCCACCCCTCCCTCCAGGAACCATTTATTGGATTACTAACACAACTGCCATATGTCACCCCAACGGGTTCGCTACGTTTGGTGACTGGGGTGACTAGTGAGTAATGGTACATGGGGTGTGGTTTATACGGATCTTGGCGGCGGATGCGTCTGCCCACCAGCTTCGTTAGAATTAGGAGAGACTAAAAAAACACTCCCTTTAGACCCAAAATAAAATCAAAGTGGTAAAGCCATACTCTCACTGCATCCGGAGGGTTGGGAATCTTCTGCAGTATTCACATAAATATCATATTATAAAAAAAACATTCCCCTTCTCACTCCCTTTCGCCCCAAAACACAATCGAAATGGAAATATCATAGTCTCACTGGCTCCGGACAGTTGAGACTCTTCTGTAGTATTCACGTAAACATCAAATACTATAAAAACACTCATATTTTCACTCCCTTTGGCGCTAAAACACAATCGAAATGAGAATGCAATAGTCTCACTGGTTCCGAACAGTTGGGACTCTTTTGCAGTATTCATATAACAAATTAAAAAAAAACACTCCTTTCTCACCCCCTTTAGCCCCAAAACACAAGCCATAGACTCACTGGCTCCGGACAGACGGGACTCTTTTACAGTATTCACGTAAACATCAACATACTATAAAAAAACACTGCCGTTTTCACTCCCTTTAGCCCCAAAACACAATCCAAATGGGAATGCAATAGTCTCACTGATTCCGAACAGTTGGGACTCTTTTGCAGTACTCATATAAACATCATAATAATAAAAAAACACTCCTTTCTCACCCCCTTTAGCCCCAAAACACAAGCTATAGACTCACTGGCTCCAGACAGATGGGAGTATTCAAATATACATAAAAATACTAAAAATACACTCCCATTCTCATTTCCTTTAACCTCAAAACACAATCCAATTGGGAATGCCAAAGTCTCACTGGCTTCAGAAATTTGGGACTCTTCTGCAGTATTTATATATAAACATCGTAATTATTCATTTAAAGCTTCAAATCTCTTTTTCCACCCTTTTGGGAACATTTAGAATTGATCAGGATGTATGCAAATTTTACCGAGAGAAATGGTCTTCAACATATCAGCTTGTTGATAAACGAAAATAATATGCCATTTAAAATGTGTTGGGAGAAAGAAATGGCGGCTGGACCGGTTTACCTCTTAATTTTAATGCTTCTCTTAAATCAAAACAAAATACAGATAAGTGGTTTTCACCAAGTGAATTGATAAATATTTAAGATGAACGATTAAGTTATATGAAAATTTAAAAGATAAGAAGCAATTTTATTTTTATTTCTTAGTATATTTTTTCTAGACCTGTTGAACCAGTTTTTTTATATCTGCATTTAATATGGATTTCATCAACAATGCTATAGACAAGTGATATTTGAGGCGTATGCGTGGTCAAACCATTAATGATCATGTTTCAACAATGTGGAATTCCAGAAAGAATACATGGCCCATGTAAGCGCAATGGTTATGATCCATTAACCAGCGGCAGAGAATTCAAAATTCAACTTGCGATCCCCCCCTTGCAATTGTACAGAGCGGTTCCGATGAGAAAAAATTATTATTCTCCGTACCAAAATTTTTAACTAATAACTCAATATCCACTTTATTTCATTAAAAATGTGCTTTAATATACCTGCATTCATGTAAGCAATAAAAATGCTCAAACGCGTGATGATTACTTTCTTAATATCGTCTACTTCTTGTAAGTATTTTTTGATGATAAGTATTTATGATTTTTTAATAATGTCTAAGCAAAATAAACGTGTAAAAAAATAAATATTTTATTTTGTAAGACCGTCAATAAATAAACCAATTCAGGTATTTTCGTCACAAAACACATATTCGGATTTTTTTAATGATTTTATTTGAACTACAATCAAAATTTTGAAAACTGGCTCTAGGTAATAAGGTAATGTATTGATTTGAAATGTGTGTTGTATAATACAATATTTCTTTTGAAAATTTAACAAAACCCGGTTTCACAAAATTAAAAAAATTGACTTAGATAAAATAACAGTTTTTCGAAAACAAATTGTTTTTTGGTAAAACAGAGTCAATACGTCTAGAATTTGACTTAAAAAGGAAAAAAAATCCGGTATTCTCTGTTTATACCATCTTAAGATTAAGAAAGGGACAATTATTTATATAATATAGAGCAATTGAACGAAGAAAATATATTATAATTATCGACGCCCGAGGAAGACAAGAATATTAGAATCAAGTGAATCAAATAAACGGAATATGTCCAGAGATATAAGAGACAGTGCATGAATGTGAATGAAACAAAAATTTGAAAACAATCCAAAACGAGAATGAACTGAGCCATACATTGTTTTCAAAACCACTCCACTTCCAAATGCACCTTTAGCATTGAATCCATTGATATTCTCCAAACATTTAATAATCTATGTTGCAACTCAAATTTCATCAAGGAGTTTAATCAATCCGCATTCACAACTCTACACTACAAAAAACAATTCAGACCTATCTATTGGATAACCAACACCCCTGCCATACATCACCCCTAATGGTTCGCTACGTTTGGTGACTTAGTCGGACTTTATCGACCCATATTCCTATCCACCACTCATACCTTTTCCTTCCTGGCACTTCCTCGCCATCCTTTCCCTAAAAGGAGCCTCCACACAGCATCCCAAAATATTATGCAGACTCTGAGAGATTTTTTTTGCCCCAGGGCCTCCTAGTAAGTAAGAGATAATGTAAAAAAATCTTTCCTACTCATTTTATCTACGCACTGCGTGTTTCTAAAATAATGAATAAATCGCACTCCATTATTAAAAGAATTAAAAAATCTAACAATTCTAATAAAACTATAATGCTCTATATCCAATCTCTCATGCACTTAAGTCTTTAACACTATTAAAATATACAAATATACATTTCCCTGGCAGTTACATAGTTGAAATTCAGGTACCAGGACAACATCTCAGCTAACAGGTTCGGCCTAACCTAAAATAAAGTTATGCAGACATAAAATGTTTATGTAGAACGCGTCAGTTTGATGAATATGGAATGAAACCGACCGTGACAACTTAATCCATCAACTTCCGTCAAGATATCTACGAACTGCGCAGGTGTGGATGCGCAGAAATACATTTCAACCGGTTAGTTGGGAGTGATGTTGAAATTAAACAGCGTATTAGATTTTTTAATGTCAGGGATTCATCAAAGAGTTGGGGGGCTCAATTTTAGAGGCTTCTATGTGTACCGCCGCCCCAGAAACCATTAGGGTGCCGGAGTTCATAAGATGAGCTTTGTCTAGGTCTTGGTGAGCTGTGGCTTACACCAGCTGCGTGGCAGGCCGTATCGGGAGAGATTGGCTGAGGGAGACCTTGAAACGCAGTGGGAGGGATAGATTCAGACGTCCGTCACTCTTAAAGACACTGATCCACAGATTTCTACCCATCACTCATACCCTTTTCCTCTCCTATAAATAAAATATACTACTGAAGGAATGCGGTTATTATTTCGGATACAATAATTTATCTGGGTTCACGACGAGTTCATTGAAAACGAGTTCAACCTAACCTAACCTAACCTAACCTAACCCAACCTAACCTAATCCAACCTAACCTCTCGTTGTCAATGAATTTGCTTTCGATGTATTGATTTTCGATCAACTCGTCGGTTACCATTTCTCTGTATATGTATAAACATAATATATTTTTTCTACATTAGTTCCACAAAGGAGGCCCTGAGGAAAAAAATCCCTCTGGGCCTATGTCGTCTTTGGAGATGCTGTGTGGAGGGTATTTTAAAGGATATTAAAGGAGAGGAAGTTCTGGGAAATAAAAAGGTTTAAGGGATGGTAAGAATCTCTGGATCAATGTGTCCAGGAGTGACAGACGTGTGAATCTATCTTTCCCACTTGGGTCGAGAGAGTCCGGCCGGGGAGATCGAAAGATCTCCCGATACGGCCTACCACGCAGATAGCGGGCAGATGCATCCGCTACCACGACCCGGTCAAACCTAACCCGTGAACCCGGGCACCCCTGTTAAGTCACCAAACGTAGCGAACCACTTGGGGTGACCTATCGCAGAGGTGTTGGTTGTCCAATACATGGTTCGCGAGGCGGCGGTACCCATACACGCCTCCCAAATTAATATACATTAATAACAATACACAACTATTGCTCAAAGCGTTGAAATGGTGTTTTTAACCATCAACATCTAATTTATTACACATTGTCTAACAAAAGAACATCGATACTTGGGTTAAAGGTAATTACTAACACGTGTTTTAAACTAGAAATGATACCCTTTTGTTTCAATTCACTGACCCTTGTAAGAAATGTGACCTTTTGTTAACAAAGAGCATAGACCATTAAACGCTGATGAAGGTTACTTAATCAATTTGCCGTTAGGCTGACCTTAAATTAAATTAAAATAAGAAAATAAGATAATGTTGGTAGTTCTTAGTCGAAGTATGATACAATTAAATATGACTGAATCGGATAGGGTCCCATTAACTCAGTGGTATATAGAGCACCACCCCGGCAAGGTTAAGGTCCTGAGTTTGATTCCTAGGTGTGATCGAATCTTTTTAAGATTAAGGCTAATATTGTCTTCTTTAATTACAAAAAAAAAAACTTTTCATTTAACGAAATAGAAATATTGAATAACCATGACGGGGACTCCTGTTCTGGACTTTCGAAGAGCCTAATTTATACGTACAATGTAATTCTTTGGTGTTAAAAATAAGAATATATTTGCGACTTATCCCAAACTTAGGGTTTTTGGTCTAATTTAAGAACTGCCCTAGTGAGAAACAAAACAATACTTAAAATGACTTTACCATTTGAAAAATCTTTCTCTGCCGCATTTTCAAACCCTTTCCAATTCTATTTGTCCAATAAAATTCAATGGCATGAGATATAATTGCTTAGTCCCAATAGTTACCAGTAGTGTGACGCTATAGTAGTAACAATTTGGGATGCGGGTATAGGTACCGCTGCCCCGGTAACTATTTATTGGATAACCAACACCTCTACCATAGCTCATCGCTAAGTTTGGTGACTTATAGTTCATGGGGTGAGGTTTGTCTGCCTTCCAACTGCGTGGCAGGTCAGATTGGGAGAGACTGCTTGAGGGAGACATTTTGACCTCCCCAGCAGGATTTTCTCAGAACATCTCCTTGCACCGGAGTGGGAGGAAAAGGTGCATACGTCTGTCACTTCTAAACACACCGACCCTCAGATTCCTTACATATCCCTCCTATACATCCCTCTTAGTTTTTTTGTCTGAAATTCCTCTCATTCCTTTCCGAAATAGAGCCTCCACACACCATCTCCAAAGATGCCATAGACCCCGAGGGGAATTATTTTCCTCATTGGCTTCTGTGTGGAGCTAATGTAAAAAAAATTGTCAAAAACCTTCAATCCCATACAAATGATATGGAAACATTCAAAACACGCAAAAAGAAAATATAAAATTTATCGCAGTACCCACGAAAAAAGTATCGTAATCGAAACTTTTCTACGGGTTGTGCGATATTATAATAAAATTGTAATATTTGTAACTTCAGGATTGCATCTTGACCGTGCGTTGATGTCTTTTATACCAGTCTAAAAGTTTGATATGCAATTTATATAACTTTCATTATTCTGCATTTTTTCTTATGCGCCATAAATCATTATTATTTTTGACGATTTTTAATTATATCACATGGCTGCACTTTAATTGCTATCAGAGGCGGGCGGTGCCGTGAAAAAACCAGTCAAGTAAGTTTTTCACATTACCTACAGACTGCATTTTTTTTCACAAATTTCTGTTGCATGGACACAACTCTGAAGGCTATTCTTATAGTGTATCTATAGCATTATTATATAGATGAATTGGGATGGAGGAATATTTGTCAAAATTCATAAGTTAACACAATCTGTGAATTATCTCGGGTACGTCGTTAGAGGAAAATTAAAATGCCGTGAAGGACAAAAAATCGAAAATTCTAGGAAGTGCTTCTTTTAAGACCTATTTACGACGTATTTTAACAGGATTTTTACTCAAATATTAAAAATCAGTGAAATACAGTTATTAAAGAAATTTACGAAATACGAGTATTCTGAAAGATCTATTCAATGTTATTTTACAATATTAATTCATAATTATAGGTCGACAAAAATAGGAGATACGATTTTTTGACAAAATAAAAACTTTGTGTTCGCTCTCCTGAATAATTAACATTTTATTCCTTACAGCATTTCAAATTTCCGTGATCGACATGGAAGAAGAGGCATTGGACAATTGTACACGCTTTTTCGATATCAGTATAATGTTATTTATTCCATGAATTGGGATGGCAGAATAACAGTCAACCGTGTAATTTCCACAATGTGGTGATGAAGAAGAAGCATTGGAAAATAGGTCGCTTTGTTTTATTTTGTTTTCTTTTCAGTATATCGTGCCGTCTCTCATAATAGAGTTTAGTCCCCCGGTCGTTAAGCATTTTACCACAAAAAGCTTATATATAGTAAAATTATTAAAAAATCAAGCACCAAAGTTCACCTGCTAAACTCAAGACCAATAGAGCGAAGGAGCATGGGAAGGCCAAGATTAAGATGGAGCGATAACATCCTCAAACACATATCCTCTTTGGAGCTTCTAAGCTGGAGAGAGCTGGAATAAAACCGAGATTAGTGGAGGAAGGCTCTTAAAGAGGCCAAGACCCACCAAGGTTTATAAAGCCAAAAGTGATGATGATGTTGATGGTCAAATTATAAAGATGTATTCCTATTTTATAGAAAATCATGAAAACTGTCAAAAAGCACGTAACGTCACTGATTTGCGACCATTATTTTATTGAGGGCTTGGAACAGTTCCAGTGATATCTTCATCGTTATTTATGATCCTTTATAATTAGCTGTCAAACAAGATTTTGACAGCTCGATCCCGTCACTGGCGGACCATATCATGCAAATAATAAATTTTGTGATTTATTATATAGTAAACGTTTTTTATTGATGAACAATACACGTTTAAATCGCCTTATTGTAAAATTAAAGGACAGTAAATCGGTTTAGTTACACGCTATGCATAAAACTACTGCGACTAAAGATCTCCACGTATTAAATAATATTTTAAAATTTAGACAAGCAATACGACGGACAACGGAGGAATACTATGACGATTACAAAAAAAAATTCAAAATTAAAATGCTCTAATTCCACCTTATAACTTTTCTTTTGTTTGATATTATGTTTTTGCTCATTATTCCTTTGTATCATTTATAACTTTAACCTATATTTTTATTATTGTATTAAATTTTCTTATAAAATTAACAATTTTTTTTGTAATAATATTTGTTTAATTTATAACTTACCTATATTTTTATTACTTTTATTTTTTATAAAATTACTAATAGTTTTTGTAATAATATTTGAAAATTAAATACACGCAAAAATTTATAGTTGCGCTCAACTAAGCACGAGCATCTGCTTTATTAGGAGAGTGATTGAAATATTATGTTATATTATGTTGTAACTATTGTAACACTAAAGTAAATATTCAAACCAAAAAAATTAAAAAATAAATAAATTTATTATAGTATATTTTACAGGATTATTATTTGATTTTGTTCGATAATCAACAAACCAACACTCCTGCCATTGGTCACTTTAATTAGTTCTCTACGTTTGATGACTTAGCAGGGGTGTTCACGTTTGCCTACCAACTGCGTTGTGGGCCGGATCCGGAGAGATTGTTTGAGGGAGACTGTTTGACCTCTACAGTCCGACTCTCTCGACTCGTCACTCTACACTGCAGTAGGAGGGATTGAATCATACGTCCGTCACTCCTGGACCCATTGACCCTATATTCCTACTCAGTCTTGATTTTTTTTCCTTCCCAGAACTTCCTCCTCCCTTTCCATAAAAAGACCCCCATTTAGAATACCCAAAGATGATATAGGCCCTGAGGGATTTTTTTCTTCAGGGCCTATTGCGTGGATGTAATGCAAAAAATCTGTATTTGAAATTTTGCGAAGTTTGAAGAAATAAAGTATTTAAATTTAGTCGTGAGTGTAAAGTTTATTAACGGTTACGTTTTTAGATTTTCACGGCCAAAAGCATTTTCGTTGTTTGTTTTTAGGGTGTTCATTATCAGGGCAGATCCGGAAGATCCGACGATTATGTTGTTTCATCAGGGCAGATCTTCTTGAGGCCCTAGCACTCTTGCTCTATAACGATCGATAGGATAACTATCGGTAACTTCTCATCGTTCCCCACGACAATTGCAGATCGCAAACGAATAGGTGACAGTTCACAATGACTAAGTGTCCTTAATATATTCGATATCAACTGTCGTTCATACGTTTGAGATCTGCAGTTGTCCTAGGGAACGATGAGAAGTTACCGACAATCGGTCGGTAACTTCATATCGAGCGACCGTGCTAGTACACTGAGGCCCTAGCACGCTTGCTCTATATCGATCGGTAGGATAACTATCGGTATCTTCTCATCGTTCCCTAGCATGACTACAGATCGCCAACGAATAAGTAATAGTTCACAATGACTAAGTGCCCTTAACATATTCGACATCAACTGTTGTTGATGAAACGTCGGCTAAAGAAGGAGGTAACGCAACACGGCATAACGCCCCAAAAACAAACAACGAAAATTTACTAACGGTGTTCATATGAAGGTTGAAAATGAAAAAAAAAAACATTTTTTTGCAATTTTTTGAAAAGCTGAAAATGATCCTGATGCAAACATTTTTTAAATACTTTCTGTTTCACAAATCCTACAATTTTATAATATCTTGCTGTTTTTCAAGTTTCTGCGATTGATTTTTGAAATTCGAGAAATTTTTTTAGAGAACCATAACATTTATTCGCTGTAGCGTAGTATAATGTATTCCCTTTCATTCGGCGTAATTGCAACGTCATAACAATAAAGCAAAGGTCACGGGATCGATGCCTGTTAAGTGCAATCCAAAATAATAATACGGCATTTTATCCGTACAAAAATACGTTTATTATACACAGAATGTATTATTACACCAAATTAAACTCAAATAATATTCGCAAATATGCGGCAATAAAAACTGCCATAAAAATATGCATTAAACTCGTTTCTTCAATCTTATCAAATAATTTGAATGCACTACGCAAAAGAGCAAAACATAATCGAACATCCAAATTGTGCACATTAAAATTAAATTAAACCCTACGTTCCTTTTTACAACTGGTTAAAAACTTTACAAAATTTTAGGCAAATTTGGAACAACACTATAAAATGAAGTCGAATTTGTCAAAATGTCAAACAGTTATCATCTTGTTTTAGAAATGGTAATATTATATATACTGAAACAATCAACAACAATTTTCCTACAATGCTTTTGATTTTTACTTTTTATAAAGTGGCTGTATTTTTGCTTATTTGCAGGGTAATTTTTGTCTGGGTGAATCTAACCTACATTCCGCTCAGCGTTGCCATGGCTACCGAAGTTTCTCACGACAGTAGAGCGGGACGGCTGCATGCTGAGTTCCACGAGTTTGAGAGAGATGCGTAATACACGTTTATCGCTTTTCATCGCTAACAAGAGTGGAAAGGTAGGGTGTTCAAGTTTTGGGGAATTTTATTATTTTTTAATATTTAACATACGCACGCACGCAATTTTTTCTTCTTTGTTTGTTATGTGACAACTGTCATTAAAATTTCCTAACTTTGCCGCAGGGGTACACGGAGAAAAATGTTATTCTAAAATACGATAATTTTATTCGCAAAAACGGAACTGAAGTTCTTACGAACAAATTAACAGGGTTTCAATATTTATTGGCGGGAACACGTAAGAATAATTTGTTGGTATACGTAATTTCGTACGTATACCAACAAATTATTCTTACACTTTCCCGCCAACACTGAAAAACTGTTAATTTGTTCGTAAGAATTTCAGTCTCGTTTTTAACCGTTTTTACGAATAAAATGATCGTATTTTAGAATAACATTTTTCTCCGTGTAGGCAGATAAGATAAATCGACACACGAATCTGTATCGACACATACTCTCCCTTCATTCACATATTCGATAGTGCTGGACATCAACGATAAATTATTTTACTAACCGACGAGCGTGCTCGGGTAACGCCCCTAATCAGCCTGCTGCTCGACGTCCTTGGTAACAGACAGGCGAACCGAGCATGTCCGCCGGACATTTTAATCCACACGTCACGTCACATGCGGACATGCTCGCTTGACACATGCTCGAACTGCTCGCCGCGGATATGCTTGCACGTCAGTGAAGGCTTTGCAGCATTCAGAAATGCCCGAAAGGGAAGATTAAGGTTGGAAACGATCCGACTTTTGCCTAACTACTGGATTAACTGAAACGATTGCACATGTTCCTCACAAGAATATCTGTATCCTGCAGCAACAACAAAAAATCAGGTAGATATCGTTTTAAACTGCCAATGAGTTTCTACAATGAGGTATGGAGCTTTGAAATGTTTATTTAACTTAAAAAAGAATACCAGAGGCAATATTTTAAATTTATTTATTAAGAAACAAGATTCCGACAAAATTGTGCTAACAACCGTTACGTAAAAAACAACTATTTTTTTTTGTAGAATTTTAGTTACTAATTTCTCGTGTGTATTATGACATATTTGGTGACTAGATCTGAGGAGTCAGACTCTTTCCAACCTTCTTCTGTGACATACCTTAAAATTGGGGATTCCATTGTTCTACTGGCTCCGGACAATTAGGAGCAGTTGGGACTCTTGCGCAGTATTTACATTAAAATACATAGATGTAAGAATAATGAATATAATAGAAGAAACACTTTTCCAATCGCATTGGATTATTATAGTACTATTTTTGAATATCTAAAAATAATATAAAAAAAAAATAAACTTCATTTATGATCACCCTATTCCATGTAATTTCGCAAAAACAAACCGTCCTTGTTGAGGTTCAAATAATAATTTGGTCCAAGCAATTTGAGACTGTGTGAGTGGGACAGGCTTACGCACCTGGCAGTGAGGTAGAGGGAGACGCTACGATTTTAATTGGAAATAATTCGTACGTAGTACACAGATCGTGGGAAAAAGATGGATGCAGATAAAATGCGTCGATCAGATAAGGACGGACGCATATCATTAAAAAAACAAATGAATGAAAATGCTCTTAAAATGATTGTCAATTTTAAAATAGACAAATCGATCCTATACGCTGGTATATACAGTACATAAAACAAGTTTTAACCTTAATGCATTTGAATGAAAATATATTTTATAATAGGGAAGATGACTGAAAAATATTTTGACTTATAAAAAATATGTTCATGTAGATGACATTCAAACTTAAATACCAGTATTTTTTTTTTTTTTAAGTTCGTTTTCATAATTAAATTAATTCTACAAGTTTGAATTTTATTAAAGCCCGCGAAAACAGCGGCACGAGCACAGCAGATTCCGTGACGTAACCCGGTCCTTGCTTGTTTGAAATATAAGGGAAATATTTACAATATTTACCGGAATTTCAAAAAAGTGCATTTTAATGGTTATTTTTTAAATTTAAAAACACGAAATGTCATTTTTCACTGACCGCTATGTTAGCAACTGTTGCAAGTTTCGTTGAAAAATGACATTTCGTGTTTTTAAATTTAAAAAATAACCATTAAAATGCACTTTTTTCGAAATTCCAATAACTGAATTGATTAGTACTAGTAAATATCTAACTACTACAACTTTTTAATTTATTTTTTTCGTCCATATTAAGTGTGTTCCGGTTTTGTAAATATTTTCCCTTATATTTCACACACGCAAGGGCCGGGTTACGTCACGAACTCTGCCAGCACGGTATTATGCACTTACGCCGTTTTCGCGGGCTTAATAAAATTCAAACTTGTAGAATTAATTTAATTATGAAAACGAAATTAAAAAAAAAAAAAAAAATACTGGTATTTAAGTTTGCCTGTGAACATTGATAAAAAAAGGACTCAACTTCGTTATTTAGTTATTCGGCGGTATATCCTTTCTGCACAACCTTCGGGGACAGTTAGTTACATTTTGTGTAAATAGGTATACCGTATTATCCCTAATCCGACTATATATTGCATGTAAGTATGCCGTGGGGCCAACTGCCCAGTGTTCAACTATCATGGATCCAATTAAAATAGATAATCGGAGTATATTAATACGATAATGCCCGTACGGTTCAAATTAAGGAACCCGACTCCGAGTAAATCTCCACGCCACACTGTATGGACACCGTTCTGAGCCGTCCGTGAACGTGCATTTTTCCACGGAGCTGCTGCCGTAATATACACACTTAGATCTCGCCCGTACACGTTTTGCAAACGGAAGTGGCGCCATCTATAATACTATATTTAATGGAAAAAGTATGAAGAAGAGGAAACATTTTTCGCTTTTATTCAATATTAAGAAGATTTATGTTCCTCTCATTATTTACGGTATTAATGTAAGAATGTCTACTATTATATATGTACCTATTAATTATAAGTATTCTGTAGTTTAATGTTAATAATAATAGTTAGTTTTGCAAAAGGGTGATGCTTTATAAATAGTCACCAACACTTAAACTGGGCGAAGCAGAACGAAAAGCCGCCCGCATGGCCTAGCAGCATAAACCCGCGGGGTGGGTTTTTCACTGCTGGTAATATTATATTATTTTAACAACATTGCATCCGATGCCCGATATGTCAATATGATGAATCTATTCTTGTTGAACAAACATTGATTACGACATCATCTGTAGTCTGCAGTCTCTGTATATATAACTGAACAGTTCGCTGTAGTCAAGTCTGGCTTTGTGGGTACCTTGCTTCAACTACTGGCATAACTACATAGTATTTTGCAGGTCTAAATACCAAATCGTGACCGAACGAAAGCTAATCGCGGAATGGATAAAGGTGCGATTATAACATAATATTCAATGGAATAATAATACCAAATCTAAATCGTTTTATTTGCTTATAACTGCGTATTTTGTTGTATTATTAATGTGAATACCGCAGAAGAGTCCCAACTGCTCCCAGTCGTCTAGCCAGGAGACTATGACATCCTAAATTGGGGTATGTGATGAAGCTGAAGGTAGTGGGGAGGTAAGGAGGTAGGAAAGGGAAAGGTAGGGGAGTACTATTAAGATCTGGTCACCGAACACGGATAAAGCCGTTTCAATAATGAATAGTGGTCTCATACCTGGGCGAAGCTGAAATTATCTTCCACTCTGAATATATATACATATTTTAATTTATTAACTGTGAAATAAACGAAATTAATCAAATTAAATTTGTATGCACACGCCGGGTTCGAACTCGTGAACTTTGAATTGGGAGTCCAGAGCCTTACCCATCGATCACTATTTGTAAGATATGCGCAATATTTTGATTAATTTTCGAGGCGGGTATGGGTACCGCCGCCCCGGGAACCATTATCGTTAACAAACATAGATCACTCCAAGTGGTTCGCTATGTTTGGTGATTTAACAGGTAGCCAGTTTCATGTTTATCCGTCAAACCTTTTTCCTTCCCAGTACTTTTTATCCTCCCTTTCACTAAAAATACCGTCCACACAGCATCCCCAAAGATGACATGGGCCCTGAGGAATTTTTACTTCAGGGCCACCTGTGTGGCGCTAATGTAAAAAAAACAATATACATGGTGGGCAGGTAGGTATGTCTGTTTAAAAAAAAATACCTGGGTATTCAAATCTTTTCACAAAACACGAGTAAAGTCATTCACGAATAGAGTCAAGATCCATTCTGAAAGGTGCTCTTTCATCAGGGCGATACTGAGAGTAACTTCCACTCTAGAGCGATTATGCAGCACAAGATCCACTAAAACATTTGCACTATTTACGGGAGAACGCTGTCAGACTGCTAATATTTCATTGAAGACGAAGATAACAATAATAATCTATTTTTTTATTATTCTCATATTTAAAAAAAATAGATTATTATTGTTATCTTCTTCTTCAATGATATATTACATTGATGGGAATAACCTTCAAAAGTTAAAAAAGAGAGTTTTTCTAATAAAAATATACTAATATATATATTTTTTTTTTCATGTTCTCCATAAAACGGTTTTACACCAATATATCACGGAGAAGATAACAAATTTAAAAAAGTGGACAAGGGCAGTTTTACTATTTTGTGACATGTGTCAAAAGATAGTTGCTGAACTGTCTGTAAGTGACATTGAAAATATCGATGGTCAATGCAGAATCGTTAAGCAGTTGAGTCGCTCTGTTTAATGGCGCGTTCTGATAGGCAGAAGTCCTCCTCAGAAACATAAAAAAAGTGTATGGGTTCTCCCACGCGCGTTCTGATAGGCAGAAGTCCTCCTCAGGAACATAAAAAAAGTGTATGGGATCTCCCACGCGCGTTCTGATAGGCAGAAGTCCTCCTCAGGAACATAAAAAAAGTGTATGGGATCTCCCACTCGCGTTCTGGTAGGCAGAAGTCCTCCTCAGGAACATAAAAAAGTGTATGGGATCTCCCACGAGTATACTTGTCAGGGACATAAAAGTTAACCTCTTTCAACATCGGCGGATTGAGTATGGTACCAGAGATTAGCTTAAAAAAGTTTTTACCTAAAAATATTTTGCTGTTCTCCCCTTTTCTATCCAATAACCTCAGAGTAGTCCTTGTCCTAATGAGTAATTTCAAGCAACATCTCGATTCTGAATTGTCATCTTTTAACAGGGCGATACTAAGAGCATCTAATACTCTCAAACGTATGTATTCATTTATTATATTATGGTTTGTATAATTTCAAAATTTAGATTTGAGCACTTAAGGTAGACCATTATCTTTTTTGCTTTAAAAAATGTAGGTCACCAGACAACACGGTAAGCATTATACAAATGAATTCACTCATTCAAACTGGCACACCGTCATTCTATGTGAACAGTAATAATAATATAAATATGCAGACAGAGGGCGCACTTAGATCCTTGGCTCTGACCAGTGAACCATTTCTGTTGTATAACTAAACCAAATGCTTAATGACTATATTTTTAGCATTATTAAGCGTAATTTTTTGTGATAGATATCTATTAACCTACCGGTGATCCGATGGTTGTTCCCCCGACAGTTGTTGGCCTCCGAAATGATATCTTATTTTTGGTCCATGTCTAATCGGACTATGAGATCTCAGCGTCTGGATTCCCTTAGTAAATTTATTCAGACATATATTATCACATCATAACTCACATTAACCTTACCTAACCTAACCTAACCTTACCTAATCTAACCTAATCTCACCTAACCTAAGGTTAAAACCCTCAATTATCAGTTTTCGACGCTTCGAGACATGATGAATTTTCATGTGAAGAATTAACATCCGATGAAAAGTTTGTACTCAATATTCATACACTTAAAAAGTTTCCACTGAACATTCTGGTCACCCTTATTTTATATATAAAAACCTCGCGTCACGATGTTTGTCCAAGATTAACTCCAAAACTATTTGGTCCAACATGTTAGTTGTATAGTTTTTTTATAGTTAGTTGTATAGTTATATGATAGTTTTTTATCTCGATTATTGACCTCAATATTTATTAATGTGAATTAAACGATCATTAACTTTTAGCATTTACGCATACTTGAACTGAAACAACATTATAATTTCGGGGGCGAACTGTCGGGGGATTGTCGAATATTGTCAATTGTCGAATAAATGTGCTATAAAATCGTGGAAAAATAGCTAATAATTACAGAAAATATAAAAATGAAGAAAAAAAAACAATATACAAATTTCCTACGAAAGTGAACGAAAAATGAAATAATATCATTGAGTTTTGGCTCTACGGCACGTTATTTTCGTGATTCGGGTGATAATTTGGTAAATAATTCGGTTTTATTGCGTTGACCTATTTAATATTTCCTCTACCATTGCCCCCTCTAGCTCAATTTGGATTTCGAGACGAGTCGCCGCATCCCACAATACACAACAATTTTATTTTATGACCAATCTTACTTTTATTGCCTTTAATTTCCTGAGTCAAGACCTTTAAAACAGATTTAGCTTATTTTCAGCCTTGGAGCAAAATTCCTCGCGTGAAGGAAGTACGTTTTGAGTTTCTACATTAATTTTTATGTTAAATGAGACAATAACCCAGTTTTCAGAGAGAAATATAAAGGGTGGCTGGTATTTGAAGCGGAACATGACAGAGGAAAACAAAATGCAGGAAAATCCATAGAAAACCAGGTGCACTATCATGAGCATTCACAATAAGAATAGGCTATAAACGAAAATCCATAGAAAACCAGGTACACTGTCATAGGCATTCACAATAGGAATAGGCTATAAACGAAAATCCATAGAAAACCAGGTGCACTGTCATAGGCATTCACAATAGGAATAGGCTTTGAACGAAAATCCATAGAAAACCAGGTGCACTATCATAGGCATTAACGATAGGAATAGGCTATGAACGAAAATCCATAGAAAACCAGGTGTACTGTCATAGGCATTCGCAAAGGGATTGGCTATGAACGAAAATCCATAAAAAACCAGGTGTACTGTCATAGGCATTCACAATATGATAATGAATAATGCTGCGTATAAATTTGCGAACATAAGCGCGAGTGAGCTAAGAATTATTTATTTATTTACACGAACACGGCACAACATGTGCCATTATCATAATTGAACGTGTGCATAGTACATCATTAAAAAATATAACGGTATAAATGCAAAGTTAAAAGGAAAGTATACATAGTTGCTGATTATTAACATTTTTTGTATTATTGGAACTTATCTCTAATATATAAAAAAAACTCGTGGACCGGACGCTGGACCGATTTTTATGATTTTTTAAAAATATATTTTGTAGGAATAGATATAGAGAATAGGTGGTAAAGTATATTTCATACGGCGAGCTCTGGCTTTATGAAATTTGCATTAAAAAATTGAAATACGTCAAAGAGGATAATATATATATATATAACTAGGATGCTACTAATAATACCGAGCTCATAAATTTTCATCTTTTGCTATAAACATCTTCACAATTAATTCTTTAAACATTTTGCAACAAATGCGAGTCACCCTGCACACAAGAAGTAATTTAAAATATTAAAATATTGTCGAAAATTGAAACAAAATCAATCAAGTATTGCGTGCTTACATGATCCAGGGTGCATGCGAAATGACCGACTCGGTAATGGTAAAACTGCAATGGTAATGGTAATTGGCACTGTAATGAGCGTACTTTTGCCAAATTTAAAGAACCAATACCAAGTAATGGGCGTTCTTGCCTGTAATTACCTCCGCCGTCTAACATGCGGAATACACGCTCTTCGCTTGCCACTCTTCCTACATGTGCACATGTTTACTTTCTTGTAAGAAAGTAAAGTTATTCCAGTTAGAAGATTCATGCGTACCTGCTATAAATTTCAGGATTTTTGACTCTTTAAATCTTTTAAAAGTAGGATTGTATTTCTTGTTAGCTGCGCTGTTCGCGGAGAATCTAATTAGCTGTTGTTTATCGGAAATATCCGATTTCAGACTTTCCTGGTAAACACAGTGAAAGATGTACCATCTATTCACAGTTGTGATAAAGAGCCAATTGAAATTCAATCAAAGACTGTGGAGTTAACCAAAGACGATGGCTTTGGCCTTGCCCTTGAGAGTATTGTCCAAGATCGAGGCCGCCAACAAAGGACTAATAAGGTGTGAAACACTTAGCAATATAATATAACCAATTTAAGTCTAGGAAAGTCCCATACTCCACCTATCAAAGGCAGTAGTTAAAATAGTGTTACTACTACTCGACCTCGTATTGTCCGCATTCTGCCGGTAAGTACCCACAGCTAGAGATAAGCTTCAAACCAGTGCCCATTGCCCCCACGCCTAGAGATGCGCCACTCTAAACATTATTATTAATATAACAGACCAAGAGAAATAGGAAAACGACACACTCGCTGGACCACTTTCGTTTATACCTCTTCCTGGAGTTTATTGGGTATCCAAATGACAAGTGATTGCAAAAGAAAAGACACGTTCGCGTCAAAGAAATCAGGATTAATTGAAATCCAAACGTGTTGCCAAAGCTTAATTGGATGGAGACGGAATTGAAGAAGAGATAATTGGACACATCAAAAGTCAGAGAGAAAAGTTATATGTAACTTGATAAATCAACCTTATCAAGAAAAAGCAAGATATTATGTGGAAAAAGTTTCATTTTGGTGCAGCCATTAGTTATATTTCCAAAAATCACCATCCACCATCACCCAATATTTCCATCAAGGAAGCCATTCACCATGCGATGCTATCAGTAATGACCTGCCCACGAAGTTATGATTCATAACCCATAACTTATAACTAGACAAGTTCCGTGATATATGAAGAGAAGTGGTGTTCGGATCTTTCGAGGTAGTGAACACCGACATGTCGTAATAAATAACGATAAGAACTATCACTTTGATCATGCCAATAACTTAATTACCGTCTGAAGTAAAAGGTTAAATGATGAAGACCATTGTTTTAGTGGAGAGTAGACGGGACCCCTACAAGTTATAATTGACGCATTAAAAATAGTAAAACCGCCCCATGACATTTTTATCATTTCTAATTTGCTCTGTTTTCAAACAACCTTTTCTATTTGTTATACTAACGCAACATAACACAATAATGTCACCTCTTTCACGTTCATTTGATATACTCGTCTTCAGTATTTTTAATTTTTAAAACACTAATGTTATTTATTTACTTCTACTATGGCTTATTGCTACTATTTGTTTACATGTACCTTTTTTCTTTTTTTACCTTTTGCATAATTATAGTGTGCTAATTTTTTTTTATCTTAACTATAATATTATAACATTACGTATATTAATGTATGTATACAGGGTGTAACAGGACGTACCTGAGAGATTTTACCCAGCGATTCCTAATTTTTTTCAATTAAAAACATTTTTTTAATGCTTTTCCACACACCGTCACTGATTGCGTATAAACCCCGCTGCCCCCTCCCCCTATCCGCCAGCCAACCCCCGCAGGTTAGCAGCGCGCTCCCTTGCTCTCCCTATCGCGCGTTCGCTCTCTTTCTCTTGTGTATATGCCACGTGCACATGTGGACTCGTAACATTGTCTCGCGACTACGCCAATCATAATTGCCAGTGACGACGTGTGATTGAATTTTTTATTTATTTTTATTTTTAATAGAAAATAAATATCATCGGAGACCAAAACGACATGTACAATGTAGATTTCTTACACCTCAGGAATCGCTGGCTAAAATCTCTCGGGTACGTCCTGTTACACCTTGTATATTTTTGTTTTACTTTTTTTTTGGAGACCCTGAAAATTAAATAAATAAATTCATCTATATTTACAACTTATTTCACGCTCATACCGCGATATTTAATTAGGTTGTCTCATGAAAATCCAAGAAATAAAGTGAAATTTTTAATAGTTTTTTTTGTTAAGGTATCCCGTACAAGTGGAGTCTTAAATAACAGCCTGGCGCCAGTGTCTATGATATACCCATATTTGTATTTTATGATATAAAGAAAATGGGGAGAGAAAGAAGATAACAAGAAGGTAAGAAGACACCTGGCTATTCTGATCTGGTCACTCAATACAGTTAATACAACTTAAAGCAATCCAAGTTTAAATTATGAATTTAAGTTGTTCAGCACGGCGCTACTGCGAACAACTACCAATCATATTTTGCGTCCGGTTCACAAACAGTTGGCATAAAGGGAAGAACCTATTTCATTTGTTTAGTAATTAAAAAATTAAAGTTGAGCAAAAACCACGAAATTTGAAGGATGCAAATTATGAAGTGGGAGTCTTTTAAAACAAAAAAAACTGCCTAATGCAATCTATGCCAATGTATTTGGCAAAAAAATAATACTGTAGGAAGTATAGATTTGAGAACGAATAAAACAATGAAATACATTAGAACACCAGAAGATCATTAGATACATTGTTTTTACATTGAGAAATTGTGCATAATCGATCAATTTTATTATAGTCTGTCATCGCATCTTGATATTGCTAATATTATTAGGTTTTTTGTTGAAATTTTACACGCCCATATTTTGTGCAATGCATTAAGAAAAAAAAACACGATATTCGAAATGAATGCAGTTTTTTTATGATAAAATAAAGAGATAAACAAAACTGTTGTTCTCTTATGAAAACATTTCGCAGTTAAATAAAATAGATTTGTTTAATAACTGTGGATAATATATACACGTAAATTAAAATCCATAGCGGGTATTTAATACTTGAAAAATCAACATAAAACATACTATTTTATGGAGTTGGATGACGTTTTGATTTAGGTGTGCAGTATTAGATTTTCCATTTAAATGAAATAAATATAATAAAATTGAAATTTAAAAACCCGGCATACTTTTACACAATATGCAGTTGGTTAAGGGAAAATACGGTATACAGGATATATATAGATATAGGATATATAGATATAGGATATCGTGGTCGTGGTAAGACACTTGACTCCCATTCGGAATTTTCGGGTTCAAACCCGGCGTGCGCAAATAAATTTTATTTGATTAATTTGTGTTATTTCACAATTAATTAATAAAAATAATATATGTAATATTTTTCGGCACGTTCCGGAGTGGAAGATACTCTCAGTATCGCCCCGGTGTAAAACCACCATTCAGAATTGAAACGTTGCCTAATAATGGCTTTAGCCGTGTTTAGTGACTAGATCTGAATAGCCAGGTACTTTCCCCACCTTCCTCTTCCCCATCTCCTTCCCTTCCCCACTTACCTTCAGTCTCACAACATACTCCAATTGGGGATGCCATAGTCTCACTGGCTCCAGAAGGGAGCAGTTGGGACTCTTGTGAGGTAAATCTATAAAAAATATATATATATATATATATCATGGATAAAACTACTTCTTTATATACATATATATATATATATATATATATATATATATATATATATATATATATATATATATATATATATATTTATATATGTATATATATATATATCCTGTACATATCAGCGTATAAATACAAAAAACCGACCCTGTTAATAAATTCGTTTCTTATTCAAACCAACTTAATATTATAGGTATTGTTTAAATCGATTTTAAGTTTAATTGGTAAAAATTGAAATAAAAAATTATATTATACAATTATTATTAATTATAAATAAATTTCAATATAATTGATATTGAAAAATCTGTTTCTGAAAAAATAAGAAAATATACAGATTTAGGAAATGAGATTAAAAGATTTTGGCATTCTCAGACCATAAAAATATTACCATTTATTATTTCGGCTACTGGCATTATACCTAGCTCCCTCATTCAAAATTTAGGCATATTAGATTTGTCAAAGAATTTATAAATAAAAAAGCAAAAATCAGTCATTTTAAATACATGTAGAATTACGAAAGATTTTTTTAAATATTTATATTGAGGGATCAATAAGATTTATCGGTCAAGTTAGGAGTTCTACCGAATCCTCTGATATGAAAATATCTGTAGTCGTTGAATTATTTTCCTATTTGGTCTCTGGTGGGTTGACGTGTTGTTCTTGTATTGTTCTGTATTTATTATAGTTATAGTACGATTGTATAGCATGGAAAAGTGTGTGGAAGGGTTTATTTTTTTCCTGTGGGAAGGATTTAACCCGGACATAAAGTCGTAAGAACGAAAAATAATTATAAATAATTTCGGAGGGCAATTGTCAGGGGACCGACGAACTGTCGGTTCGCCAACAAAACTACCGTTTTGTCAAAAGTTTAAACAAATGTGCTAATTTAAAACCGACGTTTTTATTTCACACAGCCAAGTATACACATTGGGTATCAGCATTTTATGTACATGGTCGTACATTGAAGTATTGCTTGTTTAAACTTCGGTTTGTCCAAGGGACAACACCGAGTGTGTGCGCGAACAATATTTATCTTCGGCGCCTTCTGTAAATATGTCAATATTGATTATTTGTTCGATGTTCATTGATTGCTTGTACACTATTAACACGCCTTTAAACGGCGAACAAACACGCGCTACCATTTTGGGACAATATATTATCCCATACGTTATTTTATCCAATTTGATTAAAGTAATTATTTTTTAAATAAATGAAAAGAAAATACTTTGTTTTAAGCCACTTTATTGTATACTGTCCCTTCCTTTCACAACATTATGTATATATATGTGTACTTATGTATTTTTAGATATTATTTTTGTAACAGTCCTGATGATGGTACGGAGGTACCGAAACCGGTAGACGTTAAATAAAAATAAAGTAACTTAAAACAAAGTATTTTCTTTTCATTTATTTAAAATGTCAAGTCACAATGTGTTTGCTTCTTTTGAAAAATTAATTATTTTTTAATTGATTTATTGAGAAAATTGTAGTGGCTTGGCAAATTAATATAATATGGTAGATGAAAAATATTGACCCTAACCTTGCCGGGGCTCTGCTCTAACCACTGAGCTTATGGGACCCTATCCTCTTCGGTAGTATTTATCTGTATCATATTTCGATAAAAAAGTCTAATAACTACCAACAATATCTTCTACAGTGATTTATTTTTGGATTATTTTGCCGTGTTGCGCTATCCCCTTCTATAGCCAACGTTTCGGACAGCGTTATAGTGATTTGTTTTTGGGTTATTTTGCCGTGTTGCGCCACCTCCTTCTTTAGCCAACGTTTTGGACAGCGTTACACAGTCAGTGAGGTAGCGCCACACGGCGTCATAACCCAAAAAAATCACTGTAATGGCCGTGAAAATATAAAATCGTATCTAACTTTACTAAATGCATATTTCTATTGGTTGCTATCGTTATGTATGATCGTAAAATTCAACTCAAACTAAATAATATTATCTTATCACATTAATGCATTGCCATTACGTAAAACCATCCATCAGTATATTTACTTTGGTACATCACCTAGTTCTTACTTAAATCCCCGACATTTCCCACCAAATGACTGCAAATCAGATGGCGTAGATCGCTAACCTAATATGTACGTAAATATATTATACTGCCGATAATAATATATTTAACATTGTTAAACATTATATGTAACAAGTTGAAAATAAACGCATTGACTCTGTCGGAAAACTGCAAATTACGTTTTTTATCGACCCAGGAGTTAGAGTTCAAAGCTGTATATTGCGCCCATAAAATGTTCCGAGTCGATAATGGATGTTCATTAGGTGCGGAACACCAAAAGATAGAGTCACAGGTAACTACCGTCTACCATCTCATTATCCCACACATGAATAAGTTACGAATAAAGCAAATTGTGACTAAATGTAAGCAATAGGCGTCAGATAATCCGCACGTGTGAATAATAATCATTTCAGGTTACACGTAATAGGTAACTACACAGTGTATTTATTTGTCGTGTGTCAAGGTGGTTCTACGAAACCAAAGAGGAACGACTGCTCGGTATTTTTCAATCAAAACTTTAATTTGGATTTGAAGCCAAAATACTAGTCCAAACTGAATTACATTTTTTTTTTAAATATAGGTCACAGAATAGTTTTATTTTTCATGAATTTTAATAAAAAATTTGCTCCACCTATTGAATAAAAAAATAATTTTTCAGTTGGTTCAAGTACTTTGGCCTCAAAACCAATTTTAAGTTTTGCATGAATATGTTTTATCTTTACTTTTAATTTAATTAAAAGCAATCCCGAATTTCTGTGACAAAGCTACCAATCATAACTTTAAAATATATATATTTCAATTCAATTCAATTTATTTTATTATTTTAAAAACATTACAAAATTTGATATTTTACGTCGTTTTTAAAATACATTTGTATTACAGAGTATTACAATTCATGTGTGGTTAGGATAGCTGTGTAAATGCCCAATCACTACTTAAGGATTCAACTGTTAAGTATTAAGAGGGTATTACCAGAGAATACCGGAAATTAGTCCCTTTTAAATCAAATTCTCGACGTATTGACTCCTTTTTACACAAAAACATAAATTGATTTTGAAAGATTGTTATTTTATCTGGTACACGCAGTTTTGAAGTTTTGAAAAACTAAGTGTATTTTTAATATACTAAGGTTATATCGTTGGTCGTTGACAGATTTGCTCAATTTTCAAACGATAGATTCTATTAAATAACACAGATTTCAAATCATATAACCATACAACAAAATAAATCCAAAAATATAATCTAGTAAATACAGTTTTCATAGTTTTAATTTTAGTTAAATTAAAATTATTTAAAAAAAATCCGAGAACGTGCTTTGTGAAAAAAATATCTCAGTTTTCCTATTTATTCAAGGTCTTACAAACTAAAAAAATCAATTTTTTTTTACACACTTACTTTGGTTAGACATTATTGAAAAATCATAAATACTGATCAAAACATACTTACAAGAAGTACACATATTTAATAATTTATCATCGTGCGTTTCGAGCATTTTTATTGCTTTCTTGAATGTAGGTATATATCAAAGCAAGTTTTTAATGAAATAAATCAATATTAAATTTTTGGTTTAAAAATTTGATATGGGGAATAATCGATTTTTCTCATTGGAACCTCCCTGTATAGATGCAAGAATTTTAAAACTTTTATTCTCAGCCGCTAGTCAATCTCTCTTAAAGGTATTTTTGAAGTCGATTTTACGTTTAAAATTGGTAAACAAAGCACCAAAAATTATAATTTTTTAATAATTATTATTGTCAGAGACCGCTATCAGAGACTAATTCTTAAAAAAAAAGTAAAATTATATCAATATAGTCGAAACAAGTTTCAATCAGTCTGTAATTGTGTGTTCCAGTGTAATTATTATCTTCTGTGTAAAGTGATGTGGCGTGTTGCGTTAGAGGCACTTTAGTCCAAGAAAGTATAAAAACCTTACAATTATTTCAACTCTGTATACATATGCCCGCAGTGGGTCATCGGACCGCCAGAGTTCAAGGTGTACTCATCTGCGAGTTTTTTTCGACTGTGCTTTTAGAATTCTTGCAGTTTTTGCTGAATTAATAAAGTGAACACATCAGTGTTTTTTTAATCATAGTTTAGTTTTTTTTGTAGGGTTTTTCGTACGGCTCGTTGGGAAGTTCCTAGTTAGCCATTTTTTTCTTTTTTATATGAACAATGAGAAAGGCCACCGATTTGTCGAAGCTACAGGTTCAATTTTGGAAAGGTTGTAGTTAGATTCGATTTCGGAGGCGGGTATGGGTACTGCCGCCCCGGTAACCATTTGCTGGATAATCAACACCTCTGCCATAAGTCACGCCAAGTTGTTCGTTACGTTTGATAACTTAGCAGGGGTGCCTGGATTCTTGGGGTGAGTTTTGTCTAGGTCTTGGCGGCGGACGATTTTGCTCATTTTTGGCGGGCCGAATCGGGAGAGACTGGTTCAGTGAGACTTTTTAACCTCTTCAGCCCACCCATCGCAGTGTGAGGAATGGATTCATACGTTCGTCACTCGTGAACACATTGACCTATTCTTACCCACCCCTTATACATTTTTCCTTCCCAGAACTTCCTCTCATTCCTTTCCCTAAAAATACCATCCACACAGCATCCCCAAAGATAACTTAGGGCCGCCTGGAGATAAACTAATATTTTTTTTTTACAATTTCAGGTAATTGGCTCATATTATGTTCTCAATCACTTACCAGAGAATTCAAGTTAGTGAAAATGGAGTTCTGTTTTACCTGCAAAGGAAGAAAAGGATCATATTAGTAAAACAATTTATACTACAAATATAACAAATTGCAATATAAAAAAAAAATCATTTGTTTTACCCTTCAAAAATTTGGCGAATTTTTTCAGAGACAAAAAATATTCCGGCGAAAAATCCAAAAAATTTTTTAATATTTGTTAACGTATCCATAAACTAAAAACTGTTTTCGAAAGGCAATGACTTTCAAATTTTATTATTATAAATATCCATGTAATTTTTAAATATAAACATTTTGGATGAAAACTTTAAAAAGTTTTAAAAAAGGCTTACTTTACGTTTTTTCTAACTAAAATTACTGAAAATGAAAAAAATAAAAACACACAAATATTTCATTAGACAAATGAATTATAAACGTTACTGTCACCTCAATTTTTTGTCGTTTTATGTAAAAAAAATTCTTAAAAAATTTACAAAGTTTCATAATTTGTTTTCAAATTGCGATCGGAAACTTTGATTACATAAAGGTGTACATTTTTTTTTATGGCTAACTTTTAGATTTGAATATATAGCGTGTTGTATTCTCTTTCCAATACCGTTTAGATCATACATCTCACTATGATAGTAAGGGAGATACAACGATTTCTATGAGACCTATGTGAGCTAGGATAAATATGGTCTCCTGAGACACGTGTAAAAAATATTTGATTTATGGCGAAATTTCAAATATTGATTTCTTCATTATCTCAAAACTCAGTATTCGGAGATTTCTGACTAATCGACTAGACGATGGATATTTTAGTAAACCCGTAGCTGTCGTAGGTCAAAATTTAAAAAATACTTCCAAATCATTTTTGAACACTATAATTAATACCAGTAGTTTTATAAAATGGGAGGTGATAAGTTGAAAAAGGTTCCTCGTACTTCTGACATAACCTACTTTTATTAGACGTACGGTATGTTCAATCTTGTTGCTACATTCTAACCATCTTCGTTCCTTGTTTGTTAAAAAAGTCGCGTACCCGCTGTGTACTGTGAATAGTTGTATGAACTGGCAATTAGACGCAATTTTAGATCTCTAATTGCTATCAATTACTTTATAAGACATCTGAAAATGATTGGCCTTACGCTTGTACGGGAAATCGGGTAATTAGCCGTGGCTTGTTCCCAGGAGCGGAGTTTTTTTTTTTACAAATGCAAATGTAGTTTTGTTAGCAACAATATAAGGCAAGATCTGTAGAAATTTCTCGGAACATCTTCAGAAATAGCTGAATGAAATATGACTTTGTCTGACATGTAAAGTAGAAAAAACTCACTACAATTTTAGCTCGCTAAGTTGTTTACATTGTGCGCTAAGAGATATCAATGTAATTTTTTTTTTTTTACATTAGGTCCACACTGGAAGCCCTGAGGAAAATAACTTCCCTCAGGGCCTATGTCATCTTTGGGGATGCTGTGTGGAGGTTATTTTAAGGAAATAAAGGAGATGAAGTTCTGGGAAGGAAAATGGTATGAGGGTTGGGTAGGAATCTAAGGTTCAGTGTGTCTAGACCATCCGCCGCCAAGACCTAGACAAACCTTACCCCATGAACCCGGGCACCCCTGCTAAGTCACCAAACGTTGCGAACCACTTGGGGTGACCTATGGCAGAGGTGTTGGTTATCCAATAAATGGTTCCCGGGTCGGCGGTACCCATTCCCGCCTCCCAAATTGAAAATTGTCAAAAATAAGACGCCATGTTGTTTTTTACATTACTAATTTTCAATAGAGCTATCTTTCGCTAATATTGACGTTTCTTTCCCAAATTATGAACATTTGAAAGTTCCCAAGAAAGTAATAAAAGGCTTTGAAAAATCATTACATTTGTCAAAGATTTTCGAATTGTTATGGTAGATTCAGACTGGGTCGACGTACGTATGCATCGCTACGCCTAACAATATCTGGGCTACTTAGCAACCATAGATTTTCAATGGAAATTTATGTTCTAGAATCACATTGGCCACACGCATCGCGACGTGCGATGTCTGTGGCCATTTTCATAGAAAATGTATGGGTTGCTAAGCATTGTTTGGCGTAGCGATGCGTACGTACGTCGTCCAGTGTGAATCTACCTTTAAACTTCTCTTGCTGAAAACCTATTATTGCTTATTGAAGTAAGACTTCTTTAGGGGCATAACGACGGGTAACTCAATTCTTTTTTGGACGGAAGTAACATTTTAAATCGGAAATGACGTTCGATTTATATTTCATCATATTAACGTCATAGGTATGGCAACAATGAGTGCGAAGCCTAGCAACGAATAACAAAACATTAAGGCGCTCCGCTGACGAGGCAACTGAAAACAAACTAAAACCAGCTGGTTTCTATGTCTTGATTGGTCAAAAGGCTTGTTTGACCATAGACGAAGAACAACCAGCTGACAGCTGTCAACTAGCAACGGCCGGCCATAGCAATCAGCAGTGCAAGTCGCGAGTCACCGCTTGCGTTACCATTGACAACGGGGTTTTGGGTGATTGTGTAGTGTGCGTGCCATCACATTGTCATACAAAGACAGTTGCCAGTTGGCAGTTTTCAGTTGCCTCAGTGAGCGGATCGCCTAAAGCAAACTAAAACGTCAGACTTCACCCGTTAAGGTATGAACTTACCTTACTTAGGTAAGGTAAGTTCAACAGGTTTTTGTTATGTTTTATTGATTATGTTATTTTTTAAATTTAAAATCACGAAATGTCATTTTTCACCAACTGCTGTGTAGGAACTATTGCAAGCAAAAAAATCTAGTATTTAAGTTTGCATGTGAACATTGATAAAAAAAAATAAAATAAAAAAGGACTCAACTTCCCTGTACGCTGTGGAATACCAATTTTCAACAACCATTATAAAATCCAAGATGAAAGAGCAAGGGGCCTACGGCCCGGTACTCTGAAAGCCATTATTCACAAGTCACACAAGTCACTTCTGTGTGGTATTAAAAAATACTTAAAATTGTATTTAAAACCTTCGGCTACACCTCTGTCCATTACTTGTACATTTGGCTCATCTCAGAACGTACGACACATAATTAATAGATCTGAATCTAAAAGTTGGAGTTATATTAACTAGAAATAGCTAATTATGAAACGCACCTGACGCAGTTTGCTGTAAATCCAGTTTGTATACAATGTGCCACCACTACACTATACAAAAAACACACTACATAATACACGAGACATGGTACAAACTGCACGAGACAGCAAATACAACTTACAGTACACAGGTTTGCACACATTTTGATTAGCGTGTGAATCGATGTTCAAATAATAATATTAGTTATTCCAAAGCAGTATTGAAGACATTCCGATATAATAAGTTTAATGTGCTGTCCTCCTTTCTGATATGATCTCCTGGTACTTGTTTAGGAAGCAATTATTTATCTGCCTGATCTTACAGAGACCCGACGTAATGCAGCAGGTTGCCAAATAAGTACAAATATCACCAGAGGAGCTAATTAGTGTGAATTTGTATAAATTTGTATGGTCAGGAGAATGCGACAAAGGTGCGACTAGCGATCATTAAATGAAACGTGATCCGATAGTTAAATGGCACATTCGTAAGGAAAACATAACTACTGAAACAAAATTACACAGACAATTGAATGATCAATCTCGGCATCCAAAATACCAATTTTTTAGAAAAGTAACATTGTCATCAAGTGGCCAATCAATGCCATTTTTTTTATTAGACAGTTGAAAGGTCTTCGTTGAATGTCAATTCCAAGTTCATTTCGGCTTTTAAACAAATTGTGACCAGCAGAAGAGGACAACCATTATATTATATATTCATCGATAATTTGTACGGATTTAGAAAAAAAGTTCTGGCGCTGTTAAAAAATATTTTAAACTAAGTATATTGTATCAATTGTCTCTCTATGCAAGCCTTTCGTGTTTCTTATGTCTCTTGCCTCTCATTGTAATATGTGTTACTTGAGGGAGCTTGTATATAATTTTGTATATTTTTTATTTGTGGTGTTTCTGTTTTTCTAATTGTATGTATCTGTATTTAATTGTATGATGTAATTGTAGATTTTTTGTAATTGTATGTCCCTATGCGTACAATAACATTGTTTTTATAACTCGATTGTTCTCACATAAGTGCGAACACCTGTAAAACCCATAAATAAATTTGTTGATAGGCCTGTCATTACAATAAGCGTTAAAGAGGACCTTTCAAATAAAAAATGATTACTTTGTCACACGTGAATTTCTTCAAAACGTAAGACATGCACCAAAATAGCGGCAATATTGTAAAAGCAAGGTACATCCCCTCCTTCTTCCTCCATCCCCTACATCACGCCTTCTCGTAACCCTCCCACTTCAAACAGGAATTTAAAATGTTCTGTACTATTAAGCTGTAAGAAATAACATTATAATAATGATTGTCTACAAATATTTGAATCTTAACTGCATATTTCAAAATTCATTTTTAAATGTGAATACCCAAGCTCGTCATTGCCTTTTTTATTTAGTTAAAAAAAAATTTCATATGACAAAAATTTACGATATTTTTTCAATTTCGTACTTTCATGTTCAACAAAAAAATTCTGAGCATTTGAAATATTTTGTTCTCATATGTAGCACACCTACAGCTTCTATAGTCATTCATCATTTTCTCCTATTTCCTATCCTTTCTTATATGAAAATCATTACAATATCCATAAATACTCGCTCGAAAAGAATAATGTGTTGGTTGTAGGTACTGATTATAGCTAGCCATCCGTTGGAGAGGCAGAATCGATAGTTAAAACTTTACAGGTTCTTGTGATATTAAATAAGATGAAAACACATTGGAAGTTATATGAACAAGTTTCAAAAGATTTATAACACCAGTTCACCTCTATTAGGTCTAAGATTCTGGACGATTCTCAAACTTCTACAATATATTAGTAAAGATACTCCACTGACGAAATAAATCACAGAGTAAAATATTCTCTTAGTTTTTTTATTATTTTTAAAACATATATATATATATGATAACAGGGTGTTAAGCATCGTACTTGACTTACTTTAACCAGTGATTCCTGACATTATATGAAGTTAAGTTCAATTGAATATTTCGTGCTTAACGTTTTGATTTGAATATAAAGCGTGGTATTTTCTCTTTCTAACACCATTAAAATCAAATTTCTAACCATGACAGTAAGGGAGCCAAAACGATTTCTATCGGATCTATATGAGTTGTTCCGAAAAGCTAACAAATTAGGGAAAATCGAGAAGGGAAAGGAAAGCGGAACAGGAACGGGGGCAACCAAGGGGTGAGGGTGAAGAAGAAGCTTAGGGAAGGATTGCAAATAAGACATAGCGGTAGGGGATAGCAGGGGGCGAAATTTGGAAAATCCTTGCATCTCACACGGACAGCAATGAGAATGAGCGTGTATTTCATATAGAGAAAGTAGGGAAGATGAATCCGGGAAGGAGACGGTTATGAAGGAAGGGTTTTCGGGAGAGGGAAAGGGAGAGGGAGAAGGAAGGTGAGGAATGAGTAAGGGGAATGCGGAAGGGGCAGGGGACGAGTAAGGGGAACGGCGGCTGGAAGGGGGTCGAAGATGGGAACGTCAGTGGAGGGGGTCGCAGAGACGCTGGATAGGGGAAGGCGGGTAAAGTAATAGACGGATACGGGGACGTGAGAAGAGAACTGGGTGAACATCTTTTTACATCCGGCTCGAAGGACCAATTTTAATACCCGAGAAATATTTAGAGTACGAGATAATATGACTCGACTATTTGAGGACCTCTGCTACTCTGCTGCATCCTACATCAAGTCGTAAATCCCCATCGGTCTGAGATTTAGCAAGCATAACTGGCGTCTTCCTTTATTTTGCACAAACGAGATGGCACAGATATTTTAATATTCTACATTTCCAATACATTACAAGACGAGACATTAATTTAAGATTTATTATATGAAAACGACTGCAGCACGGTGCCACACTAGGTCGATAGGGCCATCTAAACGGAAATGTACGGTTTGTTAGAGGGCAATGTACCTAGGGTTTAATAATTAGCGAACTTAGATTAACCGGTTTCACTTTTTATTGATCTTACCGGTCAATAATCGATGAAATTAATATTCAAGATATGTGAAAGTTCCATTCAAGTTCGGTTATTCTTTCAGTTCTGTGAAACAACTTGGAAGAATAATAACAGAACTAATTTTAAGATTTGATGAATAGGGTATTTTCACAAACGAGGGATTCTGTTAAAAAGGTTTGGAATATTAAAAGATCATTTTTCTGATTTTAATCATCGTTTTGAAAATGTTTGTTTTTTCCCTTTTCATTTAAATTTATTCATTTTAAAAACGTTCAAAAATCTACGAAACCAAAACGGCTCATGATTGTCAACGACGCTTCGTACGCACGTCATCAAAGTAGAACTGTCGGAAAATTTTCAAGAACGAGCGACTCTTATGACGTCAAACTTCGAAAATGCCGTTTTGGCGGGATTACAAAAACGGGCAACTTAGACTCGCCGTAGAAAATTTATTCGTCAAGATAAAAATAAAATAAAAATGCCATAATAATCGTAATTTTTTGCATAATGTTTTTAAGCAATAACAAAAAAATCGTGGAAATACCTTATTGTTCAAATTCTGTGAAACAATTCGTCACGGAAAAATTAGCAATGTTTGCTTAAAATATTTAATTATATTACAGGACCCATGCAGAAGAATAGTAAGTAATAGTAAATAATAAGTAAGTGGCACCATCTACAACACTATATGCAAACATTGATTATTAATGTGGTATGTTATTTTACCCTGCTTATAACTATTTCCCGTGCAGTTGAACACATCTACTGCTTCTGAAAAAGTATTACCAACTGCATGCAATCTTTAGTTTATTTATTTGATCAAAAATACATATGTATACATAACAAGAAAGCTTTGACTGTTCAACTAGGAAGATTTCCCGTTTTAGATCAGTCAAATTGTAAATTACAAGCAATATTTGTGGAACATAATAAAATAAATTGATGCACAAGTGTCATTCACATAATTGTCAGATTCACAGTCAAGTACTAGGATCTGACAGCAATAAAGTAACTAAATATATTAGTAGTAAAAAGCTACTGAGAATACAAAGTAAAACATTAAAATTATATTATATTAAAGCCATTATATTAAAGCAAATAGAATATAAAAAATATAAATTAGTATATTAATATAATAGATAGCATTCGCTGCAGAAGTCATAATCTAAAAATTGCAACTTATCCAAGTATATTAATATGGTAATGCCTGTACGGTTCAAATTAAGGAACCCGACTCGACCCCGAGTAAATTTCCAACGCCACACTGTATGGGAACCGTTCTGAGCCGTCCGCGAACGTGCATTTTTCCACGGAGCTGCTGCCGTAATATATACACTTATCACTCGCTCACATGCGATTTACAAACGGAAGTGGCACCATCTACAACACTATATTTAAGGAAAAAAAGTATGAAGAAGAAGAAACATTTTTCGCTTTCATTCAATAATAAGAAGATTTATGTTGGGGTGAAGAGTGTTCCTCTCATTATTCACGGTCTTAATGTAAGAATGTCTACTATTATATATCTACGTATTAAATATAAGTATTCTGTAGTTTAATGTTAATAGTAGTTAGTTTTGCAAAAGGGTGAAATCTTATAAATAGTCACCAACACTTAAACTGGGCGAAGCAGAACGAAAAGCTGCCCGCAGGGCATACAATTAATTATTCGACATCCACCAAAAAACGCTAAAATCCAAGAACATTAACACTGCACTTATCAAATAAATAATAATACAAAGTAGATTTTGACTAAATCATTGTTTGACTAGGCACTATATTACTCGTATATAAATAATACACGAGAAAGTTATAAGTACTACTAACGAATATAAAGTAAAAACCGTCGATACATTTTCGAAACGCGACCGCTCTTAATCTGGTACATTAATTTAATGATACATTAAATCACAGTATTTTTGTTATGTTCATAACACAACTCATATAACTTTCTCCGCCGAAAATAGATTCGGCGATAGAATCAAGTCTGAAATTGAATCAAATGTAGAAATTACGAATTGATTCGTTATCAAAAATTTCGATCTGAAAACAACGTCAAAGTTAAAGATTTTAAAAGCATTTATATAGAGGAAGTAGAAAATTTTTTTTATAAGATTTGGATCGATCATGATGTTTAAAAGATTTTAAACTATTGATTATTTTTAATAAACGAAAAGTAGCCATTATTTATTGTTTTTGAACTCCATTTAAGGACGGAAATGTAATAAAGATGAAGATATTCAGACCAGGTGTATAAGAATCCGCAGGTTGCGATGTAGATTGTGGCTCAAAGTGATTTGTGTGATTGTTTTTTATTCTTAATAACTGTATCAGGTCAAATATGAACTTGAAACGTAGAAGTCTGCAATTTAATTTTTTGCTGGTGTTATCAATAATATAATTTGGCAGCTGCAGGTAGAATAAAACACATAGATCGTTACTTAACATTAACATAGAATATGACATTTTGATGACAGAGTCCCTTTTATGAAAATATAATATAAAAATGACTAGGTACGTATTTAAAAATTGAAATGATTGTTAAATTATGTGCATATGAAAAATAAGCTATGGAGTCATGGTTGAGTAAGTGTTCTAACCACGGAGCTATCGCAGCAATGTTGACACCACTCGTTTACTTCCAAAACATTTAGCTATTATTAATAATGTTGTTTCCTCTTAAATAATTTTAAGCAATGTTCATTTCTCACTTATTGGAGTATAGGTATATGATGATTAATTATTGAGAAAGCTAAGTGGTTAAAGCTAAAAGCAGTCACCCAGGGCCTGTGTCATCTTTGGGGGTGTTGTGTGAAGGGTCTTTTTAGGTAAAGAAGGAGAGGAAATTGTGGGAAGGAAAAAAGTACGAGGGGTGGGTCGGAAACTGGGGGCCAAGTGTCCAAGAGTGACATATCTATGAATCCATCCCTTCTACTGCGGCACAAGGCTATGGGTCGAAAAAGTCCGGTTGAAGGGGTAAAAAGGTCTCCTTTAACCAGTCTATCCCGATCAGGCCCGCCACGCAGTAGGTAAGCAAATGCACAAGCCACCACTTGGAGTGACCTGTGGCAGGGGCGTTGGTTTTCCAATAAATGATTCCCAGGGCTTCGGTATCCATACCCGCCTCCCATGTTTACAATCTGAACACCATTTCCTAACTTCTTCTTCTCGAGCTTTGTCCGTTCAACGAACGTTGGCAATCATCTTGGCTATGCGCACTTTGATAACTGCGGCCTGGAACAGCTCTACAGTAGACTGGCCAAACCACTGTCTCAAGTTTTTCAGCCACGATGTCCTCCTTCTTCCAGGGCCCCGTCTTCCAACAATCTTTCCCTGCATTATGAGACGCAAGATCTCGTACTTCTCCGGATGTCTCATCACGTGTCCTAAATATTGAAGTTTTCGGATTTTTATTGTTTTAATAACTTCCTTTTCTTTATTCATCCGAACCATAACATTTTCATTAACACAACAATTATATTAAAATTCGTCGCACAGTAAACAATCTACATAAAATCCAGATATAATAATTTAAAGACGACTCTCTGAATATTTTATGTTCCTCCATGATCAAAACACGTACATTAACCTCCATGTTTACTTTGCAAAAGCCTTTAAAATTCACATCGACAGCAACCCATGATTACATAAATTGGCTTCGCAGGCATTGCGATCGAACGCGCCATTATGACTCAAATTTCACCCGCAAATAAGTAAGCATTTTATTGATCGTTTCTCCGTTAATATTATTGGCCCAAAGTGGACCGATGTACAGCAGTAAAACATTACTGTTCTGTTCGAGAGCCAATCAAATATAAATCTACCAATAATGGAATAATTTTGGTGTAGAGTTAAGTGAGATGTTCAAAAAGCAGCATGTGATTTTGGGATCAAATAAGGGTTGGTACTTTGTTGAAGGTTTACGCTTTTGTTTTTACAGAAACGAACAAATAAAGTTTAATAAAATTTATTACACAGTACTTTTCAACATAAGTTCTTAAAAGCTTAATTATTTTATTGAAGAAGAAGATAACAATAATAATCTAATTTTTTTAAATATGAAAATTAACAAGACACAGAAAAATATTAAAAGATAACGGTCGCAACTGGGACTCGAACCCAGAACCTTACGTCTTACCGAGACATACACCTCTACCAATTTAACAGGTTTTCCATAAAAATAAAATCGGATATATTTATCCGAGACACTATCTAGGTAACAAATACATTCTTTGAATACTTGTTTCCAATAATAAAGGTAGCTGCCAAGAATATGGAAAAAAACATTAGTCGAAGATAATATTGTTAATTCTGAAATTTGAAATATGAAGTTGACAATTACGACAGTCTCATATAAGATCGCAGTAGCCCAATTGGTAGAGGTGTATGTCCCGGTAAGACGTAAGGTTCTGGGTTCGAGTCCCAGTTGCGACCGTTATCTTTTATTATTTTTCTGTGTCTTGTTAATTTTCATATTAAAAAAAATTAGATTATTATTGTTATCTTCTTCTTCAATGATATATTACATTGATGGGAATAACCTTCGAAAGTTTAAAAGAGAGTTTTTCTAATAAAAATATGCTTAATTATTTAATTACGTTTTCCGTGTTTTTAACGTGTTCTATTGTTAATTTTTTTATTATTATGGGTAGCATTTATTGGATAACCATCACCCCTTCCATAGGTCACCCCCAGTGCTTCGCTACGTTTGGTGACATGACAGGGGTTGTCCGTGTTCATGGGGTGAGGTTTCTAGGTGTTGGAGGTGGATGCATCTGCCCACCAGCTTCATGGCAGATTTGATTGGGAGAGACTGGTTGAAGGAGACCTTTCGACCTCCCATCGTCTTGCACCGCATTGGGAGGGATGGATAAATACGTCCTTTCCTCCTGTAGATATTGAACCCTATATTCCTACCCACCCTTATAACTTTTCATTGTTTTTATTTCTTGCTAGTGCAATCCCGATGAGTTAACAAAACTCATTTTAGGACAGGAGGAACTTACAATTCATAGGTAGAAGGTAGTAGTTACAATTTTGCAAAGGTATTGTGATATAAAAATATAAGTTTTAAATTCAGTACAGCATAAATATAAAGATCGGTTAAGTAGAACAAACAACAAGAGAAAACAAAAAAAAGAAAGAAAAAACAAGGATACCAGTACAAAATATGACAAGACAATTACATATTTTAATTTTAAATGTCGATAAAAAATATCCTTTTAAAGCATTGCTTTGCATTTTTTTATTATGCTGGATGTTTTTGTACATATCTGGAAGCGAATTATGAAGGTCTCCTCCCTTTCCTAAAAATACCATCCATACATCATCCCGAAAGATGACATAGGCCCAGAGGAGAATTGTTTTCTGCAGGGCCTCCTGTGTGGAGCTAATGTAAAAAAAAAAATATTGACTTTTTATTGACTTAGTACCACTTACTAATAAATATCTATTTTATTTTCTACTACTGATAAACACTAGAATAAGAACTAGAAAAAGAGACCAATTAATTCATTCTTGTTAAGTTTTTTTAGTTTTCAAGAGTAATATTTCTTAGGCGTTTTCTACATGTAATTTTTATTAACATATCAAAGGTATATTTTCAAGCACACGACTCGTTTAAATAATGGATTTTGTATTATTTTTATACCTTATTAGGTCCACTAGGTCATCCATTCTAAATTGAATGCATAGTCGGAATTTATTTAATAAACATTTTTTCAAGTATTTCTCTAAATCATGATGGATTATCTTTTAATGAGCATGTCGATAAAAACAACTAATGGATTTTAAATCAACGAAGAATGTTGGTGACCGCAATTGGACTTTAAATTAGATGGAGTAAGAAATATGTAAATTATCAAACATGACAAATGCGTCGGGTTCCGTCCAGGAGTCGTGTGTTCAATAGGGTTTTTTCACCGTTTTTTATTTCGATTAATCTCGAAAGAAATTAAGACAAAAATTATAAAGGTATTTTTAATGTATTTTTATGTTGATGAATAAATATTCTATAACGATTTAAAATGTGCCATTTTTATATATATTCGTTTTAATTCGTGATTTCGGCGGCGTTGACGTCACGCGCCGGGCCACATTGGTGATAGCAGTCTTACCAGTCAGTAACGGCTTCTATGTCATAATGACGTTGTAGGGAATTGGAGCCGTTTCGGATTGTGCGGTTTTTCAAATCAATAATTATGAATGAAAATATTAAAATTATGTTTTTAGTACAATTAACAGAATCAGAAATATAAACTTTAAATCGTCCACACATTTTTAATTGTATTCATAGTTTATGAAAATATTCCATTTACATGCTAGCTATTTTCTTGATCACTCTGCCAGTTATGTTTTCTGCATATATAATGAGATGTTAATATGAGTTTTTCAAATGTTTTCTGTTTATCTTTCTTTTAAAAAATGCTATTGTCCTGCACTTTTAATTTTAGTAAGTCCCAACTGTCTGGAGCCAGTGAGCCTATGGCATCCCCAATTAAATTATGTTGTGAGGCTGAAGATGTTGTGGAGGGAGGGATAAAGTGCATTAACTTCGGGAGGTGATTCTACATGATGGTAGGAGTAAAAAAGATTATTAACTTTTTCCGAAATTTCAACTTTTTTCCCACACAAAAAGACGTTCCTATTAAAAATCCTTAGTGTAAGGTACAAACTTACCCAATTTGCTGTGCCGGACGCCATAGTGGCGACGTTGGAAGGTTGTAATTGACCCGCATCGTAACAACGAAAAATAATAGTGCTGGCCGCACACGCCGTGCTGATTTTATCTTTTTACCAAATAAGTACCCTTAAAAGTTGGAATTTCGAAAAAAGTTATTTATGTTTATAACTTTGAGATTCTATCATATAGAATCACCTCACGGAGTTAGTGCACTTTACCCCCGGACACCCTGTATAGTAATTAACCAGTTAAGTCTCAGAAGTACATTTTTTATTTTTATTTTAATTTTTTAAATTTAAAAAAAAAATTTTTTTTTTTTTAATAGTGAAACTTCACAAGAGTCCCAACTGCTCCCTTCTGGAGCCAGTGAGACTATGGCATCCCCAATTGGAGTATGTTGTGATTCTGAAGGTAAGTAAGGAAGGGAAGGAGATGGGGAGGAGGAAGGTGGGAAAGTACCTGGCTATTCAGATCTAGTCACTAAAGACGGCTAAAGCCATTATTAAGCCACGTTTCAATTCTGAATGGTGGTCTTACACCAAGGCGATATTGAGAGTATCTTCCACTCTGGAACGTGCCGCAAATATTACATGTATTATTTTTATTAATTAATTGTGAAATAACACAGATTAATCAAATAAAATTTATTTGCGCACGCCGGGTTCGAACCCGCGACCTTCCGAATGCGAGTCAAGTGTCTTACCACTTGACCACGGACGGTCGTGTATCATGTATCTTTTCTCTGGAGTTAGTTTCAATATGGATGAGTGTTTCCGGCTAATAATTATTGCTTATAATAATTGTAAGCCAATTTAGTTTCATCGCTCTTTTTGTTGATTTAGACAAACAGATATCTGCTTCAAAGTAACTATTCAAAAAATCAACATCGAAATTTTTAGGTAAAGTTTTGCAATTACAAAAAAATATTTAACATGTTTATCAATCTCATTGCCTTCTAATCTTATTATTTCATCATCAACCGGACCTTTTTAAAAATGCCGAAATATGTACAGTTAAAAACTGGTCTTAGATTATTTCTGAACATCGTGAAATAACTTATCCATCCGTGCAATCCCATCACGATACCTGAGGCCCGAGCACGCTTGCTCTATATCGATCGGTAGGATAACTATCGGTAACTTCTCATCGTTCTCTAGCATGACTACAGATCGCCAACGAATAGGTGACAGTTCACAATGACTACGTGTCCTTAATATATTCGATATCAAGTATTGTTTGTACGTTAGCGATCTGCAGTTGTCGTAGGGAACGATGAGAAGTTACCGACAATTATCCTACCGATCCTTATCGATCGACCATGCTAGCACCGCAGGTCAGAATTAATAAACTGTGTACGGAAACTCGTAGTATAAATGAAAAATGATTAATATAATAGATCATATAATAAAGTACTTACAAAAAAAACCTTATTTTAGAACTAAGCATTTAATTTTTTTTGCATTTTTTATATTTATTTATTACGTATTTAATAGCTCCCCAATAGATCAATATTTATTACAATAATTAACATTAGGAAAATATGGAAAAAGCGATAATTACAAATTATAGGTGAGAACACAATTTGTCACAAGATTCTTTGAGCAACTATAAGTAATAATAAAATCGAAGTATATTAATACGGTAATGCCCGTAAGGTTCAAATTAAGGAACCCGACTCCGAGTAAATCTCCAATGCCACACTGTACGGAAACCGTTCTGACCCGTCCGTGAACGTACCCTTTTTCACGGAGCTGCTGCCGTAATATGCACACTTATCACTCGCTCACATGCGATTTGCAAACGGAAGTGGCGCCATTTACAATACTATATTTAAGGAAAAAAGTATGAAGAAGAAGAAACATTTTTCGCTTTCATTCAATAATCAGAAGATTTATGTTGGGGTGAAGAGTGTTCCTTTCATTATTCACGGTATTAATGTAAGAATGTCTACCTTTATATATCTACCTATTAAATATAAGTATTCTGTAGTTTAATGTTAATAGAAGTTAGTTTTGCAAAAGCAACGGGTTTTTCACTGCTAGTAAATTACAATTACATAAAACTAAGAGGACCATTATTAAATATTAGTAAATACATACATACACATTTACGTTTAAATACATATAAACATTTACGCAAACGCGTAAATAATTTACACGTATAAATTTGTATATATATATATATGTACACATACATGTATAAATATACACAAATATTATAGAGCCAATGCGTAAGTAGGTACACTACACAATAATTATTACAAAGTGGCTGTATGCGAGGAGATCGTCAGGTACATAAGTTCCTATCAAAGGTTGTGATTGAATTCCAAAATTGATCAAAACTTTTTGAACCTTTATGTACCCATTGCCGCATTTCAATAGGTATTAAACAGCTGACCGTAACTCCCTAGCGACCGATTTTTTTTACAATTTGACCTAAAGATTCGATGTACTCAAAAAAAGAAAGCTCAAATCAACAAAAGTTACCTATACCACAAATCAGTTCCAAATGTGATTAGATTCACCAGTTTTCCACTTGTTTCTGGACACCGTGTACAGTGAATTTATTTTTACATGTCGTTTTTTAAGATAAAATTATATACCTACTTTTACAAAATCGTAGGAGTAGTGAAATCTATTTCGAGGTGCAAGATGACCAAAAGACTTTTTAAGATAATTTAATAGTAATTTATTGAATGTTGTATAATTGATACACGGAGAAAAATGTTATTCTAAAATACAATCATTTTATTCGTAAAAACGGTTAAAAACAGGACTGAAGTTCTTACGAACAAATTAACTGGGTTTCAATGTTTATTGGCGGGAACATGTAAGAATAATTTGTTGGTATACGTATTTTCTTGCGTAACACTAATATGCATCATATTAGTGTTACATTAAAAGGAACCGCTGCGCCTTTTTCTTAGTACAAAACTTAATTTTTGATATGTGTCCAAAATTCCAACCCAATCTGAATATTTTTTATAGAAAAGTCGTAGCAAATATCTACAATTGAAATAAACTATTTTATTTATTTGTATTTAAAAATATAAAATATAGTATTTGACCAATAGTTATTACATAAATTAATGTATTAATAGACGAATGAATATAATTCGATTTCCATGATTTCGTTTCGATTTGAAGACAATTTTATTAATGATTTGCGATTTAATGATAATTACTCGTTTTTCTACGTACTATTTGTATTTATGGTGAAATATAAAATTTATGGTAAAAAAAAAAAAAAAAAATTAATTACATACAAGGAATTTACGTTGGAAAGAAATTTGTTGTACGAATGTACATAAAATAAAATGTCCCTTACTACATATTTCCTATATCTTTTGATTGACATTTTTTTCCAGTTTGGCTCAGTATTTACTCAAATCCAAAATGAAGTTTTGTATGAAAAAGGCCGCACAGCGGTTGAGACTTGAGACGTGACAGGCCAACGAGACGTGTAAGGCTACAGTACCTCATTAGATCAAGTTTGTGGTTTCTTCAGAACACGTTGTTGCTTACTTTGTTGTGGTATCTATTTTGTAAGTCAGGTTTATACATCGGGTATAATATGGGGCAAAGGGGGCATCTTCACCTAGTTTTACAGTGGCGTGCACTTATAACACAACAATTATAAAAGAAAACATAAAACAGGAACCAATGTAAATCTGTATTATTATTTGTTTTTTTAAATATTTATATTGAGGGATCAGTAGGATTTATCGGTCAAATTAGGAATTCCACAGAGCCGAACCCTCTGATATGAAAATATCTGGAGACGGTGAATTATATTCCCATTTAATAGTTTGGTAGATTAACGTGTTGTTCTTGTATTGTTTTGTATTAATTATACTTATATAATACACTTGCATAACGTGGATTTACTAGAAGATTCCTATGGGAAAAACTAAACCCGTTTCTGTAAATCTAATATGGAACAGCTAAGACTCTTGATCGGTGATTTACGTCGTCATGAAATTATACATTTTTTTCTAGAGTTGGTGCAAACACGAAATTTAAAGGTAAACGGAATATTTTTTAGTTATCAAAGTCATTTCTAAGATCAGCTGTAGACCTTCTTTTATTTGTCAAAAATATAGAAGAGATAATATCATATGATTCACATTTTTTTTATTTTTTAATAAGAAAAAGATTATTTATGAAAATAACAAACAATAAATAAAAAAACATTTGAACTTAATATGTTAATAAATTAAAATATAATATTTAAATTAATGAAGATAATATTATAATAAAAAAAAACTGAAACTAGATTTCAGATTTTGGATAGATTTTCGCTAATATTATCTTTATTGATTAAAATATTATAATAATTTTTTTTTTGCTATAATTTCTTAATAAGTAGATATTTTATTGATTCCGAAATTCATATCATACTACGGTGGAATAATATTTAACTTTATTATTTTTTTAATTACTACATTTTAATTTTGATATTTAAAGAAGACACAAGTTAAATATAAATATCAAACTGATGTAGATTATTTTCCTAGTTCTCCTCACTAAAGGAGAACCTGTGCCGAGGCAGAACAGTTTTCAGCGACTACTGTGGTACAACTTCATAGTTTGGGTAAGGATTTTTCAGTAACTTACGACGATGTTTTTTATATACAAAGTAAAGTTATTTTTCTGATAGTTCCTTCATCCAAGATTTGATATCCAATGTAGTTATTTTTGCTTTAATTTATTTGATACTGTGTGGAAGTTTATTACATAATTTTACTGCTAAAAATTCAGAGCTACTTTGCCCAGAGGTTGTATTATACTTAGGTATATTTAGTACGTCTATTTTTATGAATATATTATTTTTAAATGAATATAAACATATTAATTTAACTTAATGAGTGAAACCTGAAATTGTGATATTTATTGACTGAAGACGACGTCAGCGACTCTGAATGGAAATATATGAAACACACAAATTTGAAAACCAGAAAAAAATACGGTCACATCCGGCGATATTGTTTTCAGTGAATAACAATAAAATTATTAACATATTTTCATCTCTATAAAAGTATATTCATCTAATTGCTAATGAAACATAATAACTTTAACTGTAACTTAACTTTAACCACCATAACACGGGCATGTGCCTAGTATGGCGGCTATAAATTCCACAATTAGGTTAGGTTAGGTTAGGTTAGGTTAGGTTAGGTTAGGTTAGGTTAGGTTATTAGGTTAGGTTAGGTTATTAATAGTAAATATGTAACAATTATTGTTATATATTTACTATTCAAAGAATAAAGAAACATTAAAAAAAAAAAAAACAAATAATTTAATAACACACCTTGCACAACGCACACCCCTGCAATTCGAAGTACTTCCACACAAAGATACACCTGCCAAACGAGAGAAAGTTGACGCACAGAACTGCCTATTGAGTATGCAAAAACGGAAAATACAAGTCTGAGAAATTAAGACGCTGGTAATTAGAATGCTATTAATGTACGCCATTAAAATTTCAGTGTCCGCGGCTCGTCCCTCGTTACTCTACGGTACTTACTCTATTTATTTTTCTCTTTAACCAATTATATTTTAACGCGAGATAATTTTAGCCAATTTTTCGGAATTACAGAGGAAAAATTACGGAGGTTTTATCTGAGATTTGTAATTATTGGAAGAACGAAATAATGCAACATGTTATAAGAAGGGTATTTAATTTTGTTCATTTTGGCGGAGGACAGAAAATAGGTATAAGAAGAACCCGGGAAAGGTAATTTTATAATATTTTGAAATTGTGACCTCATTTTTTAAAGACCTTCGCATTAACAAAATAATTGATAGGTATCTTTTAAGAAATCACAAAAAAAATATATGGACAGGTACTAGGTATACAGGGTGTAACAGCACGCACAAGAAATTATTTTTAGATAAAAAAGTTGTTGTAATTTTGCTCTCGGATGATATTTTTTTCAAATAAAAAGAAAAAAATAATCCATAACACTTCGTAACTGAGTAATTCCTGGTTAAAATCCTTCGGTTACGTGCCTCACCTCCTGTAAATTGGCTGAAAAAAATATTTAGCACTTTTTAACAACAAAAAATATTTTTTCAAGGCTCCATAGCTCACGTTGAAAATTATGTTTCGAACTGAAAATAGTTGCATACGTCGTTAAGAGCCATTGACCAGCGGCTGAGATTAAAAGTTTAAAAATGCTTGCAACTGTAGGAGGGAGGGAGGTAGGATGAGAAAGATCAATTATTCCCCGTATCAAATTTTTAAAATTAAAAATTTAATACCGATTAATTTCATTCAAAACTTGCTTTAATATATACCTTCATTCAAGTAAGCAATAAAAATGCTCAAAACGCACGATAATAAATTATTAAATATCGTGTACTTCTTGTAAGTATTTTTTGATCATAAGTATTTATAGTTTTTCAATAATGTCTAAACAAAATTAGTGTGTAAAAAAATCTGATATATTTCAGTTTGTAGGACCTTAAATAAATAGAAAAACTGAGGTATTTTCTTTACAAAACATGTTCTGGAATTATTTTTTAATGATTTTAATTTAACTAAAATTAAAATTCTGAAAAATGTGTTTACCCAATTATGTATTGATTAATTTTGTTGTATAATCATATGGTTTGAATTTCGTGTTGTATAATACAAAATGTCGTTTGAAAATTGAACAAATCTGCCAACGACCAACGGTATAAACTTAAAAAAAATTTTCAACCTTAGTATATTAAAAATAAACTTAGTTTTTCAAAATTTATAAAATCCGTTTACCAGAAAAATAACAATCTTTCAAAATCAATTTATGTTTTTTTGTAAAAAAGAGTCAATACGTCTAGAATTTGATTTTATTTATTTAAATACTTGATTTGTCGAAAGTACATATAGTTTATTGTGATATTTCACCCTCCATGCTGTGTTACGGCGGGTGAATTTTACAGTTTGGGGATATACATTCATTAGTATTGGTTGGTAATTTTCATTAATTAATACTATGCACACAATTCTTCTATGATAAAAAAGTTATATGTAGTTAGATAGGATTACAAGTATAAGATGAAAAAGTTAAAGAATTATTAGAAAAGAGAAATTCAAGGAATTATTAGTATATAAATCACAGCAATCAAGGTAAAAAATAAAGATAAGGAATAAAGATAAGTTATGTTTTGCCTGCTTTTAATACTGTGCATCATAATTTAAAAATGACTTATTTCCGGTACTCTCTGGTAATACCCTCTTAAGAACAAACTTTACAAATCTGTGAATAAAAATTTAACTACGACACATTATTACGTGATTTTGAAAAATAAATTTAATATTTTTCGGTTTTTCGCGATAGTACAAATATGTTACAGCTTTGTACGTTTTATTTAAAACAAATAATAATGAATGCCGATTAAGGATTTAAAAGAATGCAGTTATAGACGGAATTAAGCATTTATTTTCATCTCATTTCTACAAATAATTTGTCAACCTTTCAACGGAAAAAACAAGTCTGTTCATACAAAAAATGGAGACCTGACAGTTGATTTTCCAACAGTTGGCCCCCAGAAATTATAATTGCTATAAAATTAAAGTTTTTGTATATTATTTACCAATTTTAAACCTAAAACGACAAAAATATCTTTAACAATAAGTTGATAGAGATGTCAAACGATTTCATATGCAGTGTCGAGTTTTTGTACTTGCAGAGAAGTGGTTTTATCCGTGGTGCATTTACTTATACTTTTAAAATATGCTTTATACTTTTGTTATTTGGCGGTGCATCCTATCTGCATACCCCTTAAGTAGGTATAACGTATTTTCCCTAAACCGAATGCATATTGTATACAAGTACCTACACGGAGAAAATGTTATTCGAAAAAACGATCATTTTAATAGTAAAAACGGTTAAAAATGGGACTGAAGTTCGTACGAACAAATTAATAGGGTTTCAATGATTATTCTTACATTTTCCCGCCAATAAACCTTGAAACTTTGTTAATTTGTTCGTAAGAACTTCAGTCCCGTTTTTAACCGCTTTTACTATTAAAATGATCGTTTTTTCGAATAAAATTTTTCTCCTTGTATTAAAGCAAGTTTTGAATGAAATAAATTGATATTAAAATGTTAATTTAAAAAATTTGATAAGGCGAATAATCGATCTTTCTCATTGGAAACCTCCCTGTGCATTTGTAAGCATTTTTAAAATTTTATTCTCAGCCGCTGATCAATCGCTCTTAAATTGTCAGAGAATTCAATGGCTGTTAGTATCTTCAAAAGCAATTCTGATGACTTAACCTAAAAAACCCAAATCTTTACGCTTATCATACTAAATCATTAAAAAAACATGGATTGTTGTGATTTATAATTACGATGCACAATGCGTTACAACTTGTCGATGATTAATAGGTTTGAATTAAATACTCACGGATATTTACAGGTGGCCAAAAAAATAAGAAGACATAGATGTGTATAGAAGTGAATGTAGGCTTATAGAAGTAGAATTATTTAATGTTGGTCATCTGGGAATTGTGTCGATCAATGTGGCAATATTTTGAATATAAATAATTAATTCAAGATATCTTTAGAAATTTGTTTATCCGTATTAATCATTTGTTTTTTTTTGTACAAATATATCGTTAGCTTACTGGGAAAACCTTCTTCTGAAGATTGCCCATGAAATTGACATTTTTGTATTAATCTTAATAATAAATATTTTATATGAAACGCAATCCAGTGTGATAAATCTTCTTTTCTATGCTTTAGAATAAGTACATATTTTATCTATATTTTTTTTGCCTTCCATAAACATTTGCCTTGATTCGTAGTTAATCTGTTAAGATGGTCGACTATAAATCTGAAGGTCGCGGGTTCAATGTATGTTTCTGCATGTCCAAATAAAATGTATTTAGTAATATCACGTTGAATTAATTATATAGTGTATACGAATATGTGGAGTTTAAATGTCTCTCAAAAATGTCATTAGAGTATGTAGTTTCAATGTCTCACAAAGATGTCGTTAAAATAGGTAGTTATTTGTAGTTTTAAGTATCTCAACACGGTCAGTAGTACTATCGTCCATTCGGGTCTTATCCCGAATGATTACGTAGATATCTAATTTACCGGGAGCATCCTTTAGAACGGACGTTAAGAGGCTAGACTTTGCACCACACGGAACACACGCGTCTGTCATTCTGCCCCGCTCGCAATAAGCTCTCACACACTTACGATACATGCGAATGCGAAATGTGCGAATGGGGCAACGCTCATATTTACCCACAGGAATCGCTCGAAAAAGGGTTTCGGGAGAAAACATTTTTCTACATCCAAACTTTCACGAAATTGTAATTTAAAATATGTTCTCGAAATACGAAGCTATGTGGATATGTTTTTATAATTTTGTAATTATTTATGAGAATCAAGTTAGCAGCACATTTTTCTTTAGTCATATTTTCCGATAAATTATACACGTTACAGTGAATGTTTACGTTACTACGAAAGGCATCGAAAATTTAAAAACATACCGACATAGCTTTCACCTTCTAGAAGGCAATTAAAAAAAATATGTAATTATTTCGTGCAATTTTTTCTCCCTCTCTTTCTTTAAACTCCCGATCATCATAATCGTAATGCTCATCAGTGGATTGAAAGGGTCGTAGCCTCACAAAATATCCCCATTAGTGACGCCTTAGTCTTATTTACTCCGGACTCCATAAACCCCCCCCCCCCCCCCCCTTAACAAAGAAGATGGTTCATCAACGAATCAAACATTTGGTACCCGTTGTTTCGCAGAAAATCAAATGTAACATTGTCATCAAATTGAGATTCAATGACATTTTTTTTTCACAATTGAAAGGCCCCCGTTAAACGCCGATTCTGGGTGCCTTTTTGCTTACTATCAAATTGTAATTAGCTGGTAACATGGTAGTTGTCCTCTTCTGCTGATCACAATTGGTTTAATAGCTGAAACAGACTTGAAGTCGACATATAACGAGAACCTTTCAACTGTCAATAAAACAAAATGGCGCTGAATGGCTATTTGATGTCTGTGAACTTCTGCGAAACAACTGGGCTTCATGTTAATTACAAAGGTATAGGACAGTTATTGAGTTTTGTGACTGACGTTACTTTGTTACTCATTGTACAGTTAATATATATATTTTTAAAATTTATTTATCAACCAAAAGACACATTTAAGTGTTGCCACCTCACTAGGCTGAGCCTGTTTCGAGGTGGCAGGAATTTAATATTTTTATATCATTTTCTTAAAAGAAGGAATAAAATTAATTGTTCCTTCTTTTTAAATGAAAATTAATAAGAGAAATAGAAAAGAAAAAAATGAGAAGAGATGATATAAAGAAATTAAATTATTTGAAAAAAAGAGAAATAAAATTTAATACTTGATCTGTACAATTGCAAAACCGAACAGAATAAAAAAAATACAATTATAACAATAGTTTTGAAAACATTCGTATGATTATGCACTAAATCGTAAATGATAGTATAATGACACTTTGATAGACCCAATATAATAAATATCTAGTCCGTAAATATCAAATAATAGTTGAACGTGTTTTATAGTGAATATACTGTTTTTTTAAAAACTTTTATTTATTCTTATTATTATTTTTTATTTTTACATTAGCTCCATACCGGAGGCCCAAAGGAGAGGAAGTTTTGGGATGGAAAAGGTACGAGGGGTGGGTAGGAATCTGGGGGTCAGTGAGTCCAGGAGTGAAGGAAGCATAAATCCTCCAACTGCGATGGGTTAAGAGAGTCCGGCTGGAGAGGTCGAAAGGCATCCCTCAACCAACCTCTCTCGATCCAGCCCACCATGCAATAGGTGGGTAGATGTATCCGCCGCCTCATGACTTGAACCCGGGCACCCCTGCTATATCACCAAACGTAGCGAACCACTTGGGGTGACTTATGGCAGAGGTGTTGGTTATCCAATAAACGGTTCCCGGGGCGGCGGTACCCATACCCGCTTCCCAAATTAACTTATATATTATAGATTAGAATGAGAGAAAACAGTAATTGCAATGTTTTATTAGCTTATAAAGTGAAAGATCAAGTACATCGGTATGAAAATTGAAATACTTGTTTACATTGTAGATTTTATGTTATGTTTTGATGATCAATAAAATACATGTTAATAAAGCGCTTTTCTCCCGCTAAAATGTACGGAAGTCAAGTAAATGGAAAACATAAAATTTTAGCAGGGCACAATAATGTGGTTTCTCGTCAGAACTAGTGGATTTACATAAAACAATTGAAACCAATAATTATGAAAGATGATGGCATGCTGATACGGCACGTCTCAAGGTGGTTGATGTCGATACTATCAGTATTGCGCCGGCGAAAGAACCAGCCTTAAAAATCGACACGTTGCTTAATATGTGTTTAGTCGTATTTGATGAATATATCTGAATAGCCTATTGCTTCTCAACCTTTATATTCCACACTTCTATGTACTTCCCTTCCTCACTTCCTTGAGTCTTATAATATACCACAATAATTAACGATGACAAAAATGCGTCTTGGATATTATTACCATATATGTTACTAAAAATATAAGCGTAAACACCAAAATATTTTCATTAGAAATTTATGGGCGCATATAAGAATAACGGTGACAGTTTCCCTTGACTAACTTTTTTCATTCTTATTAAATTTTTATTAGAAAGAAAAAAAGGCTGTTGAACGATTTGCCAACTTCTGTGTTTCCTCCCTCCTACAACATGAATCTCTTCAAGACCCATGTTCACTCCCTCTTACAACAAGAATCTCTTCAAGACCCATGTTCACTCCTTCCTACACCATGAATATCTTCAAGACCCATGTTCACTCCCTCCTACAACATGAATCTCTTCAAGAGCCATGTTCACTCCCTCCTACAACAAGAATCTCTTCAAGACCCATGTTCACTCCCTCCTACAACATGAGTCTCTTCAAGACCCATGTTCACTCCTTCCTACAACGTGAATCTCTTCAAGACTAATGTTCACTCCATCCTACAACATGAATCTCTTCTAGACCCATGTTCACCACCTCCTACAACATGAATCTGTTCAAGATCCATGTTCACTCCCTCCCATATATGAATCTATTCAAGACCCGTGTTCACTCATTCTTACAACACGAATCTCTTCAAAACCCATGTTCACTCCTTCCTACAACATGAATCTCTTCAAGACCTATGTTTACTCCCTCCTACAACATGAATCTCTTCAAGACACATGTTCACTCCCTCCTATAACATGAATATCTTCAAGACCCATGTTCACTCCCTCCTACATCATGAATCTGTTCAAGATCCATGTTCACTCCCTCCCACAATATGAATCTATTCAATACCCGTATTCACTCATTCTTAAAACATGAATCTCTTCAAAACCCATGTTCACTCCTTCCTACAACATGAATCTCTTCAAGACCCATGTTTACTCCCTCCTACAACATGAATCTCTTCAAGACCCATGTTCACTCCTTCTTTTCCTAAAAAGACCCTCTATAGCACGCCGAAAGACATACTCGTCAGCCCTGAGGAATCTTTTTTATTAAAATCATGTAAATAAATAATTTACAAAGTAAATAAAAACCACCTTTGGGCTAAAATCGACCGTTTTTAGAATCCGTTTGCCAGGAGATTTTTATGCCTATTAGGTACCTATATTTGTGGTGATGTAAGACACTATAAATATTCAAATTTTTTTTTACATGTAATTCTTCTAAAAAAACAAAAACTCCTTATTCCAATGCAATCAGTTCTTATTAGTCTTCGAGCTTCGTTGCATACACATCCCACACAATCTTTCAAACTAAATTACCATCTTTTACATTGCCATGAACGTTTGCAAAACAAAAACGAAAGTGCCAAACACAACACTTGTTATTTTCGATTTAAGAATTAAGCACCCAAGTGGTCTTGCCTTAAATATAAGCAATGTAAACGGTACACAGAAATTGATTTGCATCAGTAAATACACAAGTATTTGACACTTGCTCAGCTGATTTACACACAATGAGAGTGTAAATATTGTGTGACAGGGCATCTCAAAAAGACCGCCCGACTTCTGGGCAATTACGATTGTTTATTTTTGAGTCACACAAACTCGGGAGTGTGACGTATTAACGATGGCGCCAAACAAAATCTCCCAACTTTTATTTAAAAAAAAAACATTGGGTTGATGTATTTCATATTTACTTAAATGTGTTTGCGTTGACACTCAAAACAAAACGTGTTAAAATAACATACTTCTTTGTCAATATGTATTTTGTGTTTGATTTTAGGAGCTTGAATAATTGAACAAACAAATAAAGCACAGGAGTCCCAAGTGCTTCCAACCGTCTGGAGCCAGTTGTATTATGGTATCCACAATTGGGGTATTTTTTAACATTATCTCCATACAGGAAGTCCTGAAGAAAAAAATCCTCTTTGGGAATGTAAGGTGATCTATGTAATCTTTGGTGATGGTGTGTGGATGGTCTTTTTAGGGAAAGGAAGGAGAGGAAGTTCTGAGAAGACAAAAGGTATGAGGGGTGAATAGGAATCTGTTCAATGTCTTCCGGAGTGGCGAACGTATGAATCCATAACTCCCACTGTGGTGATGGGTCGAGAGAATCCGACTGGAGAGGTCAAAAGGTCTCCCTTAACTAGTCTCTCCAGATCCGGACCACTACGCAGTATGTGGGCAAAAGTTTCCGCCGCCAAGACCCAGAAAAATCTCACCCATGAACCCTGGCACCCCATAGGATAAAGGTATTGGGAAAGGGGATGGGATAGAGAAAGGTGGGGAAGAACCTGCCTAATCAATTCATTTCAAGCTTCGATTCTAAATGGTGGTATTTCACCAGATCCTGAGAGTTATATTATACTAGCGAGTACCCGGTATGCGTTGAAATGCCACTCAAAAAAAGTGTTTTTGTTATTTCTGTTTATTGAAGTCCTTTTGGGTAAACAATATTTTTGGTTTTTCCGTCTGGTGCGTACACAACTCGTGCGCCACTTTGTATTTATTTAATATAAGTTTCATGCTTCCAGAGCTCACTATATATATATATATATATATATATATATATATATATATATATATATATATATATATATATATATATATATATTTATATATAGACATTTGTGGGTATGCATTTAACACCACATTAAAGTTTCTACACAATCGGATGAATGGTATAGGAAATAATTTCATAACGCTAGAGCTCACTTGAACTATATATAGAAACTTTCTCGGACATGTTTACGACAAACCACCAAAGTTTCATGGCAATCGGATGAATGATTTAGGTACCGAATAAAGGACAAACAAAGAAACATTCATTTTTCATATATTAGTATCAAATACAAATCATTAACATTATGAACCCAGTAACACACTTAAATCCAATCTGAGAATCAAATTATTTTTCATATCAAAATTTTTAATAGCGTCATTTATACGTCTAATCATAAATAAAGCCTCCAATCATTACGGTAGGTAATTTAGAAGAAGTATAATATCTTCTAATTCAGTATCCGTGGGGAATCAATTATACTTTTGATTATTTTCATTGACCTTTCCAACTGCCCATTCAACAGCCTCAGAACAAGAATATCAATTTTTCCTCACATGACACCGATGATTAATGATGTATTTTTTTTTTATCTTTATTTATTGCCTCATAAGCTATGCAAAATACTTAATTATTTATCAAAACAGGTAGCTCAGAGAATAGATATATGCGTCTACATTTTTAAGGATCACAATATAATGGTTCACGGCGAGTTCATCGAAAACGAGTTCAACCTAACCTAACCTAACCTCTCGTTGTCGATGAATTTGCTTTCGATGAATTGATTTTCGATGAATTAGTTTACAGTTGCAAGCATTTTTAAACTTTTATTTTCAGCCGCTGGTCAATAGCTCTTAAACCGATATACAGTTTGAGTAGCTAGAGAACAGTCGGAATTTCATGCCATATCTCCCTTTGTTTTTATTATCCATAGTTATAGCAGTACTTAATCAGTAGAATAATGAAAAAGTGTACGATATAAACATTAAAAGAAGCACTAAATTTCTTCCATTTACTTTAGTGTTAGTGTTAATGTGGTGTGAATTCTAGGTCAGTGAGGAAGGAGGAATTTGCACTTTTTGTTCGTAAATCATTACTTCGGGTCTGGTCACTCGCCGTTTCCTCACTAATGACCGGTTTTACCCACAATATATCTTGATTACAAAGCCAAACTATTAATAGTTGATTTCTAAAGAGAATATAACTGAATTCAGCAGTAGTTACCCACACATTGGTGAATTAAAACAAAAATATAAAGCGGTGGCATCCCGAATTTCTAGCGATTTCTTACATATTATCCTTGAACGTTTAAAGATTTTAAGTTCTTAACTAACTAACTAACCATCACGCCGTTTCCCCGCAGGGGTAGGCAGAGAGGACGGACCGCCAAACACCTTGGTCTTGGCACACACTCTTTGCCTCATTCACATTCATACATCGTCTCATACATTCTCTTCTATTTTTCTGACTTTTGACATGGCCCGACTCAAGTATCTGATTCACTTGATCGTGCCATGTCTTTCTCGGACGTCCCCTACTTCTTATACCATTCACACTTGCATCGTATATTCTCCTTACGCTCCTTTCTTTGTTCATTCGCTCTACATGCCCAAACCATCTGAGGGTTCCTTTCTTAATTTACTCATTACGTTTACATCAGCCTTGTATTCCTTTCGAATCTCCACATTTCTCACACGATCATACATGGTTTTACCACACATACGCCTCAGGGATCTCATTTCAACAGCATTCAGTCTACTTTCATCCTTCCTCTGCCAGTTTCATGCTTCACTGCCATACATCAGGGTAGGTACAAGCACTCTATTGTGGACTGCTAACTTCGCTTCATTGGACAGCTTTTTGTTAGCGCCAACGGCATTCAGTCCTCCGTTAATGGAGTTACCTGCATTTACCCTTCTTTATTCTTTAAGATAGTATCTATACATTCCCCACGCCAAAACGGTAATTATTTGAAATTCCCTCGATAGAAATAAATCGCAAAGTATGCCACGAAAATTATCACTTACACATTTGTTTCTGTTATTTTACAAGTTATATGAATGAAAAAAATCATAATGTTTCTTTAAATGTTACTTAACACAATCTCTACGAGATTTTTGCTCTTTTTTAAACGAGTCGTGTTTTATTAAAGATTTTCACAATTTTCGCTTGAATATTATCGTTTTTAATATTAGCGCGTTCCCTCGAACATTCGTATTGTCGTATCTCTCCTTCTTCTTCATTTTGAGCGGGCCTTAAATACGAGTGTATTTTAAGACTGACCTTGGACAGGTTGATTAACTGTCATCAAATGGCTTTTCAGCACGATTTTTTATGACAGTTGAAAGATCCCCGTCTTGGAACACGCTTCTTGCTTCATTCACATTCATACATCGTCTCTTACAGCTCACAATATTTGATTCAATCGAATCCTTCATCTGGCGAACTCGACTTCTTCTGCTATTCAGTTACCGGCATATATTTTCCTTACACTCCTTTTTTCATTCATCCGCTCTACGTGTTCAAATGATCTATGCGTCCCTTTCTTAATCTTAAATTCACGTATATCATTATGCTTACATCAGTATTGCGTTCTTTCCGGATTCGTAAAAACGGGACTGAAGTTCTTACGAACAAATTAACAGTGTCCCAATGTTTATTGGCGGGAAAATATAAGAATAATTTGTTGGTATACGTACGAAATTATTCTTACATGTTCCCGCCAATAAACACTGAAACCCTGTTAATTTGTTCGTAAGAACTTCAGTCCCGTTTTTACGAATAAAATTATCGTATTTTAGAATAACATTTTTCTCCGTGTAACACGGTCATTCATGGTTTTATACACATACTCCTCAGGGATCTCATTTATAAAGCGGTACTAGATATTTGCCATATCTTTTGATTTAAAAAGTAATTGTTCAGTTTGGCTCGGTATTTTAGCATCAAAGCTAAATTAGAGTTTAGTGTGAGAAAGTCGAAACTTTAGACAAACCTATTAACTTTTAGTGGTCCAAAAATGCATACGCAATATCATAATATTTGATTTGTTTTATTCATTTATAAAATTATTTCTGTTATCCCTTAGAAATATAAGAACAAAACTATTCATTGCTCCAAATAACTCTTGATGTAACTGTGTTTGATTCAAATTCTTGACACATAAATGTGACCATTCAAATTACTTATAATTATTACGGAAGTAAAGCCTATTTACTGTAATTTAAACATCTCAAAGCAGACAACGCGTCACGTAAAAACTCAATAATAAAAAAAAACTGATTGAAAACTTTCTCGAGAATTTTTCACTTACATCTTAAATAGGCAGGAGCAATCAATTTATTTCAAAATGACTTGAAGTGTTTTTTTAACGGTCGAACAATTAAATTTGAACGCCAACAGTAAAATCTAAGCATCTTAAACGCACTTATGCCGTTATGTTGGTCAGCCCTATAAATTATCTTCTAGACGTGAAATTCGTATAACTTTCTTCAATTTAACTTTTATTAGTGAAGCATGAATTGTCGGATGCTAAATTTACTCTCGCGTGAAAGATGTACCTATCATATATTATATTCCGGTAATTAACTGATTTAGTTATAAATAATTGTTTTATTTTTGACAGTTTTAATAAATTACTGCTTTATCGGCTATCGGACATGTCTGATTTATTGGTGTTTTGGTCAGAGATCTGTGAAGATAAATGTGGAATTTTATAAAAATTGTTGAATACATACATATTAATACTTCAAAAGCCAGAATAATGTAGTTTAAAACTTGTAAAAAATATGTTGAAAAAACTGATTTGGAAATTAATAATGGTGTAAGCTGATTTGTTTTCTTCTTAAAATAGCGAGTAGTAGATAACGACTAATGATTGTGAAAACAGAATTGAAAATACTATCAACAAATCCCTGGCGAATATTTACAAATCATTACCGAAACATGGCTTGACATGGCTTTGGTTATACATAGTGATCAGATCCAAACACCTTCCATCGTTAAGCCCTGTTTCTTAATTATTTACTTCCATTAGTAGCTGCAGTCTTTTTCAGTCATTTACCCACTCAAGGACACCATAGTTCCAAAATTATGGATAGAACTAATTTTGTTGTATCTTATAGAAAAACATTCGTGTTTTCAAGTTAACAAGATGGGGGAAAAATCTCCACAAGTTACCGTCTTAAAACACAGGATTTCTTCAAATTGCGTATGTTTTTCATTTCCTTTTCGTAGATAAACTAGGAACCTATTGCTTTGACAATGCGTTACCAAGCGTCCCTATCTTATCCTTGATGACTTGATCTATCTTCGGCACAGTCTCTCTTCACAATATCTCTGCGATTTTGTCGAGTCTAGGGCAACCTTTCAGACGTATTCCATTAAAATTGCCGATAGAAAAATATTAGCTCTTTGATAGTAACTTCGAAACTTGTTTCACTTGTTAGATATTATCAAAGTTACCTGTTCTAGATATTTTTTAAATATAAACAAGTAGCAAGGATTCCGTAGTACATTATTATCGAACACAAATGCTTATTGATCCATCCCATCGTAAGAAATTCGACAATCTAGACTCAAAAACGCAATCCATCGTTTAATCAGCATTAATTGAATTCCTGAAAAAATCTAATCTAAAAAATACCCATTATATGAGCAAATTGATAATACTCCATGTTTGCATGTAACGCATTGAAAATAAACCGAAATTGAATTAGAAAAAAACCGTTTATAAAAAAAATATACATGTATATAAAATTTCACCTTGTGAAAAGTTATTAATTCCCAATGCATAACTCATCATACGTTTTGTATGACTTGAATTGCTAATGAAATTTTAAATGAGTTTTATAAAAGCAGCACTAACATATATGCCTGATTACTTTAATATAAAAAAGGTTAAAACACATTTTGACTTCATTTCTGAATAAAGATATGGAGAAATTGTTACTGCAGAGGTTGTATTTCAAAATTTTATTGCGAACGTTTTGTGAGACAACAGAGCTATGTCAATCTAACTTAAGGAATGTTGTGAAGCAGAAGGAACTAGGAGAAGAGTAACATAATGGGTAGAGGAAGGTTAGTTTTTTTTTAAAAATTTATTAAATTAAAAGAAATATACATATTTTGCTTTTTTAACTTGAGTATACATTGATACAAATAATATTAATAATGATGGTTTACTACCTAACACCAAGTAACACATTTTTTTTAAGTAAGAACATTTTGGTTTTGCTCATTAATCTTGAGAGCAAACAGTTTTTTTTAAATATATATATTTTTTTTTTCAGGAAGGAGATTATATATGTTTATACCCTCATAGCCTATGTTTCTTTTGCCACATTCTGTCTTTGTTGAATTTGTGTATAATTTATTACGTTGTCTTGTGTGGTGTTCATGTACTTGTGATATTTTCATAAATGTAGTATTTGTGTGTATAAAGCCATTTTGAATTTTGTAGATTAATAAGTATATGTTGTATTCGTACAGTTTTCTGATTTTTATTAAGTTAGTTTCTTGGAATACTCTTTCGGTGGGGGTATCTGGTCTATAGTTAAAAAGTTTTTTTATAACTTTATTCTGTGTTATTTATTAATGTTTAGGATCGCGTATCTAAGTCGAAATTGCCATAATTCGAATATAAAAGGAAATTTCACGAAAGTGCAAATTGTTTTTTATTTTTATTTTCTAGGTAAAACGGTTATAGACCAATATATCAAGCAGAAGATTACAGATTTCAGGTAAATCAATGTATAAAAAGGTCACGGCGGGCAGTTTCACTGTTTTAGACCGGTAGAAGTCCTTGCTCTCGGACCATAATAACGGGCACGAGATTTCCCAGAATATACTTGTTAGCGACACATAGGTTAATCTCAAATATACCCATAGCATTACATTTTTCGTCTTTATAGTATACCATATATTTATAATATATAATAATTACCTAAAAATCCAACATTAAATTTTTAGGTACATGCATATTTCATTATCTGTAAAGATTTAGCAGTCATATCGAACCAAATCAATATACAAATGTTTCTTATGCTGGGGCCGTATCTGCGCCTATCGTCACGAAGCTTCGTGATATGACACGACACGCGCAAATGTGACCGGCCATTATCGGCTATCTTCACGAATATTCTTTACATAAACGTATTCTTTTTAGCCGCCATTTTGAAATACCTAATATCTTTCAATTTGAAAGCGATGCTGCGTCCTCCTTTAATAAAGTCCCGGTAGCGGTCTATAAGTAATTGCTTGGGCCCACTAAACTAATCAATTTCAAAGTCATCAAAAATGTGCACGAAAAAATCAATCGGTAATATCGGAAAGAGTTTCGACACTGGTATCATTAAGGAACAATGTTGACCCAAAATCGGAAATTAATTTTTTTATTAATATTTTATATTAGCTTATTATTAATTTTATTTTTTCATTCCGCACAAGAGTCCCAACTGCTTCCAACTAACTGGAGCTAACTACATATTATGTATATGACATATTATGTCTTCCCTAATTAGGGTATGTTTTGAAGCTAGATGTAGAGGAAAGGGGAAAGAAATCAGAAATAGAAAGATGGAGAAGTACCCGGCAGTTCAGAACTGGTCACCAAACACGACTTATTCCATTTCAAGAAACGTTTTAATTTCGAATGGTGCTCCATTACCAGGACGATATTATTAATTTCTACTGCAAATACTCGTATACTATATATTATTTTATTTGATTTATTTTTTAAATGCCATTTTTTTTTAATTGCATACAGGATTTGAAACTGCGACCTCTGAATTCTTATTCAAGGACCCTTATGGTTATTAATTTAATAAGATATTTACACGAGCTCTTAGAGCTCAACTTATGGAGTAGTAGAATAATTATGTATAATTGTATAACTTTGCACAATGTAATCACCTGTATGTAAAATCTTTTTCTTATTAATAAATAAATAAATAAATAAAAATATCAAATTGCGATAAAGATAGTCATATGTAGTAGGATAATAATTGTTGAATCTCCTCGATTAATGGAAAAAAAGACTATGGAATATTTTAACGTTTTTTAAATTGTCCAATTTTACGTAAATACATTCAAGGAAATGTGATAAGTAAAACTCTATTTCGGTACCACTAACATATTTTTCAATTAACATTAGAAAATGGACCAGAGCACGAATGTAAATTCCACCATGTCTACAAAAAGTAGGTCGACTCACTTACTAAACTCGCTGTGGTCATTTTTTATTTATTTTTCTCAATACCAGCAGTAATGATTTTCATCGCCTACGCAAGATCATACAAAGAAGCCAGGTATTTGAGTTTTATAGTCAAGGTGACTAACTACTGCTACACGTGTTAATATTGATGATACACGTAATTCATTGATGTACCAATTTCCGTCAATTTGGGTGCCAATTGAGATCTTTTCATCGCCTTTTGTGGAGCAGGAATTTTATCATGGACATCAACTAAATCAACTGAATTATATTTCAAAATTATCAGAAGTTTCATCGCAGTGGTACATAGCTAGGAGGTAAACTAGTCCCAATGAGATCCGGACGTTGATCCGCTTCCTTCTTACGCGTCTTATTTCAAAACGAAAAATTCAGAAGATACTTAGAACGATGACTTCACATACGATCTCTAGCTGGGACTGGTAGATTGACACCAGACTGATTACCGGATGTATAGAGCTCAAGTTTTAAAAATACATTGTTACCCTGTTATTTAGATACATAAAGTTTAAAACAAAACTGACCCCAAAAGTGATCCCTGCATTACTCCAGTGCACTTATAATTGGACTTCGCAAGATGTTATTGGCGTTACGCAAATGGCCAAAAATATCGGGTGCACAGCATCGTTTTCATCAATTTTGTTAAGTTTTAGACTCGCAAATCAATTCTTCCTTTTTTTTACGTTTTATATTCATCTTCAGCTTCCTAACAAAAAACAGAAAGATTAATAAATTATTGTTCATTCAACTAGTACGCCATTGCACTGCGCTCTTTTTGTACGGTATTCACATAAAAAAAAACAGTTTTATCGTAAAATTATAACATTTTTACAAAAAAATACTTACCTTTTGTTGGTTGCCCTGACGGTTATCTAGTGTTAACCTTTTTAACATACCTGAAACAAAGAAAAGCATGTATCAGTTTCCTCCCATATTTCGAAACAAAATAACAACAATAAAACAAGCATAGAATAGATAAGTTTCTCTCCCAAATATTATTAAATCTACCTAATATAGAATTTTAAAAATTCTATCTTATTAGATGGAATTTTAAAAACTGTTTTTCTTTATTTTTTTATTGATCATATCCAATATAATATGATCAATAAAAAATAATGAAAAACAGTTTTTAAAATTCCATCTAATAAGATAGTATAAATAGTGTTGTAGAAATGTAACTTTTTCTCCGCCGCGATTGTAAATCCATAAATAAATATAGTTACATTAATAATTATATGCACACTTGTACACACATCTCTCACAACACCTCTAGTGGCAAACGTTAACGCGTTCATGTGTAGACAACATAACTTACATCTTCTGTTCTTAATATAACTAATTCAATAATGATAATCATCAATTTACTACCAACGAAGATAAGACAAACTGGAGCAGAAACATAGAGAAATATTTCTTCTACATTCTACACCCGGCATTCGTAAACAAATAGCGAGAAAAAATAATTGATTGTCAGAAGACCGCTACGTAGATTCACTTTTACCATCGTTAGGTTTTACCGGACCGCGTGACATCAACAAAAAAATTGCCTCAGGTTATTACCGGCTCTCTCACAATATACTAGAACAGCTTTAATGTGTTCGGGTCATAAATTAATAATAGTCATCTAAGTCAATGGTAAGATAAGATTGTACAAATGAGAAGGACCAACAGCTTCAAATTGTTAGGTAGGTATATTATTTTACTTCTAAAGTACCACTATCAAGAAAAATACGATATTTTAATTGTGTAGCGGAATTGCGTAAAATTTCATAATGTTTGCAACTTATTTATATCTTTTTCTTCTTCCTTGCACTGTCTCAACTCATTGCCTAGGTAGGCTGTTGGGGTCGGCTCTTCTTGTTCTCAGGTTGTAGCTTCTTCGGTTCTGGATATCGCTTTCATCCAGGCCATTTCTACGTAGGATTTTGGAGCTTTGAGTCCATCCAGGAGTTCTTTGGTCTTCCTCTGAATGACTGTCGATGAAGCTCCATACACATTGCCTGCTTCACTGTGTTGTCTTCTGGTCTCCGTTTTATGTGACCATACCATCTCTCCTGTCGTTTATCCAGCTTACTGTTTATGTCAGTGACACCCAGGCTACCACGAATGCGTGAACTTTTAATCTTATTTGCAACGTTATTTATATGAGTACAAAAAAATCGATCTCACTGGTGGTCCTTATTGTACCCCAGCAATTTTGTGTTGGGTTACTGTCTTTTGTGAAATATTTGTTTACGTTAATACTGCACAAGAGCCCCAGCTTACTCCCGATTGTCTGTGAGATTGTCCCAGTGAGACAACTGCATCGCCAATTGATCAAGTTGAAGTAATTGGCCATACAGATCTGGAGACCAAATATGGCTAACGCATTTCAAGCAATGTTTCAATTCTAAATGATTATCTAAACCAGGTCGATACTGGGAGTATCTTCCACTCTGGAACGTGTCGAAAATATACTGTATATTATTTCAGATAAATAAATTGTGAAATATTTCAAATGAATAAAATACATTTTACTTCGAAATAGAATTCGCAAATTTCTTTAATTGTCTACCGAGGTTTCTAAGCCATAACGAATTACACGTTCATCATTATTGCGGATTTCGGTAACTATTCAACAAAATGTAATGTTTTTTATTTTTTATTTTAAACAAATATTTGGGGAGGGTTACAAGCAAAATTACCTTCTTCCAAATAATATTGAGCATTTTAAAAATAATTCAGGCGAATTTGCTACTATTGTAGAAGTTTTAAAAATTCTCCAAAAAATTTGTTCATCATTCTCTTATATTCGTTGGTTCTTGTTTTCAACTAACTCTTGTTCATCATTCGCTGGTGTATACAAAAAAGTCTGAAGCTAATTAATTTGAACCATCATCTGGTTAATGCTTAAAGAAAACGCTCTTGTCGAACATCTAAAATAATTGGCCAGTAGTTGGCATTAGTTATAGGGAAACGCCTAGAAGTTATTTATTATGATATATTTATTGGCTAATGAAATGTATAAATCTCGATAAATATTGGAGAAAATAATATAAGGTGCTTGACAGAAAAAAACTATAACATAAATGGGGATTGAGTGTATTTTTGACCCAGTTGTATAATGCTTTTTATATTTGCATTGGATGCGCTTAGAGATATCCTGTAGTCAAAATCGATCAATTATTTTAATCGTGTAAATATTTCAATTCGAAACTTTAATTGCATTAAATTATTATCACTGTTAATCAATCTAATATATAAAAAATCTCGTGTCACTGTGTTTGTGGTCGCACTCCTCCGAAACGGCTGGATCGATTTTTATGAAATTTTTTATGTATGTTTGGTAGGTATGAGAATATATTTCATACCGCGAGCTCTGGCTTTATGAAATTTGCATAAAAAATTTAAATAGGTCAAAGAGTTAAGCGGTAGGAAAAATGTCGTTAGGGAGAGGGGAATCCGGGAGGGCGTTGGACTGCCATTCCGAAGGTCGCGGGTTCGAACCCGGCGTGTGCAAATAAATTTTATTTTATTGATTTGTGTTATTTCACAATTAATTATTTAAAATAATATATAGTATATTTGCGGCACGTTCCAGAGTGGAAAATACTCTTAGTATCGCCCTGGTGTAAGACCACTATTCAGAATTGAAACGTTGCTTGAAATGGCTTTAGCCGTGTTTAGTGACTAGATCTGAATAGCCAGGTACTTCCCAACCTTCCTCTTCCTCGTCTTCTTACCTTTCCCACTTATCTTCAGCCTCATAACGTACCCCAATTGGGGATGCCATAGTCTCACTGGCTCCAGACGGGAGCAGTTGGGACTCTTGTGAGGTATTCACTATAAAAAAATATATATATAATAAATGTAAAACAATAGTAGCTACCTTCCTACAAAAACACAACTTAGGTTCTCATAGTGCTGTTCATGTTAACAAAAACTTCGTACAAAATTGTTCATATACGTAAGGAAATGTTAACATTGTAAATGAAATAATTTAACTAAAATAAATAGAAATAATAAAAAAAATACTTCTGAACGGTGGTTCGTCACCAAGGCGATACTGAGAGTATCGCCACTATAAATAGATTATGGAATTATATTCATTGTCACAAAATAATTAAATTTTATACATATGTGTGTTTATAGTTCCATAAAATAAGGCAAATAAAAAACAGGAATGTAACAATGATATTTGTTATTAAATTACTAAAATTGAACGAAAAAAGATATTATACATAATCTAATTTAACTTCCTCAAAATCCATGGTTTTTTTTTTCACAGCACATTCTGATACGGTGACTAATATTGTAAGTTGGTATCGGTAGGTAGAAATACCAGGTAGGAACTCCGCGTTTACATTTTACGTTTAAACCAGTCAACGCTCAATAAATAAAAAAAACTCTCCGGTACATTTACTGTTCAATAAACACACATTTTTGCTGGCTTAGATAACCTTGTAAAATATTTTTCCGCAATGATCTGTCTCGTGGCCTATAGAACCATTTATATATAACACAAAAGATTGGACTCTTTGGCTAAAAATGTTATACCATAGATAATAAAAACAATGTGAAATACAACATGGAAGTGTGTGTCTCCAGAAATAATTTATGAAAAATATCAAAGAAAATTGTCACTTCAGGACCAAAAGTTGGGAATATATTAAAACTAGCTGAAGTCCCCGGCGTTGCACGGGTTTTACGCAAAGGTTTTAGAAAACTCGCATAGACCTTCCGCTTGTTTTGAAAATGATGTGATGAAAACGATTTTTTTGTTTTAATCGGACGTTTATAAACTCAATTGTAAAGATTATATAGGTAGAACAAATAGAAACTTTAAAGTAAGGGTTAAAGAACATCTCAGGGCATTAAATGGCAACAGCGAATCTGAGTTTGCAGATCATTTATTAAAAAACGATCATAATTTTTACAAAAACCATGGACTTAAAATATTACATACGGGTGACAAGGGCATCACAGATAAATAAATTAGAGATTTTAGAAATTATAAATAAGTAAATAATAAAGCAGACATAATAAATAAGCAGCAAATTTTTATAAACCCTCTTTTGAACCTTTTCCCACTTAACCGGTTTTTCCCTGCTAATGACTTTGAAACCCTAATTGTAATAAACTTCCTCCACCCAATTTCCCTTCCTTTTAGCTTTTCCTCCCATATGTGATCTATATTTAATTTTTAAGTTTAGTATACATTTGATCCTAATGATGTGAACATCGTTCATGAAACATTTAGATTGTGTATTAATAAAAGTGATGTAAACAAAGTTATTTGGCTTTTCATTAAGAGGCTAGACTTTAAAGGACACGCGGAACACCCGCGACTGTCATTCTATCCCGCTCAGAATAAGCTCACGCACACTTACAATACATGCGAATGCGAAATGTGCGAATGAGACAACGCTCAAATTTACCTACAGAAATCGCTTGAAAAGGGGTTTATGGAGAATACACTTTTCTACACCGAAACTTTCACGAAATTGAAATTTAAAAAAATATATATTTTTTAGAAAGAAGAAGCTACGTCGGTAGCTTTTTATAATTTTATAATTCTTTATGAGAGTTGAGTTAGCAGCACTTTTTCCTTAAATAATATTTTTTGATAAATCGTACATGTTTGACAGTGAATGTTTACGTTAATACGAAACGCATCAAAAATTCGAAAACATACCGACATAGTTTTCACCCTTTAGAAGGCAGTATAAAATAATATATTCATTTTGTGCAATTTTCGATGTAGAAAAGTGTTTTTTCCCGGGCGTCCTTTTTGTATGGGCTGAAAAGCGAAGTCTATCGTCTTAAAAGATATAATTCTATTTAATATTTTATTGACGTATTATTTGTCTTCAAATTAGTTAGTATTAATCTTGTCCTCAAAGATACAAAGTAATAGTTCGACATTTTTTATATCACATGAAGAAGGAAACCTTGTGCAATTTCTATCAATGCATCATTATTAATCTGGCCTATATTATAATACAGAACAAGACACACCAATTTTTCTATTTTTGCCTGTTTTAGCCACGTGAGAACCGTTCTGACATTACCAACACCGATTCATTGAACTTCACGTGGTGTTTCATGATCTTTTGGCATTTAGTTACGGCTAAGGATAGAATGGTGATGTCATTCTGAAATTCTACAGACGCCGATATAAAACACGTAACATTTGTACAGGTTTTGTCACGCCCCATAAACTGATTTTCGCAATAATTTATTCGATGATTTATCTGCAGTGATATAACACTATTTTTTCTTTACTGTTACGCCGTTTTTCCATGGAGCTACGTTCAAGCGACGCGATCGCCGCTCGTCTGTGTTTTCCATACTATAATTAGTGTTTGAAATCGCCGCTAGGCGCTGAACTAGCAAAATCGTATGACAGGTAGCGGTAGCGTCGCTTGCGAGTAGCTAGGTGAACGATGGGCGTTACGCCGTTCTTCCATGGAGCTACCTTCAAGCGACGCGATCGCCGCTCGTCTGTGTTTTCCATACTATTATTAATGTTTGAAAACGCCGCCAGGTGCTACACTAGCAAAACAGTATGATGGGTAGCGGTAGCGTCGCTTGTGAGTAGCTACGTTCATGCGACGCGATCGCCGCTCGTCTGTATTTTCTATACTATTATTAGTGTTTGAAATCGCCGCTAGGCGCTGAACTAGAAAAATCGTATGACAGGTAGCGGTAGCGTCGCTTGCAAGTAGCTAGGTGAACGATGGGCGTTACGCCGTTCTTCCATGGAGCTACCTTCAAGCGACGCGATCGCCGCTCGTCTGTGTTTTCCATACTATTATTAATGTTTGAAAACGCCGCTAGGCGCTACACTAGCAAAACAGAATTACGGGTAGCGGTTGCGTCGCTTGTGAGTAGCTACGTTCATGCGACGCGATCGCCGCTCGTCTGTATTTTCTATACTATTATTAGTGTTTGAAATCGCCGCTAGGCGCTGAACTAGAAAAATCGTATGACAGGTAGCGGTAGCGTCGCTTGCAAGTAGCTAGGTGAACGATGGGCATTACGCCGTTCTTCCATGGAGCTACCTTCAAGCGACGCGATCGCCGCTCGTCTGTGTTTTCCATACTATTATTAATGTTTGAAAACGCCGCCAGGTGCTACACTAGCAAATTTGTTTGACAGGTAGCGGTAGCGTCGCTTGTTAATAGCTACGTGGAAGAACGGCGTTAATGTTGAGAGAAAAATCAATTCAGTTACCGGAATTTCGAAAAAGTGCACTTTAATGGTTATTTTTTAAATTTAAAAACACGAAACGTCATTTTTCACCGAAACTTGCAACAGTTCCTAATATAGCGGTCTGTGAAAAATGACATTTCGTGTTTTAAATTTAAAAAATAACCATTAAAATGCACTTTTTTCAAAATTCCGATAATTGAATTGATTAGTACTAGTTAATACCTAACTAATACAACTTTTAAAAATATTTTTTTTCGTCTATATTAAGCGTGTACCGCTTTTGTAAATATTTTCCCTTATTTTTCACACAAACTAGAGACCAGGGGTGCTAGCATAGTCCATCGATAAGTATCGGTAGGATAATTGTCGGTAACTTCTCATCGTTCCCTAGGACAACTGCAGATCGCTAACGTACAAACAACAGTTGATATCGAATATATTAGGGACACTTAGTCATTGTGAACTGTCACCTATTCGTTTGAGATCTGCAGTTGTTCTAGGGAACGATGAGAAATTACCGACAATTATCCTACCGATCCTTATGGATGGACTATGCTAGCACCCCAGAGGCCCTAGCACGCTTGCTCTATAACGATCGGTAGGATAACTATCGGTAACTTCTCATCGTTCCCTAGGACAACTGCACATCGCTAACGCACAAACAACAGTTGATATCGAATATATTAGGGACACTTAGTCATTGTGAACTGTCACCTATTCGTTTGAGATCTGCAGTTGTTCTAGGGAACGATGAGAAATTACCGACAATTATCCTACCAATCCTTATGGATGGACTATGCTAGCACCCCAGAGGCCCTAGCACGCTTGCTCTATAACGATCGGTAGGATAACTATCGGTAACTTCTCATCGTTCCCTACGACAACTGCACATCGCTAACGCTCAAATAACAGTTGATGTCGAATATCTTAAGGACACTTAGTCATTGTGAACTGTCACTTATTTGTTGGCGATCTGTAGTCACGCTAGGAAACGATTAGAAGTTACCGATAGTTATCCTATCGATCGTTATAAAGCGAGTATGCTAGGGCCTCAGATGACGTGAGACGACGTCACACAATTTCCCATTTCAATTCAAACTTCGAGAATTAATTTAATTATGAAACGAACCTAAAAAAAATACCGGTATTTAAGTTTGCATGTCGTCTACATGAACATATTTTTTATAGGTCAAAATATTTTTCCCTAAACTTCCCTATTGTATGCCGTCACTGTCATACCGTCATAAGACTTTAGTCGCATGTTCATTAGGTATATATAATAAGCATGGTAGCGGCTTTAGCTCAGTTTAGCTTACAATGCCTTCGGTATGAGTAACAGCTGTCACGCCTAAAAAGAGCAGAACTTTAAAAACTCATGTTTCTCACTCTAGCACCTTAATATGTCAGGATATATTTCAAACTATACCAAAACATTTATAAATTGTCATGTCTAATTTAATAAAGATACTATTAATCACATTTTAAGAATCGCAGGACTATAACAGATGCAAACAAAAAATAATTAATTAAATGTACAAAAAATCGGAACGAAGGCCATTGGTTCGCAAACGTGCCATGTGCAAAAACCGTGTATAACCAAATCGGCGGAAAAAACGTGTATAAATAATTATCTTGGGCCGTTGTTGTAACGGAGTCAATTTCCTGGCGAAAAAACGTCGAAAATAGCTACACATTATATTATATAAATATACGATCAATAGGTCATCTGAAAAGGTAACCAGCTATTATATCTGCCTTGAAATTACATTTAAAAAATATTTTTTAATATTTTAAAGAGTAACGGACAAAATCTATCTTAGCAATGGTCAAATAAAGCACTTTGAGTGTAAAAAAATAGAGTGTAAATGAACAAAACCTATTTTTAATTAGAAAACATTTTTTTAAGCGCTACGATACATGAAAAACATTTTAAACAAAATAGAAAAACTGAGGTATTTTCGTCACAAAACACGTTCTCGGATTTATTTTTTAATGATTTTAATTTAACTAAAATTAAAATTCTGAAAAGTGTGTTTACTAGATTATGTATCGATTTATTTTGCTGTATATGATTTGAAATTTTTATTGTATAAGACAATATTACGTTAGAAATTTGAAAAAATCTGCCAGCGACCAACGGTATAACCTTAAGTATATTAAAAATTAACCAATTAATCAATTTTTCAAAATTTAAAAAGTGCGTTTACTAAATAAAATAACAATCTTTCAAAATCAATTTATGTTTTTTTGTAAAAAAGAGTCAATATCTAGAATTTGATTTTAAAAGGACTAATTTCCGGTATTCTGTAGTCTAGTAATACCCTCTTAAAGTCTTGTGGGATTTTGGAGTGAGAATATTAAAAAATTATGCAAAGTTGTGTTCAGTAAAACGGATGATATTCTAAGAATAAACACTACTTGGAATATTTTATTTAGAAATGGGTCATCCAAACTGCTTTTCTGTTATGTTTTTGCAATCTTTTAAGGCGATTAGTTCGAGTTTTGTCTGATTAGTTTGGTACGCGCATATTTTTAGATCAGCAATAAATGAACGGAATTTATCTTGTTTTGTTTTAATTTTCTTAAAAACATATCTGTTGGAAGTCGTGCGAACTATCACGAAAGTTTGTCAACATCCTGTATATATAAAAAGAAGCTATAAGTGTAATGCGCAAAGGCACTAAAATATAACTAATTTACGCTATAAAAATACAGGAGAGGTACATGTTGAAAATTGGATGGAAGGTTCTGTTGACTGTCAGACAGGCTCGGCGTTGTACAAAAATATCAAATTATATCAAAATATTTATAAATTTTGGTAGGTATTCGAAATAATCACAGAAATGCTTGAACCAATCTATACAACACAATTGATCAATGTTTTGATTCGACGAGAACACGAGAACATGGACCATTAAAATGCAATGTAATTGAATTTAAATCGAACTAAATTAATTGTATCATGTTGGTATGAAAAATGACCTTACACAGTAATTTTAGTTACATTACAAGTATAAATCAATTACGATACAATTTCTGATATTATGATAAATGAATACATACAATTTGTAAAAGGATATGTGTTTGTTATTTTGATATGAAAACATTTTCAACAATGTGATGAAAAAGTGAACAGAATCCGATATTGGGGGTAAATAAACATTTTATTAATTTTAATTAATTAAGACAATATTAGTTTTCAATAATTTTGTTTTGATTAGAGTTTCACTAATATTGTCTTCATTATTAAAATAATACAATTTGAGGTTTTAATCATTGTCAAAAAAAAAAAAAAAATTCATAATTCATTACTTTCGTTTAATTTGATACTTTTAATATTCACAGGTTTTAAAATATGAATTCATATAATATGGGGCAAAATCATTTTAAAAGGGGCACGTTTGCACTGGTAACTAGTAACAAAACTAGTGTTTGCTTTTCTAACTAGTTTGGAACAACCTAACGTAAGTTTTGTAACTAGTTCGGAACAACTTAACTTAACTTTTGTAACTAATTTGGAACAACTTAACTTTTGTAACCAGTTTGGAACAACTTAACTAAACTTTTGTAACTAGTTTGGAACTTAACTTTTGTAACTAGTTTGGAACAATTTAACTTAACTGTTGTAACTAGTTTGGAACAACTTAACTTAACTTTTGTAACTAGTTTGGAACAACTTAACTTTTGTAACCAGTTTGGAATAACTTAAATAAACTTTTGTAACTAGTTTAGAACAACTTAACTTAACTTTTGTAACTTGTTTGCAACAACATAACTAAACTTTTGTAACTAGTTTAGAACTTAACTTAACTTTTGTAACCAGTTTGGAATAACTTAACTAAACTTTTGTAACTAGTTTAGCACTAAACTTAACTTTTGTAACTAGTTTGGAACAACTTAACTTAACTTTTGTAACTAGTTTGCAACAACTTAACTTAACTTTTGTAACTAGTTTGCAACAACTTAACTTAACTTTTATAACTAGTTTGGAACAACTTAACTTAAATTTTGTAACTAGTTTGGAACACCCGGCCGCAGTCCTCTCTTACCCCGCAAACGCCCATACATACGGGGTGCATAGCAAAGTTCATTAATACCATTCAATTTTACACTCGCGATTAAATTCTAATTGCTATTTTTATGTTTTTTGTTTCAGGAGCGCATTATTTATTATGTAATCGAGTCATTTTGGCAATTCAGAGAATGTTTCACTTAAATCTGCTGTACCCACTCTCTGATAATAAAATAGCTTGAAGTTAATATAGTACATTATTTCAATGTTTAAAAGAAACCCTCTACATCTTTATAACCGAATCTAATATTAAACACGGCAAATGCAAAAGTTTGCGTCCATTGTGTCGTAAATAATATCTATGAACACGAGTAATAATGTTCGTTTGGCATTTGACCATTGGACATTATCCCAGGTGGCGAGACCGATCCTATTAATCAATATTTTAATTAAAAATAGTTTTTTCTGGCATAGTACTCTGGGATAAAGTTCTGATTACTTTCTTAAACTCGGATTGAGAAGAAAGTAAAAAATATTGATAATTGGTAGGCCACTCGACATTCCTGATACCGTTTTAATTAGAGGTAATAACTGAATTGAACTTCACATCTAAAAGCAAAAATACTATCATAATCAATGATACAAAATGGTGGCATCTTAAATATAAAGCATAGATTCGAAAGGCGGTTATGGCTACCGTCGCCCCGGGAACTATTTATTGGATAACCAATACAGGTCACCCTAAGTGGTTCGCTACGATTGGTTGATTCCCGGGTTCATGGGGTGAGGTTTGTCTATGTCTTGGCGGCACATGCGCTTGCCAACCTCCTGCGTGGCGCGCCGGATCGATATGCAGGCTTTTTGAACTGTTCAGCCGGACTTTTTTGATCCATCGCTGTGCACTGCAGTTGGAGGGATGGATTCATATGTCTGTCGTACTAGGACACACAGATTCCTACCCAGTCATCTTACCATTTTCCTTACCAGAACTTCCTTTCCTCCCTATTCATAAAAAGACCCTCCACACAGCATCCCCTAAAATGACATAGGCCCTGAAGAAATTTATTTTACTCAGGGCCTCCTATGTGCAACTAATGTAAAAATAAGTTTGCCTGCTGCCATATTGAAATGCATAACTTGAATTTCTGTATAAACTCAATTATTTTCTAAGGGGCTTATAATTGGGGAGAGAGTATGAAGAAAAAATAACACATGTAATAAACTTTGAAAATAGATGCATTATCTAATTTAAAGATTTCCAGAAAATAAAATAAAATATTCCCAACCAATAATAATAAACAAATTCCAGCGGGGTTTCGTTTATCCGACCTAGACAGAATTGCGAAAGGTCGGAAAAACGAGAAAAGCACATAATCCTAAATATTTTGATTCCAGAAAGTCAAATAATCGAAGGAGAAAAACTTATATGACCGCGCATTAAAAAATAAACAGCCAGAGGTCCTGGGTTCGAGTCCCAGATGCATCCGTATCTTTTTCTGATTTTCTGTTTCGGATTTTCGATTGACTTTCGCTAATATTATCTTCATTAATTAAAAATATTATAATTTGAGTTTTAACTCTTTAAGTTAATAAGTTAAAAATAAAAATATTTTCATCCTAGACTTGCAGATAAAGTCAATAGATGTCGCATATTAATAAAAAAGTGATAAAATTTATCCTGACACTATCTAGAGGGCATTTAGTTCGAGTTGAATCTTGCAATCATACATAAAGATAGCAGCCAATAAAAATATGCGTTAAGAAAAATGAAAAATAATGTTGGTGGTTCTCAGTCGAAGTATCATACAGTTAAAAATTACCAAATCGGATAGGGATACGTTGGCGCAGTGGATAGCGCGTTGGCCCGGATTGCCAGAGGTCCTGGGTTCGAGTCCCAGATGTATCCGTATCTTTTTCTGATTATTATCTTCATTAATTAAAAATATTATAATTTGAGTTTTAACTCTTTAAGTTAATAAGTTAAAAAAATAAATAAATAAACAATTCGAATATGAGTTTGAACACACTTTTTTGTGTACGAAATAATTAGATCTCAGAAGGTTTAACCGCATTAAAAATTAATAATACGACTTACACAAGGCGTTTCTCCAAATACCGAAGGTCACACATCGTTATAAGCGGAATCAATCAATCTCATGAATATGCCCGAAACGCTTGGATATTATTTATAGATAATTTCAATTTGCAATGAAAAAAATAATTAGTGACCGTAAAACGAATAGATTATTATTTGGGGGAGAACTTTTGACCATTGGTGACTCGGCCTTTTAGCCAAGTAATGAAAAATCAACAAGTGTCAAAAAAATATTTAATAGATTAAGAAATCAAATTATTTATTTATTAAAAGAATTTTATACATAGTGTAGATATTGTGTTATTTCGCCCGCCATGCTAGGGATGTCCCTGTGTTATGGCGGGTGAAGTATGCAGATTGTATAATTTAAGGTAATGAAGTACTTTTACTGATAATATAATAATTATGATAATGATTTAATGTACAAATTAACGAAAAGCCTTAAAATGAATTAAATAATAATGAAGAGGGATTACTTCTTCTTATTTAACACTAGAAAATAAAATTTCCTCAGAAAAGATCTAAGTGAATGGCCTTTTTAGGGAAAGGAATGAGGGGAAGTTCTGGAAAGGAAAAGGATATGAGGGGTGTCTATAAATCTACAATGCGTCCAGGAATGACGAATGTATGAATCCGTTCCTCCCACTGCCAGGCTAAGGGTCGAGAGAGTCCGGCTGCAGAGGTTAGGTCTCCCTCAATCAGACTCTTCCGATCCGACCGCCAAGCAGTAGGTGGCAAACGCCTTGACCGCCAATACCTACGGAAACTTTACACCATGAATTTGGGCACCCCTGCTAAGTCAACAAATGTAGCGAAATAGGTGACCGATGGCAGGGGTGTTGCTTATTTAATAAATGTTTTTCGGGTGGCCGTACCCATACCCGCCTCCCAAAATTGTAAAGGTATGAAGCGTAATTGTGAAATATATTATTTTAATTACTACTAATTAATAAATGTGAAATAACACAAATAAAATCAATTAAATTTATTTGCGCATGTCGCGCGTCGGGATTTGAATCTACGTCCCTCGGATTGGTAGTCGAGAGTCTTATTCCTCAACCACGGAGGCCGTTGTGTATATGTACAATGTATATATATTATACTACTGTCTAAAACCTTGACAAAAGGTTAAAATTATATCATTATAGACCATTGAATACCTACACCCAATTTCAAAAACCTTATAAGGTATTAGACAACCACAGGATACCCCTTCAGGACATATCACGACCATGTTAATCACAGATAATCAACGCTTCCCAAAGGCAAACAGCTGAAAGCTCCGTGGTTGTATAAATAATTGGTAGTAATAATAAACGTCGCATGTAACACAAAGATTATATTATTTTGACGCAGCCCCGTGAAAAATTATGGGATATAAAATCAATAAAAGTAATTTTAAAAATAAAAGTAAAAAAAAAAAACAAAAAAATACCTATCTGTAAATTATTTAATTATCTTCTTTAATATTCGCAAAATCACTTTGTGCACGGAAAAAATGTTATTTTAAAATACGATAATTTAATTCGTAAAGACGGTTTATAACGGGACTGAAGTTCTTACGAACAAATTAACAGGGTTTCAATGCTTATTGGCGGGAACATGTATACGTAATTTCGTACGTATGCTAACAAATTATTCTTACATTTTCCCGCCAATAAACATTAAAACACTGTTAATTTGTTCGTAAGAACTTCAGTCCCGTTTTTAAACGTTTTTACTATTAAAATGATCGTTTTTTCGAATAACATGTTACTCCGTGTACGGTTACTCCACGTGACTCTATTTGTGACCGATGTTGGCGTCAATTTTGTACGCCCAATTTCACACTAATATTGGTTCATGCCCCATCTCCCTTGTTTCTAATATCAATGGATACAACATACTAGTTCCATTACAACTCAAAAACGTGGCATTTCAACACCCTTTTGAATAGTCATTAAAAGTGATGATTTTTTAAAGAAAGAAATAGATCATAACCTAACCTAACGTAACCTATTTAAGATAGTTTTTTTTCGTCAATTTTAATGACTTTCAAAGGGTGTTGAAAACCCACTTTGTTGATTTGTTCGATCACCCAACACGCTTGTTTCGGTTGATCTCTCAGCGGCAGGACTACATCCGATCGTAATAATAGTACAAACTGCCTTAGGCTACGTATACACACGCGAGCCGAACTGCCTAGCAGAACTTTGAAATATTTTTTTTTTTTATTAATTTTATATTAGTTTTTCGGACCAAAGTTTATAAATTACTAATTAATTAAAACATATGAATAGGTAGTATTCCTGCTTAATGTGACACATAAAATACACCTTCAACCTACCAATTCTACCTCAATAGGGTATTTCCACGTTTTTTTATTGCTTAAAAAATTTTTTGCAAAAAATTACGATAACTATGGCATTTTTAATTTATTTTTATTTTGACGAATAAATTTTCTACAGCGATTCTAAATTTCCCATTTTTGAAATACAGCCAAAACGATATTTTGGGGTTGGAGCTATCGTGTGACGTCATGAGCGTTGTTCGGATTTTTACACATTTCTAACAGTAGTACTTTGTTTGTTTGTTGACGTGCGTATTTGGTGTCGTTGCCAATCACGGGCCGTTTTGGTTTTTTTCGGTTTTTGATCTTTTTAAAATCAATAAATTTTAATGAAAACATAAAAAACAAACACTTTTAGTAGGATGATTAAAATCAGAAAAATGATCTTTAAATATTCCGTGCATTTTCAACAGAATCCCTCGTTTTTGAAAATACCCTATTGGTGTAGACTTCAAAGTATCCGGCAGCGCATTGTAATACTTCATCCCTTTGTGTAGTATATTCTACATATATATATATATATATATATATATATATATATATGTAGAATAATTTTCTCGGTTTACCCGCGTAACGTAGTCCTTAGAAGCACTTAAGTCTTGACTTCTGGAGTGAACAGACATGCGCAAGCTGTCAGTTTAATACAAAACTCAAGACATAAGGCCTCTGAAGATGGACAGTGAGATCTGTCCGAAACGTCAGGAGTTAAAAAGTCCTTCTAAGGACTACGTTACGCGGGTAAACCGAGAAAATTATTCTACATCTTACACCCGTGAAAACCTTAATCATAACATATATATATATATATAGTGTTCGCAATGTCCTTTTTTGGTAGCCGGATTTCATTGCACATCCTTGTGTTATGTCTGTGAATGTCCTTGTGTATATAATTTTATTTGAAGAATATTTTTATAAATATTATGTGAAAAGAACGAAGCAATTCGTGGTTCGGTTCGCGCTTCGGCTCGCAAATGAATACGCAGCTTTAGACGGCGCGGCGCAGAGGTTAGAGGCATTGCCGCAATCCTATTTCAGTGTCGGTACACTTGGTTATAGCGGCAGACACGCCGGCGGGTGAGGAATGTAGGTCGCACCGCTGTCAATACATACCGATATGGAGTTCCATACAACAGCGTGTTATGTATGCAAAAATCACGTAATTCGGGATAAGTATTATCTACTACAGAACAGTGCTATATTGTACTACACGGAGAAAATGTTATTCTAAAATACGATCATTTTATTAGTAAAAACGGTTAATAATGGGACTGAAGTTCTTACGAACAAATTAACAGGGTTTACTGGCGGGAAAATGTAAGAATAAACATTGAAACCCTGTTAATTTTTTCGTAAGAACTTCAGTTCCGTTTTTAACCGTTTTTACTAATAAAATGATCGTATTTTAGAACAACATTTTTCTCCGTGTATAACCACTTGAAGAAGAATTATTATTATTAAAAAAACAAATAGCTTACGTAAAACGAAAATCTGTACATTTTGTCCAGTTGATTTCTCAGATATCTCGGAATAATCGAAATTTCAGTTGAGTGTGCAGTTATATGTAAAAGTGTATCCTCTATCAGATAGAATATATATACTGCACCAGATAAAGTCTATCTCGTGAGGTACTCGATTACTCATAAACACCACAAAAATTTATATAAAATAGGCCCTTCGCTCATGGAGAAACTGAAACCTAACTAAAATTGGCGGGTTGCTATGGTTTCCAACCAAACTTCTATCACGGCGCTACTCAATTTCACGATTTCAGTAATTATCTCAGCTTGTTCAACCATCGACGAGGAACACTTCAGCTGTCATCTGAGTCATCTGTCGCTGTCATATTGGCGCTGGCAAACAAAAAAAAACTCAAAAACTGACAACAAAACTGATACTACCATGACTAGTTGGCTACCGTGGCTAGTTGCGTTGCCACTGACAACGGGTTTTTGAGAAGTTGTGTAGTGTGCGGACCGTCACATTAAAATACATAGGATAGCGAGTTGAGTTGCAAACTGTTTTTTTTCAGTTTTCCCGTGAGCGAATGAACTAACTGTCCAACTAATTGTTTTTTTAATGTTTTTAAGTTAACAAAAAAAAGTCAGTGGAGGCCAAAATGTCACACACATTTTTACAATTCATTAGCTCAGAAACCACTGGTCATATATGTCCTGTTAAAATGTTCTACATTTAAAATCAAACTAAATACATTTAAATACAATTAAAAATAAATAGTATTAAAAATGTGTGCGTGAATAGCTTCTTACAATTTACAATACATACAAAAACAGGGTTGGCCCAAATGTATGTGTATACTGCAGCACGTTTTTACGCCCGGGGGCATGGATGAAATTCAACGTTGGCCCTGGTTTAGTTAGCGAATTATTATTATTATTTGCTGTTAAATATCACTAAGGTCTTGATTACGAAACCGAAAAAAAATAATGCCTGGTTCACCGATGACTCAGATCAGGCTGCGTGAGTTTTTATTTTATTTATCGATACAGTGTCATGGACAAGTTATATTAGGAAAAAGTAGGTAACGTGCTGTGGAAAATACCTTTACACAATAGCATACAGTTTTGGAAATACAATACTATTTAGATCGCAATGACAAGGAATATAGAGCTTTTCAATACGCATTTTAAAAGTTCAAAATAGTATCAGATTCAAACGTGCTCTTTTCAGCACACTATAAATGACTAAAAAAGGAAAATGGAATACGAATAATTGTTAAATTATTTTTTAAAGGGTCTGTTTCATTAAAATTTATTTGGCACCGTTATATTCGATTAAATAATAGATATATTTTATTTTTATTTTTGGATGCTTTCATAGATATGTCAAAAACTTTTTCTGATTTTTCAGTTAATAATTTTTGTTTGAGAGACGCTAATTTTGTCATCAATGATTAACGTTTAAATACATATATCTACATAATGAGTCAATTATCAACAAATAAAAAAATTAACTTTTAACCCAATCTTAAATCTGTTCCCTTTCGATGTTCGTTCTGTTCCCTCCCACAACTTTTCATTAATTCCTAGCCACGCCCTCATCCCTACCACAACACTCAGTAATAAATTGTTCTCCCACTGTTTGCTGATTGTCAAATCATTATATATTTGCACTGAGGATGGAACGGTTGTTCCGAATTAATTAAATAAATCAGTGGTTTTAACAAAGTTATAATGTATCATACAATATATATCTGCATTAGATGTAATTGTAGAGTCGTAGTTGAACATCTCAAAAAATGACTAAACAAATGATAAATTCGCAAAAATGTAATATCTCTTGGAAGAATCTGAAAGAAAGTCAATAATAAAACATGATTATACAACATAATTGTTATATCACAGCAATTTATGACTGTTTAAGAATTATTTATCTTTGCAATGAAGAGTAAATGAAAAAAAGGAGAATACTGAAAAATCAATCAATGCGAACAATGCGACGTGTCAAAGGAGCTAAATTTTATAACGGTGGAGCATACTATGGTATATTTGATATTATTTTTGTACATGAAATTTTAAGTAAAATTATGAGATAAACGGACAACGAGAAATGTGAATATGTGTTCAACCTTATTTGTTTTTTTTTTAAAGTATTCAATAAAATATATAAGATGAAATAAAAACCCCAGCCTCTGGTAACCTCAACATAATTTGTTTCAAATTTTACTAGAAGTTTTCCCATTAAATAATGTTTTTCTTTATTCTTTAAATAATAAATATATAACAATTGTGGAATTTATGGCCGCCATACTAGGCACATGCCCGTGTTATGGTGGCCGATTATTTATCATTTTATTTCATCATCACTTCATTTTTATTTATCATTTTATCATTATTTATCATTTTCACAAAGCCGATTGAAAGAGGATTTTCACATGGAACAGATGGAAAGAGAAGAGATAAAAGAGGAACAGGAAAATGGTGCAAGTGTCGGAAGTGAAGTCGGAAATGCCCTAAGAAAAATCAGATACGATCAAGTGAATACAATTTATTCTTGAATAATTTATTTATGTCAAAGGTGGTAAAATCATATTATATTACATAAGTCCATGTGCGAGTACGAATTAAATTTAAATTAATTTCCGAAAGAAATTTCTGCAATACAACATTCGTTTAAAAAAAGAAAGATTTATTAACCCTACTCATTAATGTTGTTTGTAATTAAATAACCTCAAATAAAATTTAAAAAAAAAACATATATATTTTAAAATATGTTTGCAAATGTGAATGTCTGTTTTAGGTATATTTATGCTGTTAAATTTTTCAGCAGGCACGATGCTAACTCAAGATTAATAAAAAAAAATTATAATTCAAGTAATCATTATAACAATTTTTTTAAATTACCATGTTAACACATTTAACTGTTGACCTATGCATGTACAAATTTTTTCCATAAGTTTACCACTTACCGTTACTTACCAATTACCATTATATTTACCAATAATAATGAATCGCCCGTAATTGTGAACGACGAGATTAGATAAGTTAAGACCATGATGGTCGACAATCACGCTGATGTTTCCTTTTTAAATGATTTTACAGATCTAGTCATGTTTCACAACTCTTTACTAATATTAGTCTATAATAGAGGCCACTGAAAATGGATTCTGTTTGTTAGTTAAGCACCTACCTTGTAATTGAGGTATTGAACATATTTTGCAACAGCACGCGAATAATATAAAATATTACAGATTATATAATTTTACCAAATACCAACACCTACGCCATAGGTAATCTAGGTTTGGTGACTTAGCAGGGTTTGATCGGGTTTTGGAGACGGATGCTTTTGCACTCCAAATGATCGGGAGAGTCTGGTTGGGGGTGACCTAACCTAGAGCTCTCGTTGCGGACTCTCTCGATCCGCCTTGCACTGCGCTTGGAGCGATGGATTCATTCATCCATCATTCCTAGATATATTGATTCAACTCAAATTTTTAATCAGCCCCAATACCCTTTTCCTTCCCAGAAATACTTTTCCTTCCTTTCCCTAAAACGACCATCCACAGAGCATTCCATTGACATTGGCCCTGAGTGATTTTTTCCCCAGGGCGTCCCCCAAGGCCTCCTATGTGGACCTAACATAATAAAAAGAAAGGAAAAAAGACACATTGTAATTGACATTCTTTTTTTATGGATTCGTAAACGGCTGTCCATAGTTGTGCCCTGAAAAATCTTCAAAATACCATAATATTTTTCCTTTAAGGCTGTACAAATACTTTTAAATGAGGTCTCTGTCAACAACAACCACGATATATTTAGAAATATTTATACCTCTTAGATACCAATTAAGAATCTGAAATACAACCTTAATGCATCAATATAACCATTCAACATTTTTACAGCACGTTTAATGTCAGATATTAGACGTATACAGCTCTTTTTAAACATGCATAATATCTCAAAAAGTCGTGCTCAACACTTCTACGTATAATCCAAAACTTAATTTATTGTAGAACGTTTCAACAATATTTAAATCAAGCCATCTCCCAGATTATAAAATGTTTTCTTTTTAATATTAACTCTCATTTAACATCTGAATTATGTCTAGTCGTTGAGCGATTAAATAGATATAATATCAAACATAAATAAATCCAAAATGTATAATGTAAGTATTTACCAATTTTATATCCGATTAAATCTACAGAACTTCAAAAAAATATCCACAAATTATTTCTAGAGGTAGGTACTGTGATTCATTATTCCATAGTTTTTGTTTAATGCAAACATTTCCAGTTTGAATACATCCTACCACCAACATAATAACGCCAGTTTCCGTGGTCGAAGGGTAAGGTTCTCGACTAGCAATCCGGAGGTTAGATTAAGTAAATTTTATTTGATTGAATTGTGTTTCACAATTATTAAATCATTTGAAATAATATAAGGTATATTTGCTGCACGTTCGAGAGTGGTAGTTGCTCTGTGTCCACTTGGTGTGAGACCACCATTCAGAATTGAAACGTTGGTTGAAATGGCTTTAGTCTTGTTTGGTAACTTGGCAATGCAGTCCCTTCAGCCTCACAACATACCCCAATTGGGGATACCATTGTATCACTGCCTCCAGGCGGTTGGAAGTAGTTAGTGAACGGAGACCCAAATTTCATTAACATTTTTTACTTCAAGTAAAATTAGACTGGTTAAAGTAAGTCAAGTACACCCCTTAACATTCTGTATATATAATTTACATGTACCAGTCTGCAGATGACTGTATCAGGCTGAGACGAGTAGAAACAGTCTATCAATAAAATATAGAAATATGTACATTCTAAAAAAGGTTTTATTTTTAGTTACGAGTATTTACATAAATCCTTAAAAACATCAAATGGCTTATTTAATATTTTCTCATTATTTAATATTTTGAATTAAAATACCCACAGGTGCAGTTCACAAATTAAGTTATTTTCTAAGTATGTGAAGTTAAAACTGTAAAAAAGTGTTTTTTTTTTAAAGTAATTGGGTACCAATTTATCGCGTTTATACGAAGCAATAAACTTTACGAGATAATTTAAAATTTCCCGTTTAAGTTGATTTGTGTTTTTTGAGATAAATGCCAAACCGTTCAATGATACATTAAACATTGACGAAATGCCCATTGCCCGTCGGCCATTAAACATTTCATCACTTTGATGCTTATTATTATTAAATATGATTTTAATAATATCACGTAAGCTAGGAGGACGGAACGCCATGGCCATAACCATACAAGTAGCCTTTATAATAGACTAACTTATGCCCGCGACTTCGTCTGCGCAGGATTAGTACATCGAGTAGCCTATTTTCTTTTCCTAGGTCCCATCTATGTTTATACCAAAATTCTTAACCTATTTATTTATTTCAAATATCTATATTTCTTGATTCGATTCAAAATATTGGGTGAGTACTTCAAATAAATTCATTCACTAATTCAAATATATTCAAAAATAGAATTTTCATTTAACAATCATTATTTTGCAAAATGACACTTTAAAATTTTGACATTTTCTATTAAACAATAATTATTATTTGTAATATTTAAAAAACAGCTAGCTTTATAAATTGCAGCCTGTATGTTATTCTGATGTATGAGCTATATTATTGTATATAGAATAGTTTCATCACAATCCATTCAGTAATTTTTGCGTGAAAGGTAAACAAACACACATACATCCATACAAACTTTCGCATTAATAATATTAGTAAGATAAGATAAGATAGTAAGATTCACAATGATCAAATTATTTTTTTTCTTGTTCTCCGAAAACGGTTATACACCATTATGTCATGGAAAAGATTATAAATTAAAAAGTGCATAGGGGCAGTTTTACTATTTTGTGACATGCGTGAAAAGATAGTTGTTGAACTTCCTGAAAGTGACATTGAAAATATCGATGGTCAATGTAGAATCGTGCAGTTGAGTCGCTCTGTTTATTGGCGTTGATAGGCAGAAGTCTTCGCTTTCAAAGCATAAAAATTAAAAATTATATAAGCCGTTCCTTCATGCTTACAATTTTGATTGAAAAATTTAATGACGCTGAAATTTATCACAAAACTTCATAATACTTCCGAGGTATTTATTCTAAATGTTCTAAATATTTCTTATTTTTGAATTATCGCAAAAACAAATAGCATTTTAGAAACAATTTAGTTTGTATTGAAATAAACATTGATATTTCTAAATAATTGAAAATTTAATACCTACCAAACATGTAAGCGCCTCCGCCCACTGAGGCAACTGAAAACCAACTAAAACCGGCTGTTTTCTCTGTCTTGATTGGTCAAAAAGCTTGTTTAACCATAGACGAAGAACAATCAGCTGACAGCTGGCAACTAGCAACGGCCGCCCAGGGCAATCAGCAGTGACAGTAGCAAGTCACCGCTTGCGTTACCATTGACAACGGGGTTTTGTGTGATCGTGAAGTATGCGGGTCATCACATTGTCATACAAAGACAGTTGGCAGATGAGAGTTTTCAGTTGCCTCAGTGGGCGGAGGCGCTAAATGTCAAAAAAAAATCTCCGTAACGTTCATAATTTTGAAAGAATTTAAAAGATATTTAGAAAACATATTCATTTTGTGTAGGGAATTATTGAGAAAACCGTCACTTCACTTTTTATGGCGTTTATACAATTTAAAAAAAAATTGTTGTCAACGAAAAAATCCCAACAATTTTATAATGGAATCAAATATAAACATGTGTTTGAGACAAACAGAGTAATAATTATGTCTCTTTCTTCCACTTTAAGATTTTTCAATTTGAGAATGGCAAATTATCATTCGCTTTGGGTACTTGACACTCTTGTAGGGTAACTAACCTTTAAAAAAGTACATAACCTAGCAATTAAAAAAACCAATCTTTTGCCTGGGAGCCTAAAACTAAGAAGTATTTTCAAATAAGCTGTTGCCATTGTAGTCAATTTTCAAGACTGCCAAATATTTAGAGTTCAGATACACAACAAAATTTGGCAATTAGATTTACACCTAATGTATTTGTTCGTATGTGCACGTACTAAATTTGGCTCAGTACTCTGGAGCATGAATTTTTCACGTTTTCTCGACTTGTGATAGGTAATTTTTGGAGCATATCGAATCTGACTAATAACAGAGTCGTAAAGATATCACCTTCAACGCATCAGGTGAGTGTAGCCTCGACGATAGGAACGCTGCATTTTAAATTCGTTTTATTGTTAGCCAAATATAATGAGAAAATGGACAACAACATGTGTAAAAGATATTAATTTAGCGAAATGAGGAGATACGAAAAAATGCAAAGACGTTTTGGACAAGTACAGTGGATGGTTAAAAATGAGTGGTCATATTTTTATAAGAAAAACTCTCTTTTTAACTTTTGAAGGTTATACCCATCCATGTAATATATCATTGAAGAAGAAGATAACAATAATAATCTCATTTTTTTAAATATGAAAATGAACAAGACACAGAAAAAGAATAAAAGATAACTGTCGCAACTGGGACTCGAACCCAGAACCTTACGTCTTACCGGGACATACACCTCTACCAATTGGGCTACTGCGATCTATTATGAGACTGTCGTAATTGTCAACTTCATATTTCAAATTTCAGAATTAACAATATTATCTTCGACTAATGTTTTTTTTCCATATTATTGGCAGCTACCTTTATTATTGGAAACAAGTATTCAAAGAATGCATTTTATGGAACACCTATTGACTTTTTATAAAAGTCTAAATGAATATTCATATTTTTATAAGAAAAACTCTCTTTTTAACTTTTGAAGGTTATTTCCATCAATGTAATAGATATATCATTGAAAAAGAAGATAACAATAATAATCTAATTTTTTACTATATGAAAATGAACAAGACACAGAAAAATAATAAAAGATAACGGTCCAATGTCAAATGTCCCATTTGCGACCGTTATCTTTTATTATTTTTCTGTGTCTTGTTCATTTTCATATTTAATTTTTTTTTGATTATTATTGTTATCTTCTTCTTCAATGAAAATGAGTGGGTTCGAAAGTACCTCGCTTTTCAAAGCTGGTCAATAAACATGGTCAAAGACAAAATTTCTCTCTCTTGAGAAAACAATGAAATGGTTTTGTAGGCCTAGAACTCATATCCTTCACGTGGAATTGTTTCTTTTAAATAATTAGCATTCTACCAACAGAATATAAATACATTTAAGTCACCAAGGTTGAATATTTCACATTAACCCATGAGCTGGCGGATTAGTCATACTTGAAACCAGTTCTGCAGCTTTTTGATAATCAAAAACACTAAATTAAACAGCTTTAAGCCTTCATTATGTGCGCGAAAGCCTGATTACGTTATGCCACTTCGCTCGCTTTTGTTTTCATTTTACATTAAATTGCTGTGTGAATAAAAAACAACGGCTAAGAATGTCTTGAGATAAACAACATGGAAGATTTTTATAACATAAAAATAACAGACATCGTTGGAGGCTTTTTGATAGAACCACAATTTGATCGTAACATCTTCCCAATCATAGATAAATAATCAAAACCAAGATGGATGGCATATGAACAATTATTATTTGGATACGTTTTTAGATTTTCACGGCCAAAAGCATCCGGCAGATCCGTCGGATCTGCCGGATCTGCCCTGATGATGGACACTGCAACGCTGTCCGAAACGTCGGCTAAAGAAGGAGGTAGCACAACACGGCATAACACCCCAAAAACAAACAACGAAAATTATTATTTGTATGAAACAGCGCGCACAAATAGTGTCGCCAACATCACATACTAATGCAGTTCTCATCTATGTTCAATTGAGCCACGCCTTTGTACCTCTACATCTCTTTTTTTTACATTAGGTCAACACAGGAGGCCTTGAGGAAAATAATTTCCCTCAAGGCCTATGTCATCTTTGGGGATGCTGTGTGGAAGATATTTTTAAGGAATGGAAGGAGAGGAAGTTCTGGGAAGGAAAAATGTATGAGGGTTGGGTAGGAATCTGGGGTTCAGTGTGTCTAGATCATCCGCCGCCAAGACCTAGACAATGAACCCCGTGAACCCGGGCACCCCTGCTAAGTCACCAAACGTAGCGAACCACTTGGGGTGACCTATGGCAGAGGTGTTGGTTATCCAATAAATGGTTTCCGGGGCTGCTGTACCCATTCCCGCCTCCCAAATTGAAAACTAAATCTCTAAACCAATAGAATAAATTTCATCGGATCCGCTGGTTTAATAATAGTCCGCACAGTTTGGTCGTAGCTCAGCGATAATGGGAGAGCTTCCAGACCATATTATCTCACTTTATTTCCGTTTTACGTGAGATTCATAGTGCCCATAACGAAGAGGACTCGTGATTTACTCACTATAACTGATTTAAAGTGATTTATCAATTTTATCAAGAAGTTTGATGTAGCACTTAAAAGATAAAAAAATAATTTTTAACTTGCCTTATCAACTTGCTTATACCTTGTTACGTGAACGTAAACGATTAAGTCTTTTTCCAGGATAATTATAAAAACGTTTATTTTTGAGAAATGTTATTCATCATGGGAAATTTATATTTGTCTTATGCATATTCTATGAGTATCTTAAATTTAATAATAATAATAATATAATATTTGGATGACTTGTATAGCGCCGTTTTTGTGAAAAATCATCTCAAGTGCGCTGTACAGATTTCAATGTATTTCTACAATCTTACTTCTAACTACACACTAGACAAGCATAAAAAAACCTATGGCTAAAAATATGTGGGAGTTATAAATGAATTTGCCGGAATCAAAATGTTTTTGCATATATTTTCTAATTTTGAGATCACTTGAGTAATAAAAAATCTTTTTATAAAACGGCATAATATGTTATTCGATTTTTTTGCTATTTGTACCTAGGCTCAAATGTCATGTATTCAAAATTCATGCATGAACATACAAAATATTACATGTTTCTGAATTGTGTGTAACTTACCATCGAAGTTTTTACGACAATAAATAAATATGTGTTTTCTACTTTGAATGAACATAATAAAAGTTGTACCACTAGTTTAATAAAAACATGTCTAAATGTTTCAATAAAGTTAAAACCAATTTTATAATTTTAATTAAATGAAAACAAATAACTTTGTGTATACCACTTATATTATCACAATTATCGACATATTTCGAAACCAAAAGTTTCTTTGTCATGATAATAAGAACATTAATAAAATAACTAAAGAACAAACAAGTATAGACAAATAACAACTATAGACTAAAATATTATAGAGAGTGGTGATTAATTATAATTTATAATTTTAATTTAAATGAAATGATGTCATAAAGCGAATTTGCAATAATTGAAGAAGGTTTCTGTTTTACATAAGAATCAGAAGGATAATGATTGACTGATCAATTTTTAACCTAAAACTTTAGAGTAATGCGTTGCGACATACAATTAACATTAAAAAATGTCATCCGATATTCTAAAACTCATAAAAAAACAGTAAAATGATATCTCAGAGACACAATGATGCAATTATTACCGGCCAACAGTAAACAGAATAAAAATAATAAAATAAAACAAGCTAAAAATACAACCTATTAAACATGGGAATAATAAAAATTACGATACCATCACATTAACACGAGTTTCCTAACCTATGAACTTTGGGCAAAAATATCACAAGTGCTAAAAATAGGTGTTACCTAGACTTAGGTACCGGCTTATATTTTTTATACAAGTCTACAGTATTATTGATTAATGTTTTTTGTGTCTGCAGCATCTGTTCTAAAGGGTAATAATCGATGACGACAGAATGATCGAATGGAAGTTTTAACCCTCACATTGACCAAACCTCATCCGATAAGCGCGTGAATAAAAATATCAATATCTCTTAATTTCTTGAAATAACGCCTCGCGTTTGCATATTGCTAGAATTTTTTTGTATTTTTAGTGTAGTGTACGTTTTTTCCAAAACACACGAATTTTGAAGAAATTTTTAAATTGTTGTTCATAAAAATTTAATTTTAATTGTTTTAATTTTACGGTGATCTACATAATACCTTTTTCGTTGTTTGTTTTTGGAGTGTTGTTATGTAGATACTCTAAACATGTATCTGCATAATAACTATTTATGATCACATATAATTTTTTACGACCCCTTCAAAATTCCTCTAAAATTTTTAATTTTCATTTTTATAAAGGATGCTTCTTGAAAGCCAGCAGAGGAAAAAAATATTTTTTTAATACAACGTAAAATATTTGACAGTTCTCACCTTTTTTACGAACTGAATTTTTATAACATTTTTTTTGTGATATATTACAAAAATTACATTAAAATAATGTTCATAAAACGAACATCCTAATAATCAGCCAAATCGATGCTTAACACAATGGATTTATATGAAAAATAATGAATAAATATAGACTTCGAATACGACTCCGTTCATATTATCAAGCGGCAGCCATTTTGTCCGCCATCTTCGGTGCCCGGCGCGTCATTGTGAATTAATTTGAATTATTCGGAGTGGCTAGACGCTATCCAGTATTTCGTTACGTCAAGAACGAGAATGGCCCAAGCGATTCTGACCTTGTTTTTCATACAACTTTATACATAATGGACAAAATCGCTTCAAAATTTTTTTTTTAATGGTCACCGGGGGGCAAACGGCCATTTACAGGAAGGGACGTACTTGACTTACTAACCAGTGATTCCTGACATTATTTGTATTAGAAAATGTGAATGAAATTTTGGTCTCCGGTGATAATTTTGTTGTTTTTTTTCAAACTAAATCTAAAAAAATCTGTATGTACTGGAGAGTTGTCGGGGTGAGGGTTTGGGCGGTTACTCGTCCGAGTAGCCAGTGTTTTTTATTAACCATTGAAGATAATATTGGAGACTGTAATCCATTGAAGACAACTAATTTTGTCTTCATTAATTAAAATATCGCAGTTTGAGGTTTTACTAATTAAAGTTTTTAAAAAAGTTTCTGAAACCGTTCTGAAAAAAATACACACCAATAAAGTCGCCGAAGACCAAAATTTCATATTCATTTTTTACTCCAAATAATGTCAGAAATCACTGCTTAAAGTAATTCGTGTACGTCCCAACCGCGTATATATTGCCAATAAACATTCAAGTACATAGTTGGTATGTTTTAATTATAAAATACATTAATTGGAAAAAAACCCATCAATACAGTGGCAGTGAAAGGGTGAGCAATTGTTGATCTTTAATATTTGTAAATGTTGTAACACCGCGAAACTTTCCGTACTGATTTTTTTGTTAGTATAGATTGAAAGATAATTTGAGTTAAAACGACCATGAATTTTTAAAATATATATCTTTATTGGGACCCCCAAATACATAGTTTTTTTGGTTGCCTTTTTTAAATAGTCAAAAATAATTCATGCTTGTAACTCGATAATTTTCATTTTGAGAAGATTTCTTTATTGATTTATTTATTATAATACCTAGATGTAATAAGTAATTTAACTATGTTTTATGTGTATTCGATGAATATTGATTGCATTGTAGTTCATTTTTGTTTGTATCGTATAACTCTTCTGTTATTACGACTGATAGTTTGACTCGAGTATTTTATTCACTTGATCGAACCATGTTTTCCTCGGACAACGAAATGATCATGAGTATTTTGCTATTTTCACATTAGGTTTGATTTTTTTTAAATATTTATCGATATTGACCACACCTTCGCTTTCATCAAAATTAACGTTGAAAATAATTAATCCTAAAAAAATGCGATAATAAAAAATAAACGAATTCAACACACTGTTTCACCGCACTGATTTGTTTTCTCGGTTTTTTATCGAGCGGAGAAAATCGAATACAATTTTACCGCCCCAAGTCATCGAATCATCAGACTTCTAACTCAGAATCAGGGTTTACAAATTTAATAACTGATTTACAACTCAATCAGTTACCGGTTTCTTCTGAAACCGGTGAAGACTCCGTTATAAGCTTCTAGACTAGCTAAGCTAGACTAAGCTAGACTTCGTTCAAAAAGAAGATTACCGAAGATGATTTGAAAGGGAGATATGTAAATACGAGTGATGGAGAGAGCGCGCTAACAATGAAAAATAATTAAATTTTGTTAATAGACATAATCTTGTGTTGTGAAAATATTTAATTTAAACACTGTAATTTTTTTTCATACATCAAATGATGAAACCAGATGTCCTTTTATAATTTTCGTAGCATACTTTACGATTTATTTTTCAATGAGGTAATCTTATATTATAACTTTTTAATAGGAAATATATCATAAATAAGCTTTACTTCTAATATAAACGAATGCATTTTTTTCTCACCTTATAAGTTTTAATATCATCTGGAAGGCAATTATGTAAATTGCCCCCCTCGTAAGAAATGGATTGCTTACCGTATACTATAATTGGTGTTTAAACGTATTTTATCGTGTTGTGCAAAATGTTTGAGTACTTGGTACTTTTAGCGGACTTTTTAATGAATTCTGTGTTTGTATGTATAACTTTATTTTTCATCTTGTAGAATTTCACAAAATCACACTTGAGACATATAATGTATTCTTATTGCATATAGAGGTAGATCTGCAGAAAAGCAACCATTTGGCAGCTTCGCGGAAATACTTATTTGTTGTCTAAACTGCGTACTTACTTTGTTATGTGTTTTGTTTAAAATAATAATTTAAAAAAAAAAAAATAGGCATCTGAATAGAGATGATCTTTATATATTTTAATAAAACCATATTAGCGAAAATTATCTCAATCGCAATTTTGAAACAGAAAAAATTGAAAAATATTCGATCGCACCTAGGAATTGAACCCAGGACTTCAGACTTTCCGGGGCTTAGCTCTGACCTCTGAGCCAATCCGACCTTTCCACTTTGGTCATATTTAATTTTGTCGTGTGTCGGCTAAGATCTAACAGCATGGCCATCATTTTCTAAAAATAATCTGTTTTCGCTTTTGTATTTTGATTCTAAGAAATAACCTGTTAACCGTTTCGATTAAACCGTTTTGAAGACCCTACACACCGCGCGAGTCACCCGTGTGGTGTATTAACCGGATCTCGTCTCTATAAGTCGTGCAAAGCACCGCCCAGCCATTGTTTGGAACGAATATTGGTCAATGTGCTCTGGGACTTGTTCGATTACTCGAGACGCAAAAAACTCGAGAGAAATTATTTCTGCACCCAGCGGTAGTGGCACTCCTATGAAGGTTGCGGGACTAACAAATAAAAAACATGTCTGCTCTGAAATACGTAATAATGAAGTGGAGAAAATGATCTTATGTGAGGCAGAAAGGGTAGAATTGGTTTAAGTAAAAACGGTTCGTAATGTTCTCCTATTTTGTGAAATAAAACTTAAAAAGATATCTTTAAATGGTTAACAGAGAAAAAATATATCTATGCTTTTATGCTTTTTCTTTTTAACCCCGTTATGAAAACCCGGTGATTTTATTCCTAAAAGAGGGATGATCCATTTTAACACAAGAAAATCATTGATAATAATGAACATTGATATAATAATTCAAGATTTTTATTTTATTTTTTAAATTATTTTTAATTTATTTTTATATTAACTCCACACAGGAGGCCCTGAGGAAAATAATTTCCCTCAGGGCCTATGTCATCTTTGAAGATGCTGTGTGGAGGGTCTTTTTGAGTAGAGGAAGGAATGAACATGAGTCTTGAAGATACCCGTGTTGTAGGAAGGAGGAAACACAGAGGACGTGTTGTTATGACGTGTCTTGTAAATTCGATTGAACAATTAGGCCTATCACTAAAAAAAATTATTCGCTTCAACAACATGACATTTTGTGAGACAAATTTCGTTCTTCTAGACCAATAAAATATAAAAATGAATGCTTCTTACCACTTTTTGACTACGAATTCTTTTTGAAAATTGTTTTAAAATAATATCGGTGTTGAAATATTGTTTCATTGATCTTTCTTTCTGATGAAAATCTGAAACAGAAAAATCAGAAAAAGATATGGCCACTTTTGGGACTCGAACCCAGGACCTTCGGCTTTCCGGGCCGGTGCTCTTTAAACTGCGCTAATGGGTGACTAATCTGATTCTACCATATTTAAGTGAATCATACTTCGACTGACAACTACCAGCATTATCTTCATTTTCTTAACGCATAATTTTATTGGCTGCTATCTTTATGTATGATTCAAAGATTCAACTCGCACTAAATGCTATCTAGATAGTGTCAGGATAAATTTTATCCATTTTTATTAGGGTTGTTTGAGTCCCAGATTGTCTTCACAATTTAAAATATAATAATTTGAGGTTTAACTCGGTAAGTTAAAAAATATTTTTAAAACCTTTTTATTGCAATGTTATGGCATTTCCTTCAGGAAATGCCTTAAACATTATAAATTCTTGACTGAAATATTTTTTTGTTTCATGACCACAGCTAGAAAGGAACTTCAGGAATTTAATTAGCCATAAATGTAGGTTTACATTAATTCGTGATCCTGGCGGTCGTATAATAATAAATATGGTAATAAAGGTATAGACATAGTTCTAAAAATACATCATTTTATTTATCCTGTAGTCAATAAATCGCTAACCACAACTATTGTTGTAATAAAACCGTTACTAATTTATAATCAGAGTAAAATTTTCCACAGGATCAATAAAATATTATGTTGTAATTAATCTTTTATTTTTATTTGTCACGAAATCTGGAAAAATACCGCATTATATGAAACGATTAATTGAGCAACGTGACCTGCAAAATCAAGAAGAAAATTGCTTGATTTTTTTATGTAACTAGAATAGCATCCGGATTTAAACGTCTTGATTGCAACCATGATGTTATTTATTTTCTCTGAAACTAGAGAAATGTGTAGGAAAAATTAGGTTGGTTTCCGTTTCGGCCTATTTTATACCAAAATACCCAAAATATCTAGTACGGATATTTGCAATTTTTGTTTTAAATAATGATATATAATTTTTTTAAATGTAGCAAATACTTTGTGGGTATACATAATTATAATAATGACAATATAATAACTTTGTTTTAATTCTATTTTATTACATATATCTTTAGCCAACCGGTTTCGGTTCAACCTGAACCTTCATAATTGCCAAAGCTGCCTCTAAAATCATGAAATGTATATATCTATATATTTTTTATTTTTTTATTTAACATTCTTTTTTTACATAATTCAACATTAAGTCAAATCTGATCTGAATACAAAGGTACTTCTCCACCTTCCTCTACTCATCTCCTTCCCCTCCCCACTATCTTCAGTACACAGCATACCCTAACCTCTACTCATCTCCTTCCCCTCCCTTCTATATTCAGTACCCTAATTGGGGATGCCATAGTCTCACTGGCTCCAGACGGGAGCTCTTGGGACTAAACTTTCAACGATAAATCTCTCAGCAGACAAGATAACATAATATTGTGTGTTAAATTGTATTTCTATCGTCTGGTGACGCCTATAGCTTTTCCATAATAGTCGTCAATCCAATACCTTCACCATATCATTTCCTTCGGACTACAATCACAATATGAGCATGACTTGTTTCGTGACTAGATCTGAATTACCAGAAGCCACTTTCTCTAATATTTGACCTTCCATGGACGCGATGTTGCGATGATAATGCATGAAATTGCAAGAAACAAGAATAATCCATCAAGTCTGTCTATAGAAGAATATTATGTATGCATCCAGAAATTTTGCTATTCAGTACCAACTTGTATAAGCAGTATAACATGAGTATAACCATGTATAGTTTGAAGAAGAAGAAGACTGTTTCAAATCTTAGAGTTCCTATTTTTTATCCTGGCACCCATGTTATGCTTTAAAAAAATGACAATTTTTTTGTATTTCATTTAATTCAATTTCAGGGTTCGCTACCATTGATCATAGCCTAAAAAAATGCGCAAAGTTTAGGGCAATGATGGGCTCCGTGGTCGAGGGATAAGGCTATTGACTCGCAACCAGGAGGTCGTGGGATCAAATCCCGGCGAGCGCAAATAAATTTTCACTTGATTAATTTGTGTTATTTCACAATTAATTAGTTTAAAAACCAATATACAGTGTATTTGTGGCACGTCCCTGTGGGTTCCAACAACTTTATTTCACATATTGTTGCGACAATGACCTATAAAATGTAGGTAGCTACATATACATATTACATTAGCAAGGCTTTCGACCACGTGAGATTCCTTCCAAGTGTTATTTAGGTAGTGTAATTACGATACGAGAAATTTACGCTGATGTAATTTCATCGTTTTAACAGTTGATAGTCGAATTATATAATAAGGATATTATAAAGGACCTGTAGGCACAAATAACTTTTTTTAAACATGAAATCATTGATATTGATGGAATATAGATGCCTATGTATTATCATATCAAGACTTTTTATTGCAAATTGCTGACTTTAATCTAAACATCGTGATAACCATAAAAAATTAGGTTTATATCTGTGGTATAATTTCAAAAAATGATGTGTTAAATATTAACGCAAATAAAAAATAAACAACAAAACAACTCCTTTTTGTTTTCAAAATTTTGAAAAATACCCGCATGTCCTTGATTTTGGTTTAATGGCAAATTTATGATTCAGAATATTAATATTGGCAAACGAGTTTCGCAGACGAGAAATTTATATAAAAAATAATTATACGCTCGAACCTATGATTATTATGTTATTGTGGTTTCGACCAAGGACCTCGAATTGTTTAGTGGTTTAGCAGATATATCCGGGGTGGACTTTTTATCCTCCTGCTGATGTTTGATCAACCATAACGACTACTCGGCCTGGAAAACCTATCACGTTACTTATTTTACAGAATTAAATAGAAAAAAAATATTGTGGCGTCAGAAAATTTGCTGATTTTACAAACAAATACATTTTTGAAACTTCGGCAGTATTCATTTAGGGAATTAAAGGTTAATATAATTATAAGGTTATCAAATTATATACTGTAAATTTTTTTTTTTTTAAATTACAAATACATTTTATACACTAATTAATTATATAATATATATGTTTGATGTACCCCCATAAAAAAGCAGGGCTTGTGTGTATGGGGGGAGGGGTGTTATTATATAGTTTTTATTTGTTATGATTTAGTTCAGGTTTTGAGTGTGCTTTTTGAGGTGAGTTTTAATTTTTTTTATATTGGTTTTCATGTTTCTAATATTTTCTGGTAATGAATTAAAGAATTTTACTCCTATTATATTTTAATTTGAATATAATATGTATATAATTATCAAATTCCTTAGGCACTTTTTAAAAAAATGTTATATTATTTGTGTTAACCGAGGATTGCCAGTTTATTTTCTCATCTTTGTCTCTTATAAATTAATAGTATATTTTATGATCTAAATCATTTTTTCATCTTTGTCCTACTAAATTAATAGCATAATATATTAAAAAACATATAATTGTTCGGAAAATATTTACAAAAAAACACGTTTAAAAAAAGCTTTAAAATTTTTATTTATTTTTTATTAAGTAGTTAGTTAGTTAGTAGTAAGTAATTCCGCAACTGGAATTTAAAAATCAATCACAATTGGCGCTACAACCCTTAGTGGGTCTTGGCCTCCTCGAGAGTCTTCCTCCACTCATCTCTGTTTTGTACTAGTTCTCTCTAGTTTGGAATCTCCAAGGTACGTAGGTCTTTGAGGACGTTGTCGTTCGATCTTAATTTTGGTCTTACCAGGCTCCTTCTCCCTACAGGTCTAGATTTTAGCAGGGACTTTGATGCTTTGGAATTGAAAATAATACATTTTAATGATTAATTCTTAACTTTCAAAATGCGAATTGTCATTTTTTTAAAGTGCCGCCGGTAAAATTAAAGAAATAACCATCAAAATGCTTTATTTTTCAATTCCGGTTGCTAAATTACATACTTCTAACTATTATCTAACTATTACAACCATTTTTAAGTGCATATTAAGCATGTCCATATTGTATAAATATTTACCATTTGTTCTTTCATATTAGTCCTTTTTAAATTAAAAGCGTATTTTTATTTCAAATCAAATAATATTAACACTATGGTCAATGGTCACCCTACTTGTTTTCACTATAATGTACTAGTCGCCTTCAGTTTAATGGGTACCTATTATCTGTAAGAAATGTTAATGTAACAATATTGTCCTTTCAAATATTATTTTGTTTTACCTATATTTTTTGTGTTATTTTTGTTACTTCGTAGAATTGTTAATCTCAATATAGGCTTATCCTAGTGAGGTTAAAAATTAGATTGTAAACAGCAATACCTAGCACGTAAAGAAACAATAAATAACAAACCTCATTTAGTGGTGGTTTAAAGCTGTGAATTTATTTATACCTATCACCAGTTTTTGGCGAAGATAAGTTATAAAAGTTAAATAATAAAATTACACTACCAAAATAAACGCTAGATAAATTACACGTTAAAGAAATTGTTATAGGTTTACTTTTTAAAATTTTTATTTGAATATCACACAAAACTCCCAACGGCTCCCAAACGCTTAGAGCCAGTGAGACTATGGTGTCCCCAATTGTGGTATGTTGTAATAATGAAGGTTAATGGGGAGGGGATGGAAATGGGAAATAGGAAGTTAAGAAAGTACCTGGCTATTCAGATCTGGTCACCAAACATGGCTGAAGCCATTTTAAATTGCAAAAACCCAAATTAATAATTTTAAATTTACTTGCGCACGCCGGGATTTCAATCCGCGACCTCCGGAGGATTTAGCTCTCAACCACGGAGGCGGTTAGTAGTTAACTGCTAAATAAGTTTCGTATTTATTAGAGCTCAAAAAAAACATGTAGGGTTTGATCGCTGCTTTATTTTGCAAAATATTGAAAATAACATTAAAGTTTGAACATATTCTGTTAGATGAGAACTTAAAAAGTTTTAAACATCAAGCGCCCTAGTGTGTTGGGATTTTAAGCTTTTGCTTGCAAAATTACGGTTTGCTTTTTTGTGTAACCTAAATATATAAAAACCCAAATTAATAATACCTAAAGCTAATTTTGCGCTACTAATTTCCTCAAAAAAAGACAAGCCTGCAGATGAAATCGAAAAAATTTTAAAAGACAAAATAAAAGTATCCAAACTAGGAATAGGAATTTCTGGACTAAAAAAAACATATCAAAACAAAATAATACTAACATGTGAGAAACAAAATGATACCGAAAAAATTATAAATGAAATAAACAAAAACCCAGATATTGGAATACATGCTGATGAAATAAAGAAAAAAAAACCTTGCATTATCATTAAAGGAATTGATGCTTGCTACAAAGAAGAAGAACTTTTAATAGATTTGATAAATCAAAATGAAGACATAAAAAACGCCATGACCTCAGAAACTGATAATGAACCCATTATTATTAAAAAAAAAGCTCAAGAACAAAAAATCTGATAAATTATCAAATTTTATTATCCAAACAACACCAAAATTAAGAAAAATAATAATATCGAAAGAAAGGATCAACATTGGATACACAAAAGCACACGTAGAAGACTGTGATCCACTCATGCAATGCTATCATTGTATCGGGTATGGACACACATCACTAAGATGCCTTGAAAACCTGAAGAGTCTCAGATGCCTTCACTGTGCAGGAGAGCACAAAATACAAGACTGTCCCAAAAAACAAGAACCTGCCAAATGTCACAACTGCACAAACAGAAAGGGTTACCAAAATGACCATCCAGGTAACAGTTACTTATGTGAATTCCGCAAGAAAATGTTAAAAAATGCGCAAATGCGAATTGAATACGAGTAAGTTTGCATGTTGCATACTTATTTTTTTTTATTCTCTTAAATATGAATAATTTCTTCACTAAAGAATTAGATGATTCGCTAAATATTGCGGAACATGTTTGTCACACTTTAAATGATTGCAACAACATAGTAGATAACATACCAAATTCATTCTCAATATTACATCTAAATATCCGATCAATGAAACAAAACTTTAATGAATTCTTACTTTCAATTAATTTATTAAATCACAAACCGGACGTTATTGTGTTAACTGAAGCATTCACCAGCGCCTACAATAAATTTTGTATACCTAGTTATAGTTACTTTATGACACATTATGCTATTAACAGAAATAGTGGTATTGTTGTATTTGTTAAATCCTGCTATTCAAACACCACAGTGGAAGAAGTACCTATGCAGCGAGTCAACTGCTTAGATATTAATGTAAATATAAATAAAGTATGTTTTAATATTATCGCTATTTACCGAACGCACGGATCAAATGAGTATACATTTATGGATGAATTAAGAAGCATTATCTTATCAAAAAAAAATAAACAGAACATAACTGTAATTGGCGATTTTAACATAGACGTTTCTAATGAAAATAATAACAAAATAAAAACAGAATTTATCAATCTTATGTCTGAAATGAATTTTATATTATGTATAAAAAATTATACTAGAGAAATTACGGGTCAACGTCCAACATGTATTGATCATATATGGTGTAATACTAAACATACTGACAAATTACTTACGATTGTATTAAAAAATAATATTACTGACCATCACACTTGCATCTCTATACAACAACTTAATATTAATAATCACACAAAATCAGAAAGCAAAACTTTCATAAAAAAATCATTAAACCATGATAAATTAAGTACAAAAATAAATACGGAAACGTGGCGACCCGTATTGGAATCCACATGTGCTGAAACATGCGCAAATAATTTTGATAAAATTCTCTGCAATTATATAACAACATCAACTGATATTAAAACTGTAAAAATTAAAGCAAAATTCAAAAAAATAAAACCATGGATCTCACATGGCTTAGTTGTGTCTATTAGAAAAAAAGAAGAGTTATATCGCTTGACAAAGAAATTTCCCTTGGATAAAAAAATATTCACGTATTATAAAAAGTTTAGGAACAAATTAACATCTTTAATAAAAATAACTAAGGAAAACTTTTACAAAAATGAAATTAACCTGGCTAAACAAAATGTAAAACATATTTGGAAAACAATAAATCAAATAAATAGTAGAAAAAACAAAAAAACTCCCATTAATAAAATTTATATCGGAAAAAACTCTATTAACGCCATAAGGGAGCCAATAAAATGTGCTAATGCTTTTAATAAATATTTCGCTAACGTCGGACAAAATTTAGCTACACGGATCGAGGAAAATTATAAAATAGATAATTTCGAGAAGGACTGTATTAGACAAAATAATCTGTCAATTTTTCAACCAGTAACAATAAACGATATAAAAAATGTTATAAATGATTTAAAAGGTGGATCTGCACCAGGATTTGATGGAGTCACAGTGGAAATATTGAAAAGATACAATAATTTACTAAGCATTCCAATTACACATATTATAAATATTAGTTTGAATAGTGGAATATTCCCTTCCATTTATAAAAAATCTATCATAACACCCGTTTTTAAATCAGGCAACTCTGAAGAAATATCAAATTATCGACCCATATCTCTTGTTTCAAACATAGCAAAAATTTATGAAAAAATCGTAAAAAAGCAACTCATGCACTATATTGAAAATAATAAAATACTAAGTCCTAACCAATTTGGTTTTAGAAAGAAACTAGGCACTCACGATGCCATTGCTGAACTAACCTCAACAATATATAATGCATTGGATAAAAAAAACAAATGTCTTGGTATTTTCATTGATTTACGAAAGGCTTTTGATAGTATCTCCCATTCAAAATTAATTAACAAATTAAATGATATTGGTATTATTGGTAAGGTAAGGTATTGGCTACAAAGCTATCTAACTCAAAGAAGTCAAAAAGTAAAATTAAATGATTCACTAAGTGTAGATGAAACTCTAGAATTTGGAATTCCACAAGGGACTGTTATTGGACCAATTTTATTTATAATTTACGTTAACCAAATGTTTAAGTTATCACTTAATGGTAAACTTATATCTTTTGCTGACGACACTGCAATAATTATCGAAAAAAAGACGTGGAACGATATTACCAATGCAGCCAATCAAGACATGAAGGTTATAAAAAAATGGTTCGATAACAATTTATTATCACTTAACACAGAAAAAACATATTATATTCCATTCTCTCTACAAGAAGAAGTGCCAAATAACTTAATTAACATAACAATTCATTCCAAAAATTGTGTAAATGACGGTACATGTAATTCGGACTGTGCTAAGCTAAATCATAAATCAAATGTAAAATATCTTGGAATCTTAATAGATCAAAACGTTAAATGGAAAGATCACATCAATCTCACCGTAGAAAGAGTAAGAAAACTTATCTACGTTTTCTATAACATACGAAACATCTTAAACAAGAAAACTATCAAAATCGTCTATTATGCATTAATTCAGTCCTTATTACAGTACGGCATTATTGGTTGGGGAGGGGCCTTTAAGGCTTCCTTACAGCCCATAATTACAATACAAAGAATAATTATTAAAATCATCCTGAGAAAACCATACGACTTCCCTACTTTAGAGATATTTCGGGAATTTAATGTACCATCTATCACAGAATTGTATAAAAGAAACGCCTTATATCAAATTTATAAAGAATATTTTATTAAAAAAATTCACCCCTCAGATAACATAAGCAATAGATTCAAAACTAAAGGCTTAATAACCATCCCTATGCTTAGAACCACCACGGCTCAGCATCACTACCTGTATTTAGGTGTGAAATGGTACAATTTATTGTTGTCCAAAAACAAAATTAGTATGACCGAAACTTTGAAATATGAACAATACAAAAAACAAATTAAGTCCCTGAAATTGGATAATGATATATTGTAACCTTAATTTACACTTAGTTTACGCTTAGTTTAATCTGCACTATTCAATGTAAAAAAATATATATATGTATTGTTGTCTTTCAATAAAAATTTCTTTCTAAATTGTAAACCTATGTAATATTAATGTTTGTATTTATCTTATAAGTTTTTGATTATTGATTACAAATTTAATTAGAACGTTATTTTTTGCTGTAAATACTCCTCCCATAAACACGAGCTCTTTGAGCTCAACTTATGGAGTAGTAGAATAATTATGTATAATTGTATAACTTGTCAATATATAATCACCTGTATGTAAAATCTTTTTCTTATTAATAAAAAAAAAAAAAATATTTTTTATTTTTGTAAAGCACCATATAATATAAATCTTAAATGCCATAAAAACACATTTATTGCGCACAAAAAAGTAATGTTTTTTGTAAGTCATAAATTAATTGGTGGCAGCCCTGAATCACCGCAGACGGATAAAATCTTTCTAGTTAATTTACGACCTTTTTTCACGTCCCAGGGTCGCGCGACATTGTCAACAGCCAAGGTCGCCCCAGCTATCAGTCATGTCCAGCCGTGGAACACGTGCGTCGTGCGTGCTGTAGGCTGGACACACAGCTCAGTCATACAAGTTGTGCCAAAAAAACTAGTTGTCTATTGCCTAACTAAAAAGTCTTGTCGCTATTTTGGAGTAAAGCGAATGGGATAGTCTTAACCCCTAGATCAATTTTGGGAGATATATATATAATATTATGTTTATTTATTTAGGATTACAAGAGTGGATCAACCGATTCAGCGAAGAGTGCATGGCGGCGGGAATGAAGATGAGTACCTCCAAAACAGAGGTGATGGTTATAGGAAGGGACCAAACTCAGTGCAACATACTCGCTAATGGGACTCAGCTGAACCAGGTGGACAGGTTCAAATACCTTGGGGTCGAATTCTCCAGCGACGGTCGGCAAGACGGAGAGATTGATCGAAGAATTAGTGCGGCAAGCAGTGTGCTACGTCCTCTCTACAGCTCAGTGATAAGAAAAGCCGAGCTCAGCATCAAGACAAAGATGGCAGTGTTTAAAACGGTATACCGCCCGACGCTCACTTACGGCCACCAGATATGGATGCTAAACGAACAAACACGCTCTAGAGTCCAAGCTGCCGAAATGAGGTACTTGAGAGGAGTGGCAGGGGTTACGAAATGGGATCATATAAGAAATTCTACGATCCGAGATGATCTAAACATTGAACCACTGCTACTCTTCGTAGAAAAATCGCAACTGAGGTGGCTTGGACATGTACTAAGAATGTCTGATGACCGAATTCCGAAGAAAATACTGAGTGCCATTCCAGAGGGTAGACGTCCAGTAGGCCGCCCCAGACACAGTTGGGCGAGGCAAGTCCAAAAACTGTGCGAGGAGAGGATGGATCTGCCATGGACGGAGGCCGATCAATCGGCGCAAGACAGGGACGTATGGAGGAGCCTTGTCGATGCAGTGGGTCCCCGACCCGAATAGGACAAGGGGAAGAAGAAGAAGAAGAAGATGTTTATTTTTAAAATATCTTTTTAATTTATAATTTTTATATATAATTTTGTATAATTGTTTTTTACGATATTTTTAGGTAATTAATCACCACTCTCTTTATTAATATTTTGTCTATTGTTCTTTTTGTCTACACTTGTATGTTTCTTTTGTTATTTTTATTCATGTTATTATCCTAACGAAGAAACCATTGGTTTTGAAACATGTAGATATTATAACATGTAATTAGTGGTTTACACAAAATAATTTGTTTTATTTAATGAAAATAAACTGTTTATATGAAATTTGTGTTATTTCACAATTTATTAATTAAAAATAATATGTAGTATAATGGCACGTCCCAGTAGATAGGTACTAACAGAATCGCCCTGGTAAAAAACTACTATTCAGGATTGAAACGATAATTGAAATGGCTTTAACCGTGTTTGGCGAAAATATTTTTAAAACCAGGTACTTTCACCACCTTCCCCTACCCACAACTTACCCCAATTGCGAGAATGATACGACTCAACTATCTTTACACAGTTGGGTGTTCAGATACAAAAGAAGAGGTGCAACTGAGTAAATATAAACAGAAGAAGATCATTGGAAAGTTTATATAATAAATTAATATGTTGTAGAAAGATTTATGCCTCAGTAAAACGTTGTATATTATTTCCTATGACTAATATTCTGCATGTAAACTTTTTGTTGGTTCTGTCGACGCCAAACATTTATTTAGTCTTCCCCATTCTCCTCATAAATCTATTTAAGTACTCATATTCACTTTTACTTCTCCGACATACAGGCAATAATAATAACTATTGACTAGCCCATCCTTTCTATTATATTGATTTTCCATTAGTTATTTACAATTTCAAACCTATAACAAAAATGTCGTAAAACACTAATAATAATATTGGGAATGATAAGTGATTTCATAAAGTACATTCTTTCTTTTTACTTTTGCTTATACTTTTACCATTCACTTTTTTAACTTTTTATATTTTTACTTCTTATCTTTTTCTTTGTTCATTGATACTTTTTACTTTATTTATGTTATTTAATATCTCTCTACTCTTCTGAGTGAAGGTTTCTTAAAGCTTCTCTCAATATTTGTTTTTTTTTAAAAATATTTTTGAAACATAAATATAGAGTTCATATCATAAGTAGATCATTTTACGTCACAAAAAAAAATATTTTTAAATATATACGTCATATAAAATATTTACAAGTTTTTTAAGCAGTGTAATTTAATTTATTTGATCTGATTTTTTATTTTTTAATTTAGCTTCACACAGAAGGCCCTTAGAGAGAGCTATTCCCTCAAGGTGTGTGGGGGGGGGGTCTTTTTAGGGAAAGGAAGGAGATGAAGATCTGGGAAGGAAAAAGGCATGAGGGTCCTACAATTTTCTTGACCTTTTTAAAGTTTTATGTTAATATTTCGAAGCTGCTTAGCTTAAAATGGAAATAGCGTTGTGAGCTCGAAATAGTTCAATTCACATATAGATTTCTATATAAATTTGTAATTTTCTTATTTTAGACAGATTAATTCATTTTTAAATGTTAAATAGCACAAACTTTAATAGTGCACAACTGCTAATCCTATACAAATTGCAAGTGCGCCCCACGGTTGAATTTGGCGGCCATCTCTGGTCAGGAGCCCCAATGTACCTGAGAAAACCCTCGACTCTGTGCAGAAACGGACGGTCCGCTTGATAAATAATCCCGTCTTAACCTTTCCCGTCCCGTCCCTTTAGAGCACAGGCTTCGGGTGGGAATGCTATCCTTGTTCTACCGGTATTTCAATGGAAGATGCTCCGAGGAACTAGCGTCATTGATCACCTCGGTGCATAGTCGGAAACACGCCAAACGTGCGCCCAACATATGTACACGGTTGACATTTATCACATGAGAACGGGTTGCTCTACGATTCGTACTTGTGTTCAACAGTTGGATTGTGGAACGATTTGCTAGCCTCTGTGTTTCCTTCTTCCTACAACATAAGCCTTTTCAAGATCCACGTTCACTCCTTCCTCTCCTCAAATAGACCCTCCTCACAGCATCTTCAAAGATGACATAGGCCCCGAGGGAAATTATTTTCCTCAGGGCCTTCTGTGTGAAAAAAAAGCTCATGATGGAACAAACATTGCAACTTAAAAATTGCGCTTGCAGATTCTAAGCTTCGTAGTTAATATTTAATGATGGAGTTTTTAGAAATATCGTTCGATCTTTTGTAAATATTATAAAATAAATTAGATATAATTATCTACGGAATTCAGAAGGAGCAAGTAACTAACATTAGATGTAGATGAAGTAACGCATAATTGATGACCATGCATTACAACTTATCAATTCCACGTCGATATAATATTTTTTACCGTATTAAATCGTAGCTACAACTACGAAATATCACGTACTATGTATGATATTTAATTAAAATAAAATACCAATTAAATGCCATGAGCCTGTTTTTATGACCTATTATGGGAAGTCAATCCGATGATAAATAGAAGTTATAAATATATTGAAGACGTTCAATGAACATAAAGGTGACTAAAAAGCACGTAGGTACATTAAAATAAATACAAACTCGTTAGATTAATCATTAGAAATCGTCAATAATAATGATGTGTTGGTTTTTATGTTTATTTTAGATAACGAGTTTCATACATATAAGGCTCATACTAATAATATTTTAACACCAAATATGTATAGTGCAGTTTTGTACTATTTCACTTTATAGTTGTGTCACAGTACGCTATAAGCTCAAAGGGTTTTTTGGGAGTTGCCTACATCACCATATCGCTCGCCATACAACCCCATATAGACATCTCACACATGACAGATATAAGTTATAAATGTGTAAAGGAATGAGAGTACCTACCTAGTATTTAAGTACCTACCTAGAAATATCTAGGATTCCTTTATATTTGAATCATGAATTTTATTTTATTCTATTGTTTTTTTTCAAGTGTCATTACTTTGGTTACACTATGTTATGTGGCTGATATTTTTAAAACATTATAAAAACAACCTCTATATGACAAATACACTTAAATTGTCGTTTCTTTATACTCCAGAGCAACACATTGTTTTATTTGTCATTTAAAACCTAAAGACAACAAACAGTCTAATAAAACGACAATTTAAGTTTATTTGTCATATAGAGGTTGTTTTTATAATGTTTTAAGTCCTCTCGACTGCCGTTCGCCCACCGGTGGCCGCGGGTCAAAAATTTAAAAAAAAATTTTTTGAAGCGATTTTGTTCCTTATGTATAAAGAAGTTGTATGAAAAACAAGGTCAGAATCGCTTGCGCCGTTCTCGGTCTTGACATAGCAAAAATCCGCATAGCGCCAACCCATCTGAATAATTTATAATAAATATCTATGGTCAACTTGGCGTCACTTTTACAAACGGTTTTCAACTGTCATTTCATTTTCAAACAAGTATTTATGTCATTACTTCTTCGAAAACACCTTTAAATTGTTTTTTTTCATGCAGGGTGTCTATTCAGGTTTGTAGAGAAATAAAAAAAATTATCTTTTTCGTATGAATATATTTTATTTACATTTTTTTGTCGAATGGGAAATATTTTCACATTTTTTTGTTAAAAATAGCTATTCTGGGATAACTTGTAACGATATTATCATGAAATATATATATGAATAATAAGGTACATTATCTGGCAAACAGAAAACAATCACAAAAAAAAAAACAATTCCTTTGTTTTTATACGATATTTGAGCAAAAGCCGGGAAGATAATTTCGCGCGATTTTTTCCAAAAACACCTGGCATTCAAGAGGTTAAAAATATCAGCCACATAACATAGTGTAACCAAAGTAATGACACTTGAAAAAAAAATTCATAATTCAAATATAAAGGAATCCTAGATATTTCTAGGTAGGTACTTAAATACTAGGTAGGTACTCTCATTCCTTTACAAATGTATAAATAACCTAGATGATATGTCGTGATCTGCTGACCGGGTAACGTTTGAAAATGAAGCTGCATACGGCAGGAGAGGGGGTCAGGTCAATTAGGGAGCTACCGATCTCACGCGGCTGTCAGCTGTAAAGATTTTAGATCGGTACAAAGAAATTATATTTCATGCTCTCCCATGTTCCCCTCTCTAACAAATGCTAAGGGGGGAGGAGGAAAGGCGATTCATGTAACACCACAATATAATATAATCTATATCTGTTTGCCTTAAGCGTATAGCATGGTCTGACACAAACTGTAAGCGCGCTTTAGTGTAATAATCTCAGTTGAATTATTTATTGAACACTTCTATAATAACTAATTAGTAATATAAAATATTATATAATTTTACACAAGAAGCCACGTGGAAAATAATTTCCTCACAAACTACCATCATTTTAATTAAAATCTCTTACCTGTTTTATATGTTTTTCTTTTTGATTCTCCTGAAGGTGTGCCTCATGTGAAAACTCTGGTCCATTATTATTATGTTTTCCTTTGAGAAACGCAAATGTTAAAGCTGATTCTGTAAAAATAAAGAAAAACGGAATTAGTAAATTGAATAAATTTAATAATTTAAATTATTAACATCACTCTGTCATATTACGTTTTGATTGGGTTTTCGCAAAATGTCTGTGACATATGAAGTGAAAGATTTTAATAAATGATAAACATTATATATTCGTTCTAATTAAATTTACTCCCCAATTCGCAAGTATTAGAAAAAATATTTTTTCAATTAATTAATATAAATTTGGGACCAAAAATTGTAAACTGTGTAAAACCGTGAAATTCTAAATGTAAAACCCGTGAAATTCTGGAAAATTATTATGTTTAAACAAATTTGAACTTGCATTATCCTAAATACCGCAATCACTTTAAGTAAGTTATTTCCCTTGTGAATATCATGACTGATTTCGTGACATAATTCGTGATAAATTAAATTATAGGTAATTCGAAATATTAATCGTTCGTGACAGATTTCTTGGAAAACGTATTGACAATTTATAATTTTTGTATTAACTAAAAACGATAATTAATAAAACAGTAAAAAGACAAAATCGTGAGCACCGGTGACAGCGGCACTCCTGACTTTTGGGTGTGCTAGAGTGCTCATATTAAAAATGGCATTGCTGATGTTGTTGTATTCGAAAACATTTTTTTTCGGAAATCGGTTTTTCTGATTGGATTTTCAGAAATTTCAGTTTGGATTTCCCAAAATTCTTCATATAAAAACCGAAATTTTGTTTTTTTACAATAAAACCAATTAATGTTAAATATATTTGTTTATATTTAGCACTCTAGCATACCAATATTATAATTCACGTGCCGCCACTGCCCGTGACACATTATATTTTGTGAAATATTTGTTTTTCCATTTCCATTAAAAAGACGTAAAATTATGTTCGTTGAAAGAAACACGTTTTGTTCGCTATCATTTAAAAAAATATAATGATCATTCGGAATTTTGGATTTACATAAAATGATTAATCAAGATGATCTTTAATATGAATCAAATCATAGAAAATTATTTAGATTGACAGATTGCTTGATAGATATTTTAACATTTAACCATTTAGATTAATATTGCTACCACGTACCGACCGGTTGCTTATTGCACAGTTGATTTTTAATTAATTTTAAATAAAGGCATTAGCTCAAGATTGTAAAGGCAAAACAAACTGCCTTTTTAATGCGTTGATTGGATTCGTGTTAGACTGAGTTTTACAAATTAAACCCGCGATATATAAGGTTTGAACCCTGCATATTTCAATGGGTGGAATTTACTGAAATACAATAAAACCAATTTGCCAAATGTTACAAGGATAAATGAGCGAAAATAATGATATATATTACAATCTCATACGAAAAATCTATAATACATACATAGAGCGAATGATATTAGATGTTAAATCGATTCATAACAGGAGACCAAATTTGTCCCAGCTCACAGAGGTCTCATATAAATCATTTTATCTCCCTTACTGTCATGGTGATAAATATGAACTAAACAATATTAAAAAGAAAAAGCTTCATATTAATATATAGAATTTAACAATCGAAAAGCTTAAATGTGCACCTCCAAGAAACCAAAGTTTCCTTTGAAACCAAGGTGAGCCATTTTTAAAACTTTTTGTTTGTTTGTCTTACAATTTTTAATATTTCAGAAATTATAATGTGTTTATTTCTAATAATAAAATTTAAAAAAAACAGTTTTTAGTTTCCGGACACAAGCAGAAATATTCCATTTATTTGGATTTTATTTCAATGTGGAAATTTTCTTACTTTCTGACAAAATATGTCCGAAATCTGAAGGGAATGCTCAATTCAACATCTGCATTCATCCTTAAATTAATTACATCTGATTTACACGACTTACATGCGCGAATTCTCGCACGTTCAATTAAAAAAACAAGTTAAGTAGGAAGATATAATAATATATTAAAATGAACGTCGACGGTGAAGTATTGACCGGTGTCCGGTGACACCAACGCGCGATCGGCGAGGAGAATCGCAACCTGATACCGGGAAAGTGACCGGTGAGATTATTAATAAAGATTTATCTGAGATGCAAAGCAGTGCATATCAGCTTATGACAAATAATATGAATAATTTAATCAATATTTTATATTCTTGTGGGGCCACTTTACTTTATAATTTTGCAGTTGCAATCTTGATTTGATTTTCTCGCTCTCTTATAGCCATAGAAAATATAAACAAATAGAGATATAGCATGGAAGTGTGCTGACTTTCGCTTAGCTAGGATCAAAATGCAAGATTTATCAAAGCGGCTTTACGATGAAGATTATTAAAAGCAATAATTATTAGCCTGAAACACTAATCCACATTGAAAAAAGCTCCCGAGAAAAGATACATGACGCCGACGAGACTCGAACCCGTGTCCTTCTGATGTATCGGCATGTATGTTTTTTCGGGAGATTTTTTCAATGTGGATGATGAGTGTTTCAGGCTGATAATTATTACTTATAATAATTGTTATCCTTTGTGCTATGCATAAAAATCTTGTCTTAAATATTAGTTTATCAATTAAAAAATAATAGTTTTTACGATGAAAGTTGTGCGATTTATGTGTAGGTAGAAAGTAGATGCAGTTTACAGTAATAAATATGCATGGGCGTGGTATTATTGGTGAATGATGTATGTTTGTGTGCGCGGTTTCATGTTAATTTAATTAATTAGTTCAAGGCCTTTCTCCCTTGTTTCTATTATCTACGAACCTATCACATTTTGATAAAATAACGTCAGGTAGAAATAATGTGTGTATTCTTTATTATTGGTATTTCAGTGTAAGATGCTGCGAAGAATGCATTGGCGTTCAAGCATTTATTATTGTGACGTATTACATGTTATTTAACTTGTCTGTTACTTTACACTTAAATTGCTGATGATTTTGTTATTCTGACTTTCATACCAAAACTAAACATTTTAGTGACTTCTTTAGATTTTCTCGGTGTTTAAATGATGGCAATAAATATTCCTTCAATATATAATACATCACTATGTAATATGCCTAATAATAATAATAAATAATAAAACCGTTTATTCATCAAAAGATTTTTTTATACAATATTACAAATTTTTGATTACTCATTAGTTCTATTGACGAAAAGGTCACTGCTCAGCTGCAATTTATGATTTCTTCTGGATTGCTGCTGGTTTTCAGCAGTGCCTCCAATATAAGACGGAAAATAAAATAATAAAATAATTTAAGATAAAATACGTACAATTAAATTAAATTACATAACAAATAATTAAGCCAAACCTCTAATTCAACACACACAATATAATACAATAAAATAATAATAAATTAGTGTGTGAAAGGGTTTAGTTTTTCCTATGGGGAAAACTAAATCCGGACCTAAAAGTCTGGTGCACAAATAATAATAATGTTTTATTCCAGGATGTGGGGAGGATAGTGCAATATAAATAATAACAAATAAATATATTAATAATGTAAATTGGAATTCAAATTAAAGCCAAAATCTTAATATGTAAACCAATCTTAATAATAAAATCAATTCAAATAAAATATAATATATTCAAATTCAAATCAAAATCGATTCAAATTCAAAACAAAATCAAATCAAATTCAAAATAAAAACAATTCAAATTCAAAATAAAATCAATTCAAATTCAAAATAAAATCATTTCAAATTCAAAATGAAATAATTCAAATTCAAATTCAAATCAAAATCGATTCAAATTCAAAACAAAATAAGATCAAATTCAAAATAAAATCAATTCAAATTCAAAATAAAATCAATTCTAATTCAAAAACATAATCAATTCAAATTCAAAATAAAATTATTTCTTATTGAAAATTAATTTAATTGAAATTCAAAATAAAATCAATTCAAATTCAAAATTAAATTAATTGAAATTCAAAATAAAATCAATTGAAATTCAAAACAAAATCAATTCAAGTATAAAATATAGTCAAAATATAGTAGTGTACACAAAGTTATTGGTTTAATTTAATTAATTGACAATAAATAATTACTAACTCTAATCATTGATTCATTCTTGCATCGCTAGAATAATGTTTTCATTAAAATAATTGCTCTCAAAAGGCAGTGACATTAAATTAAAATTCTCTTTAAAACGTTACTTTTGGACATGCGTCTCTCGTTCTCTCAGGCGCTGCTTGTGCTGACCCAAATATTATTCCCAACCAGTTTTTTAGCATTAAAACAGAATACGATAAGTGCAGTTTATGAGGGCGATGAAGAATTTGTTGCCCTTGAGAGAATGCGGTTTATAGGGAGAGCAAGCCGATATCTTATAGTCGATATTTGATACAAAACAGAGCCGTTTTTTGTGCCTTTTGACCGCATAAGTTGAGTAATTTGATCTATGACTAACTGTGTGCTGCGTTATAGTAGGTTATTTATTTTTACACGTTTTAAATCAAGCACCTGCGTCTTAACCTCTCATTTGTCGTAAGCCCGCCAGCGGGCGGGTGACAGATGACAAGTTTAAACATAAAATGCGATTTTGACCCTTATATATACAGAAACTGTGTAGAAACAAGGTCAGAATCGCTTTAGCCAATGTCATTCCAGACGTTGCTTGTGATTTAAGTACTCTAGCCTTTCGGAATGCTCTGATATTTATTTTTCTAAGGAAACGGCCATATGTGGCAAATGTCATCCAACATTCGAGAGGTTAAGAGAGACACAACAATTTCTATGGAACCTATACGAGTTGTTCCGTAAAGCGAACATATTATCCTGAGTCGTTAACCTCTTGAATTTCGGATAATATGTTAGCTTTTCGGACACAAATGATACAAATGACACAAACAACTTTGTGTAAACCACCGACATATTTCGAAACCGATGGTTTCTTCGCCAGGATAAAAAGAAAAAAAATCATTATTATTATTATTGTTCTTATTATCCTGACGAAGAAATCATCGGATTCGAAACATGTCGATAATATAAGTGGTGTACACCAAGTTGTTTGTTTAATTTAATTAAAAATGAAACGACGCCACATAGTGATTTTGCAAAGATTGAAGAAGTCATATTATATTACGCACACTAATAATTTACTCCCCGTCGAAAATATGGTGATTTATTTTTGGGGTATCATGCTGTGTTGCTCTAAATAAAATACATATAGGACGAGACATAAAGAGACGAGAAATTATGTTTGGTTGCTATCTTTATGTATGATTGCAAGATTTTACACGAATTCAATTGCAATCTATACCTATATATAAATATATCCAGTTTTTATTTTAATGTGTGACCTCTATTGACTATTCAAGTCCAGGATAAATATTCAATATTTATTAATTCGGTAAAACCTCAAACTGTAGTCATATTTAAACAATGTTAATTTTATACATTTTTTGTAAAATACCTTTTATTTATAGTTTAAAATTAATTTAATATTTCGTATTAAAACCACAACTGGGTTTTTATAGAAAAACAATTCATAATTATGAGGTATTTCCAAGTATGAAAATAATTTCCTCTATGATTTAAAATAGACCACAAAGGTCAGTGGTGTACAATCAGATTATAATGATATTTTATAATAGTCGTGGACGCCCGATGAAGACATGCCACGATCAAGTGAATCAAATACTTAAGATGATAGACTTCGCTTTTCGGCCCATACAAACAGGACGCCCGGGAAAAAACACTTTTCTACATTGAAAATTGCACAAAATGAATATATTTTTTTATACTGCCTTCTAGAGGGTGAAAACTATGTCAGTATATTTTCGAATTTTCGATGCGTTTCGTATTAACGTAAACATTCACTGTCAAACATGTACGATTTATCAAAAAATATTATTTAAGGAAAAAGTACTCCTAACTCAACTCTTATAAAGAATTATAAAAAGATACCGACGTAGCTTCTTCTTTCTAAAAAATATATATTTTTTTAAATCTTCAATTTTGTGAAAGTTTCGGTGTAGAAAAGTGTATTCTCTATAAACCCCTTTTCGAGCGATTTCTATAGGTAAATTTGAGCGTTGTCTCATTCGCACATTTCGCATTCCCATGTATTGTAAGTGTGCGTGAGCTTATTGTGAGCGAGACAGAATGACAGACGTGGGTGTTCCGCGTGTGGTTCAAAGTCTAGCCTCTTAAGCCGACACAATATCCTAAAATATATTTAGATTCTTAACGACGTAAGCGAAGAAGGCGTGTACACAAATATGTGATTGTGACCCCGGTGTATTGGACGGAACTACTGTCGAATTTGACCTAACAAATAATGTGGGAGTCTTAAAGACGTAAGTGAAGAAGGCCTGTACACAAATATACGACAAGCAGCCCCGCGTAATAGACGGACCTACGGTCAAATTCGCCCTGGCAGGCCTGGGAATTTGATCTTTTCGCGGGGTTCATTTGAATTAATTCCGATTAATTTATCACTAAAATCTCAAATGTCTCTAAACGAATCCCTCCGAAAGTTATTAATGCATCGTCTATAAATAAAATCTGGTGCTCACCGCTAAATTTATAATTGAAAAATGGGTTTTAAATTATTCAAACCGTTTTATGTAATAATTTTAATGGTAAGATACTGTTTTTATTAATCTTAAATATAAATAATTTATCATTGAAGAAGAAGATAACAATAATAATGTTTTTATAAAGGTAGCTGCCAATAATATGGAAAAAAAAAACATTAGTCGAAGATAATATTGTTAATTCTGAAATTTGAAATATGAAGTTGACAATTACGACAGTCTCATAATAGATCGCAGTGGCCCAATTGGTAGAGGTGTATGTCCCGGTAAGACGTAAGTTTCTGGGTTCGTGTCCCAGTTGCGACCATTATCTTTAATTATTTTTCTGTGTCTTGTTCATTTTCATATTTTAAAAAATTAGATTATTATTGTTATCTTCTTCTTCCATGATATATTACATTGATGGGAAAAACCTTCAAAAGTTAAAAAGAGAGTTTTTCTTAAATAAAAAAATGAATTAATAATTTACATCAGTGGGTATCGGTTTGAAAAAAGGTATTTTAGCTACGAATTAGTCGGAATTAATTAAAAAGTGAGCCTTGAGCAAACTCCCATTATTATGGTATTGTGCCGCCTTAATTCGGGCCATATGAGACGATGTATAAATGTCTTCCTCGAGCGTACTCGACTTCTACTACCATACACTTTCACGTTATATACCTACATATCTACACGTTTAAATACTGTAATCACCTGCCTCGCGTTGTATCACAATTACAGATCACAAAATATTATTTTTAACAATGATAGCACTAAAAAACAAGAAATTGAAACGTAACTCTTTTTATTTGATGTTTCTTGTATCAATAATTGGATGTCAAATTCAATTATTATAAATCTACCAATGTATTTTTTCGATTACAAAAAGACACTCATTGTACATTGTATAAAAAGTCACGGTACTGATATAAGTACCTATTTCTATTAAAGGTAAGAACCTACCAACGACAATAACGAGTAAAGAAAAACTTGCCGACTCCTAGCGGTAAGCTATGTTAATAAAAAACAATCATTATCTCACAGTGTAAAAAACTAATGCAGATGCAATTTTGTTCAAATCCAAGTAGCATTATGTTAAATTAAGGTCTTTATTATTGTTTTAATTAACGATTAATTGTTGTTAACGAAAAGTAACAGTTTTTTATTTGTTTATTCATTGTCTGATATACCATTGAACGTAGTCATTAATTATGAAATGGAAAAAAAAGTTATAAAAACGATAAAGTAATTTATTTATTTTGACATTCTTAATTAACCAACAAAACCATCTAACATACACAAAGAGGATGGACCGCTACACAACTCTGTATTCACATTCATACATCGTTTCAAACATATTCATCTGTTATTCTCTCCGCTCACGTTACGTAACTCAATTCTGATCTGTTAACCAAACACAGAAAAAAATCATTTCAAGAAATGTTTTGTTTCAGAATGGTTGTCTTTCATCAGGGCTACGTTTGGTGACTTGGTAGGAGTGTCCGGATGAGATTTACTAGGTCTTAAAGGCGGATACGTCTGCCCACCTTCATCCGGGTTAAGGAATACCTTTTTACCTCTCCAGCTGGACTCTTCCTACAGATCCCCTTGCAACGTAGTTGGAGGGATGGATTTGTATGTCCGTTACTCTTTCCTTCTCAGAACTTCGTCTCCTTCCTTTCCTTAAAAATACCCTCACACAGCATCTCTTAAGATGACATATGCTCAGAGGGAAATTATTTTACTCGGGACCTCCTGTATGGAGCTAATGTGAAAAGAGACGATACTGAGAGTATCTTCCACTCTCACCAGCTCGTCAACAACAAAACAAATCAATAATAAAAAAGGTACCCTGGCGCTAAAAAGTTGAACCAAATAATTTATTCAACAAATATTTTATGGCATTTTCAACTGTAATAAAATAAGCTAATATTTACCCATTTTATTGTCAATTTAAATTGAGCATAAATCGAATTCTCACCGTGCAACAGCCGCAATTTGAAACTTACGACTCGTGAGTTGAATGCGACGCAAATTAACAATCAACGATTCATCGGCGTGCAATAATGATATATATTTTGGTTGCCCTGTAAATTTATTTAACTGCATACTCGTAAGTTGAATTGGAATCGTATGACATTTATTGAATAAAGTCGTAAGGAATAATATACAGCAATGAAAATTGGATACTGTGATAAACAGTTGATCAGAATGGCCTTACTCGTGTAAAAATGATATTCCGACTATTTTGTTAATAGTTGTAAATAGACTGCAAGATCAATTATTGTGGTGTTTGCAATACTGCCTATTACTATGATTGGCGGGCTCTACCGCCGGGCAACGCCCCGAACGTTGACGGAGTTGCGACCCGAAGTGGGTCATTTCAAGGCAGCGCTTTAGCGAGCGCTGCTCCGAACTTCCATTAATAATCTTACCGCCAGCTGGGCTGGACGTTTACTTTGTAACCATTTGTATTCAATAAACGTTCTCGTACAACGAACCTCTATTGTATTATTTACACAAACAATCAGTATGTAGTACTGAGGATAAGATTGAAGTCAGTATCCCAATCCAGTTCCTGAACGCTACGCTACGTAAAATATGTTTTGTAAATATACTCTATGCAGAAGGGTGATATGGAAATCATTTCCTTTAGGATCATCTTTGGGGATGCTGTGTGGAGGATGTTTTTGAGAAAAGAAAGCGATTAATCATGGTCTTGAAGAGACTCCAGGTCTAACACAAATTCATTATACTAAGAATTACACAAACTTTGTGGCGTCATTTTTTATTTAATTATGAAACAAATAACTTTTTTTACACCACTAATCACAATTATCGACATATTTCGAAACCGATGGTTTGTTCGTCAGGATAATAATAATATGAAATAACAGAAAAAAAATTAAACAAGTATAGACTAATAAGAACTATGTACAAAAAGAGAGTGGTGATTAATTACTTAAAATGATATGGAAAAATTATAAAAAAAAAAAATATTTAAATCTAATTTTGTTCAATTGTTAACCTGAAGTGGGCCAATCTTGTACATGTTATTTCAACGGATATATGTTAGAAAGTAGATACTCTCTATGTTTCTACGTATGTACTGCTAAATCTAATAAAGGCCTTTTGTGGAAACGCAGGCAATTATTTCTGTATGGTACGAACAGTTGAGTAAATTTTAATGGAGAATTGAACTTATTAAAATTAATACTTAAAATCATTATTATTTGATGATACACTTAAAAAGACCGGTGCAAGCTCTTTTTCGTAAAATAAAATAGTTTTTTATTACTAAATCTGTATAGAGTATAATAAATTATATGTAATTTTTTTCAATGGCTGTTTCACTAGGATATACCCTTGTCGAGACAGACGTAGAGTTACATAAATGTATACAAACATTGATACATGAATATAAAGGTTAATTACATTTTAAGTTCAATACAATACAAAAGGAAGGTAATTGGAAGTGTGAATTAGTCCTATAAAGAGTGTGATCTTCCGAATCACGAGAAAAGTACACTATATATTAAAATGATATATATTCAAATAAAATGATTGAAACGCAATTTTTTTTTGTAATTCTAAATTTGTCCTAATAACTGGTTAACCGGTTTCTCAGTAATTGGTTTGGATTTTCTAATAAATGTGGCCAACAGTTCCTCTAAAGGTATTAAGGTGGTTTAGGGTATCCAGAGATGGCATGCCATAGTCCCACTGGTTCCAGACGGTAACGTAAACATAACGTAACGTAAACATAACGTAACTTATACATAACGTAACGTAAACATAACGTAACGTAAACATAACGTAAAGTATTCATAACGTTACGTAAACATAACGTTACGTAAACATAACGTTACGTAAATATAACTCAACGTAAACATAACATAACGTAAACATAACGTTACGTAAAAATAACGTAACGTAAACATAACGTAACGTAAACATAACGTAACGTAAACATAACGTAAAGCGAAATTAACATTTAAAATATATATTGGGCAGGCTTTTAACCCGCAGGAAGAGGCAGTTCCTTGTGATGTTGATATTGTTTCTAAATAACGTAACGTAACGTAAACTAACGTAACGCAAACATAACGTAACGTAAACATAATGTAACGTAAACATAACGTAACGTAATCATAACGTAACGTAAACATAACGTAAAGCTAAATTAACATTTAAAATATATATTTGGCAAGCTTTCAACCCGCAGGGAAGAGGCAGTTCCTTGTGATGTTGATATTGTTTCTTAAGAAGATTTCCAGGTGGAGATTCTTTCTTCTTACCAATACAATGTGTAGGCAAATTCCTCTATTCAATGCACAATAATTATGAACCCACGCAGTACTTACACATTGTAATTTCCTCACTTAGCCAGCAATAGAGAAATGCAGTGCCTACTTAACTCCTTCATAACGGTACTAAAATTATTATAAAGCCTTAAATTACAAAAACCCTTTTGGAAATATTGTCTTCCTCAGGAGAAACTATGTATTATATGTCTTGTAGTGTTTGTAAATATACAGGGTGTTAAGGAACGTACTTGAGTTACTTTAACCAGTGATTCCTGACATTATTTGGAGTAAAAAATGTAAATGAAATTTTGGTCTCCGGTGACTTTTTTCATGACAATTTTTTTTTTTTTCAAAATTTTTTTTGTTCAAAATCAAACAAAAAAAAATTCTTTCACATGACCTTATTGGTCAGTCTCCCGAGTTACCGCCCCACCACTTACTCCGCCCCCAACTACCCAACACCTACTATTTTTTATGTTTTTGTAGAAAAAAAAAAAAAAAAAAACATCAAAAATGTCACCGGAGACCAAAATTTTATTTACATTTTTTACTCCAAATAATGTCAGGAATCACTGGTTAAAGTAACTCAAGTACGTACCTTAACACCCTGTATAAATAGTTTCATTGTCTCTCAACAGATGTCGATAGAATATGTAGTTATATTTAGTTTTAAGGTGTCCCAATAAGTGTCGTTGATAGTTATATGATAGAGACAACTGTTGGACGTTTGTCGGTCTCGTAACCAAACGGTTACGAAGATATCCGATAATATCTACAGTCGGGCATCTTCAGTGAGCGGTTCCCCTACCGCAGATTAACAGAGAGTATCTTTTAGAATTGACGTAAATTCCAGTTAAAAAAATTCAGTCGCAAAAAATAGGAAACTATTGACACCTTTCGTAATTAATATTTTATTTATGCCTTTAAATAACATTTAAAACCAATCTGTAGGTACTCGTATCTTCCTACCTGCCTTCAATTTATCAAAATTTAATTCGAAACTTTTGGGAAAAGTATCATAATAATTTCATCCTGCCATTTCTCACAACTGTATGTTGTTTTTAACTAATTACAACTAAATGCAATTAAAAATTTCGCATACCACTGTATTATTATGAACAACAACAATCCTGAAATGAAACCATAATTGTCTAATTAGCGACCAGATCTGAAAAGCCAGGTTTCTCTACCAAGTATTATTATTCCCCGCCCCATATCAAGATTCCATCAATCTCATACATTCCAATGTCGGGGATTAATTATTAATTATACCAATTTTTTTCGCATTCGGTTTTTATCGATTATGTCACTCGTTTTACAATATTATGTACCGAGTCAGGAAATCAATTATTTAATTTACTGCAAATAAGAAAGGCATGTTCAGGCATTCAATTATCCTTTATAAACAAAACAAAAAAATTGTCGGATAAGTTAACAGAAAATTATCGAGATTTATTTTTGACGTATTAGGTCGTGATACCCTTCCTCCTTCTTTAGCCAATGTTTGTGATTTGTGACAGCGTTACAATTTACATCATCAAGTCGTATCGATAAAAATATTGAGAGAATTTTAATAGCATTGTGACTCATTACAATAAAATGTGCATTTTTGAGACATTCATCTAAGAAAATCTGTTAACTTTGCGTGTTGGAATCATAGTAGTATATTTTTATTCGGGAAACTATTCTACGAGCAATATAATTTGGCATTTTTCAATGTTTATCAGATAAATTAAAATACCTTGTTGAATATTACATATTATAAACAACAGATTTGATTTATTTGTGAACACAAACAGAGATCTTGTACAAGAGTCCCAACTGCTCCCAACCGTCTAGAGCCAGTGCACGGAGAAAAATGTTATTAAAAAATACGATCATTTTATTCGTAAAAACGGTTAAAATCGGGACTGAAGTTCTTACGAACAAATTAACAGTATTTCAATGTTTATTGGCGGGAACACTGTTAATTTGTTTGTAAGAACTTCAGTCCCGTTTTTACGAATACAATGACCGTATTTTAGAATAACATTTTTCTCCGCGTAAGACTATCGCATTCCCAATTGGGGTATGTCGTGAGGCAGAAGAAAGCGATTGATCCTTTTGGCACTGGTGCATAGTCGAGATACGCGTCCAACCTAACTGTACGTACACGGTTGACATTTGTCACATGAGAATAGGCAGCTTCTAAGACTTGCTTATGAGTTAAACTACTCGGCTATGGAACGATTTGCCGGCTTACTTGTATTTTGATGTACTTTATTTTATATTGTTAAAGCAATAAAAAATCGATAGTCAAGCGCTTTATTATGTTCAATCATATTATTTTCAATGAGATTGATGAATTCAATCGTATGATACCCAATTAAATTAAATAACAACATACTCTACTGATTTACGCAAAGTATACAAAAAAGGGTATTTTAAATTAAGACGCTCGATTTTAAAATGTAAATAAAAAAAGTTGTGTGTGAGATATCCACATTTTTTAATTATTATTTGATAATATATTTTATGATAATAATTGTAGAATATAACGTGGTTCAAATTTCTACCGCGGCAATACCGCGGTCCAATTTTCAATGACTTTGACGCCTAAATCTGGCTGAATTTCGCTGTATGGCGTTTGTTATGCTGAATTTGAACGCGTCAAATGTTTGCGGTTTATTCGCACAGACCTGCGATTTAAGATAGCCCCAAAGAAAAAAAGTGTAAATCGCACGACCTCGGTGGCCGTCACTGTTCACGTCGTGTTAAGTTCACGTCGCCGCCGCACGAGATAACCATGCCTTTTTTTGATCGAATTTCAAATTTGATGATTTGCACACGTTGTTCAACACCGTAACCTTCCATTGTGATTTGCCGTATAATACTAAATAATCTATCTATCTATCTATCTGTATATACATAAAAATGAATCCCTATTTCCCCTGGTAACGCCATAACTTCAGAACGACTTTACCTATTTCATTAATCTTTTTAAAAAAGATTTCTAATATTTTGAGAAAGGTTCTAATGGAAATAAAAATTAAGAAAATTTCGCAGAAAGTTGGATAATTTCAGAAAACTAATCGACTATTTTAATTTCGTACGTTTGACAGTTAGCGCGTTTGATATATTTGGAGATATTACCTATACTATTCAGTCGATTGCGATATTACCTATACTATTCAGTCGATTGCGATAAAATTTTTGTGAATTATTGTGGACATGCCCGTAAAGGTTTCTATATAGCAATGTTTCTATATTGGTGAGTTCTGGAGTTATGAAATTTGCAAAAAAAATTGGCAATAGGGCACACGCGAATTGTTTGAATGGGTGAATTTTATGGAGTTTACCGGCAGGGAAAAAGGCAGGAGGGGGAGGGGAATCCGGGAGGAGTGGAGAGGAATGAAGGAGAGGTGGTTCGCGGGAGGGAGGACGAGGGAGGGGGAATGCGGAAAAGATAGAAGGGTTATAAGTCCAAGCTTCCTTATTGAAATAAAATAAACAATAAAAATGATTGTACAAACATTTCATGTCATTGTTGAAGTTTTTTACTGTAAAGCCTTTAAAACAAATAAAATGATTCAATCAATTCAATAATATCTATTCATGTTATTTTCTCCATTTGATTCTGAATACGATGTTTTAGCTGGAACCAAAACCGAATGTGAACAGTGGACAAGTTACATTAAATCATGGATTTTGTATGTGTTTTGGTTTATAAAAAGCTCGTGTGTTGTGAGGTACTTAATCAGAGGTCAGAAGTTCAAGTCGTGTTTTTCCACATGAAGAGGCGTGTTAATGATCGACCTGAGTTACTTTTCTGCGCATTTTGTCTCACACATGACTGAGGCTGCAAACGAGACTTTTAATTTATTTTGTGTTACATCAAACAAGTGTTGGCTCAGTACTTACCATAGGTGATCTATTCCAACTAATGACCGGGGTCAGGATACCATGCTCCCCAGTAGATGTATAATTGGATAGTTTAAGTCTTAAGCGATACATACAGAAACTAGCTTCTGAGACGAAGGATTAGTACTTCGAGTAATCTATTTTCTTTTCCTAGGTCCCATCGAGGTCTGTACCAAAATTCTTAACCTATTCATTTAAAATATCTATAATTCTTGATTCGATTTAAAGTATCAGGCGAGTACTTCAAATAAATTCACTAATTTAAATATTTTCTAAAATAGAATTTTGATTTAACAATTATTGTTTTGCAAAATGTCATTCTCAAAATTGTGATATTTTCTATTGAACAATAATAATTATTTTCAATATATCGAAAATAAATAGCTAGCTTTACAAATTATAGCATATATGTTATTCTGATGTATGAGCTCTATTATTGTAAGGTTTCATTAAAATGCATTCAGTAGTTTTTGCGTGAAAGAGTGACAAACATACATACATCCATACAAAATTTCGCGTTTATAATATTATATATCACCTCAATAGAAAATACACCTCAGATTTTTTTATTTTATTATTTTTCAGCTTTTATTTTAACAATGGTAATGTGACTTCTTGGTTCATCTGTTGGATTGACTTTAATTGATATTTTAAAGCTCCATTGATTATGAGAGAAAAAATATTGTTTCTCCACACTTTCAAACAGAAAATCACGTGTAAGTTTTATGACTGTGAGCTCTTGCAACTGTTCGAGGAAAAATGGATTTCAAAAACCAGTCATTCCAAAACTGAACTGTTTGAGGATGAGAATGATCCGTAAAAACGAACCGTTTATGCAAAAAATGTCAAAAGTTAATGAAAATGTGTATTTTTTCACTATCTTCACAAAAAGGATGCCCCAAGGAAAAAATCTCTCAGGGCATCTGTTATCTTTTGAGAGCATGTCAAACTTAAAACCTTTGGACGGCCAGGTTTTTAAAAAAAAAAATCAAACGGCACTTCAGAATTTTTTTGTGTCACATTTTATAAGTTTACAGTAACAATTCTTTCAGATTTTAAATTATTTTATTTTGTAGAAATAATATTATTTTGTAATATAAACTCGTAAACAAATAATGCTTTAAAAAAAAAAAAAATTTTCACCGGAGGGCAAACGGCCAATTAAAGGTTAGGTTAGGTTAGGTTAGGTTAGGTACAGGCGACCAAAAGGGAAACTAATATTTAAAAACCATAAAAAACTACCGTGGCGACGCACAGTGTTTCGTTTCATACAAGTTAGACGGAAAAAACTCTTAGACAATAATAAAGTATTTAGAACCCTCTTTTGGAGAGTATTTAATCCGAATGTTTTGAAAATTTGAGTTGAAAGTGATTAATATAATTTTTTTTCTTAAAAAAATAATTAAAAAACGAAAAAATCTTTTAAATAATTAATCCAATATTAATAGGGTATTTAAATGTTTATAATGAAAACAACTTTAAACAGTAAAAAATGTGTATTTTGAGGATAATAATTTTTTGGTAAAAGCACAGTCAGAAAATATAATACAAATCACGAAATAATTGAAAGTATAGATATTGGTAAAAAATAAACAAAACAATTATTACTTAACTAGGAAAACTATTGTATTAATATTTAGCAACAGAACTTAATAAAACAAGCACTAATTGTAGAAAGTACAGTCAGAAAAAAAATTATTCAAAAGATGTACAAGAACTTAAAGTAAAGAAACAAAACTAGAGAAATGAATTACGGGTACATAAATGTTTAATTTTTTTATAAAGCAAATAACAGGACTAATAGATTTGTGAAAAAATAAAGTACCTAAACAGAATACTTATCGAAACTAGATGCTATCTGAGTTAGGTTCAGAGTGTTCAGAGTAGTCATCAGAACTATCAGAATAATCAAATCGCAAACATTGTGTTCTTGACTCGGAATTGGGTGGAACAATTAAATTTAACACATCTAAGGGAAGCGAGCCTGATTTTTTTCTTGGAACCTCTCTAAGACTATTAATTATTGGATCTGATGTAATTAATAACATGGTTAACATATCTCTATTTGTCGATGTCCGGTCAATTTTTCTGGTGTGCAATTGCCTAAATCTTCTACAGTCTTTATTTCGCGCCTCTTGCGCCTCTTCTGACAGCTGCCCAATTGGTACAATGCACGAACTAATCACTTCTCGGTCTCTTTAGCGAAAATAAATTTAATAGGACGGCAATTAGTAGTCGAAGTGGGCTTGGATTTTGCCAAATTACTGCATTCGGGTCATCATTCAGTCTCAGTTGAATGGGAACGAATGACATAGCAAATAAAAATTCATCAGTAGCGTGCTCTGTGTTAAACTTCTGTTTATAAGTACTATGACCTGAGCTTCCATCTCCACCCCACTTGCAAATGAGGGTTAGAATAGAACCCGAAGGAACTCTTTCTTTTATAATTTGCGATTGAACGTTAAGTAAACGTTCCACAGTGTGATTCCATATCGCCTGTAATTGAATTTCTGCACGAGTTTCGCTAATTGTAATGAACAATTACACATGCTTCTTTTGCTTTCCTTAAGCTGTAAAATGACGGATACAGGGAATGGCCGGCTTTTATGGCATTTCTACGAATGACTTTGTATGAGTGCGAAGTTAGTTTGCAATCTACATATACACTTAGCGCTTCTTCGATGGTTAATGTGCGCTGTTCCTTTAATTGTCGACGTTCCGTCCATACTTTTGCCACTTCATCAGAAGAAGCTTCCGAAATTTCCTTCAAGAGATCGGCAACGGTACGTTTTCCAGATGCTCGAACCGACATCTGGGCTGCAAATGAAAGTTCGACAGATGTCCTCGTACTCACTAAATCACACACTTTCATTATTTTACTCCGATCACTGCATGCCACAAAATCCTTTGCGGGCCTTCCAGTAGATGTAGATGGCTGATTTCTATCCAATTGAGAATTATCACGTAAATCTTCAATTATGAAAACGTTTTCACTACCTTGAAGCCACTCACAAAATTTAACAACAAATCTTTCGAGAATCCGAGAGGCTGCGATCCACTTTTTACTTATATTCAAAGTTATTAACTGTATTTGGCTTTTCAATTTTTTTTCACTACTTGCACTGAGATTTTGAAGTTCAAATTTACTTAAAATATGATTGTATATTCCATGAAACCTTTCTTTATTGGGAAAACTCCTCCATGTATCGAACAACTCCTGCCTGGAAATCTGGTATGTGGTGCCTGTGAAATGACAAAATATGATTGGTGAACATTGATGAGCAAAAATACCGAAACGGATTTAAATAGAATATTAATTTTTCTATCTTTTAAAAAAAAATTACGCGACCTTATTGATATATTATCCGAAATAAATTCTCGAGTAGTTAGAAAATAAATATTTTTAAACCACAAAAAAACACTTAAGTTAAACATTATTTTAAAAAAAACTAATATGTTTTATATAAAAATTTTACAATAAAAACATACTACATACCTTCCAAAGTAGCCTCCATTTTTTTAGAACCGAAACAAAACACTTTAAACACATAAACAACCTTACAGCTCGCGCGACAAAATGCAAATGAAAGCAACTCATAATTCATTATCTAATTTACCTAACTTTGGAGCTCTGGTATGAGTCAACCCGTGCATTAATTACCGTAATTAAAAATGTATTTGTCATACTAACTACCTGTTAATACCCCCATGACGTCATTTTTCAAAAATTCCAAAGTGACTTTTTTCCGTCTAGCTATATGAAACGGAACACCGTGCGACGCTCCTAACCGCAAAGTTAACAGTGTTGATTTATAACCACCTGCCATCTGTGTTCTAATACTGCCATTATAATGAGGAAATCTATCAGGTGTAGATATTACCGATTTCTGCACATACGAAATTATTACAGGTAAATAGTTATTATTTCTTCTAGGAAGGTTGTAAGATAAATTAAATTTCTCATAAACATTAACAACTTGACTTTCCTAATCTCAAAAGGTGAGATGAAAACATATGATTAATATTTCACTGTTTAATTAGCCCCGGTAACTTAACGAACTCATCTGTGTAGAAAGTGTGGAGATATTTTATTAATTTGTGAGGTGCCACACCCAATCATAAAGCAACTATAAAAAATTACGCTAACATATGAAAGCATACATTAATAGTTAAAAAGTAATAACCCCTTAACTTTTAATTACATTTTTACTACCGTGAGATAACAATTTTATTTTGTTTGTATTAATTTATTAGATTTGATACGGATCCATTAGCAATTTGTTGAAATTAGAGTTTGTTCTGTATTAGGAAGTAATCACTATAATTTAGCAGAGAAAATATTTGACCAGAATCTGCAATCTGTGAACGTATTAAAAACAGTGAATTTTTTTCGTGTACAAAGTGAGTTTAAAAGAAACTCAACATTAATTGGCTAAAATTTATAATAGTTAAAATTGCTGGAGAAATTAATACAGTAATGAGGCTCTATGCATGAAACAGGTAATTTATTTTACGTTTAGTTTTTGTGGTTTATTTTTAGAACTCCGTATCAGTTTTAAATCATTTAAAACCAATATATATTTTTATATTTCTTAGGCTTTAACTATGTAACTAGACTATGTAGACATTTGTTGAAGATATCATTGAAGAAAAAGACAACAATAATAATCTAAATAATGAAAATTAACCAGACACAATTAAATAATAAAACATAATGGTCGCAACTGATCTCACGTCAAATCCCAAGAAAAGTAGCTGCCAATCATATGGAAAAAACATTAGTGGAAGTAATATTATTAATTCTGAAATTTGAAATATGAACTTGACAAATACGTAAATCTCATAATAGATCGTAATGGTTGAATTGGTTAAAGAAGTTTGAAAGAAAAATCTAGTTACCACTATCCCCTTGTAAAACTTGATTGTAAATTTCATTGAAAACCGTATCTAATCTCAGAGAAATACTTAATATAGTAGTATTTCTCTGACCTGACCAAACTCCAACTAATTAACCAATTTATTGGTTCTCATCCTGGTCAAGATAAATGGCCTTATGTGTTCTAGATTCTAAGTACATGCTGACCGATTAAAGTACGTACTTGACTTTCGACCTCGGCGAATTTCTAACGTTTGAGAAATTGTAAAAGATAATATTAATTTGGCGTGACGATTTTAGATATCTACGTTAGAGATTTTACGATGCCGTCATGTTTTAGGTTTTGGATACGCAACTACCGAGTCCATTGATGTTTCATCCACCGATAATAAAAACATGAGGGATGGTTTAAGAACCATTATGAAACCGGTATGTAACTTTGCATATCAAAGTGTCGCCAACATCGTAAACAACTAGATTCTACTGAAAACTTCTATCTACATACCAAACGCATAACTTTCATTGTACAAGGATAAAAATGTTGTTCTAAAATACGATAATTTTATTCGTAAAAACGATTAAAAACGGGATTGAAGTTCTTACGAACAAATTAACATTGTTTCAACGTTTATTCTTACATTTCCCGCCAATAAACATTGAAACAATATTAATTTGTTCGTAAGAACTTGAGTCCGGTTTTTAACCGTTTTTACGAATAAAATGATAGTATTTTGATCCCCTGACAGTTGGCCCCCTGAAATAGTAATTATTATACAACTATAATTTTTGTGCATTATTTTCCAATTTCCAAACCAAAAATTAACTTCAAAATAACAAAAGCATTAAACATATTTTCATCAAAATACATCAAGCATAACATTTCTTGTCTATACACTGTATATACCAGACACAGTAAATAAATTCGAACACTGTATATACCAGACACAGTAAATAAATTCGTATACTGTATACACCAGACACAGTAAATTAATTCGAACACTGTATATACCAGACACAGTAAACAAATTCGTACACTGTATATACCAGACACAGTAAATAAGTTCGTTTGATATCCATACCAACCTTTTAGGGTATGGATATGAAATGAATGCTGTGTCGATATTTTGTACTTGTATGTTGGTGTTATAGACAAGTAATTATATTCCTATATGTTTTTTACTTTTGTTATTAGGCGGTATATCCTCTCTGCCCATTTGCCTATCTACCCACGCTCTTCGGGGATATTTATTTATTTATTTATTCAACGTCCAGAGGGCTTTCACGTGTTATTATGATGGAAGTAAAAAAAAAAAATTGATACATTTTGTTGCTAGTAAAAATTACACATAAGTCGTAAAAATACACGAACAAAAACTGAAAAATACAGCGATTAGATAGATTAACAAAAATACAGGAATAGTGTTTATACAGTTTAGTAGTGTGAATACAGTTTAGGATAGTGTTGGAATAATTATTTTACATGATCCACAAAATTAAATTTCAACATCACCTAAATATTAGTTTCCCATAGTGTGAAATCGTTGTATAGGAGAGTGCACGGAGAAAAATGTTATTTGAAAAAACGATCATTTTAATAGTAAAAACGGTTATAAACGGGACTGAGGTTCTTATGAACAAATTTACAGTGTTTCAATGTTTATTGGCGGGAAAATGTATGAATGATTTGTTGGTATACGTACGAAATTACGTATACCAACAAATTATTCTTACATGTTCTCGCCAATAAACATTGAAACCCTGTTAATTTGTCTACGAACTTCAGTCCCGTTTTTAAGCGTTTTTACTATTAAAATGATCGTTTTTTCGAATAAAATTTTTCTCCGTGTGGGTAATGTAGTTACGTTTATGAATGCTGTAGTAGAATAGTGTATTTTTTGTGTTGTTACTGTGGGTATTTGTAAGTCTATGAGTTGCAGGAGTTCGCAACAGTTGAATTTAGAGTTAAGTGTTTTGAATAAAAAGGTTAAGTCGTTTATTTTACGACTGTCTTCTGGTGTGTGTATTTTCAGAATAATTAGTTATATTTTGTGTAAGAGTAAACCGTATTTTTTCTAAACCGACTGCATATTTAATATAAGTTTTCCGGGGGGGGCAACTATCATGGAATCGTCCCGAACGCGTCTATAAAAACAATGCATTTGGGTCTGTCGATTTGAACGGGCCGCATCTTTTCACCTTGCTTGCTTATACTGTATCGTTTATCCTGACTGGTCTGTCTAATTATTTAACACATTCCTCAGGCGTCGTTATATAGGTTGTACATTAAAAATCCGGCATTAACGTCAGCTATAGGCTAATGACAGCATGATGACGTATGAATTGTAAAAACCCAGCCCACGAGTAATTTTGTCATAAAAAAATTCGCATAATATCAATAAATTTACATTTAATAAACACATTTCACAACATGATTATTAAAATAAAACAAGAAATCTTGTTTAAATTTTGCTCCATTTCAATAATTTATGGACATTTTATAGCCGATTTTCACAGAAATGTGAAAGTTTAATATAATTATTGTAAAATTGCAGCAATAATTTATTAAAATCTGCATTGAATATGACAAAAAAAAGCTATATTTTTAATCTGAGGGTGATGCCTACATTCGGATAATTTAGTGCTTGTATTATGAACACCTTAACCAGTGATTCCTTCATTATTTGTAGCAAAAATTTAAATTAGTTTGAGTCTCCGGTGACAAAACCAAACATTTGTTTTTCCACTTGTTATCACTGGTCAGAGCCGAGTAACCGCCCAAACCCTCATCCCGACTCTATCCGTCAAATACTTACTAATTTTTTGAATGTTTTAAATTGAAAAATAAATTACATAAAAAATTTACCGGAGACGAGAATTTGATTAACATTTTTTACTCCAAATAATGTTAAGAATCACTGGTTTGTACTTCAAGTACGTTCCTTAACATCTCATAATACGTTTTTTGTTAATTTTCATTGTACAATAATATTATTTATTTTCAAGCATTATACGATAATCTGGGCCTCATTGAGTACTTTGCTCGTGCTGAGGTCCACATTTTATAATAGAATATAATTCAACAAAAAACGATATAATTAAATAATAAATTGAAATAAAAACAAATAAAATGAGATGGAATAAAATAAAACAAAATAATTAAGACTGTATGTATGTATGAAGTGTATATTGAAATGGTATCTTGAATTACGTAAAATGTGTGGATTGTTGAATGCTTTAATTTGCTGGTAAATAAATTAATAATATTGGCAACGCGTATAGTATATAAATGTAATAAAATATGTTCTACAGGTCAGTGGTTGAGTGGGCAACGCGTTTGGGTCCCACCCGGGCGTTCCGTGTTCGATTCCTCGGCTGGCTAAGTCCACCATCACAACACAAACAACATCTTCTGCTTAGTATGGTGGTAGTAGGAGATTTTCAAATGTTGTGGGGTTATTCGTAACCCGGGAATGTTTGTCTTTCTTTTTAAAAATAAATAAATTATATGTTGGTAAACAAGAGTGGGAAATGTGATTGAAAATAAACCTCCTCCGAAACGGTTGACATGGAGGTCAATGACCTCATTCGGAAGCCAAAAATAAAACCACAAGGGGATTACAGAGTAGCTTCGGGAAATATTAATAAATTTAATATTTTTAAGCCATTACCAAAATAATCTTTGTGGGAAACTTGTGTTCGACAAGATCATTATATCTTGAGATTGCGGTACAAACAAAACCACCTAAACCCAGGCCGAGACACTGAATCAAGTCGGCCTCTTATTTATGCATTGTGATTCTCCTGTAAATATAATTATGTTGTAAGCCATTTTATCTCATACAACTGTTTTTTTACACTTAGTTTTGAAGAGTTTTATTCACAATGTACATTTGTCATTTAATTTTATTCGTTTGCTACATGTAGCGTTCTTAAAACTAATTTATATTATACATGTACAGAAATGTTTAGATATTTAAATTAGGTTAAGTAAGTCTAGTACATCCCTTAACACCATGTTAGAGTGATTTTTGAGTTCGGAAGTAAGAAATAAATAAAAAAAACCAAAAAATTTGTTTTCAAAAAATACAGGAAACGCAAAGATAACAGCAGGTTTGAGAAAAGTTACAAATTGAAATAATGAAACACTTTTGTTTGACGCAGCCCCATATGTTTATTTCATATTTTGAACCGTTATTATAATAAATATAATTATAGTATAATTATAATAAAAAATGTTGTTTAAATTCGGATGAAGCCGGGCAGATTTTTTAAATCACTTAAATTTCAATATCGAGAGCGTGAATTGATTTACAGCGTAACATTCTCATGAAAAAATAATACAGTTTCAAAACATTATTGATGGTTAACGGTCGAACACTGCTTTATAGGTCTTCCGATATATCGGACCAACTATTAAAACAAACTCTCCAAGAATTATTTAAAAATAATTTGACAATAAATAAAACTTTTTTCAACGATTTTATCGACTGGACCATTTCGAAGACTTTATAGAGATTTAAAGATGTAGCCATGGGTTTTATTTATTTAGATTTCAACACTGCCAAATTCAAATCGATTCAATTCTTCATCTCGTTCCTAAAACGAATACCTAAATCGGTTTTCTATAGCAGAAACAGTACGCAATTGGTTAGGGCAGCTTCTTTTGTCTGGTCAATGCATTTATTTTCAACTAGCACAATAATTTCCAGAGATTTGATACATGTATTCATCGAATTATGAGATATCAGAAAAATCATGACACCTAGGAAAGATTTTTGTGATATAATTATAAGGAAGCCTAAAATGTATACATTTTTGTAAATGGAAAGATGCCATTGAATGACCTTAATTGTATTAACCCCAGAATTATGTTGATGTTGGCAATGTCCAACAACAAAACGATTGTTAAATTAAAATATTCGAATACTTTCTTAGTCTGCGTATACACACGGGAGCCAAACATAGAAGCCTAACCACAAATTGTGTTCGCATATGTATACTATAGTATAAGAGAAAGTTACAGGTTTTTTTATATCTTTTTCTATAGTCCTAAAAACACGTATAGGTTTGGATATCTTAATGCAGTTACAATACCTACTTAATCTCTAATTCGGCAGTTGGTATTTGGACTACGAATTATTTAAAGGTTAATTAAACCTTTTTATGATGTTTTTTCGTTGAAGAAGAGAGAATTATGTACCTATGTAAGAAATCTATTAAAAAATGGTTAGAAGTAATTGAAAATAAATTTAGTTTCAACATGTGTGTACGTTGTTTAGTTGGGTGTAGGAATTATTTATTATCAACGATGACTGTATTTTATCTATCTAACCTAACTGTGGTGTTTGCAACACTGCCTCTTACTCTATAATACCGCCGAGCAACGTCCCGAACGTTGCCGGGGTTGCGACCCGAAGTGGGTCATTTCAAGGCAGCGCGTTAGCGAGCGCTGCTCCGGGCTTCGATTAATAATCTTACCGCCAGCTAGGCTGGACGTTTACTTTATAACCATTTGTATTCAATAAACGACGTTTTCGTAAAAAGGAACCTCTAGTGTATTATTTACACAAACAATCAGTGTGTAGTATTGAGGATAAGATTGAAGTCAGTATCCCAATCCAGTTCCTGAACGCTAGACTAACCTAACTCCGAAGATTTCATGGCTGTTCTGTTTTAGTGGAAGAGGAACTACGATTGATTGAGTTGTGTTTTTTATTGATAATTGAACGGGAACGATCGTATTAGTAAGTCGGCAACGGTACAAAAGAAAGTGACGACTTATCGGCACGATCTCACGAGAACTGGTGTGCAAGGAATCGTTTAGGAGGTCCGGCATGCTCGATCGAATAAACCCTATATCAAAACGATATTGACAAAATCCGTAATCTGTGGTCTGTGATCACGATTCTTAACATATATTCCGACCGACAAATGTTACATTTTAGCGCGGCCTCCATAGTATCAGGTGTGTTACCGCGGTCGCTCGATATGAAGTTACCGACCGATTGTCGGTAACTTCTCATCGTTCCCTAGGACAACTGCAGATCTCAAACATACAAACGACAGTTGATATCGAATATATTAAGGACACTTAGTCATTGTGAACTGTCACCTATTGGTTTGCGATCTGCAGTTGTCGTAGGGAACGATGAGAAGTTACCGATAGTTATCCTATCGATCGTTATAGAGCAAGCGTTCTAGGGCCTCAGATAAGCTTCGTTTAACTATTTATTTATTTATTTATTTATTTGAGACACAAACAGGATATTTATAAAACATTCATGTTGGTAATATAAAACAAAATTAAATACAAATATAAATATCCCTAGACTAATGTGTCTGCAGTAATCATATTTTAATATACTCATAAGCAAACACAAAGAAAAACATTGCCAGTATTTTTAAACTTAACTCTAAAAAACTTAATTATAACAATAAAAAATCGAACAAAAAGAAAATGTTTAGAAAAAATAATAAAACAACTAACAATCTTTTAAACAAACTCTAAAAAACTTAATTATAATAATAAAAAATCTAACAAAAAGAAAATGTTTATGAAAAAATAATAAAACAACAAACAGTTGTAAAATAATAAAACAACAAACAAATTTTTTTTTAGGTACACAAATTGTGGAGATACTTCTTGAAACAAGTTATATTATTTACAAAAATATCTATGATAATGTGTGATTTGGCAAGATCATTGTATGATCTAGACATTCTAGAAATAGGATTAAAATATCCAGTATTATTGGTAAAAATTTCGGTCCAAAATATGTTAAGGTTTCTGGTAGATTTGGGCCTGGCATATAACTTGATTTGATTGATTAAGTTACTATCTACCCGATAATTTACAATTTTATAAAGCATTAAGAGGTCATTTATGTTACGTCTTTTAACTACACTCTCTAATTTGAAATATGTTAGTCTTTGTTCGTATCCATCTAGAAAATGGTACACACCTGATCGATAAGACAAGATCCGTGTAGATACGTTTTTAGATTTTCACGGCCAAAAGCATTTTCGTTGTTTGTTTTTGGGGTGTTATGCCGTGTTGTGCTACCTCCTTCTTTAGCCGACAGATCCGGCAGATCCGTCGATGTCGACGGATCTGCCGGATCTGCCCTGATGATGGACACTGCAACGCTGTCCGAAACGTCGGCTAAAGAAGGAGGTAGCACAACACGGCATAACACCCCAAAAACAAACAACGAAAAAAAAAAAAGATCCGTGTAAATTTTCTTTGGACAGATTCAAGTCTAGATACCTGTGTAATATAATGTGGATTCCAGACTGTTGACCCGTATTCAACTATCTATTCAACTATCAATATATACACATTTTTAATAATGTCGTCAGTTATGCAAAATTACTGACTAATTTAATTAATAGATTGAACTAACGAATAAAGTCGTATACGCTATCCACGGACTTAAACAATGCATCTAAGACGCAATCAATTTATCCCGTTCGATCGTTGAGAAACGAAAATGGTTTATATATGAATAAAGATCTCATTAACTAATTAACTCAAGTAAATATACATTTCGGTTAGTATTTCAATCCAATATAGCCAAATCAGAATAAAATTTTGGAATATGAAATCGTAGACAGATCCGCCATTGTTGCACGCATATATCAATTTCTTATTTATTCCCTGTCAGTATCGGTTCGACTATCAACGGTGAAATCGTGCAAGAGATATCGATATAAAATCATCGAGAGTTACGTCTATCGATCCGATTGTAAAGTTATCGATTTCACCGTGCTAAAGCTCCGTGTGCTAGCATTGTCGATCAATATGAAGTTACCGACCGATTGTTGGTAACTTCTCGTAGTTCCCTAGGACAACTGCAGATCGCTAACATACAAACGACAGTTGATATCGAATATATTAAGGACACTTAGTTATTGTGAACTGTCACCTATTCGTTTGCGATATGTAGGTGTCCTAGGGAACGATGAGAAGTTACCGACAATTGGTCGGTAACTTCATATCGATCGACCATGCTAGCACATAGGGGATTAAAAAAATTAAATATCGTCATGAAAAGATGCTCTCATAAAAAAAATGTGGCATTATAATATTATGTCGTATAATTTAATGTTTAGTCAAATATTTTAAATTCTTAGTAAAAAAATTCACTCATCACTTAAAAATTTGAGCTAAAATCTGCGCAAGATATTGGTCACGATAATAATAAGAAATATTAGGGCAATAAACGTCATAAGAAATGTTTTTTTAATCGCTATTCCTCAGGCGTTATTGTCTATAAATAAGAGCAAATAGCCGTAACTATTGATTTCTTCCAAGTAACAACTGACCTATTGCTTTCTTGTGTTTAAATATAGTCTGTTCCTAAAGCGAGGAATGAACCTGTGATACCGGTTACACCACCTTTCCGCACGCCTCTAAGCCACCAGACACGGTGTTATGTTAACACGATAAACATATGTTATCATCAACGTTTAATTAAGTAGATGGGGAGGATAGACGTTTTATTGTTCCTGCACACAAACTTATAAAAAGGTTGTGAGTTGTGAATACTTTAATTTACTTCTGCTTCTTCATGAAATGCGTTTGTGCGGTAAGACACACCTACTTCAATTATAATTGTATTAAAACACTTTAAACAGCGCGCTATGTACTATACATTCCGTGATAAAAATAAACTACCATTAAAAAAAAATTATTACAATTTTCACGAGTAAACATTACAAATTAATATTTTTCCCGTATTTTATTAATTTAATACAAAAAAATTGAATTTATTTACCTATGTTAATATTTCAAGACTGCAGCGCCTATAGACAATATGATAAAATCTATGTCAAAATAAATTTTACCGCTGCCATGCTTAATATTCTAATTTTAGATTCACGAGATTAAAAAATGCATATTTTTTTATCTTAAAAGATGCAGATAATGTGTAGCCATTTTTAAGAATAGATTTAAAAATTTTGCTTGAAATCTAACTGTATTATTTTATATTTATGTCACAGATATTTATTAAAAAGGAGTTAACACACATTATGGGAACAATTTTTTTCTGTCATGGATTTCTAATGGTTCTTTTTTTGATATATATGTGATTTTATAACTGAGATGATTTTTTATTGTTTTCATTACATTATTTTCTAGGCAGGTACTTCTCAACCTTCTCCTTTTCCCTACACTTTCCCTCTGCATTTCATCCATTCTCACAACATTCCACACTTTAAGGATACCATGGTCTTAGTAACTTGAATACTTGTGCATTTAGCATTATACGGAAAAAAAACTTAAAAGCTAAGTCTGGGATATTTTGCTTTCGAATTCTATCTCAATTCTGAAGTAATATCTAACCGTTATTTTATACACTGATATCTACCACGGTGAAATCGAAAATTATTCAATATCGGATCTGTACTGGCCGCGCCAGTAGCATTGTCTGTAGAAATGTTGGCTTCCTCTTGAGGTACCTTGTTTAAGGATTTGCAAAATAAAACACAGACTTGTCACAGGATAACTAACGGATTTTGTCAGTTACATCTCTATTTATTAGCCTAAAAAGTAAACAGTTCTACACGTGTTAATAGGTTAATTATTTCTTATCCAGAAAGGAATGCATGTGACCGTGGACGAAAAAATACAGCCTTATAGTCCGCAAATTTAACTAATAAGGTCCCACGGTTTGTCGTAATTCTACCTTGCAAAGCAATACGACACGTGTACGGTCATTAAAATCTTATCAATAAGAGTCATTGTAGAAATGGGCGACGGTACATCCATCGATCTATAGGCGTAAATTCCAATGATTTTATATCGATGTCCCTAGCACGTGGTTTCACTGTTGACATCCGACCAGATATTGACAGGGGATAAATAAGAAATCGATATACGCTGGCAACACTGAACGTATTTTCTATGAATTGACAGTGCGAATTGTCAAACGACGCCAAGCAATGACTCAATAATTTAGCAATGTTGAATTAAAATACAAACATAAATATGCGTTAGCTGTCCGCATATAGGTACTTTTTGGCATAGATAAATTCATAGACATAGATAAATAAATTCATTTTTATGTATTAAATTAATAAAATACATGGGAAAACATAATTTGTAATGTTTACTCGTGAAAATTGTAATATATTTTTTTAATGATAGTTTATTTTTTATTTTTAAATTACATTATTATTTTTATTTTATTTTAAAGATCGAACGGGATAAATTGATTGTGTCTTAGATGCATTATTTAAGTCCATATATTACTTATACGACTTCATTCATTTCGAAGAGCTTCGTTAGTTCAATCCATTCAATAAATAAGCCAGTTATTTTGCAAAACAAGTGATATTTTAAACAAATATGTTTAAATTTATAGTTAACCGAAACTTATCGGCCTTTAAATTTATCAATAGTCGATCGGAATATGTGCTAACAAACGTAGACCGTGCTCTTAAATAATGATAACTGACCATAGATAACGGATTTGGTCAATATCGTAATGATATAGGGTTTTATCGATCAAACATGCTATCGGAACTTGTCGAATTCCTGGGTAAAATTCCTATTGGTTCATCGTCCAACGATTTAATACTGTACTCTCTAAAGTCTAAAGGCTGACATATCTAATGAAGGCTACACCGGTACCTTTTAGTAAGATTAATGGGTTTTTGAGAGATAATTTACGGCTTGCAGTGTCATTTCTGAAACCGAACCATGATAAAACTTCATCATACAAGTATTTATAAGAGAGCTTTATCAATAAATTAAATCATCGAGGAAAAAGGAAAGCGTCTAATAAAAACTCTGTTTTCTATTTTTATGATACACTCTTTGAATAAGTTCAGAAATTTGTGCTTTTATTGCAGAAATTTGTGTCGGGAACCATTTATTGGATAACCAACACCTCTGCCGTAGGTCATCCCAAGTGGTTCGCTATGTTTAATGACTTAGCAGGGGTGCCCGGGTTCATGGGGTGAGGTTTATCTTGATGGCGGATGATCAGGACACACTGAACCCAGATTCCTAACCAACCCTCATACCCTTTTCCTTCCCATAACTTCCTCTCCTTCCTTTCCACAAAAATATCCTCCACACAGCATCCCCAAAGATGACATATGCCCCGAATAAAATTATTTTCCTCAGGGCCTCCTGTGTGCACAGAGAAAAAATTTATTCTAAAATACGATCATTTTATTCGTAAAAACGGTTAAAAACGGGACCGAAGTTCTTACGAACAAATTATATTTATATTATATTTACAGTGTTTCAATGTTTATTGGCGGGAAAATGTAAGAATAATTTGTTGGTATACGCACGAAATTACGTATACCAACATATTAGTCTTACACGTTCCCGCTAATAAACATTAAAAACCTGATACTTTGTTCGTAAGAACTTCAGTCCCCATTTTAACCGTTTTTACGAATAAAATGATCGTATTTTAGAATAATTTTTTTTTTCCGTGTGGAGCTAATGTAAAAAAAGGGTATGTTGCTAGTTTGTAAGAGGTGGGAGGGGGAGGGGGTAGTACCTGACTATTCAGATCTGATCAATAAACGCGACCAGAACAATTTCAAGCAATTTCGATTCTGATCGGTTTCTCACCAGGACGATAATGAGAGTATTTACAAATATGGTTAGGCCGTTTCAAGTAACAAGTTTTCGATACCAAACTTCAGTAGGACGATACTAAAAGTACCTACCACTCTAATTATGCAGGCCTCCATAGCCGTAGTACGTCATTTACTTTGAAGTGTAATATTAAACATTTGAAAACACGTTTTATAGTTTTAAATTAGCTGCATTGGTAATGCATTTAAAATCAGCATAAATCGGACATTTGTGGGTTGTTTTTATCTATTTTTATGGACAACTTTCAACAGTAATGTGAAGAATAGTTTATTGTAGATATTTTTCTTTTTATTTTAGGGTTGTAACTAGAACAACAACGGAGTTATAATGATTTCTGTGGGAACACACGTGTTAGCCTGAAAACAAGCTTTTTGGACTAGACTGCTATCTTTATATTGTCGTGAAAACAAACTTAGGGTCTGAGTGGTTAAACTTGACTGAAGCCTAGAAATTGACAAGCTTCCTTAATAAATTAACATCAGTATTGATCATATTTTTGGTATTATTAATTGAGTGCTGTTATACATCTATTGAATGCAGATAGTAATAACATGTACTTGTAAACCAGCTGCCTACAAGTGAGACGTATTTGCACATAACTTATACGTACGTATTGATACAGGTATGTATTTCGTAGACACCTGTGATTGGATCACCACTGACAGCCTGAGATGGATGGGTTCCTACTCCTAGTACCCTGATCCGGTAACTAGAGCATGACCAAGTCGAATAAGTAGTGGTACTGGCTCTAGCAAAGTGAATATCTCATTGGATTTACGTATCGAGTTTCAGAAACGAAGAGAGAATAATTTTTTTTATTGGTTTTTATGCAGTGTCGGCCCCGAGTCAAAAGGTGCCAGTAAAAACCTCAAGGGAACTTGGTTATCATCAGCTCCTTGACAAGTTTTTAACCCTTCAGATTTCGGGCATATTCTGTCAGAAGGTCAGAAAATTTGTGCTTGGCAATAAAATCCAATTAAATGGAATATTTCTGAATGTATCCGAAAACTAAAAACTCTTTTCGAAAGGTGATATAATATGCTCTCAAATGCTATTATTAAAAATAAAAATTTTGTTTCAGAAATATTCAAATATTAAATTCAAACATAAAAAGTTTTAAAAATGGCTCACCTTAACTTTTTTCTATAAATTACTGATAAACTATATAAAGCTTTTTATTAGGCAATTGTATTGTAAATGTGTTATTATCACTTCACGTTTTTGTCATTTCGTAAAGAATGAATTTAAAAAAAATAAATTATAGTGAATATCTCACAAGAGTCCCAACTGCTCCCGTCTCGAGCCATTGAGACTATGGCATCCCCAACGGGTATGTTATGAGGCTAAAGGTAAATGGGAAAGGGAAGGAGACGAGGAAGAGGAAGGTGGGGAAGTACCTGGCTATTCAGATCTAGTGGCTTAACACGGCTAAAGCCATTTCAAGCAACGTTTCAATTTGGAATGATGGTCTTACACCAGGGCGAAACTAAGAGTATCTTCCACTCTGGAATTATATATTATTTTAAATAATTAATTGTTAATTAAATAAATAATTAAATAAAATAATCTCAAAATATTATACATTTTTCTCTAATTGCTTATAAAAAACTTTGGTTCCATAGTGGTGAATATTTAAAATTTTGTACGGTTTAATTCTAGATTTGAATATAAAGCGTGAAATTTTATCTTTCTAACACCGTTTGGATCAATTTCTCACCATGACCGTAAGAGAGATACAACGATTTATATGAAATCTATGTGAGGTGAAACAATTTTAGTCTCCTGATTAAAACGGGTTTTAAAAATGATATATAGAAAAATCTAATTATATTATCTTACTTACTAGCGTCATTCGTTAAAATAATTTTTAAAATCTCTGAATAATAGCAAAAAAGCTTAGAAATTAATTCGATTCTCTTGGTCAAAACAGTGTATTAAAACTACAAAAAGTTATTTACGTGTAAGTGCAGTCTAGTGCAGTGGGCTAGGTGAGTAGGTATGGTAGGCTATAACGACTAAACACTATCGCAGGAGAAAGTAATTCTGTATGACTCGGAGCGCATCGCAAAATCACATTTCATTTCTCTTTGGCATGGAACGGCGTTAGAATAACACCTTTGAACCTGGTAACTGAAAATAATATTAATTAAAAATATTGATACATCAATTTTTTTTCTCTACAGTCAATGAGGTGATTTGCCTTGCTTTAATTGTATTTGTATTGTATTGTATTGTACATGTACTTTTATGTTTAATGTCTAATTTTTATGTAATATTTTAGTGTTTTCCTGTTTTATATAATACTTTAGATTTACAGTTGTTTTTTTGTCCTGCACCGTTATTGTTGTCCTGTGCTATAACAGCACTGTCATTGTTAAATTTTGTTTTGTTTTGCGTATACCGTATATTCTTTATTTCTATCTTGTAATGGACTTTTATTTATAATGATTTTTTATTAATATTTTGTAAATTAATTATAAATTTTATTAATACTTTGTAAGGAGCACTATAGGATTATTTTAAAGTTTATTTTAGTTAAGCGCACTTGAAGTGAAACCACACAAAATTGCGCTCTATAAATGTAATGTTATTATTATTAGTATTTAAAAACTATCATCATCATCATCAAAATTGGCTCTATAACCCATGGTGGGTCTTGGCCTACTCGAGAGTCTTCCTCCACTTATCTCTGTTTTGTACCAGCTCTCTCCAGTTTAGCAGCTCCAAGGTACATAGGTCTTTGAGGACGTTGTCGCTCAATCTTAATTTTGGCCTTCCCAGGCTCCTTCGCCCTACAGGTCTAGATTTTAGCAGGGACTTTGGTGCTTGATGCTCGGTCATTCTCTCCACATAACCCAGCCACCCAGTCTTCCCAACTTTATGAATTTTGTCACGTTTGGTTCCTTAAACAGAGTATAGAGCTCATCTCCAAAATCCATTTTCTAGAACTGGTCCGAAGATACGAACACCTCTGCCATAGATACGTTTTTAGATTTTCACGGTCAAAAGCATTTTCGTTGTTTGTTTTTGGGGTGTTATGCCGTGTTGTGCTACCTCCTTCTTTAACACTACAAATTCACATCGACGGTTCTGCCAAATCTGCCCTGATGATAGACACTGCAACGCTGTCCGAAACGTCGGCTAAAGAAGGAGGTAGCACAACACGGCATAACACCCCAAAAACAAACAACGAAAAAAAACAAAAAAAAAACCTCTGCCATAGTTCACCCCAAGTGGTTCGCTACATTTGGTGACTTGGCAGGGGTGCCCAGGTTCATGGGGGGGGGGTGAGGTTTGCTGGGCTTAGTGGTGTATGCATCGGCCCGGCAGCTGCGTGGCAGGCCGGATCAGGAGAGACTGGTTAAGAGAGACCTTTTGATCTCTCCAGCCGAACTCTCCCGGAACATCGCCTTGCACCGCAGTGTGAGGGATGGATTCATATGTTGGTCATTCCTAGAGACACCGACCCCCAGATTCCTACACACTTCTCATACCTTTTTCCTTCACAGAACATCCCCTCCTTCCTTTCCTCGAGATACCCTACACATAGCACCCCCCCCCCCCCCAAAGACTACATAGGCCCTGAGGGGAATTATTTTCCTGAGGACCTCCCGTGTTAAGCTAATGTAAAAAAAAAGTTATTTGAAAATATGTGATCATTTAAAAAATATTTAAGATAATACTCGTATTGTGAATTCTGAATTTCGAATATGAGATTGACAATAATGACTTAAAAATAAGAATACTCGATGGTTGAGTTGGTTGAGGCGCTTCTCCTGGTAAGGCGAGAAATCCTGGGTTCGTGTCACAGTTGTGACCATTACCAATTTATTTTTCTGTGTCTTGTACTTTTTGATATTTTCGTTCTGATTTATTAGTATTATCTTCTTCTTTAATAATATATTACAACTTTCAAAAGTTATTCTAATAAAAATTAAATGCAAAATTATCAATTTTTTTTTTAGTTGGATCTAAAAGTGTTGCCATGCATTCACATAAAAAAGGCATTTTTGCATAACGCCTCTGCCGCATACGGCCGTAATTAAGTAGTTAATTTTCTTCTGCCACGGCTTTGAAACACCGGAATGTAGGTGATTTGATTTTGATTTTAATCGCCTGCCCGTTTCCAAACCAGAGCGCATTTATTATTAACATTTCTTTTTAAAGTAATTAAATTTGGCGTTTATTACAGTAGCAGTTTCGATGGACTCGCGTGTGACCTGATTCTTACCATTTTTGGTGGGAATCAGATTTATGTTATAGGTGTTTTGTTTTGCACATAACGTCTGATGGTTTTAATCTTTACGAGATTATACCTCTTTATCATGTTAAATATATAACTAGAATGCATTATCGTCTTATTATCATACATCTTATCTTACTATAATATTATAAAGGCGAAATATTTGTATGGATGTATGTGTGTTTGTTACTCTTTCACGCAAAAACTATTGAATGTATTTTAATGAAACTTTACAATAATATAGCTCATACGTCAGAATAACACTAGGCTTCATAAAGCTAGCTATTTTTAATAAATTATAAATAATAATTATTGTTTATTAGAAAATGTCAAAATTTGAGAATGACATTTTGCATTCGTTAATATTGCTTTCATTTATTAAAATATTATTATTTGAGGTTTTAACTTTTAAAAATAAACTAAATAATCAAATCCAGGATACCAAAAACCCAGGAAAAATTCCATAAAGATAGCAGCAAATAAAAGTATACGTTAAGAAAATGAAGATACTGTTGGTAATTTTTAGTCGATGTATGATACAGGGTTATGGGATAGGGTCACAAGATTCAAACTTATAATGGTTCATGGCCTATCTCCGTCATTTCTGTTGTCTATACTTTTAAAACAATGAACAGTTAGAGTCTGATTTAAGTAGATATATACATTTCCAACATCAAATAAACCGTATTAAAAAAAAACATCTTTCGAATTCTCGAAGCGTTGCAGCATTTTTACAAGCCGTCAACTGTCAAAAGATGATAACTTGATCCGATAAGTAATACTAAAGCCTCGGTATTAAATATCACAGTAATTGAAACATTTTCTTACCAAAGCCTTATTGACAGCCGAATTGGGAACGTCAATGTAAATAATTTGTTCGAATTACCGACTCATAAGGTCAATCTCGTGTGAGATCGCAGCACGAGGTAACACGAGGAGGAAATTTATTGGGCATAAACCAGATGAGAGTAAGATATCTTCAATTTCTATTTTTATATTGGAAAACCGTATAATTTGTTCTGGGGTAGTGTTCAAAATAGAACATATTACAACAGTAACAAAAATATACTAGAAGTATAGGTACTCAAGTTATTATTATTTAGTTGCAATGTTACTTAAATAAATAAATCATTTCCCCCTTCGTGTCATTTACCATTCGTCCCCGTTCCCCTTCTGCCTCCTCTTCCTCTCCTGCGTCCCCTTCCCCTCCTGCATTACCTGTTCACCTACCCGCTCCTCTCTTCCGCTCTCCCCTTTCTCGTGAACCCCCTCCCCTTTCTCACGCATTCCGTTTTTACCTTCTCTGCCTTCCCCTCTCCCTCTTCCCCCCTCCCGCAAAGCCTCCCTCCTTAATTCCCCATCCTACCTTCCCGCATACCCGCCCCTCAGCCTTTTTTTCCCTGCCCCTTAACTCCATAAAATAAACTCACTTTCCCAACAATTCACGTGACCTATTTCATTTTTAATGCAAATTTCATAATGCCAGAGCTCACCAGTATATCTATATATATATATATATATATTCAAGGGCATGTTCACAACAAGTCAAAAAAAATAATAGCAATCGGATGACATTTTTATCGCAATCTCAAGAATAGTATAGGAAATAATTTCATAACGACATTGCTCACTATCCTGTAACCATCCCGGGTATGCTCACATCATATTCCCAAAGTTTCATCGCAATCGGATGAACGGTACGGCCGCGCATAACATACGAACACACAAACAACCAAACAAACAACCAAACAAACAAATAAACAAACAAATAAACAAACAAACACACAAACAAACAAACAAACAAACTAACAAACAAACAAACAAACAAACAAACAAACAAACAAACAAACAAACAAACAAACAAACAAACAAACAAACAAACAAACAAACAAACAAACAAAACAAACAAACAAACAAACAAACAAACAAACAAACAAACATTATAAATAGACTTCAATTTGGGATTGGGTATGGGAACCGATGGTTCCAAGGTAATCAATAATCATTTATTAGATAAACACCACCCCTGCCATAGGTTTGATGATTCGCTTGTTAATTTGCAAGAAATACAAAAAAAGGAAAATTAATGTTTATTTAGAGAGGGAAAAAATTTTTCATAGTGGTAAATTATATCTAGTAGTATATTATTATTTGAAGATATGTTTTTTGCTGGTGACTTATTAGATAAAAAGCAACGACAAGAAGTATCAAGTATCTACCTACGCAAGTACAATTATTTCCAGGCAGTATTTCCGTCGCGGTCGCGTGCTCACGACCTTGTCTGGGATCGCGGGTTCGTTCCCCGACCTAGCACTTCCGGCTAGCGTGACACTCGTCTGACGTCACGCCCGGATGTAGCGGATAGACCGCCAACTCGACGGACATCCGGTATTAATACCTGGCGTTTCGCTTAGTCGAGCCTTAAACACTATCTGCGTACGTTTCTGAGAATTTTGTATTAATCGGAATTGCTCGGTTGGCTTCATAACCTTTGGAGATTCTTGGCTGCTTCCTCTTTAATCGGAACTCTAAGTGACCAGCTCAGTTACGGGGGCTCCATCGAAGCCAGAGTTAAGCTAGCTTCTCAGAAACTGGGCGTACTGTACAGGGCCCGCAGATATTTTAATATTACACAACTGCTAACCGTATACAAATCGCAAGTGCGCCCCACGGTTGAATTTGGCAGCCATCAATTAACAGTCTGGAGCCCCAAAGTACCTGAAAAAAAACTTTCGACTAAGCCGCTCACAGCTGAGCTATTGAATTCAAGAACGAGTCGTAAAAACGACCTGTTCTTATGTGACAACTATCAACCGTGTACATATGTTGGGCGCGCCTTTGACGTGTTTCCCGACTATGCACCGATGATGCTAGTTCCTTGGAGCATCTTCCATTAAAATACCGGTAGAACAAGAACAGGTGCTCTAAAGATTGAAATCCGTTTGTTAAGATGGTAGAATCAGTCGAAGATTTTTTCAGGTATTGTGAAACTCCGGACCAGAGATGGCTTCCAAATTCAACTGTGGGGCGTACTTGCGATTTGTACAGCAGTTGTTTACTATTAAAGTACCTATGGGCCCTGTACAGCACGCTCAGTTTTTGAGATGCTAGCTTAACTCTGGCTTCGATGGAGCCCCCACCCCCGTTCCTGGGCTGGTAACTTAGAGTTACACCAAGCATATCAATGGAGGACCTGTTTGAAATTGAAATTTGCTAGATCTTCATTTCGATCCCTTATAGTCGTAATCAGACATGATCGGGTCTTTGAACCATTAAATTCGGCGAGATTATTCTTACCCCAAGAGAAAACTCTTGTCCATTCTTTGCTTCAAAGCCCTCCGAGCCGTTGGAGTTTGTGCACCCTTTGGGGGCTTGTCAAACAAAAAACTATCATGGACTGTATTGTCATCCGCGTAACAATGAATTAGTGCATACGACAAACAGTCATTGATGTGTATTAAAAACAAAGTCAGAGACAGAACCGATCACAAAGATCTCTCTAAGTTTAGATTTCTGATTCAAATAACACCCATTTACTTTGGCAACATTCGCGCCTCACTATTGGCATTATGTTATATAGCTGACAGCTAAGTTTTCAAAGCAACATTTGCCTACTCTTTGAATAAATCAACACCAATCAGGTTTTGTTTTCACTTAACAATAATAATAATTAATTTTGTGGGTAGAAAATGTTCCTACACACAAAAGTAGCCACGAATCGCATTACAATAATAACGAAACCTGCATTATCGTACACAGCATAACAACGCAAAAAAATAAATATAGTCGATCAATATCATTATATTAAAAAAACTGTCCTATAGAATCTTTTTAAATTAGTATATTTATAACGTGTCTCGATTTTTTTATATACGTTATTGAATAGAACCACATTTAAGTGTGTTTTATACGTCCTTGGTATCGAGCAAGGTCTTTTTTTTGCTCGAATAATCGAACAAAAAGTGGTAGACTAATTTCTCGTCGCATTTTAAATACGTACACAGCGCGTGTAGATAAATCGCATTTTATTTATTAGTACTCGGTGTGTGATAAATAAAAGAATTTGTAAAGGATATTTAACCTCGTTGTGTAGCATTTCGTAAGATACAGTATCGTGATAGGAGTGATACGTTTATTGTTATCCAGTATAATTTGTAGAATTATAATTTAATCTTAAGTTTTAAAATTATATGCTTTAATAGCTTTTTATTTAAATAATTTAAAAACAAGTTTATTTATAACAAGTTCTGCTGTGCAAGTATTATTACGCATAACAACTGAATCTCCTTCTAGAGGCATCATAAAAATTGTGGTGAAGCCATTTACTGAAGATGTATTTTTATTACTTATGTAAAGATGCTTATAATGAAAATCAATTGCTTTTATTTTTATTACCAATACCTTTATTGATTCCAGAGTAAATTGGTGAAAATTATTAACGCCCTGTACAGTGTACAGTTTCCTCACTTATTGTATTATTGAAATTTCACTAAAGGTCCTTAGAGTGAGGTGTTTCCGAATGAACAATTTCAATGACTCAGAGGTTTCTTTCTCCCTGCGTAAGTGTTACTTACACTAACTTATATTTATGTTCCATAATAAATTGAACTTGGTTAAAACGTATTTAGGAGTGGTGAAAGATTTTTTTATTTTAATTTTTCTTTATTCAATAAATTGTTAGTTACATGTTTTGAGGATTTTACGAACACCACGCTAGGCACATGCTCGTGTTGTGGTGGTAGATCTAATAATATATATACTATTTAAAATAATATTATATCTATGTTGCGCAACACGGCATAACACCCCAAAAACAAACAAAGAAAATGCTTTTTGACGTGAAAATCTAAAAACGTATCAAAAACGTATCTCAAGCGTAAGCATAATTTATTTCTTGACAATAAAATTCAATTCATCCAGCATTAAAATTATTGTTTCATTTATAAATACCTACTATCATATAATTAGTTAACAAGAATTTAATAATATTTGGCTAATTAACGCCGTTTTAATGACAAAAATGACCCCAGGGGCGCTTAAACATAACTAAGTAAAAAATATTTTTCGCTGTATGCTAGGTACTACAAATTTTTTTTCTTGTAATTGTTAAAACCATACGGAAGCCTCGAATTTCCTGTCAATATTAAAAAAAACTCCAGCGTTTAACATTGAATTAAGCCTACCTATACAACAAAAAAACAGCCTTCCAAAAACGACCCCCGTGAAGGACAATTTGAACTAATAAAATAAATTTTATCATTCTTTACATGACAACAAGCCAACCTGAAAAACGTTCTGACTTGAAGCAAGAGAGTGATTTTATTAAGAACCTAAAACACGTGAACGGTAAGTTCTGACCTCACGAAATTTGCACAGATTTGATATCCGGAAATAATTTTCAGCTATTAAATTCAACCCCATCGTGAGCTATGAAGCTTTGAAATATCCGTTTTTATTAAAACACATAAGCTTAGTAAGACAATGTTTGCTCTGCATCAATTAGTCAATCTATTTTAAGAAATTTTTCAATTTTGTTTATATTTCAACACCGCAAGAGTCCAAAATGCCAAAACCCAAGATGGACCATGTCGTCCCCGGACGGGGTATATTGTGTGGCTGAAGGGGAGTTGGAAGGGGAAGGGGATGTGAAAGAGGAGGGTTGTAGAGACAACAAAGATTACTTAATAAATATATCGATCTGTCTAAACGGTATACCATTTCACCTCAGCGCTTAGGCCGTGAGGAAGAAATATCCTAAAACTCTGTCTTTGTACATATTTCTTGCTGTATTTACATTCATACCTCACAACATTATTGTTCATAATTGGTATATTTTATATTAACTCTACACAGGAGAAGAAAAATTCCGATGTCATCATTGGGGATGCTGTATGCAAATCGTTTCACATCCGAGCTATTGAACTCACGAACAAGTTATAGGTGCGACCCATTATTATGTATCAAACGCCTATAGTATACAAATGTGGGTCCCGCGTTTGACGAGATTCCCGCACCGGTGCCAAAGGGATTAATGTGGCTAGTTCCTCGGAGCATATCCCATTAAAATACCGGTAGAACAACCAAGACGCTAAATCCACCTGACACTTGGGCTCTAAAGATTGCAATCCGTTTGTCAAGATAGAGGAGTCTATCAAACACACTGCTCGTTTCTTCACGGAGTCAAGAGTTTTTTAAAGTATCGTGGGGCTCCGGACCAGAATAAATTCAAACTTGCGATTTGTACAGGGTCAGCAGGATGCCCAACTTCTGAGAGGTGCTGATAACCAGAAGAACCAAAATGTATTGGTTGTGTTGTTTTTTTTTTTACATATTCGGCCTCTGTTGACATTGCGTACCTAAACAAAAAGACAACAAAATTCACTCAAGTTAAGAATTTATTGTCAATTGCTGTCGCAAAGGCAATTTTCCACACCAGGCGTCAAAGCCTATTTTTTGCTTTCCACGCCGCGTGTGACGAATCGTCAAGCAAATGGCTTATTTTTGTTTACTACAAAAACAAAAAACATCGATAGTTTTCCTGGTTTTTTTCTCTCCCGTTATACAAATTACTGAAACGAACGTGTTGGATTTTCTTCAACTATATTTTAATCAAAGAAGAATGACAATACAAGTTTTTACTTTATACTAATAAAAACGTGGAGTAACTGCGTAAAACCTTTATAATTTTTATAAAAACAACAAAAAATAAATATTGGAATATTAAACTATCAACTAGAAAATCGAATTTTTCTAATCTTGATGCTTGCGGAAAAAATGTGATTAACATTTTGTGGTAAAATAAAATTTTCGATTTATTAACTTTTACCGGTTTCAGCCTATCACGGCCATCTTCACGACTGGTATAATTTGGGGTACTCAGGGTGGTACATAATGATTTAATTTAAATTATATTAATCAGTATTGTTATATCCCTATTTTACACAGGTATTGTAGTAGGGTTTAAGATATTTTGAATAATTTAATGTATTGTTGATATTTAAAGTCATAATATTAATAATATCAATTTACATAAGAATCTTTTTTTACCACTCCTGATACCCCTAAATTTTAAAGGTTTGTACCATCGTTTAGAGAAAAAAAACGACACGTATAAAATTATTTTTTTTAGTCTAAAACATCTATCTTCATATGTTTTTTTTTTGGTTTTACTGAAGATTGAGCCTTCCTCCCCAGGAACCGGGGTTTATCACCTTACCAACTGAGCCAATTCCCAATTGAATAAGGCCGATAATCATTTTATATAAAAGAAATGCATTTTTTTCCGCGTAAGTGTTCCACCAAAAGTTTTTTTTTTGCATTAATTCCACACAGGAGGCTCTGAGGAAAATAATTTCCCTCAGAGCCTACGACATCTTTGAAGATGCTGTGAGGAGGGTCTTTTTGAGGAGAGGAAGGAGTGAACGTGGGTCTTGAAGAGACCCATGTTATAGGAAGGAGGAAACACAGAGGCCGGCAAATCGTTCCACAGCCGAGCTGTTGAACACAAGCACGAGTCGTAAAAGCGTCCCGTTTTCATGTGACAAATGTCAACTGTGTACATATATTGGGCGCGCGTTTGACGTGTTTCCCGACTATGCACCGCTGGCGAGGGGATCAATGACGCTATCTCCTCGGAGCATCTTCCATTGAAATACCGGTAGAACAAGGATAGCATTCCCACCCGACGCCTGTGCTCTAAAGATTGCAATCCGTCTGAGTTAAGACGGGAGAATCTATCAAGCAGACCGCCCGTTTCTGCACAGAGTCTGAGATGGCTGCCAAATTCAACCGCGGGGCGCACTTGCGATTTGTACAGGGTTAGTTGATCGAATGCATTGTCATTAACGATAACCTGCCGAGTTTCAGCTTGATCGAATTTCTATAATATATACCGGGTATAGTATAATATAAATATTGATATTAGATCAATGATGTATTTGAAGTTCTAGAAATGCGCTAGGCTAATAAAAAAGAGTTTGATCGTAGACAAACGCGGATATTGACGTCATTTCAAGTCGGTTCATCCGGTTAAGCCAAGGTAAGATGTATTCGGGAAGCATATTGTCGCAAGGACCTATTCTGGCTTTCATGACGAATTCAAAATATGAATTTTCCACCATTAAAAGCAATGGGCTTGCTGTGATTCACTGATTCAGTGATTCTGGTGAATTCGTGACGTCATCTATGACATTTATTACCCGAAGTGAATACAAATCTGAAAGATAAGTCACTAAACAACATTACACAAAGATAGTTCATTTTTATATCACTGAGTAAAGAAATTGTTATAATTAGGTACAATTATTATAGGCAATAATTATTAGCTTGAAACACTCATCCACATTGAAAAAATCTCCCTATTTGCAGGTGAAAAAATGTAATAAGACGTAATTGTTGAATAAAACACTAGTATATATTGAATTATTTAGCGGGTAACAGATAAGCTGGCGTAGCTCAGTCGTTAGAGCAGTTGACCGAAAATCAGGACAGGTTCGAGTCGCGTTGGCGTCATGTATATTTTCTCGGGAGATTTTTTGAATGTGGATGAGTGTTTCAGGGTGTATCTGGCTAATAATTATTGCTTATAATAACTGTTACTATTTGTGCTATGCATACAAATCTTGTCTTAAACATTAGTTTATCAGTTAAAAATAATTATAGATATAATTGCATTGTGGGCATATATATCCGGGTGCGTGAAATAAGGTAAATATTTCCGCACTTCTGGTAAAATTGAATTTGAAAATGATGACTAACCAACTAATTACAATGCCATTTCCCCGAGAATAGACTTCATCGATTTTTTTAAATAACATTTCAATTAAAATGGAACGATTACATAAAATATGTACGTCAATAATTTATTCCGGTTCAGGTTTGGTACATTCAAAATGTAGAGGAAAAGACATCAACGCATAAACAAGCTGCAAACCCAGTGTGAATATCTAAATTAATAAAAAGTACGTTTATTATAAGGTATAATACTATAATGTGCAATGCAAACATAAATTAGCTTTTTTTTAATACTTCTTTATTGTCTCTTTCTTATTTTTTTAATATATTTTTTTAATATTATTCTTTCCATTATTTTTATTTCCTCCATTTCTTTTTATTTTATGCTAAACATGATCTGTATATTTCGTACACCATCGTAACTTTACTGCCCTAAAACGGGATTCCTCATAGTTGGGTAGTCAAAACACTTAAATAATGTATAATATAATATGTATAATCTCTTAATAAATTAAAAATATATATATTTCAATTTGGGAGGCGGGAATGGGAACCGCCGCCCCGGGAACAATTTATTGGATAACCAACGCCTCTGCCATAGGTCTCCACAAGTGGTTCGCTACGTTTGGTGACTTAGCGGGGTGCCCAGGTTCAAGGGGTGAGGTCTAGGACTTGACGGCGGATGATCTAGACACACTGAACCCCAGATTCCTATCCAACCCTCATCCCTTTTTCCTTCCCAGAACTTCCTCTCCTTCCTTTCCTTAAATATACCCTCCACACAGCATCCCCAAAGATGACATAGGCCCTGAGGGAAAAAAAATCCTCAGGGCCTCCTGTGTGGACCTAATGTAAAAAAATATATATATATATATTATATATAAATTTGACTTTTGTTTTCTTGCTTGAATGAATGAATAATAAATGACGTGAAATCTTAAAAGTGGAAATCATTCCACTTCGCAACATCCGATCAAGCTGAAAATCAGCAAACAGACTAGTTGTCGATAAAAATGCATTATTTAAACTTTTTGTGGATATCACGTATACAAAAGCGGATATATAGACAGTATTATATAATTCGAATAAATTTAAGCACAATAAATGTCGACCTTACCAACTCGCGACATGGCCCGATTGGTGGGATGGTCGATTCTGATTCACTGGGTAGGAAGGTTCAAACCAAACCCTCACTCAAACCATTTTTTTAATTGTTAAAAGACATTTGAAAATAGAAGTATTATAGTAAAAAAAACTTTGTTTTTTACGGGTTGCTTTTTTTTAATACTCTTGAACTGGATTAGTTTTTTAACTTCCGTACCAAGGGTACTTAAGGCATTCCACATGTTGTACGAAACATGCAATTAGATAGAAACGTAGTTTGCTTTGACCATTTTTTATCAATGCCACTCGGCATTGCGTAACCTAGATATATTTTGTTTTGTCGGGAACGCCCGAAAAAACACGAAATACTTATTGTGCCGAGTGAATTTCTATTTTAAGACTTTGTATGAGACGATATGTGAATGTGAATGAAGCAAGGATTGTGATACAGTGTTGTGTAGCAGTCTTTTCTCTCTGCTATATCTGTGGAGAAACGACGTGATTGTTAGATAACTAGATGTTTAGTATCATTTTCTGTTAGAAAAAAATCAAAACACTTTCATTGCATTAGTTTCTTTAGTCTACGTTTAAAAGTATAATCTATTTATGTTTGTTAATTAAAATCTGCTTAAATGTAACATTATATTCATGACAGTAATGAAATTTTTTCTCAAGCTTATCAAAGCCCAATTATTATCATTACACGTTTAGTTATGAAACAAATTTCAGTTGTTGACGTGTTTACAATACTTAAAAATAAACAAGGTGTTGTCGTTAAATATTAATACATAAAATAAATCGATATTTCAAACAGGTAGGTGCCATTGAATTTAAAATGTTCATAATAGATCTGCAAAAAGTGCGCTCAATTATTGCAAAAACTTGTTGATGTTTGGTACTGCATTTTTGATAGTCATATTTCTTGTAGAATAATCTTGCGTAGTACAAATATTTATGGCCAAGTAGGAAAGTACGTAGCAAGTAGGGAAAAATAATATAATGTTTAAAAAATTTAATTCTCCAATGTATATTGCACAGTTTTGAATGAACAAACGTAAAATGCAAATAGTTAATATTGGTCGCAAGTTTTATTTAGGTATTAGAGTATTTCGTAGACCTCGAGTCCAAAAAAGTTTGTTTCTAATTTTCTCTTATTTAATAAATAAAAACAAAAAACATCTAAAAAAATAAGATTTTTGAGAAGGTATGTAAATACTTTTTTTAATATGGAATTATACGATATGTCCAAATTAATGTCACTATCTCAATGACAAATGACAATGACAATTTTTTTTAAATTATTTCAGGCTGGTAGGTACTATACTATTGATTATTCCGGTTTAACAGCAAACTCTGAGGGGATGAAATGATAGTATCCAACACGGTTACAATATTGAACCGGAACCGGAACGTAACAAAACAAATTTACAGACAAACTAACAGAAATGCCAAATGCTTAGTAAACATTAAATGCTGCGCTCAATCAATTATATATTGTAAGTACTCGGATTACTCTATAGAATTTATTAAGTTCCTGCAAGTAGTTAATAAATAATTTATACAATTACCATGGCAATTAAAATAGACAAATAATAGTAATTACGGAGGTTGGTAAGGGGAGAAGGAAGAAGTGAAATTCTAATAGGGGTAACTAGTTAGAGTTTAGACTTTTCCTTAAACTTAAATCCGCAGTGGCGTCATTTAGTGACAATATTTGCTGAATAAGGTCAACTTCAGCAATACAATAACTAGTATAATGTAATTCATTGTCTCCAATGTGTACGGAAATCAATCATGGAGAAAAAATCGATCGCTCAACCTGCAATCATCGCCGACATTACTTTGCATCAAAAAAGCATTACTTCTGTTACAAATAAACATTAAAGTGTCTAAAAAATAGAGGCACCGGAAAAACCGAGCCGATGTGACCTTGATTCTCACTCGCAGTGGCGTTCTGGGCGAGTTTTTAATCAGGGAAGGAAAAACAGCGAATTAATTTATTTAAATTTACCAAATTACTACAGGACGGGGCAAATTTTCGCTAAGAATGGCTAAATTGCATGCATTGGCCGATTTTGGTTGGTATTACCAATCAAATATCCATATAACTGCATCATTTATTCACATTACAAGCCAATTACTAGATAAATAAAAGGTACACATTTAATCACTATTATATTACACTTTTTGTTTCGTTAGTAATAATGTACTAACAGATTTTTTTTTCGACCCAGAAAGCCCTGAAGAAAATAATTTCCCTCAGTGCCTATGTCATCTTGATGGAGGGTCTTTTTGAGGAGAAGAAGGAATGCACATGTTGTAGGAAGGAGGAAACACAGAGGCTGGCAAACCATTCCACAGCCGAGCTGTTAAACTCAAGATGATGGTACTGATTGCTACATTTTGTAAATTGTACCAAAAGGCACAGCCTTTTTGCACAAATTAACATTTTTTGTAGAATAACATTAATAATATTTTGATGATTTGTATAGTGCCATTTTTGTGAAAAATCACCCAAAGGGCACTGTATAAATTTATAATATATTTCTAAAATCTTACTTCTAACTACAGAATAGATAAACCATTATAACAACTTTGAATAAAAAAATGAATTCACAGGTTCATCGAACACTGATATAAAACTACATGTACAATGTATTAAACCAATGAACGCATGCAGTGTAAAAATGTACATACATTATTTTATTTATACTCTGTACAAGCATAAAATACACAGGATCATATATTTACCATATAGAGGACCAATAGAACATCTGATTATGAAATTTGTATTATTTGGATTTTTAGTTCGTGCTTTTGACAGCTTATAGTAGGGTAGTCGTGGGGACGCGCGCGGACTGCGATTCGTAGCTGTAACAGTGGGCCTATTTTCGAAAGCGTAGATTGATTTCTTGCAATAATCTAAAAAAATTAATATCGTGTAGGTATTGATATTTTAACATGAGTAAGGTAGTGTATGTAGGTAGTGCCCATGTGCCTGTATGGAATGAACGCCTCTGCCATTTGGAGTATTTTTCAGCGCATGTCTTCAGACTCAGTTGGATTGAACTGGCGCCGAGCCAAGTGGACCGCTTTTTCATTTTGAAAAATGCGGCCTTCCGTTTTTTGCAGGAGGAAATTGACGTTTTTACTTCGCGCTTCTATCAACTTTTTGCTTCGTATAGTTGCGATGGTTTCTTTGCAATATGTTCAGAGAAGAGCTTAATTTGATGTCAATTCGTATTCCTGTGCGTGCTCTTGGTAACCTATCAAATATATTAGCTCAAAATATTTTTGTGTATTGTAAATACAATTACATGTACAAAATGAGGTATGTCTGTGTACGTACATGTTCAACACTGGAATTTAATATGGGATTGAGTCAAAGTAAATTATAATATAATCTTTTATCGTCATTTATTTTTGGGGTACTATGCCGTACTGATGACATAAATGGATCACCAATTTATTTGTCTCAGTTGGAACACGATCGAGCTCCGTGCTACTAGTATAATTTTTTTCTCACTCTATTTTATTTATTATAAACATAAATGTAATAAATTTTCGAAAATTATTATCTTCGCATTGCATTTTACAATTCAGCATAATACCTAGATAAAATACATACTGGTAAACCAGTAATATACCGATTTAATGTTACCATGGTAGTTAATCAGTTTTGTTCGATTGCCTATGAATATAGAAGCCAGGGGTTAAAAGATGTTTTAAAATAACACGAAAATCAGTCGTGGGCTCGACTCCCAAGAAGGAAATCTAAAGTCACAAAGAAACACAAGCTATAAATCAAATTTTCGCCGTGTATTTGTCAACGGTAGTCGCTTAATTTATGCATTTCACGATTAAAACATACCCGTTAAATCTGGTTGAAAAGGGTAACTTTTAAAATCTATGTTTTTTCTATTCAAGTTAATGAAGAGCTTTATAGTTTTCAAAAAATATAAACTTATATTATCCAATTGATTTTTCAGGGTAAAATTAATGGAAGACGTGGCAGGGGAAAGTGGATAGTACCTACCGGAACATTTCTACGGAACTGCATCCAAATCAGTCACGTAGATTTTTTAAGCTATTTGCTTATATCTGGAAGATTCTTTCGATATTATCCAACTTCTGATACTGGAGTTTTTGTAAAATAAATATTAATCATTATATTTCCTCGAATTTAGTAGATTCGATTCGAATCGACTTTATTAAAAATAAAAATACCCACCAATATTTTAAATTCGAATTAAAAGAGGTACGTCTTTGCTTAAAAACTTTATATTATACAGAGAATACCGGAAATTAGTCCCCTTTAAATTAAATTCTAGACCTATTGACTCCTTTTTACAAAAAAACATAAATTGATTTTGAAAGATTGTTATTTTTTCTGGTACACGCAGTTTTAAAATTTTTAAAATCTAAGTGTGTCTTTAATATGCTAAGGTTATACCGTTGGTCGTTGGGAGATTTGTTCAATTTTCAAACAATAGTTTCTATTAATCAACACAAATTTCATATCATATAATCTACAACAAAATAAATCAATACATTATCTGGTAAACACAGTTTTCAGAATTTTAATTTTAGTTGAATTAATATCATTAAAAAATAAAACCGAGAACATGTTTTGTGACAAAAATACCTCAGTTTTTCTATTTATTTAAGGTCTTACAAATTAAATATTTAAAAAAAAATTTACACACTTATTTTGTTTAGACATTATTAAAAAATAATAAATACTTATGATCAAAAAAAAATTCTTACAAGAAGTACACGATATTTAATAATTTATCATCATGCGTTTTGAGCATGTTTATTTTTTACTTGAATGTAAGTACATATATAAGAACGTTTTGAATTAAATAAATTATTAAATTTTTAATTTAAAAAATTTGAGACGGGGAATAATCGATCTTTCTCATTGGAACCTTCCTGTACAGTTGCAAGCATTTTTAAACTTTTATTCCCAGCTGCTGATCAATCGCTCTTAAACCGCAATTTAGCAGTTTGTCAACAGGATGTTTATGTTTTACAATCTAAATCTACATATTATTACTAATTATAATATAACTATACAGATTGCCAAAATTAACGTACATGACTAAGTATAAAGCATCTCTATTTAGTAACCATGTTTTCAGCATATGTCCCATTCTATTTGTACAAATAACAAGTAACTCTACAAAAAAATAACACAAATAACTCTACATTTTTATAAAATGTACTTAGAAGTGTCGTTTTTCTTGTTGTTGATGTTTTTGTTGGTGTTGTTGTTGTTGTTATTTTTATCCTTTATATAAGAATTTTCGACTTCTAGGACGCAGGCAGCGCAAATAAATTGTTTGTTTGCTCAAGAAAGAATTACGATATTTGAAATTGTTTATAAATTTCAACAGAAGAATTCGAACGATTTATACACCAACATAACAACTTTCTTTCGTTAATGTTTTTTTTGTGAAAAATTCTCAAAATCAATAACTATTCTGCATTTTTCACTCAGTATAACATTCAATTTGTTATTCACCGTAACAAAAAAATGAATCACCAGGCACAACCTATTCTTTTTTACTATTATTATCAGAACTACAGTATCAGTCAATACCTAATATATTCAACAGTTTGCTATTCCCATTGTATACCATCTTAGGAATGCATAGCTAACTGTAGTCAAACAAAATCCTATCGATCAATGGACCATTCTCAAATCTACATAAATCTTTTTTAACGATTTTTACTGCCGCTGTATGTACGTGATAAAACGTTGTATCTCATACACAAGTACGTGCATATTTCAACCCACTTAAAATCATCAATGAACACATTTGACAACAGTTTACTTTGCTATTTGGTATTGCCTTTTTTTATATAACAGATATAAAAAAGTTATTGCCAACCATAACATAGCCGAATATAAAAATAAGTTTTAGTATGATTCAATGCTTTGTGTTTTTTTACAATAAATTAAAGATCCGTTACATGCAACAAAAGCGTAAATTTGTGAACTTTGATGGCATCCATGGTAGAGGGGTAAGGCTTTCGCGTGCGCAAGTAAATTTAATTTGATTGATTTGTGTTAATTTACAAGATATTCATTAATTGTATATTTGCCACACGATGCAGACTCTCAGTATCACCCTGGTATAAGACCACCATTCAGAATACAAACTTTGCTTGAAATGGCTTTAGCCGTGTTTGGTGACCAGATCTGAATCGATGGTATTTCGCACCTTCCCCTCCCCACTGTCTTCAGCCTCACAATATACCCCTATTGGGGATGCCATAGTCTTACTGGCTCCAGACGGGAGCAGTTGGGACTCTTTTGCGGCATTCACATAAAAAGCAAACATTTATTCAAATTCATAAACGTTATATGCAAATTAGAACATTTATCTGTAATATTTTTTAAAATATACATAAACTCGCACATAAAGGAAGATTCATAGATATGTAGTAGGTATACCTACATATACTTATTTATTATGAAAATATTAGCCCTTTCCTATGCTTCGAAACGATAAAACTGAGTCATGCTTAAACATGGGTAGGCACATTTAGGAGGGTTCGTTCTATTAAATGTTTGAGTGCATTTTACATTAGGTACAAAGTACAACGTACATTTAGGTGGGTTCGTTCTATTAAGTGTTTGAGTGCATTTACATTAGGTACAAAGTACAAAGTACTTCTGCTTTTGGAAGTCGGTTACCTACATTGAAAGTTGATTTTCTCACAACAATTTCGAAATATTGTTTATTCGGCTATCAAAATGCGAGGAATATTGATACAAAATCGAATTAACCTGGCAATTTACTAAACAAACTATTAAAATAATGATGTTAATATTTCATCCTCATAAACATCGACGAATTCGCAATCTTCAGATCTTAACCCTTCACTGCCGATTGTAGATGATCTTTTTTTATTTTATATGAATACCGCACAAGAGTCCCTATTGCTCCCGTCATTGGGTTGCTTGAAATAGCTTTAGCTATGTTTGGGTACCAGATCTGAATAGCCAGCTACTCCCCCACCATCTTCATCCCTTTCCCACTACCTACATCCTCGCAAAGTACATTATTTATTTATTGCTTAAAAAAATTAAGCAAAAAATTGCGATTATTACGGCATTTTTATTTTATTTTTATGTTGACGAATAAATTTTCTACAGCGAGTCAAAATTTCCCATTTTTGTAATACCGCAAAAATGACATTTTGAACTCGTGACATCATAAGCGTTGTCCGGATTAAAAAAAAAAGTTGACAGTAATGCTTTCTTGTTTGTTGACGTTCGTATATAGCATCATTGCCAACCACAGGCCGTTTTAATATTTTCAGTTTTTGAACGTTTTTAAAAACAATAAATTTGAATGAAAACATAAAAAAAAAACATTTTTAGTAGGATGATTAACCTTCCCCTCCCCACTGTCTTCAGCCTCACAATATACCCCTATTGGGGATGCCATAGTCTTACTGGCTCCAGACGGGAGCAGTTGGGACTCTTTTGCGGCATTCACATAAAAGGCAAACATTTATTCAAATTCATAAACGTTATATGCAAATTAGAACATTTATCTGTAATATTTTTTAAAATATACATAAACTCGCACATAAAGGAAGATTCATAGATATGTAGTAGGTATACCTACATATACTTATTTATTATGAAAATATTAGCCCTTTCCTATGCTTCGAAACGATAAAACTGATTCATGCTTAAACATGGGTAGGCACATTTAGGAGGGTTCGTTCTATTAAATGTTTGAGTGCATTTTACATTAGGTACAAAGTACAACGTACATTTAGGAGGGTTCGTTCTATTAAGTGTTTGAGTGCATTTACATTAGGTACAAAGTACAAAGTACTTCTGCTTTTGGAAGTCGGTTACCTACATTGAAAGTTGATTTTCTCACAACAATTTCGAAATATTGTTTATTCGGCTATCAAAATGCGAGGAATATTGATACAAAATCGAATTAACCTGGCAATTTACTAAACAAACTATTAAAATAATGATGTTAATATTTCATCCTCATAAACATCGACGAATTCGCAATCTTCAGATCTTAACCCTTCACTGCCGATTGTAGAAGATCGTTTTTATTTTACATGAATACCGCACAAGAGTCCCTATTGCTCCCGTCATTGGGTTGCTTGAAATAGCTTTAGCTATGTTTGGGTACTAGATCTGAATAGCCAGCTACTTCCCCACCATCTTCATCCCTTTCCCACTACCTACAATTTCGCAACGTACCTTATTTTTTTATTGCTTAAAAAAATTAAGCAAAAAATTACGATTATTACGGCATTTTTATTTTATTTTTATGTTGACGAATAAATTTTCTACAGCGAGTCAAAGTTTCCCATTTTTGTAATACCGTTAAAATGACATTTTGGACGTATGACGTCATAAGCGTAGCCCGGCTTTGAAAAAATTCTGACAGTAGTGCTTCCTTGTTTGTTGACGTTCGTATGTAGCGTCATTGCCAACCATGGGCCGTTTTATTCTTTTTACGTTTTTAAAACCAATAAATTTGAATGAAAACATAAAAAACTAACATATTTAGTAGGATGATTAAAACCAAAATAATGATCATTATATATCCCATACATTTTCAACAGAATCCATCGTTTATGAAAAGACCCTATTTAGAAATCATAATCTCACTGGCTCCAGGTGGTTGGAACTCTTGCGGGTTAGACAATAGACATAAACATGTAAAATAAACTTTTAAATGTATCAAAATTAAATTAACGTTTGTTCCACACATTATTGAAGTCACTAATAAGGTTATGAAATGTTTGGGAATTAATTTAAGAACAGTCAAAGATTTCACTTTATTTATTTAAAATACTCTTCACCGCCTTAATTAGAAGTAATTTAGAATACAATTCGACTATTTGGTCCCCATACTATAAAGCACATCAAATAAAAATTGAGAGAGTTCAACATAAATTTTTAAGGTTTATTAATATCAAACTATCCACACCCATTGAACAAATGAATTATGATAAATTAATGAAAGGACTTAATTTAACTGACTTATCTTTAGAAGAACTAAGAGCGATTTGGTACTTTTATTCAAATTAGTAAATGGCACAATTGACGCACCTGCCTTAACAAAACTAATACCATTCCGAGTACCAAATCGTAACACGAGGTTTCCAGAGCTGTTCTTTGTTTATCCTTCGAAAATTAACTATTTCATTAACTCCCCAATGCAAAGACTACATAGGCTTGGAAATAAATTTAGTTCAGTTGATATTTTCGTTTATTCATTACGAAAATTTATTTCTTAAATTTCAAAAATTCTGTTTGCCGTTTTCTAAACAATGATGTAACATAATTTATATAGTATTGTTTCTTTTTCTATTTTTTTGTATTATGATTGTTGTAAAAGCCCTAAGGGCGTGAATAAATAAATATATAAATAAAATTCTTTGTATTTTTATTAGAAAAACTCTCTTTTTAACTTTTGAAGGTTATTCCCATCAATGTAATATATCATTGAAGAAGAAGATAACAATAATAATCTAATTTTTAAAAATATGAAAATAAACAAGACACACAAAAATAATAAAATAATAAAAGATAACGGTCCTGGGACTCGAACCCAGAACCTTACGTCTTACCGGGACATACACCTCTACCAATTGGGCTACTGCGATCTTATATGAGACTGTCGTAATTGTCAACTTCATATTTCAATTAGTCGAAGATAATATTATTAATTCTGAAATTTGAAATATGAAGTTGACAATTACGACAGTCTCATATAAGATCGCAGTAGCCCAATTGGCAGAGGTGTATGTCCCGGTAAGACGCAAGGTTCTGGGTTCGAGTCCCAGTTGCGACCGTTATCTTTTATTATTTTTCTGTGTCTTGTTTATTTTCATATTTTAAAAAATTAGATTATTATTGTTATCTTCTTCTTCAATGATAAAATTCTTTGTAACTATTTCCCTTTCTTTTGTCAATCATTGATGCCTGACGTAGCATATTGTCTAAAAGAGAAAAAAAAGAGTGTCCAATTTAAAAAAAAATAATTGTCACATAATACATTGGGGCAAAAATCGAGCATTGTTGGGTTAAATTAAGCATCTTAACTACCGTGCTGCAGAGGACGCTTAATGGCGTAGGTTATTAAACAGTTTTATTGCAATTTCAAGATTGCTTTAAAATCGCCGCCGGGTCTTCTATAAACGAACACCATAAATTCGATCAATTCTAATGCTATTGCAGAGCCCGAGTACATCTGCGAAACATGTGCATAGATATTCACAATGCAGGCAGAACTATTTGCATACGCTAGTAGATACATGCAGCGAGACAGGCACAATCACAGCAGTCATCCAATTTGCTCTACTTTCACTGCATATCCCTTTGTGTCCGAGTAAAATACGATCGCGATTCCTCTGCGGACGGCATACAGAGCGGCCTAACAAGAAAACCGCAACACACAGTCGTGACGTCCCAAGGGCCATCGCCAGACATGCTTTAATAGCTTTTAATGTTTTATACACGATTAAAATAGCTTACTTGCTTTATTTTATACATACACATACTGCAAATAGCTTAAGTCTGTAACTAAGAGAGGAATTTGGAACGAATTTAAAATAAAAACGGAGCCTCCGATATTGAGATATCTGTGGTTTCCAACTACCTGCCTACATGGTAGAGTTTAAGATATTATTATCTGGCCACAGAACTCAAGGGTTAAGAAGGTAAAGGTTATGAGATTCGTCACAAAGATTTTTTTTAGATTTTAAATAATATTGTTTCGATGCTTGTTCCAAAGTGAACGATTCTCGTAGTATCCTTCTGGTACGAGACATTAATTCAGAATCGAAGTGTTTCATTGATTCAGATGTATTTAGTGTACGATGTGAGTAGTCAGGAACCTACGAATATTCTATACTTCCACACTGTGGTAAATAGGATTAGACGTGTTATTTTAACATCCTTCAATAGATGTCGTTAGTATAGTTAGTTCTATGAAGTTTTTAGGTGTCTCGACAGATGCCAGTTAAGTTGTACCTTGGAAAAGTATCATCTAACGTCGTGTGTGTCTAATGCATGAACGGTTGCGAAAATAGCCGAAGGCATGTGATAGACGGCAGGGCTTCGACAGTGTTGCGCATATAGACTTGACGCCTGGTCCTGTTATATATTCATTGTAAATCTTACGATAACGTAAATAAAGCAACATGTAATCTCTATAAACCTCGATCTTATTTTGGAGTTTTTTCGAACCCAATTGAAGTAATCTGTAAATACTGGGATTACAATACACAACACACACTATTTCAGCCTACCAAGAATTATATTGGGAAGAACGGGTGGGTGCACGGAGAAAAACGTTATTCTAAAATACGATCATTTTATTCGTAAAAACGGTTAAAAACGGGAATGAAATTCTTACGAACAAATCAACAGGGTTTCAATGTTTATTGACGGGAACATGTAAGAATAATTTGTTGGTATACGTAATTTCGTACGTATACCAACAAATTATTCTTACATTTTCCCGCCAATAAACATTGAAACCCTGTTAATTTGTTCGTAAGAACTTCAGTCCCGTTTTTAACCGTTTTTAAGAATAAAATGATCGTATTTTAGAATAACATTTTTCTGCGTGTGGTGACACATTAACACTGCTCTGGATAATTGTAAATCTGTACAGTACAACATAAAAAATAAAATCCTTGTTTCTTTTCATCAACACTACCTGAAACACATATTTTTCAGAAAACAATGCCTCTTGCCTTGGGGTAAATGCAGCCGAAAAATTCGTACATGCATGAAGCATTATCCAGTAGAATTTTATTACAATTTGTCCTATTCTAACTTTATCTAGATTGATTTAGACCTTTCTGAAGATGTCTTTAAAAGGGTGTAACCAGTACGGTCGCAGCTAAACTGAAATACATAATATGTTTGAATGTGTAGATTGAGTAGACGATTTATTAAACACCTGAAAAGTTGAAAAATAACGTAAACTAAGCCACTGAACGTTATGGTTTCTATTGTCAGTGCTAAACTCGTAGGTAAGAAATAGAAGTTTTAGAATAATATTTTTTTGTGTCAAAGCACGCCGTAGTAATCCAAGTTTTGGAAATACATTAACAATTAATTTAACAAATCAAAGTTAAGATCTTACCTGTTTTTATGTTCATCAATTATAAGTTAGGCAATGTAGTCGTTCTTATTGGACACCTTACATATACGTGTAGCGATGTGATAATGTTACTCACCTGCAAAAAAGAAAATAAAATATTAAAAACAAATTCAAATGGTTGTGCTTATGTGTTATATATTGTTTTGTGACAACCTCCAAATAGTATTCTATACACTGCGTATGAATCTCGAAAACAGTGGAACTGAGGTAAGACATAGAGGAATCTACCTCAAACGAAAAAATCTGCACATGTTAAAATAAGTATCATTGTTAAATTTATTTAATCTTTTCACATAACGTTTGGCCCCAGAGTCTTAGATTTTACCGCTACGGAGTTCATCAGTCTCCCTAAATGGAAATTACTACAAAAACACGTGCGAACAATTACGAATCATCGATACTTATAATTAAATTAATCTTGCTTTCAAAACGCTGGATATTGTGTACAGGGCTAGCAGATTTTTTATTTATATGCTGATAAATCTAAGCAGACTACCAAGTAAGCTTTTTTAAATAAATTGTCAAATTATCAAAAATAAAAATTTATTGCTTAATAGTTAAGCTGTAAAATATCAAGATGCATGTTTATTTTTATTTTTATAGTGAATACCTCACAAGAGTCCCAACTGCTCCTGTCTGGAGCCAGTGAGACTATGGCATCCCCAATTGGGGTATGTTATGAGGCTGAAGGTAAGTGCGAAATGGAAGAAGACGAGGAAGAGGAAGGTGGGGAAGTACCTGGATATTCAAATCTAGTCGCTAAACACGGCTAAAGCCATTTCAAGCCACGTTTCAATTCTGAATGGTGGTCTTACACAAGGGCGATACTAAGAGTATCTTCCACTCTGGAACGTGCCGCAAATATACTATATATTATTTTAAATAATTAATTGTGAAACAATACAAATCAATTAAATTAAATTTATTTGCGCACGCCTCAATTCTGAATGGTGGTCATACACCATTCAGAATTGAAACGTTGCTTGAAATGGCTTTAGCCATGTATGGTGACCAGATCTGAATAGCCAGGTACTTCCCCACCTTTCTCTTCCCTATCTCCTTCCCCTCCCTACTGCCATAGTCTCATTGGCTCCAGAAGGGAGCAGTTGGGACTCTTATGCGGTATACATATAAAAATTTAAAATAAAAACAACGGTTTACATGCCCGTCTCTAAAATCTCCCTGTCTTTCTTATGTACTCCGGCAGTCATGTTTGCGATTATTTAGTCCCACATCTAGGATAATGATAACGAAATTACATAAAATTTATGTTTGATATTATCAGTAAATATCTTGTCACTCGTTATAATACATTGTATTCATTGTTTTTACAGCTTATCCGCGGTTGAAAGATAGTTAAATTTCACTTCGTCTTAAATACATTGCAAACTTTCAGTGACACTTAATATTTTGTAAATAAAATAAATCACACAAATTTAATGGTACGTTTCCCAAGCCCTGCAACATTTTGTTTCACTACATCTATATAGTAAAGTCAAGAAGTGGGTAGGTACTACATACGTCCGACGCTAGACCCCGTTCCCCGATACTCTCTTACGATTACCAAGGACGCTTTGCATAACGGTACAGCGTTCAACCAACTACCAACGACACAGCAAACAACTACATGCTACCAACTATCGTATATACCAACATCGATAGTACACACCTCAGTTGGACAGGGTTCTAACCTTACCTTGTTCTGAGATACGAGAGACATGGCAAAAACGATTTCTTATTATCTATTTACCAATTTCTGATTTTTAGGATGAGTTTTCTGAAATGTTTTTAGTTGAACATATTTTAAAAGAAATTATTTAAATATGATTTATACTTACTATTTTAGAACATACCTAAACTTGCAGTTAGAACCATATGCAACCATCTAAGGCCTTATAATTCATTGCGTAAGGTTATAACTACATTTCTTAGCTAGTTAATGACTATTTTAATGGTTTTTTTTCAAATATTATAAATAAACTACTTTACACAAGATCGAACCTCAAATTCAAAAATTGTTAAATACATTAGGAAAATTCTTTGCAAAATTTTACACCTTAGAATATGGTGAGGCGGAGTTAGTGCCCTATCCAACAAAAGTGACTAAAAACGAAGAGATAAACTTTTAAAATAAATAGAGCTAGATTTTAGAACTTCTTCATACAAGTATCTACGGAAAATACAACACATACGGTTTCTAAAAATTATTTAGGATTTAGAAATAAACAAAATAAATGGTTTTGCATACAAAGGACATTTTTGAAAAAATGAGGTAGATAGAACTTTGTTCATCTGAGGTACGAGTTAGTACCTATTTCTCAGCAACGGGATGGCCCGCTGTAGTGAGCCTGTATTCAAATACGCTGTGTCTAGTACATTTAAAATACTATTTAGCGGTGGAATACTTAGGTACATATTATATGTAGTTGGATTGTATTGATGAGTGGGAGATATCAATGAGATCTTTGTTTCTGTTGATTTGTGATGTTTGAATAAGATGTTGAGATATTCGTCCGACTTATTTGTTTGTTAATGTTTATCGCAGCTGCTAAATGATGTACTAATTTATTATTAATTTACAGCTTCAATAATATTCCCTCTATTGTAAGTGTATAGTATAAGTTACTCTTCAATAATATTCCCTCTAGTGTAAGTGTATAGTATAAGTTACTCTTTAATAATATTCCCTCTAGTGTAAGTGTATAGTATAAGTTACTCTTTAATAATATTCCCTCTAGTGTAAGTGTATAGTATAAGTTACTCTTCAATAATATTCCCTCTAGTGTAAGTGTATAGTATAAGTTACTCTTTAATAATATTCCCTCTAGTGTAAGTGTATAGTATGAGTTACTCTTCAATAATATTCCCTCTAGTGTAAGTGTATAGTATAAGTTACTCTTCAATAATATTCCCTCTAGTGTAAGTGTATAGTATAAGTTAATCTTCAATAATATTCCCTCTAGGCAGTGAGACGTGAAATTTGCAAAATTATGTATGACTGGAATTTTTATGTGACTGTAAAAATATGAAAAGCTCGCCATGTCACACTCAGAGAGCTTTTAAAACAAGTTTTTTTTAAAAATAATTTGAGTAGGTAGGTACTTACTAAACATTTATTTACAAATCACACTTTTTTGTTTTAGCTCCACACACGAGGTCTCTGTCATCTTTAGGGATGCTGTGTAGAGGTTCTTTTGAAGAAAGGAAGGCGACGAAGTTGAAGAAACGCCTGGGCTCAGTCTTTCCACGTGTGACGGGTGAATGAATCCACCCCTTCCACTCTTCCGTAGGGCAGATTCATCCACCGCCAAGACCCGAACAAACCTCACCCAATGATTCTGGGCACCCCTACTAAGTCAACAAACGTAGTGAAACTCTTAGGGTGACCTATGGCAGAGGTGTTGTATGTTATATCACTGCCAGTAATAATTTAGGTCCGAAGGACTCAACAATCAATGTACAAACTTAAAATATAAAGCGATGGGAACCAGAATAAAAAATAAGTTAATAACAGTCAACTAACAATAAAACGTAGATACATTGCACGCATTAAACACATTTAAAAGGTAAAACAGAAAATCTGCGTAGTGTATTGTAAAAATATGCAAATAAGCAATCAATTAACATCGATAATTTAGGCACGTTTATCATGTTGTACAAAACCCTTGTTAGATGCCAACTAGAGTATAACTCTACGATATGGTCTCCCTTTTACAATATTCATTCCGCCAACATTGAAAAGATTCAACATAAGTTCTTGAGATATATAAACTATAAATTGCATATTCCTGTAGAAAACATTGATTATAACTACCTACTAGATATAATGTTCCTATTAGAACTTTCAGAAAGAAGAATAATCACAGATTTAATACTATTACATAAAATACTGCATTACAAAATTGACTGTCCTGAATTGCTTCAATTAATCAATATCCACATACCTAAAAGATCTTGCCGAAATTTACTACCCTTTTATTTTAATAACACCAGGACACTCTCTTATCAAAATTCCCCAATACCGAGACTTCACAGTCTCGGAAATAAATATTCTGATCTGGGAGATATATTTCACATTAAAAACAATCAGTACAAACATTTTTTATTTCAATTCTTTCTTATATTTAGACATAAATAGACGTCTATAATCTCTAAATTTTTTGTCTATATTGAATATATTTTTTTTGTGAAACTTCTTATATTTTTTACCTATGTATCTAATTTTATTATATGCATTTATTGTTATATTTTGTTGAAGGTATATGCCTTTGTTTTACTTTTATTTTCACTGTATTATGCTTTCTTTATTGTTTTAATTTTTTTTTAAATAACTGTTATACTCATCTATTTAACTAAAATGTAAAAGCCCATAAGGGCGTTTAATAAATAAATAAATAAAAATGGAAAGAGGTTTCCGTATTTGATTTATAATTGTAAGGGATGTCGAAATCTCAGATAAAAAAATGTATTAATTAAATAGGAGTTTTCGGGTCCCCGAAATCAATCAGTTAATACATAAACAAAGTAATTTACATAATTTAAGATATTTTCTGGCTTTGTATTGTGCCCTTGGTGAAATATTTCACAAAACTGGAAGTACAAAAATTGACCAAGAATTATTATCACTGCCGTGAAATACGAATGTTGTAGAACAATGGAGGAATAAATACAGAAAAACATGTTTGTTTTAAAATTAATTTACGTTTAATCCATCACGATCACGTCCATTTTAATCGTATGATGGCCTCCGCAGTAGAGCGGAAAGATCCTTGACTCTGGGCTAACAGGTCGAGGGTTCAAAACCCGCCAAAGAGAATCATATGAGATTTCTCACGCGTACAATAAGTATACTAAATTATAATATTAATAAGAATAAAACATCTTTTCAGCATCACTCGTTACAAATTAACCTTGCATAAAATGGCTGAAATATTGTTAAGTTACTAGAAATGAATTTTATAGTAGGCACGTCCTAAATTTATCTTTAACAAAAAAATACATTGAGCACTTCTTAGAAAACCTACAAACAAATTAGCTTCATTCTACGCATTTATCATAAGCAATTATCATAAGCAATAATTATTAGCCTGAAACATCCACATTGAAAAAATCTCCCGAGAAAAGATGCATGACGCCGACGGGACTCCAACCCGTGTCCCTTTGATTTCCCGTCAAAGAGCCTTTTACACTTTATGAATGACTAAATATGGCATATATATCTCATCACGAATTTGCATCTGTCATTTGGAATCCTCAATAAAAAACTTTTTTTTTTTTTAAAGAAAGACAAACATTCTCGGGCTATGAATAACCCAACAACATTTGAAAATCTCTTACTACCACCACACTAAGCGGAAGATGTTGCTTGTGTTGTGATGGAGGACTTAGCCAGCCGAGGAATCGAACACGGAACGCCTGGGTGGGACCCAAACGCGACGCCCACTCAACCACTGACCGGTCAAATTTATTAATATAGAAATATTAACAAAAAAAAAATTTACATCTGTCGTACCGTTTTAAAAACCATCAATGTAACCCTATTACGCTTTACAAACGGAGAAAAAAAAATGCCGTTCTGTTCTGTAGAAGATTGTGAACTGCCTTGTTGACTCACCAGTTCAATTAGATAGGATTGCATTTCGTTGCCCTGAACGCAATATCAGATCGAATACTTTATTTTAAATATAACATTTCAAATCAAAATAGGCACAATACCCTTTGTTTGAACGTATCTGCATATCTTACAATGCCTAAGAGATATTTATATTTTCCATTGTACCCTTGAAACGTTTAAAATCAAATAAACCTTACAACAATTATAATATAATATAATATTTTTGAATTATTATAAGCAATAATTATTAGCCTGAAACACTCATCAATATTGAAAACTCTCCCGAGAAAAGATATATGTTTTCTCGGGAGAGTTTTCAATGTGGATGAGTGTTTCAGGCTAATAATTATTGCTTATAATAATTGTTACCCTTTGTGCTATGCATAAAAAATCTCGTCTTAAACATTAGTTTATCAATTTTAAAAAATAATTAATATTTTTGAACTAATATCGATCTAACAAAACGTAATAACACTTGTACTCTTTTTAAATATGTATATTCTCTTATTATGTAATATTATTACTGTTATTTTCGCTTTAAATGTATCCAATGTAAAAAATAAATAAATAAAACAATATACTTAAATCGAAACTATTATATCTTTACTGCATATCAAATCATTTTGAGCAAATATGTATTACTTGATTAATTTGTGCTATTTCACAAATAATTAATTTAAAATGGTATATAGTATATAGTATATTTGCGGAACGTTCCAGATTGGAAGATACTCGCAGTATCCCCCTGCTATATTGCCACTATTCATAATTTAAAAAAGTTGCATGAAATGGCTTTAGCCGTGTTTTGTGACCGTATCTGAATAGCAATTTCCCAGTCCTCTTCTCTATCTCTCTCCTCTCCCCACTAACTTCATCTAACGATATACCCTAATTGTCTCACCAGCTCCAGACGAGATGTGTTGGCACTATTATTTAAAAAATCTATAAATGAAAATGATTCAAACAGGAAAAAAAATATTTTAATGTTTAAGATTGTCAAAAATAGAAAATTATAAACTACTATTTACCTACTATCTTATCTTATCTTAACATATAAAACAAAGTCTGGTTAGTTACACCATTTATAACTCAAGAACGGCTGAACCGATTTTTATGATCTTTGATTTGTTGGATTTGTCTCCGTCCCGATTAACAGAATAACTATTAAAACATCGGAAAAATACAAGGGAAAAATAATTATGAACAAAATTATATTTTTCATATATTTTGTACGGAACGGCTTTTCAAATAATGTGCGTTGGTCGACATAATTTGAATCAATTCGAACTGTCAATGGTGTAGTGTGCCGAACATTTCGTGCTTAGTCAACAGCTCAATTTAATTTTTTGAACTTAGAGTATTTATTTTAACTTAATAAAAAAATAATTTATTTCAGCTAATAAATTAAACATAACATTTATTGATTTTGAGGCGGTACGAAGTTTGCCGGGTCCGCTGGTTAATTTATAATTTAAAAAAAATACAGAAAAATTTGTAAGCAATAAACATTAATTTACGTCTATTATATATGTTACTATAATATGTATATCAGAAACAATGATTTTTATCTAACTTGATTAATATATACAATATACATAAATAAATATGAAATGATTGATTTACCCGGTCGATTAACAATGAAAAACGCACGTGTATTTTTTACTCGGTTAAATTATAATTTACAAAGCGGCGAGGTGACCGTGATATGTCCACAATGTGACGTTTCGTGATCATTATTCTCGTTTTCGGGGGCAGTACTTCATCGTGGCTTTACCATAAATATACTTACCATTATTTATGCAGGAGTTCCCAAACTGTAAGACCGTGACCCATATATCGAAAACTTTCAAGACTCGCTTTTAAATGATTAGAGAATATTTATGAAAAACTATTCCCAGATATTTAAATTAAAGTTTTTAGTTTATAACAATATTAAAACATAAATTCCTTGGAAAAAATATTTTTTAAATGCCGCGAAAAATCACGTGATTTTATACTTATGGCATTTATAGTATATATACAAAACTATTTAATTTTGTAGACAACTATTCGTAGACAATAAATATCTCATTTTATAGACAATCACCATATTCGTAAACTTAGGAAAAAAACGATATACGTCAAAAATTTAAACTAAAGAAGAAATACCTACATATTTCAAATTTAAAAAAATATACATTTGGTAGGTAAGACTATCGCTTGTTGAATTGTCCACATAATCAGATCCAATTTTGAAAATTAAAAGTTAATTGAATGCGAATAATTTTACGCAGGAATACTTCTCATTGCACCATATCACACACAACCGAAATTCGTATGTTTTATTATATTTACTTCCCGGCTTCGCCCGATTTTTTACTCCTTTTTTGATTTTTTTTTCTTCTAAGTAACAATGAAAAAAATAAGGAACAAGCAAAAGGCAACACATCCTATTTTTTTAAATTTAATGGATATTTTAAAGCTCCATAGCTCGTGATGAAAATAATGTTGGAAACTGAAAATTTTTGCGTTGATCACGAAATTTCAGACAGAAACAGCGTCGCGAAATTTCATGACCTTCGAGAGATTTAATAGACTGTCTGTTTAATAGATTTTTTTAAATCTTATGAAAGTTATAGGGCATTCTACCAGACGCAACCTCCCTAAAGTCAAATTCTCACCAATATTAAATATGAATATTTCAAATGGAATAAAATATTAATTTCATCGGTATTAATGCCATACACGATGTGGGAAATTCTGCTTAATACATAAATGCATTGTACTGCGTCTTATTATATACTTGTCTTAAATTAAATACAACATTATGTATTTGTCTTAAATTCTCGGTAGAACCTTGAAGGGTCGATAACACTACGACCTTGTTTAAAGGCAATGGTTAATTTGAACACTGTTTCCAAGTATTTAGTCTGATACGAGATAATGAATTGAATGTTGTCCGAGTCTCAGATCCGGTGTCAATGATTGCCATTATTGTGCCAATAATTAAATAATTACCTGGAAATAAAATGTAGAAATAAGAACAAATAATTTATGTTTAAGTCACTATTTATCAAGAATTAGATCAGTTTTATTTTAATTTATTGTGTATTACCGCGTAAGAGTCACATGCTTCCAACAACCGTCCAGAGCCAGTGGAACAATGGCAATTGATATTTATCACAAGAGAAATGAATCGTTTCTACGACTCATTCTTGAGTTAAGCAAAAGCTCGACTGTGGAATGATTCGCTGGTTTCTGTGTTTCCTTCCTTCACTAACCTGAGTTAACTCCTTATTTTCCACAAAAAGACCATATACACATTATTCCCAAAGACGACGACCTGAGGGAAATTATCAGGGTTGATAAACTACATGATTTTTATAAAAAAAATCATAAAAATCGGATTTATTTGATTTAAATCGGATTTATTTGATTTAAATCGGATTTATTTGATTTAAATCGGATTTATTTGATTTAAATCAGATTTTATTGATTTTTTTAATATTTCTTCTATTTTAACTCGGAAGTCGGTCTATATAAAAAGAAAACCAGTGAGGTTGTTTTTAATTTTAATTATCTCTACATATTATGAATTAGAGACCTCCGCCGCGTCGGTCTGCCTGTCTGTTCGCGATAAACTCAAAAACTACTGAACAGATTTTCATGCGGTTTTCACCACTAGATAGAGTGATTCATGAGGTAGGTTTAGGTATATATTTTGTCAACGTTTTGTGTAAATTGGTTAAAATATAGGATCAAACCAAACATAATATTTTTTCTTTCTGACATTTTGTCCTCACTTCACATTTACACTAATCAATACGGAATGACCAGGCGAAAACTCATTCAGTCGCGAGTTCATATTCTAGGGAATCTCCAAATTGTGTAAACAGTGGTTTTAGCCTTGCACTTATTTGTGTGCCAGGGGAAGTCCCTTGGCAGTTCAGGTGGGTGATTTGGTTGCATTAAAAAATGATTGATTTAAATCATGACTTAAAAAAAGGAACTTGATTTTAACCAATCTCAACCCTGGAAATTATTTTCTTCAAGACATTCTGATGGAATTAACGTTGTAAAAAAATATTTAACGACCTGACGCACTATTGAGCAATGCAAAATCGGGTGAATTTGGTTTGAAAATTAGATCGCTTAGAAATATTTTAGATGTTTAATTAAATACCGTGTTTTGGTGCTTAGCATTTCTTTTGTACCTTTCCCAAATTATAATTCTAGCCCCAAAATACTTTTATTCGCTACCCACATTACCGACTAAGTTGAAATCATATGACTCAGTGTCAGTTAAAATTTATACCTCATCGAAAAATATAATATGGACCGTGTCGAAGATTATAAAAGTGTCATTCGTGAGTTAGTGAGTTTATTGGGAATGGGATTAGACAAGCGAAGGAAGAAAAAGTGGTAAGTCTGCATCCTGTGTTACCCAGTTTCCTTTCGCTTTGCGGGTACCAATTTTGTCCCCAACACTGTGAGTATAACACATCTTTGAAATAATCGACTTTTTTCTTCGTCTTTTTATAAGTACAGAAAAAAAGTATTAGGCAAAATCTTCTTCTGTATAATATAATATATGCCTGAGCTTATCCAAATAAAATAAAATAAGGTGTTAAACGGGAATTCCAACCTAATCGCCATCTACATGAGGAGCGTTATTGTTAACAGCCTGATCCCGAATTTTACCCGACATGTTTCATCATCCTAATTGATGTATGTTCTGTAGAGGAAGGTTGCGAAGTGTCAGTATATTCAGAGTTGGATAACAAATATGGCTAAATCCATTTCAAGCAATTTTTAAAATTTTTTAATTTAATTTTTATTTAAACATTTAAACATATTTAGAGTTACAATATTTACAACATAATATAGATAAAACATTTGAATCAATCTCCTAATAAAGCTGTTGCTTGTGTTTAGGAGAGGACAACTATATATTTTTAGATCTATTTAAATTACAAAATTATTATAAAAAAAGAACTATTAGTAATTTTATAAGAAAATTCATCGAAACTATTAAAAACATAGGTAAGTTATAAAATGATACAAAAACAAGAAAATACAATCAAAGTAATAAAAAGGTAAGTTATAAATGATACAAGGAAATAATAAGCAAAACATAATATCAAACAATAATAAAAGTTATTAGGTTAATAAGAAAAGTTATAAAAGCAATGTTCTGATTTTGAATGGTGAACTTTCACCAGGATAATATTGGTTGCATGTACCACCCTGGAATGTTCATACTGGATGTATTTATCTATTGAAATTCTCAGCATCTATGCTTAGTTTGAAGTAAGCCTCAATTTAATAAACCTAGTGAAGTTATCTCATTTTATCTGACGTAATTTCCACCATTGATTATAAGACGTAGACTTTGACTCATTTTTTTTGCATCCGTGAACCAATTTATTATTATTTATTACAACAGCGTAAATCGTGAAAATTGTAAATCCTTTGGACCTGCCCACTGGCGTAGTGGTAGATGAATAACTGAATTAAATCCAAACAGGATTTTAAGTAGGACATTCTTCCGAGTCCGGAGTCATTGTATTTAATTAAATCCATCACGATACTCTGAGGCTAGTATTAAAGTGCCTAGGTTGATCAATTTATAAAGGTCTATCGTCGAAGAATGGAGTGGTTAAGACGATAGACTTCGCTTTTCGGCCCATACAAAAAGGACGCCCGGGAAAAAACACTTTTCTACATCGAAAATTGCACAAAATGAATATATTTTTTTTATACTGCCTTCTAGAGGGTGAAAACTATGTCGGTATGTTTTCGAATTTTCGATGCGTTTCGTATTAACGTAAACATTCACTGTCAAACATGTACGATTTATCAAAAAATATTATTTAAGGAAAAAGTGCTGCTAACTCAACTCTCATAAAGAATTACAAAATTATAAAAAGCTACCGACGTAGCTTCTTCTTTCAAAAAAAAATATATTTTTAAAAATTTCAATTTCGTGAAAGTTTCGGTGTAGAAAAGTGTATTCTCCATAAACCCCTTTTCAAGCGATTTCTGTAGGTAAATATGAGCGTTGTCTCATTCGCACATTTCGCATTCGTATGTATTGTAAGTGTGCGTGAGCTTATTGTGAGCGGGACAGAATGACATACGCGGGTGTTCCGCGTGTCGTTCAAAGTCTAGCCTCTTAATTCGTGCCTTTTCTACATGCCAAGTGAAACCACAGACAACAGAAACTAAGGAAGATATGGCAAGAGAGACCGCCGACTTTTATACGTGATTTTCAATACTTTAAACATGTTTTTTTTTTGGATACGTTTTTTGATTTTCACATCGACGGATCTGCCGGATCTGCCCTGATGATGGACACTGCAACGCTGTCCGAAACGTCGGCTAAATAAGGAGGTAGCACAACACGGCATAACACCCCAAAAACAAACAACGAAAATGTTTTGTTTTTTTTTACATTAGCTCCACACAGAAGGCCCTGAGTAAAATAATTTCCCTCAGGGCCTATTTCATCTTTGGGGATGCTGTGTGGAGGGTGTTTTTAAAGAATTGAAGTTCTGGGAAGGAAAAGGATATAATGTTTGGGTAGGAATCTGGGGTTCAGTGTGTCCAGATCATCCGCCGCCAATACCTAGACAAACCTCACCCCATAAACCCGGGCACCCCTACTAAGTCACCAAAGCAGAGGTGTTGGTTATCCAATAAATGATTCCCGGGGCGGCGGCATTCCCGCCTTCCAAATGGTTTGCAAACGTGATTAATTTCAAACAAAGATATTCTGAATTATTTCATAATTATAGGTTTTTGTGAGATGCTTAAATCGGATCTTCAAAAGTGTCGGAATAATGAAAGCGCTGGACTAAGCTTAATAGTTCTTGGCATCCGGCTACACCAAAACTAAACGCATAAAACCACATTAAGAGGATTAACGATGGTATCATTCTACATACATTTTCACACACTTCACTACAATCTACACATCAGCCCCGTTAATGGACAATGTAATGCTGTGCGAATCGAAAAAAGGAAGAAGCACACGGCATAATATAATTTGACGATTTGTGTTATTTCACAAATTATTATTAAAAATAATATATAGTATATTTCCGGAACGTTCCAGAGTGGAAGATATTCTTAGTATCGCCCTAGTGTAAGACCACCATTCAGAATTGAAACGTTGCTTGAAATGGCTTCAGCCGTGTTTAGTCACTGAATAGCCAAGAACTTGGCTATTATTATTTAGCTATTCACAATTCTGAAGAGCCAGGAACTTTCCCGCCTTCATCTTCCCCGTATCCTTCCCTTCCCCACTTACCTTCAGCCTCATAACATACCCCAATTGGGGATGCCATAGTCTCACTGGCTCCAGACGGGACCAGTTAGGTAGCTGAATCAATGTAGATGAATCTAAAAGTATTTGCTAGAACACGATTATGTTGTTTTCCATCTTCTCTGCCCTACTCCGAGAAGATATATTAAAGTTTTTTTTTTCCAACATAAGAATTCATCAGAATTCTGTTTATAGTCGTAACCCTAACTTTCAAAACAAAGTCACAATCTTGTATAATTATGTATGTATTCATTCGAATAAAAATCGATTAAATTATTAATAATAGTATAAAATAATCGAGGATCTCGATTATGCACACCAATACTTCTTGATTCTATTTCAGGCGGAACACAATTTAGAAAACATGATATTATAAGTTATTATTAGTATTTGCAAGATCGTGATGTTTCAGACCAGAATTAATGATATAAGCATTATATACTTAATAATAAGTATTAAATTAGTTAGATTTTAAGCTGTACAGTTAAGACATTTTACTGGGTATAATGACATATAAACTCATCTTGAAAGTGATTGAAAACATTGCCTGGTATTTTTCAGGCATTTCTAGACGTCAATTTTTGTTAAACTATTCTAATTAAATGGTACAAAATGTTTTAAACGTAATTACTCAATAAACGACCAACTATGACGGGATAGGATAAACTACCTACCAAGTCTAGTGTTTACGTATTTCTGTGTCCGCATTGAATTAATCAAAAAACAACAAAAAAACTATAACAAACCAAGTTTAAGGTTTTAAATTATACTAAATTGAAGACCGCGCATCACACCTGTGTATTTTTTTCTCGCGGAGTGGTGTATTTTAGTGTCTTAAGCTCAAGTACAAAACTGTCACCGAAAGTGTCAATCTGTTTGGAGAAAAGAAAAAAAAAAACTAAAAAAAGTGACTCCTCCAGAGATATTCAAGTGTAACTAAAGTGGTAACCATCTAAAAATCATTTTTTTTACGAGGAACTCGCTTATAACAGCAGCCAAAATGAATACACAATGCATCATCTGTCAAAAAAATATTGACTCCCCATCTGATTATGTATGCTGTTGCCTCTGTGAAAGCAATTATCACCTCGGCTGTGCGGAAATCGGGGAATCCTCTCGTCGTAGTGCAAGAAACACACAATTTAAGTGTAAAAAATGTATTCAACGTCAAAAAAACAAACCAAAACATACGACAAAATATGATGTACTTTTAAATGACGAACAGCCATCTAGCGTCAAACATGGTAAACAGACGACTCAATCACCAAAATCTGCAATCGACCAGCAAATAGGCACAGATAATTTATCAATTCCAACCACAGATGGTGCAAACCATGGATTACTAACATCCGAATTATTTGTCAAGGAATTATCCATTTTTAAAACAGCAATTATGGAATTTGTTGAAAAAAAACTTGACTTATATACCCAAAAATATGAATCCATAATCATACAAAACCAAGAAATTATAAAAGCTATACAATTCATATCTGATCAACATGATGAAATAAATAAGCGTATAACGGACATTGAAAAATCGCAGAAAACAGTCAATACTGATGTAATGGAAATAAAAAATAATGATAAAAATAAGGTTATTAAGAGCCTAGAAATTAAAATCGCGGATCTTGAGCAATCCACGAAAGATGATTGCCTAGAAATATGTGGAATCCCTCAATCAAATGAGGAACAGACACCATTACTTGTACAGCAGGTGGCTGCGGCCACCGGGATGACCATCCAACTACAGGACCTGAAGGAAGTGAAACGGATCCAGGACAGACGACCAGGAGCCTACCCGAGAATCCAAGTCAAATTTCACGATATCTACAAGCGCAACCAAATGCTAACACTACGGAAGAATATTAACGCCAAAACCGCATCAGCCCTGGGGAGCGAAAAAATCTACATAGGGGAAACCATTTGCCCATACTTCAAAGAACTGCTCTGGAAAGCGAAACAGAAAGCAAAAGAAACTAATTACATGTTTGTCTGGTTTAAAGAGAATAGAATACTAATTCGTAAATCACCGAATGAAAAAATAATTTTTATCAAGCATTCGGATGATCTATCTAAACTTATCTAGACGGTATACGGCAACTCGCACCTCCGGCTGTCAGCTATATAAGAAGTCAGTACGTACTATAATTATTACCTAAAAATAGTTTCAACCGATGGTTGCGAGTGCCAAACTGTCGTTAAACTTGCTATCTAAAAATGGATGTTATAACAAACCTTAGGAAGTTCTTATTTATAAGAAAATTTATACCACAAACAGTATTTTTTTTACATTATTTATTAACCTATTATTATTCTTTCAAGTACCTTATTTTTCTAATTTATTTAACACTCTCAATATTGATTAATATCCTTAAAATTATTCAAACAACACATTTACTTCATTATAAAAATCACGTAACCCATATAATTATTGCTATCACTTTAAAAATTGCGCACTGTATACTACGTCAAATTATTACAAATCAAGTGATTTTTTTAATAAACATATTAATTTTATTCAATAAAAAGAATTTACTTTGTTCATTTAGCAAAGCTTATTCAATTTACATATTACATTTAATTCAAATTGTAAATCATATTGATAATTTATTTATATTTTCTATACTTATCTATATTCATTTACTAGATTTAATTTTAATTCTTATAGTTTTGCAATTATGTAATTCCCTTAAAATTATCATTTCTTTAATTATTTTTAATGATTTTATTTACACTAATTTTTATAAATGTTCTTATTATACAAAGTATTTTATATTCAAATATTATTATTCTACTTGTATTTATTACGAAAATTATTTTAATTATTTTACCAAAAAATTTTACTGTTCTAAATGTTTTTGTTATACAAATTATATTAACTATTTTACCAACAAAAATTACTTTTCTAAATGTTTTAATTATCCAAACTTACTCCAGTCGATGCTATATATCTTTTTAAATTTTTTATTAATTAATTTAGGTAATTCTTTTATAAATCTTATTTCCACAATTACATTAAACTATTTTATTTACACTATTTGTTCGAAATGTTTTTATTATCAAAATTATTTTAATTATTTTAACATTATTTTTGTAACTCTCCTAATCAATTCATTACCTTCACTTATTTCAATCAATTTCATCCTTAAAATTTTAATGTCTTATTATAATCCTTCCAATCACTCTAATTATGCAAAACATGTAAAATTTTCAATTTCTACGTCCCAATTAATTCTCATATTTAATACAATTATTTTACTTGTTATAAAACATATAATCTATCTATTAATTTTGAATATTCTTATGCTTATTATTAACTTATCTATCGCAAATTATTTTTATTTTTTAATTCTTCCAATTCGCCTGACACGTTTTGTCATTGCATTATTCATAATTCTTTTAATTATTATAGTAACTTTAGATTCTTTAGCACTGACAACTTTTATCCAAATTATTAATCCTTTGGATCTATATTATTTTTATTCCCTAAATTTATATATGTTCATTTACTCAATTTAATTTTAAATATTTTAATACTTGTATTATATACTTACACAAATACTCACCAACATGGCTGATTACATGGAATATATAGACTCAGACAACCAACACCACTGTATAACTACAAACGATATTAACATATGGACCAATATCACAAAAGAAAAAAATAAAGTGAAAATACTACACCAAAACATTAGATCGATTAATAAAAATTTTGATGAATTTACTATATACCTACAACAGCTTGATAATAATTTTGATATAATTGTGCCGACAGAATGCTGGTTGAATGAAAAATATATACCAAAAACAATCGAAAACTATAACACACACCATACAAAGAATCACAAAAATCAAAATGATGGTATAGTGATATACATCAATGATAAAATAAACACAATCGTCCAAGAAATACATATCATAGACTCCAACTGCATACAAATAACATGTGAAAAAGAAACGTGTATTCTTGCAATGTACAGATCTCCATCCAAAAACAACATTACAAATTTTCTAACTGCACTTAACAATACATTAAATGATCTCAACAAAAACAAAAATATCATCATCATTGGAGACTTAAACATAAACACTCTACAAAACGGACACCCACAAAACTTAGAATACCTTACAATACTAGCACAGCATGGACTGGAACCAACGATAAATGTTCCGACACGAGTCACACAAAACACAAAAAGTTGTATAGATCATATAATGATCAAAACAAAACTAAAGACCAAAACCGTAGTACTTGAAAGCACTATTACAGATCACTACATGAATATGATAGCAATTGATACCGAAAACACAAAACCTATCCAACATAAAATAATCACAAAAAAAATAATTGACTACACAAACTTAAAAGAAAAACTCAAAAAAATGGACTGGAGTACAGTATACCGAATAGAGAATGTCGAAGAGGCCTGGGATAAATTTACAACAATGTTAGCGCAAGAAATAAATAATAACACTAATCTAAAACAAGTAAAACTTTCACACAAAACTAAAAAAATTAAATTATGGATAACACAGGGAATATTAAACTGTATTCGTAAACGAGACAAAATTCACAAACAAATTAAACATACGCCGTACGACATAACACAACTTAATTACTATAAAAGATATAGAAACATCTGCACGAAAATTATTAGAGTAGCTAAGGAGTTGTACTATCGAGAAAAACTTGAAAAAAAAGAAAACAATAACCCAAAGGAAATGTGGAAAATATTAAAAGAAGTTACGTACACACAAAAATTCAAACAGAAAAATACAATCGAACATCTAAACATTAACTCAAAAAAAATAGATACCAATAAAAATAAAGAAACTATAGCAAATCATGTGAATAACTTCTTCGCAAGTATAGGAAAAGTTTTAGCGAACCGTAAAATTCTTAACACAAACACACTAACACAAACAAACATAAATACGCAACCGTCACAACACAGATTTAAAATAAAAACAACTTCGGAAGAGGAAATTGACAAAATAATAAACACATTAAAAAACCGAATTGCTCCTGGATTAGATGAGATAACAACGGATTGCATTAAGGTAATAAAAAACGAAATTTTAAAACCCGTAACACACTTAATCAACCTTAGTATAACACACTCCTGCTTTCCTAGTACTCTTAAAAAAGGACTAGTGATCCCTATTTATAAATCTGGAGACAAAATGGAAATAACTAACTACAGACCAATCACATTGTTAAACTCGCTTTCAAAGATTTTCGAAAGAGTAGTAAAAAACCAAATTATAAAATACCTGGAAGAAAACAAATTAATCTCGGATAAACAATATGGATTTAGAGAAAAAATAGGCACAAAAGAAGCTTTGGCGCGTACAATAGATTATATACATAGCAACTTAGATCAAGGGTATAAATGCATAGCGATATATCTAGATTTAGCTAAAGCTTTTGACTCAATCTGCCACCAAACACTTTTTAAAAAATTAGAAAACATGGGCATCAAAGGCAAGGAACTCCAACTATTAAAAAGTTATATGAGTAATAGAACACAACAAGTCAAAATTAACAACCATACTAGCAAACCACTGCCGATCACATATGGAGTCCCACAAGGAAGCATACTAGGGCCCGTTCTCTTCACTATTTATATAAATGAACTTTGCAGCATGGAAATAGACGGTGAAATAGTTAGTTATGCCGACGACACAGTTTTACTCTTTAAATCTAAGGATTGGAAAAATGTATTTAACATAGCGAATTTAGGAATCATGCAAGTAAAAACATGGCTAGACTCAAACATACTTACATTAAACATATCGAAAACAAAATATACAACGTACAGTATAAATAGCACGGGACAGCCAAAAAATAACACAAACACCATAAAAATACACGAATGTTCAAACACCAATAACTGTGATTGCCCTCCTCTAGAAAAAAAAGAACAAATAAAGTATCTAGGAATTGTAATTGACCATAACCTTAGATGGACACATCACATCAAACAAATCACAAATAAACTCCTCAAAACAATACATATTTTCCTTAACATAAGAAATATATACAAAATAAAACAAATGAAAACAATATATTTTGCACTCTGTCAATCAATAATAGAATATGGAATAATTGTTTGGGGAGGAGCAACAAATTCAGCTATCGAACACATAGAAATTGCGCAGAAAGCGATCTTAAAGGTAATACTTAAAAAACATAGACTTACTGATACAGACCAAATATTCAATTGTTGTGACGTACTAGACATACGCCAATTATACGTTAAAACACTACTTAACTACATTTTTGACCAAAAAAACAAATTTCAACAAACACAAAATATCACTAACAGACCAGTTAGACAAGCGTACAAAGAAAACATAAAAACTCCGACGGTAAATACAAGCTTTGGACAAAGACACTACCAATATCACGCTATAAAAGCATTCAACAGTCTAACACTCGAAAATAGAATTGAGGAAAACAAAAATAAATTCCGACACAAAATTACAAAATGGATTAAAGAACAAAAAAGACAATATTACCAAAATCTCATAGCATAAAATAATAAAACATAAAGTAACACACAAAACCAATATAAAACACAATCACCCACAAACACACATAATATAAATATACCTATTTTAAACCTTATATAATATCTATTATTTATTTTTAATTTTAATTTAATTTCAAATCTCTGTTTTTTAAATTTAATTTATCATCTTATGTTTTTCATATATTTTTAAATGTACTGTGTAAAAATTAAATTGTAGATAAAATGGAGGCCTCAGCACGGGTAAACCACCTAGTGAGGCCAACATTATTGAATTTTACTATTAAATGTAAAAATATTGTATCAATAAATAAATAAATAAAGGATGCCAGCATAGTAGCTTGATATACTAGACTTGGGTGACTTGTGCATTACTTATAATCACAATGTAAGGTCGGAATATTGAAAAACCATGGTATGCTAAAGGTCAGCTTAAATAAACGCAAAATTGGCGCGTGAGAGTCGAATAAATGTTGCATTTCAACTAGATTTTGAAATCTAACTTCAGTTTCAAAGGGTTCTAACTTCACTTTACCTTGTTCTTAGATATGAGATGTCAATGTTTGCAAGGACGATTTCTCATTATCCATTTATATTTTTTTTTAGATTTTGAGTTTGAATCTTGTGTAAATTTTTTTAATTGAACATATTTTATAGGGACGTATACTTATCATTTTAGAACATATCTAAATATTCAGATAGAAACGTGTTTAACCAGCTAGGGAATAATAATTAATTGCACAAGCTTCTAACTACTTTTTCCCAATTCGATTCCAAGCTAGGGACACGCCCTATTTAAATATTTTCGTCCTATTAAAATATGACAATCTAAAATACTTTACAAAAGGTTTAAACTTCCAAATCAAATTGTTAAATAGATTTCGAAAATTCGCATTTGCAATATTTGAAACCTCAGAATATAGTAAGGCAAAGTTAGAACCTTATACAAAGTGACGAACTACATTACGCCTCGTATCAACGGCCAGCTGTTGGATACGAACAAAATATAGAGTAAAAAAACCTTGAAAAATAAACGGAGCTTGATTTTAGATTTTTTGGTCCAAGTATCTATGGAAATACAACAAAAATGGTTCTGAAAATTATTTTGGTAATAGATATGACAAAAAAAATTATTTTGCATTCAAAGATCATTTTTGAAAAAAATGTCAGTTAAAACCGTGTCCAACTGAGGTAAGAAATGTTGATCAGAAAGTAAGTAATTTGAGAAATTCAAAACGTATTAAAAAACATGATTGAGATATACCATGGGATGAGATGCAAATATTTATGAATCATTCGAATTTCCCATTTCAACAAAACACCGTTTTCAGAAATTCGATATGTGGGAAATCCATTGTTGTTTTGTGTTAATTACAGATGCATGAAATGTTAATTTTATTATGGAATTTAATACGTGGGGTGGCCGGATTTCACGGTAACCAATTCGTTGTAACTCATATAAGCTCTGACCTGATCAATTTTTTTCTATCGTTCTTTATGTGTCAGTTAAATTTATCTTTAGATAATAGCATATTATTTTAGCCATCTTGAAATCAGCACTTTTTGTTTGGTATCGAGTGACTCGTGAATCTAGTTAGGCTCTAGTTCGATTACATACCTAGAGTTTGTGATATAGAGTTTATTTATTCATAAAATAGCTGACCCGGCAAATTTCGTACTTTAATTTATTAGCTGAAATAAATAAAGTTTTTATTAACTTAAAATAAATAGGTACCTACTCTAAGTTCAAAAAATGAAATTGAGCTGTTGACTAAGCATGAAATTTTCGGCACACTACACAATTGACAGTTCGAATTGATTCAAATTATGTCGACCAACGCACATTATTTGAAAAGCCGTTCCATACAAAATATGAGAAAATTCATTTTCTTCATTATTATTTTTCCCGTGATTTTTTCCGATATTTTAATAGTTATTCTGTTAATCGGGACGGAGACAAATCCAAGAAATCAAAGATCATAAAAATCGGATAAGCCGTTCTTGAGTTATAAATGGTGTAACTAACCCGACTTTGTTTTATATATTATGAAGATTATTAAGTTTATTCGTCGATTAAATATTTTTGGGTACACGGAATTGTATTACAATCAGTAGAGTATATAAAAAGCAGGTTAAATCCATAGTTTTCCACAAATAAAATTGCGGTATTCATAACTGCATTTGATAAATAATATACCGAAAGGTGGAATTTCCCAAAAAAGTGATTCAATTCAAAAAGAACATCAATCATTAAAAATTAATAAATATTCAGATGAAATATTAAAATATATGTACGTCGTTTGAAACTTATAATTGCATCCAAAATAAATTTATGATCACTGTTATCATGAACATTAAAATTCGGTACACTGCAAATTTCTGCTCTGAAAAATTCAAGGATTTAGTTTTATAAGATATACGGTAAGTTATTTAAATATCATGCAGCTATACGCTTCGAGCCACATTAATATTATTAATAATTTTAACATATTATTGTTATTCGTCGTAATTTAAATAAAAATTGCACTTGATTATTTAATATTTTAAACTAATATAAATATAACGGTCATCGTGAGTCATATTAAATTAATAAAATATGGTAAATTATTATTTTCCCTTGATGATCATAGGAAAGAGACCAGATGAATGGACACTATTCAGAAACAAAACGTTGCTTGAAATGGTTTTAATTCTCTTTGCAGGCCTGATCTGAATAGCAATTTACTTTTCAACCTTCATGTTTCCCTTCTCCTTTTGTTTAGTTTTGAAATGAGAATATGCATAGTTCCTACCGGGATGTCATTTATCCAGAATCTACCTCTCTCTAACCATCACCTTGATTTTGAATTTGGAACAGTGGCAAGAAAAATATCAAATTCGAATGCGTTTGTTTTCAAAAACAGAAGCATTTTGGGTCTATCATGGAAGCCAGTTGTTGGTGGTGGTATTTCATGATCTCGTTTTTGAACTAAAAAGAAGGTATTTGACCATCTCGTTTTTGTGGCGATAATTACCTCAAGATATCACGATAGAACTATGTAACTATATTGTGATTGTGTTGTGTGCTCCTTCGCAGAGGTAAAGTGGTAAGTGATTGGTTATCCTTTTTCCTTGCAACCATTGTTTTTCCTACACATATTATCAACCTTTAATATTTTTTAAAAAATGTTCGAGATCTTAGTCTTTGTGTCTTTCATATTTTGAAGAGTTGTTGATATTATCTTCTTCAATGATCAAACCTAAATAAGACACAACTCTTCCAACAGAAAATTAAATTACATGCAGCGATAACGGTTAAATTTCGCCAGCAAAATTTTTACATATTATCATTCTTCTATCACGCGCCTCACAGTGGGAAAAAATGTTAGAAAATAGCCTGTCCCAAAAAGCGCCAAGCATCATCAAGCGAAACAAAAAAGACTTCACTATTGTAGCACCGTAATGCAGGTACTTTCTTTAGCCCAGTTTCCGACCGAAGCGCTGGACTTTTTGTATTTTTTCCCACGGAAAAATGAGAATATTTTTGGCACGTAATTACACGTAAAACAATACTGATTGCTCCGGCACCGCTGCACGTTATCTAAACTAGTTTTGTACCATTTTTATCTTTATTTCTGCGAGTTATAAGTACAGAGATGATTGACTGAACATAATAACATACATTTTATGAAAATATTTAGCCATAATTTGTACGCGATTGAAGTTCGATTGTGCCACTGTGCGAAATTTGTTATTTTATCGACGATCGTAACTATGGATTTTTTGGCAATTTTTGTATAGAGACTCAAAGTCCTAAATTAAAATTATATGGCGCATAAGTATATAGTGCTGAAAGACCAACAACTATTGACGTATATCCTATCTAAAAAACTCAATTTGGGAGGCGGGTATGAGTACTACCGCCCGGGAAACCATTTATTGGATAACCAACATCTCTGACGTAGGTCACCCCAAGTGGTTCATTACGTTTGAGATCTAACCCTAGACCTTTCCAGCAGGATTCTCAACCCTTCGCCTTACACCGCAATGAGAGGGGTGGATTCATACTCCTATTATAGTATCCTAGTCGGCCGTCCGTGGTCTAGTGGCAAGGCCCTTGACTCCAAATCGGAAGGTCGCGGGTTCAAACCCGGCGTGCGCAAATAAATTTTATTTGATTAATTTGTGTTATTTCACAATTAATTAATAAAAATAATAAATACTATATTTGCGGCACGTTCCAGAGTGGAAGATACTCTCAGTATCGCCCTGGTGTAAGACCACCATTCAGAATTGAAACGCTGCTTAATAATGGCTTTAGCCGTGTTTAGTGACTAGATCTTAATAGCCAGGTACTTCCCCACCTTCCTCTTCCCCATCTTCTTCCCTTCCCCACTTACCTTCAGCCTCACAACATACCCCGATTGGGAATGCCATAGTCTCACTGGCTCCAGACGGGAGCAGTTAATGGTAGAATCAGACTGGGTCGACGTACGTGCCATTCGCTACGCCTAACAATATCTGGACTGCTTAGCAACCATACATTTTCTATGAAAATTATAGTTGCAGAATCACACTTACCACCCGTCGCGATGCGTATGGCCAGTGTGATTCTAAATTATACTGGGTCGACGTACACGATACACGCAATACCACGCTCCGTCGAGCCATGTGTCAAGGTGACAGATGGTCTGAAGTTATTTGTAGTGTTACCATTTTCGAAAATAGAAACCGCCAAAACAGGCATACGCTATGGTTTTTTTTTAATTTTTGGGTTTAAACTTTTTTTTAATCATGTATTATGTATGTATTCATGTTTTAATCCTGTTAATGTTTCAATTAAAATAAAATTGAAATAAATCAACAGCATATAATTTCAATAGAATTTCGTTTTATTTTTGGGGAAGATTTATTATAAAGGTACTTGTGGGGAAATTGTACGGAATTTCTTAATTTTAAATTTAGAATATTAGCATTGACAACCAATGTCAGTCTTTTGACATTTATTTTTTAGGTTTTGTTTATATGATTCACTTCCCAACGGACGTATTCGTTGCATTGCCATGTTTTTTGATTCGGAAAGTGAATTTGAGGATGACTTGCTAGGAGTATTATTTTTAAATGAGTATATTCATAAAAGGAAAAATAAAAATGTAAGAAGAAGAACTTGGATCCATCAAATAAATAAAAACAGACAAATTTTTGGAGAGTTCCATACACTGGTAAAATAACTTCTAGAATCTGACGACGGAAGATTTTTTATGTACTTCCGCATGACTAAAATTAAATTTAACGAACTTCATGGAATTATCGAATGTGATATAAAAAAAAAACAAAATACACGTCTCCGTCAATCAATCGGTACGAGAGAAAGACTGGCAGTTTGTTTAAGTTAGAATTTATTCTCATTCTTTATATGGGTATAATATTGAAAATAATAATAATTTATTAACGCCCTAATAGACTTTTAAATGCAATTTTACATTTAAGTGTAATGATTTACATGGAAGTATAATAACAGTACAACAAGTATGAAAAGATACATATAGTAGTGATACACCTGTATCTATGATCGGTACTGATTTTAAATAAAAAAATCTGAAGTAGCAAATACAAAGTATAACAGATAAAAGTAAGTTAACAGAAATGTCTATTTTATTTATTATTCTTCAGTTAGCGCACCTCGTAGTGTTTGCTAATAATTATTATTTAACAAATTTAATAATTAGTTAACTGGCTTTTTTTCTGTTATACTTTGTATTTTCGATTCCTGATACTCCTGAAAGAGCTCTGGCTGATATGATGGGCATGATGAGAAATTCTCAGGAGATTTGAAAACAGAAGTAAGAACAGGACGAAACAATTTTCTTTATGAGCATTTGCCAATCGGTAAAAAAACTGCCAATTACGTCAGTTAAGAATAAAATCAAATCTTTTTTCGGCGGTGAATGGGGGGTAAAGTAGCTGGAGGAGGAGCATCAGCATGGCAATCGATATGAACACAAAAAAATAATAAAATTTAAAAAAATAATTGAACTAAATCCAAACATTAAAAGTAAAAAACAGATAAATTTATTCTATTTCGATATTATAAGTAGTCATATTGAATGCCATTCTGATGCTCCTCCTCCATCTGCTTCATCTCGGCCTCGGTCACCGCCGAAAATAGCATCGATTTTATTTTTAACTGATCTAATTTGGGCAGTTTTTTTACCGATTGGCAAATGCTCATGAAAAAATAATCAGTTTCATCCAGTTACTGCTTCTTTTTTCTTAAGTTATATCAGTCAAAGTTCTTTCAGAAGAATCAGTATTCGCCTTCCTTTTGTTCGCCCCACTCGGCGTGGGTGCAACGGTGCAGTTGCTTCCAGGGCTTTCAGGAGATATGTCTGATAAATGTTCGATAAACATGGCGTCAAGTTTGCCTGTAGTAGGACGTCCTTTTAGAGGGTTTAAAATAGGGCTTTAAAAATGACATCTGTTCTTCAAATCGCCAAGGCACCATTATTTTCCCCGCTTGGCCACTTTTCTTAAGGCGCCTTTTCATTGCATTATTATAGCAATTCCGTAACTTGCTCCAGTCGTCTTTACACTGGTCAACTGAAATGATAATTATTTTTATATTACTTGCAGATTTTTGACTAAGGGAAATTCATTTCGGTCTCTAGGATTCAGCTATCGCATAGGATTTTCTACTGTACACAATATAGTCCAAGAAGTTTGTGAAGCTATTTGGAAACATCTTGGACCTAAAGTAATGCCCCAGCCAACAACAGAAATGTGGAAAAAAATAGCGAAAGACTTTAATAACTTATGGAATTTTCCCAATTGCATTGGTGCTCTAGATGGCAAACACATCAATATAAAGTGTCCAATAAATGGTGGTTCAGATTTCTGGAATTATAAAGGTCAAAATTCAACAGTATTGATGGCTTTGGTAGATGCTCATTATAAATTTATAACGATAGACGTTGGCTCCTATGGAAGAAATAGTGATGGAGGAATTTTTGAAAAATCTTCACTTGGAAAATTAATAGACCAAAATATGTTAAACATACCACCAGATCAACCACTAATAACAGTATCGGAACCGTTACCATATGTTATAGTAGGTGATGAAGCATTTCCACTGAAGTCTTGTTTACTTAGACCTTAACACAAAACCGCCTTGTTAAATAATGAGCCAAATAAAATTTTCAACTACCGACTGTCTCGAGCCAGAAGGATTGTTGAAAATGCATTTGGCATATTACGAGCAAGGTGGCGGGTATTTCAGGGTCCAATGCAAGTACAACCGGCAATGGTGGACAAAATAGTACTGGCAGCATGCTGCCTTCATAACTATTTGGGCGCCGCATTAGAGTTAAGCAATGATGAAAATGTACCTGCAGAACCGCAACGTGCACTAATTCCATTGGATGGACTGAGAAGAAATCACACTCAACATGCCCACCACGTTAAATTCGACAATGTAACAGTAATTTTAATAAATAAATAATATTTACAAAATAACACCAACTTTGCTTTGAACAGTACCTCTACCTACTTTAAAAACTCTGCAATCAGTCAAAACTGTTATATAACCTGTAGTATAAACTCTAGTTGCGAGGTTCATGATTATGTTTGGTTATGGTTCATTTCATTATTATTACATGTACCTATTGCTATAAGAGAAGTAGATATACCAACCTGGATCTAAATATGATTATATTCGTTGCGTGTAAAATAAATAATTCAATTAAAAATGTGTTATACCGGTCTTGCCAAGTATGACTGCGATCTCTTCCCAAGCCACACTACGTGCAATGGAATTTCTGTATTCGCCGGATTTAATGTTGTATATTACTTTGTACCGTCGGACGGTATCAATTAGCTTTTCGTCTCCCATTTTTTTAAGTGAGCGGTAAATGTAATTGGTGCCACTGTCAGAATAATATGTGAAAATAACCATAGATATACCGAATGTAACCTTAGATGCATAGATAATACCACTCGCAGATGTCAAATCCACCTGCCACCTGCCCCACGCCGATCTGGCCGCCCCAGACGTCGCGATGGGAACGTGGGTTCGTACGTCGACGTGGTTGCTAAGCAGTCCAGATATTGTTAGGCGTAGCGATGCCCACGTACGTCGACCCAGTCTGATTCTACCATAAGACTCTTGTGAGGTATTCTCTATAAAAAAAATACTCCTCGACACATTGAATTCTAGATTCCTACCATCCCCTCTTACCTCTCTCCTTCCCAGAACTTCCATTCCTTTATTTCCGTGAAAAGACCTTCAACACAACATCCCCAAAGGTGACAAAGGCCTGTGTGAAGCTCATGTAAAAAATTAGATATCTTTGCTTCTGTAGCGGTACACTGTTTTGTTGGGCAACTGCGGGGTAAGAGGGAACTGCGGTAAAATACTTCCAACCAGTTAGACGCGTGCTCGCGGTACCATCGGTGCGCACAATAACATTCAAATGTGCGTTTTTTAAAATGATTTTCTCGTACTTACCTAGATTGCAAATTTAACGAATAACCATATTTAAAGGTCGTCTAAGAGTTGATGAGAACAATATATACTTACTCAAAAATGTTATTTATTTAGACGACCTGTCAAAACCATCAACTCCTTTGTTTTTGTTCATTACCTACTGGTAAAAATGGAACATAAATATTCAATATTGAAGAAAAATACGATTATTACAAGAAAGTATGTAAACCCAAATTTCATTACGATTTGCACCAAATTCGAGAGCTATATGTAAATTTTTTTAATTAACATTTACACACATGTTAATGTAAATTATTCAATTAACAGAGCGAACAATGCAAAATGTAGACAAGACAAGAATAAATAATAAAAAAAATAAAGTTGTGTAGTTTTTCTTTTTGTAATTACTTTATTTCTGGACATTTTGTTTTGAAGAGTTTTAATTTTCAATGTACTATCGTTACTTAAATTTTAATTTTTATGCTACCGGTTTCGACACATCCGTGTCATTCACTAGCAAACTTAAAACTAAACTTAAAATTATTTTAAGTTTAGTTTTAAGTTTGCTAGTGAATGACACGGATGTGTCGAAACCGGTAGCATAAAAATTAAAATTTAAGTAACGATAGTACATTGAAAATTAAAACTCTTCAAAACAAAATGTCTAGAAATTGTTACATAGTTAATGCCCAAGAAATACAAAAAACTTTATTTCTGATTTGAAAAAAAAAAAATAACAAACGAACTTCAAGTTTATAAATTAAACGAGAAATTGCATTATTCTTAAAGCTACGGAAAGACAAGCTTATTACTATCATGACAGCGTGCTACTGTTGAAGACTTGCTACTCAGCGGCATTTTGGTCAGTGACATTGCTGGAAGTAAGCATGCTCGTTCGAGCATGCTCACAAATCAATATTCGTTGATTTGTTAGCATAACGTTTGTACATTTTTTATATTTTTTGAATTTATGTAATACAAGCTTTTGCCCGCGACTTCGCCTGCGTAAGATTAGTACATCGAGTAATCTATTTAATTTTCCTACGTCCCATCTACGTTTATACCAAAATTCTTAACCTATCTATTTAAAATTTGTATAATTCTTGATTCGATTCAAAGTATTAGGCAAGTACTTCAAATAAATGCACTAATTTAAATATTTTCTAAAATAGAATTGAATAATGTCATTCTCAAATTTTGACGTATTCTATTAAACTATAATAATTATTTTCAATATATGGAAAATAAATAGCTAGCTTTATAAATTATAGCTTATATGTTATTCTGATGTATGAGCTATATTACAAATAAAGTTTCATTTCATTAAAATCCATTCAGTAAATTTTGCGTGAAAGAGTAACAAACACACATACATCCATACAAACTTTCGCGTTTATAATATTAGTAAGATTTTATGTCATAAATTTCATATTACATGGAACAAACGTCATTGTTTTATTTTAAGAATTCGTTAATTTATTCATACTTTTAAAACTTCAAACCACTCTAAAATTGCCGATCTGTCACATAAAAGGTGTCAAAAATTAAACAAATACTTATTAAATGTCAATTGTTTCAAATTATGATATTAGACACTCGAACTTAAGCCACTAGCACACTGAACAAAAAAACGAAATGACTGATACACAGACAATATAATTATTATCTGATACTTTTATTAAGAAGTCGATTTACATACCACTTACAAATTTTCTCACTTGCAAGCAAAAATACGCGGAGAGCAAATTACTTAGATCGAAATTTCATCAAGATAACATAGAAAGAAAAATAAGCTAAGATTATTTAATTAAGTTTCTTAATTATGCATCTGTTGGTCTAATTCTGTCAAGTATTTCTCAGAGCAAATACATTTGGATACATGGCAACACAGTAAAGTTGTTGATGCACGAATGGATGCAAATTTTGAAAGTGGGCTGATTTTGAGAAGCTGGACTGGTTTCATGATTTTTGGCCTTAATTAGTGGAAAATTGGTGGATTGATTGATTGGGTGGACTGTCAAATTTATTCTGCGATGTAAAAATGGGAAAAACAAACATTAATTGAATATTATTTTGATATGTTTTTTATTTGCCGTGTGGCATCACGGAGAAAATTTTTCTTCTAAAATACGATCATTTTATTCGTAAAAATGGTTAAAAACGGGACTAAAGTTCTTACGAACAAATTAACAGTGTTTCAATGTTTATTGGCGGGATAATGTAAGAATAATTTGTTGGTATACGTTCGAAATTACGTATACCAACAAATTATTCTTACATTTCCCGCCAATAAACATTGAAACCTTGTTTACTTGTTCGTAAGAACTTCAGCCCCGTTTTCAACCGTTTTTACGAATAAAATGATCGTATTTTAGAACAACATTCTTCTCCGTGTACGTATCGTTTTATTTAACACACATCAATTAAAATCAGATTTCAAAATAAATTATAGTTTTAACTCTGACTTCTGTTGAGAATTAAAAAGGGTTCAGAAAAAACGTGCGTCCGCCAAATAAGTTACCAGGTAAAATTCCATTACGTACGATTGCGAGTTTATGATATCAAAAAGGTGTGTTTATCAAGAAGTAACGGCGTAGCAGTAACCAATGCTGATATCCTCTGACCTTCTGGTGTTCATGATTAAGTGTCAGCTCTGTGAGGATGTATTTTCGGAGTTATACGCCTCTTGAAATGCAACCTTTTCTTAAAGAATCATTATTATTTGACTGCGAACCGGATGGTCCACGATGAAGAAGATATGCGAAACCTCAATACTGTTATTTATTTCGCGAGGAGAGGAATTTGGTGACATTGTTAATCTGTCGGATTGAATAATATTAACTCTGGTAGAAACGATATGAAATTTCAAAAAGAATAACAGACTAAATAATAATTATTATTTTTTAATTAATAAAGTAATGTTTAAGACAAGATTTTTAAGCATAGCGCAAAAAGTAACAGTTATTATAAGCAATAATTATTAATTAAATTAAACAAATAACTTTGTATCAACCATTATTATATAATCACAATTACCTACACGTTTCGAAACCGGTGGTGTCTTCGTCAGGATAGTAATTATTTAATGTTATTACTACCCTGACGAAGAAACCATCGGTTTCGAAACATGTAGGTAATTGTGATTATATAATAGTGATTGATACAAAGTTGTTTGTTCAATTTAATTCAAAATGACGCCACAAAGTGATTTTGCGAAGTTTGAAGAAACAATAATTATTAGCCTGCAACACTCATTCACAGCGAAAAAATGTCCCGAAAAAAGATACATGCCGCCGACGGGTACACGGGTTCGAGTCCCGTTGGCGGCATGTATCTTTTCTCGAGAGAGACTAATAATATATGGTACAATTTTGTGAAACAGTTTGTTTTTAAATTAAATACCGCAGAAGAGTCCCAACTGCTCCCAACCGCTTGGAGCCCGTGAGACTATGGCATACCTAATTGGGATATGTTGTGAGGCTGAAGGTAGTCGGGAGGAGAAGGAGATGGGAAAGAAGAAAGTGGGGATGTGGCTGCGTGAGGATGCAATGGATAACCAGATCTAGTAAACACGGATTCAATTGTGAATGGTGGTCTTAGACCCACTTACACCAGGAACGTGCCGCAAGTATACCTTATATTATTTTAAATGATAATGTGAAATAACACAATTCAATGATATAATGACGACCGTCCGTGGTCGAGTGGTAACAACACTTGACTCCCAATCGGAAGGTTGCGGGTTCGAACCCGGCGTGCGCAAATAAATTTTATTTGTTTAATTTGTGTTATTTCACAATTAATTAATAATAATAATATATACTACATTTGCGGCACGTTCCAGAGTGGAAGATACTGTCAGTATCGCCCTGGTGTAAGACCACCATTCAGAATTGAGACGTTGCTTAATAATGGCTTTAGCCGTGTTTAGTGACTAGATCTGAATAGCCAGGTACTTTCCTACCCTCCTCTTCCCCACTTTCCTTCAGCCTCACAACATACCCCAATTGGGGATGCCATAGTCTCACTGGCTCCAGACGGGAGCAGTTGGGACTCTTGTGAGGTATTCTCTATAAAAAATAAAAAAATCAAATAAAATTTGAACGCGTGAAATTCGGGTTGCTGGTCGAGAGTCTTACTCCTCGGCCACGAAATGCCAGTGCAATTAAGTACTTAAGGAATAATATGAACTAAACCTGTTAATTTGTCTGTCCTGGAACGGGAAACTTTCCTAGTTGGACAGGCAAAGCTTCCTAATGTGTAACTTGTACTTTCTTTTGTATCTATATATAAATAAATAAACTACGGCATCCCTAACAGGGTTATTTTAAGAAGTTGGAGAAAGTGGAAGGATAAGAGGGAGATGGGGTAGAGAAAGACTGGGAAGTAAATTTAAATGTCAACCAAACATGTAATGTGTAGTTAAGACTTTTAGAGTCAAGCATTTTTAGTAGGCACTCTTATTTGTGGATTTATCAGTACTGTTCAAAATAACGAAATTGCCATAAATTACAAATAAAATATTATACAACAAGGTGTTTAACCCAATTGAGAAATAAGCAATGGGATCGACCTTTGACATCCTCTTGGTTAACTCTTACAACGACCAATAATAAATTTCGCTTGTCGCGTTGCGTTTGGTCGGTAAATACTGTGGGGAGTTGGCAGTCTTTTGGGATAGGTATCTACATAGATATAAATATTACACATGTAGAATAATTTTTTCGGGTTACCCGCATAACCACTCGAGCGCTTTTTGCCACATTATGGCACTATTTCCAAAACCTCGTATTGCTTTGTTGCCAAAATGTGGCAAATTAAAAAAAAAAAAGATTTTATTAAATGACTATATAATATATTGTACATTCGAAATATACCAAAATAAATATTCTCTAGATTCTTTAAAATGTTTTAAGGTTAAATATTTAATTATATATTTTTTATTAATCCTAAAAATATGTGATAATAGACAAAAGATAGGGGAATTCATTGGCTACATAGAACTATAATCAGTTTGTATGTCTCCATATTCAAATTCGGAGGTATGATTTTTTTAATGTGGGCGGAAAAAAATATTTTAATTGCTCTGTCGCTCCAGTGGATAACGTAGTCCTTAAAGGACTTTTTAACTTCTGACGTTTCGGACAGAATTCACTGTCCATCTTCAGAGGCCTTTTGTCTTGAGTTTTATTAGACCCAGGTTGTAGGGGGAAGAAAACACAGAGGCCGCCAAATCGTTCCACAGCCGAGCTATTGAACTCAATAAGAAGTTATCATGTGACATATATGTCAACCGAGAACAAAATGTTGGACGCGCGTTTGGCGTGTTTCCCTACAATGTCCTGCTACTCAAGGCATCTTCCATTGGAACACCGGTAGAACAATAAAAACTTTACCAAGATAAGGTCTAACTAAAGCGAATCTATCAAACGAACCAGCTGTTTCTATCCAGAGTCGATGGTTTATTTCAAGTACGTTGGGGCTCCAGACAAGAGTTGGCTCCCAAACTCAAAAATGGGGCATATTTGCGGTTTGTAGAGGGTCAATAGTTGTGTACTATATAATCTATGGGCCCCTGTACTCTGTAAAGCACGCCCAGATTCTGAGAGGCTAAATTGACTCTGCCTTCGATGGAGCCCCCGTACTTGAGTTGGTCGCTTAGAATCACGAAAATCTAATAACAATGCAAACGCGTACACAGAGCCACGAAGCCTGTAATAAATAAAAAGGAGAAAAACCATAGTTAATGTAGATACTATTAAAATCAACTAAAAATGATTTATTTTCAAGGAGATATGGTGGAATCAAAGAAATCACTTTTACTAAAGTCATAAATAGTTATGTGAAAAAAAAAATGGAATCAATAATTGAGATCTCAGTCAAATTTAGTATATGAATGTTTATTTTTATTACTGAAGCCAGCTTTATAACTCTATCATTTAATTCATTTAATGCATCAATTCATTTTTACCAGTTCTCATGTTAATCAAGTTGTTTTATCGCCACATTCTAGGCCCATTTGTAAGGTAATATTTATCAATTTCCAAAATTTTACGGTTTTAAAAAATGAGTTCATAATTGCACCGGGTTTTTGATCCATTGATACAGAATTCATTAGACGGGACCCGACAGATGTAGTAAGGTAGATAATATTAGATATCATAAGCCAGAAGTTAAAATTCTCAAAACGAACAATATGCCTACTGTACTTGGAATTTGAATGGATTTTTTAAACTTTCATAGAAGTGGCTTTACGAGTGCAAATATAATGATCCCAAAACTCTCCATTCAAGAGTTTTTTGCAAGAAAAAACAAGATAATAACACAAGAAGAAAAAAAATTATCTACCAAAGTCGCGGAGCCAATGAAAGTTATGCGTTTGGTGTGTGGGTGGAAACAAAGGCGGGACGCCGCTGTGTATAACTTGCATTTACAGGTAGTATGGGTAAACGACTTTGGCGCCATATAATGTGCGGCGGTTCGTACTAAATATGGATCGATTTTATTTAATGGTTGTTAGTCTATTTTGAATGACTAGCTCTTTCAGAATTGAATAAGATTAGTGCCCCTGATTGTGTATGTGTCTACAGGATCCTGGCTTCTCTAACAGAGGGTACCTTATTATCAAAACACTAATTTCTTTTGTATGTATGGGCGTCCTGCTAACTCTGGTACAGTGGACTCAAATTTGTTTAAATGTTAAAGAAATTTTCAAAATCTTAACTGATTGTGTGAATAACTCAGACAAACGATTAAATACTATCAGAATATAATATAAAGTATCCGGACAACTCAACACAGGCACAAATCAACACATTTTTGAAAAGTTATACAAAGTCATGAAAAGTGATGAAAAAAACTAGGTTTTATGTAATGACTTACTCGATATTATCCCTTCTCGAAGGGGTGCTGATTCGCTGCAGTGTGGAGTTATATCGTTTATTTGTGTCATTTTCAAAATTGTAACTGATTTTTCAAGAATTCAGATTTTGGAATTTTTTACGGGTCTTTCTACTTCTTACTAACAAAATAAAAAAATACGTTTTTTTTCCAAGAATTCCAAAATTACACACCCGGATCCAAAATAACGCCACCTTTCCACGAAGTATCCATACTAAAGTTGGGTTTCTCTAAGGTATTAAATGTATTGCGTGATAAAAAAAAATCCTTACCTTGTGACCCATTTAGGTTTTAACGTCGTGACTATAACGACATGCTCGAAGCCAAAAACTGGTTGATGATTTATTACGATCAATTCCGTTTACTCGATTATATGTAAAACATGCAGGAACAACAAGTCGAGATTAATTGATGAAAAGGTTTTAAAATAAAAGATGCACGTATATTTGAATGATTGTTAAGATTTGAATAAAAGAAATAATGTAATAATAAAACTTACTCACAAACTCGTAGGACAACATTATACAATTAAAAGAAAAATATTTTTGAACAAAAATACGAATTTAAAAGGGAGTTCAATAAAGAGTGTACATATATAAAAATAGACTAGAAACACTTGACACAGTGAACTGAAGAATATTAAATTAGATTATAAATGGATTAAGAAAGATATTAAAGACAGTTCCAAAGAAAGATTGTGTCACTGATTAAGACCGATTGACCAGCGGCTGAGAATAAAAGTTTAAAAATGCTTTCAACTGGGCAGGGAGGTTCCAATGAGAATAATCGATTATTCTCCGTATCAAATTTTTAAAAATAAATATTTAATATCGATTTATTTTATTGAAAACATGCTTTAATATATACCTACATTCAAGTAAGCAATAAAAATGCTCAAAACCCTTTCTGATAAATTATTAAATATAGTGTACTTCTTGTAAGTATTTTTTGATCATAAGTATTTATGATTTTTCAATAATGTCTATACAAAATAAGTGTGTAAAATTTTTTTTAATATTTTAGTTTGTAAGACCTTAAATAAATAGAAAAACTGAGGTATTTTTGTCACAAAACACGTTCTCGGATTTATTTTTTAATGATTTTAATTTAATTGTCTAATTGTAAAGCTATGTTCTCAAATTTTAAAGGCTTGCGACAAATAATAATTTTCGCATTCCATGCGCCATTATTTTTATATTGGATTCACGATATTTTCCACATTTTTTAAATCAAGTTGGCAGGCATTCATTTATTTATATTTGTACAAATTACCCGATAGCGTTTCAGCGACATAAATCAAATTTAAACAAATTAATCAACAAAGCAAATAAAATCAAACATAATTTAAAAAATATTGAAGCGAATTCAAACGTAAAAAAAACTGTGCAAAAAATAGATGCAACCACTGATCCAATCATCTGGGTTCAAGATTACCCAATTTACAAGTACAGATAGCATACTAAAGTTTTTATATAACGTGAGAAAGCCTAGGGGTAAATACTAATGACATAGAGTTGGTTTCAAGGAGTATTGTTAACAAGTAAATGATACAATTGCATGTGGAGGGAATGTTTGATGTATCTTATTATCAGTGTTAACTACTGTTGTTAATCTTAATACGTGGGTAAATATTATAGTTGTTGCTGTGATTTAATGTGAATATTTATTGCGTTTTTTGTTTGTGCAATGATTTGTGGCAAATGTAATGCCATTAAAAGACAAAAAAGAATTTTCAAAAAAGGTTATGTGACAAGATTTTTATAATGCATTTTATTTTTATTTTTATGTAAATACCTTACATGTCTCAGATGCTTCCGTTTGGATCCTGTAAGAGTATGCACGGAGATAAATTTTATTCTAAAATACGATCATTTTATTCGTAAAAACGGTTAAAAACGGGACTGAAGTTCTTACGAACAAATTAACAGTGTTTCAATGTTTATTGGTGGGAAAATGTAAGAACACTTTGTTGGTATACGTACGAAATTACATATACCAACAAATTATTCTTACATGTTCCCGCCAATATACATTGAAACCCTTATAAATTTGTTCATAAGAACTTCAGTCCCGTTTTTACGAATAAAATGATCGTATTTTAGTAAATCATTTTTCTCCGTGTGGCATCCCAAATTGAGATGTGTTTTGATGCTGAAGGTAGTGGGGAGGTGAAGGACATTTTGTGGAATTTATTTCCTCTCCAGAAAATACCCTTTTGCGGAAATGTCGTGATCGTTGGTTAAAAGTCTCAGATCATGTAATGTATCATTAAAGTCTATGGTCCAATACATACTTTACCATATTAGTCTATGGGCTCTTTGTGTCCAATGGTTTCGTTGTCAAGTTGGGCTGAAAGTGACCGAAGGCAGATTTACGAACAATCACTGTAAATCTTAATAAAGAACCTACATCTTTCAATCAAGCATCCTATGGTTCATAATAATAAGCACTGGAGAAAACAGGACCCATTACGTACTGTATGAAGATATTCTCTGAGGCCCTAGCACAATCGGTCAATAACTATCGATAGGATAACTATCGGTAACTTCGCATCTTTCCCTAGGACAACTGCACATCGCTAAAGTAAAAACAACAGTCGAATATGTTAAGGACACTTAGTCATTGTGAACTGTCACTTATTCTTTGGCGATCTGTAGTCATTCTAAGGAACTATGAGAAGTTACCGATAGTTATCCTATAACGATGAGAATATAACACTATGACACTCTTCAAGGCGATCTTGAATATCTCTTGCATTAATTACAAATTTCAGAAATTTGATATGCGAAATTATTTGTTAATATCCGCAGCAAGTCCAAAGTAACACTTTGCACCGACACTCGGCAATCTCTTATTCATCATGCACAAATGAAATCATGCATATCAAAATTACTTCACAATATTTGTTTTCACTTCGTCAGAGAAATTGCCAAATTAATCAGTCATCTTTTTGTCAAAACCGATCATATAAATCATTAAATTACTACGATAATATTTACCACGAAATCCGTAGAATCAATGACTTAGCTTTAAAATCAAATTAGTTTTATCGTGCCAATGACTTGATATGCAAATTCTGATATAAATAGCAAACGTCCAACTGGAATTTTACTCCTATTCTGATTGATGACTACTGCCTTTATCTTTTTGAGATTTAATAAATGATCGACGACGCTATTAAATATTCAATAAAAACCGTTACTTTCAAGTTCATAGGAAAGTGCTTTGATGTAATTAATTGGTTCAGCAAAGGCGTGTGAATTTCTTAAAGATTATCGTAATTTATGTGCATTCTTTATGCATATTTCCGATTGATTCTGTTTGGCCTACATAATATTTTAATAAAATAGTATAACGACTAAAATCACTCGGGAATGTAACATTAGATTTATTTAGGATAACTACACTTTTACGGAAATCACACGGAGAAAAATGTTATACGAAAAAACGATCATTTTAATAGTAAAATGGTTAAAAACGGGACTGCAGTTCTTACGAACAAATTAACAGGGTTTCAATGTTTATTGGCGGGAACATGTAAGAATAATTTGTTGGTATGCGTAATTTCGTACGAACACCAAATAAATTATTCTTACATTTTCCCACCAATAAACATTGAAACACTGTTAATTTGTTCGTAAGAACTTTTTTAACCGTTTTTACTGTTAAAATGATCGTTTTTTCGAATAACATTTTGCTCCGTGCAGAACGATAGAAATATTACTAAAGCACTGAAGGAGAGATTTGCTCTAGCGCTTCTTGGATACGAACTTTAACGAAACGATACGCTACTTTGCTTTTGGATACGAACTTTAACAACCGACTTCCACTATAAAAATATTCAATATCATTATTTTATTTATCTGTTTTCAACTGATCTAAAATAATAGATAGTTGTCTTCTACGTCTTCAAAATCCACAAAGTTCCAAAGAAAATCAGCGGATAACTGCTTTGTTGGTACAGGCACGTTTATATGTGTATGTTAATGTGATTGCACCTCGTTTGGCGGGCTGCCCGTTGTAGTTAATCATTATGCGATTATACCTGCATATATAAGTGCAGCGGTGCATCGGCGGATTGGCCGTCGCACAGTGATTAAGGAGAAATCGCTCGGTGCTATGCAGGGGTCACCGGGTTCGCTCCCGCCCCGGTCCGAGGGACGACCCAAACTGAGACGAATGAATAACAGGTTTAACGTGAAGGTATAATGTGATGGTTTATGTACAGGTGCTACAAAATAATTATGTGTTTAAACTGTGAATTTGTATGACGGCCCGAAGAGTGTAGTAGTTTCCGTATTTGGTTACGAGTCGGAAGAGTGTGGGTATGATTTGATTTTTATTTTTACGACCCGCATTCCGAATTTCTACCGATGTACAGGTAACGGTTTAATGACAATTTATATACCCCTTTGAAAAGTCAATAAAATTGAAGCATAAGCAAAAAATTCGCATATCATAACATGACGTAACCTGTTTAACCTAGTTTTGTTTCATCAATTTGAATTACTTTTCAAAGAAGTGATGCAGTGACCCTTTGTTGAGTTGTCCGGACACCAAAGATAACAAAATTACTTTAGCTTAATCACTTTCTAAATATATCTACATATACATATTATTTTTTTAAATAATGATGCTGATATGAAAATTTTATTTATATGAAATTTCCCCCAAAGAAAAATATCGCTAAAATAAGTCTACGAAAATTATTAAAAAAACTCACCTTTTCCTGTTATTTAACGTGTTATATATAGGTATGAAAAATTAGCTTTTTTTTATTCTACTTAACTCATATGTTGAGAGATTTTTGCTCATTTTAAATAAGTCATGTTTAATTTACGATTGATGACATTTTTATTTAACGAATAATCTCCGACGAACCGAAGTAATATTGATTAAAAAATTGCATTGCTTATCAGAGGAATGAACAGTAAATCACAGAAAAACTGTTGCATAAAAAAAACCCAGATTGTAATATTGAAACAGGCAAAATATCCTACATTGATATATTCATAATATGTCCTACAATAATATCTAAATAGTCGATTGGTTTGGGTAGGGAAGAGTCCGAAAAACCATTAATGTCGCTTCAAATTATACATGGTTACCTATTAGCGCCTCCGCCCACTGAGGCAACTGAAAACTCTCAACTGCCAACTGTCTTTGTATGACAATGTGATGGCCCGCACACTACACAATCACACAAAACCCCGTTGTCAATGGTAACGCTAGCGGTGACTTGCGACTGGCACTACTGATTGCCGTGGCCGGCCGTTACTAGTTGCCAGCTGTCAGCTGATTGTTCTTCGTCTATGGTTAAACAAGCTTTTTTACCAATCAAGACATAGAAACCAGCTGGTTTTAGTTTTTTTTAGTTGCCTCGTCAGCGGAGCGCCTTAGTAAAAACTAAGTATAATTTAAATTTAAAAAATTACGAACTTAATTTTTTTGACATTTCACGAACTAATATTGACCTAAAAGATCGTAATAACATTTATTTACATTTTAAATATAGGTATTCTGTTATTACGTAATATTATTACTGTTATTTTTGTTTTATAAATGTATACAATGTAATAAAAAATAAAAAACATCATTTTTAGTGAAATTGATGAGTCTTTTCTACATCATCCTGTGTGCACTGTTTAAATAACTTAATTCATTTCACGTGCTTTAAAAAAGCAAGACATTAAGGCGTGTCCGATAATTGCGAAGTACTTTCCGATCTTCCGATATCAGGTGATTAATGCCAGTAATTCAAAACGCGTTAACGATTCTTTATGCGTTTTCTGATCAATCGGAGCACCTGAAGTAATTCGAAATAATTAAACTCGAAAATTATAAGTCTGATGCAGCTCTTTGTATCGAGCCTGCAGAATGCGAGCCTGAATCTGCAGCCAGATTTGAAGTAGGTTCAACTCCGCCTGCTACGAGTTGTATCTGGGTAATTTAATAAACACAAATAAATTAGAGTTTAAAGAAATATATTTAAAAAAAACGATAATCTTTTTTTTTTTTTTTTTTTTTTTTTTTTTTTTCATCGACGGATCTGCCGGATCTGCCCTGATGATGGACACTGCAACGCTGTCCGAAACGTCGGCTAAAGAAGGAGGTAGCACAACACGGCATAACACCCCAAAAACAAACAACGAAAATGCTTTTGGCCGTGAAAATCTAAAAACGTATCTGATAATCTTTTTGATTGAACAATTAAAAATATTTTATTTATATTGTAGAAAAAAAACACTACTTACATTGGAAGTGTCACAGTATTAGGCAGCACCGCGCTAGTTGTTCAGATGCATTGTACATGTAGTTTTGTATCGCTGATCAAAGAACCGGTGGATTTGCATCCATTGTTTTAGCCATAGGTTTTTTATATTTGTCTAGTGTGTAGTTAGAAGTAAGATTGTAGAAATTATTGAAATTTGTACAGCGCCCTTGACGTGATTTTTCACAAAAACGGCGCTATACAAGTCATCCAATTATTATTATTATTACACAAAATAACTAGCGACTCTCAAACGAATATTTAAACAGAAAAATCAGAAAAACATAGGTCGTATCTGGGAATTGAACCTAAGAACTTAGCCTTGCGTATCTAGAATATGCTCTAACCACTGACATTTTATTCATTATCTAATCGCATAGTTTTAGTGGCTGCTATCTTTATGTATGATTGGAAGATTTTTCCCGAACTATACATAATATTGTTATATTCAAAAATTAAGAAAATGGTTACCATGGTAAAACAGTAATCTACTAATATTGATAAATAAATTGAGACATCTATTGACAAAATTAATTGCTGGTATTATTGAGCAAAACATCTGGATATATATAATTAAAACAAAAAGGCGACCATCGCAACTGGAAATCGAACCCAGGATCTCTGTTAAGCGCTTAACCATCATTACCTGATTTTTTACAAATAAAATAAACACATAATTTTTGATTTTTTTTTTTGGCTTATTAATTAACCTTTTTCTTCCGAAGTAATGATAAATAAAGTTGAAATAAAATTAATTTAATTGGAGCAAGCTCTTTTGCAGACCTAGGATTGGTTTTAAATTTAGGAATCAGTTAAACAATTTGATAAATTTCTTTAGAACAGACACGGGAGGAGAGTCACGTCGGGGTCACCAATATCGCTGGGTTATTGTGATCCTGCTTGTTGTTAAAAGATGCGGAAACTGTATTAGGATTCTTTTAAATAAATATATGTATTGTGCAAACAGATTAACTCTTACTTGCTGATAACACCAATGTTAAATGTTGTTATCAGAAAAGTTTGGAAACATGGAGGTTTTCATGCAGAAACTACGATGATGATACAAACGTCACTCGAGACAGAATGCATTTAATTTTTAAGACCGCGCCGTCAGGTTCGGCTACGCGGTCGAACGCGCACGCCTCTGTATGTTGCTACTGGATAAATAATATCAATATTTAAAATTAAGTTGCCAGTAGTTCTTACACAAGGTTTGTTCTTCCTGCATTTCAAATGGAAGACGTATCAAAGAACTGTTTTCATATTTACTTTTTTTAGTGAATACCGCAGAGAAACCCAGTTGCAACTATGACATCTCAATTTAGAATAGTTATTATGTTGTGATTTTAAATAGAGTATGCAAGGCAAGTAGACGAGGGAGAGGAACGTTAAGAAAAACCTGGCTCTTCGGATCTGGGTTCCAATCTGAAATAATCTACTCCGCGGGTGGGAGATCTCTCAATCTACGGCCCCTTCTGCGGTGGCATTGAATCAAAGTAAACTATATTTATGTAAATATTTTACATACATTTCATATTAATTCATCATTATTTAATAATATACGTACGATGATCTTGCCCTGTTAACTTACTCCGAAACACCAGTGAAAATATCATCACGTGATATTATGTAGAACGATAAATTACAAGGTCCCTACAGGCACGTTTAATGGGTACAGGGTGCTCATGACGTATCCTACAGACTATTTTTGAGCTAATTTGGAGTTTAATATGGCGTTTTGTTCTCCATTAATTATTTACAATTAAATAAAACACACGCATGATTCATGAGTAACCATCCACTGCACCCACCCCCCGGTAACCACCTTTAGAATTTTAAAATGTGAAAATTATTTTATAATTTTAATTGTTTTATTAAATTTTAACTGTCTGTTACTGTGTGACTACATAATATATACAAGAAGCCTTTGTGAACAATCAACTACATTTATTTATTATCTTTTAGTGATACTTAAAAAAACTCCTTTTCTGCTCTTTCTAATTATTTTGATAAAAAAAACTTTTTGCAAGTTATGCTTTAAAATGAATTAACTATTTTAGCCCTTGCATAACTAAATTCTTTCAAGAAAGGCTTACAAATACAATAATGGATTGAATCACCGATATAATATATGTAAAGTCATGTAATTCCTTGTATACTTTTAAAAAGAATCTCAAATTATTTTTGTTTGCCGAAGATTGCCAATTAATTTTTTCATCTTTGTCCTTCATAAATTAAAAGTATATTCTATTGTCTAAATCATTTTTTCATCTTTGTCGTGCTAAATTAATAGCATAATATATTAAATACATATATTTATTATTTTATCTTAGTCCTTCAAAATTCAAATCAACTATGGTCACCTTACTTTGTTTACATTGTAATGTGCCAAGGGCCTTTAGCTTACCCATTATCTGTGTAACAATATTGTTCTTTGATGTATCATTTTTATTTTACCTATATTATTTTGTGTTTTTTGAAGTATTATTTTGGTTTTTTGAAGTATTTATTTGGTTTTTACTTTTGTGTTATTTTTGTTACTTTAAGTAAATAATTGTGAACCTCAACACAGGCTTGTCCTAGTGAGGTTAAAAATTGTATTGTAAACTATAATACCTAAAATGTGAAGAAACAATAAATAAAATAAATAAATAAATAAAAATATTGTATTTTCATGCCTTTCTTGAAAGAAATTCATATTGCGTATCTTGGGGTGCAAAACAATGAATTCATCGTAAAACTTTAAAGCATAACCAGCGAAAAGTATTTTTCCCTAAAATAATTAAACTAGTGGATTTTGAATTCTTTAAAGTATCACCTTAATAATAAATATAAAAAAGCCACCGGAGATAAAAATTTCATGTAAATTTTCACACTAAATAATCTAAGGAATGTTGGTCGGGTACATCCTGAATCATCCTGTAGATATTTTCCCATTTACCCAATTTATTATGCAAAACATCGCATTATCTTGCTGTTTTCAGGGTGTCCTTAAAATTTATGAATATAAAAGTGATTGTTGATAATTTAATCTCTCTCTCATTCATGTGCAGTATTTTCTCTCAAAGTGGTGAATATATATACCCTTTTTTGCTGTGTTTGCATGAGAAAGTTACATTATATAAACATATAAAAACGGCTACATAAACCTCTCGATTTACAAGGAGATTATAAAAAAATAAGGTTAAATACATTTCACAATTAATCCAAATTTAAAAAGGACTCCATTATTTGAATATGTTTGTTGAACGGTGAAAATCATGGGGTTTTATAATTGTAGGATTCAGATCTATCGCATGTCAGCAAAAAAGCGCAAATACTTAAAAAGGCATAAAATCTGTTTGACAAGACACGCAATTTCCTTAAGTCAGTGGGACTATGGCATTCCCGATTCTGGTATGTTGTGGGTTACCTGGATATTTAGACCACATATGCCTAAAGCCATTTCATGTTTTCATTAACGAAAACTTCATGTTGTATCTTTGAATATCTTAATGTAGCTGCCCACATCTCTTATTATTAGGCAGGCATATTGAGATATTTTATAGATGTAATTTAAATTATCTAATATTACTATGTGATCCATTCTAATGTTTCCTTAAAACTATAAATATATTTACAAATATTTCCTTATGTATCATATTAAGAATGTTTAATTGGTAGAACCTACAGACAAGCTGCCATATGACAGCTTTGTGGGACTACCCTAAATTCGTATTAATGTTTTATCTACTAAATAAATAAATAAATAAAAATTCAATTTTTTTTTTTTAAAAGCAATGTTTTGTTAGCAAATTATATTGCGAAAACACCATTTTCGATTAATCTTTAATACCAATCTGTTTACATTATTAATACCAAAAAATATATTTTAGATTAACCAAAGCTTTTCCTATAGTTTTTGTAGAATTAAAATAAAACTCTTACTTACTTTATAAAAAAATATGAGCGCAAACTACTAAAAAAAAATCATTAGAAAAGTATGAACACACATAAATTTTAAAAAATGCTATTTTAGGGCAATAATTATTTATCTGTGACTGTTTCCCTTAATTTTTTTCTTTTGAATCATAAATAAATTCCACTTTACCATTTCTAGACTCTATGTCAAGCGATTTTTAAGCCAATTACCTATATTCGTGGTGATAAAAGGAACATTAAAAATATACACAATTTTGGCTTGTGTACTCCCTTTAAGCCAAGTCCCGGATAAGTCGAAAAATTTTAATCGAAATTCTACTGTACATAATACTCGAGTCCCAATTGAGTGGTTAATCGAAATGGAGATCGAGTTTTCCGGTGCGGTGGTTCGAGCTCGAGCCCGCCAGCGGCAAGCGAAGCAGGCAAAGCATTACCACGGAGATTTCAGGCGTGTGATTACACTTGATGTATTTTAAATCGGGTCCTTCTGTACTGAGGGTAGTTGGTTGAATTACATTCTTGATGCCGCATCGATTAAAATTTGCAGAATTTATTGGGGTTATTTAAAGGTTGTTTTAATTTGACCTTAATAAGAGTGCTCTCATTCCAATCAACGTAATTTAAACTAGCGCAGACACGTGAAAAATCTCGTGATATAATAATAGTAGGTTTTGTGAAGCTGAATGTTTTTATAATATTAGTACATTGAAAATAAATAGCTAGCTTTATAAATAATAGTCTATATGTTATTCTGATGTATGAGATATATTATTGTAAAGTTTCATTAAAATCCGTTCATTAAATTTTGATTTAAAGAGTAACAAACATACATACATCCATGCAAACTTTCGCGTTTATAATATTAGTAAGAAGTAAGATAGTAAGAAGATAGTAAGATTCAAAGGTTATGCTTCAAGTGAGGCCTGCGGACTACCAACATAACAATACGAACTACCAATACATATCAATTTTGAACGTTAAGTGTGCAAAATTTCATTAATAAGAATTCAATTTCATCCGTTATCACCTTTTTGACGAGTTACTTACAGAAGTTAGGACCCGTTAAAATTGACTGGTTTGGACGCCATCAACAGACTTTTAGTATACAAACTAGACTAGGTATTAACAAAGAAACGTACAGACATAAAATATTTTCTTCTAAGAGTAAAAAAAATCTTAAATCGGTCCAGTTATGGAGGAGACAAGTGGGGCATTCAAAACTTAAATTTTGACTATTTTATTCAGTTGTTGTAAGCCTGAGGTGCAGTTGGACTGTCACTGCTCATCGCCGTGGGCGGCCGTCGCTAGTTGCCAGCTGTCAGCTGATTGTTCTTCGTCTATGGTTAAACAAGCTTTTTGACCAATCAAGACATAGAAACCAGCTGGTTTTAGTTTGTTTTCAGTTGTATCGTCAGCGGAGCGCCTAACAGTGACTCAGTGAAAATTGCATCAGGAACATTGCCTTTCAAAAGAAGAAATTTTGCCTTTTTAAAAAAAATTACGACATCTATATAATATTAAAGTAAAGAAATACACATTTCAAATAAAGAATTATAAATTAATTTAATTATTTTGGTGCCTACTTTATCATTTGTCTTACAAATATTATATGGTTTTCTTGCCTACTTTTCAGTTCTAATTAAAAAAAAATAAAATTAAAGAACGAGAAAAAATGTGAGGTGACAATAATGTTTATAATACATTGATTTTAGCAATAGTAAGCAATTTTATTTAGGAACAACGTAAATCGAGTATTTTTTAAAACTTTTTTATGTTTGCATGCAGAATTTTTATACTTCTAAAAATTTATGTTTATTTTAATTTATAAAAATTGAAATTGTTTTTTATCACCTTTCATTAACAGTTTTTAGTTTTCAGATATGTTATATTTATTTGGATTTAACTAAAAAATATGGTTAAGGCCTGTTGCCCCCTTTAATACTGCAAATACACGTAAATGTATATTTTTATGTTGATTAAATGTGAAATAACATAATTTAATAAATTTTATTTGCGCTTGACCACAGCAGTCATCTAAAATAAAATTACTGTTAAATGATGAGTAAATCACTTTTTAATAACTTAATTAACAGCCTTTAACATTGGTTGAGGTATGTAACAACACTTGATTCAGATCATTTTCAAGGAAAGCCTGTTTTATAATTGCGACAATTCATTAAAACTGTATTATTTATGTTAATATATACAGAGACGCGATACCTAATTAATTTATATCAACTACAACACATATAATATGTCACTAACTATATGTTGAATAATTGTATATGTACAAGTATTTATTTTAATATGTATATACTTTGCCGCCTACGGAAGAACAACTTTTTGACATACGTCAGTTTCCTTCTGTCATTATACAGTAAAATTATAAATATGTATTAAGACACTGATAAAAAAAAAAAATTAAATATCCAAAGTGCATAATGCAGTGTGTGACGTCAGCGAATGTGACATAGTTATGTCACCCATAAACAAATGTAACAAATGGTACATACCCATAAACGCCCACATCTTGCAAATAAGAACGAAAAATTATGAAATCGGCAAATTTCATACAATACAATTGGCGAATTTGCAAAATTCGTTATAATTTTGTTATCACTATATAATTGATTACCTATTTATAACTTTGTACTTTCCTATAATTGTTCTACTTTATTTATAATTTAACTGTATTTATAACTATATGGCACGTATGGGATTGCACTATCCTCCCCACATTCTGGAATAAAACATGAAAAAAAAACATTATTGATGATTTTTATTAATATTTTTTGGATTGTCTCAAGTGGAAGTAGTGTAGATTTAAATGCACCCCCCCAAGCCACGATTCCATATCGTAGTACAGAATGTGCAAAATAGATATCCTTTAGAATTTTTAATGATACAGTATTTATAAGTCTAAAAAATATATAGATAAGTTTTCTCATTCTGTCTACTGTGGAGTTTATTTGACTTTTCCATTTGATGTTATTATCGATAATTATTCCAAGATATTTAATTTTTTCTTTACTACTAATGTGTATACAGTTTGAGTTGCAGGGTGTGATTCTAAGAAGGCAATTTCTTTCATGAATTTTTATGTTTACATTAAATTATAATTAATATTTATGTTTACATTAAATATAAGATTATTAAATAGAAAATATTATGTCATTTTGGAATACAGATTTATTGAAAATATTATGTCATTTTGGAATACAGATTTATTTATCAATTTAAAGGGTAAGAAAATAGTAGTACCGGGCATTTCAATAAAAAGAGGAATTTTCAAGGAGACTCGTTGAGTCCTCTTTGGTTTTGCTTAGCATTAAATCCTCTATCCAAAATGTTAATAAAAAGCAAGTTTGGAATAAAAATTAAGGGAAATACAGGAGAGAGTAGTACAATTTCACATCTATTATATATGGATGATATAAAATTATTTTCAAATTCTGAATCAAATTTAGAGAAAATGATTAAGGTAGTTAAAATTTTTTCAGATGATATTAAAATGACTTTTGGTCTAGATAAATGTAGAACGATCCATATAGAGAAAGGCAAAATTATAGATGGAGATGAGGGTATATTTAGAAATTTCAAAATTAAAAGTATGAAAGGGGATGAGGTTTATAAATACTTAGGATACCCGCAATCGAATAGATTAGATCATACTAGTATTAAAAATGATATTAGGATTAAATTTCAAACTAGGATAAGAAAAATTTTAAAATGCAATCTATCTGCTAAAAATTTAGTAAAGGCAATAAATAGTTGGGCAATACCTCTATTAACGTACTCATTTGGTATAATTAAATGGTCTAATACAGATTTAGATAGCTTAGAACGATTAATTAGAACTACGTTAACAAAGTTTAATTGTCATCATCCAAATTCAGCTATAGAACGAATTAATTTATCTAGAAATTTAGGAGGTAGAGGTATAGTCAAAATAACTTCTTTAAAACAAAATCAGGTAGAAATATGAAGAAATTTTATTCATAGAAAAGCTAATAGCTCAGAGCTGCATAAAATAATTTGCAAGGCAGACAGAAATATTTCACCTTTAAATTTATACGACGAGAATGCCAACATTTTTATAAATACCAACCAGGAATTATTAGATTCCTGGTCAAATAAAATTATTCACGCAAAACACTTCAATTATCTCAACCAAACGTATGTTGACAAACTTTCGTCAAACAAATGGTTGAGTATTGGAGAGTTGAGCGCAGAAATAGAAGGTTTTATGCTTGCTATTCAAGATAGAGCAATTAATACCAAAAATTATAGGAAGTATATAATCAAAGATCCAAATCAAATAGATGATTTATGTAGAAAATGTATGGCTTTTCCTATAACTATTTAACTATAGAACACATTATATCAGGATGTTCTATATTAGCGCCGTCTGAGTATACATTTAGGCACAATCAGGTTTTAAAAATAATTCACCAAAGTTTGGTAATTAAACATAACTTGATTGACTGTCATAATATAGTACCATATTATGAATACGAACCAAATTCATTTTTAGAAAATAATTTCTTTAAAATTTACTATGATAAAACTATACTAACAGACAGACCAATTGGTCATAATAGACCTGATATAGTTTTACATGACAAAATTAAAAAAATAACTTATATTATTGATGTAGCTATTCCAAATTCCTGTAATATTCAAAAATCTGTTTCTGAAAAAATAAGAAAGTGTACAGATTTAGGAAATGAAATTAAAAGAATTTGGCATTCTCAGACTATAAAAATATTACCTTTTGTTATTTCGGCTACTGGCATTATACCTAGCTCTCTTATTAAAAATTTAGGCATATTAGATTTGTCAAAGAATTTGTATATAGAAATGCAAAAATCAGTCATTTTAAATACATGTAGAATTACGAAAGATTTTTTAAATATTTATATTGAGGGATCAGTAGGATTTATCGGTCAAATTAGGAATTCCACAGAGCCGAACCCTCTGATATGAAAATATCTGGAGACGGTGAATTATATTCCCATTTAATAGTTTGGTAGATTAACGTGTTGTTCTTGTATTGTTTTGTATTAATTATACTTATATAATACACTTGCATAACGTGGATTTACTAGATGATCATTTATATGGAAAAGTGTATGAAAGGGTTTAGTTTTTCCTATGGGAAAAACTAAACCCGTTCCTGTAAATCTGGTGAATAAAAAAAATATTATAATTGCCTAAGGACGTTTAAACTATGACATTTCAATATTTCACGAATAAAATAATGACTTCTTTCAATTTGTTTCACTTTAACTCCACACAGGAATCACTCCACTCAGGGCCTGTGTCATCTTTGGGGATGATGTGTGGAGGGTCTTTTTTTATATTTTGTTATTATTGCGACCAAAGATATTAGAAATCCATTGTGACCAATGCCAACGGTTTGCACATGTTAGGCGCGCGATTGGCGACTTTCCCGACCATACGCCGGTGCCAAAGGCATCAATGACGCTGGTTTCTCGGAGCATCTTCGATTGTAATACCAGTAAATGTCTTAATAGGAGTATATACGAGACGACGTATGAATGTAAGCGAAGTAAGAAGTATGCCAAGAAAGAGATCTGTAGCGTCTTCCCTTGCGGAGAAATGAATCACTGCTGGTTTTAAAAATCATTAACTTTTGATTAACGCAAACTAGTATGTTTCTAACTATTTAAATATAAACATTAAGGGCCAGTTGTTTCGGAAAATTTCACGTATGAATTTGCTTCAAACCGTCATTCACCGAAAAATTGGTTGTTTCAACTTCCGTCAGAAGAAATTTCAACGAAAATACCATAGAAATGTAATGTGAAATTTTTAAAATGTGATCAGCCGAATTCGAAGCGTTCAATGGGAGGCGCATGCGCAGACGTATAAATTGTGATTCGGCGGGGAACACTGAGTAAAATTTTCAAATTTATCGAACGTTATTTTGAAGTTGAAACAAACCATTTCGTTTTTGAAATGAAGGATGATGTGATTGCGTGTCAAATTTGAAATAAAAATAATATTTTTATCTTTTGAAACATTTCTATGAAATTTCTTCTGACGGAAGTTGAAACAATCAAATTTTTCGGTGAATGACGATTTGAAAGAAATTCAAACGTGAAATTTTCCGAAACACTTGTTCCTAAGAATATAAACATTGCTTGTGATGACTTTAGCCATGTTTAGATCGAGATTTGAATAACCAGCTAAAATATCTGAATTACCAGGTGCTTCTCAACCTTCGTCTTCCGGAACTCATTCTTCTTCTCTCTCTTCATCCTCAGAGATATCCAAAATTATGAATGCAATAGCTCCACATTGCTCTGGACGGTTGTGACTCTTGTGCTGTATTCACAAAAAAGTATTTAAAAACAAAAATATATTACGTGAAAGTATAATATATCTCGTATGTATATTAAGGATTTATTTAATTGGAAATCAATTACGTGAATCAATTTCTATTGACTCATTATTTTTTAAGAGAGCAACTCTTGATTTGGAATGTTACAAAAAAATCTCGGGGACATTGTTTTTTGCGGCAGGTAAAATGAATTGATTTAAGAAATTTATTTATCAGTCAACAAGACCAGTTGTCAATCAAAAAAAAATACCAATCAAACAGGTTGTTCGCAAAATAATTTTTGGATTCATTGATCAAACGACTTAGGCATTATCATAATTTAAATTAAACTGGGTGGTCATTATAAATGTTTTCTTTATATTATGTCAATCATAATTGGATGTGGTAGGTATGGACAGCGGTCGGAAGGGTCGAGTTTGAAATCCAGTGTACTGATTTTCATACTAGCTTTTCAGAAAATTTTGCTAGCTGAAATGGTTTCTAAAGCCGTAAAAACTTAGTAATTTCAGTAAACTTAATGCTAATTCAAAGTAATTGATTATTTTCATCGTGATTTTTTTTATAAACTTATTTTGTTTTGACATTATTAAAAAATCATAAATACTTATAATCAAAATATACTGACAAGAAGTGCACGATATTTAATAATTTATCATCGTGCGTTTTGAGCATTTTTATTGTTTACTTGAATGTAGGTAAGTATATATTATTAAAGCAAGTTTTGAATTAAATAAATGGATACAATTTTTTTAATTTATAAAATATGATACGGAGAATAATCGATCTTTCTCATTGGAACCTCCATGTACAGTTACAAGCATTTTAAACTTTTATTCTCACCCGCTGGTCAATCTCTCTTAAGGAAGGTAAACAACACAGTAAGTTTTATTTTATAAGTATTTGCTTGCATTCTTCCCGCGTGTGAAATTCCTCTCTCAATTAATTGCTCAAGACTTCTAATGAGGGAAAAATGTACAATAATTCTCGTATGTTTAACGCAAAAGATTATGTAGTGCTGTTTTTTATCGTCCGATTCGTATCGCAGTAATAACACAGATAAATAATGCTTTATGAATATTGTATTTAAAGGCAAATACCTTTGATCCACTGATGTGCATCACAGACGTGCTTTGTTTTTTTAAATCCGATTCACAGTAAAAAGTAATTTTTTGTTGTATGTAATTTTTACACGGAAAGTTTTTGCATCACTGATAATTTTTTTTATTTATGTGAAATCGCACAAGAGTCCTAACTGCTCAAAACCGTCTGGAGACAGTTAGTACAGTCATTTTTGTAGTTTTACCATTTCGGGAGAGATAGAGCCGCAAAGATACGAGGTGGCAAATTTGATATGGATGATTGTTAAATAAGCTGCAAGATAAAATATCTAGTCTCTTTCTTACACTCTTGAGTAGGGTTACAAGATGAGAGGAATTTTTCTTACATCCGGAATTTTAGCTGCTGTCAGGAAAACAGAAAAATTTAGAAATGGTCAGGAATGATATTTAAAATAATTTAATTTTTAAAAATGTAAGAAAAAAAAATATAATAGAATTTTGGATGCAACCGAAATTAAAGGATTTTGGATTTCCTGGCAGAATCGAAACTAATGACAAAAAAACCTTGATTTTATAGGTGAAAAACCCCAAAAAAATCCCCGCCCCCCAGAATGGATGGCTTACACTGGGAATGGGTGTCTCATTTTTGTACCTTTTTTTCGGTGTCCCGGTTTGGGGGAAAAAATAAATGGTCACGTTATTAATAGCCCATCTATCTTATATTTCTCATCCATGCATATAATTCTGGCCACTAAGAAGAAATACGTCACAAAGAGATGATTTATCCGTCGCTCGCCACAGGCGAACTTTGGTGTTCTGAATTTATATTCACATTAAAAAACAATAATAATGGCTTTCGTACAGTCGCAAACGATTTTCGGGTGGTAGATACCGTCTTAAACGCCTATGAGCCGAATTTGGTGACCATATTTGAATATCCAGGTAATAGGGTATTTTCACAAACGACGGATTCTATTTGCAAATGTATGGAATATTAAAAGATCATTTTTCTGATTTCAATCATCCTACTAAAATTGTTTGTTTTTTATGTTTTCATACAAATTTATTGATATTAAAAACGATCAAAAACCGACAAAACCAAAACGGCCCGTGATTGGCACAGGCACCAAATACGCACGTCATAAAACAACAAAGTACTAAATTTGTCAGAAGCCGACCGACGCTCATGATGTCACACGATAGCCCGCCCCAAATTTTTGTTTTTGCGGTATTTCAAAAATGCGAAACTTACACTCGCTGTAGAAAATTTATTAGTCAACATAAAAATAAAATAAAAATGCCATAATAATTGTATTTTTTTGTTTATTTTTTCAAGTAATAAAAAACGTGGAAATACCCTATTTGACGGCCTCCGAAAAATGAAACCAAAACTAATATTATTGCTTCCAAAAATTGTGTTAGAAACAAAATTAATAAAAAGAAAGGGTAACTTTGCAATAAGCCGCAGTCAAAAGATCGCAAATAGCTTTTTATTTTTGTCAGTATTTGTTTAGGACCAAATTTGTCTACTGTCATATTATGATATTAATTTGGAAAACCGTGAAAATCATGCTGCATCCTGGACGCTATCCTTCAACATCTTGTATTTTCATAAGTTATATTATACTTTCCGACACCATGTATCGTTTTTTCTTTATTGTGGATGACTTATAACAAATCATGAGAACTGTTTCATAATAAAACCTTTTTATTCAGACTTTGACATAAGACATGTTTTAAAAAGAGAGACCACAGATAAAAATTGAATCATCGCTAGTGATGTGCAAACACACAAGAATAGTGATGTAAATTCTTCAAAGATCTTTTTATGCTTTTTATGAGTAAGCTTTGTTTGGTTTCATTGGTGCGCCGAATTGTTTATTAGAGTTGATATATCGATGCCAATGACAAATTAGCAATAGGACGTTATCGGATAATATAAATGAATATCTCTGCTGCACCTGATCCTAGCTGTGGTTTAGTATGCAACGGTACCCGGCGTGGCGATGTGGAAATCTCATGATCTATGCGGCCTGCTTTCTTCCGTTGGATTAGAATACAATGCAGAGATGACATGATGGACTAACATATTGTGTCGATGGTGGGAAATGAAGCACTGCACACTGTACGTATAGTGTAGGTACATCGTACAGTGGGTGTACTGGAGGGTGCAGAAGTTCATATCTGATAGTAAGGTGAAAACTGATTCCAAGAATTAAAGTTTCGAAATATTGCAGTCGGTAAATGTAAATATTCTATAATAGGTAACTATACATTATGTCAATCGAATAAATATTGAAAAAAATGTGATTTTTGTTTTTTTTTTCAATTGTTGTTTTTTTTATATTATCTCCACACAGGAGTCTTCAAGGAAAATAATTCCTTTAGGGCATATGTCGTCTTTGGGGAGGCTGTATTTTTCTAGGGAAAGAAAGTTCTGGGAAGGAAAAATGTGTGAGGGGTGGGTACAAGTCCGGAAGTTAATGTGACGGAGAAAAATGTTATTCTAAAATACGATCATTTTATTTCTTAAAAACGATTTAAAAAGGGACTGAAGTTCTTACGAACAAATTAACAGTGTTTCAATGTTTATTGGCGGGAAAATGTAAGAATATACATTGAAACCCTGTTAATTTGTTCGTAAGAACTACAGTCCCATTTTTAACCGTTTTTACGAATGAAATGTATTTTAGAATAACATTTTTCTCCGTGCAGGAGTGACGAACATGTGAATCACTAATAGTTTATTTTCTGCTATTGTAAATGTAATTATATGTAAGTTTGTTATTATTATTATAAAAATAAAAGATACACGAAAATTACATATATAAAAGAAGTAGGTAGGTACTATGAAAGTAGTTACAGAGCAGTGTGTATTGAATTTGTTACTGTTATAATAAAAAAAATGACATTAACAGATTGTTGTTAAACAGAACATAATGGCTGACGGTATTAATTTGTATATTATTGATGGTATTTTCATAGAAAGAAAACATGTAAAAATATTCGTGCAGTCGATAGTACTTGCTTTTTCCATGGGTGTCAATATCGTGTCGACAGTTTGGGAAAATAAGAAGCAATCTGCCATTCGACACGGAGAAGATTTGAATAAAGAATACATCTTTTTTATTGAATTTTGTAGAAATCCATCGTTAATTCTTTGAATTTTAAGACTTGCAACATTCACGGAAACAGCTTTATCTCGATAAATAACGTGAACTAAAACAAAGGCGATCTCCACATAGAGCTGTATACTTCTTGAATAAGAGTTGAAAATATAAAAACCGGAACTAAAAATGTTGTAGGCTGGCAACACCAATTTTACTGTAAAAATGACAGTAAAATGACAATGACACTGTTTTTGTTGAATACTGCAAGTCACATTTTAGAAGAAAAAAAAATTGTAAATATAAATAATTTCACCTTTTTTTTAATAATAACAATTCTAATTCCCTTTGTTTAAATATTTTCAAATACGGATACATTTTTTAAGCATGATTTTATTTTATTTACGTAGATATACAATATTGTAAGCTATCATAGTTTTTAATTTTTTTGCAGTTAATTCAAAAAGTACTATCAGGCGAATTGTCAAGGAGAGCGAAACAAATGGGTGTAAATTCGAAACTCAAAAATAAAAAAGGGTCACACTTCGAAAACAATAACGATAATTTTGACATCAGTGCTATTCGACATACGGTACATTTTTTAGGGTGATGATCTAAAGCCCAGGCAACGCTGGGTAGTTCAGCTAGTCTTACTTCTTACTAATATTATAAATGCGAAAGTTTGTATGGATGTATGTATGTTTGTTACTCTTTCAAGCAAAAACTACTGAATGGATTTTAATGAAACTTTACAATAATGTAGCTTATACATCAGAATAATATATAGGCTATAATTTATAATAAAGCTCGCTATTTTAAATATATTAAAAATTATAAAAATTGTTTAATTGTTTAATATAATGAGAATGACATTTTGCAGCACAATTCTATTTTAGAAAATATTTAAATAATTGAATTTATTTAAAGTAATCGCCTAATACTTTGAATCGAATCAAGAATTATAAATATTTTAAATAAATAGCTTAAGAATTTTGGTATAAACATGGATGGGACCTAGGAAAAGAATATAGGCTACTCGAAATATAATAATCCTGCGCAGACGAAGTCGCAGGCAGAAGCTAGTATTATATAAATGTGAGCAAATTCTAAACTGTTTTCTTTTTACTACAATACTGTTATTCTTTATTGTGTTAACACAAAATTGCAAAGAGATAATATACATAAATGCAATTCTAATTTTGAGATTAGTGGGTATCCATATTGCAATGAAAAAATATTTTTCCTGCTTTTGTGTTTTTATAAAATTGTAGCTTACACAGCTTTACGTTTCCTCCGTGTGTTATAATTTTAGTATTGCCATTTGAAGAACAGTGGCGCCCTCCTATGTTTTCTACTCTTATTTGACGAAGTATAAGCTCCTTGACTCTGAACATAAAGGGTCGATTTCACGAAAGGAACGAGGGGGAGAAGGAAAAGTGTATGAGGGATGGTTCGGTATCTGGAGTTCCACTTTGGGTGAACATTGTAGCATTGGTGTTGATTGTTGATTGACCGTCGAAGAAGAAATATTCAGAATCAAACCGAAGCTTAAAATAGGTTTTACTGAATTTAGAGACCAGATCTGAACATCCAATCACTTATCAACCATTAACTTCTCCTCTATATTCATTTATAATATAGAAATTAAAGCCCCAACATGGGAATGTCGTTTCCTAGAGTTATTGCGAAGATGCTTTCTTTATCGCCCTTATGGATTGTTGTTTGAACGTTGCTTTGAATAGCTTAAACCATGTTTAATGACCAGATCTTAAAAATCAGATAATTCCCATCGTATATATTTCCTACCTCCTCCCCCTTCCCAATTTCTTCAGCATCACAACATCACCTTATTTGGGGATGTCACAGTCCGTCAGGCTCCGGAAATTCTGGAGCAGTTATGCAGTATTTACGTAAAATAACTAAGAAAAAACGATAACATACAAAAAAATATACATTTATTTATTTTATTTATTTATTAATATAAATATTCATATACATTTAAAAAAATTAACTTACATCTTATATCTACAGATTCAACATTTTTTCATTCTTTTTTTCATTCATTTTTAACACATTTTTTCGTATATATTATTAAAAATATTTTTTTTCCGATAGCCAATTTTTCACTATATATTTTACCTTGTTCATAGAATTACATTGCTTTATATTGTCAGGCAATAAATTAAATATTTTCGGTATGTTGTATTCAAACGTTCTCTGTCCGTACATATTATTAAATTTCTGAACTATTAACCCGTCGTTGCGCGTGAATCTAGTACTACATTAATGTTCTAATTTCGTATAGCCTTAACAGGTAAGATTTTGGCACTCTGAAACAGCAACGGAGTATTATGTCTCTGTTTGAATATTTTAGGTACTACTAATAATTTTTCAATTCTTCATCAAAAGATGAAGAAACAGTTTTTTAAATATTGTTTTTGCGTATAAAATGACTAAAACATAACTACCGTGAAAAAATGCCCAATACAACATGATACCTTCGTAAAAACAGTTAAAAATATCAATACAATTGACATATTACGTAGGTTTTCAACAAATACTGTATAAAGTATCAAACGATATTTCATATAAAAACTGGGCCAATCGGTGGTCGCCCAAAAATGTCGCCAAGTTGAAACAAAAAAAACTGGACTTGTATACGTCTATCTAAGTCACTGAGCAGCGTCCTAGTGATGAAATAACTGTGAAGATGGTATGTACTCTCAGAATCGCCCGGGTGAAAGACAACAAATCAGAATCGAAACTTGTTAGTGTTTCAATTAAACTTAGCAGTGTTTGATGCCCAGATCAGAATGTATGGATAGTTCCCAGCCATCTGCTTTCTATCTTATTCCCCTCCTCACTCCTTTCAGCCTCACAAAATTCCCTTAAATGGGGCTGCCATAGTCTCACTAGCTCCGGAGAAAACCTCCATTACACAAACATCAAAAAATGCATTTTTATTGGAAATATTTTTTAGCTGCGTTATCTTAGTTGAAATTTTCACAGCGTAATTTATAAATTAACACATTTTTTTTCAGGATTTTCCACTAGGAGCTGGATAAATCGTAGATATTTTTCTAAAAGCCAACACATGATAGAGATATATTTAAATTCTTCAGAATATAAAAAAAGTCTATGTAAAAAGTGCATATTTCTGTTTCATAAGACTATTATCTGAAACCAGCTGTTCTAGAGTCCACGGCCCGGGCTTTGGGCAAAGTTTTCCGGAATCACATGCAGACCTTCCTCTCGTTGAGAAGGTCAAGTTTGCAAAAATTTCATCAATATCGGAATAGAACTGTAGATTAGTATAAAAATCGTATATATATTCTGCCCACCCGGTTTCCGCCCGCCTGTCATAGACAATCTTCTTTATTATGCAGAGAAGATAGATAGAAGAGAAATACAGAAAAACCTAGATTTTTAAACTTAATTAATACATTTTTAAAATACCTACACATATTTGCAAGCAACATCTTCCGCTTAGTGTGGTGGTAGTAGGAGATTTTCAAATGTTGTTGGATTATTCGTAACTCGGGAATGTTTGTCTTTCTTTTTTTTAAATTAAAAAAAAATTAAATTTGAAATTAAACATGGAATGAATTTATGCCGCGGGGAAAGTGGAAATGAACTCACTTGACATCCGATCAAGCTGAAACTCGGCTTACAGACTCACGTTAACAATATATGATGGACATATATGCATTTTTCTGAAGTTAAAATAAATTGAAGCACTTTAATACACACAAAAAATTTCGGTTTTAAAAAATCGGAATTTAGCAAGGTTGGTAACGCAGATGATTTTGATCAATGGGAAGAAAGGTTCAAACCTCAGTCGAACCATTTTTTAGAGTTTTAAAAGATATTTGATTATAGTAAAAAAAAATGTTTTTTTTACATGTTTTAATAAAGAGTCATCCCTTATCTGCATCCTTAACAAATCCACGATAGTTGTTGCTTGTTGCTCGCCAATTGGCCCGAACTCCGCCCAGTGAAAAGATATTTGATAACAAGTTTCGATGCCTACTATTATTATTATTAAAACTAAAAAACACCGTTCAGAATAACGGACATAACAAAAAATTTATATCATCGTGGAATTTGGAATTACACAAGTGAAATATTTACTCTGTGGACAAAGATTTAGGCTTTGGATAAAAAAAAAATTGTATTACGGTTTTTGAATGATCACTTTAAATTAGTAAAGAGTTTATAGAGCCATTGACTTTTATTCGTTTTTCTGGAAATTCATAAAAACTTTTAGTAATTTAAAGATGAGTTTTTTTTATTCATAAGAACAGTAGAATGGTACGGGCAACAAAAATTAGACAAATCTTATGATAAATGTGTATTACTATTCGGAATTGTGATTTTTGCATACATTTTGGATAATTTGTTGATGGCAAAGGCAAATTAACCGCCGCCCCGTAAATTATTTATTGGATGCCCCAAGACATTACGTTTGTTGACATAGCAGGAGTGCCCGGGTTCATGGTGTGATGTTTGTCCAGATCTAGGCAGCAAATGCGTTTGCCCGTCTAATATCGTGCTAGGCCGGATCGGGAGAGAGAAACTGGTTGAGGGAGACCTAACCTAGACCTCTCCAACCAGACTCTCTTGACCCATGGCCTTGCACCGCAGTGGAGGGGATGGATTCGTTTAAATTTATGTTCCCTCAAAAACATTACAAATGACGCTAGTCCCTTTGACACATTGACCCCAAGATTCCTACTTACCTCTCATACCTTTTCCTTCTCAGAACTTCATATCCTACCTTTCAATAAAAAATACACTCCACACAACATCCCCAAAGATGACATAGGCCCTGAGGTATTTTTTTTCCTCTGAACCTTGACATGACACCTATCTGTATCAAATTGTAAGAAAGAAAATAATCATCTTACAGCAAAAAAAAAACATAATATAATGTTATTTCCACATGCCGATCGATATGAAAGAGCGTCGTGTGAAACGCTGACCAGCCTGTATGTACCCTATGTAGCTATCTTCAACCTTCACTTCATAACTGAACAATGCAAAACACATTATTGAAATTATCTAGGTCCAAAAAAAACTCAATTTCATAAGATTGATTTTAAATGCGTCCAATAACATTGATCTGTCTACCTTGCTTGCTATTACAAACACTGTATGAGTCAGTGAATTAGAAATACTAAAAAAAAATACCAAATTTTAAGCACAACATATCGGAGAGAGAGTCTATTGGGAACAACCTAATGACTGTATTGTGTCTTTAATTTTTTCAATTCCAACGGAGTTTCACAATACGTAGAAAATTTATCGACAGAACGAGGTTAAGAAGAAACTCAATCGCGACAATGACTGGCTTTGTACAGAGAAGACGAAAATAGAATACAAAAAATAAACAAAACATGGATAACTAAACATGTCGAACTGTTAAAAAATAAATTATTTTGACAGAATTTTTTTTTCTTTATTTCTCCCCATTATTTAAACATATGTTTTTGAGTGTTTTACCAGAGAATACCGGAAATTAGTTATTTTAAAATCAAATTCTAGACGTATTGACTCTTTTTTACAAAAAAAAAAAACATAAATTGATTTTGAAAGATTTTAAACTGACTATTTTATCTGGTACACGCAGTTTTAAATCTTTATAAAACTAAGGGTATTTTTAATATACTAAGGTTATACCGTTGGTCCTTGGCAGATTTGTTCAATTTTCAGACGATAGATTCTATTAAACAACATTAATTTCAAATCATGTAATCATACAACAAAATAAATCAATTTATAATCTAGTCAACACAGTTTTCGAAATTTAAATTTTAGACAAATTAAAATCATTAAAAAATAAATCCGAGAACGTGTTTTGTGTCCAAAATACCTCAGTTTTTCTATTTATTTAAGGTCTTACAAACTAAAATATTACATTTTTTTTACACACTTATTTTGTTATATTGACAAATTATAATTTATTTTGATCAAAAATTAATTTTAAGAAGTATATAATTTTTATTCATTTACCATCTCCCGTTCGCATTTTTATGGCAGTTCGAGACATAAATTCTCCCGATTCATTAGCCGCCGAGATGCGGCCGTGTGAGGTTGTATTTTCGCGCTGCTCATTTTGACAACATTTTACAATAAATTTAAAACTAATACCGTTTAACTTCATGGTTGTAAAAACATCCGCGTGCAGCGCTGTTAACAAAAACGGAATAATGGATTGCTGGATATTACCTCTTAAAATACTATTTTACTAAATGTGAAACCGCACTAGAGTTCCAACTGCTCCCAACCATCTGGAGCCATATATCTATATAAAATTGATATCCCCAATTAGGGTATGTTGTGTCGCTAAAGGTAGCGGGAGGGGAAGAAGATGGGGAGAGTAAGGTGGGGATGTACCTGACTATTTAGATCTTGTCACCAAACACGGCCAAAGCCATTTCAAGCAACGTTAAAAACCGAAAATATATCTATATATTATTTTAAATGAGTAAATTATAAAATAAAACTAATTAATCAAATAAAAATCTACTTGTGCAGATCGTCATTTGAAATCTTAAATTTTGGATGATTTTTTTTTAATAGTTTCAAGTAAAAGTATACCTACTGTTAGTTTTAAAGTTATGGTACTATGGTGGTAAAAAGGTGAAACATGAAGGTTAATGTACAAAGAGTTTATCAATATCCAATCCGTATTGACAAAACGTTTGAAATAGCTTTAGGATACAATGCATAATAAAATGTATTTTGATATTTTTAATGTCTGTTAAATGAGTGTTTTTAGGTCAAGACGTGAAATTTTTACGCGTTGTTATTTTCTGTTTCAAGAAATGATTGCAAAATTGAATTATTTTAATAATCAAAGTATCTCATTACAAAACATCACGCGACTACAATAATCAAGCGATGTTTCGAATTAATCGATCGAATACACGCGATGTCTTTGACGATGATTACGATCTGGTTGCTAATTTAGGTTATTTTTACCCGAACAGTTACGGAAAGAGCCGATGATATCCGATCGACAGCTGGACACCTTCAGTGTCAAGTTATCTTGCTTTAGACTTACACAGATCACCCATTAGAACGTGCCTTTGGTCCAGTTAAAAATTCATTATAAGCCACGCGATAACTTAAGAGCGATTGATCAGCGGCTGAGAATAAAAGTTTTAAAATGCTGGCTTGCTGTACAGTACCAATGAGAAAGAGCGATTATTCCCCGTATCAAATTTTTTAAATACAAATTTTATAGCGATTTATTTCATTCAAAACTTGCTTTAATATATACCTACATTCAAGTAAGCAATAAAAATACTCAAAACGCACGATGATAAATTTTTAAATATCGTGTACTTCTTGTAAGTATTTTTTGATCATAAGTATTTATGATTTTTCAATACAAGTGTGTAAACAAAATAAGTGTGTAAAATTTTTTTTTAATATTTTAGATTGTAAGACCCTAAATAAATAGAAAAAACTGAGATATTTTTGTCAAAAAAACAAGTTCTCGGATTTATTATTTAATGTTTTTAATTTAACTAAATTTAAAATTCTGAAAACTGTGTTGACTAGGTAGATTATGTATTGATTTATTTTGTTGTATGATTAAATGATTTGAAATTTGTGTTGTTTAATAGAATCTATCGTTTGAAAATTGAACAAATCGGCAAACGACCAACGGTATAACCTTAGTATATTAAAAATACACATAGTTTTTTAAAGATTTAAAACTACGTGTACCAGATAAAATAACAATCTTTCAAAAAAAAAGAGTTAATATGTCTAGATTTTGATTTAAAAATTAAGTATTTCCGGTATTCTCTGGTAATACCATCTTAATGAAAGTAACTTTATTGGAAATTCCCGAATTATCAAGTAATCCCAGTCACTGGAATTGAAGAATATTACTTCTTAACTTTTCATTAAATCAAAAGAAATCTTTTCGTATACACCACTTAAATACAGCGCCGGTTCTACGAAATCTGGCGCCCTGTGCAAGAAGTACCGATGGCGCCCCCCCCCCAATTTTTTTTTTAAAATTAGATAAAAAATTTATATACATATACAGATATACATATCTATAAAATAAAATAATAATTTTATGCAATACGTTCAAAATAAATTAATATCCCGCCAACAAGAATCAAGAGTAACTTTTCTAAGTTACCAGGCAATATCTATGACACTGGACAAAATAAGAACATCATAACAAAATATAATAACAGGAGGCAGTTTAAGTTCAGAAATAATAATATTCCGATCAGTTTGTTTAATTGGATTCCTTTTTATCTTTAAATGCATGAATATAAATCGAATTATAACCTAAAATACCAGCTGTATGGTGCCAAATCGCGCGCGAACATAAAATAACGCCAACGAACAACGAAGGAATAAATTGACGAAGGGTTTCCTTCGCGAGCAGCGATCAATGAACCAATCACAATGTTTGTTGAATTTCGAAGGATACAATGGTCGTAAGAGACAAGAAGGAAAAATAGGTCTTACGTTCGTATGAAATATATCGTATTTGGAAAAAAATTCCTTGACGTAAGTCAAATCCGTATTTCGTTAAATTTTAACCATCGATGCGCGCGCATTAGGTTCACGCATATGGAAAGTGAGTGTTGCCAGCGCATACTAATAATTCCGTATTACGAGTAATTTTCAAACGATTCGGGGAATATTTTAATTAAATTTTAAAACAATATTTATTTTATCACGGCGCCCCTTCGAAGTTGGCGCCAGGTTTTTTGCACGTTTTTGAACGTATGGCAGATCCGGCGCTTCTTAAATAATCACAATTATCAAATATTGATTATATATAAGACATAAGTGGTGTATACGAAGTGATTTATTTTCATTTAATAAAGAATATTTCATTAACAAAACAGTAAAAACGAAACCACAGCCTTCAAAGCACAAAGATACATTTTACAAATTAATTCAAAGCAAACATGGAATGTGTGACATTCTATTTAAGTTATATTATTCCCTAGACGCTACAGCGAGTTATTCAAATATACACCTATAAATATTCCTCTAAAGATTCATCTCGCTATGATTATGCATATTATTTAAGAGCCGGGTACATAACTGTACCGTGGAAATCTGCGATGGCGGATTTGCACTGTGTAACTGTGTAGTTATAATGTATTCAGAGGATAAAGGTAACGACTTGCGCATCCTTTTAACAGGTCTCCGTAGCGCATAAATCACAAACAGTGGTAGGTCGAGTACGGACCTTCTGCATAATTGAGGATTCTTTATTACCAGTCTGATTGTATCAAGAGTGGCGACAATGAACAGAAGTGGCTTGGGAAATAAAACAGGTAACCGGATAAAACAGAAAATTATAAGAATTAATCAGGTTAGGATAATTTAGTTTAGAAGTTAGATTATGTTAGGAATAATATTAGGTTAGGAGTAGGGTTAGTTTAAGACTTAAGTTAGGTTAGGTGTTAGGTTAGCTCAGGCGTTAGAATAGTTAGACAAATAAATCGCAATAGATTAGGAGTAATGGTTAGGAATTCTGTTAGGTGATGTGTTAGGTTATGAGTTAGGTTATGTGTTAGTTTAGGTTAGAAGTTAGAAAAGCATAGGAGTTAAATTAGGTTAGGAGTTAGGTTAGGTGTTAGTTTAGGTTAGAAGTTAGAAAAGCATAGGAGTTAAATTAGGTTAGGAGTTGGGTTATTTGAGGTTAGGTTTTAGGAGTCCGTTTAGGTGTCAGGTTAGGAGTTAGATTGGGTTAGGAGTTATGTTAGGTTAGGAGTTAGATTAGGTGTTGGGTAAGCTTGGGAGTTTGGTTAAGTTAGGAGTTAGAATAGGATAGAAGTTAGGTTACGTTAGGAGTTAGAATAGGATAGAAGTTAGGTTACGTTAGGAGTTAGAATAGGATAGAAGTTAGGTTACGTTAGGAGTTAGAATAGGATAGAAGTTAAGTTACGTTAGGAGTTAGAATAGGATAGAAGTTAGGTTACGTTAGGAGTTAGATTAGGAAAGGAGTTAGGTTAGGAACGTTGTTTGTTTATTATTTTTCTTCACTTTTTTACATTGGTCTGCCTGTAAATCAATCATATAATTAATAAGTCCGGTCCTGCCTGATCATATCTGCCGTATGGTCTCACAGACTCAGACAGAGTTGATCTCGTGTGCCGGAATGATGCATGCCCTACATGAGAGTCGTGACTATTGTCTGAGAGCTGGATCCTGCTAATGCCAACTGCCAACTGCCTACCAACACAGCCTTTAATTGTCCAAGGTAATTAATTCTAGACTGCGTGCTCGCTGGCGTTATTACTACTACTTCTAATAAAGGTTCTATGCGCGCTTTACTTATCCAATGTGAGGGTAATTTAATGGGAAGCGACCATTTGTAATCGCAACCGAAATATTCGAATATTTAGGAATATAACACCTAACCTATTTTAACTCCTAATCTAACACCTAACCTAAATCCTATCCTAACTTCTAACCGAATACTTAACCCAATCTAACTCCTAAACTAACTTCTAACTGAATACTAAACCTAAACTATCCTAACCTAATCTAACTCCTAACCTAACATCTAATCTAACTCCTAATTTAACACCTCAACTAACTCCTATCCTAACTTCTAACCGAATACTTAACCCAATCTAACTCCTAAACTAACTTCTAACTGAATACTAAACCTAAACTATCCTAACCTAATCTAACTCCTAACTTCTAAATGAATACCAAACCTAAACTAAGCTAACTCCTAACCTAATCTAACTTTTAATCTCACACCTAGCCCCTTAAACATTTGTAATTAAAACATATATTTACATTTTTCCAGATGGTCCAGACAACGCATCACACGCTTTTCCAAATAGCACCCAAGGTTTTTCGCATTTTTGACCATTTCGCAATGTTTCCAATGAGCTATAATATATATTTTTTCATAAAAACAAATTGGTACTTATTTAACTAAATACAATTATTTTTCTAATTACATTTTAATTTCAAACATGAATAATGTGGTCAAAAACCACATTTTTACTCCAAACGTAGAAAGAATTGAATTAATGAAATGAGATATGACATGAAGCGTATCGACTATCGCCAAGCTATGATCAAACTGCTCATACCAACAAAGTGCTAAACCTATGAAAGTTATGCTTTTGTTGTAAGGTACAAAGTCGAGGCGCGTGTGTGGATGCGATTAATGTTTAATGGTATGTTTCATACCTAGATCATGGCCCATCTCCATCGTTTCTATTATCTGTGGTTTCACGTGCCGTTTACAAGAATGGGGAAGAAACTACAATGGAGCTATTAGCGATACGTCTTCAGTATGGGTTCGTCTTATAATCAAAGTGGGGGGACAAAGACTTTTACATATAACAAAGATGACTCATATTGCAAGCCTTGAGGTACACCTGGATATGTTGAAAGAGAAGTAAGAGAGTAATCATTGAAAGCAAACGGTAAAAATGAAGGTTTTTTTCTATCAAATGTATTTTGTTATATGCATTTTTGGTGTTATCACATCTATAACACCACCACAGTACAAAATGTTTATGTGAATTCAGTTAAAGGAAAAAATGCTATTAATGACCTTTTTTGATTCCGGTATGAGTACCTATCGCCACTCCGGAAAACATTTATGGGATAAACAACACCCCTGCCATATGGTTCACTACGGGTGACATAGTAGGGGTGCCCGGGTTCATTGGGAGAGGCTTGTCCGGGTCTTAGCGTCAGATACATCTGTCCACCGACTGCGTGACAGGCCGGATTGGAGAGACTGGTTGAGGGAGACCATTTGACCTCTCCAGCAAGGCTCTTTTGGAACACCGCCTTGCACCGCAGTGAGTCAGTCACCCCCGTATTCCTACACATATCCTAATACCGTTTTCATTCCAAGAAATCCCTTTCCTTCCCCAAATATGACATAGGCCCTCAGGGGAATTATTTCACTCAAGGCCTCCTGTGCGGAGGTAATGTAAAAAGAAATAAAACGATTAAGAATCTATAACATTTAAAAATGCATCCATTTGAGCTTTAAAACAAGGTTACACACAAACTGTTGGGGACAGAAATAGGTCCCGCAAAGCGGAAGGAAGTGGATAAGAGAGGAATTGTCGACTTACCGCTTTTCTTCCTTCGCTTTCAATTTTCCGCTCGTTCTCACTTAAAAAGAGCTCATTAGCACACGATAGAACTTGCTTTCCATAAGCACTTTCGGACACGGTCGAAATACCAGCTCCGTATTCAACACTGCGATGCTGACAGGAAGAAGTGCTAATTTGAACTAACTATTAGTGTGACAATTTTATTGCATTCGGTCGACAATAAAGGTAAGGAAACAAAAGGATTTTGTGGGTAGAATTATTTTCGGAAAAGGTACATTAGGAAGAATGCAAGGCACCAACACAAACAGTAATAAATAAATCGCATCGTAAAATCATGTATTATAAGTCTTATTATAAAACACCGTATATCTCTATTAGATCTCTGATACCAGAGATAAAATCGGACATCGAACAATATATCAAATTGCATTCTAACAAAGTACTACAATGTACAACATAATACCGATCTTCAAGATTGTCGATGCATTACAATCGAAACTTTAATTGCATTTAAAATGCATCTCATTATTGCGTACAATCAGTAGTTTAGAGCTTGACGATTTTAACTTTGCAGGTGGCTCAGAGAAGAATGAATGAAAATCAAACTGTCAAAATATTTTAAGTTGAGTTTCTTCAAAGTTTTTGTTGTTTTCTTTTTTATGATATAAAGCAACTTAAATGTCAAAACATTTTAAAAATCATTGTTTTGCAAGATGTCATTCTTAAATTTTGACATTTTCTATTAAAAAAAATTATTATTTTTAATTTATTGAAAATTAATAGCCAGATTTATAAATTATAGCCTATATGTTATTCCGATGTAAGAGCTTTATTATTGAAAAGTTTCATTAAAATCCATTCAGCAAATTTTGCGTGAAAGAGTAACAAACACACATACATCCATACAAACTTTCACGTTTATAATATTATAGTAAGATAAGATTAAGAAAATTACATAGTCAAGTGTGTCGATCAGCAATTTTTTTTAATTCATCTCATTTATGCGTGCAATCAGTTGAATTAATATGTACATATTATTTCATATATCATCCGTCGATAGTGCCATATCTTATTTTTTAATTGTGAATGGAGATGTTTTGAATCTTTAAGGTAATGTTTAATGGCTTGTTCGCTTCCTACCGTTTCGTTCTTGATTACATTGAAATTTATTTCAGTCGTGATGGAAATGGTTTCCGTTATTTAATTAGCGATGAATTATTGATATCATAATTATCATCGGGCGCCGTCTGTAAGCGCGTAGTGAAAACTGCAGCTTCGAGACATATATTTTTTCGCTTTTATCGAGTAAAGAACAATATCAGAATACAATATCGTCATTGCATTGTGACGATTTTGACGAAAATGGGTTAAATATATATTTTTTTTAATTTTTTTATTTGAAATACTTAGGTACATATATTTACAAAAGAAAATCACAAGTCTTAAAAGCTAATTACAATAAAATAGTTTGTTAACGAATCTACCCAATTCAATAAAGAAAACATTTCTCATGTTTGAATTGGGGAGTAGTGTCATTAAAAAGGTAAGAGAAAAAATAAAAAAGAAGAAAAAATTTGAGGTAAGAAAATACATAAACTTATATAGGATGTTAACAAATATACATTGATAGTGGAATTGAGTATCATATCAGCTAGTAAGTTGGATATACAGAAATAGATAAGTTAAAGTAAGAATATAGATGTAGTGAAATAAAATGATATTATTACATTTCAATTTATAGGTAGGTATTATATATAATTAACAAAGGTGTTAGGTACATGGATTTGATTCTAGCAGTTGAGTAGAGGAAATATAGTTATTTTGTTCTTTTTTTTCTCCATCCTATACAATATGAGCCATGTAAAAATATCAAATATTTAAGGCGATAGAAAATAAACCATGTAAGGACAATCACAATAGTACACAATAAAAAATAAAAACAAGTCATATCCTCACAACATACCACTACACAATTTAATTTCCTTGGTATGTACATAATATTGACATCATTTTGTAATGCCTAGCTGTCAAATATAAATAAATTTAAATTATATATTTTGACATTATTATGGTATTTAAAATTACGACGAAAACTGTATATATAATATGAAGCATGTGAAAAAAAATGTGCATAGAATATGAAGCTTGTGAGAAAAACGCATTAAAATTCAATTGTCTGGCATAAAATAATTAATGTTTGCCATAAATATATTCTTATAATGAAAGAAATATATATTTCGTACTTTGTCAATAAATAGAATTGTTATTTTCCGTTTCGTTATTTTTTTTAACAGTTTTGATCGATTATCTCAGAATGTACTCAGTGTCACATGATTAATATTCTATATGCAACGGCAATATGTTGCGAAACTGTTCTTCATGGTAGAAAAAGACGGGGACGCCCGAAGAAGATATGGCATGATCAAATACTAGAGTCGGATCATGTCAATAGTCAGAATAACAGAAAATAATGTATGAATGGTAATAAAGCAAGGAATTTGTGCTGAGACTGAGTTGTTTGGCGTATCATCCTCTCTGCATAACCCAGTGGAGAAATGCTGTGACAGTTACTTACTAATTTCCGGCTTTCTACTTGTATATACTTTCATGTTATTAAAAACCGTTTTTTTCCTGAAATCATTGATTGCATATTGACAATCAATTATTTCGATAGTTTGATCTTAATCACTTACATTGGCTAATCTATTTTTAGAAATTCAACACAAAGTCATCACGAGAGATAAAAGACTTTAAAAAAATAGGGAAATCACGTGCTGAGAAGTGCTATATAATTTAGTAGGTTAACCGGTTGGTTGCGAGTGCTAGTCTCGGGTTCAACACCCGGCCCGCCCCGCTACAAGTGTAGTGGAACGACTAAGCCGACTGTGGTAGTGTACCCCAAAATACCAAATAAGCGTAATTAGTGATGCAGTTCGTTAGCGTAACTAAAAACGGGGAGATAGGGGTGTGTTAGATTCTGAGGTAAAGAATAAAACATGTTTTTAATAATTTTTTGCAGGTTTTATTGCAATGGTTTTAAATCACCAAACATAGTACCTTTTTTATGTGAATCCTACACAAAAGTCCAAACTGCTCCCAGTCGTCTGGAGCGAGTAAAACTACAACAACTCTAATAGCTGCACGATCGAGGCCGACCTGATGATAGCCAACTCCAGTAGGAGAGGGAACAAGAACAAGGGTTTTTCCACTTTCATGTGGATGTTATACTATGTATGTGTAACAATGTAAAACTTCTTTTTTTTCAAACAAAGTAGAGAGAGAAAGCATTTGGGAGAGGGAGACTGGTTGGTGGAGGAGTAGGAAGAGGGGTAGGGGGAGGGGTAAAGGAAGGGTGGGGATTACATAGGAAGAAAGGGAACAGCTTTAAAATCGGACTGTTTTTACCGTTCCATAAACCAGTCTATGATATTCTCTCCCTCTCCCATGTGCTTTCTCTCTCTACTTTGTTTACCTAATATTTTTTCTCTGTATTATGATTTAGTTTATATATTATTGTCCCGATGAAGGTTGAGTTCGATGAAAAATGAATCAAAATAAAGTGGTTTAATGGAAAGACTTTGTTTTATTTGGCATAATGTCCAGCCACAAAGTGTTTGCTTCCATCGATAACATATGTATGTTATGTTATAATTTAAATTTCCCCTTTACACACGAGTGGTTAAATTCTCGTTAAAGTACATATGTTTTATTTCGAATTTTGAAAAACTATATTATACGTAAATATATACACTTATAGGTATAATAAAAATCAATACATTTTTATTTTAAATAAAGCAGGTACAAAATATTTTATTTGAATATCGTTCGTGGGTAGACGACACACCCTGGACAGGCCACCATCCGCAGAGTATGTAGCTATGAATAGCTTTAGCTTTATTTCATTTCCTTTTCTAAATAGCCAGTTACTTCCTAACCCTATATTCCAACTCCCCACTCTCCACCACACTTTTGTGAGCCTCACAACATTTCCGACAGTGAATATACCTTGATTCTACTGACTTAGGGCAGTCGGGCCTCTTATACAATATCTCATTAAAAATAACTGTGTAGTTTAAAACATTAGAATTAATGCGCTCTTTGTTTATGAATTCTTAATAAATAAATTAATTAAATATTCATTTTCTAGTATGTTTGAAAGACGTTTTACATCAACTGCATAAATTGTATTTACATGCAATTGCACTTAACACGTCTGTGAATAAATCCATTGATTAAATTATATTATAACAGCACAATCTTCGTATATAATAATAAAATATAAATTTGTTAAACATTCATTATTTGATTTAAATATATATTTTAATACAAAAATGGCAGTCGGCGTGACCAGGACCTTACCCGAAATCTAATCCAACGACAAAGCTATCACACCAAACGTCGTAGCTGTATTTTTTTCCATAACGCAACTACTAAGTATTATTTAAGGAAGTATGTAGATATAAGTGTGTTAGTCTTAAACAAATAATGTTCTTTAACGTTTTCATTTTTATCTAAGAAGTTTTTAACAATTTATCACTAACTTGCTTTAGAAACAAACTCCGATACAATATATCTACATACACCAAACAAGACAGAAAGAAAACATCAGACTAAATAATTACTAAAAAAACTATTGACATATTATTAATAAATAAAAACTTTTGACAGAAGGATGAATCAATCGAAAATTGGCTCTAGTTGTCGGAGAATGAAAAAAAAATGCTCAGAGATGCTAGTCGCATAAATGTATCCATTCTGGAAGAGCTGGCATATACAATAGATAACGTTGCCGACAATGCATTTTAAAGCCTGGATTACATTGAGCGAGTTTACAAGCTACTAGCCGGCGAATTCACTATCTGCTAGTAAACTCGCAAAATATAATCATATATACTAGCTAACTAGCAGATTATGAACAATACGAAGTTTACTAGTAGCTTGTAAACTTGCTCAATGTAATCGAGGCTTAAGATACTTTGGACACATTGCTTGCCAAACTGAGGAGTCCAGCTTGGAGAGACTTATGGTCGAAGTGGAAGGCAGAAAAAGCAGAGGGAGGTCATCAATGCGATGGAGAGACCAAATATTACTGGCGTCCCTTATCTTGGTGTCCACAACTCTCTCAGCACTGCCGTGGAGCCTTGTCCATCATAGAAATTGTAGTAGGGGTCCCGATTCTCAGCAATAAGGAACCGACTTAAGAAGAAGTCACGGTATGGTTTCAAATATAATATTTTGGCTGGTCGATTTAATCGTAAGTTTCAAGTAACCCCACCAACACAATTCGCCCATCTCTCCTCACAGTATTAAATATCTCAGTTCAAATTCTTCAGTATGAACACTGTAAATACCGTTCACGTACACCATTCCTACCACCGACATAACGCGCGTTCATCCAACCATAACCCTTCCCTCTTTCTTAACATAGAATTCATAAACCATTACCAATAACTACTTCTTCGTATCAAATAGCTCAAATGCGGGTTTTGAAATATAGCACACACGAAAATCTAAACTAGTAAAAGATAATCAGTAAAGGTTTCGATAAAAAAAAGCTCTTTAACGATATTAACAGCTATTTAACCGTAATCGGGGTATAAGTTCTATTGTGGCAAGATATAGATTAGTAGAAACCATGGTGATTCGCATAATAACTATTTACAGCGGTGCCCTGTTTTTACGTCTACACGGAGAAAAATGTTATTCTAAAATACGATCATTTTATTCGTAAAAACGGGACTGAAGTTCTTACGAACAAATTAACAGTGTTTCAATGTTTATTGGCAGGAAAATGTAAGAATAATTTGTTGGTATACGTACGAAATTACGTATACCAACAAATTATTCTTCCATGTTCCCGCCAATAAAAATTGAAACCATGTTAATTTGTTCGTAAGAACTTCAGTCCCGTTTTTAAGAATAAAATTATCTATTTTAGAATAACATTTTTCTCCGTGTATTAATTGTACATATGTGAAATGGAAACTCTTCTTCCATCCACAAGCAATTGGTTTTCATGGAAGACCAGTATAAATTAACATGTACCATTTTTAAGATAAATAAATTTTTTTAAATAAAAATAACATTCATTGTATAGCCGTTTTAAAATTCTGTGCAGTTTGGTCGTAAATCGGGTAAAGTCGATTCGCTTTCATGTTTTATCCCCCTTTGTTTCTATTATCTAAGGCCTTATCTAAAACATCTGTTCTGCCGTGTGGAATCTTGAACAAGTAGTGGCAACGACTACAGATGAAGTATTCAGGCACGTATGCATCGATCCCAAGAGAGTTATTGTACTGACCTTGGATCAGAAGGTTACTTAAATATATATTTGGAACATTATGTATTATATAACAAGGTATCCATCCATACATGGCAAAACTGATTCTATCAACTATCATTATCATTCATGAATAAATAATACAGTTAAGTGAAATACACTCAAACACAGAATTGATTAAAACGTCCCAAGTACACACACACACTTTACACAACACGATAATACACATTTAAACACCAAACGTATGCTCCCTATGGTAATCAATTCGTTGGTTAGGAGGGGGGGCAATTTATATAATTGCCTTTCAGACAACATAAAAAATGAAAACTGTTTAGGAAGATTTTAAAAAAAGTTATCCATTTTTATATTTAATCGACCAAACAATGGAAGTAAATAATATTCTAATGTAACATATTTATGCGTAATCTAATGAAAAAAATTATTTTTGTAATATCTTGTTAATTTTTTAAAATTTTGAATAAATATCTAATACAATCAAACCCTCGATGTCTTAGCATAATGCTGAGTTAAGTTTTGATTGATCTTTACCTTATACCTTATTTTATTTGATTTTATTTATTGCGAGTTTATATTCCATTGTATTTATATAAACAAATATGTAGATGGTTACATTATTTCATTGTGTATAATTTTTTTTCAATAAGCATAAAAATTACGTACATTATGTACATAGATAGGTACACTCACAAAGATATTAGTACCAGAGTGGAAGATACTCTCAGTAGGTGTCGCTCTTGTACGAGACCACCGTTCCCGTTGCTTGAAATGACTTTAGTCCTATTTAATGACCAGATCTGTTTAGCCAGATACTTTCCCACATTCGTCTTCCCCATCTCCTCCCCTCCTAACTACCTTCAGCCTTACAACATACCCCAATCGGGGATGGCATAGTCTAACAGGCTCCAGGCGGTTTCAAGCAGTTGGGATTCTTACACTGTAGGTATTCACATCATCATCATCACAATTGGCTCTACAACCCTTAGTGGGTCTTGGCCTCCTCGAGAGTTTTCCTCCACTCATCTCTGCTATGTACTAGTTCTCTCCAGTTTGGAATCTCCCAAGTACGTAGGTCTTTGAGGACGTTGTCGTTCCATCTTAATTCTGGTCTTCCCAGGCTCCTTCGCCCTACAGGTCTAGATTTTAGCAGGGACTTTGGTGCTTGATGCTCTGTCATTCTTTCCACATGACCCAGCCACCGAAGTCTTCCCAACTTTATAAATTGTGTCACTTTTGGTTCCTTAAACAGAGTGTAGAGCTCATCGTTGTAACGTCTACGCCAAAATCCATTTTCTAGAATCGGTCCAAAGATACGCATTAAAATTTTTCTTTCAAAAATGTCCAGCGCTCGCTCATTCCTCTTAGTAAGTACCCATGTCTCAGCTGCGTACGTTAGCACTGGTCTAATAAGAGTTTTGTACACTAATATGTTGGTGTTTCTGGACAACAGTCAGGATTTTATCTGCTTTTGTAGGCAAAAGTAACAGCGATTTGCGCTAATACTAATAGGTATTCACGTACAATAAAAAAGGCGGATATCAGCTCTCCAGCATCGTTTAATTTTATTTTTTTTCATTATTGACAACCGCGTTCAGTCCTCTATCAACGGAATTAATCATTATTATAAATAAATTAATACAATAAACTTAGAATTCAACACGCAACTCCAATCGAACCTCCGATAAGTATAAAGGTTAGCATTCCAAGTAAACCCGTTATTCGATTACAACACAAACACTCCTTTGGTGTTCATACTTTTAGATGAAGTTCGCACAGAGACGAGCGTGATGTACGAGAATAGAAGAATTCAGAGAATGACTGACGATTTCATCTCGTCTCGTCGCTTTTTCTGCGGAGTTTTCAGGTTTCACCGCTGCGGCTGGGTGCAACGGTGCAACGCCAGACTTGTCGTGCTTGCAACGCGGTTGCATGCCGCTAAGTGCATGTTTTCATTTTCACACAAGTGCACATTAAAGCCATGTATTATTCACGCCCGGGAGAGTGAATAGAAGCACTCGTGACGTCAGACACGCGCTTTGTTTTAAACAAAATATTAGTGTATAAGGGGGGGGAGGGCCTCCGACTACAAATTATGCCGCTACTTAAGGGGCCGAAGACCACCAGGTCTCCCGGCCAAGGGGAATCATTAAATATCACCATACGAAAGAAGAAGTGTATAAGCGTGGGGCGTATACACACCCCCAAAACTAAGCGGGCCAATACCCTCAAAAATAAATTGTCTGGACAAAATATACCTATCAGTAATCCGAAATTGCCTAAATCCATAAAAATAGGCGTATAGGCGAACGTCTTCCTTGCCATTATTAATGATATCTAGACATAAACCTTCATTATCAATCCAGATCTCGCAAATGTACCACAAAGATAATATAGATATCTTTAGCTTTTTGATAGCTCTACATTAGTTTTGATGGGCGTTCAGATAAGGCAGTGCCCCCACGATTCTAGAGTACCTCTTTTATCTCAAAAATTTCTCTGCAAAATCAACTGAACTTCGATATACAGACATTAACAGTAACAGATAACCTTTATATATAACAAGGAAATAATTATATAGCGCAATTTTTTGTTATTTCATTCTGTTGGTGCCTTGCATTCATCCTAGTGTACCTTTTCCGAAAATAAACTCTACCTACAAAATCCCTTTATTTCCTTACCTACCGTGTTTCGACCGTGTCAGAAAGTGCTTATGGAAATCAAGTTCAATCGTGTGCTAGTGAGCTCTTTTTAAGTGAGAACCAGCGGAAAATTGAAAGCGAAGAAAGAAAAGCGATAAGTCGACAATTCCTCTCTTATCCACTTCCTTCCGCTTTGCGGGACCTATTTCTGTCCCCTACACTTCAATCCTATAGTGCTAATAATTACGAGTTCATTCCACAATATTGATAACATAATAATATACGGTATATACAAAGCAAAACAAAATCAGAGAAGAAAATTTAACAATAACAGCGCTGTTGTAGCACAGGACAATGATAAAATAATAAGTGTCGACGTATGCTGGGATTCAGCATGTGTCGCTGAATGTATGGACTTGTATGAAGCGATGTCTGCCTTTCAGCATACGTTGTTGCACGTGCGACTCATGCTGGATCCCAGCATACGCCGACCCTGACGGTGCTATTGTAGTACAAGAGAAAACAAGAACTTTAAAACTACAATATTATTTTAAACCGGATACAGTGTTGCACGTGCGACTCATGCTGGATCCCAGCATACGCCGACCCTGACGGTGCTATTGTAGTTCAAGAGAAAACCAGAACTTTAAAACTACAATATTATTTTAAACCGGAGACAGTGTTGCACGTGCGACTCATGCTGGATTCCAGCATACACCGACCCTGACGGTGCTTTTGTAGTACAAGAGAAAACCAGAACTTTAAAACTACAATATTATTTTAAACCGGAGACAGTGTTGCACGTGCGACTCATGCTGGATCCCAGCATACGCCGACCCTGACGGTGCTATTGTAGTACAAGAGAAAACAAGAACTTTAAAACTACAATATTATTTTAAACCGGAGACAGTGTTGCACGTGCGACTCATGCTGGATCCCAGCATACGCCGACCCTGACGGTGCTATTGTAGTACAAGAGAAAACAAGAACTTTAAAACTACAATATTATTTTAAACCGGAGACAGTTGTTTACTACTGGTTTAACCCCCTACCTAAAAATACGAGTGTGCTTTAGACCACACGACTGAATTAAAACTTCTTTAGCTCCATCTATATGTTTAAATGTATAAAATATATACATATATTAATTTTCTACAAATATTTAATTTAAATTTATTATCGTTCGCCTCGCCTGATCACACTTTTCGTAACCCTCTCGTCACGCATTCGCCAACTTACTCCCCAAGTTAAGCATGCGTAAAGAAGTTTTTTTCAAAAACTGTGTCTTTTAATTGACTTTAAAGCCAATTTCCGACATAAAGCATTCCTAATTATGTTTTTTTTTATCAAATGTATTTAAAAAATAAATAACATATCTACATTAATTATCTACAACTCATGACGCAGAACTCTGTCGTGTTTATATAATTGTTTTTACTCTCGTCTGAAAAACACCAACATGATTTGCTGCGAGCATTCCTCATGCCTGTCGGCTTGGCTCGCAGTCATACCTGCCTACTGCCAGTTGCTATTTGCTGGTTGATGGTTGCTTGTTACTATTTGCTAGTTGCCACCGCGACCACAGGAGAAAGTTTCTGAGACAAAGGAGCGATCGACACGGCCAGAGACGATTGAAGCGGTCATCGACAATAGTAAATGTATGTAGATACTATCTGCTAATGAGGCGGAGATTAAATTGCGTCTGCAATGTCTCAAAACAAAGTAAAAACTATATAATTAAAAAATGTATGCATTCTTCGTAGTAAGGGACAACAGTAGTAGGACATTATTCAAGATTTTCTTTACAAAAACCTTTCCACACAAAAAATAACTTTTCATACAAATCGTTATTTTCCATACAAAAATTATTTTTCATACAATAAGGTATTTTTCATACAAACGTTACTTTTCATACAAAAAAGTATTTTCCATACAAAAAGTTATTTTACATACAAATAGTCACTTTTCATGCAAATGTCACTTTTCAACAAAAAAAGCGTGCCACTAACGCCTAACTAAACTGCAAACACTTATTTCAGTATCCAGGTTTCCAATCATCAACACGATATTATCAAGTATTGAAGGTCACACGTGGAAATCGCTCATTAATCTTAGGAAGTCCGAAATGCTTAATTTTACATAAATAGGAAATGTATCATTACATTTAGCCTTGAATCCGAACACTCAACATATTATTATTGTTTTTCAATTTAGATTACTTGTTTATTACCTCAGATTAACCAAAATTACATGCATTATACTAAGTCAAATGGAATAATTAATGTTGATTTGACCCTCATAAACACCCGATCAAAATTATGTCTAATTTCACACAAAAAATCATTTTGTTCACATACAACTCCTTGAAAAACTGCAAATAATAAATTATTAAGTTCCTATGCGCAACGCAATGCAATATAAAGCGTGGTCTTATATAAAAATTTGGATGTTCAAATTACCACTGGCGGTAAAAATAGAACTCTTAATACTGTTGGTAAAAGTATCGAGTATCCAATATACATACTTAACAAGTGTTACACTATTCGACTCACCTGAAAAGCGGAATCCATTCCCTGTATGTCTTTCCACGTAGCATTAGTGTAAATTTATATCATGATATATTATTTCATCTAAATTAATTATTAAAGTTTCTCTAATTTTGGATATGGACCTTCCATTTGAATTTTACAAAAAAATATAATTTAATGATGTTGGAGCAAATATTTTATTTTAGTTGAGTTGGCAAATGCGTTGGTTTCCTACCCAGTCGTTGACATCGTTGGTTTAATTCATCTTCTAGTTAAATCTACCATTATTGCATAAGCAACATTTTCCTGAATTTTTTCAAGTATTAGCAGGTTATTCGTAACCCAGAAATTTTTGTACTTGCAAAAAGAAAAATAGAAATGGACAGTTTTTTATCAGTTCGCAGTAAATACAGAACATATAAGAACACGATGGATGCGTTTTTTCCTAGCTAGCATGCATCAATTCTTTTTATACAAGTAATAAATAATTATTATGTAGGTATGTTTTGAGACTTACCAGTTTGATGTGTTGTCGAAACGTATCACAAACACTTTAGTCAAAAGGTATTTAAAAACATCAATATTTTGTAAAACCACAAAAACTTTTAACGACACTTTAGAAATATTGTTAAAACAATCTTTATATCACAGTCAACTTTCGAAAGTTTCAAGATTTTTAAATAAACTTATTATTGTTGTTTTAGATAATTCTTGGGGCAGCCCTGTTTTATGTTTGTAGGATTCCTGAAAAAAAAAGAAACATGATTGTTAATGGAATATTTAACAAATTTTATAGTTTCAGAATATCTACAGAATGGACAATTATTTTTTTCTGGGCTTATAAAAATACTAATCCAATAAAATTCTATATTATTTTAAATACAAATATGTGTTCTATTCGCAGTATTTACTTAATCTTACTAATATTATAAATGCGAAATTTGTATGGATGTATGTATGTTTGTTACTCTTTCACGCAAAATTTACTGAATGGATTTTAATGAAACTTTATAATAATATAGCTCATACATCAGAATAATATGTAGGGTATAATTTATAAAGCTAGCTATTTATTTTCAATACATTGAAAATAATAATAATATTGTTTAATAGAAAAAGTCAAAATTTGAGAATGACATTGACATCAAAATTCTATTTTAGAAAATATTTAAATTAGTGAATTTATTTGAAGTACTCGCCTAATACTTTATATCGAATCAATATTTATGCTAATTTTAAATAAATAGGTTAAGAATTTCGGTATAAACGTATACGGGACCTAGGAAAAAAAATAGATTACTCGAAGTACTAATCCTACGCAGACGAAGCCGCGGGCAGAAGTTAGTCTTACATATTTATAAGCGATCTAATTTTGGAAGCAAAATAACATGATTTTGCATTGCTTCATAGTGCATTACCTTAAGTCATCCAAACACTCTCAAAGTCCGCAACAAATTGCAACAACTCTTGTTGCTCTACGCCTGCATAATATTTCAATAAAAATAAATAAGAATCACTATGAGCGTAAAGATATTCGCCGAGAACGAGGACCTAAATGTCATAGCACTGCTGTCTGCCACTTCTCGCTGTCTTCAAATGTTACATTCGATAAATAGCTTCAGGTGTCATTGTCAAGGTCAAACAAACATCTTATTGGGTTATGTTTCATATGTCATCAGGGGGAGTGATTAAGGGACTGCGGCCCTACCTAAAACTTATTTTAAATCAACATTTTAATTAATGAAGACATTATTGACGAAACTCAATCGAAAATCTGAAACAGAAAAATCAGAAAAAAAGATCGGGTGACATTCGGGATCAAAATGGATAAATTTATCCTGACACTATATAGAGATCATTTAATTCAAGTTGAATCTTGCAATCATACATAAAGATTGCATCCAATAAAAAATATGCGTTAAACAAATGAAGACAATGTTGGTAGTTCTCAGTCGAAGTATGATGATACAGTTAAATATGAATGAATTGGATAGGGATAGTGAATGAATTCAAGTTGAATCTTGCAATCATACATAAAGATTGCATCCAATAAAAAATATGCGTTAAACAAATGAAGACAATGTTGGTAGTTGTCAGTCGAAGTATGATGATACAGTTAAATATGAATGAATTGGATTGGGATAGTGAATGAATAGATAGATAGATTAAATATGAATGAATAGATAGATAGATTAGTGCAGTTGGTAAAGCAGCAGCCCGGAAAGGCGAGATTTTCTGAAATCGAGTCCCAGTTGCGACCGTTATCTTTTATTTTTCTGTGTCTTGTTCTTTTTGATATTTTCGTTTATATTATTAATGTTATCTTCTTCTTTAATAAAATATTAAACCTTCAAAAGTTATACAAAGAGAGTTGTTCTAATAAAAATTGAATATTAATTCATTATTAACCACTCGATCGCCTTTTGCCACATTATGGCACTATTTTCAAAACCTCGGATTGTTTTGTTGCCAAAATGTGACAAATTAATTTTTTTTTTTATTAAAACGACTAAATAATATATTGTATCTACGTTCAAAATATATAACAAAATAAATATTCTCTAGATTCTTTAAAATATTTTAAGGTTAAATATTCAATTATATATTTTTTGTAAATCCTAAAAATATGTGATAATAGACAAAAGATTGGGGAATTTATTGGCTACATAGAACTATAATCACTTAGTATGTCTCTATATTGAAATTCGGAGGTATGTTTTTTTTAATGTGGGCGGAAAAATTCCTTTAGCAATCCGAGAAAAAATATTTTAATTGCTCTGTCGCTCCAGTGGTTAAAAGCGTAAAAACTGTAAAATATTATTGTCTATATTTCGTTTGAGATTTATACAGCGGTTCGCTAAAGAATCTCAAACGTTTTTTTAATGCAGAATGACTGTAAAGAATAATTTGTTTACTGGGAACAATTACTTGAGATCCCCTGTTACGAGAAAACGACTTCTGAATACTAAACACAATAAAAAGCCAGGTCTATAATGCCATCGCTGTCGTCCGTATTAAATGGGTGTTTTAATATCACACTACAAGCTGGTGTTATATGCATACATCTCTAGCCGCAGGAAATAATATATATTAAACTTATGTAATATTATTATTTAATTCGCAATCGTTTGAACGTTGATTATTACATTTGGTCCTGGCAAAAATGCTACTAGCTTTGCCTTTCTTATTTCTTCTTATTTGTTGTTATTGTTTAGTTTTATTGTCTAGCTGGAGAGCATCCCTCCTGCTAAGTCACCAAATGTAGCGAACCATTTCGGGTAACATGGCAGAGTGTGGCAGGGGTGTTAGTTATACAATAAATGGTTCCCGGTGAGGCGGTACCCACTATCGACAAATTGAATTATTACTATAATTAAATTGTTCATTATATTGTTTTTTTTATTTTCTTTTATGTGAATACGGCACAAGGGGCCCAACCGTCTGGAGCCAGTATAACTATTGTATTCACAATAAGAAAGTTGAGTCCTTTTTTTATCAATGTTCACATGCAAACTTAAGTACTAATATATTTTTTTTAAAGTTCGTTTTCATAATTAAATTAATTCTACAAGTTTGAATTTTATTAAGCCCGCCAAAACGCCGAAAAGAGTATAATATCGTGCGGCAAAGTTTGTGACGTCACCCGGTCCTTGATTGTGTGAAATATAAGGGGAAATATTTACAAAACCGGGACACGCTTAATATGGACGAAAAAAATAAATTTAAAAAGTTGTAGTAGTTAGATATTAACTAGTACTAATCAATTCATTTAATGGAATTTCGAAAAAAGTGCATTTTAATGGTTATTTTTTTAATTTAAAAACACGAAATGTAATTTTTCCCCGAATGCTATGTTAGGTACTGTTGCAAGTTTTGTTGATGACATTTCGTGTTTTTAAATTTAAAAATTAACCATAAAAGTATACTTTTTCGAAATTCCGGTAAGTGAATTGATTAGTACTAGTTAATATCTAACTACTACAACTTTTTAAATATATTTTTTTCGTCCATATTAAGCGTGTCCACATGGCTAAGTAAGTGGGGAGGGGAAGGAGATGGGGAAGAGAAGGCGGGGAAGTATGTAGCTATTAAACACAGTGAAAGCCAGATACGACCAGGGCAACACCGACAGTATCTTCCAACACAAATTAATAAAATAAAAACGCCGGGATACGAACCCTCCGCGCCCTCCGGATTGCTTGTCGAGAGCCGTTTTACCCCTCGACCTCCAACACCCGAATATTTTATGATAACTTCGTAATCTTTATCCACATTATTATTTATATACAGCAATAAGCTGGCCACACATGTACATAAAATTAAATATTTATGTTTATGTTATGTTAACCCGTAAAAAGGCTTTATTCGTTTATAACAAGATTATAAAATCTTCTTATCTTTGACACCACACTAAGTGGTTTTAATAATTCTTAAATTGTGTCATAAACAACACAGATAAATCTGCTTACTTCGCGTATTAAATATTTTATTTTGACGAAGTTGACTAATGTGGCTGATATCTTACTAATATTATAAACGCGAAGGTTTGTATGGATTTATGTATGTTTGTTACTCTTTCACGCAAAGTTTACTGAATGGATTTTAATAAAACTTTACAATAATATATCTCATACATCAGAATAACATATAGGCTATAATTCATAAAGCTAGCTATTTATTTTCAATATAATGAACATAATAATTATTGTTCAATAGAAAATGTCAAAATTTAAGAATGACATTTTGCAAAACAATTAGTGTGAAATCAAATATCTATTTTAGAAAATATTTAAATTAGTGCATTTATTTGAAGTACTCGCCTAATATTTTGAATAGAATCAAGAATTATAGATATTTTAAATAAATAGGTTAAGAATTTTGGTATAAACGTAGATGGGACCTAGGAAAAGAAAATAGATTACTCGAAGTACTAATCCTATGCAGACGAAGTCGCGGGCAGAAGCTAGTAATAATATATTCTTTATTAATAATCGGAAGAGAAGAGAAGGACAGTAATCCGTGGTAGACCACACTCACTGCTTAACACTTCGGAGAAATTGCGAAACGGTGAGTTAGTTCATTAATTTTCATATCGGATACAATAATTGTACAATTATTGAATCCGATGATATTTTTGATGTTTTTTTTGTGTTTTTGTTTTCAATTTCAAACTTTAAAAAATCATTAGGTATTGGACGAGCAGAATCAGTATGGAGAGGTTAGGTTAGGTTAGGTTTACTCGGCTGAGTGCCCAGTGATGACATTTGGGAGAATTTTTTTGGGTGTGTTTGAAGGAAAAAAATTGTAAAACAAAAAATTTCCAAAATAGTAATAGGAGACCAACATTTCATTTACAATTTTTACTCTAAATAACGGCAGGAATCACTGGTTAAAGTAAGTCAAGAACGTCCCTTAATACCTTGTATAATATATATGCAGTAATAAATTAGCGTGAAGTTCTTACGAACAAATTAACAGTGTTTCAGTGTTTATTGGCGGGAAAATGTAAGAATAATTTGTTGGTATACGTACGAAATTACGTATACCAACAAATTATTCTTACATGTTTCCGCCAACAAACAGTGAAACCCTTTTAATTTGTTCGTAAGAACTTCAGTCCCGTTTTTAACCGTTTTTACGAATAAAATGATCGTATTTTAGAATAACATTTTTCTCCGTGTATAGTATTAAAAATTACCTTTAATACAGTGCACAGTGGATTATAAAATAGCTACATTAAATTAACAATGAAAAATAATATAATATAACAGTAGATTATAATACATGGAAAAACGGGAAATGCACCATTTTTGAAATATGTTTTTTCAATTTTTTCTGGTTTTCACCCTTCAAGGGTGTTCTAGGCCATCATTTCAAATTACAGAAAAAAAATAAGGGAAATTTATATGATAATTTTATTTAAATAGTCAAATTTCATAATTATATGGAAGATTGGAGTCGAGTTCAGACTTAGAAGAGATGACATGTTGAAAGGAGAGGAGGAAATTTTAGATAAGGCTTGATACAAGGGAGAATATTTGTTTAGAGAGGGACATCCTAAAAATATGTGATCTAAACTTCCCACTTCTAGACCACAAAAAGCATCACCACAATCTGGGGAGTCGAGTAACTTGATGTTCTCATAAACTGCCTCACCAGACTAGCCTGTGTTGAGGCATTTATTTTGCAAACTATTTTATAATACCTAAGCATTTTCACTTATAATAAAAAAAGGTTCGCTGAAGTATATGGTTAAATAAAATAAAATATTGGATGATGGCACCGGTAATAGCCTTATAATTAAGCCCTGTAATTAGGTCAACTTTTTCTTTTCTATTATAAGTTAACGTTACTATTCGCAGCTATTATTTCCACCGTAAACTATAGAGCTATAAAATATTATATCCACTGTAAAATATAATCGCGCATACTATTCAATAGATACCATAATATATCATTGAAGAAGAAGATAACACTAATAATCTATTAATTTTTATTTATATTTTTTCTAAACCATAAAGGTATAGGTATTTTATTTGTTTTTTTCTATTGTTGATTTTACTTTTCTTTTATCATTTGATTTTTTCTATAGTTAAACATTGTATTAACTAATATCACAGTAAATAATAACATTTTGTTTGAACTTTGATTAAACAAAATATTATTATGTTATTAATTCTTTTTTTTCTAATAATTTCATATATCATTATTATTTTTAAATTGCTGTTATGCGTGTTATTTTATTAAATTGTAAAATTATTAACCCCGATACATGCGAACCCTAGTGAGGTTAATAATTATTGATAAACAATATATTTTAATTGTAAAGAAATAATAAATATAAAAATAAAATCTAAACGAAAATATGAAAAAGAACAAGACAAAGAAAAAAAAAGATGACGGTAGCAAATGGCACTCGAACAGAGAACCTCTATTTACCGGGACAAACGCCATTACAATTAGGCCACTTCCACCACTTATTTAAACGTCATATTTGTCAATCTCATATTTCAAATATCAGAATTAACAATATTATCTTTGACTAATTTTTTTCCATATTATGAGCAGTTACCTTTTTCATTCGAGCCACTCGAGCGATTGGTGTTCAGTTTTTGATTTGGCCATTCGATTTAATTAATATCGTTCCTCAATATATTAATATGGAAATATATAAACTGTTTACTGCAGTTTAAAGCTAATGAATTTACCTAGATTTCACCGTTTATTCCATATTGTAGGTTGGATAAATGTGGTCCAATTTTGGACCGATATCAATTGCAGAAAAATATAAGCGATTCAAATTTGGACCTAAATCGCTTTAGTGGTTAGAACACTTGTTTACAATGAAAAGGGTAGCTGCCTACATATGGAAAAAAAGAAAAGATATATTTCATTGTGAGAATAACCGTTAAAAATTATAATAGAGGGTTGTTCTATAATAAAAATTAGATATCATAATATTTATGATGGATTATAATTTGTAAGGAAGAAGGCAGGCTTTCTGATTCAAATTTTCCGCTTTCTACAAATCCACACATTGAAAACGATCGTAAAATTTTACGTAGTATCTCATGAGAGATAATTCTGAGAAGTTCGCGTCATGCCCACAACAAGGCTCGCTCTGTAAAGAGCATTAATGCTTACGGTACATTTGGTCAATTTAAAGCGAACGAAACTCTTTTTGGTTATGTGTTGTGAATAGATTGGCGGTGTTACGTTTTTCGGTACTCCGTTAGCTTTAACTGTAATTGCCGTTCTTTATACCTTGATTCTTTGACGGAATAACTACAAAGCATGCAGTTTTTGGATCTCCGGGTAATTTATATACATTTTTATTGGGTTTTAATTTTAATGCGATGACCTCACGATTGTTCAAGCTGCCCTGGATTGGATAAGCTGAGAGGTGGAAGAAGATGTGATGGATGAAAAAGAAGAAGCAGGTAAATAAATTATTAAGTAACAAGTGTAAATGTGAAATAAGAGTCTTCAAAAGAAAAAGAAGAAAATTAGTATTGATATAGAGGAAATATCAGTCCTAATATGATATGGAAACAAACCATTGATAAAACCATTTAGTGCAAATGTGTATCCGCAAAGCCGTCCGTGGTCAAGGGTCAAGGCTCTCGACTCCCAATCCGCAAGGTCGCGGATTCAAACCCATCTGTGTTATTTCATAATTCATTCATTTTCAATAACTCATAGTATATTTGCGGCACGTTCCATATTGAAAGATGATGTCAGTATCGCCCTGGTGTAAGATCACCATTCAGGCATGAAACGTTTGTTGAAATGGCTTTAGCCGTGTTTGGTGAACAGATCTGAATAGCCAGGTACTTCCCCACCTTCCTCTATTCCATCTCCTTCCCCTCCCCACTAACTTCAACCTCACAACATTGGGGATTCACCGGCTCCAGACCGGATCAGTGGGACTCTTGTGCAATATTCATATAATTTATTTTTTTTAAAAGGTGTGATGGATGAAAAAAAAGCAACAAGTAAATAAATTATTAAGTAACAAATGTTCATGTGAAATAAAAGTCTTCAAAAGAAAAAGAAGGGAACCCCCGAATTTAGAAATATGGAAAAAAAATACGTTGCAAAAACTATTTAGTGCAAATGTGTATCTGGTTCAAGTATTTTATGTTAACAATTTTAATTTATATGTCTTGTTTTGTACCGATATATTCCTTTTTTAACTAACTAACCATCAATCCGTTTCCCGTTTAAAATTCTAAGAACGTTCAATCTTTACTAATACACGTAACCAAACCGCTCACTTAAGACTTTTGGAAGATATATACATGGCAAGCGATCAAAAAACTTTAAACCCAATTTACCGTTTTAAAAGATACGCTTAAGCATGCTAGCAAAAGTCGCAAAAATATACTAAAATTATTGCACTTCAACACAAAAATGCAATATCACCGTTATCTTTTCGGCTATTGCCGAGAATGCAAAAACAGAGTGCCCAATTTTAGGAAAATCGAACGAGTGACATCATCGAGAATTTTTCGGTGATAAAGATCTTAGAGTAATGAACTTCAAAGGAGTTTTTGGCCATTGTGAATTCAAATCGGCAAATTAGTTACATTAATAGATGGATAAAACTTCCTATAGTAATGATTGCGTTTCTTGATACTGGATCCGGAAATTGACGGTTCATCAGTGAGCATTTTTTTGTGAACTTTGCATAATTATGCAATTGTGTGGAACCAGTTGTTGGAACCAGCTTTAGGAATGGTGTGTTAGGCGATAGTTGAGAAAATAAAGTATAAATTTATAATGCATTATATTAACTTAAATCATGGACTCTATCACAACTTTGTTAAGGTTTCGGCTTGATCTTATCTTTCTAATGTATGTTTCTGCTATAATTTGTCTTTTTCAATGTGAGTACCGCACAAGAGACCCAACTGCTCTTAACCTTCTGGAACCAGTGGTGATACTCATCCTCAATTGGGGTATGTTATGAGGCTGAAGGTAGTGAGGAGGAGAAGGAGATTTGGAAGCAGAAGGTGGGAAGTACCCGGCTATTCAGATCAGAAACTTCTGACATTTTAAGTTACGTTTCGATTCTGAATGGTGCCCTTTTACCAAGGCGACACTGAAAGTATCTACAACTCTGGTTTATCAATGGTTCCTTCCACACGATGGCCGCACAACGCAATAAGCCGCTCCCAACTAGCTAGTAAATAATTAATCAGTCAAAAGGGCAAAAAGTGTATGAAATCAATTCCTTGCTAGCGAGTGGCTCAGTGCATTGCGTGGATCCTACCGTGTTAAATATATGTTAGTTAACAATTGCGATGTTTAACCTTAATATTTTAGGTTCTATAAGTTTAGAGTTATGTGGTTGATCGTTATATGAATATTTTTTCATCCCAGCAATGATTTTTAGACTGCACCACATTGTAATAAATTAAAAAAACATCTCCAGCGACAACTCTACAGAAATACAACCTAAGATGGCGAATAAAAGGCAAATATTTTGCTCAATTAGGAAAATTAAAAATAAATCTGAGATCTATCAAACTATTAGCCGCCAAACCGGTTTGTAATATGACCTACATATTTTAATGTTTACAAACTAGACAGAGGCTTAAATTAGAGGATGCAGCAACATTATAAAGTTGGTCTTTCAAACGTGTATGGCCCCAACATTTAATTCTACTGATTAACCACCATGCCAGAGGTATACAGAGAGGATGAACTGTCATAGTTTGGTAATTTGGTAAATATTTTGGTAATTCGTATTCATACATCGTCTTACACATACTCTACTGTTATTCTGACTTTTGGCGTGGCCTGATTCAAGTAATTTTTTTCACTGGATGTAAACTAACTAACTAACCATCACGCCGTTTCCCCGCAGGGGTAGGCAGAGAGGTCGGACCGCCAAACAACTCGGTCTTGGCACACACTTCTTGCCTCATTCACATTCGTACATCATCTCATACATACTCTTCTATTATTCTGACTCTTGACATAGCTCGACTCAAGTATAAATGCTTGCTTCTTCTACCATGTATACGGAGAAAAATCGATTATGACCCTCACGATAATTTATCAGGCCATATTTATAAAACATTCGTTTAGAAATGTTTTATCTAGTCGCCCTGATAATATAACATGACGATAACACGAAAAAATACGTTGTACCAACAATGTATACGTCAAAAGTTCTAATAATTAATAATAATAATTTATTCTTACATTTTCCCGACAATAAACATTGAAACCTGTTAATTTGTTCGTAAGAACTTCTGTCCCGTTTTTAACCATTTTACGAATAAAATGATCGTATTTTAAAATAACATTTTTCTCCGTGTAAATAAATAGTTAAAGGAACTTATTTGATATATTTATTACATGTAAGTAAACACCAGAAAAAGTAAATAAATTAAAAAAAAAAAATCTGATCGAAATTCTGCATGTCATGTACGTTACGTCTAACTTTAAATATATTATATTTAAATGCTATTTCTTTATCACTATTCTGATAACCTAATTCACTTTTTATGAAATTTTTAAATTGAATTAGCTTAGAAGAAAACTTAATCATGATGTTTACCTAACATGTTACTTTGACAAGTATGTTTACCTACTCGTATGTATATTCCTGTTCTTTTGATAATACAAATAAAATAACAAGACCTTATACCTAGAGTAACAAATTAAACATTGTATTCACAATAATTTTTATGTTTTTAAATATTTGTATCATAAAATAAGGATAACTTTAAAATGTTCGATTGGAATAGCAATTAGTCGGCCGCTGCCTCAGTATCTTCGAAAAATGACAACACTGTTTGTTTGGCGAAGAGACCGTTTATTATCCATTCAGTTTATAATCTGTTAGGATAACATAGATCTTTTAGTTAGGCGAGCGCATCATAGTCCCAACAAACAATTTTTTTTGCTTTTAAATATTCCTCATGTAACAAATCCTCCATATCTTTTCTCCCTTTTTTTCTCGTGGAAGTAACAATCTCCATAAATTTTTCTTTTCATTCTTGATGATAATTTAAGAGACGGAAAAAACTAAAAGTAGCCATGGTAATCTACTTCGATTTGATAGAAGCTGTTGAGATGAGAACGGGTATTTATAGAACTGGCTCGAGAAATTATGCATTAGATACGAATCGCGATGGTCGAAACTAAATTTGAAAATATTTGTATAAATTTTTAGTTTATTTTATTTTTTAGGCTCGCAACTCGTTTTGGTCTAAAAAATTAAGTCCAGGAAAAATCTGAGAAAATTAAAGTGATTTTATTTAATTGCACCGAGTCAAAACGTAGAATTTATTTAATTTTTATTATATTATTGCGTTTTTTGTTAATTTTTCTTAGGTAGAAATACCTACTTACTGGCGACATCATTTTGACAGTATTATTGCATTTTCGTTGTTTGTTTTTGGGGTGTTACGCCGTGTTGTGCTACCTCCTTCTTTAGCCGACGTTTCGGACAGCGTTGCAGTGTCCATCATCAGTGTGTGCTTATTTACTTGGAAGCGATACCGTGTCGTCAGCTTCAATTCAATACGAGCTGGTAGGTATTTCAGAAGAAAGTGAACTACTTTGAAAAACGAAACGTCGGCTAAAGAAGGAGGTAGCACAACACGGCATAATACCCCAAAAACAAACAACGAAAATGCTTTTGGCCGTGAAAATCTAAAAACGTATCAGTATTATTGCAATTTTGCCACATAAACAATGTCCCAGCACAAACTCTCAAAATTCAAATCAACTATGGTCACCCTACTTTGTTTACATTGTAATGTGCCAAGGGCCTTTAGCTTGCCCATTATCTGTGTAACAATATTGTTCTTTGAAGTATCATTTTTATTTTACCTATATTATTTTGTGTTTTTTGAAGTATTATTTTTATTTTTCCTTTTGTGTTATTTTTGTTACTTTAAGTAAATAATTGTTAACCTCAACACAGGCTTGTCCTAGTGAGGTTAAAAATTGTATTGTAAACTGTTATACCTAAAATGTGAAGAAACAATAAATAAATAAATATATTTTCTAAAAAAAATTTTCCCACAATATGTTCCAATTTTGATCAAATCAAAGCAAATCCAAGTTCATTGAACCTGAGTTACGGACAGAGTCACATCCGAAATTATTGTGTTATATTGTTATTGTGTAATTTTGTCGAACTAAGGCTCCACCTGACTCAATGGATATAATAAACAAATAAATAATAATAAAAAATACTGTCTCGATTACTTTTTTCTCGTGTATTTTTTATGTTTCTTATGTGTTAACTACCGCCTTAAATTATAAAACAAGCAGTTTTAAATGGTCCATAACATTAAATTCGATATTTTTACAACTCAAACCAAACCAAAAACTCACCGATCAAATAAATATTCGTATATTTTCACTTAATCGCAATCGAACTCGTAACTACACAACATAACCGTAAAATTGAATAAAAACTCTTAACACAAAGACAAGATGTTATAAACTTATATTTTAAAATACCGATAATGTTTACATTTCGCAACTATAAAAAATATTAAACACATCAGAATAAAAGCGAGCAACTCGCTGTAACATTGAAATTCCATAAATACGAATATGCTGCTATATAAAGAGAAACTTAACAACAAAAACCGAAAATTATCTACACAATTTCATTTCGGTGACACACATATACATTATTTAGCAAATCGTGCTGGTTTAATATTATGATCTAGATATATTATTTTTTATGATTCTTTTGAACTCAATTCCGTCTTACATGATACCCTCCCACACACAAATCAAATCATTCACGTTGGTTTCTATCGTAAACAAGATAAGTCTTTTTATAATGTAGGCAGACAAAAATTTTAATTTTTTTGTATTTTTATCAAAGAATTGTCAACTTTTTAATCTCAAATAGTAACTATTGTTTTCGGGTTAACCATTTGAGACCTGAATGAAAACAAGTAGGTAATGGCACATTTGATGCTTGATAATAATTTGTAGAGTTATTTGAAAAAAATTGTTTTGCTTTTTTCAATAGTTTTATTTTTGCTACTTTCATTTAAGCCATTTAATCACAGGAGACCATGTTTGTCCCAGCTCACATAGGTCTCACAGAAATCGGTGTGTCTCCCTTACTATCACAGTGAGAAGTATGATCCAAACGGCGTTGGAAAGAGAATACAACAAGCTACATATTCAAATCTAAAAGTAAACTACAAAAAAATTTTAATGTAAACTTTTATGAAACCAAAGCATCCGATCGCAATTTAAAAAAAAAATATGAAATTATTTAAGAATTTTTTACATGAAACGACAAAAAAGTAAGGTGACGTTTATAATTCATTTGTCTAATGAAATATGTGTTTTTTTTTTTTTATTATCAGTAATTTTAGTTAGGAAAAACGCAAAGTGAACCATTTATAAAACTTTTTAAAGTTTTCATCCAAAATTTTTATATTTGAAAAATTACATGATTATTTCTAATAATAAAATCTGAGATCTTATTTTATCACCTTTCTAAAACAGTTTTTAGTTTTCGGATAAGTTAAGAAATATTCCATTTATTTGGATTTTAATTTGAACAATTTATCAAATTTCAAAGTTAATTTTCCAGTTCTGGGAAAGTTCTATTCGAGTTCAGTTATCATTTCAGTTTTATGAAGCAACTGGCCAATAATATAATAACAGAACTTTTACAAAACTTGAAAATTAACTTTGGAAATTGTTGATTTGTTCAAATTCTGTAAAGCAACCCGTCTTAGGTCTCAGAGGGCGTGTTACGTATAAAATGACAAATCTCACATTGTATACCAAATAATATATCATTTTTAAATTACACTGAGCAGTTTACAATATGTTTGTCGTATACTTGTGCAATTTACTTAACTGAGAAGCAAATTATTGATTCCTTCATTATACTAATACATTATGTATTTATTGATAAAGCAGTACGAATACATGAATAAAGTTAAAATTTTACATAATGTAAAAATATAATATATGTCAGTACTTATAATTAATATCAGTAGAAACAATAAATACTTTCCATGTTACTTTGTAGTTACATTATCGAAGAAAATTGCACAAAGCAGTTTAACAAGTGCGTAATTGTATTAATTAACTAAAATGCCAATAAAATAAAATAATTGTTTATAAACTGTATGGAATACACTCACTTTTCAAACAACTCTCGTGCCATCTAAACAATTTTTTATACAAATTTATAGTTATTCTGACGGAGACAAATTCAACAAATCAAAGATCATAAAAATCGGTTCAGCCGTTCTTGAGTTATAAATGGTGTAACTAACCCGACTTTGTTTTATATATTAAGATATTTTTAAGGCAATTCACTTCAAAACTCGAATGATCATTACTTGACAGCAATAGATTCAGTGAAACAACGGATCATGAAACAAATAGTTTCAAAAAATAGGAACGTAGTTCCAAGAGTAAAATTAATAATCTAAAATCAAACGCGTTTAACATGTAGGTCATTTCAGATGATCGAATACTTCGAATATTTCAATAGCCAAGACAGAAGTGGTTTGTTGTTGAATAGAGCATAGTGAAGTTGGCGTGATTCGACTTGTTTACGATATCATAGACTAAATATAATATGAAGTATGCACGGAGAAAGTTTCTGAATCAGATTTCTTTGATTGATAACGCAAGTTGAAAATTGTATGAATAATTGTTTATAATCAGAAAGATAGAAAATAACTATAATATGCGAACGTTTTTTCAAAGGAAGACCAAAATTCTTTGACTACGTATTTTAAGCGTTTTAGTTTTTCAAGCATTTTCACCTATTGACATTTTTTTACAAAAAAACATAAATTGTTTTTGAAAGATTGATATTTTATCTGGTACACTCAGTTTTAAAATTTTGAAAAACTAAGCTAATTTTTAATATACTAAGGTTATAACGTTGGTCGTTGGCAGATTTGTTCAATTATCAAACGATAGATTCTATTATATAACACAAATTTTAAATCGTATAATCATTTAACAAAATAAATCAATACATAATCTAGAAAACACAGTTTACAGAATTTTAATTTTAGTTAAATTAAAATCATTAAAAAATAAATCCGAGAACGTTTTGTGACAAAAATACCTCAGTTTTTTATGTATTTAAGGTCTTAACAAACTAAAATATTTCAATTTTTTTTACACACTTATTTTGTTCAGACATTATCAAAAAATCATAAATACGTATGATCAAAAAATACTTACAAGAAGTACACTATATTTAATAATTTATCATCGCGCGTATTGAGCATTTTTATTGCTTACTTGAATGTAGGTATATATCAAAGCAAGTTATGAATGAAATAAATCGATATAATTTTTTTAAATTTGATATGGGAATAATTGATCTTTCTCCTTGGAACCTCCCTGTACAGTTGCAAGCATTTTTAAACTTTTATTCTCAGCCGCTGGTCAATCGCTCTTAAGTATAATAGTGTGTATTAGAATGTATTAGAAGATAAATGATTGTGGTTGAACAAACAAATTAGAACTTACCAATAAAACTCAAATATTAGACGAAGGTTTTGAAGTAAAAAAACTTGTGTGAGACACACAATAAAAAAGACATAGAATTGAAATATATTGCATTCAAGTTCTAATCACACAAAAAGAGGCATTGCATTATTTACTCGTGGAATAAATTAACCAATAAATACGTAATTCCGCCCGCCGTTCTTGATCGCCAACTAAGATTTTGCATACCGCAAGAACGAACCTTAGTAGCCTTATTTGATAGCATAGCCTGGTTCTGATAACAATGAATACATAATTCGCGCAGCAGTACATTTGCAGAGAAAACGCAGTTGTTAAAAGTCGGCTGTTTATAAATCGTATCTCAAAATGGAGTCCATTAGTGTTACTTATAAAAGACTGGTGGCTGCGGTCAATTATTCCGCTAATTGATTTTTTATTTGGTTCTTTATTGCCCGCTTCTTTTAGCGGAGAACTTAAAATATCGATAAAAGCGCAGCCGCCATCACTAAAGATTCGAATAGGGATGTGCTAAATACACTTTAACACATTCGTTGTGCTTATATGGCAATAATTATTTTATTTTAAAACATCCCAAAAAAGCAGTCGAACGCCATCATTGAAGATGGTCGGAGTGAAAAATATAACGCTATGTAGGTAAATATGTAAACTAGTGTGGACATAAAAAAAAAAGCTTTGTAAAATTTTTATGCAACAGTTAGAAAATGCCTTCGAATGGCAAAAAAGCTCTCACGGAATAAAAAAAAACATATTATTAATTAAAAATTTACGAATGTGTGTGTTTTGTATTATTTAGTTGATGGTTAACATGGATTTTACCATTTGACTTTTAGTACAGAGCTTGCGAATTCGATTCCCGAACTGCGACTAAATTGACGTGAAATCGCATCAGATGTATCATTAAACGATAAATAGCAAGTGAACAAATTGTTTGCATTATGGAGAAAAACTAAATCGATAAGACGGCGAATAAAAAATAAAGGTATTTTAGAAAACTTTAGCATTTGCCTACCCCTGCTGCAAAATAGTCTGATCGGGTCAAAATTAATATTGGTTTGTTTATATTAGTAGGCAAGCCTGGGTTATATTTCTGTGCAGATATTCCAAACGTTTTTGTACACTATTTATCGACACTTAACTAAATTTATCGTTTTTCATTAATTATATATTGATTGCCTCTGTTGCGTGGTGGAATTAATTAGGCGTTTAAATCCGAATCTTCCGAACTCATAAATTATTACGAAATAGCCTAAACAGCACCAAATTAAATTAATAAATTGTTTAATAACCCGCTGAGATGAAGTATATCGATAATTAAAAAAGATCACTAACTAAAAACATGAGAATCAACACGAACTTTCCAAAATATTGAAATCAGAATTTTTTTATATATAGATAAAAATTTCCGGTTATCGCAATAAATAAATATACACCATTACGAGGGAGTACAAGATTTATTGAATCGATGATAAATTTAAATCATTACGATGAAGATAAGAAACTAACATTAGACTAGAAAATAAATGTTAAAATGCCTAGCTAGAACGATTAAAATCTTGTTGTTTAAAAAGCGATTGATAATTTATTACTGTTTCGAACGGAGTACCGTTATTTCTAACGACATCGAAAGTGAGGCATGTCACATCCCTAGCGGTCCGGTGCGAATAAACTCCAAGATGGCCGCCAGTCAGAAGTCGTTTAGTATGTAGAGTCGCGGGGTAATGTGGGTTAATAGTGCCGGCGCGGCGCGTCGATAGCGATGTCGGTAAAGGAACTATTACCGACCACCGGTTTCCCGGCGTTGCTACGTAGGTTCTTGTGCCTTTTTAAATACCATGCGGAGTACCTTGATTTCCGTAAATGCGGTAGTGATGTAATCGGAACATTGCAAGTACTGATTGATAAAAATAAATTACTTTAAAGTTCCAACGTTAAAAATGCATTTTGTCGGCCCCATTAGCGTTATTATATATATATTATTATTAATCTATATCCAGAAATGTAGATACTCTTATAATCGCTCTGGTGAAAGAACACTATTCAGGATCTAAACGTTGCTTGAAATGGCTGTATATAAGCGTTTTTGATGACCAGATCTGAATTGCCAGGTATGTTACACAGTTGAAGATGTCAAAATGACGACAAAATGCTTTTATATTCAGAGCCTGTAATATATTTAATAAGAAATTTAATGATATGGACATATTCTCGTGTAATTTTAGAAACTTTAAAAAAATTGTCATAGCTAACATTAAATAATTTTAAAAATCCTTTTGCAAGTTATCATGTTGTTGCTGTGAATCCTTTCCAGTTACTTGTCATCCAATTTATACACATTTGTTCACTTTAGTTCTTCTTCTTCTTCCTTGCACTGTCCCAACTCATTGCCTAGGTAGGCTGTTGGGGTCGGCTCTCCTCGTTCTCAGGTTGTAGCTTCTTCGGTTCTGGGTATCGCTCTCTTCCAGGCCGTTTCTACTTAGAATTTTAGAGCATTGAGTCATCCAGGAGTTCTTTGGTCTTCCTCTGGATGACTGTCGATGAAGCTCCATAGACATTGCCTGCTTCACTGTGTGGTCTGGTGGTCTCCGTTTTATGTGACCATACCATCTCAACTGTCGTTCCTCTAGCTTATTGTTTATGTCTGTGACACCCAGGCTACCACGAATGCGTGAACTTTTAATTTTATCTTTTAGTGACACTCCTGCCGACCATCTAAGCATTCGCATTTCTGCTGATTCAAGCTGCCTGGTGTAGGAGTTGTACATGGTCCAGCATTCGGAGCCATACATTATCGCGGGTCTAACAATAGTCTGGTATACCTTTCCTTTTAGTTTTATAGGCATTTTTGTGTCACACAGGATTCCTGTTACGGATCTAAATTTACTCCATCCCACACCTATTCTGTGGTTAACATCTGCTGCACATCCTCCATCTTTGTGGATGAGTGAGCCGAGATACTTAAATGTGTCACAGTTAGCTAATGTTACTCCATCCAGTTGCATCGAAGGAGTTACAGCATTTGTGTTTTCAAATGGCAAGTACAAATATTCGGTCTTTTTCCTGCTAATTTTTAGGCCATTATCCTCTAGGATTTTTCTCCACCTTTCCAGGCTATTTTGTAAGTCACAATGATTATCTGCTATCAGTACTACATCATCTGCAAAAAGCATAGTCTTGAGAATATTGTTGTTCATTTCTTGGATTGTTAGATAATTCATGACCATTATGAATAGCAGTGGGCTGAGGACAGATCCTTGGTGTACCCCCACTTTAATTGGAAATGTTGGTGATGTCCCAGATGTGCATCTTACTTGTGTTTCTACGTTTGTATACATATCTTGTATGGAGAGCACATATCTTTCTGGTACGTTATGAGATCTCAATGCCGCCCATATCAGGCTTCGGGGAACCCTGTCAAATGCTTTTTCCAAGTCTATAAATACCATGTGTAAGTCTTTTTTTGCATCTCGATATTTTTCTACTATGATTCTGACTGTTTGAATAGCATCTATTGTTGATTTCCCTGATACAAAGCCGCATTGATCGTCGTGTATTTTTATAATATTCCTGATTCGTGTGTTTATAATCCTCTCATAAATTTTCATGGTGTGAGACATAAGCTTTATCCCTCTATAATTGCCGCACTTCCTAGAGTCTCCCTTATTTTTGTAAAATGGAAGGAGATAACTCTTCCTAAAGTTTTCTGGCATTGGTTCTCCAGTCAATACTTTGTTATACAGGTTGCACAACCATTTATGTCCCACTTCTCCACACTCTTGTTCACTTTAGTTGTAGGTATAATATATATTTGTATGAAGAAAAGTTTATAATACATTATGTTTTGAAATTTAGCTGGTTTTTAGTATATTAGATACATTTAAATTGTTATTTATTTGTGTTCTTACATCTTCTATTATTTTTTAACTAATATTTATAATATTGTATTTTTTGTAAATATGTCTGCCCATGGGTAGAGGACCCTTAGTTATTTTTCAAATTTTATTTTTTTATTCCAATTTTAAGTTATGTGAAAATCTGTAATTGGATTTTATTTTTATTATTAAGATTTTTTTAATAGATGTAAGTAATCTGTTGATTTTCCTAAATAAATAAATGTCTTAGTCTCAGATTACCTATGTAGGTAGTCTATAATTTTAGCACTATTAAAATTGTTCCCAAACACAAGAGATGGAAAATCACAACACACTAATTATATAAACAATACTTATATAATATTATATTCAATATGTTTTGCCTGTAATATGTAGATTAGATACTTCACGTGCTGCTCATGTTGTAAAGGGTGTGACAACATAATTAATTATTTTTTATCATTGTAATTATGCATGAAAAATTTCAGCAGCTTCTTAGACACATTCGATAAAGTCTACAGCCTTACTTTGCTCAATTTGGGAGGCGGATAAGGGTAACACCGCTCCAATAACCATTCATTGGATTACCAATACTTCTGCCATATGTCACAATATGTCCTGGGGTGAGGTTTGTCCGGACGTTTGGCGGCGCCATCCACAACCTGCGTGACCTGGAGTGACTGAGAGCGACCTTTTAACCTATTCATCAGGACTCTCTCGGAACATCGCCTTGCACCTCAACGGGAGGGATCCTTACGTCCGTCACTCCTGAACGCATACCTCCATATTTCTACCAACCACTGATAATTTTTCCTTTGCCAGAACTTCTCCTCCTTTCTTTTCTAATAAGACCCTCCACTCAGCATCCCAAAAGATGACATAGGCTCTGAGAATTATTTTTATCAAGGCCTCCTGTGAGTACAGCTAATGTAAAAAACAACTTACACCCTGGTCTTGTGTGACTGTATTGTTTTATTTTCTTATTAACTATAAACATATTTAATGATGTTTGTAAGTCATTGTTGACGTTTACCTCTTTCAAAACCGGTTTGGCCAATAAATTTCCGTAAAAAAAACCTGCCTAGAATCATGTATTCTTTATTTTCATAACAAGTTTGATCTCTATGATGCATACCTATAAAAAATAACTGTTATATGTAGGCAATTAAATATAATACATAATTTAAATGAATGACTATATATATTTTGTAAAGTAATACAATATCCAAATTAGAAAAAAGCCAAGCGAATTTAGTCAAATATAAAGAAATTTTATTGTTTATCTTTATGAGAAAGAATGGCGATTAATATGAATACGAGATGGTATTTAGACGAATCAATGGCGGGTTAAATCTATTTTAATATAATACTTTTGTCATAATACCACTGTTTAATCTATTCATAAACGGTAAAATAAAAATTGACGATAAAGGAAGAGAAAATATGGAAGATTCAGTCAAATAATTGATGTCAAATAAGCAAGGTTTTTTTACATTTTTTATTTTATTTTTATTTATTAAGTTAAAAGAAATATAGTTATTTCGCTTTGTTAACTTAAGTATACATTGATACAAATAATATTAATAATGATGGCTTAAAACCAAGTAACACATTTTTTTTAAGTAAGAACATTTTGGTTTTGCTCATTAATCTTGAGAGCTAACAGTTTTTTTTAAATCCTATCAGAAAGGAGATTATGTATGTTTATACCCTCATAGCCTATGTTTCTTTTGCCACACTCTGTCTTTGTTGAATTTGTGTATAATTTATTACGTTGTCTTTATTACATTAGCATTAAACAGAAGGAAGAAGGAAAACAATTCCCCTCAGGGCCTACGAGTATGTGGATGCTGTGTGAAGGGTCTTTTTAGGAAAGGTAGGAGAGGAAGTTCTAGGATGAAAAAGGGTAAAAAGGGTGGGTAGGAATCTTAGGGTCAGTATGTCCTAGAGTAAATATGAATGTTCTGGTGTAGAGATCAAAAGATCTCTCTCAACCAGTCTCTCCCCTTGCTAAGTCACCAAACATAGCGAACCACTTGCGCTGACTTATGGCAAAGGTATAGGTTATCCAATAAATGATGCAGCGGTATTCATACCCACCTCCCAAAATGTAATATAGGTATGTCACAATGACATTGTAACTGTTAAAAAACAGAATATGATAAAATCATTAGTTAGGTTAAGTGAGGTTAAATCTCTTATTTTTCTTTAATGTTCTGTTTTGTCAAGAAATCATTTTCACTGCCATCCATGAACATGGAATCAAATATTATCTACTATTGTGTAAGAATGTCTATGACATAAATTGTCTGTCTGTGGTAGGATCCGGAAACAGACACTCTCTGTATTTATGTCAACACGAGACAAATATGACTTAAAATAATAAATATTAATCATAATTAATATTACTTAAAATAAATAATGGTTTTTATACAAATATAACAAATTTTGAAAGTACAAGCATTCCAATGAATGTCTTTTAATTTAATTATACGTCTCGCATAATTTCCATGCACGTTGTGCATCCGAGAAGGCAATTGATCTGTTAACAATGGACCGTTAATCAAACGAACCGCCCTCTTCTGCACAATAAACAGGTTGATCAAGCTTTTTCATTCCAAATTCGATCTTTGGGCGTACTCGATATCCGCAAAGGTCACTAATTAAGATTCAGCTGCCCAACACAAAACGCCCAGTTTTTTGGATGCCAAAATTATTGAGACTTCGGTACTTGAGCTGGCATGAGGGGATCACTCCAAGCGTTTCAATGAAGTCTTTGTTGAGAAAGATGCTTTCATTGAAGTTTCCTAGACACCAGACAGAGATTGGTCTCACTTTTTGGATAGGTGAGACATTCAAAAGTTCTTGAGAAGTTGAAGTTGACCATATTAACGTAACCTCAATCGCAAAACTTCTCGCCATATCACAATGTCGTCTGGAATCTATCTGTTTTGAGTCCTTTAGAAAGCATTCAAATAGGAAGAAGACTTGTCAAAAATATGACTAAATTTTAAAGTGCAAATTCTATCAACCTTTTTCTAACATTATTCGACCATTTTTTTTTTGATTTTTGATATTTTCACGGCCAAAAGTGAAGTAGTGATTTTTTGTAGAATATTATGCCGTGTTGCATTGCATCATTTTTTAACCAACGCTTAGGACAGCATTACAGTGTTTATCAACAGGGCATATCTGCAGATGTGGATTATAACAATGTAATAATGTGGAATATATAAGTGGTGTCTACTAAGTTATTGTTTTATTTCAAAAAAAAAAAAATTTACATTAAATTGGTAAGAATTGGTAAGACGAACATTTATTTCGTAGTGTAGACAACTATAAATATAAAACGTATAAAAACTATAAATATATAAGTATAAAAAAGACAGAGTAAACAGGGAAGAAAGGGAAAGATATCGTAAATAAGCTTTACTTCTAATATAAATGTATGTATTTCTTTTTCTCACCTTATACTTTTTATTATCATCTGGAATGCAATGGTTTGCTTACCGTAAAGTATAAATGGTGTTTAAATGTATATTATCGTGTTGTGTAAAATGTCTGTGTACTTGGTACTTTTTGTGGCCTTTTAAATGAATTATGTGTGTGTATGTATAAGTTCGTTTTTTTATTTTGTAGAATTTCACAAAATCACACTTGTATTTTCATTCTCACTGTGTTTGTATTCGTATTGCATATAGAGGTAGAATCTGCAGACAAACAAGAAGCAGAACATTTATTTCGTAGTGCTTTAATTTCTTAGAATTTCAGTAAAAAAAATTTATTACTGCGTGTATATATGTGATTACCACCAAAAGTTAACACAATGCATTGACAATAACAATAAGTCTATCAGCTTGATCGGGTGTTGAAAAATTGGTTAATATCCACTTCCAAGATTCCGCTTCATTTAAGCATATCAAATTGAAATTCAAATAGAATGATTTTCTTCAGATAATAAAAAAATTTTCGTCTTCAGTATTTCGTTCTCTATTTCAGTGATTTGTTAAAACTGTAGCATCTGACTAATAAAACATCAAAATTGCACAAAAATAACAAACTAATGTTAAATTACCTCCACAATACATAATTTAGCTATTAGGAGTCCTAATAATAAATTACGGGATTAACATAAACATACCAGTTATTCAAGTTTTCCGTCGGCTAAATAAGATATATGTTAATTTGATGTCCGCAACGAGACATTTTCACCTGCGAGATTTCCATAGATATGTTGTTGTGATTCAGACAAACGCATTATTATGTAGCACTTATTATCCTTATTTTTTATTTTTTTTTTTTTTATAGAGAATACCTCACAAGAGTCCCAACTACTCCCGTCTGGAGCCAGTGAGACTATGGCATCCCCAATTGGGGTATGTTGTGAGGCTGAAGGAAAGTGGGGAAGGGAAGGAGATGGGGTAGAGGAGGGTAGGAAAGTACCTGGCTATTCAGATCTAGTCACTAAACACGGCTAAAGCCATTATTAAGCAACGTCTCAATTTTGAATGGTGGTCTTACACCAGGGCGATACTGACAGTATCTTCCACTCTGGAACGTGCCGCAAATGTAGTATATATTATTTTTATTAATTAATTGTGAAATAACACAAATTAATCAAATAAAATTTATTTGCGCACGCCGGGTTCGAACCCGCAACCTTCCGATTGGGAGTCAAGTGTTGTTACCACTCGACCACGGACGGTCGAGTGGTAACAACACTATAAAGGATTAGTTTGATTAAATAATGTTCTTTTCGATAATAGAGAAGATTTCTACCATTGCCTGTTCTGCACTTAGATTGGGGTGTTTCCCCGAAATTTAAATGAAACATGGTCATCAAATTGCAAACCAGCGCCATTTTGCTATTATTTTTATATTTGAAAGCTCCCAGTTAAGGACTGGAATTCCGATTTTCTACCGATTTATAACATATGTCCCTTGAACACTTTAAGTTTCTAAGTTCTTAAAAAAATACACGTTATTTTTTAAGTTGCTATCTGAAGATCTGTAGAGCCGAAACGTTAATTATATAAAATTCCCTCGATAGAAAAAAATCGCAAAGTGTGCTCCAAAAATTATTATTTACATGTGTGTTTCTGTTATTTTATAAGTTCTATGTATGAAAGAATTTACAGTGTTTCTTTAAATGCTACTTAAGGTGTTTAAGAGAGATTTTTGCTCTATTGTAAACGACTCGTGTTTTATTAAAAATTTTCCAGATTTTCGCTCGAATTTTTACATCTTTAATATTAGCGCGCTCGCTCTAACATTCGTATTGTCATTTCTCTCCTTCTTATTCTTTTTGGGCGGGTGCTATCGGCCTTTAAACTAAACATTCGTGTCAACTTTCAACTTTCAACTTGCTTTTCTGCTGACCAAAAATTGTTTAACAACTGAAACGAACCTAGAATCGGTGAATAGGGGATTTTTCAAGTGTCTTAAACCAAATTAACGCTGATTGAACTTGGACAGTGTTACGTTTGAACTTCTGTGAAATACTCCAATCTAAGAATCCAACGATTCCATGACGCTTGATCCTCCGACAGATTGACCCCAACACTTGTCCCACCGACATTAGTTTACCCCGACATTAGTTGATCATTTGTCCCACCGACATTAGTTGATCCCCCGTACAGTTGACCCCCCTGTCACACTTGATCCCCTTAAGTTTTTTTTTCTGGTGTACGTCCTTATTGGTAAAGTAAGTATGAAGAGAGGATATACGATTCCATGATGAAAGTCGATATAGGTATTTAAATCTGAGTGAAAATCCGTTATAAAAATATGTTTGCTCATAATAATGCCGTGTCCCGAAGAAGTACGCAGTGAAGATACATAGCCGATTAACAAAATAATATTCTAGGGGAACAAGTGTCCAAGGAATCAACTGGCAGAGAGACCAACTGCCAGGGATCAACTTTCTGGGGGGTCAAATGTCCGAGAGATCAAGTTACAGGTCACCAATCCAACCTATTCCTTTCAGACATTATTTCAAAGGATTCCACCACTCCACAATTATTGCTTACACCAAACACTTACACCAAATGACAGCCGACGTAGTCCAGCGGTAGGGCGTTGGACTGCCTTTCCGAAGGTCGCGGGTTCGAACCCGGCGTGCGCAAATAAATTTTATTTAATTGTTTTGTGCCTTTTCACAATTAATTATTTAAAATAATATATAGTACATTTGCTGTATAGTTCCAGAGTGGAAGATACTCTTAGTATCGCCCTGGTGTAAGACCACCATTTAGAATTGAAACGTTGCTTGAAATGGTTTTAGCCGTGTTTAGTGACTAGATATGAATAGCCAGGTACTTCCTAACCTCCCTCTTCCTCGTCTCCTTCCCTTTCCCACTTACCTTCAGCCTCATAACATACCCTAATTGGGGATGCCATAGTCTCACTGGCTGCAGTCGGGAGCAGTTGGGACTCTTGTGAGGTATTCACTATAAATAAAAAAACAGCAATTCTACAAACCCCAATAATTTAAGGTTAGTTTTAAATTATCAGCCTATTTGAAACGTAATCATTCGCTATACAAATACTTGTCATAACATTAATGCCGTTTCCCGAAGGAGTATGACGAATAACAAAATAATACTCTAGGGGGTCAAGTGTACGAGAGATCAACTGTCAGAGGGATCAACTCACTGGGATCAAATGTCCGGGGGATCAAGTTTCAGATCACCAATCCAGCCCATTCAGACCTAATTTCAAAGGTTTCTACCACTCCACTATTGCTTCCAAAAAGCAGTTTTACACATATTATATTTGAAGTAAGTTTAAATATCATCTGCCTATTTGAACCGTAATTACCTGAGATGAGGCACGAGATACATTAATAAGCCGCATTTTTCACCTGCGACTTGTACTGGGTCGGTGGTTACATTAATCTGAAATGAATTTCACGGGTTACATACGAAAAGGAATTACATTTTGAGGGCATTTGTTTTTTCGCATTCGTCTTGTCTGGGAACTGTACAACAAGGTCATTGGGCACGGATTCTCAAACATGTTCCAATAAATTAAATAATTAATGATTTAGATAACTTTTTTAGATTAAAATATACATGTAGATCAAAAGAAATCTGGAAAATACCACAACAGAGCGACGGCAAACAAATTATAACGGTTGGAGATCTCAAATTGAACTCACTAACGGCCGTTGTTACAAATCCTAATGATCAACTCTTGAGCCGAAATTTTGGCGCAACACTACTCAAATATGCTCTTCCCAATGCAATTCTCCAACCAACACGCAAATCGAGCGTTACTGAATAAATCACTTAGCTGATCGGACACTCAGATTGATCGAACGAAGAGTTGGTAACAATAAACAAAATTACAAAATTTTGGACGAGAGTTTTAAAACTATTTTCTATAATAATACATTGTAATGATATATCAAGCTTTCAACCTGAGGGCCTCCGTGGTGAAGGGGGTAAAGGTCTCGACCAGCAATCCGCAGGTCGCGAGTTCAAATCCCAATCAAAATTTAATTTGATCTATTTCGTTTCATTTCACAATTTTCTTTAATTTTTACAACGTGGCGGGATTGGGAGAGAGTGCTCAAGGCAGACCTTTTAACCTATTACCTTGCACCGCAGTGGAAGGGATGTATTCATACATTCGTCACAGAGGCACTGATGGAAGTTTTTTCCTTTGAGCGCCCCGTGTGGAGATAATGTAAACAAAAATTATGAACCTGAAGGTCGTTATAATCTTCAAGTCACGGAAATATTTATAGGAATATACATCATGAAACGAAAAAAAGGAAGGAAAAGTGTAGAAATCTTAATATATAAAACAAAGTCCGGTTAGTTACACCATTTATAACTGAAGAACGGCAGAACCGATTTTTATGATCTTTGATTTGTTGGATTTGTCTCCGTCCCGATTAACAGAATAACTATTAAAACATCGGAAAAAATCACTGGAAAAATAATTATGAAGAAAATAATTTTTTTCATATATTTTGTATGGAACGGCTTTTCAAATAATGTGCGTTGGTCGACATAATTTGAATCAATTCGAACTGTCAATGGTGTAATGTGCCGAACATTTCGTGCTTAGTCAACAGCTCAATTTCATTTTTTTAACTTAATAAAAACTTAATTTATTTCAGCTAATAAATTAAACACAGCATTTATTGATTTAGTAAAATTCTATTAGTGCTCCATCGAAAAACCCAGCCATAAAGCCAGTACAACACTCTCATTGTCTCAGTAATTACAGTCCCACTGCGATAAATGTATTTTTTACACTCAACAATATTTCTCGGTATCACCAAAGTTAGCAACACCTAATTCATTCTCCGAGATACAGAGATGTGATGCCTGTATCCCAATTACATTTCGAAACGACTCACCAAATTAATTACCTAAGACGGTAATTAAATATTAATTTCCAACTCCAAATGCCACGGACATATGAGCCTTAATTGATAAGTTTGGATGATGGGTTAGCGAGAAACTAGTACATAATAAAGTTTTTTTGTAGTATTCAATGCTTAGGTAATGTATCTTGCGATGTGGATGTGATTAATTGCAGACCTAAAGTTCACCTAAAAAAACTAAATTCCTTACTAACAAACGTGTCTTAAATTAACAATTTTTTTTTTTTAACTTTTCCATTTAATTTATTTCTGACTGTAACCGGCTTCAGCCTATTAAGGCCATCCTCAGACTGGTAAAAATATTCTACGTTATCATAAATATAATAATGATGTTAATAGACACCTACATGACAACAGTAACATGACGGCCGGCGTGGTCGAGAGGTAAGACTCTCGACTCCCAATCCATAGATCGCGGGTTCGAACCACGCGTGCGCAAATATTTTTTTTTGATTAGTTTGTGTTATTTCACAATTAATAAAAAATAATATATAGACTACCATAATACGGACGTGTGTCTAGTGTGGTAGTCGAAAAGCATGTAAAAAAACTGTATAAAAAATATATTACGAATAAAGAAAAAAAAAAAAGAATATTTGCGGCACGTTCCAGAGTGGAAGATACTCTCAGCATCTGGTGTAATACCACCATTCAGAATTGAAACATTGTTAGAAATTGCTTTAGCCCTGTTTGGTGACCAGATCTGAATAGCCAGCTTCCTCTTCCCCATCTTCTACCCCTTCCCACTACCTTCAGCCTCAATATATATTCCAATTGGGGGGGCATAGTATCACTGGCGGGACTCAAGACGGGAGCAGTTGGGACTCTCTTGTGCGGTATTCATATAAAAAATATAAAAATGGGTTGGTAATAACTCATGTATGGTATTCCTTAAATAAATATTAAACTCAAGTAAAATTGTTGACAAATCTTTGATTTAACCGAAAATTTAACCTCTCGGACGTAGATGAAATAATATCATATCATAAAATATTTTCAAAATAGAATAAACTTTTTGAAAGCAACTCTTCTGCAATTAACAACTTTATACTAAAAAAAAATGTGGTGTGCTCTTTTTCTAACATACTTTTAATTCATGTATCTCAACTTAATACTAAAACGATATAGTATGACTTTTATTAGTCCGGTCAGGCAAGAGAAATATCTCCCAAAGAGACTCTTAAGAAGTATAAATCGCAAAAAAAAAAAATTACGCAGAATTATCAATTTTTTGGGGTGCCTTAGGCCCTAGCACACTTGCTCGATAACGATCGATAGGATAAATATCGGTAACTTCTCAGCGTTCCCTATCATGACTACAGATCGCCAACGAATAAGTGACAGTTTACAATGACTAAGTGTCCTTAATATATTCGACATCCATTGTTGTTTGTACGTTAGCGATGTGCAGTTGTCGTAGGGAACGATGAGAAGTTACCGATAGTTATCCTATCGATCGTTATCGAGCGAGTGTGCTAGGGTCTCGGGAGTCACTGGTCCCTTACTAGGTCTGGGTATAGTTATTACGGTATTCACATTTTTTATGTTTGACATTAGCATTATTAGGTAACCAAGTACAAAATAAATATTTTAGTGTCGATAAGAAATTGTTAAGTTAGTTGCCAGTTTTTTTAATCGTCGTAAAAGATCGGCCCTTTGAATATTTTACGACTTGGTTTTATGCAAGAAACAGGTCGTAAGTGAATAAATCTTAGCCTACGGGTAACATAGTTACGGGCGTATTGAGAAAAACGGTAATTTTATTGGTTTATTTTAAATTTACTGCACAAAATCTCCATAATATGTTGACATGAATATAAACACATGTTGGCACCATCTTAAACCTACATTTCTGTTGATATTTAAATGTTGTGAAAAAAAACGTAAGTACATAATTTCGTTTTCTCTGTGTAATTTTATATCTAATGCAGAATAATTCCAACTTGGGTACCGCAGTCTCGGGAACCAATTATAGAATAACAAACACCTCTGCCATAGGTATCCCAAGTATTTTGCTACATTTAGTAGTAGGGGTGCCCGGGTTCATCGGGTGCGGATTTTCCGGGTCTTGGCGGCGGATACGTACGCCCACCAACGGCGTGCAGGCCGGATCTGGAGAGACTGGTTGTGGGTGACCTTGGTCTTATTATCATTCGTCCGTCACTCCTGACTGGCCCCGGATTCCGATCACTCTTCATACCTTTTTCCTTCGAAGAACTTCCTCTCCATCCTTTACTAATAAGAACCTTCACGTAGGATCCCTTTAGGTGATATAGGCCCTGAGGGATATTATTTTCCTTAGGACCTTCTGTTTGGAGCTAAAATAAATTCTGCTGTTAATTCCCCAAGTGTGCAATCGTGGATTTTTTAATTGTCACGACACTTGCCTCAATGTATTATTTTTAATTGATAAACTAATGTTTAAGACAAGATTTCATGCATAGCATAAAGGGTAACATTTATTATAAACAATAATTTAGTAGCTCAGTAGAAAAAGAGCACTTGACCGGACATCAGAAGGGCGCGGGTTCGAGTCCCGTCGGCGGCATATATTTTTTCTCGGAAGATTGTTTCAATATGGATGAGTGTTTCAGGCTGATAATTATTGCTTATAATAATTGTTGCCTCAATTTAGTAGGTATTAGAATATATTTTATTCGTTAAGCAAGGAAATAATGTATCATAATATTATTGTAGCTTGTCGTTTCGTCACTTGCAAATATGTTTATTTTTTCTTTGAAAGGGCACGTCACCAAATTCCATGTCAAGTAATGTCAAAAGCCTGATTTTCAAAAGTATTTATTTACACGACAACGTTTATTTCGCTGAAAATATGATAAAGCTCAAGAATATGTTGGTTTGTCTTCATTATCCTAATTAATCATATCTAATATAATAAATGCGAAAGATTGATTGTTTTTTTTTTATTTGTTTGTCCTTCTTTCACGTCACAATGGAGCGACCGATCGGCGTGTTTTTTTGCTCCAGGATAGTTGGAAAACTGAGAAATGACGTAGGTTTCTTTTCATTCCAGAAAAAACGTTTCATTCCCAGATAAAATTCCTAGGGATAACTATATAAACACGTTTGCTGGTAATACGGCACTATAACAACATCATTTATCAAAAAAGCAAGTAAGTTGAAATTATTCAAACATTATTATTATATTTTATTAGCTTTGAGCTAAAAATAAAAATATAAATAAAAACCTCAAATTGTAACATTTCAATTATTGAAAATCTGAAACAGAAAAATCAGGAAAATATACGGTCACATCTGGGACTCAGATGAACCCAGGACCTTCGGCTTTCCGGGCTGAACGTTTCTGTTTCAGATATTCGATTGAGTTTCGCTCATATTGTCTTCATCAATTAAAATACTACAATTTGAGGTTTAACTCATTAAGTTAAAAATAAAAATTTAATTATCACCCTGGACACTATCTAGATAGCATTAAGTTCGTGTTGAATCTTGCAATCATACATAAAGATAGCAGCCAATAAAAATTTGCGATAAGAAAATGAAGATAATGTTGGCAGATCTCAGTCGAAGTATGATACAGTTAAATATGACCGAATCGGGTAGATACACATTTTATCAATCGGTAGAGCTGCGCCCCAGCAAGGCGAAGGGTTCGAGTCCCAGATGTGGCCGTATCTTTTATCTGTTTTAGATTTTCGATTGAGTTTTGCTTATATTGTCTTCATTAATTAAAAAAATATTATTATAATTATTACCTTGCAATTATAAAATAAATATTTTTTATATTTTCTTATTTCAATACCTAAATAGGAAAATGAAATACATGTGTATCTACATTTTTTTTAATTATTATCTATCGGTTTTGTTACGTATGTCGTATTTATTAGACACAATTAATTAAACACGCCTACCATAAATATATTTATTTCAAATTCCAATTATATGTGAATAACGGATAGCTAGTAATAAAATAAATCTTAAAAATTAGCTAATAGACTTTACCTACAACAAGAAATCGGCATTTAAAACGCCTATAAAAAAATAATGTTAGTTATTCTAAGTTTAGCGTTATATTATGTTTGAATTAAATAGTAAAAAATATGCTTTACTTTACTCATAATTCTTACTTAAAAAACCAACACTAAACTTCCAGTCGATTCGCGAACAACACACGGAACAGTCACAGCATAAAAATCTCCGAGTTTCGTTCTTACCCAATTGTTGATGTCCCCGGGCGTTTCGTGGCAAAAATGATCATTATTATTTTACTATCGTGTGGATAAAAATAAATAAAACTTTATTTAGGTATTTAGGTATACATTTAATTCATTGAACAAATTTAAATAAAAATATTTGAATAATCACTTACTCTACACAAAATGTTTGATAGACTTTGGTTTATGAGCAAGCTTCAAAAATGTCGTAAATTATATGACGCTTAGAATAAAAAATTTCTACTTTCGTATACTCTCTGATGATACAAGAAAAACAAAATTTCCGGGCCTGTTGGAACTAAGACACTATGATTACTGACTGTGACACTGTAAGACCGGTAAGTGGCTGCGTTGACAAATGTGTCAACGGTCCACTCAGGCGGCGTAGGTTCAATTTCTTTCCTATGAAAAAGCAACATTTTCCGTTTATACTCATTGCAGTATTAGTTTTTTAATGATTTGAGATTATTTTTAAATCGGGAATGTTTGTTTTTCTTATCAAAAAGAAAATAATAATGTAAATATATGGTTACTAAACTTAGAATTAAAACCATTTGAATCACCTTACAGATTATGAAAAAGGTATTCTATACCCTTTCATTGATATTATTTTCAAACCTTCTACTCGGAAATTAATGTACGAGTAGTATGGAAAAATATAGGTACACTTAATGACAATTTGTTTAAATTCATTTTTAATAATTTCTAATTACACAAACCTAACAAACATACCCAACATTCAAATGGTTTTAGCCGTGTTTTTTACTAAATCTAAAGATCCAGGCACAGTCCCACCTTCCTTTTCACCATCACTTTCCCCTCCACTCTATCTTTTCAGCCTCACAAAATACCCAAATCGAGGATGTCATAGTTCCACTGGCCTCTAATGGTTGGGACTGTTGTGCGGTATTCACATTAAAATTTAATGAATACGGAAATCGATGCTGCAGGCCGTCAATGAGAAGCGTGAATCGAATCCGCTGCTCTTCGAAGGTCTATGAATTTTACAACGATACGCAATAACATACATTTTTACCGCAGTTTTTAATGTTTTTATAAAATATTATAAACTGCAACTTGATGTAATTATTAAATTCATTGGAATGAAAACCACAAGAACGGCCTTTCCGTTAAAAAGCAAAACAACCTTAGCATAAATTCTGACTTACGCTAATCGACTAGTTACTCAGAGGTGGTGAATTATCCCCTAAGTATAAGAATTTGTGCATCGGTTTACAATTGACAACAATTTTTTTCCTTAAATTATACATTATTTTTTTCTTTATTTTCATTCAAACCTGCTAAATTAATTTTGTTATTTGTTAGAAGATACATGGAGACAACATATGTGCGACAGAGAAAGGCGTGGGCGGGGAGACAATGAAGGCATGCCACTTTTCGGACCTTCAACGCGCCTATTGCAACAATTTCTCAACGTCTCGGGTCGGTATTAAAATTGAGCATGTACTATATAGGTCACATACTTTGAGGGGAGAAACATCACTGCACCAATTAATATTAAAAGGCAAGACAGGGGGTCGCCCAGGGCCTGGTAGGAGATAAATGTCTTAGCTGCAAAATGTACGAGTTTGGACCGGTATTAGAAGTGTAGAGGAGCTATTCCGGATAGTGCAAGATAGAGATATATTTACTAGAGCGATCGCCAACGTCGGGGGGACCTGATAGGGCACACGAAGAAGTGTACTATACACATGAATTGTCACATTAATCGTATAGGTAAGTATATGAGGTATTATAAAATTATAAAACCTAACGTGAGTTCCAAGTGGCTATACAAGGGATTAGGAAGAGCATCAATATAATTTAGTGATTAGTTGTTATCTTAATAGGTAGCGTAGGGCCACCTAGCGTTTTATATTCCAATGGTCGTGTACTTTAATATTATGGTTTTCATGCGGTTTTATGTAGGCAGTTGATCATTTTTGCAAGAAGGTGCTTTGTACAACAATAATTTACGACGCAAATTTTCCGAGTTAAGTTTGCGTCATTTCCCCGCAGGGGTATGCCGAGAGATTATTCACATCAATTAAAATTGATTATTATCCGCCTCATAAAGCTCAACATACGAGCAGTTATACGATACCATAGGCACGTTTATCCACGTTATTTAATATTTCATATTCTAGGATTCATTTTAAACAGTTGTAAATTGTCTTACCTACTGACCCACCTTAAAGTGTAGTTAGAAGCATACATTATAAGATTATATCCTATAATTTCTTAGTAAAATCTGTTATTCAGAAGGGTTATACAGGTTTGTGAGAATTGTTGGTTCAACGTCCAAAATGCAAACATATTTTTTTTTATGGAATCCAAAATATTAGGTAAACATATATTTAGTAGAAAATACATATAATAAATTTTACTAAACATTTACTCAAAATATAAAATAAAACTGCAAATAATAATAGGTTAACTTTACAAAGAAGACACACATTTTCAGATCTATTTTTTATACATTATCTTCTATAAATATTCCCGAATTGCTATCTTTTTTGACTTTCTCTTTCATCGTGATTTTAAATACTGGTTGTAGGAAAATTTTTTGAAGATTTTATTTTGTTGTGTTAGAAAATATTTTTTGCGAGGTAACATAGCTGCAATATGGGGAGATTTAAACATAACGAAAGATTTGTTTTGGTTTCTTATGGGTGGTTATTATGTTTACATCGTACTTGGCTAGGCAGTTGGTGGACGCGTTTTCATAGTTGAGAATTCCCGCATAAAATTTTTCCGCGAGACTTAAGATATGATCTTTAAGGAGGGGAACTTCAGAGTCCCGGTGTAGTTGAGATACACTCATCCATTTAGGAGCTCCCAGGGCTACGCGTATGGCTTTATTTTTGAACGTCTATAGTCTTTTCATTTGGGTCTCTGAAGAGTGAGCCCGGACAGGACTTGCGTAGGTTAATTTAGGCCTTATTGTAGATTTATAAATTAGGAGTTTATTTCTTGAGGATAATTTAATATATACTTTTTTTTTACATATCACGGGGGATTGCTATCCTTCATTGGTTTAAATTTTCTTATGAGGCGTACCAGGCACACTACGCTTCTTCATATAGAAGCCAACAATACTATTGTAGCAAATAATTACTCGCCCAATCCCAACTTATATCCACAACAAAAAATTACTGCACTTAGATATTTTTCATAATTCGTTGCTAACAAACAACACAAATTTATTAAAATTTCTTAGTCTGATATAAATTATTTTAAAATTACATAACTAAAACTCTTATTAACAGTCAATTACAATTCGTGAGCAAAAATTCTTGATTTTTAAATTTCTCTTTATCCCTCTTCACAGTTTCTTCCTTATTATTACTTATTCATGCATACATTAGTAAGTTTTAAGAACCGTTCTCATCTCAGGCGAAATAATGATATTATCAAAACATAGAACTATTCCATGGATTTACGTAATAGGTACTATAACCGTATAATAATTTAATTTGTATAGCTTAAAACTTAAAGCATAATGTATTGTGTATGTGTTAATATACAAATAATTATTTTTTAAATAAACAGAAAGTAAAAAGCACTTCTACTTGTGCATTGAAATTAATATAAAAAATATCGAAAAAAACCGAATAAAATTACTATCTCTAATTTCACCTTCGATAGATTTCGTCAAAAATATTTTCGTCTGAATAAATTGGTCAAAAAAAAAAGTATGTATTGAAGTTCCAAAATAATAATTAGTTAAAAACATTATATTTCAACTACAGCGCTTTCATATAACCTTCAATACGAAAACTGGTACAAGAATTGTTCCTGCGCTGCATTAAATCAGGTTTGGATACCATTGGTCAAAAACTATTAAACAATTGTTTGTATTGACACTACACAGGAGGCTCTGAGAGTAAAAATTTCCTGTGTCATGATGCGGATGCGGTGTGGAGGGTAAACACCAAATGAAATAAAAAAAAAATAAAAAAATTATTTTAAAGACAACAAAAAAACATCTTGTCCAAGTTGCGACTGTTATCTTTATCTTTAGAACTATTCTCTTTTTAGAACTTATTTCCATCAATGTACTCGTAGTATATCGTTGAAGAAAAAGATAACACTAATAATCTAAACTAAAATATGAAAAAGAACAAGAAAGAAAAAAAAAGGAAAAAAACTGTCTCATTTGCGACCGTTAAATTTTTTTTTTAACTCCTGCATCTCATCGACTTCAAGGTACCTAATCGAGCAACTAGGCGAAACATATTATTCTGCAACAATAATTCCGTGACTAACTACCACATAAATGCACATATTCCTCGCTTTCACACTTGGAAACAAATTCACCTCAAATATCGACATGTTTATTAGGAGTTTACCATTATTTAAGAAATACACGAATGATATTTTTATATAGCATATTTAATAATCGAGCAGCTGTTGAATATATTTTTGTATTCTTTCCATTTAATTATAATGTAAAAACTTGTTACTATCTTTTCTTTTTCTGTATTGTGAACTTTGTCGTGTAAATTTCTCATATTAACCTACACTACATTATTATTTTTATGCCATCTGCAATTTAAAAACTGGTTACTGTTAAATTTATTTTTTTCTGTTTTCTTATATAATATTATTTTCATCTACCTAACATTTTTATAATGTTCATTTCTGTAAGTTTATCTTTCTTATTTAAATATTGTATTATAACACGTATCATGTAAAAGCCCACCAGGGCGTTGAAAATTAATACATTATTATCACTTGATATTCAAACAATTCCGATGAATAGAATACATACAAAAAAGAGATTATATTGCGAACAAGTCTTAGATTTTTTCAACCCAAACTCAGAAGTTAGCGATGCATGCATAGCGTAACAAGTTTATATTTAAATAATATTTAATTATCACGGTGTGACATTTATCTCAAAACGTCTCTGATCATCCTGCCCAGCCTCTTGGTCCTCGGATAACCGGAAGAATCACCTTCAATACTTGTCCAATCAATTCATTACTTTTTCAAGTGTCATTTACGTCGTGTTTAATTTATTTTTAAAAGACTAATGTTAATTTGTGGTCTTTTGTTCTGTGTGGACACAAAAAAAAAAAGTTTCAGATATTACTTAAGTTTTTGCACTGCGAAAATGCCAACGTTTATTTCATGAGAATGCTTGCTGGAGGGTCTTTATACGATGGAATTGAGGTAACCTGTGTTTCCTTCCTCCTATAATATGATAGAGCGTAACACCAGTAACACAAGTACAGAATTACCACTGCATTATAATACAGCTTTTTGATTTTAATCCGTTAAGATAACGTAAGAAGGTATTCATTAAAATAATAGGGGTATCCCTAGCATGGCTGGAAATTTTTTTTATTATCAAAATAGATTACGTGCATTACATAATTATTCAAATACATATATAGATAAGCGGAGTTTACAGATTTGTAGTGAGGTCATTCGACAGATGTCGTTAGTATAGGTAGTTTTATGCAGTTTTGAGGTGTCTCAACAGATGTCAGTACAGTAGTACTTTAGAAGAGTAGTAACTGTTGCCGTTCGTGTCTAATATCCGAACGGGTTACGGAAATAGCCGATAATATCCAATCGACAGCTGGGCATCTTTAGTGCAGAATTCCCTTGCTTCAGAATTTGACAGAGCATCCATTATAACGGACCTTTGGTCCAGTTAAATATTTATTAAAAATCACACGATAACGTAATAAAGTAACTTGTAATCTCGAAGAACCACGAGCTTTATCGGAGTTTCCCGAAAATACATCAAAGACAGTAATCCCATCATTAGGAATAAAGAACAGTACAATATTAAACATGTAGGTTTCGTTTTTATGTAAAGTTACATGAAAAGGATGATACACGATAATGTAAATATAATTAAACAGTGCAAAGGGTATCCAATGTATGAGAAAGTTTTCTAATAAAATTTGTTTTGAAGGATTTTTTATTTGCATTTTTTATTTTTGTAATGCAATTTATAAATTTAAAAAAAAAATCAGAAGGATTGATGATGTCTGTACTCTGTCCTTTATAGTGAAAATATAGTAAATCTGATCCATCTCTGATAGGAGACATCACAAAAAGATGAAGAAGATAATACAGAAAAATATATCCAAAGAATGTTATTTAACGTCCTTGATCTATTATTAAGTATTGTTGAAATACATCTATTCACGCCATTAAAACTGTTTATCCTTACAATAATTCAATAACTCCGAACTAATTACAGTAATTAATTTAATCGCAATCAAACTAAACGGTAAAACAGTTTTATGTCATTTAATTATAAATTCGAAAGAAAAAGTCGATGCATAATATTGTATCTATGACTAGTTTAGTGTGAACCGACAACTTCGTATCTACCCCGGAATCAGTAATATATTATTAAATATTCATAATTGATTGAAGGTAGGTACTTACCTACTCTTATTAAATAACGTGTTAGCCTTTTATTAAGTGCATGTACGAACAGTTCAAGGTCTAGTAAGTAATGAAAGAAGTATGCCGGTTGTGTCATTGGTCGTCACTACAATACTAGTCTCTCTGTGGAATATTCCAAACCAATCGCATCAAGGGGATGGGCTGCAAGGCCCGTTTCGGCCTGTTTCATATAAGTATATTTTGGATTTGAGGCCAAAATATTCAACCAAACTGAATTTTTTTTGTAATCAAAAGGTATATTATCTAAAATCTAGTAGGTGCGGATAGGTGCTACTTAATTTAGTTGTGTTTTAAATTATAAAATATAAGCCATTAAAGATTTCAATATTTCGCGAATTTAAAAACTAATTTGGTGTATTTGTGAGTAAATGATAATTATTTGAAAAATAATTTTACTCTATTTACCATAGAAATATGATAATACAAAAAATAAAAAA